>NC_051169.1:53284205-54611132 GCF_013339725.1 Rhipicephalus microplus | reverse complement strand
CCAAGGAAACGCCTGACTGCTTTCTTGTCTTTTGGTACCAGAAATTTTCTGACGGCCGCAATCTTATCGGGATCAGGTCGAACACCTTCATGCCTCACCACATGGCCTAAAAATTGAAGCTCCTTGAAACCGAAGTGACACTTCTCGGGTTTCAGTGTCAGGCCGGAAGATCTTATTGCCCTGAATACCGATAGCAGCCTGCTCAGGTGTTCCTCAAATGTTTTTGAAGAAACAATGACGTCGTCCAGATAGACCAGACATGTCTGCCACTTAAGGCCTGACAGAACGGTATCCATCAGTCTCCGAAATGTTGCGGGGGCTGAGCACAATCCAAATGGCAAGACTTTAAATTCATAAAGCCCGTCAGGCGTTACAAAAGCCGTTTTTTCTCTATCTCGCTCGTCGACCTCAATCTGCCAATACCCACTTTTGAGGTCCATTGACGAAAAGTAGCGTGCATACCTCAGCCTGTCGAGTGAATCATCGATGCGCAGTAATGAGTATACGTCTTTCTTTGTCACACGGTTTAGCTTGCGGTAGTCGACACAAAATCGCAAGCTTCCGTCTTTCTTTTTAACCAGCACTACCGGCGATGTCCAAGGACTTCTTGACGGCTGGATGACGTCATCATCGAGCATTTTATTCACTTGTTCCTGGATTGCTTCACGCTCTTTCGGTGCTACGCGGTATGGGTTCTGTCGTATTGGCCTTGCCGTCTCCTCCGTTATTATCCGATGCTTCGTCAGTGGCGTTTGACTCACCCTCGAGGTCGATGAAAAACAGTCTTTGAACTGGTGAAGAAGATCTACTAGACACTGTCTCTGCGCTGGTGACAAATCCGAGCTTACGTCGATAGGTGGTGGGGCTGACGTGGCTTGCGGCTCGTCCTGTTGTACTACACAGCACTCGCGGATTTCGGTGATCTCGTCAAAGTAGGCAACTGTAGTGCCTTGTGTAACGTGTCGTCGCTCGTTGGTAAAATTCGTCAACAGAACCTCTGCTTCACCGCTCACAACATTGACGATACTTCTGGCAATTGCAACACCACGAGAGAGTAGGAGCGTCAATACTTGTTCAGCGATTCCTTCTCCAGTATTCTGCTCGCTGCACGTGACTGAAACAAGGCGGCAGGATAACGGAGGTACGGTCACATCGTCAATGACTCGTAGGGATTTTCGGTGTAGCGCTGCGCTTTGATCCGCTGAAAAGGTCAGTACACCGTCCGGAATATTGATGATGGCACCATATTCCCGCAAGAAATTCATCCCCAAGATTGCCTGTTTGCAACACTCAGAAAGGATAACAAATGTTGCGACGAAGGATGCATCCCCTATCTTCATTCTTGCGGTGCACTTTCCGGTAGGTGTGAGTAGCTGCCCTCCAGCTCCTCTAATCTGCGGTCCTGTCCATTCCATTCTAACCTTCCTGAGCGTGTCTGCCAGACTCTCACTCATTATTGAGAAGTCCGCGCCAGTGTCGACCAATGCCATGACGTCATGTCCGTCAATCGTAATTGCAACTTCGGCAGTGACAACCCCATCTTTCGTCGATTCATTGAAAATGCGTCTCTCTTCGCTCGGCAGTAATGGGGGATTTTCAGCACTTTGACGATTCGCAACCTTCCCCCCCCCGAGGTCGCTGCTTTTAGTTTCCCCGGCGTGGACTAGGAGATCTCCTTCTTGGCATGTCAGTGGTGCTCCGTCTAGAAGATGGAGAATAACGCCCAGGAGAGGGTGAGCGTGACCGAAACCCAGGAGGAACATCCCGCAGGGTCATGACATTCGTGTCGACGTCAGGTGTTCCGTTGAAATGGCGCCGAGGAACCGTAGAAGGAAACCCTTGGTACCCTGCGGCGCGATACGGGCAATACCGAACGATGTGGCCTGCTTCCCCACAGTGAAAGCACAGGGGCCTATGATCAGGGGTACGCCAGATGTCAGTTTTGCGAAGTGGTGGCCGCCTCGGCATCGAAGTTTCTCTGTAGTACCAAGGCGTTGTCGGTGGATGCTGCTGGTGGTACTGATGTGGTGTCGGCACGTTTGCTGGCTGTCGGCGGACTACGTCTGCATAGCTTGCCCTGGGAGTGCTCGTGTTCGGCTCAGGAAGCGAGAGCGCTTGCCTGATCTCCTGGCGTACAACTTCCGTTACTGAGGCGATCGCGCAGTCGTTCGGTTTAGCGACGAGTTTCTTGACCTCTTCTTGTACGATTTCTTGTATTAGTTGGCGCAAAGAACCTTCGTCGGGTGTTGTTGCTGTGGTAGTGGCTGCCACGCTGATCGGTGCACTGTGGGTTGGGCGGTCATACTGGCGATAACGTAGATGCAGTGCGCGTTCGATAGATGTCGCCTCCTTAGAGAATTCATCCACACTTGTAGGCGGGTTTCGTACGAGACCAGTGAACAGCTGCTCCTTAATGCCCCGCATGAGGTGGCTAACCTTTTTGGCTTCGGGCATATTAGGATCTGCTCAACGAAATAGCCGCGCCATGTCCTCAACAAACATCGTAACGGATTCATTTGGTTTCTGAATCCGTGACTCGAGGAGACGCTGTGCGATTTCTCGTCTTTCAGTGCTCGCGAACGTGTCGAGGAACTACTGCCGGAACTCGTCCCAAGACGACCACACGCGATTCGTGAACCATGTTCGGGCTCCGTCCTGAAGCGGAAAATAAACGTAGCCCAATTTCTGTGTGGTGTTCCAACCGTTAACATTCGCTGTGTGCTCGAATTCCTCGAGCCAGTCATGTGCATCCTCATATGCGTTTCCGTGGAAGTCAACCGGAAGTCGAGGGTTCAAAACAGTCACCCGTGTCGTGCTTGGGCTGGACATGTTGGGGCCAGTGCTTCCAGGCGCCGTCATGCTTTCTGGCACAGTCACGCTTTCCGGCAATGGACCAAACTCCGGGCTGAGGCCTAACAGGCGCCGGCTGCTGCGGTGAACGGGGGTGTCGATGCGCGGAAGTCTTTCTTGACCAGATGTGGGGCTGTTGTCAGGCGTCCCGAACGTGTACCCAGCTCGTCAACCAGTGTCACAATGCAGAAACAGCAGAAGTCGAATCCAGGAAACTCGCTTTAATTGTACCAGAACACTGGCAAACTGATCGGAAGAGAACCTCGTCTTCTTCTCTCGCTGCGCGTGTTCTTCGTTGTTCTCTTGGCGCTGCTTATTTAATGTGGCAATAGTGCTACGTGCGGGCATTATGCATATTGCTATTCTGGGCGGCGACGCGCGTGTGTGCCTTACGAGGAGCACGAAGGGTTGTCTCTGCTCGATCGCTGGTGGACCGGTCACGCCATTATTGATGGTTTTAAATACATCTCATCCACAGCCTCATTGATACGGCGTCGCATCTTATCCGTAACATATTTGATGAAGGTGGAACGTTTCCCGTCTTCACCACGAAGTTTCGGTGTGGCCGCACCGTTCAGTCTCCGGCCATGGCTACCAATGATATACAACCTGTCAGCGTCTCTATCTGTAGCTCCAGCCACTACATATCTGACGATGCCCTACCCCCATAATCCTGGTACATTGTCCGCACAACCTGGGTGTGACGTTGACTGCTGGCTCCGTATGTACGAGCGTGTTAGCGAGACACACCAATGGGACCCTACCATGATGCTCGCCAACGTAATCATTTACTTGGACGGCAACCCACGTGTTTGGTTCGACGCCCATAAGACCGAGATCACCAGCTGGGATATCTTCAAGGAGCGACTACGCGACATCTTTGGGACCCGTCCGGCCGCCAAATGGACGCGCAAAAAAAACTCGCCACTCGTGTGCAGTCCTCAACTGAATCGCATGTCTCGTACATACGCATGCCCGCGATGTGCTGGAAAGTGGACGAGCGAATGACAGAGTAACAAGGTGGAGCACATACTCAAGGGAATCGTGGGCGATGCCTTCAACTTGCTCGTGTACACTAAAGTCACGACAGTCGATATAATTAATGAAGAATGCGGCCGCTTCGAAATGGCCAAAAGCCACCGTGTCCTGCCTCAATTTACGCGGCTACCAAACACTGCTGTTACATCTACCTGCACCGATCTCAGTGCCGCGCCACCCATGTAGGAGAACGTGACACGTATAGTTCGACGGGAGCTTGAGGCGTCAAGTTCAGTGCCATTTCCTTCACTTCCACTCGACCAAGGCACCGCGCAAACATTATTCAAGCCGTCGTGAGGCAAGAAATCGCAAAGCTCGTTTTTCCTATGGCCTGCTCTGTCTCCCGATCCGTCTCCAGTCCGCGCCATGACTCATATATTCTTCCGCGATCCCAAAATTTGACGGAATGGAGAACTGCAGACGACAAACCGATCTGCTTTCGCTGCCACCGAGTTGGCCATGTCTCCCGATACTGTCACAGCACTCGGACGCCCCCAACCTGGAGCCCATTTTCCTCTTCTCGCCCATACGACGACTCCCGTCGGTATTCGCCCAGTCGTGTGTATCCTACTTTCGACTTCCCTAGCAGCCGCTACACCGCTCGTTCGCCGCCACCTTAACGCCGCCGTTCCCCATCCCCAGAACCACGCCGCTATCTATCGCCGGTCAACTATGGATCCTGTCGGACGGAAAACTAGATCATGCAGCTTCGGGAGGTAGTGCTGCATCAATTTAGACTGATCCAAGTTCTCCGTTGACGCTCCCCACTCATTTGAACTTGATTGAGGTGTATGTGGATGGTATTTCTTTGACGACGTTAGTCGATACCGGAAAACAAGTGTCCATAATGAGTGCTCATTTGTGTCGCCTACTCAAAAAGGCATTACGCCTGCAGCAACTGAAGCCCTCCGTGTCGCTGATGGTGGAACTTTGGCCATCACTGGAATGTGTACCGCTCGTGTTAGCATTGCGGGCCGCCATGTCCCCGTTTTATTTACTGTGCTCGAGAATTGCCCTCATGACCTAATCTTCGGCACGGACTTCTTATCGGTGCATTTTGCCCTGATCGGTTGTGCCGCCACTACTCTCTGCCTAGAGCTTCCTCTTCTTCCGGATTCTCATCCTGAACTCCCGAACAGCCTCTGCACCACTGACTTCTTCCGGCTACAACCTAAAGCTCTCACATTCGTTGAACTGGCAACGCCCTCTCCAGTGCTCGACGGTGATTATATTGTGAGGCACATTCCTGATGTTCTCCTGGCGCGTGACATTACTGTCCCACACGCAGTCATAACCATGGCCTCTAACCGAACATATTTACCTGTTATCAATTTCGGTTTCGGAAAGCAAGTGGTACCTCAAGAAATTTCAATCGCCACGATAAGACCCTTAATCAATGACTGCATCACCAGTTTAGCGGCAGACGTATGTCCCGATCACGTACGTCCCCCGCAAGGTTGCGCGTGCCTCGATGCGACCTTACTCTCCATGATCGCTCCAGACCTCAAACCTGAGAAGTTAGCCGCGCTCTGCCGCCTTCTGGCTTCATACCGCGACATATTTGACATCGACAACTGTCCACTCGGCCAGATTTCACTCGTCAAGCACCGCATTAACACAAGTGATTCTCTTCCCATTCATCGCCGACCATATCAGGTGTCTGCCCTCAAGCGTAAGGTAATTCAACAGGAAGTCACCAAGATGCTAGCCAAAGGAATAATCGAACCCTCTTCGAGCCCTTGGGCGTCCCCCGTTGTGCTCGTTAAAAAAAAAGATCACACGTGGCGCTTTTGCGTTGATTACCGATATCTGAATAGAATCACAAAAAAAGGACGTTTACCCTTTGCCCCGCATCAATGACGCTTTTTACTGTCTCCACGGCACCCGATACTTCTCTTCAACAGACCTACGTTGCGGCTATTGGCAGATTGCTGTTGACGAAAAAGACCAGGAGAAGACTGCATTTGTAACTCCAGACGGCCTATATTAGTTCAAGGTTATGCCGTTTGGGCTATGCTATGCCCCAGCCACGTTCGAGCGCATGATGAACTCTCTGCTACAAGGGTTCAAATGGTCAGCATGTCTTTGTTACCTTGACGATGTCCTTGTATACTCCTCAACAGTTGAGACCCACCTTCAGCGTTTGTCGGCTATTCTCGACATCTTCCGCCGTGCAGGCCTTCAATTAAACTCGTCCAAGGGCCACTTCGGACGCCGTAAAATTACAGTGTTGGGTCACCTTGTGGACGAATCAGGCGTGCAGTCTGACCAGGAGAAAATTCGTGCTGTCACCAGTTTTTCTGTACCCAAGTCAGTAAAAGATGTCCGGAATTTTGTAGGACTTTGTTCCTATTTTAGAAGGTTCGTAAAAGATTTCGCAACCATCGCTAGACAACTCACTGAGCTTCTGACGAAAGGCAGTATGAAGAACGACAGTTACATTTAAAGACCTCTTATTTAAGGTATTACTGATTAATTTTCTTTTTTTTTGCAGGGTACTGATGGTTTTCTGTTCTTTGTGAGCAGTGACCATAGTTGCATCCTGATTATGCAAGTCGGTGCAGCAGACGCTCAACTACGCAAATTACCATGGCGTTCTCTCACACGCATCTCGGTCTCAGCATAAAAGACGTGATTGATCCCTCTCTTTAGGAATCATTATAACACAAAGGTGAAACGAGTCCTCATAGCACTAGATGAGCATTCATTGTGCATAGTTTTCTCACAAGGGCGAAGGAGTGAATGCTGCCGTAACAAATTGCAATGCCGCGCGAAGAACCACAAGGAGCCCGAAATTTGCAGCCCATACCTCAAGCAGAACGCACGCACAAATTGAGCATATAGAGGGCGAATGCGGACAAACAACTGTAACAATTTTGACTTGGTCACTTCTTTCGTTAACATGGCCGAGGTAGCGATCGAATTGACGTTGGTGCTCTCATCAACTACACTGTAACTTGAAAGCAAGCCGACGCTCGAAGCACAAGAAGTACAAAGTACCCGAAATCCCGAGGTAAGCGTGCGCGCTAGTGAGCCACCACGCTTTAAAGAACATCTTACGCACTTTGGCCACGCCCACCACGCTATGTGGAGGCGCTAGGGAGCCTTCCGAAGTAGGGAGCCTACATGAACGGCCGTTTTTAGGGTGATGTCAGCCTTTGACCCGCTACATGCCACCAACGCGCCGCCACCCGCCAAAACACAATGTTGCCAGACAGCAACGCCGTGCTGTCGCCCCATCTTGGTGCCCGCACTGCGTCTACGCCCGGTTGCGTTTAGTTCTCAATAATACGGCGTCGAACGTTGCGGTAGCGTGTTAAACGCTGCCGGTGAAGCCTTAGAATGCCTGGATGCTGCGTACCACTCTGCACTAACCAACACAGAAAGGGGGTGCGAATGTTCCGCTTCCCAGCGAGCCCTGGCCGACGACAACTATGGCTGGCTCAAGTGAAGCGAGACGGCTGAAAGCCCACCAGTGCCAGTGCGTCTCGTATTTGCTCTGTGAGTACTGCGTATTTTGTTCACTGTTTTTTCCTGCGGCACACGTTTATGTCTTTCGCGGTGTTCGCGAATGAGTAGATAACCGAAGTTGTCGTTGCTGCGTCCACGCATTGCGAGTAGGAAGCCCACAAACAGGACGCGTCCGCGCGTTCGTACGGAGACGCGCTCGCTAGTCAGAGCTGTTGCCACGCTTGCGTTCGTGTCAGCGTAACCTCAGTATTATGTCGCAAGTGTTTGTGTGTGGGCTGCGAATTTCTTCGTGCGCTCACTTTGAGAACTGGGTCGCTTACACGACCCTGAGAACCGCCGCTGTCAAAAGCCCAGATGTTGTGTGTTGGCTGGCTCCAAAATGGCGGCGCACAGAAAACTATGCTGAATTTGGTGGAAGCTGGCAACTGCGTGCCCCGTTGCCCGCTGGTTTTGGCTGAGTTTCTTGAAGGCACTTATTAAGATGTCTCCACCCTAAAAACGGCCGTACATGTAGGCTCCCTATTCCGAAGCTCAAGTTTGCGGAGCGATGACTACGCCGCGCCTGGCCCTGGCGGTGAGCTCCAGAACACTTCAGGAGAGACGCGAGAGAGGTCGCAGGCGAGTGAGTGTGTTTCGCCGAAACGGGAGCACATGCGACACGTGCGCAATGCGTTCTGCAGTCAGTACGGTGAACCTGGACGCCGTGCCATGAGCTTGGCGCGCTAAAACGAGACGTTCGCTGTGCAAAGTTGCCTTTCCGCTATGGAAGAAGCAGCCCCACGGAAGCGTCGCCGAGGTGCGAAGTATTGTGTTGTGGGCTGCCACAACAATGCAGAAAACACCAAGGGACGCTCTCAACGCGTAAAGCTTATCAGTTTCCCATGTAGTCACAGCCGGCGAACAGAGCCGCGTGCGCGAAAGATAGAGCAAGCATGACACGACAGCCTGGAAAAAAAAAGGCGAGCACTTCAATTTGTCTCGTTGTGGTTAAAGTTAGCTTGCTACTTCGTGGCGACGTCAGTGGGTCATGTGGGGCACGGAGAACATGACTCTATAACTTCTCACATTTTTATGCCATGACAATATAACTTTAGTTTTTATTTATTTCTTACAACTATTATACGCTTTCCATAAACGTCAACAGAGCACAAAGATAGAGTACGCGGCTTCATGTCGGCAGAATGAGAAGTAGAGCGACTTTGAAAAGGCAAAAAGGAAGAAATAGGTGCAGTTCCGTTACTGCCTCTCTCAAACGAGGGCACCTCCACAGTTTGGCGCAGGGGATGGGCGAATTGGAATTAAAGGGAAAGGAAAAAAGAGGCAAGAAAAGATAGAAGAAAAAAAAAGCGCATTCTATCTGCCACACGCGCGCGCGCAAGAAGACCCGCATGCCACGCGCAGTCGACTGAGAATACTACCAAGAAGGCCGGGGGTACAGTGATGTGAGCGTTTTAACACGGGCCAGGGAAGAACTCACGAAGTGCAGCTGGTTCGTTTAGGGAGAAGCCAAACCGATCAGCCATGGACTTGAAGGCGAGCAGGGGCACAACACGAAGATTGTGCTCCGTGGGAGCCAACTGGGAGGGTCCTGAGCGCCATTCGAAGTCCGGAAGCAAGGCCAGTCAAGATTTCATTCCTGGTTTTAAATGTCAAGTTCCTGCGAGGTCGAGGAAGCGGGCTCAGTCGTCGTGCTTCTGGGGACGATGACAGGAACCGGCGCCTGTGAAAAAGCGCGCGGTGTCTGTGTCGTCGTCGAGAGCTTTTGGACGACGGTAGGGGTCGGCTGAGCTGTGCATGAGGGTGGGGCCGTCGCCGTTGTAGAGGGGACGACGGGCGCAGTCGTTGTAGCTTGAGGGGCAGCCTCCAAGGTCTTTCGCCGGTACCGGTGAACGCATGTCGGAAAGAGCGTCCCTTGATGATGGAGGCGTTGCTGCCAGGGGTCCTAGCGTACTGCAGGGCTTGGCGGGAGTCACGGTGCTGTCGGTTGAGGCCATGATGACCACGGCCCTGCGATGGAGCGGCCAGGCTGGACAGCGCGGCTCGGGTGCAGGATGTTTTCGCGACAGTTTATATAGCGAGAGTGTGCTGCACACGACCCTGGGGCTTGCTTGATGCCGTAGCGGAGGCACCATTCGTCTCAGGAGCAGGTGGCGATTGCTTCCCCGAAGCGGCCGCAACGGGAGCGCTGCAGGGACCTGGGCTGGCGGGGTCGAACAGGGCGCCTTTGCGTATCCGGCGTATCAGACACGGCGTCTCTCACAAACAAATGGTGGTTTAGGACGTTAAACCACACATATGTCATTTCTGACACCTTTGTCCTGACTAGACAGGCTCCCATCATACCGCATGCTTCACCTCTGCAGAAGCCATCCGGTTTGATGACAGAGGCTTGCCAACGTTACGGTTTCCTGTTTCAAATCCAAATCCAAATAATTTCTATAGCTTCTAGTCTATCAGTATCTGAAACATTTCTGTCAGCTGTGTAGACGAAGGAAAACACTAATAATTTTGAATCTCAAAATTTATGCTGCATGATTAGATTAGAATTTTGGGCCTTAGTGGACAAAATGCGTCTTGAAGAACACTTTAACTGCTTGAAACGCCTTTGAATGCTGAGGGTGGTGACAATGCATTGTCACAACTCTCAAAAACAACCCAGGATATAGTTTGTAAAATAGTTGCAGCAAGGTAACTTGGAATTTCGTAAAAAAGTGGTGTCCTGGAGTTTGAACAGACCACAAAACTTTACCGCTCGGAATGATACCTTATGGAGCAGGCACGTAGTATAACAACATTTAGATATTTGCTGAGCGCACCACTATTTCATGATATGCACTGGCGAGTTGCGGTCCAAAATAAGTAACGTTTTATTCTGATGAAATCTAAAATCAATATATGAAGCTATTCCATCGCCTTCTGTGCTTCAATTGCAATATTTTTGTCTCAAGTAGGGAACAAAAGAAGAGCGCACACTATTAAGTGACATTCATTTGAAGTGTTCTCCACCTTCGCTCCGAACGAACCTAAATTAAGCTTTCATTTTTGGAGGCCAATGGGTTCAAGTCTACAAGTGCTTATAATTTCTCGGACAGCACACTTGAAGACAGCACCATACGTGCACCGTTCGCATAATGTTGGTTCTCGCACTGAGTCGTAACGAAGCCAGTTTATGAAGTGGTGTTGTGATCAGATAATATTATAGTGTAAAGCGACTGAAATTAGTACGTGAAGTTTGTGATGACTAGAGTTTCGGCATCAGTGAGTGCACCATGACACCAAAAAGAGAACTTGCGGCGACTTTCACAATTAAGCCATCAAACTTTAGTGTTGTATTTTTTACAAACGTGGTCCCATGCCGAGAATAATTAAGCCTTGAGTAGACGTACGGTAAGGGCTAAACAAACCCGCCACGGTAGTCTAATGGCCAAGGCACTCGGCTGCTGACCTGCAGGTCGCGGAATCGGATCCCGGCCGCGGCTGCCAAATTTCGATGAAAGCGAAAAAGCGTGAGGACCTTGTGCTTATGTTTATGTTCACGTTAAAGAACCTCAGGTGGTCGAAATTTCTGGACTATGGTCCAGAATTTCAAAATGGTCCAGAAAAGGACTATGGACTATCACTATGGTCTCTTGTCATAATCATATGGTGGTTTTGGGACGTTACACCACAAGAAGTATTATTTTGGTAGTAGTATGGGAAAAACATGTTGAAAAAAAAAACTTTTTACATGACGTGTAATACCATGATTGTCTACAACTCTCACGGTGGCTACTTGTCCCACTTTCAAGACAGATGTGACAGTTTTCTTCCAATTCTTGTTGTTTTGAACGACGTGCTATTTTCATCCTGAAACATAAGTTTGTTAAAAGATCACGTACGATTCTAAAAGCACAAGGAATATGCAATAGCAAATACGTGATACAAGTTTATGAACAATTTCTAGCTCAAATGAGACTGCGATATACTCGCGTGTACTTACCCCAGATTTCCCGTAGTTTTACGTTCTGCTTCTTCATCCTAGATCTGGACCTGGTGAACAGCTTCGCAAGTCGGGACATCCTGACTGCCGGAAGTCAGGGCAACAGTGAAGGAAACGACGAGGCGGCTATGGCGGTCATCGTGAGCTTGCTGGGAGCGGACGCTGGTCTTGGTGGACCGGTGGACTTCAGTGGCATGCCATGGCTCTTGCCTTGATACATCCGTGCGTGCACTTGTTTACGTGGACCTTTCGCGAATCGTTCGTTGCTTCGAGCAGAGAAGAAAACAGCATCTATTGGCACTTATGCGAAGACATTGCATCTAGCCTGTGTTCCTTCCGAAGTGTGTGAACGTTACCGCACATAACTTCAAGTTACGCTTCAGTAAAGACTGAGCCCAGCAAGAAACGTTTCAAGGAACTGACGTCCATCTCTTCCAGCGCGGTTCACGGTAAACCACGTGGTGTGCTTGTCGCAAAGTGCTGGTTTTATTATTTAGACTTCCTGTTTAACATCGATGTTGGTTGTGCTCCACTATTTCCCTGTCCACAGATTGACGTGGGACCATGTAATACAGCCGCTTCTCAAGCATCGTTAAGATAAACTCTATACACTTGCTGCGCATTACCTGAATGCGTAAACCCGCGCATTTGGAATCGCAGGCTGGAGAAAAAGATTAACTAAGGAGCACTGAGACGAAGCACTGCGCTGACAGCGGCAGAGATCACTTGCAATAGGACTGGAGCACGTTAGAAGCTGTTTGTACAGTACTCGTAAAACTGGCAAAACAAGTGTCAGATTTACCTCGCTTCTGCGTCGTCTCCTTTGCAAAGCGTCAGCTGATGCCCACACTGTGAGTGCTCGAAGGCATGTGATCTGATGCGAGCTTTTGTTCACACGCAGTTGTAAGCGAAATAGGAACGATTCTGTAGACGCATCATGTCATATTCGATACGTCTAGTCATCGCAGCTGTGTTGGCGACATGATGTGAGCTTTGATATCACGGAATACACCGAAACACCGCTAGAATTGCGGCGAAGGTAAATAAAGGTAAAACTGAGCTACAGTCCGAGTCACGTTGTGTAAGTTTGAACGGCCTGCTTGAATCACGTTGTGTTTCAATCACGATGATCTTAACGATAATAGTGAAGGCTTTGTTCATGTTATAAATTCCACAAGCAAATGGCGATATGCAGCCAACTAAATTGAGCGATGATTCTGTGTTTGCCATAAGGTGTCCGTTGCGAAGGTTGTATGATAAAATAAATAGCACAATCACATTTCATGGTGCGTATGAGGAAAACCTACGGCAAGTGTGCTCGTAAAATGAAGAACCAAATACGCGAACATTCTTGTTACGGTCAAGGTCATTACATGAGGTTGCGATGTTATTGTTCCATGATCTATTGTAATAAAGTTATTCGCTTTTTTTGTTCAAAATACATATGTTTGAAGGATTATCAGATGTTTGTTGCTGTTGTCGTTTTTCTTGTGCCCGTGTGCCTTTGGAGGGTTGTTTCTTTCTGCAAGCTCCACAACGAGGAATTCTGTGACAGAAAGAAGATGTTTCTAATGAGCCTAGCTCTGGGTATTCATCACACAGGTAACACACGACCTCGATTGGAAGCATTATATTTAGCGATGGCTTGGGCATTAGAAACTTCATCGCTAAATGTTCACGCGGAACACTGTGCTACGAAGCTATTCAAAGGTGCTACTTTCTTAATCGGTGTGATTATCGGTGAGCCTTGTTACAGCGAGTGAGCTTTGCCGAATCCCGCAAGGTAAAGAAGGCTTATGAAAGAAAAACGATAGCCACACATTCGTAGCATGAACCCACGAGAAAATCGGCGAAGATTTCTCGGAACAAAGATCTTCTTTTTGAAAGCAAATGTGTCCTGGTTTGCGGACCAGGACAAATTTTTCTTCAAGTAGAACAATTTTGTCTACGTACTCTTATTCTTTTGTTAACGAGCAAGGGACACAGCTAAAGGAAGAATAGAGGCAGGGAGGTTAATCAAGATGGGACATAGGTCATTGGGCTACCCTACTGAACCAGAAATCTATGGCAGAAAAATGGCTCACACGGTAAAACATAACTAAAAAAAGGTCAGCCATATCATCGATTCCCACTGTATGTGGGAACTGCCAATTCTTTAGCGCAGTGGCTGAGACAATCGACATTAGAGTGTGGCACCACGGGTTCGAAACTCAGCACAGCCTCGAAGCTTTTCTTTATTTTATACGCCAATTTATCTTTAGCGCATTAATAAGGTTGAGAGATACACACGTCCCTCAAGCCTGGGTCTTTAGCCCAGTGGGTAAGACACTTGCCTTTGGAGAGTGGGGCCCTAGGTTCAAAACTCAGTGCGGCGTTGCAAATTTTTCTTTATCTGATACTGAACTTCTTCATGGCGCATTCACGAGGTTCAGAAATAGTGATGCTGTGCATGCCTAGGCCTTCAGCACAGTGGGTAAGGCACTCGCCTTTAGAACATCAGGCCGCACGTTGGAAACTCAACGCAGCATACACGTTTTCTTTTGTTTTCTGTATTTGTTTTTTCAGTGTCATTCGTATTAAGTGATGAAGAGATGGATGGATGAACAGACATTTTTAATCACTGAGATGGCTTCTATTACCGTCTACGTATATAGAAGCTCCACTAACCGTCTCCTTTTCGAGTAGTGTAAGTAAATCACGCCATTAATCAATCTGCAGGTAAATGCACATGAAGGATATGTCTAGAGGTTACAAACTGCAGGCTGGAGGTGAGTGATAAGCGTGAAATTTACTCTAATAATTTCAGTGATAGCGGCTCAACTTTAGTGCGACTTAACAACATGTAAAGACGGACCTCCTGTGCGCGTAGGAGCCTCCAGAGCTGAAGCTTTCCCGGAATGCATGTCAAAAAGCACTCAAAAAAGATGAGACCCTTATCACCCTTGATAAGGCTCAACCTTTTGTCTGACGTCACACCATGTAATTACGGTTATACTGTGCGTTTATATTAGAGCTCCCCGAGCTCAAACTTTCCCGGATGCGTTTGCTTTCCCACAATGCATGTCAAAAAGCAGTCGAAAAAAATTAGGCTGTTATCTTGATAAGGCTTAACTTTTGTCTGAAGTCACACCGTGCAACGAAGGATATATCATGCGTTTATATTAGAGCTTCACGAGCTGAAGCAGCCCCTGATGGGTTGGTTTTCCCGCAATGAATGTCTAAAAGCAGTCGAAAAAGTTTGGGCCCTTATCACCTCTGGTAAAGCTCAAGATTTGTCTGGCGTCCCACCATGCAACGAAGGACATACTGTGCTTTTATATTTGTCTCTTGAACTGAAGCTTCCCTTGATAGATTGGCTTACCCGCAATGCATGTCGGAAAGCAGTCGAAAAAGTTCAGGCCTTTATCACCCCTGGTAAGGCTAAAAATTTGTCTGACGTCATCAGATTTTTTTTTTATTCGTTTCCGACATCTGCGAAACGAAAAGGTGCAATAGTAGGTCCACGGCTTCAAGGTGTGACGTCAGACAAAAGTTGAGCCTTATCAGGGGCGATAAGGGCCTCAACTTTTTCGACTGCTTTTAGACATACATTGCGGAAAAGCCAACATATCATGGTTAGCTTCAGCTCGGGAGACTAATATAAACGTACATTATAACCTTCCTTGCATGGTGTGACATGAGACAAAAGTTGGGCCTTATCAGGGGTGATAAGGGCCTCAACTTTTTCGGCGAATTTTTGACATTCGATGAGGGAAAGACAACACATCAGGGGAAGCTTCAGCTTTCGAGGTTCTAATATAAATGCACAGTATATCCTTCGTTGCACGGTGTGACGTAATACAAAACTTGAGCTTTATCAGTGGTGATAAGGGCCAACACTTTTTCGACTGCTTTTAGGCATACATTGCAAGAAAGCCAACCCATCAGAGGAGCTTCAGCTTGGGAGACTGTAACATAAACGTACATTGTAACCTTGCTTGCATGGTGTGACGTCAGAAAAAGTTTAGCCTTATCAGAGGCGATAAGGGCCTCAACTTTTTCAGCTGATTTTTGACAATCAATGCGGGAAAGCAAATGCATCAGGGGAAGCTTCAGCTGGGGAGGCTTTAATATAGACGCACAGTATAACCTTCAATGCAAGTTGTGGCCAGACAAAAGTTGAGCCTTATCAGGGGTGATAAGGGCATCAACTTTTTCGAATGCTTTTCGACATGCACTGCGAGAAAGCAAACGCATCAGGGGAAGGTTCAGCTTTGAAGGTTCTAATATAAATGCCCAGTATATTCTTCGTTGCACGGTGTGACGTAATACAAAACTTGAGCTTTATCAGGGGTGATAAGGACCTAAACTTCTTCGACTGCTTTTAGACATACATTGTGGGAAAACAACCCATCAGGGGCGGATTCAGCTCGGGAGACTCTAACATAAACGTACATAATAACTTACCATGCATGGTGTGACGTCAGGCAGATGTTTAGCCTTATCAGGGGTGACAAGGGCCTCGACTTTTTTGGTTGTTTTTTGACATTCAAGTCGGGAAAGGCAACGCATCAGGGGAACCTTCAGCTGGGGAGGCTTTAATATAGACGCACAGTATAACCTTCATTGCAAGTTGTGACGTCAGACAGAAGTTGAGCCTGATCAGGGGTGATAAGGGCCTCAACTTTTCGGCTGCTTTTTTTTACATGCCTTGCGGGAGAGCCAACGCATCAGGGGAAGCTTCAGCTTAGGAGACTCTAGATTACACGTACAGCAATGTGAATGTAAACATGCAGCATGAGAGTATGAGACTGACGCGCTGCCTATTGCACTACCGAGGCGGACTAAAAACTTGTAGCATAACTTCCATAGAAGCCCATACAAGGCTGATTTGTCAACCCTCTTTTTCTAAAAAAAGCTTCAGGAGACAGCACAGTGGGATTCGAACCACCGACCTTCTGGTTATGAAAAGAACACTTAGCCCCTACACCAGTGGCACGCCACAGGAGCAAGCAACCTGCAATGCTTGGGCAACCTTCGTCTTTTAGATCTTTTTGAACTGCTAACAGCAAATGACCTTCCGAAAATGCAAGAAAACTGCATCTGAATTGGGTAATCAATGCAATTACGTATAGTTTCTTCACCAGGCAATGAGCCATATTAGGGGCGAAGCTCCTTAGGCCATGGGTCATTCCCTCCTGCGTATGTATGTATGCAGCCACCTCTAGTTAATGATTTGCTCAATAGCTGGCGTTGTGTGTATACGTATTTCGGGATAATATAACTACATGACGTTTGTGGTTTTCACGGCATATCCACGGAGTGAGTGATGATGAGTGGGCCGAAGTGATCATCCGTCTATGCGGCCGTAAGCACGCATTGACAGACAGGCGGACGGACACAAGCACGGACGCACAGATGGATGCATGAATGTGTGGACGGATGGAAGCATGGACGGGCAGACAGATGGACGGATGGGTGCACGGAAGCATGGGCGGACAGGTGATGGACGGTTGCACGAACGGACGTATGTACGGGCAAACGGATGAGTGCAAGGACGGTTGGACACGCGGACGGACAGATGGACGCTTCACCCCAGTCTTCATGATTCACTCCGTGGATATGCTGTGAAAACCACGAAAGCCATCTAGTTACAATATTTCCAAGGACACAAACACACATCACCACCTATTGAGCAAGTTTTAAACTAGAGGTGGCTACATACATGCGGATGAGAGAGCGACCCACGGCCTAAAGAGCTTCGTCCCTAATTATACGCCTCGTTGGCTAGAGGAGCCACTATACGTAATGGCATCGACTCCCAATTCAAGTTCAGTTTTTTATGCATTTTTGAAGGTCATATGCTGTTAGCAGCTTGGAAAGACCTAAAGGACGAAGATGAACCTAACGTCAGGTCGCACCCACTTGTGACGTACTAGTGGCCGAGGGGTAAAGTGTTTGTTTCGTATCCGAAATGTCGGTGGATCAAATCCCGCTGTCGGTCTTATTCGTAACTTGATTTCTTTAGAGCTTTGAAAAATTTGCTTAAGTTTCGTCCCACTCCACCTTGTGAAAACTGGGAGCGTGGGGGCCCCCCGGCCTCACGATCCAATGCTGCTGTAGTGTGTGACACCAACCAAAATTTTTGCTTTTACTTACAAAATAAAGAGACCCACCACAAGTGTATGGCTTAGAAGGTCCACGTGCAATGTTATTCTCAGCATTACCTCTGTCCAGTTTGACAAATCATGGGACAGCAGGTGCATTTTGATTTCGAGTGTGATGTGTCTGGGTGGCTTCGAGGTGTTTCAGCAATGCAAGCGTTGTAATTTGAACTAGCAACTTTTTGCTTATGAACTGAACGCCATAAAATCTCGGCTACCAGCATGGCACAGGATGCATTGTTTAGAAGCTGGTCTGTTCACTACTGCCAGCCATGATTAAAAATAAAGAAATTGACTGCAGCTTTTTAGATTCCCGACCAACATCGCCTTGTGGGTTTGATTTGTTTGAACACTAATGGCTGTGCGATTTGAGCCAGCACCCATTCAGTTTAAACCTAGACACCTTACCAACTGCACTGCGGACATGATAACATGGCTTAGAGTTTGGTCTGTATACATAATGCAGCCCATCCTTCAATAATAAATGCTAGATTTGTGTGGCCTCCTAGAAGAAAATAAAAGATGTAGCTGCTGGAAATATCAAGTTTTGTGACTACTTTTCAATTTCTTAGAGTGTTGAAAAAATCGGAATTATTTGCAGGTTCGCCTTTAAAATGGTAAAGTCCTTGCAAACCTTCAGTGTTTCGATTTCTTAAACTTTGCTAGCAGGCTGAAAACATTGATTTGCTGACTACTCTTCAAAGAAGATATGCTTATACAGTATACTTACAGATTGATATTCTAAGACACAGTTTACCCGTGTTGCACCCAGCCGCGATGCTGTAAGAATAACACGAAGCATAAAGGAACGCACAAGTGATAATGTCGTCAAACTTTATTCCTCGTTATTGAAAGGCCGATGTCCCGAAATGCGAAGCTTAATTATAACGACGCCAATACAGCTCATACCGCACTGTTCACGCCTAGTTGAACATTATCGATGCCCATGCACCGCGCGGTCCATCGTGGGGTGGGGAAGTACCGTCGGTGGCGGGCAATAGGAACCCCGGGCCAGGCGGTGCTGCAACCTCCGGCTGAAACCCCGGAGGAGGAGGTGGCCCTCTGCCGTCCGGATGCGGTTGTAGAATGAAACCTGGTGGAGGAGGGAACGGAATGTCCGGGGCACCCAGTATGCACGGTGGTACCACTGGGATTGGCAGCAGCTGTGGTGAGACGGTAGCATGGCGAGAGGCAAATATTGAACGGCGCTTCGAGTTGGGCGGCATCGGTGGGGTTGGATCCTCGAGAGAGACCGTCTCTGCCTCGTGTGCCAGTTGCAGCGCCAGGCTACGCTTCTCGTTCTAGATTGTCACACGGCTTGCGAAGTCCTTGATGCCGGCCAGTGCCACCACCTGAGAAGAGGCACGGCAGTCGTGAGAGAACTCGTCAGGGGTCGATCTTCGAATAGCGATACACCCCTAGGAGACCAGCTCCTAAAATATAGGTGTCTTTATAAAAAGATACTTCGGGTCATTAGTTTCACTTATTGCAAAGTACTACGCCTGACCACGTTTTATTTTTTCAGTGGCGTGAGTACCGAGCGACACTCTCGCTTGCCTTTCGAGTACTTCCGGTCATGCAATTACTTCCGGTTTTCCGAATGTACGAAAAAAAAGCCTTCTAAAGAATGAAAATCGAACGTTCCGGTTCAAGTTGAGGGATATACTGGATACACATGCTGCAGGGGCATAAGTTTGTTCTGCATGAAATTCAGTTGTCAAAATAATTAATGGCAAACAATTGTGTTCAATAAAAGGTTCTGAGCAGCTGGTGCCATTGGGGCACCTAGAATGAGCAGATATCGACAACGTGCTGTTTTCAACTAGGCCTTCATGATGCGCTTATGCAACTTAAGAAACACAGTTAGCCCAGAGCACACGAAAGCCGACATGTATCAATACACCAATTGAAACGAAAATGGATGAATAAGATGGGCTTCGTAATTTCATAATCTTCGGTCAATGCATGATAAACCCAGTACTTTTTTTCCGACTGCAGTGGACGTGTAGGCAAAACTGGGCAGCGTATATAAATGCGTGCTTCGCTGCAAGTGTCGTCGAAAGACCGTTGTCTCCTGCCGGCCGTACTACACGAGTCCTGGTCTCATCTGCGGCATACATGAACGCCATCTGGCAGTGGCGTAGAGAAACAAACTTGCGCAAAACATAGGACCATTCCCAAGTGGCAGCACCTTATCTTCGGTAGCATAGAGTTTCCCAAAATTATCTAGAGGGTACTCTGGCGCTGCGATCGTTCAGCGAACATGAGAATGATGGGTAGTAAGGTTGCTTACGAGAAGCGTTAGATGCACAATACGCCGTACTGTGTGTTTAGAAAAAGTGGTTAACGATTTAGAGTACTTAGTACTCTTCTATGGGAGAGCTGAAAGCCGTCCTGTGGACCTCATTACCGAGCAGCGGACACCACAGTCCCGTGTTGGCTTAGGCTAAAGCACGGGTACTACATGAGTCCTAGTCTCATCCTTGCCAGACGTGGATGCAATCGGGTAGTTGCGTCGAAAAACAAACTTGCGCAAAACGTAGGACCACTCACAGGTGGCAGCACCATATCGTCGACAGAGGATTTAATATTTTCGTGCGTAGCGTCGTATTTATGTCATACGTACCGCCACATTTTCGACGCAGCCTAAGGCCTTTAGAGTTACGTATGTACGTATTTTATAGTAAGTTAACACACTACATAATGCTCATGTGCGCTTGTTGCGCCATAGATTTGCTTTTTGGTAGAAAATGTTCTGAAGTTTGAAAGCAGCCACCAGTTCAAGATGGCTGGGCGTTCAGTGAGAGCTTAAACTTTTGCCGGGTGGCTGAATTCTGGGAATGACAGGCAGACGGAACGACGGACCAAAATTTCGGCGTTCAAGTCTCCCAAGAAAGATTATAATCATTCATATTGGGAAAACCCCGAAACTAGCAGCTGCATTGTATTTGTTTCACCGCGGCAAGCTAAGACCTAAAGGAACTAAATTGTTGACTAACCCCAAATATCAGTCGGAATAAAACGTACATCAACAGGACAGCGTTTTGTTCTTGCTTAAAGAATAACAAAAAAAAAACAATAATATTGCAAAGATGTCCAAACTATTGTACCAGCCAGTAAAAATGTTCGTCACATACATGGAGCACATTGAACACTGAAACACCAGCGGGCGCTATTTAAAATTTTTGAAACGGCCACGAATTTTTAATTTTTTTAATTTGTTGAAGCCACACTCGTAAAAAAATTAGCGATTCACGTGCAGAATATACAGTGCCGAAGCTTGAACAAGTGATGAAGGTCCCATATTCAGAAAATATCACAGTTGTGAGGAAGGTGACGGGGAACACGCTAAATCACGTTTAATGAGCGAGTACATGTAATTTACCGACACGAATGTGACGTGCTGAATAGAAAGATATACCTCTGTGTTAGAATATTTATTGCTATGAATAATTTTACGCTTGTGGGCAGCGCTCAGCCGCTATGGGCTGCAAAATTCAACTTCAGTGTCCTCTGATACAGCTCACGTCTGTACGCTGTATGCGTGCAGATGTGGCTATTCTCGACTAGTCATTGCCACGTCAATACGTCAATACTCAACGACAGGCTTAACAGATCAGAACTATTTCAATTAATCTAATGACGTTACGGCATGTCCTCCGGGATATGTGTTCGTAAGTTGCGCCCGAAATGTGAATTAGTATTGGCTGCAGATAACTGGTTGTGGATTGTTTATGCACAGCTATATGTGAATGCAGCGACAGTTGGGTAGGTGTACGTATACAGAAAACGTGGCTCCCGTATTCGCAGAAAGCACTTACACAAAAATTATAGTGTGGTGGACAATGTGCTCAGGACACTAGAGATGTTATTATTGAAAGCATCTGAACAATGACGAAAAAAAATAAAAGAAGGAAGAAAGGAAGGAACGCAACCTAGAAACAATGGCGATTCAGACGCTTTTCCGCTCGTTTGGCTGATTTTATCACGCAAACGTTGGCGGCAGAGCAATGACACGGATGACGCTTATTCATGGGCAAGTGAAATATGAATTTAAATGTAATTGAAACGCACACTTTTGTTCCCGTTTTCACCAATAGTCGTTATGTCAGCGCGATTTCCGTTACCACGCTCAGTGTGAGGCCTTAACAATATATCGCAACAATAATGTGTAAGATTATGCTCTGTAGTTATGGCTAAGTTCGCCTTTAATTTTTTCACGACTGTGCGTGTGCGGGGAAAATAATAAGACAGGAGTCGAAGGGTGAAAGAAATAGTGCCAAAGGAAGTGTTTCTACACTAACCGGGCCCTGAACGGCTGCAGCACCAGGGACCACAACAACCGCTATGTTAGAATTTCACGGAAGAAAAATTAGCTAATCTTGAAACAGCAAATAGGTTCTGCGGTATCTTGCAAGCTGACGCACAGGTCACAATTCTTGGCAACCATTAGTAAACAAAGCACCAACCAACGAAAAGCTTTGAGAAATAAAGTTATAGATATCTCTCACAAATAATGAGTATGGCGCCTTCCGACTAGTTTTCCATCGCGATCCAACACAATCGGTTTGCAAAGATATTTAGCATTCTGCGACGAAGCATTCGTTACAAGTCGTTCGGTAAGAACTACTAAACAATACGCAATACATTTAGCGATTCGTCAAGTGGCTACATTATACACTTGCTTAAAATTTCGAAGCTGTTCTGATCTATACTCACAGTAAGTCGGTAGGTGTCGTGGTCAACAATTGTCGACTGGTAGTCGACGATCTGCACAGCAATTCAAAAGCAAAGTTATTTGACACCACAGCAAAATAAGCATGTCACAAACACTGAGAATACCAGAAGCAACACGAGAAGCACCAACATACTCCGTTTAAAATGTTTATTGAATGCTTAAACCTACATTTGTTAATATGTCCTATAACATGAGACAATAAGTGCTTGTCTGTGGTCTGCTTTCTTTTGACAGTAAAAGTCATTCTCGCACCAAAGTCATTTATTTGAAGTCGGTTTTAAGTTTAGTAGTGACTGCATTTTCAGTGCGTGCGTAAAGGTAAAACGGTCGGAGCTGAACCTGACCAAAAGCTGGGGCCTGGGCTTGTCTTAAATTCAGCGCCAATGTGACGCCAGATGTCTAGACGCAGCCATCGTTTTAAAGCAGTGGCGGTAGATGGCAGCCGTCGTCCACGCGGTTTCCGCTACGATACAGGGCAACGATGTTTAAACTTGGTGGCCGTCAATGGCCAAGCAAGAAAAATATCCCTGTCAAATTTACTCGGTTCCATAACACAAGTCTGGGTTACCGTGAAGCTTGCGTTTCCAGACGTGAAATGCTATGCAACAAAATGTGGAATCCTGAAATGTCTCTGTAATGCACGCATGGAGACTGATTCTGCGGAGACGGGGACGTTCCGCAGGTGGTCTGTGCAGCAATGCAATGTAAACGAATGCGATCTTTGATGCTTATTATTAGGAAATGACGGGAATGAAAGGTATTTAGTTCGTGTATATTTGTAATATTCGGAGAACGAATGATATTCGATGTTCGCGGCACAATAACTAACCGATTGCCAAGACGGCCTAACAAAGCTATCCGCGATGGAAAGAATAAAAAAAGAACAACAATAGAGAAAAAAGAACAAAGATAAACAAATATATGCTGGAAATATCACCTGCTGGTGAGAGAATTATTCTTAAAACGTAAATTGCCTAGGGATTGCCTTTTTGTAATCAAGGTTGTCTTGAGCTTGGACGAAGTCCAGGACCTTCGCGACCAGCCTTGAAATGTGCGAAAAGATTCTTGCCTTTCTCCATTAAATTTATAGACCATTTGCAGTGTTTAGTTGACTTAGTGCGCAAAACAAATAGTCGAATGATTTGATAAAATCTCATGATATATTTTTGTTAGAAAACATGGGGGGCCTCCTAACCTTCGCCATTAAAAGTTGAAAGTGATAGCAATATCTTGTTCCTAGTGCATACTTCAACCACTGAGTGTGTACTTTTTAACGCGACAGTGTTAAAGAGCACGATTCACGGAAATTCTGGCATCGGTATCGGCGTCGTTGGTTGCGAGCGAAAAATCATCATCTTATGCGTGACCCGAAAATCGAGAACGATGGAAATAAAATAAATAACAGGAATCCTGGGCACCGTGAGCATATAACTCGGTTCGCTTGGGTCGGAGTGGGTATCGAACTCGGGTCGTTTGCGTGGAAAAAGGATATTCTACTCCCCACTCACGCATCTTTTTTTTTATTTATTTCTGACTTCATGTACACAAACGCGTTGACCAGGCTTTGAATAAGACGAAAATAATACATACTGATCAATTCCTCGAGCACGAAATCTACACCGGAGGCTGAGGGAGAGTGTGATAGACCTTTCTCAGACGCACCACACTTTCAATGAAGTGTTCACGAACAGGCTGTACAACTTGGTGAACATTTCTAAATTCTGATTTCGTTTTTGACAAAGCTAAGAGTCCCAGGAGCATAATAAATCATATAGAACTTCCTCCAAGAAACGTGTTCAGTAAGTGCCGAGAGGCAACTCTTTCGTTAGAGTTTGTTGTAGCACGTCCAAGTAGAATATGGAATCCCAACAGCACAAGAATACATGTTCCATCGTTTCTGGTTTTTGACATCAATAGGAATTGGTTGTCCAGGGTATGAAGAATCCCTCATCGCTTATCCATGATTTTCACTGGAGGCATGTTTGTGTACAATATGAAAGAAGACTGATGGTAGCACCAGCATATCCTTTACTCTTTTTAAAGCATCCTGTTCAGGGCTTCTAAGGTGGGGAAAATGGTACAACGGCACTGGTTACACAGTTTAAACTAGACCTGTATAAAGTTTTTCTGGTTAACACTACACAAATACTCTTGAGTAAATCAAGCACTCAACATCCTATATGAAGCGATCAGCTTTCGCAAATGCCTTATTACAGGCCCACCTATGCTTTCACATGAGATCACGATAAATCCACAGCCTAACCTGAATGACGGTGCGATGAAAAGGGTCGTTTTGATTTCACACAAAAAAAAAATGAAACGCGATACAAGCTGTCGCAGGAACAAGTGTGCTAACCCAAGTCCCCCTAGCTTGACGGAGAGAAAGAAGTGCAGGCGACCTGTTCGCTCCCAGGTAAACGCCCAAATAGAGACCGCAAAGAACTGATGAATTCTCTGAACATTCACTCGTGAGGCACACAACACCTTCATCACATACCAGACCTTTGATATGAGATCCTCACTAGAACTTGAGATATTTCATTATTTTTGTTGCGTTTTTGTGGATTTTTCGCTCACGCACAAGATGATAATTTTTAACTCATAGCCAACGACGCTCAAGCCGAAATTTCCAGGAAGCGAGCTCTCTAACACTATCGCGTTAAAAGCTGTCAAGTCAGTAAGGAAACGACAGGGAGCTCTCTGCTTGCACCTTGGCTATGGCACGTGTTATCGCGTGCTCTTTCCAGCATGCGAGTGGTGCCATTATCACCACAAGGTGCGATAAACACGGGGCCGCGGCCCCGAGCAGAGGGTACGTGGTCTCGAGCTTGAAGGCCTCCCCGCTGGAAACACGGCTTATCCTAGCGGAAAGGCGCTGCAATTAACGGGCATTTTGTTTCCCGTTCTCGGTGCTTCTCGGCGCGGCCGTGTAATGATCGCCTCCTTAATTATGAATGCGTACGCGCCGAACGCTGAGCAGCACGCCCCCGCGCGGCGTGCTGGTATCCGTGCTCGTTCGCGCTTCATCACGAAAAGTGACGCTACAACGCGAACAGGCGCTGCCTTGAGATACGTCATGCGTGACGGTGCACAACTCTGAGAAAGAAACTCTTCCGAAGAAGGCGTAACGGCAGTGCTTTACTCTACGGGCAACGAAAAGAAAACGGCAGAAAACGGCACGAAGAGGACAGATAAGGAAGGCCCCACAGACGCTATTACTGTATCCGTTCATTAGGCAATGTTCATTATAAAACACCGACTGACCCAACGTCGTCTCGTGAATGCAGTTATTTCTGCAAGTCACAGCTGCCTGCTCAAGCTTTTACAGCGAAAGCCGCTATGAGATCAGAAAATGGGTCAAGTGTTGCGCCATAGTTGTCCGCCACCACCTCCAGTGTCCGTAACCAGTATCAGAAAAAAATAAAAATCAGGAAATGAAGAACACTAAGGACACAATCGGATTCAAAACCGGGTCCGCTGCGGGCCAGCCCAGTATTCTACCACTGAGCCACGCGTTTTTTTTTCTTTATTGCTTTCTTGACTACAGGTCAAGCTAATCTGACAATCACTATCACACGTGTTTCATGAGTGATAACACATCGAACAACGCTGTTACATCTTCAACACAGTCGGTTGTCTTATACACATCTCGCGCTTCTATAACAGCTTCCACGAAACACTCATTAACGGATAGAACTCTCACATCACAGTGTCTGTACGATACATACTACGCCAAACCGAATGAAGACCAAATAAAAATATAACATCCAAATTTTGCACTCAACTATCACAAGACAAAAAACAAATTCCATATGAAGTAAGAGGTAAATCTTTTTTTTAAAGTCCTCTCTAGAATGTTCCAAAAGAAAATAGCGTTCTTACAAGCAATAAACACATGTTATATGGTCTCAGGTTTGTTACGCAGGAGACAGCTGCTTCCCCATGGTATATACATCCCTCTCTCTTCAAGCCACGTTTTTACTGGCAAGGTTCCCGTATGAAGTTTAAAAAAGAAGGTTTTCACATTGGGTGGTACACACATGTTTTTCAGTCGCTTTAGTACGTCATGACCATATGATTTTTCATACTTTGAACGGTACAGGGGCACGGGAAAAACATTCTGTATTAAGTCTTTCATAAAGCGCTTTCTTTTCACATTAGTTAGGTAATCTATCGAAAACCTTGCCCTTAAGAAACAATATGAGAACACAACTTCGCGCAAGAACGGTGACAAGGTGTGTCATTCTCCCCTGTCTGAAGATACAAAGAAGTCAGGCATGTGGTGTAAGAGCGTTGTTTCAAAGAAAGAACACAAAAAAGAGTCTCTCTGGTCTCTTATTAGCAGGAAACGTGATATTACTTGGTTAAGAAACAGATGGCACAAAGACAGCCCTCCTTGCTTAACTCGCCGAAACAACCTTGTTCTAGACGTTTGCTCCCATGTAGAGCTCCAGATGAACGTGGCGAATATCATGTGGATTTTACGAATGCTTTTACGCGTACAACTAAGTGCTTGCAAAAGGTACATAATTTTAGCAGCCAGAAACACGTTGCATACAGCTGACCGAGAGAAAATTGATAAGCCACGACCATCCCATCCATCGGTGGTCGCACGTAGTTCTGCAGCCTTTTCAAGCCAAAATGCTTCACTGTCTTGATACTGCTTTACTGTCTTCACTGTCCAATGGTACCCCTAGGTAACGACTAGGTGTCGTGAGCCACTGAATATTTCCAAAGGAACTGGGCGTGAGGTCCCAATTACCATACCATAAACCAATGCTTTTCTCTTTGTTCATTAAACTTCCACTCGTATCACAAAACCTTTGAGGGATTCCTAATTATGAAACGACACTTTCTCTATCAACAGCAAAAAAGGCAAGATCGTCGGCGTATGCCAAAACACGCCTTTCACATGACTGCAACCTGAAACCATTAACCCCTGTATGGTGAATCACTTTCTGACACAGTGGCTACAAAAATAGGGTGAAAAGCAAAGGACTTAAAGGACACCTTTGGCGCACGGAGGAAAGTACTTGTATGCGCTGTGAGAGTTCTCAATTTACAAGTAAATTTGTGGTTAAACTTTTATATGCCAATCTAATACCTTTACATATGATCGCACCAAGACCAATGACTCAGCTAGCGTGAAGAGTATATTGTGTGGAACCATGTCGAAAGCATTGGCTAGATGAATTGGCAACATAGCTACTTTTAGAAGCGCAGCGTCGCAATACTCCAAAATGCTCCTGGCAACATGAATATTCTTTAATATGCTCCTACGCTTGATGCCGCAAGTCTGATGTGACCCGACCAACTTGTATATGACTCCTTGCAACCCCCTAGCCAGAACGTTCATAAACACCTTATAATCTACGTTTTTTAGCGTGATTGGACTGTATCCTGTCACTTGTGGCTCAGTGGTTATTCGAAAAAAAAAAACACTGAGCCACGCGTGTGCTGTAACTCATTTCTAAACTGGCCTTTTGCAGGCTTGATGTCGTGAAGGGAATCACTTTGATATGAGTAACAAAAGGTTTAAAACATGAAAGGAACAATCAGGCCTCACACGATGCGAATAGCGTAAAGAGTGGGTCGTCCAATGATCCAACCCATTACAAAAGCTTGTTCTTGTTCTATTATTTGTGGCGCATGCTTACTTCAAGCATATTTTTCCTCGTTGTCAGCCACTGCATAAAACGATTGCACAGAATTCCTAGCAAGTGTGTAGCAGACACCTCGATTCTCCAAAGAATGATGAACGATAGCATAGTGAACGCCAGCCTACTGCACAAAAGCTATTATTTATGGCGTAATGGGTTACCCAGCAAGTGTGATTGTAGCAGTTACTCCGAGTATTAGAAAAAAAAGTTCTTAAAAGCCACTCTTCTAGCTTTCGCTGGGACAGTGCTGCACGTTCCATGCAGGCCTGGCTCTATTTTTTTTTGCTATCTGCACAAGGACATCTTACCTCCATATTCTAAAACCTTCCTTCACTGATCGCTTCGCCTTCACTTGGTGGATGGATGGATGAATGGATATGGCTGTACCCTTTAGATCGGGTGGTGGCTAGCACCAGCAAGCCGTAATACTTAATGAACCTAAAACTAGATTTCTTTTTTCCTTTAAAAAGTGAGTTTGAGGATTCGTACTTTGCAGTGAAGAGTTTAATTTTCACTGGGGCCTTGACTTTAGCCACCAATAAGATAACCTCCTTCTAGTTAAGTCTACCCGCTTAAAGTCTATTTTGCCCTCCCGGTAACTAAACCCCAGTGCTTTGAAAAACTCCGCGCCATTATGTGAACTATAGGGTGAAGCCCTTTACAGAACATTATCAAGTGTTCGGCAGTTTCTTCTTCTTCTCCACACGCACTGCACACTGTGTCTACCCCTTCGTATTTGGCCCGATATGTCTTGGTTCGCAGTACTCTCGTCCTGGCCTCAAACAGTAGATAACTACCCCGAGTATTATCATAGATCCTTTCCTTGGCAATTTCCTGCTTAAAAGTTCGATAGATCTCTAGAGCGGACTTCTTAATCATGCCCATTCTCCACATGTCAGTCTCCGTTTCCTTCACTTTCTTCTTAACCGATAGTTCTTTTTAGTTTGGCCACCTGCTGTTTTCTATGTATTTCCCTGTCAATTTCCTGGTTCGCTTCCTCCAATTTGTATCGACATTCTTCATGTACAAATAGCTGAAAACCTTCCTAGCCCAACGCTCCTCCACATTTCTCTCAATCACTTCTCAAATTTTATCTTGCTGCTAGCTTCCCTGCTCTCAAATGATTTCCATCCCATATCACCTTGTACTCCCTGATTTGGTGTATTCCCGTGAGCTCCTAAAGCAAGCCTACCTATTCCACGTTGCTTAATTTCTAATCTTGCTTGAACTTCTGATCTCACACATAAGACCGCATTGCCGAACGTCAGCCCAGGAACCATGACCCCTTTTCATATTCCTCTCACAACATCATACCTATTGTAATTCCACAGTGCCCTATTTTTCATCACTACTGCATTCCTGTTACCTTTTGTCGTCACGTATATTTCGTGTTCCCTCAGGTACTCGGTCCCATTGCTTATCCATACGCCCAGATATTTGTATTTATTTGTTATCTCTAGCGTGACCGCCTGTATTCTAAGCTCACCAGCTTCGTTGTCATTGAAAATTATGACTGCTGATTTTTCCTTACTGAATCTAAAATCTAACCTATCTCCCTCATTACCGCAGATGTCCATCAGTCTCTGCAAGTCGGCCGTGTTGTTGGCCATTAGCTCTATATCATCTGCGTACATTAATGCTGGTAGTGCCTGATCATTAAATTTTCCTAAAGAAAGGTTGAAGCCCAGTCCACTTCCCTCTAATTTGGCCTCTAATCCTTGCAGGTACATTATGAATAAAAAGTGTAAAAGGGGACACCCCTGCCTAAGCCACCGTTTTACCTCTGCTGGCTTGGATACCTGTTTTTCCCACTTTATAACTACATTGTTACCTTTATAGCTACCCTTTGAAAGATTAGTGACTACATGTTCCACGCCTAGTGTGTAGTGTTCCCCACAATTCCCCTTGAACCACGCTATCGTACGCTCCCTTGATATTCAAAAATGCTAGCCACAGGAGCCTGTGTTCCTTTTCTTCTATTTCGATGCACTGCGTCAGTGAGAACAGATTGTCTTCCAAACTCTTGTGTTTCCGAAACCCATTCTGCAGTTCCCCCAGCACCCTCTCATCCTCTATCCATGCCTGCAGTCTTTCCTTTATAATCTGCATCGCCAGCCTGTAGACCACTGATGTCACTGTTATAGGATGGTAGTTGTTTATGTCAGCTTTGTCCCCCTTTCCTTTATATATCATGCTCATCCTGCTAAGTTTTCATCCATCGGGAGCTTCACCATCGATTATTATTTTGCTCACTGCCTCTCTCAAAGCCTGCTTAGACTTCGGACCTAATGTCTTTATCAGCATAATTGAAATGCCATTTGGGCCTGTTGATGTACTACTAGAAACCCTTTTCTCAGCCCTTTCCCACCCTCGTTGTGAAAATGGAGCCATTGCACCACTTGACTCGTCCTTGTCTATTGTGGTGCATAAGGTACTTATTTGTTGAAATTTTTCTGTCACCCTTGTTCTTATATATTCAATAGCTTCGTCCCCTTCTAGCCTAGCACCTTGGGCTGTAGTTATAAAACTCTGCTCTAGGCTCGTCTCATTTCTTAGGGAGTTTAGATGGTTCCAAAATTTCGCAGCTGCCTTTCTATCTTTTTTATGTACTTCTGCCAGCCACTGAGCTCCCTTTCTTCTAATCTTTTCAGTTATCAGAAGGGATGCATCCCTTCTACAGCTTAGCAAGGTTTCCCACTTTCTTTCAACATCATCTGTTGGTTCACTCCACTGCTTGGCATGTCTGTGTTCCCTAGAGGCTTCCTGACGTTTTGCTATGGCTCTCTTAACTTCATCATCCCACCAACTTTTGGGTTTGTGTCTTCTTTTCTGGGGTGACTTGTCACGCGTCTTAGCAAGCTCTAGTTCAAAGAGTCTAATCAGATTCGTGTATGTCGACATTGTCTTATTATCCTCCGTGATTACTTTCTCAATTTGTTTTGTGGCTATTTCAATTTGCCTTTCTCGACAAAAATTTTTCTTTAGTTGTTCATCTTGTCTCCTTCCCACTTTCACGGCTCTTCCAAAATTTAGCTTGATACATTTGTGATCACTACCCCGACTTCTGGAGCCACCTTCATCTATGTGCACTCCCCTAAGCTTATCATCATCCTATGTGACATCAGTGCCTAATCTATCGTCAACTGCAGCCTTCCTACCTCCCGTGTTATTTGCCCTTCACCATTGTCGGTACTGTTGCAAATGATCAAATCAAGCCTTTCACACATATCCATGATCATTTTGCCTGTCGGGTCGGTATACCCATATATATTTTCTATGTGCGCATTAATGTCTCCTAGTATAATTATCTCGCACTCTCTTCCTAACTCCTGAATGTCCTTTGATATACACTCTATCATTGCCTGGTTTTCTTCTCTGGCATTTGCTCCCGTCCACAAGTACACGAAACCAAGGAGTGTCATTTGACCTGCCACCTTCCCGTTTAGCCATAAATGTTCCTTGCACTCCTGCTTGACCCTTTGCCAGTCTGTACTTTTATGAATGAATGCCCTAATACCACCCCCCTTTCTGCTGCCTTCTGTTCTGTTACAATATTCCCATGCGTAGTCCGGATTGTTCGGAGGCTGTTCCATGTCCCTGAGATGTGTTTCTACAAAACTGTATACCATCGGCCTCTCTTTCCTTAGCTGTTCTTCTATCTCTTCCCACTTCAGCCTGTTTCTACCACCCTTCATGTTAATATACCCTATGTCTGAATTGGCTCGGCCCTCGTGGCTACGTCTATTTATGCCCCGGACTCTACCTATCTTAGATATTGGTGCCACGTTGGAATCGTATCTGTCCATACCACCTGTCGAAGAGTCTCCCTGGATGTTTTCGTCGTTACTAGCTATCCTGCACCCCGAAAAGCTCGCTTGCTCCCCCCTTCCCCCCCCCAAAAAAGAAGCTACTGCGCGTCCTGCAAGTCGCCAACCTACCTCATGACCTAGCCACCCATCGAAGTGAATTCTGTCTCGTTGAAAACCAGCGCCACCTATGCACCTCTCTGTTTATTTCCACCTCCTCAAAGCCTTTCTCTCGACTCATCCGCCATATCTCTTGGTTCGCGTTGACAATCGCTCTTTACAGGTTGCTATTACGCACCGGTACCTCCAGTATCGTGCATATCACTACCTGTACCTTAGGAGAAGTGGCGCGCATGTCATCGACGCCTTTCGCCAGTGTGGTTGCTAGTCCTGCTGTATCTTCGTTCAAGACATCGTTTAGGCCGCCTGAAATTATCACGAGGTTTCGTCTATCAACTGTAGTTTTGAGTTTTGCGCTCGCTTGCCTCATGACTGCTTCAAGCTTGCGACCTGGGAACGCCCCTACTGCAACCCTCTTGTCACCTCTTACCCTCTCTTTTATGGCTTCTGTGCATCGATTTAAGTTCGAGTCCCCGGCGATTATCACATGCTGTGACTTTTCAGCTGGAGCGTCCTGCACCTTGGGGCTACTTGCACCTGTGAAGCCGGCTGCTTTTCCCCTCCCAGCCCCATCACTACCTCACTGAAGCTGGGCCTTGCGACAATTGAACCGGCTAAACCTGTTTTTTCCAAACTTGCTTGCTCTTCCTTCTGCACCGTTCTGGTTGCCGGTTCCCTACTGTTCTCACCGTAGGCCGCTTCTTTGTTCAGCTTCGCTAGTGCTTCCTCGGCGGACTTCAGTCTTTCTCCCATTGCCCTCGTTTTCTCTTGCTCTGTCGTCAACGCAGTCTCGAGCTCGGCGATTCTCATCAGCAGTTCACTCTGGGCAACCGTCATTTTCTCCATTTTTTTCTCGACCTCACATTGCCTACACTTCACGTCAGCCTCTTCTCCACCCGCTTCTACGCTTGGGTCCACTTTCAAATCCACTCCACATCCTGAACAGTTTACAGTCTTTTTTAACCATGTCTTTCTGGCAGCCAATTGTCTCTATACTCGATAATTACTAAACTCGAGCCCTGCACTACGAAAAAAAAAGGAAGTCTAAGCTCTACTACAAAAATTTTCGTGTTCAAAGTACGCGCACCTCCCCCACGGGGTGGCAAAAGAAAAAACAACAACAAAAAACTCAAACACACACACCCACACTAACTAATTAATACCTGGTGACTGGTCGCCGAAAAAGGCGTACCATAAAATAAGTGCTACGAAGATTTGAACCGCTGCCTTATAATTATAAAGACAAGCTCAAAACATGCAAAAACACTTATCTGCGCTGTCGATCCGGAGCGCTCAAAAAACCGTATGTATGACGTATGTATGAGAAAGCCGATGGGAGCGCTGCCTCTAGGCACGGCAAGTCACTGCATATCAGCGATAGTCTGCTGCGTTTTTTGAGTAGCATAGCGTCATTTTCAGCCGAGTGGTGGCGCAGTGATCAACTCTGTCATGAGAAGGGTGAAAATCGAATCGAGGAGCGTTTGTGAATACGGTGGTAAGAACTGCTGCTTGACTGCTCCTGCGCGGAGGTTGGAGGAAGCGTGTCGTTCAATTAATCTGTTCCGCAACAGCGAATATACCGCGCAGTCGTGACTTCCGAGTCGGAGTGCTCCCTGGTGTGCCTTAAACGTAAAGTATACACATGACCTTCACTGCTCTACGAGTGTGCAATTGGAAGATGTACGTGAAGGACAAGTACACGAAGTAACATTATCTCTGTCTGCGGCTCGGAAAAACTTCAAAATAACGGTACCGCTTTACCTGCATAATTAAGAAGGGCGCAGAACGTGCAGGATGGATTAAGAGAGAACGAAGATCATTACGCGAATGATTATTTCTGTTTACTGATGGGCGTTCTTTATGACAGTCATAACAAGCATTTCTGTAAGACGTATGTATTATTTACTAGACCGAATAACTTAGAGTCCGTTGCAAAGAAAACAAACTGGTTTTCGGAGCTGTTATTGACACACCTGCAGCGTGACATGCATATTAAAAATTTTCAGGAACGACAAAGTTGACAGGTAGTGACTGGCGCCCACCAATCACCATTTCTTGGCAGCGGTGCCGCTGTTAAAATGTGTAAATATAGAAGAAAAAATATAATAAGGTTGCAAAAAATGACCTGATTTATGGCGCAGGCATTTCGCATGAAAAAAGTTTGCCCAACATGGGAACGTGCACTTACGTTTTTTTTCCCCGAGATGTTTCTCATTTGCTTGCGGTGGCTTCACATCTGAAGCAAACAGTCATCAATACGCAGCTTTTATTTTAGATTACTTATTTTTTAAAGGCGCATGACTTTTTTTCTGCATTTGCAAGTAGGTTTCACCTTTATTTTCAAAGTATACTTTGCTAGCACTCCTATCAAAATAGACGCACGCGGATCCTCAACTTTGTGGTTTAACTTCAGCTGTTAGTGGGTGATGAGTATATTTTCCATTGGGCAACTGGATAATCGCTGTGAATAGCACTTGCGTAGTACGTAGCAGGTGACTCCTGGTGTTCTTTATAACTATTTAATACTCAAGGAACCCATACGAATATAGGAACCAACGTGCTTTTGACATCACCCGTATGGAGGATAAGAAAACGTTAGTTAGTAGAACGGTGCGTAGAGCAAAATATCAGTGGCCAAAAAGAAAGCTAAAGCACTCACCCGGAGGAAGTACATTCCCGATATGTTGGATGGATGGATGGATGGATGGATATGGCTGTACCCTTCAGATCGGGCGGTGGCTAGCGCCACCAAGCCGTAATACTCAATGAACCAAAAACTAGATTTATTTTTTCCCTTTAAATAGTGAGATTGAGGATTCGTACTTTGCAGAGAAGGGTTTATTTTCACTCGTGCCTTGACTTTAGCCACCAATCAGATAACCTCACCAATCACATAACCTCCTTCTAGTTAATTATACCCGCTTAAAGTCTATTTTGCCCTCCCTGCCCCTAAACCCCAGTGCTTTGAAAAACTCTGCGCCATCATACTGAACTATTGGGTGAAGCCCTTTACAGAACATTATCAAGTGTTCGGCAGTTACTTCTTCCTCTCCACATGCACTGTACACCATGTGTACCCCTTCGTATTTGGCCCGATATGTCTTGGTTCGCAGTACTCCCGTCCTGGCCTCAAACAGTAGAGAACTACCCCGAGTATTATCATAGATCCTTTCCTTGCCAATTTCCTGCTTAAAAGTTCAATACATCTCTAGTGCGGACTTCTTAATCAGGCCAATTCTCCACATATCGGTGTCAGCTTCCTTCACCTTCTTCTTAACCGATAATTCTTTTTGGTTTGGCCCCCTGCTGTTTTTTAAGTATTTACCAGTCACTTTTCTGGTTCCTCCATTTTGTATCGACATTCTTCATGTACAGGTAGCTGAATACCTTCCTAGCCCAACGCTCCTAACCCATTTCTCTCAATCGCTTCTGAAATTTTATCTTGCTGCTACCTTCCCGGCCCTCAAATGATGTCCATCCCATATCCCCTTGTACTCCCTCATCTGGTGTTTTTCCGTGAGCTCCTAGGGCAAGCCTACCTATTCCACGATGCTCAATTTGTAATCTTGCTTGAACTTCCGATCTCATACACAAGACCGCATTAACGAACGTCCCACCAGGAACCATCACCCCTTTCCATATTCCTCTCACAACATCATACCTATTGTAATTCCACAGTGCCCTGTTTTTCATTACCGCTGCATTCCTGTTACCTTTAGTAGTCACGTATATTTCGTGTTCCCTTAGGTACTCGGCCACATTGCTTATCCATACGCCCAGATATTTGTATTTATCTGTTATCTCTAGCGTCATCGTCATCTATGAACAGTGCCATCTACCGGTGTCACCAGCCGCGCTGCTGACCGCGATTAAGCCCGATCGATTTAAAATGTCTCAATAACGGCTGCATTTTTTTCTGCAGGTTGCGTATCGAAGGCCCATCCATCCATCCATCCATCCATCCATCCATCCATCCATCCATCCATCCATCCATCCATCCATCCATCCATCCATCCATCCATCCATCAATCCATCCATCCATCAATCCGTCCATCCATCAATCCGTCCATCCATCCATCCGTCCGTCCATCCATCCATCCGTCCGTCTGTCTGCCTGTCCGTCCGTCTGTCTGCCTGTCCGTCTGTCTGCCTGTCCGCCTGTCCGCCTGTCCGCCTGTCCGCCTGTCCGCCTGTCCGCCTGTCCGTCTCTAAGTTATGGCATTGACTACTTCGTGAAGTAAAATATCGACTGCCGGCTGAGCTGGTCCGGGGAGCAATGAGGAATGTGAAAAAGAGTAGTGCCATCACGGGGAGTATTTTTGAATGTCACATTGCGGAACGACAATTGCAGTTCTTAACAGCTTTGCTGTAAAAACTTGAGTGCCGTGCCAGTATTTATTTTCACTATCTGGTATTCATTAGCGTGATGTTCTTGTTTCCTGTGCCACGAGTCCTAAATTGTTCTTCTGGGTTATGGTCACTGTTTCTGGGCAGGATATATACGGGGTTCAGAGCTACCTACAGAATAGATCATTTCACGCACAGAAAGAGAATGGCCGGACACCCGAGTATTACTGCAGCCGAGGAGTCCTGCAAGGCGGAGTGCTAAGCCCGATGCTTTTCAACTAGACTCATTGAATAGTTGGCAAGCAACCAAGCAGTGTACGACTTTCCATTTATGCTGATGACATCTGTGTGTGACATCGTGTGACTCGACTTCTATTTGCGCTCGGCTTCAGAAGGCAGCATCAGTGACATCGTACCACTTACGCAAACAAGGGCTTGAAATCGCAAGTGAAAAGTGTGCAGTCGGCTTTCACCAGAAACCAATGTCCGCTTACGGCATATCAATTAACGGGCAGTTGGTGTTCATTCAGCCGGAGTCACAGGTTCTTGGGATTCGTAATCGACCGAAACCTGTCTTGGACACCCCACGTAAACTACGTGAAAAAGCGGCTTACTGCCATTTGTCACTTATTCAGGTTTCTTGCTGCGAAAAGTTGGGGAAGTCTGTCGAGTCTATGCTACAGCTGTACAAGGTATTATTTACGGATTCCTGCGGTATAGCCTACCTGTTATATCTAAACGTGCAAAACAAACCTGCGCACAATCCAAAATATTCAGCCCAAGCGCTTAGGATATGCCTGGTTTACCCGCTGCGCATCAAACAGGTGAAACAATTGCCATTGCACAGGACTACTCAATAATGACGCACATCACCAATGAAACGATGCGTACGTACCTCGGCAACATGCTAAGAACTCTTCCACCACTTGGCACTCCTCGCTACTGAGAGCCCCCCCCCCTGTTTTTGAGTAGCAATACCGACAATAATGATAACAACAAAAAACAACTTTGTTGGTGGTCATTTCATCGATAGCCCATCTGCTTTGTATGTATAGCGTTGCATTTCCGGCTTTACGTGGTGGCGTCAGCATCGGGTCGTCACGTCCACTGACACGCTGTACGACTGTTGACTGCCGTATCCATCCATCCATCCATCCATCCATCCATCCATCCATCCATCCATCCATCCATCCATCCATCCGCCTACGACTTTTATCTCTCCTGGCTGTTTTGATAATGGTATCGATGCCAAACTTGGTATGGTATAACATGACAGCATGAAGAACATATATGATTAGTCATGACATGAAAATCATAACATGTATGTCATGATTTACTATTCATGGTCCTTCAGCTCTTGCGGTGGTTTCGTTCACATGCGACATGTTTCAAAACTGTAATGGTATGACATGGTTGCATGGCGAACACAAGCGACAAACTATCCTGAAAATCATGACATGCGTGTCATGTAACAACATGACTACATGCCACGCTAATGACGCGTTCACGGCCGTTTCTCTACCGTCACAAATACCAAATTTGGTATTACGGTACGTGAATTGATAACTGGTGCAAACATGATAAACATGAAATGCATGTCATGCACCATGACTACATGTTACGCTCATGATGCGCTCCTGGCCGTTTCGCTAGCTTCACATGTACCAAACTCGGTATTGTGCGACGTGAACGGACGACATAAGTAAATGACACATTCAAACATAATAATCCCGACATGCGTGTCATGTAACAACATGACTACATGCCACAGTAATGTTGCACTCACGGCTGTTTCGCTAGCTTCATATATGCCAAATTTGGTATTACGTGACGTCACTGAATGACGAAAGTACGTGACTGGTGCAAACATGATAATCAAGAGATGCGTATCATGTGAGAACATGACTACATGCCATAGTCAAGGCACCAATATATTTCGACGCGATGCGGTGGGCGTGCTCACCGGCGTTAATGTTGTCGCGTCACGCAGGCGTTGCCACGCCAGGCGCCGGTACTGCCATATACTCGCAGGTACTCGACGCGCTGCGTTGCTTTGACGCATGCGCGTGTCAGCACGTCCGGCGTCCCTTCGTCACGAAAAGAAAGAGACGCAGTGTCGTGTGGTTAACACATCGACGCGAAATGCAGCTTGTCGCATTTCACTCCAGTTGCCGTCGGGCCGCGCCGACGGACGCTGGTCGCGCTTGGCGTCAGACTACAGAGCGCTCGCGTTTTGCTGACGTAGCGTAGCTGTGTTCTAGTGTGCGCGCGCGTCAACCCTACATTGGAGCATATTGGACCCTTCATGGTGCACTCGTGGCCGTTTCGCTAGCTCATCATATACCAAATTTGGTGTTAAGTGCCGTCAATGGATTACGAAAGTATGTGAGTGGTGCAAATATACTCCTGACACGCGTGTCATTCCAATACATGACAACATACAACGAATGCTCATAGCGTGCTCGCGGTCGTTTCGCTAGTTCTACATATACTAAATTTTGTACTACAGGACGTGAATAGATGACGAAGGTAAACGACACATCCAAACCTGATAATCCTGGTGGCACGGAAGTCATGTCTGGCATCATTTACTTCCACCTCGCAACGTTGTGCTGATTTTTAAAGTGACATATTCACCTTTCTCCTTTGTGCTTCGTATATCATCGATTCCCACTGTACGTGGATGGGATCTACCAATTTTTTTCTGGTCTGGTGGCACAGAATTATTATCGCGTCCGGCGTTGGCGCAACCACAAGATCAAGGCGGTTTCGCATTCCCCGACGTTTCCGTCACGGCTTCCATCTTGTGCCTCCACACTTTATTGCGAATACTAAGCAATGATGGTATGCTCGCTCAGTCACAGGCTCGCTACCATCTAGGGCCATCATTACGTGTCTTCCTGTCGGCTAGCCAAATGAACCAAGGTTCTCAATCAACTGAATCAGCACCTTTGTAACGGTCCTTCTGACATTGCACTGTCGTTTGGAGGCTGCGTTCCCAGAGATAGTTTTGGCGGATTTTAAAGTTGTGGACACAATGGTAACCCTTTTATGGCCCTTGGTGCCACGGCATCGTAAATTTATAATTAACTGTGCTTGGAAACCAATAACTACAGTAGTGTTGCCAGGGCATCTCCGGGACTTTTGTCTGGTGGTTGGGCTAGGGCTTGCTCCCCACGTGAGATCAGTTGCAGCGATGGCAGGTGGTTGGCACTTTTTCCACTTGCCCCAACTGCGTCATGATTCAGACCAATCTACATGCGACGATTGAATGTGTGGTCCCTCGCCTTTTTCGGTGCACAGTCTCTGCAGGTTTTCGGGGACAGGGTGTGCGAACTTTTGTGTCCAACGACCGATGTCCGCGTGGGCGCTTCTCCACTCATTTAATAATTGCGGTGCTGTTCAGCCTTTGGCGAAATCAATGTGAGGCCGTAGCTGCGAATTGCCACAGACATGCTTTGTGGCCGATACTGGAAAGAATGAGATGAGAGATCCTCGGGTTCCTCTCCGAGGAGCTTTTCTTCTTGAGAGAGCGCAAGTTTCCGCGCCATCGGTCGTGCCATTTCGTCATCGTTGAGCATGAACGGGTCCTACTTGTTTTTCGGCCGACATGGGGCTATGCCGTACCATCAGGTCAAAGTTGATGTGCTTGTCGTCTTGCCCTTTTGAACTGTGTTCGCCACCTTGGTATCTCACGCCCTGGTGATTCTACCACCAAGTTGATGTACACTATGGAAAAGCATGCGCACCTACCCATTTACCCATTTTTCGCTTTCCCTATATTGTCAGTTGCGACTTATATGCATTTGTTACTCTGTTGATCTGATTTCTGCTGTGTGCTTTATCTTAAAATGTTAGATTTGTGTGGCGGTGATTTGATGTACAACTGTGAAAATGTGAATGTATTTCTGAGTACTGATTCGTCACACATAATTTATGCTCAGTCCATAGTGTAAATAATTTTTTTTTCTAAACAGTAGATCTGGGACAACTTATTGCACTCCAATAGTAGATTTCATAGTACTCTAAATCGTCGAACGTCTTTTCTAAAACACAATCAGCTATCCTTGCGTCCCCGTATGTTATTCAACGCATGCATACTAAAAAAAGTCACCGCCATATCCACAAAACGAATAATGTTAAAGAACGTTTCTCGGAGATTATCGAGTAACCCATGAATCCCCGTACACACTCCTCTACCATCATAGGAAGGCGTGATAACGTTGTTACATATACATCACAAGCATAATGCTTAATAACTTAGATGTAGATGCAAATACGTTTTGATGAATTACATATACTTTGGATTAACTACGTACATTACATATACGCAAGAGAGGTTCTTTGACGAAGTGTAAAAAGGGCGTCGATTAGCTCGGGAACCCGGTTTCTTCTAAAGTCGGTGCCGCGAACCTCGTGTAGCGACCCCTTCAGGCGCTTGGCCAACGCATCCCCCGCCCGTGCGGCTTCGGGGCTTTCTTTCCACTACTTTCGTGCTGCTTCTGTGGCGCGGGCTCTCCCCGCATGGTCCGCTTGTTGACGAGATCGTGCTGGTTCTGTTTCGCTGGCCCTCAGTTCCGGGTTTGCTTGACGGTGAGCCCTCTTCGCCTCAGTATCCCGGGCTCTCACCGCAAGGTCTTGGCGTTGAGATCCAGCTGCTGCTGCGTTGTGAGCCCGCCGCGCTGTTGCCTTGGCTGCTGGGGTGTTCATCGAGTGTTCACGGCGTGAGCTCCCAGCGAAGAGAAAGGAAGCGCGCCAAACGCGAGCGCCATGTACAGACGTAGTCCTCTAGCGGTCGCCTATTCCACTAGCGCATGTGGGCCTAGTGCGCGGGTGCCGCTTGCGTGAATCTACGTGCCATGGTACGTGCCCACTGGCGGAAAGTTTATCGCAGCGGCATCCCACCAATCAGCGCCTCCGCGCGACAAACAGCGGCATGCTACCCACATTGGCGGCGCCACGGGAGACAGACGTGGACATCTCGAGGCGCATGCGGTGCGCACCCAACGGTTCAATGGAGGTGAAGCGGCTGAGGAGGCGATACACTTGTGAGAAGGAAAGGAGGAAAAGCAGGCACTCATTGGTAGTTCGGTTGCGTGGCAGCTGGTGTCAGCAGCGAAAATAGCGCAGTGATTGATTCGGTCAGTGGAAGAAATTCACTGACGCTCCGCGCAGTGATGCCAACCTAAGACAACTTTTTATTCCAAGAGTTACCCTTGACGATTCCCTACATTGTACGAAAAATTGCTAAATAATATTTTAATGTGATTGTTCAGGTTAGCTGACTTATAACGAAATGTTAAATTAGTGCGTTCTGTGGCCAAGCTCTTCCGAATCTTGTGAAAAGTAGAAAAAGCTCATTAATCATGTTTTCGTGTATTTTTTGTGCACGTTTTGTGGAGTGGCATGTAAAGTGCTTCCAAAGGGCGCCAGTTGCAACAGAGAGAGATTTGCACGTCAAGTTCATTTAGCACACGCATGGCAGGTATAATGTGATCATTCGGGTCAACTGCAAGCCTGTAGTGCCTTTCTTGTACTTGCAGCTTGTAAGCTGGTGGTCTAATATTAATTTTACGCATTTTTGTTCACTGCTGCATTAGTTTCCGTAGATATAAGTACGTGGGTGTCTTATTACTGGCTCATAGTTGCGGTTTTTCTCAGTACTTTCATACAGATCTCCGTTTGGTCAACCCTATTCGTCGCTTCTTCGCTCTCATGTAAAGAGTACAATGGAAAGATTAACACCAGAACAGTATTCTTGTCCCTTTTCATCTCACTGTTTCCGCCACACTGCACGCGCACACGAAAGAAGAGAAAGAAGCGTTGGGGTCTTTTCTTTCGCGTTTTCGTGAAGAAGTTGTGTGCTTCCTACCAAGATGGACAAACACTGGGGCCTCACATTTCAGCAATTGCTGGTTAAACATATTGCCCGGTGGCGATCCTTTTTTTTTCCGCAGTGTCATCATTGACAATCTATTTGCTCAGCATCCTATCATTGAATTGAATCATTAAAATGCATGACAGCCACTGAGGTTAGGGTTACCCGCCTATATTTTCCTGAGCATGAATGGTCGATGTCATTTCAGGGGGTCTTGGGGGATCAAATATCTAAAAAATAATCAAAATGTGAATAAAAGTTTACTACCAGTAGTAGAAAATAAACAAATTACTTGTAATCAACACTGATGCTTGTGCCGTTTTATTATTCAGCTACATATAATTCTATAAGTCATCGTTAGCAGTACCATAAATAGTAATAGTAGTAATGATAACTACTACTACTTTTACTAATCAACAAGAACCACACTAACGATGAACAAAAATTATGCCGACAAAGACAATGATGGCACAAGGAAAAGTAAGGTAGCTTTGCTGTAAAACGGTGTGGCAATGTGAAAAAGGTGAACTTGCACCTGGCTGCATGCGTGAGAGGGAATGTTTGGTTAGGCCGCACGTCTGGCACAGCGGTGCTCCCTCTGTCATTGGCGCGAGGAAAAGACACTGGTGTAAGGTGAAGTCATGAAGCATGCACACGGCTTAAACCGTCTGAAGCATATGCCGCACAGTCACGCAAACTTCTCCTCAACTAATCCTATATAATAAAATGAGTCACTGTGAAAGAGAAACTCAAGCCGTTACAACGAAGCGTCGAAATGAAAGACTGCATTGACGCTTGCGCTCTGACAGCTAGTGACAGTATTCCGGGAATATCTTTCGAAATTCCATCTGTCGGATTTTCATCCGGGCATGGACACACGCACTTGCTTGAGGGGGCACAGACTGGATTCCAGAGCACCCCAGTTTTTTGCTATTTTTAAGACACGAGGGCTATGTCGTGTAAAGTTCTTTGGATTCTTATACGTGCGCATCGGCCGACAGCTGACACGCCTTTTTCAATTCACAGCGGCTCGAGCGTGAAATCTCTCGGGCTCTGCAATAGTGAAAGCGTCTGGCAATATCCACGCTGACAAGTACGACGACGACATGTCTTCTGGAAGGAGGGAGAAGCGTGGCTCTCGCAAATGAAGCTCTGCGGCACGTGACGCAGAGTGGACTGGCTGGAGGCCTTCACGTACATGCTCAGCTTTTTCCATTATCGTCTCTGCTTGCAGTAAGGGGAATGCAGCTTGGTTTAGTGCAAAGAAAGCACTTCAAACTCAATCTAGACTGCGTTCTGCTAGAGACCATTCATAGCATGTACTGTTCACGAAGTTTTGGCTATGGTTTTGTACATAGCCTGGCACAAAACCTACAGAAATGAGCCTACGTTGTAAGGGCAGCTTATCAGCCATTCCAGTCTTATACTCTGTGGCGATGCAGATTTTCCCCTCATAGGTAAGGTGAGGCCTGAGCTTCAGAGATTCTCTTCTGCATGAAATGAAGCAGAGACTGGCGGTAAATTATGTCGTGCAACCGAAAATCAGTTGGTCGTGGCACTGTAGCGTACGCGTGCTTTCAGCAGATGTCCGTTCTTCTTAGATGCGAGGAATCTTATTAGTGAACTTGACCCGTAGGCGTCCACGCTCCACTGCGCATGCGCCTAATCTCTCTCTCCTGTTGTCCTCCTTTACGCAGGTGTTCGGTCGCCTTCTCTCCTCTCCTCCACCCGCGCTGCAACCACTGATCTCAGTGGCTGCAACCTGTAAACACACTCCTTCATCTCCCTCACCCGTTTCATTAAGCGCGTGCGCTCGGTCAGCTTCCGTCATACTCATTTTACTCTCGTTCAGATGAGTTGTGAAATCAACGTCGGTGCCAGTTGCAGCAGCACTCCAGTCTCTGCCGTGATCGAAATCATCGCGGAGCAGAAGCAGCGCAGGGTTCGCAATACCGAACGCAAACGCCTGCGCAGGCAAGGTGACCCTGAACTCCTGGCCACGGAACCGCAAGCCATGCGTCGGTGTCGAGCTGCGAACCCCGAAGTATGGAACGCCGAGCTCTCGGCCTGCCTCGGACAACTGAGCACCTCTTGTTCCGGAACAGTGGCCGCGTGCATATAAAGGGTGCCCTTTCAGCGCTGCTCGACTTTGTTGACGGAAGTGGACTGCATGAGCGAATTTAGAGAATTCGCGCCCTATTATTTTGGTAGACGATCTGTGCGTCCCCCCACTTCCTTTTCGGTCTCTTCGCTCGCTCTCTCCTTCTTTCATTTCTTCGCTCAAGTCTATTAGCCCCCCCCCCCCCCCCCCAATTCCCCTTCTCTGTGAAACACTGCTGAGGTGTCGCACTTAGCTGCAGACAGCTGTGGGGTTCACTTTTCTTTTCCAATTCTAAGACTACCCCGAAGCTTCGGCATCGAGCTACTGCCTCCGCTAAAGAGAGACAACGCGAGTTTGCAGTGAAGGTAGCGGGGCTTTCGAGATAACTGCAGCGCCCGGAAACTGACGGAGTGACTGTTCAGTTCAAGCGAGACGACATCGATAGCGCATCACAAACACTAAATTAAACCACACACTCCAACGAAAACGCTAAGTGAACGTAATTGAAAACTTAGTGTGCACCCCTGTGCTGCTTCGCATCCCCTAACTGTCCTCTTTAGAGGGAGATGCTGTATTTTTTTGCTTTATTTTGACACAAAACCACACCTTCAACATAGTGTTTTCTGCTGCCGGAACGGCACCCCGGTATGTAGCGGTAATTGATTGATTAGTGGGGCTTAACGTCCCAAAACCACCATATGATTATGAGAGACGCCGTAGTGGAAGGCTCCAGAAATTTAGACCACCTGGGTTTTTTTAACGTGCAGCTAAATCTGAGTACACGGGCCTACAACATTTCCGCCTCCATTGGAAATGCAGCCACCACAGCCGGGATTTGATCCCGCGACCTGCGGGTCAGCAGTGGAGTACCTTAGCCACTAGACCACCGTGGCGGGGAATGTAGCGCTAATTAGGCGTGTTCGCGCGATAATGCTGCTACGCACTATTTCACATCACCGTTACTCCAGAACTTTGATCTTATCACTAGAAGAATTCACAATGCTAAGATGAGCGTTCATTCTCGCATCATGCGCTTGCTACGAAAGTGCATTTCATCCTAAAAAAAGTTGCACTCACTTGAAAGGCGGCGCAAGGCCGTAGCGACATATTGTAGTACATGCAGCTCTCCTATAGCGTGACGCCGAAGTCTTGGTACGGGATCTTTTGTGGGACTATGGTTTGACTAGCTCAGCATTAACGCATTTACGCAGTAACTCTAGTAAGTCAGAAAAAATATTGTTTGATGCTCCCTTCATCTGAAACGTTCAGACATTGGTATACCCTTACGTGGATGTCTAGTATAGTGCCACGTGGTGGTGACGTTGACGGAGGCAGAAGCCGGAGTGTTCAAGGCGAAACTTTCGGGTAAATCTGTGCCCCGGAAACGAAAAGTCAAACTAAAATCACTACACCCTGTCAACTGACGGCGGAGAACAAAATGTCGGCTGTCAATATTTTAGTAAGACGCTAAGTTGGCCCAGTTGGTTGGGATTCATCGTGAAGTTGTTTACAGCGCAACACCAGAAACACAGACACAGGGGAGGAGCAAAAGAGTGAGAGAAGACGGTGCTCGAGCGCCAACTTTTCTTTCTCTCTTGCTCCTGTCCAGTGTCTTTATTTCTGGTGTTGCGCTCTAAACAAGTTCAAAATGTTTATTGATATGTGGAGTTTGACGTCCCAAACCCACCATGAGAGACGCCGTATACGAGGGCTCCGGAAATTTCTACCCCCTGGGGTTCTTTAACGTGCACCCAAATCTGAGCACACGGGCCTTCAACATTTCCGGCTCCATCGGAAATGCAGCCGCAAGCTCACAATGTCAGTATTCTGACTTGCGGTGCGGGGCGTTGGAATTCAAACATGCGGCATGGAATATTCCAGTCTTAACGCTGCGGGCCATGTTGTTTCCAGAGTAAACTCAAGTGTTCGCGTTTGCGCGTTCAAGCCTATTGGCAGATTCTTAGCAACTTCCGAAGCTTGCCAGAGATTCGGGCGTTGTTAGCAAAAGGCAGTGATCATACGCGTAGTAGACTAGTTATTTAAAAACACCAAAAGAAGCAAGCGTGGCAATATTCACGCGCCTAAAGGTATTTCATTTCTATGTGGTTTTTCACGTCAACTGCAGGTCAATATTATTGTGCAATTAGGGATGATTGTTGCCATCATAATTTCATTGTGTTTCAAACCTGCATTGATCTGACAGTAATTCTAATTTTGGTTGCTGTGTCTTTATATAAAAATGCTCGTTGGACACGTTGATGTGCCGGTGACACGTGCATCTTCGCACTTGAAAAAAAAAAGAAAGCACAGAAAAACGATGACATAGACAACTGTTCTATTTAATTTTATTTGTATAGTTTCTTCTCGTACAGAAGTAGCTCCTTCCCAGGTATCTAGGAAACTATGGTGGTAAACTAAGGTGAATAGGTTTGTTAGCTGAATTTATTTTAATATTTATTGAATTTAGGTACATAAAACATCATTGTCCATATAAGTGCTGTAACGTAACACCCATTCTTCTACTATCGTCTATTAACCAGCTTTCACTGATTCGTGCTGAACCATCACGGTGGGAAATTGAGAAAACTCACTGAACAGCGTTAATGATGTGAAAAGGCGTAGCCGGCAGGCCCCTCTTTGAATATGCTAAGCGGAACGTAAGGATCTCTTAAGAAATGTTTTCGGGCTGCCCAGAAAGTGTGATTACATGCAAGGGAAAGCAGTTGGTTTCTAAGTACAGAACTTAGTCCACAATCTCAACGTGCTACCGACAAAGCACTACAGGAACGCTCGCACTACACTTTTCGTAAACAGCTTTACACTGTCCGACCCAGAGAACCAGAACCTTAATCTTATTAACCCGGAGGAATGGGAACTGAGTGCAGATTCATTTGCATCCAGTGCCGCAATCTTGAAGTCTTCACGGTGCGCCTCGAAGTAGGGGTCTGGGCTTTTGTGTACAAAGTTATTATTGCTCCTATTAAAGCTTAAACAGTAGTGCAAGAAGGCCGGCCTGATTGTGCGAAGCGTTGGCTAAATATACATTGAAAAATAAACTCTATTCTTGGTCGTAGAGCACAAGAACATGCGATAAAGTAGTACTATTTATCTCATTAGCTCGACTTAAGGATGAATACAACGGGTATCCTGCATAGTATCGGTACTATCACTTTTAGTGATGTAAGATGGACTGATATCCCAAAGACTATTACATTAAACGGACCTATAAAGACAACAACAGAGGATATATTTAGTGGCGCATTTCCCTCCTAAGGAAATATGCTACACGAAACAATACCAAACTGGGTGATGCAACGTTATATTGCATATGCAGAGACGACGCTCTTGCTCGAAGCATCCCAGAGATGCATGCAGAAGTGGAGTGGCTCTGCGAGAGAGATGTTGTCGTGCGCCGCTGTCATACAGGGGCTGACAATGAAACGTGGCACGAAGGGTTTTCTTGCTTCAATGAGAGCTAGTCACGCGATCTATCATCCCAATTGTCTGTCTGTGCCTGCCAAAGCTTCTACATACGTCACGCTCCCAAACCACTCGGTTTGATAGAACAGCGCCCGTCCACCGAGAACTGACTGCGGTGCGACAACTCGATTACGAATAGCACACTTTTTTTTTCGCTCTAGCGTGGGATGAATTGACAGGCGAGCCGCAGCTGGAGAAGATAAGAAAAAAGAGGTGGACACAGAAGACACTCGATCTGACTGCCATCCGACGAGGTGGGTTGGAGTAAGACGAAGTGCCAAACACTCGCTGCCAAGAGCAGAACGTTACGTGTGCGCCTATGAAAATGGATCGCCGCGAGTCTTCGAAAATGGTCCTTGTGCTTCAATGAAAATAATGGAATTTGGAGGCGGCACATTGGCTTTGGTGTCTGGTAATGACACTTTCACATCGGCGTTCGTGTTTTGTGGTACGTTTCTCGGGTAAACCTCGGGTTTTGTCGCACTGCAGAAGAGGATTTCAGAAGGCACGGCTAAAGAAGCTCGTGGTTAAGGTTTGCTGCAAAGGGTACCGTATCGACCTCAATTCCAGGAATCACGAGAAAACCATAGCCCCGCCGTGGTGGTATAGTGGCAAAGGAACTCGGCTGCTGACCCACTGGTCGCAGGATCAAATCCCGGCTGTGGCGGCTGCATTTCCGATGGAGGCGGAAATGTTGTAGGCCCGTGTGCTCAGATTTGGGTGCACGTTAAAGAACACCAGGTGATCGAAGTTTTCGGAGCCCTCCCCTACGGCGTCTTTCATAAACATATGGTGTTTGGAGACGTTAAACCCCACAAATCAATCAATCAATCAATCAATCAATCAATCAATCAATAAATGAATAAATACATCACGAGAAAACCATAGGGAAATGGTCTGCTCTTTCAATAAGCTTTTTTCATCAGAAATTATCGATTTATGCTATGCATTTACTCACTACCCAACGACCAGGAAGGTATGAATATTTGAAATAAAATCAAACTGAATTACGAAGAACTATACTGATGCTTCATAGGTCTATGACACCGTAAGAAATTGGTCTTTTCTGTGTTAGAAAAGAACACTGGCCCGGCTAGGCAGACAAACATAAAGCCAATCTTAGCGTAAAAAACAGCGAGGAGAGCCATTCTTCTCTCTCTCTCACACACACACACACACACACACACACACACACACACACACACACACACACACACACACACACACACACACACACACACACACACACACACACACACACACACACACACACACACACACACACACACACACACACACACACACACACACACACACGGTGAGTTGGCTTTGCCGCAAGGGCAAATCAATGAATGCGATAGCAACAAATTAGAATGTCACCCAGGATAGGCACGTCTCGAGGCCATGAAAGGTCTTATGCTCCAGCTCGCGCATTTGATGACCGAGAAGAGAATTCGCTTCTTTCATTGACCATACCGACTGTGCTTAGGGAGATTCAGTCTCACCAGTGCTTCGCGCGACAGAAATCTAAAACGTTTCAGCGATATTTCAATTGGGAAGAGACCGCCAGCTTCTGGAAAAATTCAGAGAGACGTATTTTCGTATCTACTAATATTACACGCTGAAACAAATAATGCTTTAACCAGCAGTATGTCCGTGGTACGACAGGACTCTCTGCCACATATCGGGGGTGTGACCGTATACCAAGTGACTTAACCCTTAGCATATAGTCTGGAGCAGTTGGAGACACAACCCGCCAGCTCGTATCTGGGAGTGCAGTTTAGCGCTGCTGAGCCCAGCGGAGCCCTGTACGTATAAATTCCTTCACGAAGCTCCAAGATGATCCTTCTTTTTTTTTTCTTAAGTTCCTCTCTCTATCCCAAATGAAGTTTTAAAACTAAAGCAAACTCTAGGAGTGATGCTTTAAAGAATCTCTGCGAGAAATATCCCGGGTTATACTACACACACCGAAGCGCCCCCAAGCTCTGCGTACTGGCATCATTAAGTTGTTTAAATAGCACACCGTTTTGTACTGTGGACAACTGGTGGCGCATGGCCGGGCTGTGTAAAGCAGCGCGCTATGGCGTGAGGTGTTGCAGATTCGAAGCCCGGTGGTACACTGTGAATGTTTTCTAATTTACATTTAATTACAACTTTTTAAATATATACGTACATATACATACACAGGGCATGACAGCGAAAGCGACAGGAAGAAGCCACCGAAAGTGTCCATATAATTGCTATCGGGATAGTAATTGGGGTGTTTCTCTTTCCTGGCATTGGTCGCGTGGTAAGCTTTACTTGTTATCCACTCTGTGCACTAAGTTTGAAAACAAGAAGCTAGTACAGCTTGTATCGCCGAACGATCTTTCCAGCAATAAAGGTGGTGATTCTTGAATGTCACTCTCCAACAAGCAATTCGGTTGCCTGGGAACTGCCCTAAAATGTCTCGTTTATGCGAAACAGTTTATTCTGAGCTGCACGACTAAAGAAAAAAAAAAGATCATGAAGAAATGACGACAGTGTCATAGCGGAGGAGAAAGGCCCCTTCTTGCATAGTCGCCCACCAAGAAAAAAAGAGTTAGACTTATGACAGGTGGTATTTTTAGCCCAAATACTCCTGGTATTTTTCTTTTCAAAGAGCGAAACCTCGATCCGGAACTGAATTTCGTCCCATTCATGGCAAAGCTTCTCCAACCAATGAAAACTTTTTTGGTCGATGAATATATATATATATATATATATATATATATATATATATATATATATATATATATATATATATAGCGAAGATAACATAAGGGTTGGAGCATATGTCACGGACTATCGTGGTGAGAGATAAGAGAGAGGAAAAAAGGGACAGAGAAATGAATAGGTATATAGGAAAGCAGTTGTTACGTATATAAAGTATAGCTAAGCCTGCAGATGTGTCCAAAAAGTACAGCGTAACAGAAGTTTGGAGTGGCAAGCCAGTTGAAAATCTTGGTCGTGCAGAAGCAGCAACGAGAAGGCTTAGCACTGTGTGTACTTGTTTTTTATAATGCGAGACAACTTTGATGTCGAAAAAGAAACATAACAAAACAGAAACGAGATGAGCGCAGCGAGTAGATCAGGCGTCAGCAAAATACTCGCGTCTTTTAAACGTAGGACATTGATTATCCGTTGCGCGCCAGTAATCACAGGGCCACTGGAATGAGATATTCGATTACAATTCATATAATACCAGTTATTGCTTGATAATAATGCTGTGGCACGCTATGTTGTACAACTGTTCTTACACACAGATAACCTTCATTAGTAACCTTGCGTTGCATAACCCGAGCCATCATTCAATCAAAGTAGATATGCTCCATAACTATCGCGTCAAAATTTCTGCTACAGCCTCAGACGGATTGTTTTCCCTTCAAACGACGACTTTCACTCCCTCTGAAATTTCTTGCAACATGATCTCAATTGCCTGATAGGTCCCGCTCGACCAATCAGGGTTCAGCTGTCACACCGGTTATGCGAGACTTCACATCCCAGTTAAACCCCAATTTGAACCAGTTGGGTTCAGACTGGTACCAACCGAGACCACCGTAGCCCATTTCATTACCCGTTGCACATCTTCAGCTGCGAAGTTTGAAAAGTTTGCCGTGAAAAGTTTGCCGTTAACCCAGTTAGCTCGTAATGCGCAGTGCTAAAATACTTATTGATCCTGACACAAAATAATTGAGAACTAACTAACAAGGATGCCAAGGAACGTAAAGGAATGCCGTTAGAAATAAGTGTAATGTAAATATGAAAAAAAAGAAAAGTGAACGAAAAGATAATTTGCCACTGACAGGTATGGCAGGCATCTAAGACATGTGTCGGCCTACTGTTGTTTCTCCAATATTGAAGAGATGCGTAAACTGCACGAAAAAGACAACACATTCGTATAGGATAACACGCACGCGCGTCTTGTGTGTGAGTTTTTTGCATTTCTAACATGTCTTCCTCACGCAGTTTAGACCTGTACTCAAACTTGATCTTACCTGCGCAAATATTCAAGTCGGAAATTTTAAGCCAGCTACTTACAGGAGGTGGGCGTATATCAACAGGCAAGCCTCTCCTTGTGCTCATTAACCAGCATAATTACCTCCTTCAATTACCCGCATTCTCCGTGGTTCAACAGCACGTTGAAACGTATGCGCAAAAAAAAAAAGAAGTGGCTATTAAGATGCGCGAAATCAACAGCCAGAACAGACCATTGGTCTTCTTATCAGACATTTAACATAATTCTGTACTGCGCTTTCGAAAGCCGAAAAAAAGTATTTTTCGATGGAACTCTTCCTTCGCTGCTCCGCTCTAATCCACGTAAGGTTTGGAGCATAATTAGCGGAACTAAAACACGAGATATCCAATTAATCCAGTCTGATGTTCCAGTCGCTTCTAGCGAGTGCTGCAACGTTCTAAGTAATGTCTTTGCTGCACACTTTTATAACAGCATCTCCACTATGTTTACACATTCAATAAGCGCCGCTTTCTTGCCAATGGACTCCATTATCATTGATGAAGTTGGGGTCGAAAGACTCATTGTCAACTTGAGAGTGTCATCATCGGCTGGTCCAGACTGCATTTCCTCAAAAATGCTGAAGTGTACCCAAGTCTATTCTTCTCTATTATTGTAAAAAAATATTTAACAGTCACTACAGACGTCCACGCTGCCATCTGACTTGAAGGCTGGCAAAATGGTCTGGTGATGTACATTCCCCCAATAACTACCGGCCCATATCGTTGACATCCATTCCAGTAAAAATCTTAGAGCATGTCATGTACTCACACCTCATTGAATTTCTGGAATCTAATTCCTCCTTTAGCATTTTTCAGCATGGCTTCAGAAAAACAGTTTCATGCGAAAAACACTTGCTGTGTTTTACTAACGACTTGTTTATTAACGCAAATCTTGAATTTAATACTGACTGCATATTCTTCGACTTCACGAGAAAATTTGATTCCGTTTCACATGAACTACTCATTTTTCTATCTTACTCAGCTGAACATCAACCCCAATGTACTCACATGGATTAAGGAATTCCTCTTCAACCGCGGCCAGTACGTGACAGCTAATCATTTTCGATCACCTGATTCCGCAGTAACATCTGATGTACCGCAAGGGTGCGTTTTAGGCCCGTTGCTTTTCGTAATTTACATTAACCATCTTCCTTCCTGTGTTTCTTCCTCTACTGTCCGACTCTTCTCAGACGACTGTGTCCTCTACCGGAAAATAACCAGTCATGTGGATCATCTTAACCTTCAACGTGACCTAGATAGCACATTCACATCGTGTAACACATGGTTCATGACACATATCGAAGTGCAAGAGCATGCAAGTTTCACGTCGCACTACCATCCACTGTCGCAATACTTATTCCCTCAATAGCATTTCATTACCATCTGTGGACACTTACAAATACCTTGGTGTCCACGTATCTTCTAATATTTCCTGGAATAAACGCACGGAATATATGATTAACAACACTAACCGCATGCTTGGTTATCGGCACCGTAACTTTTCCTCTGCTCTATCGTCACTCAAGTTAACATTGTATAAAAACATTGGTCAGATTCAACTTAGAATGTGCATGCGCCATACGAGACCCAACTCATGCCATTATGATTCAATCTCTCAGAGCCACTCAGAATCGCGCAGCACGTTTCATCTTATCGAATTATTCTCGTCATTCCAGTGTCACATCCATGAAGAGCACCCTAAACCGGCCTGATCTTACATTGCGCCGCAAATTTTCTCGCCTTTACCTTTTTCACAAAATCTATCATTATTACAGCCATTTCAAGGACACCCTCTTTTATCCACCTCGATTCATATCACCAAGGACCGACCATCGCTTTAAGGTGGGCTTACCCTGCTGTCGCACGAGACTGTACGTCGATTCTTTGTGCCAAGGACCAGCACCACTTGGAACCACCTTCCCGCCTCCATCACCTGTATAGCAGACCTGAAGGACTTCAAGCTGGCCGTACACATTGCCCTGTAAATTTTTTCCCAGTTTCTTGTTTTTCTCATCTTTACTGTATTTTTACTGTACTTATGGTTGTTTACACCACTCCTTTCTGTAGTGCCTTCGGGCCTTGAAAGTACTTTTAACAAACAAACAAATAAATAAATAAATAAATAAATAAATAAATAATGCTGCCCCGTCTTCGAGGTTTATTATGAAAATTTATTTCAGTGCACACTTTCAAGCTACTTCGAAAATTTCTAAATAGAACAGTCGAAGTGCTGAATGAAATCTTGGCAATTTGATGCGTGATTCATTACGACACAATTCACTTCTGTGGTGCTTCGTCCAGTTCTTCGCGTTTTTGTCCCCCAGTACATGGCTAAAGGAACCGCAGTTGAAACAGAGCTGTTGATATGTCACTGCATTTCAAATTGCATCGCGATTCGTCGAACGCACTCGCAAGAAGATCTGATATAACGAATACGCACTCATCAGGCTCTAAAAAGATGAATGCTGCCAAACTGTGCTAGATGCGTACATGTAACACTGCCGTAAATACTGGTTGGTGTGAGACAATTTACACAAAATCCATATCGTACCTCTACGTTACAGCGTTATCTTATCCATCTTCCTGCTCTTACTGAAACTTGGTCGCCGTGACACGTCTTGGCTACTTAGTATTATATAGACCACTGGGAAGTTTCCAGGCGAGCAAAAAGAACTTGCATTTAAAAGGTCTCACTCGTGTTCTTATTCTCACGGTACTGTTTCACGGTGCTACCAATACAATATTGGCAATTTCAAGTTTTCCAAGACCGAAAGTATTATTGCAATTCCTTCATATGCAATTATATTGAAATATTATAACGTCATCTGCCATAGAAATAAAATCCAGATCTCCTTCTTTGAGCGAGCAGTATGAACACATTTATTGTGCCATGAATGCGCCGTTGGTTCACTGCCGTCGAGCAACCCGGAGATAATTGGAACAAGACCTCATCGTTATTTTGCACCACCATTCCTTGTGTGTGGGCACAGTTTCAAGTGTCCACTCTGTCAAACTTTCATGAAGGTTTCATGCCTTGTGCACCAGGCCGTAAGTACGTACCACAGCCAGGGAGGACAAATTTTCGTCACGATGAACAGAGTGTTACTGTTTTCTTCCCCTAAAACTTCTGCGCGCGTGGTTCCACTCGTCTGGAGAGAACTGACAGCCTTCGATTCATAGGAACTGCTACACCAATCGAAACCTCGGGGGCGTCTTTAGAGGAAGGTCCTGAGAAGTCGTGAAGTCGAAACGAGCGCAGTACATTTGGGAACAGCAACCTTGTATCAAGTTTCTTGCGCAAACAAATGAAAAAAAAAAAACACTGCGGGTATTCGAAAAAAACAAAACGGTCGAAAAGGTCCAGAGTCTTTACGATGGCGCACCAGGCAGCCATTGCTGTCCCGAAGCAGCGCCAGTGGCACTTGGGTAGGCGTGAAAGCCACCCGTTTTCATCAGCGCCTAGTGTGAACGTGACGCGCCGGGCTTCTAAAACAGTGCTTGCACGCCCGCGAAAGCCAGTTCTTCGAATTGAAACAGCCGACAAGAGACGTTCTTGCCTCTAGAAGACCACATGTGATGCCAGTGTCCACATGGGGACATTGCGAGAGCTGGTCGTTATGCCGTGCTTCCAGTTAGTCCCTTGTGACTCAATCGTTCTATCGTTTGCGCCCTTGCATCTTCTTACCTATTACCCAGCCAGGATTGATACGTTGCGTCTTCGTTATTACGCGGTTCCGATGGTAATTTACCGAGCTGTCGCAGTCGCTTCCTATGTTGCAATCGGTCTCACAGGTTTATACCGCGATTGCCTTGCTCCTTTGCAGGCAAGCATGGACACAGTACTTCCCTGCTCTTTCACTTTATCCGTTTATCATGCTGCCGTGTCTAGAAGCACCTAGCGTTTTGGCATATAATAATGCGGCTTTGTAGTTGTCGATCAATTCACTGATGCGCAAGCTCACTATGTGCTTAATCATGCACAGAAGAGGGGTGTTTCCAGAACGAGAGACACAAACTGCGCTGTGCGATTGCAGTTGAATTTTTTTGAAACAAAGATTGTCCAAGAGAGAAAAAAATAAAATAAAACGCGTTTCTTCATGTCAGCAGATTCTATGATGGTTGATGGGGTCGTTATTTCACGCCTACTATGAATATGTGGATAGCTTTCAGAGCATATCGTACTTTCCATATCGGTTCAAGACAGGTGCTGTGCAAGTCCGTGGATTAGTAATAGAGACCTATCGAAAAAGATACACTGAGTAGACTCAGCTCTTATGCAAGAGAATGAGTGTATTTGACGTAAATGACTCTGCAGATGTCCCAGGGCATTAAATTGGGCGTTAAGCTTGTCTATCAAATTTTACTTTACAAAGAATGCTTCTGAACTTTCTTGTTTACGATCTGTTCAACTAGTTTCCGTTTTTGCGACAATACAGTTAGCCAGAAATGCAAAATTCGAAGTACTTCTGTTGTCCCCTATCATCCCGAGAGTTCGTCCTCCAATAATCAACAGAATGACAGTGCAAAATGGTGCTGTCACCTACGGAGCGACAAAGTATTCTGTACTACTGATCACATCTCTTGTAGTCGCAAGTAGAGAATAAGTACGTTTGTAATCTTGCTAAAACATTGCGGAAAGTATGTTTCACCCGTATAAGCAACAATTATTTACCACAAGAATACTTCCTGTAATTACGAAAGTGGGTAAATACGTTCACATATGTTCATTGGTGCATTAAACCACGAGTTGAAAGGGGATATTTGTTAGACATTGGTGCACTGTTTAATGGTGATCGCGAGTCTTCTGGCGAGAGAACAAGAGTGAATAATTGAAGTGCTACAAAAACAAGACGTCATACTTATCGTCAAACCTGACAGTGAATCTCAGATAAAATATATTTAAACACTCTATATTGTGAAAAACTAGCCGTACTATACTTTCCCACATGGGGTTATATTCTGGGTAAGTTCACTCGTGTGGGCTTGGACATGAATTATTACGAAATTGCCGACATTGGAGGTGTAAAAAGTTTGGTTTGCATGGAAAAGCAATGAGAAGCCCTTGCCTTTACAATCGCGATGGATAAGGCCATAAAAGAGTTTTGTCTGATCACTGCTGCAATCACGCGTTATGGGAAAGGGGCCGGAAAAATCGGGACAGGTAGCTGGGTGGTGCGTGTTCCATCTTTCAGGATTATATGCTTGCTCCATGACAGGCGGTTCGTCGCTGCGCACCGAGAGCTGCACTCTCCGCCATGCGGTTAATTGTATTCATTCTAATTCAGGTACCGCACGTGCAACCAACACTATGACTTTTTTGCTTTTCTATTTGTTACAGGAACGTGCAGTTCGTTTCTAGTTGAGGGCTGTTTCGTCATGAATCCCGAAATTCACCTAGCTTTCTAGCTCGTGTATCAGTGCTCAGAAGGATGGCTTCTCGCCTCGTACCAACGCTCAAGCTGTGACAACGTTCTATAAACAACTCGTAATTGATATCTGACCTACTTCCACTCATACCTCGATATTTTTGACCCCTTAAAATGGCCCTGAAGACGTACGGCCGTACTCAGTTTTGTTGCTGCCCCGTTCGAAACAGCAAGCCGCAACTGATGGATGTGCACGAGCCGCAGTGCTCGGGATAAGCGCACCCAATTTTATCCCACGGTTACGTTTGAACGTTTACTGATATCTGCACAAATTTGGAGAGCCTTTTATGCTGGATTAGTTGCACGGGCTTTGCGGAGTTACAAGGTGGCTTGCAGCAGTAGTGCACAAAACCTTAGCATGCTGGGATTTCACGACGACCCGTTAATCTTGATATGTTTGTAAACCATTGAGGGTGTTTCAATAAAAGTTGCTCGACCAACTGCTAATTTACATTAAAAAATATAGCTGTGCAATGCGTGCATAGCTTGAGTCACCAAATCAAGGATTGATAATCTGCATTTTCAGATTTTCAAAAGTTTGAAAAGCGCGAGTCTTTCACAAAAACACACAACACCCATTCAACGCGACAGGCTCTAGCACCATCGAAAACTGAAGATGAAAGCACTTTCCTTGCCACAGCAGTAGGCGTTCCAGTAATCGCACCCATGGTTATAAGTGTTCGTAGGATCCTCTGTGGAGGGGGGATTAAATGTAGCACCCCCGCCTCCTTGTTGTTTGTGTCCGAATGAAAACAGATCTGCAATACACACACAAATGAAAAAAAAAGTGATTTATGCAAACCTGATATTGGTCATTGACTTTACGTTGTAAAGGTGCACTGTAAGCATTTCTTTGAATCCAGCGTCATTGTTCCTTGGTCACCATTACGGTGAGATAAATAAACAATGACCTGCAAAGCCATAACACTGCGTATTGAAGACGACGGGAAAGTGGCGGTAAATGTATGAGAGAATACACGCCCATTTCATATAACTAAAAAGCCCCCCCCCCCCCCTTTTCGCTCCTTACGCGGGCACCCACTCCTATGCTCTTGGCACAATGATAATGATTTAGCAATACATTACGAATAAGTTTAACTATAGCGTATCTGATGCTGTAGTGTCACCGATAGCTCTCTTTTGCTTGTAAATGGCAGTAATCGTGTTATAACAAAATTTGTCGTCAAACCTACACTCCTTCGTTGTCTGTGGCCATGTGCTTAGTTCATGGGCAGTATTATCATCAGTGTACACAGATTTTTTTCTTGCGACACAAATACACGTACTCTCTCCTTCGCTTTTTAGTCGCTTTTTAGTCGCTTTTACGGCGGTTGTCTTGAACACTGCAGCGTATTTTCACAGCTATTGTCGGTGCAGTTGGGAACCTAAAGCAACCAGAGAGCGCAAGGCTTGCGTTGAAACGAGTGTGCATACGTGAACGCACATTAAGGAGAACGTTGAGCGTACGTTATGCCGTTTTCATCGCGTTCCCGTCCCTCTGGCCTGGGCACGAGCCATTTGAGTCACCCAAAGCATCCCAGTTGAATTGCCTCGCTCGACAGTGTTCATGCATGGCCTCGCATCGAGGGCTCCGAGAACAAACCTACAATCAACACGACTAATTAGGTGCAGCGTGTGTTTGTCAATGCCAAGCGTTTGCTTCTTTTCGCTCGTTCTCCGCAACAGCTTTATATGCGCGCGCAGCGCTTGACGCGTGTGTCACCAGTTAAAAAACACATGGCAGTTCACAGCGTACGCACATCTTACGAGATATTTCTTGACTTTTTTTCCTCTTTGTCTCGAAGCTAAAAGAAGGAAATGTGTGTTATACAAAAGAAAAACAAAACTGAATAGGCTAGAGAAAGAGGAAATAGAGAGGAAATACAGATATAGGGTAATTGCTTTCGTATAAAAATGAGAGATGTTTGTTGCCCTGAATCAATGCTCTGACCTGGTACTAAGCGTACGGGATGAAGTGAAAAAGACCCCACCGCAGTGGTATAGTGGCTAAAGTACTCGGCTGCTGCTCCGCAGGTCACGGGTTCATATCCCGGCTGCGGTGGCTGCATTTCCGATGGAGGCGGAAATGTTGTAGGCCCGTGTGCTAAGATTTGGGTGCACGTTAAAGAACCCCAGGTGGTCGAAATTTCTGGAGCCCTCCACTACGGCGTCTCTCATAATCATATGGTGCATTTGGGACGTTAAACCCCACATATCAATCAATGAAGTGAAAAAGAAAGGAAGAGAGAATTGTTGATTACAGGGATCAGAGAGAGGAAGTGCAAGTGTCAGTATACAGTAAACTATGCCCACAAGTGATATGCATACATGATTCCTGCATGTACATCATCTGCGTCATAAATGATCAGACGTTAGCTGAAGAGACTTGAACTTATTCACCCCCTATGTTCTGGAGGAGACGGGGTGGAGAGTGAAACACATCCTAATGACAGTATTTCCAGCAGCGAGTGCCACTTGTGTCGTGAGGGAAAGACGCCGGTGCGGGCTCTTATTAAAGAGATTAATAATTAGGCAGATCAAATAATTGATGAATTGACAGAAGTGTTCCAAAAGAGTGCTTCTTAATAACTTGCAGGAGGAAGTGATAATTAAACGAGAGATATCAACAAAGGCAAAGTGCAAAATCGGAGCCCTGTTGCTGTTCAACACACACACACACACACACACACACATATATATATATATACATATATATATATATATATACATATATATATATATATATACATAATATATATATATATATACATACATATATATATATATATACATACATATATACATACATATACATATATATATATATATATATATATATATATATATATATATATATATATATATATATATATATATATATATACAAAATAACGTGAGAAATAGAAGCACAGATGAAGCCACAATAGAATCCATTAGCGACTGGCTGTTCGTAATTGTGACCTATGCTTATGCGGAAAATACTTAATTTCGAGCCTACGGTGGAGTTTTGACATTCACGAGTCTACAATTCAGCGAACTGAACATTTGGGATTCAGTCCCCATGTTAGAATAGGAGCCATCACGATGTATGCACTCATATCTAGAAGCACGTGTCCCGTAGGAGAATGCCTTAAATAATAGGTCACCGTGGGGCTTACGCAATATCTTAAGCAGCAACCTACAGTCGCATAGACCTAAGTCCTAGTAATTCACCTGCAGCTCTGTATACGCCTAATTATGGTGCCTGGATATATTGATCGTTTCGCAATTAAGTTACTCGAACAACACACATGGTGCGCAGTGGCTTGATACATCCGAGAGATCAACGGCGTACATTTACCTGATCAGTATGTTGCAGCGTAAACCCAGTTTGCGTACTCAAGCAGCAGTGTGATTATATTGCACAATCCACACTTACGAAAAATGATTGCCCAAGCACTTCGCACAGATGTTCACCGAAGCTGCCTAAATGTGAGGCCAAGTTGTCTTTATCATTGGGTAAATCTCGATAGTTAACCAGACTATCGTAGCAACGTTCTCGTTTTAACTAGTTGGTACTCCATTCAACTGATATGCAGAGCGAATTTCAGGGACGAGATGCAAGAGAATGCGACAGTGTCATGCTATTTAATCATTTGTAAGTGCTATTTTTTCTACGTAACTGTTTTTGTGTATCTAAGACGTTGAGTGTTATCACTTTAGGGTGCCATCGTTTCGTTGACGTGAAGGTGCGCAGGTTCGCGGTTACTTTTATATTTTATGTGTATCTTGAATGTAAATTCAGTTGAAAGTTGGCGCTTGTGTGTGTCGCATTCTCTTGCCTTTCGTCCCTGAAGTTTGCGCTATATATCAGTTAAAAAGTCTATCACCTATTGCTTACGCAAATCCAGAGAGGGAGAGAAAAAGAAATGGAGAAAAAAGGCAGGGGGGGTTAACCAAGCTTTGGCTCAGTTTGCAATCCTACAAGTGTTGTGGGAAAAAAGGAGAATAATAATTCATGTTGGCCGCCCTTGTGATTTCTTCATTTTTCTTTTGTGGAGCGTCAGGGTGTAGAGGGATTTGTCCAAGTTCTGTGGCAGGCACATTTTTCGTGCGTGGACGGCTTCTTCGCTTCCTGTGTAAATGTGCTTATTCAGCTGTGCTTTCCCAATGTATGTCACACATAAGTTCTAGGAGTCCAAAAGAGAGGCAAAAAGGAGAAGATGGAAGCTTGCGACGAGAAATTAGTAACAAGGAGATGAGTGCTCGAGCCAATGTTTTGATAAATAAACTTGTATTTTTTGAGGCTGCAGCTAGCCTTAAAAAAGACGAGTTCACTTGTAGAAACGTCACTCCAGCACCAACCCACTGCTGACAAATTTGTCGTGAGTGCTATGAATTTATGTATACATAAAACGGGCGCATTTTTGGGTCCCCCACGCCCCCAGACATTTACAGTTTTGCTATGAATACAACCTTGCTGCTGCGCGGATGACCTTGCGTTCTGACGAATACTAACAATATTAACGTTTACCTTTGTGTAGTTCTTGCAGCAGCAAGGCTGCTATAAAATAAAGGCTCGTTTTCGCAAACGCAAAAGAAGCGCTCATGACGTGGAGCCGTTTCTTTCACTATTTATTACACTATAACAGAGAAAATTCCACGAAATTGAAGCACAGGTACCATCAAGGCCACGTACTAATGCAAGGTTATACCCAGAATTACTGCGAATGACTGCGAACTACCGCAGTAACATTGCCGGCTGAAGGAAAACCAAACTAAAAAAAAGAATACTGTAAGTACAACACTAGCAAGAACTTGAAACGTGGAGCCGCCGGGAATAGTGCCATCGCTGAAACCATTTGCGGAGGATATGTGGTTTAGCGTGTCATTCAACTGCCAGCAAAGTTATTTCCGTTAACGATCCAGAATGAACCGCTATTGGCTGTTTTCGACACTGTATCATTCGTTGCTTCATGATCGCTCGCGTAATGGCTTATTCACATTTGTGGTGAGCCGTGGACAGCCGTAAAGGAATATGCAGCTTCTTTTCAGGCCCCGATTTTATAACTGTATCGCCGAAAATATCGTAACGAGGGACTTTCTGATGGCGCAAAAACTGATGGTGGAAAGTGATATCATTATCCGAAGGTAATGATCAGAAGTCATTCGGGTGCTTCCAACTTCTATATGCTTCTACTGCTACTTTTGCTAAAGTTTAGCTGTTTCTTCAGCTTTATAATAAAATTGCCAATTGTAAAGCGACCAGAGCTTCGTAATAGTTATCTAACAAGTGAAGAAACTAAAAGGCAATTAAAATTGACAATTTGTTTTAACGCATACAATGTGTGAGGGCACTACAGAAGGGAGAAAGACAGATAAATATTTTAACCAAGGCTTTTCGCCTGGCATGCTACTCCAGGTGCTGGGTGAGCATTATGATTTATACAGTGATAAACGCTTAACGCACAAAGGCCACACTATACTTACAAAGTTTCATTCAGTGTTGTGGCCCGCAAGAAAGTCAGCAGTGCCTTTGTGGCATGTAACACATTGGGGCTGCTTTACCATGGGCCCAGAATGTATCAAATGCAAGTTCAAGTCCCGTCGAAGGGACAGAAGGCAGTGCAGAATGGAAGGACAGGTGATGATGCAATGTGGAAATTGATTACAAAAACTTACAGAGATAATTTCGGAGACCCTGAAAAAGAACAAGAGTTTACGATGGGTTTGCTACTCGTTTGAATAAATGAAAATGTCGCAAGTCGCGTAATTTAAAAGACAAAGCAGCTTTCGTGTAGTCCACACGCGAAGCTATAAATATCAAGCAGAAAAAATACTCATGTTCTCGTGTTCTATTGTTTTTGTACAAAAGCTGCAAATACGACAGTGATCGATGAGCTTAATCAATTGCGTGCTAAGCAATTGTAGCAAAAGTGGAGAACTTCAAGGGGATTGATAGTTAAGAAAAGATTGAAAAGAAAGGACGACAGAAAATTTCTGAACATCTGTTTCAAGCCCACGCGACCGTGACCAATTATAAAAATTGAAGGATTCTAAGTTTCCATCCTTGGGCAACGTTATCGATCATCCCGAAATCTCTATGGCATTTCGGTACTTTGGTATACCTTTGATGACGCTTATCGGAAAGCGAAAAATAATTGCAGGGAACACTGCTCTGCATTTTGCTTCAATATCTCCACGACAGGAATGTTGAAGTAAAACAAGACACAAGGTGCTTAGGCATGAAATAAAAATTATTATAAATTATTGCTGGTGCGTAATTTCGTAACGTACGAAAACGACACGAATGGGCGCCAACTTCCAACTGAATTCAAAGTTTGCGTACTGACACACTGCGTATTTGTGTCATTGGTTTTTTGTTTATATATATATATATATATATATATATATATATATATATATATATATATATATATATTCTTGGAACGAATAAGGTAGCTGCCCCCCCCCCCCCTCCACTCGCGAAGAGTTGCTACGCCACTGTGCTGAGGTCAAATTCGGCGCACTCGAGGACCGAGACTCCATCCGATACCCCGACTGCCGCTAAAGTTGTCGTGAACACGTATATATCTATCCATTCTTTTTTGCAGCCGTACCAGTTTCGTGAAGCGCCATATCCGATGGGACGATCTTCTTCACGCTATAGCTCAAGCTACCATATGCTATTTTTTCATCATTCTTATGAGGAGCGTGGTAACCGCGAAACACGTTCAAGGAATTTTGTGCCAACTGTTCATTCAGTGGCTGACGATGATGAGAAATTTTGCCTGAAGCGGCTATGCGCCACTGTTATTTGGGGAACGATAACAAGCTGTTGTAAAGGGTTGGAGCATTTAAAGTCGTCGCACAATGCTATTCGCATTGTGCGACGACTGGTTGTTATTTCGCTGTTTTAAAACGATTTATAAGTCGTATTATTGTGGCGATTGCTTTGCTGACATCAAGCTTGCCTAAGGCATGTTTGTGAACAAGTCCCAAGCACCGGCGTGGCTCAGTCATTCTGCTTCTGGTCACCGACGCGTGCGGAAGCAGGATGGCAGGCTCGTCAAGAGTTGTGACAGCGGCCGACGCTGGCCGTTGTTTCTCGTGCACATCACTTTCCAAGGACTACCGTTTAATTCTGCCACCACTGCCATCAGGAGAAGGACTCAGACGCGCGTTGGTTCTGCACTTCGACATCGCAGCGCGTCCGTACGGGATTAGAGACTCCGAAAGCTATGTGCACTCAAGAATTTAGGCATCATTCAAGAGGTGAGCGGCATAGGAGCGTATGAGATGTCGCATGTCTGGCTTCTTAAAATGAAGACAGATGAGGCCAAGAAGACACTTCTGTACGGTGGCCTACTCTCCGTGAAAGACCGGCCCTGCGTCATCGTCGACCCAGAGAGGCAAGAGCTGCGTCTCAAGTTGCATTGGGTAGCCTTTGACATCAACGCAGAGACAGTATGGCGTGCTTTCCGGGAGTATGGTGAAGTGAAAGAAGTCATCAGCGACAAGTGGAGAGACGAAGACTTCGAAGGAGTTGAGCCAACCACAAGATTCGTTCGGAAGGAAGGGGTCACTACGGATCGCATACCCCACCAGATGCGTCTCGAGAGCGGCATGACACTGGTGGTCGTGCCAGGAAGAGCGCCGCTGTGTCTGCGTTGCCGGAACACTCGGCACATTCATCGCGACTGCAGGGTGCCCAGGTGTGCTGTTTGTCACGCTTTTGGGCACGAGCAGGTGGACTGTACTTGTTCCTTCGGCAGTACAGCAAGTCGAGCAACAAATGCCCACCACACTGAATTGTTGATGGATGAATAGTAAGCAGAGAGGGCCGCGCCGTCGGAGGCAGCGCTGGAGGCGTCTCATGCAGTTGCGACCAGTGAGAGAGAGAGAGATGGAGACACCTAAGCAAGACACAGATGAAAATACGGTTATGGGCACTCCAACGCAACGGCGTTTGACTCGGACGGAAATCCCAACACAAGCCTGAACCAGACATCGGCCCCGACGCTACTTTGGACATGGATACAGTCGAGACTACGCCAGTATAGCGATGCCTGAATGAGAGAGACGTGGCGTCCCAGCAGCGTCCGACCCAGGATGATCAAGGGCAGTGGCGAGTAGCTGGTTCCAATAAGTCGCGGGGTGCTGGCCACCCGCGTTCGTCGTCGCTTTCCTGCGGTGGCGATGGGACGACGCCTTGAGCGTCGGCCGGACAGTGGGTTAGGTGTTGGTAAGGTAAGCGTCGTTCGCTCAGCTTTTTCTAATCACAATGGCAACGGTTAGATTGGTGACGCTAAATCCTCGTGGACATTCTGCTAAACGGTGGCAAAACCAGCCTTACCGCCTGATTATAGAACAAGATCTAGACATCATCGCTGTACAGGAAACTAAAGTAGAGAGAAAAAGGGAGAGTGATCTGTGTGTACGTACCCACTGTGATTCAAGAACGAAAGGAGTTTTTTTTTAAAACATTGATGTGTATTTGAAATATGACCACAAACTAATTTTGGCCGGGGATTTCAACTGCGTTTGTTCGACTATAGATAAATCGAGTTTCAGGCCATGCAGAGATTCAAGCACTGCCGTTATAATCGATAAGGTGGTGAAGGCTCGGCTAGAGGACGTTGGTGAATGATTTTGCAGTGAAAAAGGGGAGGAGAAAACTCGAGCTCGAGGAGAAATGCCAACAAAACGAGCTCTTGGAGCTGAGAAGAAACATGCCTGTAAAGGTGAAACAAGAAAAATAGAATATAAAGGAACAAGGTACCACACGAAAGAAGCAATAGCCGGTGCCTTTTTCGAATATTACAAAGAGTTATTCACACCAACCAGCGTAGACGCAGATCGTTTTATTTGTGATTTTATTTCACGAATGCCAAGACTTGATTATGACAGGAAGAAAGTTTTAGAATTGCCTATAACAGAGCGAGAAGTTGGAAAAACAATTGATAAGTTAAACAACGGTAAGTCTCCAGGACCTGATGGCCTGAGTGCTGCAGTATACAAGCAATTCAAACACGTAAATGAACCTATTTTGAGGGAGGTATTTAACGAGTCTTCTAAATATAAACAACTTCGACCATCGTTCTTGTCAGCCCACATGGTCTTAATATCTAAAACAGAAGATACCGCGAAGTTAAGAAGTTTTACTGCATATAGACCAATTAGCCTAACTAATGTTGACTATAAAATATTGATGAATATATTGGCCGGAAGACTCCAGACAGTTATGACTAAACTGGTTGTGTCCCACCAAACTTGTGGCATGAAGGGAAGAAAAATAATGACCAACATAAACATAGCACGATCAATCCTAGAAAGTTTTGACGCTTGCCCCGCCACGGTGGTCTAGTGGCTAAGGTACTCGGCTGCTGAACCGCAGGTCGCGGGATCAAATTCCGGCTGTGGCGGCTGCATTTCCGATAGAGGCGTAAATGTAGGCCCGTGTGCTCAGATTTGGGTGCACGTTAAAGAACCCCAGGTGGCCAAAATTTCTGGAGTCCTCCACTACGGCGTCTCTCATAATCAAATGGTGGTTTTGAGAAGTTAAACCCCACAAATCAATCCATCAAAGTTGTGACGCTATACATCTCAGTGTTGCCATTCTTCAAATTGACCTAAAAAAGGCATTTGATCGCGTGCCGCACCACTTGCTCCTTTCAATACTTGAGCACATTAACGTAGGGAGTTTGATTAGTGACTTAGTGCGCATGGCTTAAACAGAATGCACGACGGGATCGGTAATAAATAAAACTGCGGGTGAGCGTATACCTGTGCTGCGGTCAGTGAGACAGGGGTGCCCACTATCGCCCCTGCTTTTTGCTATTTTTGTTGAACCTTTCTGTTAAAGTGTAACTAATAACACTGCAATAAGCGACTTTAAATAGCATGAAGCTGAGGTTAGCCTCCTTGCATACGCAGACGACATTACAGTTTCCTGTACAAAGTATGAGAGTATAATGCATGGTGTAAATGCCGCGAAATCTTTTGCCAGGAGAGTGGTAGTGCAGTGAACTGGGGTAAGTGCCTTGGCGTCTGGAATGGGGAATGGGACGTCACGCCAAGAATATTTCTAAACATTAAATGGCAGGAAACACCAGTGAAGTATTTAGGAGTGCCGCTGGAGTTCTATCACGACCGGGAACCGTATTGGAAAAAAGAAAGACAGGCATTGCGCAAAGATGCAGAAAAATGGAAAGGTTGGGGCATTTCGATATTCGCACGGGCCACAACGTGCAACTTGTTTCTGGTGAGCAAGCCGTGGTACATAATGCAGGTTTTACACTGCAGTAGAATAAGTGTACAGAAAATACACAGACTATTTGCAATTTTTTTTGGAGCTCTGTATGGGCAAGATCAAGCCACACAAACCTCTTCAGAAAAGTTAGAGATGGCGGACTCGGATTAATTAGTTTGTGTATAAGACAACTTGTCAACCGTTTCCTTTTTCTGCGCGATGTTGATGACCTCTTTTTGAGAACTGTTATAAAACTAAGGTTATCTAGAGAGCTGCGGGAATTTCTAGTATCGTCATCAGATATGCAAGGACCAATACGAGGGTATTTAAAGGAAGTTGTTTCGTCTTTCCACTTTTTGTCAGTGAGATTTTCGTTAGAGTATGTATCTGGCTGAAGTACTACGTAAAAAAATGTATAAAGACCTTGTCCATGTTTTACTGCCTGTACCATTGTATACCGTCAGCTATATTGTGCAGGCCCAGGACAGGATGTTCCGAAACGTGTTAAAAGAATGCTTATAGCGCCAGGGATCAAAAATTTTTTCTTTAAATTACGTACTTGTACTTTACCAGTTAAAACGTGGTTGAAGGATAAGGGAATAGTTGCGCCATGGAGCACAAATTGCCACTTGTGTAATAAACTGGAAACAATTAAACACGTGTTTATAGATTGCTGGAGCGGGGTATTTTCTAGAACATAATGCTAAGAACCTTGAAAAACGAATTACCGTTAAGTCCACACGACATTCGTTTTCTTTCGGTCAAAAAACTAGACAGGTATACCTTACGATCTAATCACGCATCTGGGCCTGCACAGTATATGGAAAAACCGATGTGCCTTTGAAAACGCGGATGTAGAAGTGCTATCTGCGCGCCAATATTTTTGCGAATCTGTGTGCCGTTTTCTTGAAGTTCTGAAGGGCCAAGAGGACGTACCAGACTGAATCGGGCGCATTGAGCGATTTTTACGAATGCTGAAGTATTGATCAATAGTCAGCTAAGAGCTGACGGTACCTAATTGAATTCTGTGGGTGTACTTTGGGACGCACTTGTATTTTTACTAATATGTAAATATGTAAAATGTGGACAGTCTTGATATGCATGGCAATAAAAACAATACCGGCATGGCTCAGTGGTAGAATACTGGCTTGACACACAACGTACTTAGGTTCGAGCCCCACTTTGTCATTGGTACAAGATGTTTTTAACAATTTAGTGCGATGTGTTACGGACACACTCGGCGACTGCAGCAGAAAACTACGGCGCTGCGCGAGACCCTAGTTGTGACTTCATAACAGCTTTCGCTGTAAGATAACCCACGTATAGCTCTGCAGACCACAATAGTGAGCAGCTAACATAAACCTTAAGGTGACGCAAACAAGCGTAAGACGTATATGTGACGTTGGAATGAACTTACAGGACGTTGAAATGAACTAACATTAGGCAATTTTGCAGAGTATTGCATAGCTTTCGTGTAACTCATATGTTTTTATGGGGGAGACATCTGTCCTGATTTGATTTCTTGGTATAATTGTTTGGAAGATAAGTTAGAATTGCTTTGGTATTTTCAACAGTATTTGGCTTATTATTGATTGCTTTTTACTGAAAAGGAATTTAATTCAAATGCCGAAACCTCGAACAAGTTGTCACGATGATGAACGGCATCGTTTAGACACGACCGACCGTTGCCAACGCCCCGACCATTGCGACCGTTGCCAACGCTTACCCAGCGCCCCGCCGCGGCGGTCTAGTGGCTAAGGTACTCGGCTGCAGACCCGCAGGTCGCGGGTTCGAATCCCGGCTGCGGCGGCTGCATTTCCGATGGAGGCGGAAATGTTGTAGGCCCGTGTGCTCAGATTTGGGTGCACGTTAAAGAACCCCAGGTGGTCGAAATTTCCGGAGCCCTCCACTACGGCGTCTCTCATAATCATATAGTGGTTTTGGGACGTTAAACCCCAGATATCAATCAACGCTTACCCAGCGTCTGCGTAATGTTGCTTGTGAATTTCGAAACGATGCGTTTATTTGCTTAGTGCAACTGCGCGGACGGGAAACTCTCGAGGTACCGGGTCATTTGCACCTCTAAACAGCCGCGGGCGGCCGTTTCCGCAGCTTGATCTGGAGCGTCCGCCTGTTTGAGCAGCTGCTCCCGATTGTAGAATTGCTGTTCCCTATTAATCAAAGTGAACTGCACGTACGTGTGCAAAGTAAGTTTCAAGGCACGTGCGGTTCAAGGCGTGTGCGCAATAATGTCTAAACTTCGTCGCTACCCAACCGAAGGGTGCAATTACGTTTTGTCACAAATTTGCCGCAATTCTCACCGAAGCTTCACTTGCAATTGGCTGTTATGACTACACAGAGCAGTGAAGCAATCTCATTTTTATGGAGTTTTCGCTTTAATTATGGTTGCAATCATTCTGAAGAACCAAATCGACTAGGAATAAATGGAATAAAGTTCAATAATTCACCCCTCCCTTGCAATTTGTTTTCGCCCCTCTACGCTTTTATTATTTATTTGCCTTCAAATGTCGTGCGAGTGGCTTAAAAAGTAAATACATGAAAGGAGGCTGACATTAGGAAAGCAATAAAAAATTGGGAGACCCTTAAGCTTCGCCTTTATATGTTGAACGCGATCACGAAATCCGGCCCCTAGTGCGCCCTTCAACCGCTAAGTGCATACTTACTAACACACACACACACACACACACACACACACACACACACACACACACACACACACACACACACACACACACACACACACACACACACACACGTGCACAGGCACACGCGCATAGGCACACACACATACACACACGCACACACACACACACACACACGTGCACACACACGTGCACACACACACATACACGTGCGCAGGCACACGCGCACAGACACACACACACACACACACACGCACACACACACGCACACAGACACACGCGCACAGACACACGCGCACAGACACACGCGCACAGACACACGCGTGCGCACGCACGCTCGCACTACTGCTGGTACATATAAGTTTTGATCTAAAACGAGAGCCGCACGGCCTCCAAGATACACACCGCACGCTTGCCGTGTCATAAAGGGTCTCAGATCCCTCACAGATGGCAGCACATTATCTTGCGTTTTCTGCTTGCTTGATCAATGCTTCTGGAAAGGTATGATATGTTTTCCGCTAGATGGACATAGCTGTCCATTTTTTAGAGCTGTTTGAAAGTTCTCGAGTGTTTTTAACGGCGATGACTGCACTATACCCGCCTTTTTCGACGTAGTTTGATGGCCTCCCAAGTGCGCCTACAAATCGCCGAATAGGCTTGTTTTTGTTTTGACATCTGTCGAACAAAATGCCTTAAGGAGACTCCTTCCACCAGATAGCATTCATGTAGTGTTTTCCCCAACACAGCTGCAAGTGCCTATATTGCGCAAATACCTTATTAAATACCATGAAGAAAAACGTCGTAGCTTTGTGGTAGGACACCTGCGTGCCACCTGAACGGCCCGGGTTCGATCCTCAATAGAACCTAAAATTTTATTGTTTATTTGCTTCTTTCTCAATTTTTCGCTCGCGGACAGTTTTTCGCTCACAAGCAACAGTGTCGACGCCGACAGCAGTATTACTGCGACACGAGCTCTCTAACGCTGTCGAGTTGAAAGATATTTTATGATTAGGCTCGTAGAGTCAGGAATCATAATATCAGTGTTCTCCTGGGGTGAAGGCCTTTGTCCGCTTACTTGTTAATAGTAGGCGTTCTCCATGTAGTCAAGGATGTATAGGCTACTGTTCGAAGCCTAAATCGTACCAAACATTCAAAATGCAAAAAAGTTTGCTTTAGTGACCATGCTACAAAGAGAAGTTTACTCAATGACCAACGAATAACTGAGCAATAGAAAGAGTCCACAGATTTAATAAAGCGTTGGGGATTTCATTACGTCACACAATCACGAAGGTGTTCCAGACAGTATAGCTCCTCTCATATGTTTACTGCTAATATTGTCAACGTGGCTGACTGAAATTATAAACTCAAGCAATGCCTAGAAAAGGCACACTCGAGGCGTAAACTGAGCGCTACTGCTCGCCGTCACCGCTGATTTCACGCTGCACCGAATTAAAGAGGCGCCAGCGAAACAGAGCGCTGCTTGAAAGGCGATATTCGTTCATGAGCCACTGACGATACGAAGCAATGCTACCGGTCGTCAAACATTTCGGGTTTTGATAATCTGCTTCCAGAAGCTTTATTGCTGTTATAGTCACCCTAGTCCCAGAAAATGAAGCCGTGACATCATAACACGCATGATGTTTGAGCGGGTTGTTTTACGGCACTCGCCTTTTATTCTGCACAGTCGTCACAAGCAAAGAACAGTGGTTTGACATTCCCGAGATGCTGACGTAAACGACAGTCATGACAACGCAATCATACAAAGTGGTCTCAGCCCACCCAGACCAAGCTCGGCATGTCTCCGCTTGTAAACCAGCTTCACTTTGTATATGAGGTGATGACTTATAATGACTAGAAAAAAAAACAGCTTAACACAAAACAAGAAATGCCACTTCAGTTTTGTGTCATGGCGAAAACATTCCTTTTAATGATCTGTATATTCTCGAGTATAATGACGTGTCATGGCAATGAAGACCAGAGGGTTTCATTTAAACACAACGTGATCGGCAGACATGTTTTTTTTGAAAACAGGAACACAAATATTTGTGTAGTAAGTGTCAGAAATTCTAAAACAAATTTTAAACTTGATATAGGCCATGGTTCATGTAGTTATTGGGCGTCAATCGTTACCTTTAATAGGAAGGCATACATTCAATAGCCAAACCTATAAAATAACGGACAAAGGGGAATTCGAAGACCGTGTTTTTTGTGTTAAGCCACAAGGTTAATAAAAGTTTTCAGAGTGAAAGCTGTTATGAGAACGAAATTCGGGTCATGCGTGGTGCCGTAGTGGTGCACCGCCACCACCATCGGTGCCAGAAACAACTTCGCACGAAATGAGAAAAAAATTGTGGACTAAGGACACAGTGGGGTTCGAACCTGGGTTCGCTGCGTGCCAGCCCAATATTCTACCACTGATGTACGCCGGTACGTTTGTTTTTCTTTAATGCATGCAATCATCACAAGTCTTGCCCTAGGCAGGTTTAATGCCCGAAAGAAATTGTGGTGATTTGAGTAATTGAAGCGTTTTAAACAGCAGAAAGAACAACCAGGTGTCACAAAATGCAGATAGCGAAATGAGTGGGTAGTGCAATGCTTCGACTCATTACGAAATCTTGTTCTTGATCGCCCTATTAAATTTGGCGCATACCCACTTCAGGCATAATATCTCATCATGCATGAACAACTGCATGAACGATTGGCACAAAACTACTCGCAAGTGTTTAGCAGGATACCTTGCTTCTCAGAAGAATGACGGATGGACAGACTAGCGAATGCCGGCCTACTACCTAGAAGTTATTATTGAATGTCATAGTGGGTACCCAGCAAGTGTACTTGCAGCAGTTACCCAATGAGTGTTAAGGCTTAGAAAGACCACTCGTTTAGCTTTCGCTGTGGCCCCACCGGGGTGGCCTAGTGGCTAAGGTACTCGGCTGCTGACCCGCTGGTCGCGGGATCAAATCCCGGCTGCGGCGGCTGCATTTACGATGGAGGTGGAAATGCTGTAGGCCCGTGTGCTCAGATTTTAGTGCAGGTTAAAGAACCCCAGGTGGTCAAAATTTCCGGAGCCCTCCACTACGGCGTCTCTCAGAATCATATAGTGGTTTTGGGATGTTAAACCCCACATATCAATCAATCAGTTAGCTTTCGCTGTGACTGTGCTGCGCCTTTCATGCAGGCCTAGTGTTTTTTAGCTGACTTTGATAAATGCAAATCGCAGGCCTCGTGCGGCGCTATAATGTTCGGACTCGCGTATTGTGGGGAGTCTCTACTACTGTCTATTTTCCTGCTTATGCTGAAAAATAATCGGGAATCTTACACTAAGCCACGGAGGGCTTGAAACTGCAAAACTAAATGATTCTGAAGACAAAGATGAAACAACTTTGGTTACAACCTCGGAATAAAAATTAGAATATAGATAAAGGTACAAGAACCACCGCCTAAACTGTGGCTCACCATCCACTTATTTATATGTGCGAGAGTCATGCATGCTACGTGCTTTCCGTTGAAATCATAAGTACTGCTTTGCTGCTAACACAAATGCTACACGCAATAATAATTAAAAGTTCCGCGGCCTTACATAAACATTACGTCTGACAGAGCGATGTGAACATCTATGCAGAAACTGTGCAGGAAGTCGACATTTTGTGTGGGAAAACCAGCAGCATCAACATGTGCCTTTATGTGGAAACACCAATCTAAAAGACGCGTACAGTATTTGGCGTCACACGAAAAAAAAAGCGTATTTTCGCGAGGTGGGCCGCAATCACCTGAACGGGTAACTCTTATTTTTGGGTCAGCTGTTGATGTAAATTTTGTCGACATGTCATCATGCAATGTGAGGCCAACGAGAAGACTTTTCGCTCTCCCATAGTAGACTACCAAGTACTCTAAGTTTTTAACAACTTTTTCTAAACACACAAAGGTATAGCTGTAGGTAGAGCTTGCATCTATTTTTAGGTTGTAAATGAGTGGAGGTTGTTTATAGATCTTACCTAGGTGATGCTAGATTTTTTTTACGTAGCGCATAGAGGTTCGAGGCAAACCACAGATAGTAACACACAAGACACGGATGACCAAGTTTCAGAGACAGAAGGCATAGACAGCGCGATCAACGGTGAGTGCCGTAAGACGTTTCCCTGTAATCTGCGAAATAAGATTTACGCCAACTTTACCTCGGTGGAGGAAGAAACCAGTGGTAAATCAGACGAGTAGGATTTACAAGACAGGGGAGCTGACAAAGTTTCGTTCACTTCTGCGCTTTTCATATACGACGAACTTGCACAAAAATGGCAAAGTAAAATAAAGCTCTAGAATAATTGAAAATCCTCAGTAAAGATAAAGGGATACGACCGAAACAGATTCTTGAGGAACGCGTACCCGTCGCCATTTTTTCGTCCCCGTATAGATCTGCGACCGCTTGCCTCGCCGTCTCCCGACAAAGCGTTTACCTTTAAAAAAGATTGAATCCCCCCACCCTTCCTCCCCCCAAAAAGAGAAAAAGATCACAGATACGCCCGCGGAAACAGTAAAGCTCAGCAAAAAGTATGAAACATTCTTTCTAGCCAGGATATTTTGATGTTTGTCATGACCTAAAGCATGTTCGAGAGAACAAAACAAAGGGTCTTCGAAATTTTCGTGAGTTGCTTGAGGTCGCCAAGCACTTGAGACCAAGCCAGAACAAAAAAAAAAAGGTCAAAGGCTGCTAGAAAGGAAAAGGAGAGGAGCAGAAATTGATACAGCGTTCTGCGAAGACAGAGAAGTTCTAAAAGCAGGCCTCAGTGGCGTTTGAAATTGCTTCAATTTGAAAATTCTTTTTCTTTCGCAATCCTGCCAATAGGCAACATTTGCTTCAAGGTTTCGTATACCTTTTGTAAAGCGAGTAAAAGAGCTTACACTATGTCTCACTGCAGAAACTAGAGCCGTGACTATTTTGTTCTTTCGTTCAGCATAGTTCGTATATGTATCATAAAATATCTGTGCATCTTACGTATGCGAAATATACAGCCGAGTGAGGTGCATCCACGCGGTAAGTCCTAGGCCCACGACCGCCATTTCATCGAATGATACATTGCCAGGATCACTTCGCGAAGGATTTGCGTAGACGCGGAGATATCGCAGGTCGCAGGAGTTGAATGTAATTTGAGCGGGTAACAACGCGAAGGACGAAGCGAGAATTCAAGTGACAGCTCGATCGCTAGATAGTCGACGACCTCTATTGGGTAAGCGATATGAGCAAGCATTGTATATTGTATGTGCGGCGGACTTCTTGCGCTTAGATTGTCGAGGACCTCTATTGGGTAAGCGATATGAGCAACTATTGTATATTGTATGTGCGGTGTACTTGTTGCGCTTAGAGACCCGAACCCGCTTAGAGGTATGTTAGATACCTATAAAGAATACGGAGCAGCTGGTGACCCATTTGTGCACCGAAATCTCCTTACATCACGTCAATAAAAAAAAAAGCGTTCGCCTTGCAATAAAGTTAGCTGCACAAGAGCCGTGTTAGGGCCTCAGGTGAGCAAATTACGGCGTACTAAACGGAAAAAACGAAACGCGTTTCTGTTTATCTGGAGGACCCCGTACCTAAAATTATCTCTTTATTAATGTGCTAGCTACTATTGTCACACGTTAAAAGTAGAGAAAAAGGGTGAATACAACAAGAAGACGTAAAATATATCTAGATTCCGTCACGATTTGCTACCTTTCACAGACGAATAAGATGTAGGCACCAAAGGAGAGGAGGAGAGAAAGAAAAATAGAGTAGTAGCTTTGCCCGCACTCACACGTTGTGAAAAAAGTCCAAGAATGGTTGCTGAAAGCCGTAGTAATGATGTGCTATAATCTATAGACATACTATAAAGATCGATTTACACTAGCATGATTGGCTACAGTATTACAGAATATAGACTATAGCACTATAGGCTATAGTAGTACTACAGGCTAAACGTGGCGGGAGAGATATGATCTCTTTATTCGATGCACTTTGTGCGCGTTGTCGCTTGGTGCGACAGTGACGCGCACTGCCATAGCTCTAAAATTCCAATTAAAAGATTGGCAATAAAATTAACGTCTCTTGAAGTTTAGCAGTACAATTTAAGGCCGAATAGCCACAGTTGTTTCTGATGATATATTGGTGCACATTACGCGTTAGTGCACTACCATCAAGAAAAATAATAGAGTACATTACTCTAAGCGTTTTAGCGGGCGCCTTAGGTGACTGAGTGTTGTATACTTGCACATATGATGATCAATGGTCACGTGTCAGTGCTTAGTGGAGCGCCATTTAGCGGATACCACTAGCGACCTGTCACAGCATTCCCATTGGTGGATCAATAGCCTCTTCCCTAACGCAATGTAGCTTAACCGCCGTCCACTATCTTAGCATGGAAATCATGCATTGATCCTCTACTACGATCTCCCTAGTTAGTCATCATTAGGATGTGCTATCGCATCGGTGCTGAAGACTTGTCCTTATTTGAGATCTTTCGAGCGGGTTCTTTCGCAGACTTTCAGAAACATCGAATGCGTGCTTAGAGAGTTCCGAATGGGACAAATGCTTCGTTTTCTTTCTCTTAACTGGGAGTAGGAGGGGAAGGAATATACGCAAAGACAAGACGGTTGTTGGAACAGCTGACTACAGTGGGCAGTGGGCAGGTGGCAAAAAGAAGAGCCGAGAATAGGGAAAAGTGCCGAAAAAACAGAAAAAAAGATAGAAAACGACACTCTTCAAAAACTTGGAATAGCTTGCCTCAAGCTCCTTACGCATTCTAAGCCGTATCTGTTGAAGTGCATATTGGTCATCGCGTGTTTTATCATGAGTATAAAGGTGGTGGCAAGCCTATCACAAATAATGAGCTGACCGGGCCAACAGATTGAGGAATGATAGATCTATGGGTGGATGAATATATGCAGAGACAGAGGGTGGGGGGAGGTGGAGTCGTTAAAAAACGCCAGGCCTGCGCGGAAGGCACAGCCCAGACACAGTGAAAGCTAAAAGGGCGGCCTTTCAAAAGCTTCTCAAAAGACTCATTGGGTAACTACTGCAAGCACACTTGCTTGATACCCACTATGGCATTAATAATAATTTTGTTTTTGGGGTAGTAGGCCAGCATTCGCTGTGTTATTTTTCGTCATTCTTCTGAGAAGCGTGATATCTGCTAAACACTTGCAATGAATTTTGTGCCAATTGTTCATGCAGTGGCGGACGACGATAAGAAAATATGGCTGAAAAAGGTATGCGCCACACCTAATAATAGAACAAGAAGAATCTTTTGCAATGTGTTGGAGCATTAGAAGGCCCTCGTTAAGCTATTCGCGTTGTACGACGACTGGTTGTTCTTTTGCTGCTTTAAAGCGCTTTATAAGTCGTATTAACGTGATTGCATGAAAAAATTGATATGTGGGGCTTAACGGGCCAAAACCACCATATGATTACGAAATACGCTGTAGTTGAGGGCTCCGGAAAGTTCGACCATCTGGGGTTCTTTAACGTACACACAAATCTGAGCACACGGGCCTACAACAGTTCCGCCTCCATCGGAAGTGCAGCCGCCACAGCCGGGATTCGATCCCGCGACCTGCGGGTCAGCAGCCGAGTACCTTGGCCACTAGACCAACGTGGCGGGGTCGTGATTGCATCGCCGACATAAAGCCTGCCTAAAGCAAGTTTGCCATCAAGTCACCAGCACCGGCGTAGCTCAGTGGTGGAATACTGGACTGGCACCCGGTGGACCCGGGCTTGAGCACCACTGTGCCATTGGTGCTAGGTTTTGTCGTAGTCTCGCGCGATGTGGTTATGGACACCAGCGGCAGCGGCGGACAGCTGCGCGTTAGCATAGCCGTGATCTCATAACAGCTTTCGCTATAATAGGACTGAAAACTGAAGAGGTTCATCTTGTAGTACGCTTTGAAAACGCCACTCTCTAGGAAAGTGGTGACAGATGACGGAAATACACGCCGTGCGTTGCAGTTTCAGAGGTCAGAAATAATGCTCTTGTGATCACTTGAATTACTATGTACACAATCGACAGTGTTAACACTGCTAAAAATAATCTACTGAAGCTAACATACTTGCTCGAGTAAATGATGAAATACGAGTCCGGTCGGCCTACGGCAATTTTTGCATGTAACCTTTATTAATTCGTATCTTATCATTATACGTATGTGGATGTATTTCTTTCTACATTAGAAAAATAAAACTAATATAAAAGAAGTTATAAGAATCTCGGGCTTCCTTTTTATGTCGCAGTGTACTATTGCATTTTTTTGTTGAACTATACCTGAAAAATAAGTATCTCTATAGCACCGATTGCAACGCTCTATATAAGGTGAACTGAGCCACATTACGTTCCGATCGATTCCCCTCAAGCTTACCTCTCACACTCCTACTCTAAGTGCACACAAACAATAGAAAATAAGGGCACACTTGAACGCTCCAAGAGCGTGAAAATATGAAAAATTAGGCAAAAGGGGGTTAAAAACAATCACGGCACTCTTACTATGGTCGAAGTGTTTTGAAAACTTTAAGTATTCAAACAATTGCCATCCCGCTTAGCATTTGCGCTTGGCTCACCCATATCGGCGTGCTTTGTTCAGATTAAGAGACTCGAAAGAACGTGAACGCCCAGTGAAGAAACGTCGTGGATCCCTGAGACGTACGTGCCCGAATCCCTTCTTCAAATATGGTTTTACCCCTTGCTCCTCGACTACTCCTCCTGTTCCCATCTTGCCTTCCACACCTGCCCTTTAACTAAGGAGCCGGTGGTGTGCATCCAACGCATAGACATGATGGTGGATAGAGGGGAAAGATATACACGACAAAATACTGAAAACTAAGCTATATAGAGAATGAAGACGCGAAAAGCCCGTTTGAGCCTAACCCAAGAGAATGTAAAAAGCGAGCTTCCTTCATGCGTGATTCAACAAAAGGCTTCCAGATAAGGTGCACCTTAATGAGAACCTCGAATGGAATTGAAAGCTTCACAAAAATGTAAAAAAAACCCCGCGCGTTCGAGATCATTGAAAAAGAAAAAAAATAGTAGGTTGTCTAGTCTTTCCGAGAAGCCCTATTCGAAGAAAAGAGCCCACAGCTGCGAAGCTGATACGATACGCATGCGTCAAAACGTTCCCGCGGAGTCTAGACAAAATTGATGTGGTTCCCTTTCCTTCCCGGCGTGCTCACTTCCGGGCAGCTTGCTGTTCGAGTTCGCTGATGCATGGGGATATTGAGGTTCCCCGAAACTCATCTGAAGGACAGCGTAGCCTATGGAATGGCTCTTCCTTTCTGTATATCGACTGACGTTTTTAAGATAATTAGTGCTGCAGCAGTTCCATATCGCGGGCAGCAACACAACCCCTCTCTAGGCTTTTGATCGCGTTTTGTGGTATCGCGTGCTAGCAGCTGCTTCCTTATTTCACTTTGTTGCTTTGCCGACTTTTCGGTCTGGCGGAAATGGTGATAGCTTCACGTAGATGTTCAGCAGCACAAAGCTTTGCGCTCACTCACCCTCCCACAACGTTTCTAGAACTAGGTAAGTAGCAAAACTCCCCGCGTCAGACGACCTATCACACGGCGCCAAGAGAACTTCCGGTTTGGTGGCGCTGGCGGCGCGTTACGCTTCGGCTAGCAGACGAAAACGGGCAGTCGTCGTGGCAAGACGCTGCGGTGGCCGTTCTGGAAGAGCTTTGCCAACAGTTTATTATCGGGATTTCTTGTTGTGCTGCCACTGAAACTTAATACTGCGTAAAATTTAGCGGTGTAAGGCAAATACAGTTCAATTATGGCTTTCTGAACTGGTCCCGATAAACGGTGCTTAATTATATAACAGTCGAGTCTGTCCGTTAGTTGCTAGTTGGTGTACGTTCGCAAATAATTTTTTGGCGCGAAAAACCCAATTACAATGTCTTTTATCCTCTCTAGTGACTGTGTTTTTCATGCCTTAAAATAGATTACAATTATGTGGTGCAATCCCATGGCTTTTGTCAGGTTCTGTAGTCATCTTTTTTTTTTTCATGTCAGCCACATTCTTTAGCAACTAAGGCCATCGAAAAGCCGCGCGTACGGCGCTTTCCTTAAGCATATCTTCCCACTGCTTCTTCTTTGTTCCTCTAATGAAACTTGTTAGAACAGCTGAAGCCATAGCTTCGAGAAGGAACCGCCCTTTGGGGTTTCAGTGAGCACTTCGTAGTCATTACTCACGAGGCTGCCTGCTGACGCATCGGGACAACACGAAGACACCTTCAGCTTTTCTATGTCCTCCAGAGGTTCGGCGAATCGGGTGATGGTATCTGCATTGCCGGGTGACTTGGCTAAGGAATGATGACGGCTGCTAATGGTGACTGGCATGTCTTCGGCGACGACTACGCATTTCTCCACAAATAGCGCTCTTATTTTCTTCTTTGACCACTAGAAACGTCACAAGAAGTCTTGTCTCCCTATTCTCAACAACTTTCTGCCAGCATGCAAACAAACGTTTTCTATGTCTTGAAGTGAAATTATGACGCCACTCGACTTTTCGTTGGGGGGAGGAAAAAGAAGTTGTCACAGAGAACAGCCTCTGCTTCGAGCTCTGTGAGTTTTCGAATTCTTTTGACTAGACTTTTCATTTATCGACACACCTCGGAGGGGCGTTCCCCCTTAGAATGGGAATCGAAACCCCATCCAGCAACCGGGACCGGGCCAATCACATCAGAGTGCGTCTGACACAAGTTCTCACCCCGGCCCAAGCGTGGTCCACGTTGAGAATTTTGATCACTCTTCCGTTGAAGATATGGCTTCGGACAGCGACTACGTGGTCGTACAAAGCCGACGCCTGAAGAGAAAAATCTGCCGGACATCGCCGACTGGCCGGCAAGCACAGACAGAGGCGAGTAGCATGTGGTCGTACACCATTGCGTGTGTGCCGACATCGAAGACAGACATCTTGATTGATTGATATGTGGGGTTTAACGTCCCAAAACCACTATATGATTATGAGAGACGCCGTAGTGGAGGGCTCCGGAAATTTAGACTACCTGGGGTTCTTTAACGTGCACCCAAATCTGAGCACACGGGCCTACAACATTTCCGCCTCCATCGGAAATGCAGCCGCCGCAGCCGGGATTCGAACCCGCGCCCTGCGGGTCAGCAGCCGAGTACCTTAGCCACTAGACCATCGCGGCGGGGCAAGACAGACATCTTGAACTCTCTAAATAGGCAGAGCCTGTCAGAGTACTTTGAGCTCATCGCTCCAGGGAAAGTCATAGAAATACGCATAAATACTCGGAAGAACATACTGTCCGTTGAGGTCACTATGAAGGCTTTATTGGACTCGCTGGAAGCGATTGTTCGATTACGAAACATTACGGTTCGCGCATTTTCCGCGTATGACGAAGAAACGACAACATTTGTTATATACGATGTGGATGAGGAGATAACAGACTGAAGTTTCGAGAAACTGCTGTCATCGTCGGCTCCCGTGCTTGGTTTCCACCGCTTTGGACGCACGCGATGTGTTAATGTAGTGTTTCAGTCGAAGACGTTACCCACACATGTAAAAGTTGGGTACGTGAGGCACTCGGTACGTCCTTACGTACCAAAACCTCTGCAATGTCATAAGTGCATAAAATTTGGGCACGTTAGTGCAGTTTGCAAGGGTGCAGTAACCTGCAAGCATTGTGGTGGCCTTCATGATGGTGATAACTGCAGTGCTGTGGCCAAATTCCCAAACTGCTCAGGTGCCCACGACGCAACATCAAAGGAATGTCCCAAAATGAGGAATAAAATTAGTATACTGAAGAAGATGGTTCGAGACCACTCCACTCACAGAGAAGCTGCAAGGGCTGTACGGCGCCGTAAACATCGTTCACGACACCGACGCAAACGAAGCAGCAGTGCTCATAGCTTATCGAATTCGACACACGAAACCGTGCCCTCACCACCTACTAGCCTACTTTTGTCGGCCAGAAAGGAGGATAAAGATGCTCAAATGCCAATACAGTCCACGCAAGTGCAATGTAACCAGCCATTGGCTCTCCCCACGTCGGAGACTCAGTGGCCTTCACTACCGTCAAGAGCTACGATAGCGCTATCAACACATAGTGCCCCTGCCCCCAATGAAGAAAGCAAGATGGACAACGCAGATGTCAAGGCTATGCTTAAAAATTGGATGAGTTGAATGCATAAGATTCTCAGCAGCCTAAACACTCCCGCTGCTAAGGCGGCTGTGTAGCTACTTGAGGTTTTGGAGCATCTTCTACTGGTTTTTCAGTAAGTGAACATGGCACTGATGTTTGAAGAACACATGCGTCAGTCGCTTGTTAGGCAATGGAATGCTCGCGACCTACGCGGCCGTCTGTCAGACTTCAGACAATGGGTTTTTAAATATCAATTTCCTGTTATCGTTATATGTGATCCGAATATGGTTTCAGCTTTTCGTATATCTGGATATATCCAGATTTGGTCCCGCAGTGATCAACGTACGAGCAAAGTACTCGTTTGTATACGCCGTGATTTGACGTTCTTGAGACATGAAGTCGCGTCGCATACCGGCAATGATTACGTGAGCCTGACGATAACACATAAAAAGCGGACATTCTCAGTAATAGGAGGATACATGCACCCAAGCGCACAGATGGACTGCTTCCACCTGGGGACCATTCTCCAAGCAGCACAAAGGCCACAAATTGTGATCGGCGATTTTAATGCACATCATCCTCTCTGTGGTAGCACTACAACGAATTATCGCGGAAGGAATTTGGTCAATTTTATATGCAACTATGGACTAAGCGTACTCAACGACGGATCACCTACATTTGTTCGTGGCACGTCCTACAGCAGCTGCCTCGACCTCTGTTTCGTTTCCAGAAGCCTTCTGTCTTCCGCATGTTGGTTCACAGATTTGGACACTCGCGGCAGTGACCACCTTCCAACCTGTTAGTTGGGAGGCGGCCACGCCGCTCCAGCAGTAAACGTGACAGTCGGACCATGCCAACAGAAAAGAACAGCCAGTTTTATTCACACTCGTGAATATATATAGGAAAGTAAGGGGGAGAGGGAAGGGGGATAAGATTGTGCACATGCGCACTTGAGAGCTTTGGTCGCGTCGTTCAATGGGTTACAGCATTTCTTCCCCCTTAGTAGCCAAAACGCACGACCGGTTTCTTGGCTCGTGTGGAGCGACGTAGTACGTATGGTTGCGATTCTGGGGTACTCTGAGAGGTAGCCGGCGCCGTTGTTTCTAGTCGTACCGGCCCTGGGGAAACCGGTGTAGATGGCCTCGACATGTCGTCGGCTGCTGGCGTTTCATCTGGGCTCCGCTTGCGAACTTGATCCACGTGGCGGCGGACAAGGCCATCCACAGTCTTTACCTCCAGGAGGCGAGTGCCACGCGTAGCCTCCACTGTGCCTGGGAACCACTTGTCTCCGGCGCCGTAATTTCGCACGTACACGTAGTCTCCCGGTGCGAAATTCCAGCCTGGGTCACTCGCAGCTTTGGCAGGATAGACTCTGGAAGGAAAAGACATCTCCATTCTTGTGCGCAGACGGTATCCTAATAGCCTCTCTGAGGGAGAAGGACCCTCCTGGTGTGGTGCGTTCCGATAATTGCACAATACACGTGCCAGTGAGGTGAGGAGGCAAGTGCCGCCTATCTTCTTCAAGCCATCTTTGATAGTGCGCACGGCTCGCTCTGCTAGTCCATTACTCTGGGGGTGATAGGGAGGTGTTCGAATATGCGCAATGCCATTGCGCTCCTTGAACTGCTCGAACTCTCGTGCCGTGAATGGCGTCCCGTTGTCAGAAACCACCGTGCGCGGTATACCAAAACGGCTAAATATCGTTCTGAGGGCCTCGACTGTGCTATGCGAGTTGGCCTGCGACACGGGAAGCGCCTCAATCCACTTGGTGTGCGCGTCGACAGCGATGAGTAACATTTTCCCTTTTACTGGTCCCGCATAGTCCACATGTAACCGCGACCACCTTTCGTGCGTCTCGGGCCAATTTACTGGTTCTTTTGCCTGAGCCATCGGCAACGCTTGCACACAGTTTTGGCATGTCGCCGCAACGCGCTCGATGTCTTGCTCTACGCCGGGCCACCAAAATAACGATCTGGCCTTCGCCTTCATGGTGGAAATTCCTTGGTGGGCTTCATGCAGTAGCCTTAGCAACTTCCCGCGTGCTGCTGTCGGCACTACAAAGCGATGGCCCCAGTAAAGAAGTTCTTCACTAACAGACAGCTCATGCCGCCTTTTGTAAAAATCGGCGATTTCTGTAGTTTCCGTGTCGAGTTTTTTTCGGCCAACCTTCCCGGGTATACTTGCGTACCTGGAAAAGTACCTCATCCGCGACGGCGAGTGCCTGGAGTTCCTTCCATGGCAGGGCCGGCTGATCCCACTGGTCCAGGGTCAGAACTTGAGCTTCGTCCTCCTGGTCCACTTCTTCCTGCAACGGTTGGGGTATACGGCTAAGAGCATCAGCATTGCACATGAGTTTACCCGGTCGATGTTGCAACCGATAACGGTAGGCACCAAGTATGATGGCCCAACGCTGAATGCGCGCAGCGGCCATAGCCGGCGTCTGACGATCCGCTCTTAGGAGACCCAACAGTGGTTGATGGTCGGTTAGAAGCGTGAACTGTCTGCCCAGCAGATAATCTCGGAATCGCGTGACGCCATAAACCAGAGCCAACGCCTCACGTTCAATCTGTGCATAATTCTTTTCTGCGGCAGTAAGCGTCCTGGATCGAAATCCAAGGGGCTGATACTGTCCTTCAATTCGGTGGAATAGTGCCGCTCCCACACCGAAGGGTGACGCGTCGCACTCCAGAAATAGCTCTCGTGCGGGATCGAAGTGAGTTAACACAGGCGCGGAACACAAAACGGCTTTTGCTTTTCGGAAGGCATCGTTTTCGCGCTCATCCGAAGACCATTTCGATTTCTTTTCCAGAAGAAGGTATAGGGGACTCAGGAGCGTGGACAGATTAGGCAAGAATTTATTGTAGAAAGTTAGCATGCCCAAAAAAGACCGCAATTCCGTGACATTGTGAGGAGTCGGTGCCAGCTTAATTGCTTCGATGTTCTTGTCTGACGGGTGCAACCCTGCCGCGTCAATTCTGTGTCCTTGATACGTAACTGACTCCTCACCTATTCGGCACTTGTCCGCGCGGAGCTTCACGCCGTACTCCCTGAACCGCTGCAAGACTGCTTGCAGGTTCGCAGTTGGCTTATCGTTCGCATCTGCTATCAGAACGTCGTCTAAGTACGCTTGAACCCCTGGGAGGCCTTGCAGCACCTGCTCAATTGTTCGTTGAAAAATCGCAGGGGCCGAGGCTATCCCAAACGGTAGCCTGTTATAACAAAAGAGGTCCTTGTGAGTGTTTATAACCGCTAACTTGCGCGAATCTTCGTCTAGAAGAATTTGGTTGTAGGCATCACGTAGATCCAAGATACTGAACTGCTGCCCTCCACGAAGCGTAGCGAAAATGTCGTCCACTACGGGTAGAGGATAACTTTCCATTTCACATACTGGGTTTAGAGTAACTTTGAAATCGCCACAGATGCGGACTGTTCCGTCACGTTTCAGCACTGGCACCACCGGGGTTGCCCATTCTGAATAGGAAACTGGCGTAATAATGCCTTCGGCCACGAGTCGATCTAGCTCGGCGGACACTTTGTCTAGCAAAGAAAATGGAATTTTTCTTGCCTTACAGAACCTTGGGGTTGCTCCGTCCTTTATATGAAGCCGTGCTGGTGGTCCCTTGATGGCTCCCAGGCCCTCCGCAAAAAGGTCTGCGTACTGTTCCAGCACGGGTGCCGCTGTCCGACTCTCCAGCTTCCCGTCCGATGAGAGTGACGCGATGTGAAGAAGCGGTGCCCCTTGTGTCTCGAGCATCTGTAACAGGTCACGGCCGCAAAGGCTAGGACCTTCGCAGTCTAACACAACGAGATCGCAGTCAACTGTTGCAGACTTGTAGGAAGCTTGCATTTTGACAATGCCCCGCACTGGTATCTTCCCAAGATAGCATGACAGAGTTAATGCAGCTTTACAAAGCGGTGGCCACTTATGACGATAGGCTTCGTATATCGCTTTAGGCACTACGCAGACAGGTGAACCTGTGTCGATTATCATATTCAGTGGCACTCCGTTCCATGTAACCTGCTTGTGTAGGGGCGGAACCAGGCTTCCATTACCCTTCACTGACCATATTTGTAGTGCGTTACAATCGTTATCTTCACTTTCCGCTGAACACTCTGTTATCGCGAAGGTTCTGTTGGTGGTGGCTGTCCGGGAGCATACTCGCGCCAAGTGACCTTGTCGCCCACATTTGTAGCACCTGCGCCGTCGTAATGAGCATTCCCTGGCTTGATGTCCCTGTTTGCCACAGCAGCTGCAGTGCTGCGATAAGCTGCTCCGTTCGCTCCTGCTGATTTCGGGTTGCCTGCTACGCTGCACGTTGAACACCCCAACGGCGTCACCTTGCCCGGTCATCTGTTGCGACCCTAACTCCGCGCTTTCGGCTGCTAGAGCTAGTGCTTCCGCTTCTCTGCCAGCGTCAAGTCCTTTTTGGCTAATAGTTGTTTCTGCAGGTTTTTCTAGCGCACTCCACAAACGATGCGGTCCCTCAGCATTCGCTCCAACATTGAAGAGAAGTTGCAGTTATGCGCTAGCTTGCGAATCTCGACGATAAACGCCTGCACGGACTCCCCTTCTTGTTGGTTTCGGTGAAAGAACTTGAAGCTTTCTGATATCTCGTTAGGGGACGGATCATAGTGCTCGTTCAAGGTTGAAACAACTTCTTCGTAACTCAGCGAGCTTGGTTTTCGCGGTGCGATTCTGCCGCAAAGGATTTCAACGGTCCTCGATCCTAACGCAGCCACCAACAAGGCCCTTTTCTTCGCGTCGTCCGTAACTTCGTTCGCTTCGAAGTAGGCGTCAATCTTAACGAGATACGCTTGCCACTTATCTGTCTCCTCTGCAAAATCCGGAAGCTTGAGGGCCATGGATGCGGGCGGGCTGATGGGCGTCTTCGTCTTGGTCTCGCCGCTGGCGCCCGGCTTCGCCCGGCTTACACGTATCGGTGGGTATTCTCGTCGCCACTGTTAGTTGGGAGGCGGCCACGCCGCTCCAGCAGTAAACGTGACAGTCGGACCATGCCAACAGAAAAGAACAGCCAGTTTTATTCACACTCGTGAATATATATAGGAAAGTAAGGGGGAGAGGGAAGGGGGATAAGATTGTGCACATGCGCACTTGAGAGCTTGGGTCGCGTCGTTCAATGGGTTACAGCACAACCTATGTTCAGTTCAGGTGGTTTCGCCACACGCACACACGCTGCATCCGTCAAACCGACTGGACACTGTTCAAGGCATCTGTCAAGTCTGGCTGGGAGCACACGACTGATCCATCCGAGTTAGAGAACATTATTGCTTCTTCACTGCATGACACAACCAAACAGGTCAACCTACCGATGCAGAGATCAGCAGTTGACTCCCAATACGAGGCCCTTCGTGCAATCCGTCGCCGTGCCGAACGCCGATACGGACGAACGAAGTCACCTTCAGACCTTTACGCCTGTCTTCGAGCTCAACGACATGTTCTTCGGCATCTGGACAAGATTAACAGGCAACGTTGGAGAAATTTCTGTGGATCTCTGGACCCCAGGTGACCTCTATCTAAGATCTGGCGGGTGGTACGAAGTTTGCAGACAACTCCCCAACAACGTCAACCATTTCAAGCTGTTGCTCTACATCAGGGACGGACAGAAGTTGAGATAGCCAGTGAAGACTGTAGCCTCATCGTGGACACCACTGATGGTCTTGCTACTTATGAGCCTCTTACTACCGTTGCGCCTCCATCGTCTGACGAGCGCCTTGATGTACGTTTTACAATGCATGAGCTTGACGCTGCGATTTCTGCCTCCCGCCGATCATCGGCACCAGGACCAGACGGAATCACGTATGCTGCACTCAACCATCTTGATACAGAAGCACGACGTATCCTGTTATCTTATTACAACACCTCATGGGAGTCAGGAGAAGTCCCAGCTAATCGGAAATGCAGTCGCATTATTGCATTGCTTAAGCCGGGGAAGTGTCCTTATGCACTTTCTTCTACAAACCAATCGCCTTAGCCAGCTGCGTCGGAAAAGTGATGGAAAGAATGGTACTGTCAAGATTAGAGTGGCTTTTAGAGAGCAACAACTCCTTTCCTGCATATATGAACGGCTTCAGAAGAGGCCGATCTGCCATTGATGGTGTGGTCGACTTGATCACCAGCGTTGAAGAAGAAAGGAGCCGGCGCAGACTAGTGGCGGCAGTCTTCTTAGACATTAAGGGTGCCTACGATAATGTGCTGCATTATGCGATCTCTGACGAACTGGAAGATTTCGACATCGGTGGACGACTGTACGCTTGGATTTTTAGCTACCTTAGGGACCGCACCATTTACACGACGACGAATAATGGAGACACCGATCGATATAAGGTTCATCGTGGTGTTCCCCAAGGAGGAGTTCTCAGCCCGATCCTATTCAATGTCACAATGATCGGCCTAGCAGCAAAACTTTCTAGCACGGTGAAGATCAGTGCATACGCTGATGACATATGCATATGGGCATCCGGAACTACTCGTACGCAATTACAAGCTCGACTACAGCGTGCAGTGACGATCGCTTACAAATATCTACTACGTCAGGGGCTCACTCTTTCAATCGACAAATGCGCAGTGCTTGCGTTCACGCGCAAGCATATGTCAAAATACCAGATATTCATTAATGGGACAGCAATACCTGCTGTAACGCACCACAAGTTCCTTGGCGTTGTCGTACATGGAGATATATCGTGGACGAGGCATGTCGCAGTACTTAAATCTAAATTGAAGAGCTTTGCTCTCGTTCTTCGCCACGTAGCAGGAGCAAGATGGGGCCCGTCAGAATCATCGCTACTTCAATTGTACAATGCTCTATTTGTGGGATACGTTCTATACAGCATGCCGGTGCTCTCCAATATGAGACCTAGTTGTGTGAAGACGTTAGAGAGTGTTCAAGCTCAATGCTTACGAAGATGATTGGGTCTACCGCACTGTGCTTCAACAAATGGGACAATCGCAGAGGCTCGGGCTTGTCCCATCAGTGTATACATGCTCTGCGAGCCACTTAGATTTCACCTCCGATTGCTGAGCAGACACAGACAGCACCCACTGTCAGTACTACCCGCCACTCACCCAGATTGCAGTTTCTCAAGAGTAATATCGCGGCATGAAAATATTATACCATCAAAGTTTTCTCCGCCAAATGCCCCTGCAGTGCCTCCATGGGTCCTGCCTAAACCACCTGTTTCTTTTACGATACCTGGAATCACGAAGAAGTCGCTCATTTCTTCTGTTTGCCTCAGACAACTGACCCTATATCACATTTATACAACGTACAGTGATTCTCCGCACGTGTACACCGACGGATCCACCACGCTAAACACCTCCATCGCAGCCTTTGTCATCCCAGACATGGATATCGCTCGACGATTTAAAGTGGACCATAAAACCACATGAACTGCCGCTGAGCTTGTCGCTATATACGGGAGGCAATAAGATTTATTTCCGGAGAGCGACCTCGAGCCTTGACGATTTTCTATGATGCCAAACCCGCTTTGCAAACCATTAATTGCATCATGAAGCAAGGTCCGTATTACAGCTTGGCAATAGAAATCACAGAACTTATTCAGGTTGCTTCAACAAACGGTCATTTTATAACTTTCCAGTGGATTCCCGCTCATTGCGGCGTGATGGGAGACGAAGAGGCAGACGCTGAAGCTAAAAATGCCTTAAGAGTGCCCCTGAAGTACGCATTGCGTTTTCACGAGCTGTCACGAACGCCCTGCTTCGCTGCGTGATGCGCAGCTACACACTACAGCACTGGACCAAACCGGAACGGCGACACCAGCGATTTCACAAATGGGACCCAGAAATGAGGTTCCGCATGCCACCCAAACGGAAACGGCAACTCTCAAGTATGGTTCACCGCATTCGTCTTGGTGTAGCGTACACCAGGCGTCACGCACATATCATCGGTCGCAGTGACACCGGTCCTAATTGTGAACACTGTGATGTGCGAGAAACACTTGAGCACATATTTTGTGTCTGCCCAGCATACGCACGTGAACGACAAACACTGATTTCTTCTACTGAACTATATCGCAGTAGGTCATTAACTGATGAGACCATGTTGGGCCCTTGGCCAGACACCAACAGTGCAACTGTGGTCACAAGAGTAGTTATAACCTTTTTGGAAACAACTGGACTATGTGCGCGGCTATGAAATGTGTCTCAGCCAGAAAGAACACTACATACTCACCTCTCTATCTCGCCATCATCATCCATTAATCTTTCTTTTCCCCTTTCCCTTCCCCCAGTGTAGAGTAGCAGGCTAGAGCAAGCTATCTCTCAGGCCAACCTCTCTGCCTTTCTGTAAATAAACTTACCTCCTCCCTCCTCATGACGCCACTCATTGACGGCATGTCGGAACTTATTTCGCCGTCTTCGAGCTCAATGCTCGGAGATAGTTCATTATTTTTCGCTGATGATATTATAGACAGTACCCCACTCCTATCAAGCAGCTTTCGCTTCTTTGTCGCGGGTTTTGAAAGGTAAGCGGGCAAAAACGGGAATATCCATGGAACGCCTTCTTCGACGAGGTCTGACTTTCCTCTGGCGATTTGTACCTTTTTACTATTGATGACGTGAGTGAAACTCTTCAGGATGTCCTCCTCGTGAAATGCGTATCACGCCCACGTGATGTGCTGGGCATTTTCTTATCCGCACGAAGAATAGCGTGGTCCCATGCCTCTCACTGCTCAGGTACACGCAAGGCACACACACAAAAAAAATTTCGTGGTGTCTCATTTCCTGTAGCCACTCGTACAGCCGGGAAGGCAACATGTGGGCATGGTGAAAACACGCAACACATGCAAAGCAGAACAGGGCACGCTGAAGCAAAAACCTGTTCAGGCAGAAAGAAACCTCCATGGCTAGCGACGCACTGCAACATGCACAGGCGACGAAGGTTACGCGAATGACACGAGCGAGCATGCAGTGAGAGAATCGGGATGCGACAGCAGCGCCAAACTTGTCGCTGGAAGCGGTGGTGCCGCACAACATCGCTCAGGTTTGCGACTTACCTAGTTCTAAAAACGTTGATCTACCCACTCCCCCAACCACCCACCCACTCATCATGCTGTGTTGGCGCTCACTGACCAGCTGTTCTTCTTAAAAGTGCTAATAAAGCAGAAGAAACAAGTGCGTCCACGAAAACGCTGTGAACGCACGACTTTACCAATCTCCCGCGCAGTCTGCCTTTCCCATAACAGATGGCCCGCACCCAATACGACACCATCGCGTTTTCGAGTTCTGACGCTAAGCTGCCAGTGTGATTATCACCGGCAATCAGTCCTCGCTGCCGCAAGAACAGTCATCTTTACTACCTGAGACAGCGACCCTCGGCGGAGCAACCGAAGTGAGCACGGCTGTACTTAGAATTGTTAGCCGCACGAAAGAAAGTAAACATCCACACGAAGGCCACTGTACGCGAGAGGATGCTATATAGCATACGGCGGCTGCAAGAAAAGCATCAGCTACAACTTTTCTTTTTCCGCCAACCCTTGAAGACCACTTTTGCCGATTAAATGACGTGGCCGGCTGTCATTACGATGAAGAATAACAAAATAATAAAGCAGTGGTGTTCAACGAGATCTCTTTAAGCCGGCCTCGTTATCGGGTCTCAATTAAGTCGGTGTCATCCGTCAGCTTAAGCCTTGCAGCACTTATTTCGGTATCTATCAGCCGTCGATTTCTCATTTCTCTTGTCAGTTCGTGAAAGCGCGCTGTCGACAGCGCCTTACACAATGCGTGGCGTTTGTTTTCTATTCACATCTGACTTTCCTATTGGTTACGCACTTCATTACTCTTCCCATTTTTGTCACATTCCTCAGGTTAAATAGGAGACAGAAATCATTCCTCGACAATAGGATGTTTCTTCTGCTTTTGATAGAAAATTCTAAGACCTCTGCTTTTGTAGACGCTTCTCACACAAAAGATACATGGGAGTTCCTTCTGCACATCACTGACTTGGCACAGCAACGCCGGGTAATCTCATGCGCATTAGAGGCCGCGGTGTCCCAAGGGATCCCCGCCGACCTCTTCTAAGCAGCGTAACCGACCTCTCGGCCGCTCCCCTCTTTTGGGAGTAATAAAGTTTTGATCATCATCATCATAATGTACTTACTTGTGAAGGGACAATAAAAGTTTGCTACACTAAAAAAAAATGAAAATGCTGTAACTTACAGGTTGCAGCCAATTTTTTTCATGAATAACTCCACTTCATTGAAGGTGAAGCGGATAGCGCTATATTTAGGTGTATGAATTAAGTGGAAACAAACAGATCACAGTCCCGACAGCAGAGCATGGTCGACATACGCAACAACATGATTAAGATTGCTTTAGCGCTGAAAGCATTCACATTACTATCTTCATTAGTGTAAGGGAGCCGATGCAAGCGTCGAGGTACTGGCCATTATCGAATGGTTCCCCCCATTCACTAAACGGTGTGGGTGATTGGAGGCACTTGCACATTGCATTTGGCGACTCGATAACGTCCTGTCATACTTGGAGCGAACCTTGTAGTAGTAAGAACAGGTACAGTATTCTATAAGAATCCACAAACCGGACTGTTTCAGTGCACATGCTCATTATATACAGCTTTTAAGTCAGCAGCGATGAGTGGTGCCTTATTTCGACCATTAAACTTAGCAGCGTCATGAAAGAGGCGTTCCACGTAGTGGCCTCTTAGACCGTATCCCTCCGCAGAAAGCGAATGTCATTAGCGTAGTCAGAACAAGAAACTCAAGAACAAGATTATTCCTCCTGCAGATGGTTTTCATGGCACTGTTTTACGAGCGAAAGTTGTTATCAGATCACAACTCGGGTCACGCACCGCCTTAGTTGTCCGCCACCAACGCTGTCACTGCCGCCGCCGGTGTCCGTAATCACATCGCATGAAATTAGAAAAACAAACCTAATACAATGACACAGTGAGGCTGAAACTCGGGTCCTCTGGGTGCCAGCCAGGTATTCTACCTCTGAGCCACGTCGGTGCTTGGGACCTGTTGGCAAGCTTGCCTTCGGCAGGCTCAATGTCGTAAAAGCAATCGAGTTAATACGACTTATAAAGCGTTTTAAAACAGCAATACAACAACCAGTCGTCACACAATACGACTAGCATAACGAGTAGGTCATTGCAAAAGCTTATCGCAAAAGCTCATTGCAAAACTTGCAAAACTCATTGCAAAGGCTTATTCTTGTTCACCTATTGACTGTGGTGGATACCCCCTTCAGGCATTATTTCTCATCGTCGTCAGTCACTGCATGAATTGGCAGAAAATTCTTGCAAGTGTTTAGCGGATTCCACAATTCTCAGAAGAATGACGAAAGATAGCATAGCGAATGCTGGTCTACTACCCAAATTTTTTTATTGTTAATGCCGTGGTGGGTATCAAGCAAGTGTGCTTGCAGCAGTTACCTAATGAGTGTTTAGAAAAGGCTCTGAAAGGCTGCTCTTCTAACTTTCGCTGTGACTGTGCTGCTCCTTCCTTCCGCGCAGGCCTGGCGTTTTTTTAGAGGCGTTATTTTACCGGAACAGCCGCACATCACGGCACATGGCGTGCTGGTACACGCCACAGGAAACCTTAACCGGACAGTGCAAAGGAGTCCACGTCACAGAATATGTGCTACCGGCATCGCCGGCGTTGTCGATTAGTGAAATATCTTTATATAAGCAAATACTAAAAATCACTCGCAGAGCCGGAGTCGAACCCAAATACCCTGCATAGGAGTTGAGTACCACCACAGCACCAGCATAGTACCATAGCACCACCAAGCCACGCGAGTGCCTCAAGCAGCTTCCGAAAAAACCTCTGTACAGACGTCATGTTAGGACAACGCCAGTTGTAATGACAGAGTCAGCTATCTACTCGTATATCAATGTAGAAAACGTCCCATACCGATTACTCCTCAATAAATATAAGGCACAACACCGCCGTATCGCAGTGACTGGGTTCTAGCAAAAAACGGATGTTACTAGTCTAACGTGATTGCTGATGTGACATCAGACCTTCAGCTACCGCGTGCACACCAGTGCACTCGAGGTCCGGGTAAGCCCAAGATCAGTGCACAACTGCTTCATCTGCACGAGGACGTCGGTCTACCTCCAACGCTCGACTCGAAGTGAAAAATTCGCTATAGACACCGTTTAGTCGAGTTTTCCAGTCTGGCTGCAGCGCCAGAATACATAGCCTAGTGGATAAAAAAAAAACAACCTTGAGACGACCTCGGTGAAATCGAAATGCGACGCGCACGTGTTGTGCCCTGCATTTGTCGGCAGATTGTGGCCGGGATACATGGGGGACGCGAGCACGCATCTATTTTCTGTGTGCCAATAACGACAAATTTCAAATACTTTACTGCTTTAGAAAAAAGTAAAACTGTGCGTAAATTAAACAAACTAAGTTATTTTGTTCTTGTTCTTTTGCTGTTTCGATTGATTCATTGATTTATATGTGTTTTTTTTGTCCCAAAACCACCATACGATTATAAGAGACGTCGAAGTGGAGGACTCCCGAAATTTCAACTACCTAGTGTTCTTTAACGTGCACCCATGCCTGAGCACACGGGCCTACAACATTTTCACATCCACCGAAAATGCAGCCGCCGCAGCCGGGATTTGATCCCGCGACCAGCGGGTCAGCAGCCGAGTACCTTAACCCCTATAGACCACTGTGGCGGGGACGTTTGTTGTTTTGTTTCTCCGTTTTTTTCTTTTCATTTCTTCGTTGTCGTGGCGGCTGCATTGCGAGGTCCCTTCATTATTACGGTTTTATGGTTCATGAATTGAAGCGAGAGAGGGTCTTGTACTGGCCGCAGTGGGAAGTTTGCAAACGCTAAGTATATGCATGTCCCTTGCGGTAGGTTGCATATGAATACATCTGAGTGCTTATTTGGAAAGCATATGCTGCACGATGCAGTCATTGGTGATGTGGTTCGTTCATCCGTCCGTCCATCCATCCGTCGATCCATCCGTCCGTCCGTCCATCCGTCCGTCCATCTGTTCGTCTGCCTGTCCAGCCGTCAATCTGCACGTCTGCCTGTCTGTTCGTTTGTTGTCTGTCCGTCTGTCGTTCACCCACCTAAGTTTCTACTGCTCTTTGTTTTCATGTTAAAACTTTTTTTCTTTATGTTCTGAGTATGGGACGCGTTTTAATGACGAGAATATTTCATCTTAGGGGCACATACGTAAAAAAAAAACAAAGCGTCTCGCTATTCTTTTTTAGGTGACAGAAATGCTGATTCCATTGAGCAACTGAAGAACAATCTACTTATTGACAGCTGAGGCAGGTGCATGCGTGGTCTGCCCCGTCAAAAGATTTTGCGATTGTTCCGAGTATGAGATAATAAAGTAATCGCAGTTTAAACGAACGGTAGACGAGAAGCAGATCATAGCTACAAAACAAGCTTAACGAGTTTGAGCCGCCGCTTCCGAACTTACAAGCTTATTCGCAATAGCACCAATCGAAGTGTAATATGTGATCACTTTAAATGCGAAAAGGTTCAGCCTCGTTCATAACGGCCACTCTTTGCGCATTCAACGTGCCAGCCGAGACGCGTGGCCTGGTCACGGAGCATCATTTGTACATTTAACCTTCTCGCCTTTGTTTGCACTGCGCACCCTTGACAAAGCAACGGGTTGTGCGCGAGGTCTTCCGTGGAATGACTAATATCTGTAATCAGAGCCACTGACATTGTTTTGTGCAGTAGTTGCTCATTTTCCAGCCCTGTTGTTTCTCACCTCGACCAAGAGCGTATAAGCCAGGCCAGAGCTTTAATGAATGCTTGCCAGCAGCCAGCACGCTTCCGCTTGCGAGGTTCGCTCTCGCTGGAGGTCACGAAGGAACATGTAGTGCGTGGGGCTTACACTCGAATCTGCAGCGCCAGATTGAGAGCCGGAACGTGGAAACCATCCCAGCCCCAACGCCTGCTCGGTCCACTGAGCTTCGAATGCGTGGAGCGTGACTCGGGCTTTGGAGATGATGAGGTTCTTGCTCAGCATTGAATGTAAATGAGTCTCAATGGGACGGCACGCTGCGTGCCTTGCCACTGCCGCATGATATCGTCGCAGGTGGCTGCAGTGAACCCTCCAGCTGGCAGCAAGTTTCTCACGTTAGTTTTTCTTTTCCGGGTAAGCGCCAAGAAAAAATAAAACTGTGTTGAGAAATGTGACGTTTTATGAAATCTCGCAGAAATTGGTGCGAAGATTGTCATTTAATGAAAAGCCAACTAACCCCCGCTACATCTCCACTCTTTCATTTACGCGAAATTGTAAAGCTTTATAGAATGAAGACGTGTAGATTCCGTTAAATAGTGTCACGGGGGTGAGAGAATGAATGAAATAAATATATTCACAAAATATATAGGGAGAGTCAGAGGCAGCTGCAGCAAAGATGGAGGTACAACAGCAACAACAAAACGAGCACGGTCGCTTTCATCGTCTTCGTCGTCTACCTGATGCTCTCTCGTTGCCGATGTCGTGTAACATATAACCCTCTGCAGCTGGCAGCGCCGTCTTGGCGCCTAAAGGAGAGTAGGATTATGTGCGGATATGTATGGTTTGGGACGGGTCACGTGGACGACGTCAGTGGTGGATGCGGACGACGACGACTGACTATCCAACGGAGCAATCTCGTATGTAACCTCAGTAAACCGGCGTCAAACCTTGTAAGGCCCCGAGCAGCGAGACAAGAGTTTCGAAGAGAGGCCAACTTGGCGGCAAGGTGTCCAGAGGAGGACCAATGAACCTGCATGGTGAGTAGAAAACTACTCTGCGATGGCTGTTGTAAAGGGCCTTCTGAGAGAGCTGCGAGCCAAGAAGACGTTCCCGTGCGATTTGACTGGCCACTTGAGCCCCAGCGGTGGCATCCCGGGCGTACTCTGTAACCGTTTGCGTATTTGATGGGAGAAGAGTCTCGAAGGGTAACTCTGGATGGCGGCCAAACAATAAATAGAAGGGGGAGAAGCCAGCGGTGTCGTGGCGTGGCGAATTGTACGCTAATGTCGCATAAGGCAAAGTACTATCCCAATCAAGGTGATCTTTGGAAACGTACATGGAGAGCATTGTTGTCAATGTTCGATTAGTAATAGTTCGACTGAATATCTAAAAATGCCTCACCTCCTATTATAGTTTCGGGAGAGTTTACGAAGCATATCTACACACGCGATAAGAGAAGCGCTTGTTTCCTTGGACTGGACAAGGCCACTCGTCGAAACGTTGTCTCAAGCTACACTCCGCGTACAGTGATTTCAAGAGGAAAGCTTTCAATGTCTCATGCTCACTTCCGTCTATCCATTCGTCGGTCCGCCCGCGCCCTGGCACAGTGCCAGGTGGCCGCCGAGGCGCGCCAACGTACGTCGGTCTTACCACGAGCCTGACTCTACAGCGGTCGTTTTTTGCTCGTGTGGCGTCGCTGTGCCCACCTTGTCCAAGCGTGCAACAAGGGGGACGCGCGCATCGCCTTCTATTCTGACCGGACACATCCGGGTGGGTACAGGCGTTCGCCGAACACGCTTTGGAATTCACAATGTGTCCATATTTCATCTCTACAGAGTAGTACAGTAAGTTCTGGAAGAATGCTAGGGGTTGAAACAAGTTTGGGTGAGCAAGAACAGAGCATAATGAGGAAGTATAATGCAACTTTAGGGTTTTTCGAAGACACGATGTGAATATGAGGTAAGCCGTAGCGGGAGATTGCGGGTTAACTTCTACCCCCTGGGGCTCGTCGACACGCGCCTCAATGAAAACACACAGGCGTCCTTTGCATTTCGCCTCCCATAGAGATGCGGCCACCGCGACCGGCAAGCGAAGCCACCGCGTGAGCTTACAATGCGACACTTTACGCGTGGTGATTCCCGTTATAGTATCGCGGATTAGCGCCGAGCGTGTCGTACTTATATAGCCGGGTTCACATCACCGTTCGCCGAGACGATAACTGCGCAACTGCACAAGAGACAGGAACCCTCATCCGAAACGCATTATATGTGCACCGGGTCATCAGGAATTGCGGCGAAATGAGGCTGCAGATGCGGCTGTCCTGAGCACTCATTTCCGGGCCACCTTCGTCAATGCCGATGAAACCGACGAAAAAGGTTACCCTCTCCTCCGATATAAGAAAATTCATTATTATTAGGGGAAGCCATCACCGCTATCCCTCCCCACGAAAGAGGGTGGAAGAAAGCAGACGAGCGCATTTTGCTTCGCCTCCAAACGAATACAATACGATGTCCTGCCATAGTGAAATGTTTCGACCTTATGGTCACAGACAAGGCCAGCACTGTGGGGAGGTGGCCGACATCAACCACATAGGTGTGGGCCAGTCAAAATAACGCAGCCATTACTCCTAACCCAAACCCTATGTAAGAGGACTGGGAGGTGGCCCTGCTGGGCTACTCAGACCTTCCAGGCCCAAGAGGTCTTGGTCCAGAGAGCCAGGAAGGCGGCTTTAGTTAATGCGGTCCTAGAATAGAGACTCCACCTAGTCTGTAGGGACTTCTAAAAAGGTCCTACACCACTGTTATATAAATATGTGCTTTTTCACCACCACCTAAGCTACACAGGGTGGTGTAAAATGTTATCGTGTGATTCCCTTGGTACTTATCGTACGTCTGGGTGAAATATTGATACGTGATAGTAGAACTTCCACCTAATAAGAGCCAGTGTGGGAAGAACAAGAATAATTTTATCGTTGCATAAATACGTGCCTTGTGGCTTAAGTCAAATGAATACCATGAGAAAAAAAATAATTTTGAGCTGTCGGAGATACAGCGCCACGTCGTTCTCTCAAGTATGACAATCTTCCCCCAAGAAGTACATTTTAGATGCAAAAAATAGTGTGACACGAGCGCTTGTACTGTTTGGTCTTGTCTCTATATAGAACTGTTTTTTTCACGATGACCGCGAACCAACAAGTTCCATTCGATGCGCTTTTGTAAAGCCTGCGAAGGCGCACAATAACTCCTTCATAGTCTGTCAGGCTCATCAATTAAGTTCGAAAGCTGTAGAACACAGATGGAAACACAGTACCTCTAATTCATTTTATACTGCGAGCCGTGTTATGTGGGTAGTCTGTTACCTTTTGTGGCCCTTCTTTTTTGAGCTTGCTGTGAACCTTGACCCACCCGCTGTTAATATGGCTTGGCTACGGCATTTATCCACAATAATTTATTGTACATTCACCCTGAAGAATTACAAATATATGTACTACTTACCTTAGTTGACCAGAAGATGTCAGGGTACATCGCATGTGCTCTTGCTCATAGTATAGTTACTAGTTGAACTATATGGTTCAGCCTTCCTTTTGCACCAGCCGTCTAATGCAATCACTTGCTGCGTTAACTACAGCATCCATGAATGAAATCACACGTGAGGCCTCGGTTGTCCCATTTGCCTCATCCTCGCCCGTTCACTATGGCACAGACTTCTGGATCTGCCTATTTTCTCTCGAAGGTACACTAAAGATAACAAAAATTTGTCGATGATCAGTAAACTGCTCTCTCATGATTTCGAAATCGCCACGCTTGCCGAGAGAAGATGCTTGGAAAGCGAAGAAACGTGAAAAATGAAAACGCATTTAGGATGGCTGCCACATGGGCGTGTTGGTAAAGATTCAAGATGAAACAAGCGCTAAATATACACACACGCGGAGAGGACACAGATAAGCGCTTACTAGCAACTGGACATTTTACTTCGAAGCGAACACTAATAAACACATCACACGCATGTACGTCATGCCCAACTTGTTTCATCACGAAAACGCGGTTGGAAATGCCGCCGTGAATTCACAGGTCCAAACACCGCGGTGCCAACGTTTTTGGTGGGAGCTACTGAGGTATATTGAATTCATAATTAGTAAATATGAAAGAAATTTACTTCTTGGGGGGCCATAAACATCCTATGTCAAGGATCGAAACATTTCCTCGAGCTTATGTCACTAAAATACGTCCAATGCACTTTGAAGCCTGTGAAGTGGCGTGCAAAAAGTGCAGGGGCGAAGTTTGTAAATGGGACATTGGCCTTCATTTTTTTCCTGCACTGAAGAAAGCTTACGATGAAAATAATGACATTACAGTTCTTGAAGATCACCTTCGAAAATGCAGGCTAAGTGATTGATTTGTTATAGTGTCCCCCTAAGTTAATTACGGAGCAAACATGCACGGTTTCTCGCAGGAAGTACCTCTGGAAAGCTTACAAAGGGAGATAATTCGGTGTTCTTCCAGCTGAGCTTTCAAGAGCGTAATCTATGTCTGTTTGAGTAAACGGTTACAGCTTCAAATACCCAGATGTCTCATTTTCTACGTTTGCGCAAGCAATCGTCTGTACAACGAATGGAGCAGAGAATCCAGCTGCGCGCCTCGGTAATAGTTTGTGTCATTCGCACAAGAGTCGACGGACTTCTGACAAATAGCCCTGCAGGCGCCGCGATTGCGTCATCGCGAACGCCGGTATTAATGAAAGTACAAATACGTTGTGTGCGCTGCGGGAGACAACGCAGCGAGACTCCAGCGTCCAAGTTCTCCGGGCCTTAACAATGCCCAAAGAAGGTTTTCTCGCACCGAATGAAGTTTATAGTGTTTAACAATGTCAATAGAATTTGGGGGAAAATCAATGCTGATCAATGAATTGACTGCTGATTATGGAGGTCAGCTACGTCCTCAATTCCATAATGTCTGTGTTGATGTCGCCGACTAGTATAAAGGACGGAAAGATGGAAGGACGAAACGAACAGACGGACAGGTGGACGAATGGACGCACAGACATAGCACGGTCTGTGCTAAACCTATGTGCGTGCTAGGAACGCTCTATGTACGGCATATGTAACGAATGCGTCAGACGGAGAGCTAGAATAACGGCGTCAACGAACATCGTAAGACCCTAAGGAGATTCGCTCCTATAAAAGAACAGGTATTGTTGACTTACTCAAGGATATTTTTTTGACTAGCTTCTTGGATAGTGCAACCGCATATTATGTTATGTAATTATTCGTAGGCTTGTTTCTTATGCATGCGTGACTCTAAAGTGGCGTCCTTTAGCCACTTGTCGCATACTCTATAAGTACATCCGTACTCAAATTCCTCTTTTTAAGCGCACTTTCGTTTTTTTTATGCATCACAGGGCTCAGACAAAGCGAATTGCGGTCACTCGCTGCAACCGCAGTAGCTTACAAACGTTAGTCTTTGGTAGGAACAGTTGGAGAAATACGCAGCACCGTTCAAGTAAACTCTAGTTTCCAGTATATAGGGTCGCTATGTTGCTCGGTCCGGCAGTTAGTTGATTAATTAGTGGTCGATACGGAAGATACCGTTAAGAATCATAGATGAAGCTAATCTGAAATGTAGGTGAGTATCTGCCATGTAACAAGCAATACAAATATTTATAATAACCTAAGAGAAACGCTAACTGCACGAAGACGTGTCAGCAATATTGAGGCTATACGAATTGTTACAGCAAGTGCAAGAGGTAGGGCGATATCGAAGGTTTTCTCATTGAATTTCAAATATGAATTTCGGCGCAAAGACATAACCGCAAAAGTAAGAAAAACATTTCTTGGTGGTAAATGGAAGAAATTTGTTAATGACAGTTCTAAAAGTGGGCGAAAGAACACTGCACGCATGTGTTCTGTTTTGCGTTCTCGTGCTTTTTCTGAAAGGACATTTTGGCTGATGTCCCTAATAAGAATATAACATTTCTGCAGCCACCTAGTTCCCGCAGTAAAGGCGGGCCGCAAGACAGATTTCTCGATATGGCAGAACAGCATCATACATGTTTTACCGGCGTTTCAAGATCGAAAATCAATGCTTGCTACTAGTCCCGAGTCATGTAGAGTGCTAAATGCGCGTGTATCAAATCACCGGTTCTTCGTGTATAATGTTAGCCTTGTACTTGTGTCCCACATGAACATGTGTTGAGAGGGGCTATTGATCTCTTCGTAATTCTACGTTCACGTATACGCCCTTCGTTTTCCCGTTCGCCTTGCAGCAGACAGTTCATTGTCGCGAAATGAAAGGCACCACTATACGTCTAAGAGAAGATGAAGGTGAGACTGCTTTCTGCTTGGAACATTGTTAGGCAGTATGTCATGGCTGTCAGCTTTGAAAAGTTATTCTACGATAGAATAAATTGGGGTGTGTGGCTCGAAGGCACATAATCACGTCAAAAAAAAAAATGAAACGAGATCATCCGAGTTACAGACTTCACTTTTGCCGGCAAAATCACATTTGAAAGCATCAGCTGGCCAACCGTAGGCTAGCGTTGAAGAGCACTTTAAGCTTTCGGTATTTCTGGCCTTTTCTGGACTATTTAATAGACCAATTCAATGAGCGTTTTAAAAGACACCAGTACACCTTGAAGACGCTCTCTTTCCTTCTCCCACAGAATATTCCTGAATCTGCCACTCTTCCCCCTGCCGAGAAGTTTGCTGACGTGTACTGGAATATTATCTGAACTTTGGCATTGCAAAGGCTGCGAAATGGAAGCGATCAGTAGCGAGAAACGCTCAGCACGTCTGCGATGCAAGCGGTCACCAAGTGCCCATATGTATTCTTCCCATACGTGCACCGTCTTCTAAACATTGTGGCAACTCCGCCCGTGAGCATGCGCAGCCGAAGCGGAACGCTCTTTTTCATGGATGAGACGCCTAAATTTGTACCTGAGAGCTACGAAAACCAATGAAAGATTGTTTGGCATCACTCTCAGAACATCCGCCGTCAAGTACAAGTCCGCCCGGAAGACATTCTGTTCTTTACCGGGAATGTAGATGGCTTCAGCTGAATGTAAGTGTATCCAGTATCAACCATAGGCGCCTGCTCAAAATAAAGCAAGAAAATTAACTGAAGTTATTATTGGATTGAGATTTTTCAAATCTTACATTACTAACTATAAAAATATAGTTGTTAATGATGAATTGATGGCTTTGAACATCGCAAAACCACGATAAGATTACGAGAAGGACTGTAGGAGGCTGTTCCGGAAATTTTACCACTTTGGTTCTTTAACATGCACCTAAATCAAAGTGCATGGCCCTCAAGCATTTTTGCCGACATCAAAAATATGACAGGGATTCGATCCCGCTATCCACGGGTCAGCAATGGAGCACCATAACCACTGAACCACTCTGGCGGGTAGTAAAACGTACTTTTGGTAAATTCAGTATGCCCAACTTTTCGTCTAGCTGTAAGGAAGCAAGTTTAACTGTATGCGATATAATTCTGAAAATCACTTTGACAGCATAGCAGAGTGGTTCCGTTTTCTCGCATTGCCTAATTCTTGATTTCCGGTGGCACTTTTCACTTGAAGACGTGGTTCGCGGATACAAAAAGTCTCAACGGCAAGGCAACAAGCCAAATGTGCATGTGGCAGTGCTCGTAAATTTTGGGTAACATACGTGGCATATAATATATGTAATGCGCAGGATAATTTTCATGAAAATAAAAAAAAGATAATCAACAGGCCGCAGTGTAATTTTTGTTTGCTGCGTGAGACATTGCTTGCACAGACTTTCTTTCATTTCTTGTAAAAAATTAGGGTTACTATGTATATTGGTCGTAATTTTACATGATAAAATGCCCACCCATGTTTCTCCATTCTGTGCGTTTGTTGTCGTACGTCAAGTCACTAGTTGCAGAAGTCACTTGGTGTGCCCATCTAGTCATGTCAATGTAAAGAAACGAACAGATTTTGCGAATCAATACATATGTATAATTTGTCGTACAATGTTTCAGCTTTATGTTACTTATTCTTGCGCTGTTTGCCACACTGCTTACCTAATGGTAATCTGTTGCAAATGTTGAAGTTGTGCACGGTTTTGAGGTAAACCTGCCTTTTTGAGAAGTTGCATCGCATAACTGAGGAAAGATGCCAACCACGATGAAGGTTACAAAAGAAGGCGATGCGGCTGATCTTATGAGAGCCTTGTTCACAATCTTCTCTTCGCTATTTTTTTTCTAGTACCCCTTGGTGTATATTCAAGATATAAGCAGAAACTGGCCCAATCATTGAGTGAAAAGCTCAGCTAACAAAAGCAGGCGTTTTCTTTTGCTCCCTCTACAGCGTAAGACAGGCATGACGCGGAAAACCAAACCACTCATAATTACTCTACATATCGATGTGATGTAGCACAGTTAGCTGGTATATTAACTGGATTTTAAAGTTAAAGTTAGAATAACTAACACAACGAGATCTTATTGTCCCAAACTTGGAACCAGCTGTGATATGAGCAGCCGAACCAATCCTATTAACTCAGTGCATGGTCGCAGCAGTTCCACGTTGATCGCAGATGATTGCATTTTGTTCTGAATCGAAATACGAACCACTCTGAGGATGCTATATTGGACGCAGCAACAGTTTCGACGCAATTAGTGAGCTGTGAGGAGGACGAGGCAGCGGCCATCACTTACGGTGTACTACTACGTCCTCATGTCAGGGACAAAAGGCACCAGGACGCTTTTGACAGCATCACAGGGGACAATCTATTTTATTAAAACTGGTGAATATGGAAGCTGCCGCACGGAAAAGCCCTCATGGTAGCTCATTGTCTGCACCGCCGCCAATGCTGCTGCTGCTGCTGATGATGATACCTCAAATATGAGTCACACCCACCCTGGGGGATCAGTCAAGAATTCATTGTATGAGTGAGTGCTACATGTTCAGTAATAAATATCTATGACCAAGAAAAAATAACGTACGTAAAACGAAAAGGGTTCAGTAGTTGTCTTTCCCTCATAGAGATCAAACAGTGTATAGTCATCATCTTCACTACAAGTGAACTTCATTAAAAATAATAAAAATGGCAGATCGTACGAAGAGTGGTTTTGATGATATGCGAATATCGAACGAGGAAGATTATATGCCCCCCTAAAACTAGCACAGCTTTACGAGGCGAACGTTAATTGCGTCGTTCATGACGTCCAAGTCATAATTATCATGTGTGCGCCTGGCATTTGTGTGCGTCATTCATTCACGTCACGTAATACGAAATTTGGTATATGTAAGGCTAGTGAAACGCCCACGAGTGCGCTATGAGCGTAGCGTGTAGCCATGTTTTAAATGACACGCGTGTGATAATTATCATGTTTGCACCGTCGTATACCTTCGTCATTCATTCACCTCCCCTAATAACCAATTTGGTATATGGGAAGCTAACGAAACGACCACGAGCGCACCATGCGCGTGGCACGTAGTCATGTCTTACTTGACACGCATGTCATGATTTCCACGTTAGGGCCTGTCACCTATGTTCGCCATGCAGTCATCTCATCCAATACCAGTTTTGAACTATGTCATTGTCATGTGAACAAAACCACCGCAAGAGCAGAAAGACCGTAACATGTAAATCTTGATAGTCATGGTATACACGACATAAGTCATGTTGTGACAAGCCATTTATTCTCGTCATAAGGCATGTTAGCCATAAGTCACGTCAGACATATATATATATATATATATATATATATATATATATATATATATATATATATATATATATATATGTATATATATATGGTCAATGTCACCGAAGTTATCTGAGAAATGCTTCAAATATAAAAAATAAAAAGCTAAAAATATTTCATGTGTAACTATTGCTGCAGTAACAATGCAGAAATATCCAAATAAAGTCAAATTATTCCTCTTCGTGAAGAAAAGCACAAACAACATCAAAAGCATTCTTGTGGCTGAAGCCCAAAGCTGAAACACTGAAGGTAAGTATATTGTCAGTTGTCCAGCCCAGCCCTGAGCTTAGCGGACAGGATAACAAGAAGTCTTTTTCAGTAATCCGAACTTGTGAAATGACGAAAAAGAATGCTCTGTTGTTTAGATTTCTAAAGAAAAGTTGCATGTAGAAGATATCACCCGACAAGCCCTTTGTCATTATAAATTTCAGGGGAGGACAAGACATCGTAATCTCGGTAATCGACTTCCAATTGCCTAGTTGGTTTGTTTTTCACCTAAAAGTTCTTGGCTCGTAGGACACCACTGAATTTTCTTCTGGACCTCTGCACATGGCTCACACCCACTGGAGGAGATCGGTCGGATAAAGGCGAATGCTTTCAATATTTACAGTAATATATTATTCTTAGCTCCTCTAGTTAATATTTGTATTTAGTTCCGGATTGGGATTGTAACTTAACAGGAATAAAAATTTACGCGCGTCGAATTTCACATAAAGTTGTTTTAGTCACAGTGATATGGTAATGGATGACAAAAAAACATCGTTGTTGCTGGACCCTAGAGCAATGAAATCAACGAACGTTTTATCATCTTGTCGCCAATTCTATTTATTCAGGAAAACCGTACTAGCACTGCCTCTTGGAAAAACTTGGCTTGCAATTATGAGAACCTGCTCTACTTTCTTTTGGAAACTCTACAGTGGGGTGCAGCCACAGCGATATTTTATTCGCCGTTCAAAAATACATCACTGTAAATAAACGATTCTCTTGCTAAATTGGGAGCTTAATAGATATTTTCAAATTCGCAAAAAGTATCGACGAAATTCACCTTATAGTCGGCCAATACTCTCCACTGGGCACGAGTCGTGTGCAGAGGAAAACAACAATAACAATCAACCGCGTGCAGTGATCCCACACGAAAAAGTAACATGAACCGATATTTGCAAGCCCAGTTTTTGATGAACAGATCGCTGTTTCAGTAGGTGTGCTCTTTTTTCACCTAATTATAAGTGAACTTCGCGAATATCACATCCGTGTCCGTCGGTGATGGACGTGGACCCCCACGGACGTCTGCCAGTTACGGCGGCGTCGGCGGTGGCTGCATCCAGGAAGCGCACGGGACTCTACAGTGACTACGACAGCGAGGGCACTCTTGTTTACTCAATGAGCAGCGAAGAGCCTTCTGACGACGACGATTTTAAGCTGGTGCTGAGCCGTAAAGCAAAGAGGCGGAACGTCAGAACATCTTCGTCATCGAGTACGTTGAACGACAGTGTGCCAAGGAGACCCGTGACAAACACTATCCTTTTTGTTCCTGAGGTACCGGACGGTGACATGAAGCGCCTCAACAGGCAATCTGTTTCGGTGATGCTGGAAGGACTCGTGCCAAACGAGATCACAGACATCAGAGTGAACACGCGTAAGAACATATTGGCCATCGACTTTTTGCATTCTGCGGCACTTAATATACTGTGCAACGTCAGCGAGCTGGGGGGAATGAAAGTTCGCTCCTACATTTCTGTGAGCTCTAACGTCGTCACTGAAGTCATCTAGGATGCGGATACTGCCATTTCCAGCTCTGACTTCGATGTTCTGGTCAAACCGGCAAATGAAGGCAGCGTCATCGCAAAAGTTGTCCGTTTGGGAAACTCACGCTGCTTGAAGATCATGTTCAAGGGCGACTCTCTTCCTTCACACGTAAGGGTGGGTAATTTTCGGCATTCTGTGTGACCTTTCGTACCGAAGTCCTTACAGTGTTATAAGTGCATTAAGATGGGCCACGTGAGAAGCATATGGGAAAATAGGACGGTGTGTCCTCGTTGCGCGGAAGCACATTCTGCGGATGACTGTGAAGCTACTACCCTCAAATGCTTGACTTGTCGTGGGTCACATGCAGCTTTGTCAAAAGAATGCCCCTAAATCCAAAGAGAAATAGCGGTATTGAAACAAATGATCAGAGACAATTCGTCGCATCGAGAGGCTGCCAGGACCGTCCGAAAGAGGCGTCATCGTCACCGCAGTTCATCAAAGAATTCCGCAGACGCTGCATCGAAAGCGCTACTCCACCACCCTTCTCTTTCACCACCCTTGCCTCCCAGACCGAAGGCGGCCAGCGCGGTCAACAAACCAACGAGCAGCACTGTTGCAGATGAATCAGTTTGGCCTTCATTGCCGAAATCACAGCCACCTGCAAATCTCAAGCGCACATCGACAGTCACATCACTCTAGCCAGCCGCTGACAAGCTGCCTGAAAAAGACACAGACACAGAAGTCATCAGAATGTTCCGAACACTCCTGGATGCCATGTGAAAGCTGTGCAGCAGCCTGAAGTCTCCACTCGCTCAGAGTGCACTACAAGTACTGGATGCTCTAAGTCCAGTATTTGCAAGTCTCCAGTAGCAATCATGGCTCGGCCAATTTTCTCCTTCCGCAACGAGGTCCGACAAGCGTCGATAATGCAGTTGAACGCGAGAGGCCAGATCCCGCATCTCTTCATTCCGTCAGTATATATTCATGAATCGTATTCCTATAATAGTTAGATGTGAACCAAACGGGCAACAATCTCCTAAACTATCAGGGTATGAATCTTTCGTTTCTTCAACGTGCGAGGAACGCAGCAAGGTGGTTGTTTACATTTGCACAGATTTCACATATGTGCATCATGCAGTTCAACCGCAAGACGACAATCAATATGTCTGCTAACGTGTTAAAAAGGAAAAAGTGTCATTCACACTCATTGGTGTCTACATATCACCATCCGGACGATTTGAACAAGACCGACTACGAGACATACTGACAACAACTACGGGCCCGTGGGTTATACCTGGAGACTTCAACTCACATAACTTAATCTGGGGTAGTTTGACGATCGACGCTAAAGGAAGAAACCTTGTGTCATTCACCTCCAAGCATGATCTATGTTTCTTAAATGATGGCAGTCCTACATACCTGCGGGGCCTTACGTGCAGTAGTTGCCTCGATTTTACTCTGGTATCCAGAAACTTACGGTCACAAGTGCACTAGTATTGAGACATCGAAACGCATGGGAGTGACCACATTCCAACTTATATGCGAATAAGGGGTCTTACTAACTCCTCTCCAAAGACCACAATACGAAGAACTGATTGGTCTAAATTTCAGCGACTCATGGAAAATACATGCCGTGAAGACCCTGACCGGAACTTGGAGGATGTCATCAAAGAGGCAATGAGGGAAGCTTCCTGTCTTCTCCCGTTCACCGGCAAACGTTCAGATTTCGACGTTGAACTGGAAAAACCGCGTGCTTCGCAGAAGGGCGGAAAGAAGATACATGCGGACGGAAGCATTATGCGACTTGAGGCTGGCACGACGCATACAGAAAAAAGTCCAACGACGTTTAGACAAATTTGAACAGGAACGCTGGAAATCATTCTGCGAATCATTGGATCCCCGAAAAGCGTTGTCACGCATCTGGAGCACTATTCGTGGTTTGCGCTCGACTCCCCAACAAAGAAATCCTTTCAAGGTTTTAGCCCTACATTTAGGACGCACCCAACTTGAAGTGGCAAATGAGTTTTGTACGCGAATCGCTGGTGTGTCCGCCTTGTTCGATGGCATCATTAGAAGTGTTATCCCTGAACCGCGCATCTCCGAAAGGGACAATCTTTTCACTATAGAAAAACTTGACGCATCTTTGACAGCTTCCCGACGATCATCTTCACCGTGACCCGATGGCATCACCTACGCCGCTCTAGCCAACCTTCAACAGGAGGCAAGGGGACAGTTGTTAAGCTATTACAACCACTCATGGCAGGCGGGCATTGTTCCCCAGGATTGGAAGATAAGTCGACTTGTGCCACTACTCAAAGCAGGAAAGTCGCCATTTGATTTGACATCATTTCGCCCTGTTGCCCTCGCAAGTTGCGTAGGAAAAGTCATGAAAAGAATGGTACTTACACGCTTAGAATGGTACCTCGAGAGCTACAACGTATACCCAAATTGCATGACGGGTTTTCGGCGAGGTAGGTCATCTCTTGACAACGTCATTGATCTCACAACATTTATCCAGCAACAGAAGAGCCTCAAGGGCATACCACTGGCACTCTTCGTCGACGTCAAAGGGGCTTATGACAACGTAACACATAAAGCCATCCTAGACTCGTTGGAAGCTGTTGGAATCGATGGTCGGATGTTCCAATGAATCCAGGATTATTTGACGAGAAGGTCCTTTTTTGTACAAACCTCAGATGGACCTACCACCAATTACTACTACACCTCCCGTGGCGTCCTTCAGGGCGCCGTATTAAGTCCCACTTTATTTAACCTCGTGATGGTAGGACTTCGTGAAATTTTGCCAAGTACTATCCTCATATCCATATATGATGACGATCTTTGTCTATGGACTTCGGCTGTAACTCGTCTACAAGTACGTGCAAGAGTCCCGCAGGCTGCCACCCTGACATGCTCATATCTCCGCAAGCAAGGTCTTTCTGTTTCAACGGAGAAGTGTGCATTGGTTGCGTTTACTCGCAGAACCATGACACAATACCCCGTTACCATCAATGGGCAAAATATTCCATACCAGAAGAACCATCGCTTCTAGGGTGTGATTATTGACAGGGACCTTTCGTGGAGGGCCCACTGCAATTACCTGAAGAGAAGGCTAACTTCCATCGTCCTTATTGCCACAGGCATGGAACGAGGTTTAGCCATGCCAATGCGAGTGTGTGCCATGGTGTGAAAGAAGAAGAGAACGGTTGGTGTGTGCTCTTGCTCTAACGTTCGGTTCGGCTCGACGTCCAGTGCTGCTCCTGTGAACAGACGTTGTGGTCGTTCTGTGATCACGTGACAATATAATGCGGTTCCTCTGCGGAAAATCTTGGGGCACATCAATAAGGTCAATGATGCAGCTACACAGGGCACTGTTTCTGGGATTTTTGCGCTATAGCTTGCCGTTACTAACAAGTACGTGCAAGACAAAAATCCGCTCCCTCGAAAGTCGGCAAGGACAAGCACTACGCGTGTGCTTAGGATTGCCGCGATGCACATCAACCTACGGGACAATTATGATCGCAAGAGAGCATCCAATTCAAACATACATCACTACTGACAATTTGAGAGCCCACATAAGACACCTCTGCCGACTTCCTGGTCACCATGTTGCAGTGTAGCCACTTCAAAGACCACAAGCGATGTTTTCAAAGATTATTTCTGGCCATAGAGAATGCCTTCCTTTCGGCTTCACTCCAGCAACAACTCCAGCGTCACCTCCGTGGTGCCTACAACAACCACAGGTGTGCCTCACTATTCCGGGAATAACAAACAAGAGCCGTCATTGAACAGTGGTCCTACGACAGGTGACACTGTCGCTACTCAACGAAAAATACGGCCAGATGACCCACATTTACACCAATGGTTCGATCTCGGCTGACAGCTCCACAGGTGCTGTTGTCATCCCGGCGTACCAGGTCACTATAAAGGTCAAACTATCGCATAGGACAACATACACAGCAGCGGAGCTTGCCGCCTTACGTGCTGCTATACTTTATATCGCGGAAGCTCGACCTCAAAAATGGGCTGTGTTCTGCGACTCCAAGGCATCCCTTCAGAGCTTGAAATCAGCTTTACGACAAAGGGAGCATCAACAACTAGTGAATGGAATAAGAGAAGTGATTCACGAAGTTTTATCGAAAGGACATGACGTGGTGTTCCAGTGGTTACCGGGACATTGTGGTATTGTCGGTAATGACCTTGCTGATAATGCTGCCCGATCCGCCCACGCGGACGCCCAGACAACCCCGATTCCATTGTCGAGAACCGACGCTGCAAGGGGCCTTCACTCGTTCGCTAACACCATGTCGGAAACTTGGCTGAGTGACCCCAGTGTCAGGAACCGCCGCCTACACAAATTGGACCCATCGAGAAAGCTTCAAGTTCTATCGGACCTCTTCCACCAGGATGCAACTTTACTGTGCCGCCTGTGGTTAGGAGAAGCTTTTACAAAAGCGTACTCCTTTCGCATAGGAATGGCGGATAGCTCCCGATGTGAATCGTGTGACACTGACGAGACAATAGAACATCTACTTTGTTCATGTGAACGTTTTTCGAGCGAACGCAACTTGCTACGCGAAACGTTAGAGACACTAGACAGTAGACCTTTATCCGAAGAGAAGATCCTTGGTTCATGGCTGTACGCGTCGCAGGCCAGCAAAGCGACGCGAGCACTGCTAAGTTTTCTAAAGACGACCGGACTACGCGACCGCTTATAAGCGTGCAATGGACAAGGTCACATCTACACACACGTTGCCCTTCACTTCTCTCTCTCTTCTCCTTTAATCCCCTCACCCCTTCCCCCAGTGCAGAGTAGCAAACCGGACGTGCGTCTAGTTGACCTCCTTGCCTTTCATTCCTTCCCTTCCTCCTCCTCCTCCTCCTCCTCCTCCTCCAGTTTTTGATGAGGTGGTACTAGCATGTTCAGATGCACTTTGTTTTTGTTTCATTGCAAGGCGCAAAAACACTTCGCGTCGGAGGTCATTGAATAATTTAGCCTTCATGAACGGCTGGTTGGCCACGCACAGAAAGAAAATGAGCACGTCCCGATGTGCTAGTAGAACGAACTATAATTTAGCGGGTCATGTAGAACGAGGTTATATGTTATCAGTAAAGAAGACGTTGTAAGTGGCTGGCCGTTTTACCTAATTCTATTTTCCATGCACTACTTTCCGCATGGAAGGCCAACGATGCCCAATTGCTTGGGTATCCTCGAAAAAACACTACCAGACTATTTTCACAACAAAATGTAGGTTGCGTGAAATCCGGAATAGCTCATATTTGCATATACACAGTTACGCCTGCATATGCTATAGTTCCCACTTTGAGCTATATAGGGGCTCTGCTGGAACTTTAAGAGTGCCTTCCAGCAGATTTTTTTGTACAGTACCTTTCGAGTGCCTTATTGTTTCTCTAAGGGACACATCTTTTGAACACAAAAGGACTGTCGGGTTGTACAAGGCCCTTTGTTCTTTAATGCCGAAAGCAATGCTTCTTTCAATCTTGAGTTCACTTTACTGAGGTTAAAAAAGCGGCTGAGTGCCCCATGCCTTGTTCAGCAGTGTATTAGCGTACCCTAATAATAGAAGCTACCAGATCCACGACAAGACCCATTTCTTAGCGCCATTTGAAGAAGGAAATGCTCAAAAAAGACAGACTTGATGACTGAAAGAGACAGACTATGTAAGGTTGATTGAGAAAACAGTTGATATTTTTAATAGCTCTTTATTGATGTCTCAAGATCCGAATGAATTGCACAGAGAGGACTGTCTGAATCACGGTACAACTCGTTCTGGGATAAAGAGCGACAAGGCATGGCACGTGAGTTGACGAGGGACTAGTAGGACAAAGCCAACAGCCTTGTGATCACACAAAAAAGAAAAACGAGTAAGCAGAGCCCGCGAAATTGAAGACTGCCCATATTCCCCAGTTTTCGAGTGGAACTCGACTAAAAGCTCAGTGAAACATTTCCGCTACATCTGCTTGAAGTCCATTTTTCCGTTTTCGCCCGTAAGCCGAACTTTTGATGCTGTCGCACGCCGTACTCTCATTATTTTCGAACGGCCGCTTCATTCTTTCCCACGAATGGAGTCCACCTACACACGGGCAGCTAAGTCATGTAGATTTTGCTAAGCAGCGACGTGGAGTCACGTTTCGGCCTGCGTCATTCACTGTATAATTGTCTCTTTGCATTTGTAAGGCCGTTGAACATTAATCAGGCTATTTCTTAATTAAATACCCTGCACTTGATCTTTGAGCATGCCGGTATATAAATTCGTACTAAAAAAAACTACCAGAGGTGTCTTCATACAAGCGCACAAGAAATAAATATATCAAAATGGTGAATTACTTAAGTGGGAAGTCATTTCAAATGCGCATACTCGAGAAATATGAAGTGTGCACTCTCAAGGAAACTGCTGTGACTACCAGATTTTAATACGCAAGATCTGTGAGGTAGTGAAACAAATCGCACATTGATGAAATTGCTAAAGCGCAACACTTCAGATCCCTAATCATAGGAACCATTCACTTGTTTGAAAAAAAAAAATATTGTCGACTATAACGAGCCGCATTGTTGCTCCTGCATGAACTTCGCAGCGACGTTTAACTTTTAAAGACGATGGTCTTTCTTGGGGACCTTCGACGCAAAAATTTTGGTCTCTGTGTCTCTCTGTCTGCCTGTACATTTGTCTGTTTGTCTATTCTTAACAGCACCGGGTACTTGAAACGGCCGACCCCATCCGCAGCGCCCACCATGTTGCTCAATATTCAGCGTTCATGCTTCTGCAATTGTCAATTATAAACCAATTATTGCGCATGTCTGGGGCATCATAACAACACGTATATATTCTGCATGTGCTTCTTTTACTAGAAAAGGCATACATAAGCAATTTTAAGGACTGTAGCGCTTATCACGCTGCGCTGACCATGCAACGCTTGGACGAAAAGGCGAGTGTTTCCAACGCTTTGCTAAGACGAGACGGTGGTGGTACCTACCCGTGGCCTTGCGTTCTACACCTTATCACCTCTGAGACGGGTGCGCACACCCGCCTCAGAGCCACGCGCTTTGTTTTCCAAAAAAAACTGCCAGGTTGCGCTCACGTCTCACGTGTGACGTGACTTGATGCACTCGTTCGCCTCCACTGCACGCTCGAGGCATTCACGCAGCGCCTCCAGAATACCATTCACTGATTTTCATGAGCAGAACATCAAATAAATGTTTTGTTCACTCTCTCCACACGTAAGACTTTCGTCTTTCGACGACATTTGCAGATTAACATGCAGATACAGGGCCAATTTTTTTTCTTATTGCACTTGCTCTATGCGTACGCGTATTTTGTACAGCAATCATACCAAGCAGATTTGCTACTCCCAGATTAGTGCATTCTTACGAAGATTTCATGGAATCATGCTGCCCTTCGAAGCATCTTGAAAGCACACAATCATGCGAAGCCGATTGTGTCACAAATCTACAATGGTTATCTTCATAAACCAATGTAACAAGCAGTGACGGCATCGTAGATTTTGCACGCAAGAAAATAGAGTTCACACCATGAGAAGCAGGACCGTGAAGACAGAAAACAAAAGAAAAAATGGCCGCCTATCTGCCTGCTATGCTGCAAATGTTGTCGAAACATGACAGTCTCCTGCTGGTTTTCCTTTGTGCATAGCGTCGCATTTTCAGCGCAGCCTAAGAACCATTATTGTCTGTAGAAGAAGAGAGAAATAAATAATAGGAAGAGACAAGGAGGTTAACTTGAAAGAATAACTGGTTTGCTACCCTGTGCAGAGGTGGAGAAATAAGAGTTGGAAAGAGAAAGATAAAATAAAAGAGGGAAAACATACAGATGCACACACATGCAGGGAGTTCCGATCAGAGTCGTTTGGAGAGACCGGTTGAACGCAGAAAGCGCTTGGGCACGTTCACAGTCTTCTTTCGTGACATATAGTATTAAGTTCTTCAGAATTACGTATCTATGTATTTTATAGTAAAGGAACAACCCCCCCCCCCTCTACTACACGTTGATGTTGCGCCTCATATATGCGCAATACCTGCTTTATGATCGAAGATGCTCACAAGTATGAACACATTTCCCAGTTGAATATAGCCGGGCGTCCAGCAAGTGTTTAAACTTTGGCCGGGTGGCTCAATTGTGAGACGTTCAGACAAAGACAGAAAGCCGAAATTTTTACGTTCAGCTATCGCAAGAAAGACTGGCGTCTTAATAAAAATCAGGCTGTCTTAACAAGTGACAATGCCAATCAATAACATACGTTTTCCGAGCTGATTTCTCACAACCCTTGTATAACGCGTCTTTCATACAAACGCATAAAATCTCAGAAAGACGAGCTTGCAATCAAGTTTTTCTCGCATATGAATTCATGTGCGCGATAGTACACTGCTCGCACAGATTAAATGACGTGAATACAGAGAGACAAGATTAGTCTTAGTCCTGACTGCGGAAGGCAATTCCCCTTCTCGATATATTGATGACATGCTACAGTACCTCTTCAGCCCTTGTCACTTCCATCTTCCTCTGAGCTTTTGTATATTTAGATTCGCACCACATCAAAGCGAGTATGTGAAGTGGTTTTCGGTTACTCTTCGTTTCTTTGGATTATAACAGCCAGAGAAAGAGATAGAGCCAAACAATTTTATTTGCGACGAGCGTCGAAAAAAGTCTCAAGCTTATCTTCATGTGGCGGGTCGTTTCGTGACCGGGATACGTGCGGTATTAATGGTGAGCTCCGAGACTGTATGTCAGCAACGTAAGGGTGGCCTGCTCCCTAAAACGTGCCTCACTGACAGGTTCCTTGCAGAGGCAAGAAAAGGTAGTTTGTCTACACTCCACATAGTGACTTGTCCACACATTACGTAGTGCCTTCACGCACGGTTGCCCGGAAGCCTTGCGAAAGTGTTTATTCTTCGCTATAGGGCGATGGTCAGTTCCGAGGTGGCAGGGAATGTAGACGGTTGTAAACTATAACAGAAATTGATGGCACTATATGAGACTCGCCTACGCTGCAAGAAAGTTTTTTGTAGAGTTTGCCTTTACGTGCATTTGCCGCTGTGGAGAATGGCTGCATTTTTGAGGCGCCAACATCATCAACTAATGAGGAAGCTTATCGGTAACAACAAAGCCGCACATAATTAAAAAATAAGCAGTGAGTTTGGTGCACTCTACAAGTGCAATTACTATGCTGATTAATTTTATGTGCGATTCTTTTATCAACAGAAAGTTCCAAAAGCCCACTCAGTAATCATAGTAAAAATAAGTCACGTCTTTTGTTTTCTCACATTTCTCCTGAAGATTATCAGAATGTAGCATAATAAGGTATTTCCTCAATTATTATGGTACCTGGTAGAAAGTCATTGAACCGTATCACGCAGAGAGCAATTTAGTGTCCAGGGGTGAAGACGAGCCCACCAAAAGATGGCGGCTGCGACTGCCATCTTTGTAGGGGCTCGTGTGTGTTTGTAAGAAATATTCGAGAATTGAGAACACGACGTAGTCTAGTGCGGGAGAGGAATAAGTTGCCCCATTTTCGAGACGCTTACCCGTCACTGTGTTCAAGACCTGCGTTAGCACTTCCCTAGCTTGCTCGACGAGCCCAATGTGGTAACTTCTGTGGTAACTTAATGTGGTAACTTCTAATGTGGTAACTTCTAATGTGGTAACTTCTAATGTGGTAACTTCTAATGTGGTAACTTCTAATGTGGTAACTTCTAATGTGGTAACTTCTAATGTGGTAACTTCTAATGTGGTAACTTCTAATGTGGTAACTTCTAATGTGGTAACTTCTAATGTGGTTATGTGGTAACTTCTAATGTGGTAACTTCTAATGTGGTACTTCTAATGTGGTAACTTCTAATGTGGTAACTTCTATGTGGTAACTTCTAAGTGGGAACTTCTAATGTGGTAACTTCTAATGTGGTAACTTCTGTTTTTGTGTGCCTTTCTGCCATTAGTTTTTTCTAAGCCCCAAATTCTCTGCGAAGTTTAGTTTCATAATACGTCACCAATACTCGTTGTATGAGTTATTTCTTCAGAAACAAGTATCTTGTCTTTTAAAGTGACGTAGCATTTACACTAGCAGATCAAGGACACTTAATACCTAAATGGTCATCACCAGAAAGAGCATGTTGCCGAGATATCTGGTGGGAAAAAAGCGGTACAGCTGGCAAGACGCTGCGGGGGTTTCCACTCCAGCAACTTTTTAGCCTCCTTGCATGCAACAATCCCGTTGTCATATAGTGGTAATCAAACTACGAGAAATAACGTTTAATTCATCAAACATTAGTGGAATGTTCGATCAGTAGCAAACATTCCACTAGTGGAATGAGTAGTCAGTAGCAAGGATGCCCATAAATAACCACCTCGTTCAAATAAACGCAATATTTGTTTAGTGCCACCAAATAATAAACTGGAGCTCTTAAAGGCAACATTTATATTATAAATTCTGGTTTTCCATGTTGTACACACAGTAGGTGAACCCAGAATTTTTTATTTGAAATTGCACCCAGGTCATGGCGGTCGCATTTTTGATGAAGACGTTAAAAAACCCTGGGGGTTCGATACTCCCGGAGCCTTGCGGCATCCCTCATAATCATAACGTGGTTTTAGGACAAACCACAATAAAACAAAACTAAGAAAACAATAACAATGCGTGCCTAATTTATATAAGCGTTTTTGTGAACATGAGCTCCCAAAAAGAAATACTACTTCTTGAACCTCTAATGGAAAATGCTACTAAAGAATCATATATTATCATACTAGCTCTCTGACAGTTTTTTTTATTATGCAATACACAGTTAACAAGTAGAAGCTGCTTCAATTCACACAATACAACAATACAGCAATCTATTTTTGAAGGCTCTTGATGTAAATTATCGCAATATACTGGGCGGTTCGCATTGCATTACTACGTTAGTGTGATTACACTACAAAGGAAGACGCAGATGATAGAAAGGAGCCACATCAGTGCAAACTTCCAACTAATTTTCTTGTGCCAACAAACCGGCTAGTATATCGAAAGAGTATAAGCTGTGCATGCGTACACAATGAATGGAAGATAAACCGTTACGAGCAAAATGGTGCCACCGCTAAACATACAAGGTTTATTTGTAGGTAAACATTGATTTGTAGAGGGACACTGTTTCAAATTATTATTTATGGTAATTTCAAAAAACACGTTTTATATTTTCACTTTGATGAAGTGTGTGTAGCGCAGCAAGGTATATACACCAATGGCTGAAGAAGTCGCATCTCGATGCCTCAGATTAGCACTTTGTTTTCCTTGGCCGTGTTATATCTCCCCAGAAGCCATTTTCTCAGCAGGCCAACACAGCTATACTACTCCAGAGTCTGTCACGCTTCCTGGTCGAGTTATTCACGCCTTCTGGCCCGCGGGGCGCTAATGCACCATCGGCTGTGAAGCACTGAAGCTCAAACATCGCTCGGACAGCGCGGGTATTTCCGGGTCTCTTATAGCGGGGACAGCCTAAAGTACTCAGGGCCGATATGTACGACACACTAAGCCGATGCGCTGCGTTTGTCTTGGCTGGTGGTGTTATGAACGCTCTTTGTGCTCACTTGTAACGTCTAAAACAGAAGATTGTGTAAATAGCTGGGGAAGCGTTGTTTACAGGCGGCGGCATCGCGAGAATCTATGTAGCAGTGGATAATCTCACAGTGGTTCGACATGAAGGCGTTATAAAAAAATGCATTTCATAACTTGTCAACTTGTGGGAGAGGTAAGGCGTATGCTGTATCATTTCTGGTTTCAATCACGGCTTAGAAGAAAAAAAACTATCTTGTGCGACTTCTTTTACACTCGTACCTTCAACAATATTGTTGCTATTACCATAAAGAAAAAAACATACTTCCTCTCTCTTCCCACACACACACATATATAAAGAGAAACGGCTGTGTTGACGTTGTATTTACATAACGCATTTTTCGTTACAAGTAATTCTTTTTCTTTAGGCGTTAGTGTGTATGAAATACGAACGCTGTTGAGAAAGGAAGAAAGATCGGCGTTTATAACGTCAAAATTAACCTTATTTTATTATGCTAAAGTCTCAAGCGCTTGCTCAATTTAGTCTTCGGTACAGGCATGAAAAACTGTAGCACGTCCTTGTCCCTATTTCCGGGCAAGTAAGCCATTTTTTTGTAACATTAGGTGAGGAAGTCAATATCAAATCAAGCATAGGTTGATGTAGGGGCAGTGATACCAGTAGGTCTGATTGGTTCTGATAGCTCGAAATCATAGCAAGTGGCTATATAGGAAGCGACTAGTTTCAGTTGAAGCAGGTACTACGAATGTGCTTCTATAAGACCTTTGTAATTTGCCCCGCCATGGTGGTCTAGTGGCTAAGGTACTCAGCTGCTGACCCTCAGGTCGCAGGATCGAATCGCGGCTTCGGCGGCTGCATTTTGGATGGAGGCGAAAATGCTGTAGGCTCGTGTGCTCAAATTCGGGTGCGCGTCAAAGAACCCTAGATGATCGAAATTTCCGGAGCCATCCACTACGGCGCCTCTCATAATCATAACGTAGTTTCGGGACGTTAAACCGTACATAACAATCAATCATCAATGAGATCACTGTATTGATAGAAAATTAAAATCAACCAGAAGAAAAACGGGAACGCCGGGGCATAGTGCGGAGATAGGGCTTAGGCGAAGCCGAATTTTCTAGTTGAAGTACTTATTGGAGTTGAGCTGGTAGTAGTAAATGCAAAAAAAAAAACATTAGTCGAAACACATTTCCCGCAGCATGACTTTTTTTCCTAAACTGCAGCGGCATGGTATTTTTTAAATCGGAGCATTACAAATATTTATTCATGGCAATTATGGGAGGCTACTAGCAGAGCAAAGAAATGGAGTATATGGTGATACTTAATAAAGACAAGCGCTAATACGACAGGCCCAGCACGAGCGCTCACTTACCAGAAAAATATTTATTTATTCAAATCAATATATATTCCTAAACATTATCCTCGCGTATTTCGGCGCACGCACACTATTGGTCAAAGCAAAGCGTCAATGGTTAATCGTATGCACTCTTTTTCAAACTATCTAATCTCCCCGAGCAGGGTCACTTCTTTGGGAGATAAAGCCAAAGTTGGAAGAGTCATGCGGATTAACGCACTAGTAATAATATAGAGTAACATACATTACAAGAGTGGTCACTCCTGCCAAAAGCGGCGGCGCTACGCAGCTTCACTGGCGTCACTTCAGCCGTAAGATGGCAACGCATCATTCACTGCTTTCAATCAAATGTTTGTACTGGTTATTTACTATAGTGTCATTTATAGTGCATTATCGGAGGTCACCGGATCAAATCCCGGCTGCGTTTTCTATTGAGGCGAAAATACTGTAGGCCCGTGTGCTCAGATTTGGATGTACGTTAGAGAACCCCAGGTGATGTAAATTTCCTGAGCCCCCCCCCCCACTACGGTCTCATAATCATATGGGGGTTTCGGGACGTTACCCCCCCCCTTCCCATAACGTTTATAGTGCATTATATGTCTACGTTCTGATTGTGGCTTTCACTGTCTCGCATTGCGGCTCTGAATACGTCTTTAGCGCTTGCGGCTGGATGATGCGATATTATAGGGCAGAACCTGGGATGAATCGGATGCTAGAGAAGTGCACATGGCTTCGACGTGACGGCGACGTTGTCGTACTCCGTGTTCATAAGCATTAAGGGCGATGAAGAAGTAAGGGCGGTAGCAGGGAGACGCGATAAAAGATGCTCGATAACGTGACCGGCGTGCATGGTGGTCTTCGCTTGTTTCGTCTGCCTCTCAGCTTGGCTGCTGCTCGGTACGAACGCCGTCACTACTTTGTAAAGTGCGAATTGCATTCGCCATTGAAACCTAAACAAACATTTGTCGCATTGCACTGTTCGGAGCGCAGAGGTGCCTCTAAGCTTGGCTGCTGCTCGGTGCGAACGTCGTCGCTGTTATTGTAAGGGGCGTATTCCGTTTGCCATTAAAGGCTTAGACTTACATATGTCGCATGCTGCTGCTCATCGCGAAGAGATTTTTTGTGCTCTTTACTCCACGTATTATTTTGTGGGCTTCTTCCCCCGAAAAAAAGAAAGAAAACAGCAGTTTAGAATGCTGCACAACAAGTTCGCGAGAAAATTGTTTTTTGGATCAACAAATCGCGACCACTCGGGTTGTTAGGTTTTATTTGTGCTGGTACATGTAATAGAATTCAATTCATCAGTGAGATTGCGTGAAAAGTGAATTTATGTTTAATATCATTATCTGTGGCCTTCACTGCTAGCCTAAAGCTGTTGTAACGAGCGCAATAAGACAGAAGTGGTGAATCTAGAAAATCGTTTGTTAGCTAAAGCTAGGACGTAGTCTTATCAATAAGCACTCTTGCTTTTTTAACATCTTGCATGGCACCTAAAACTGCTTTGTTTTGGCTGCGGTGACTGTTTTTCGCGAAAGAGCGACAAAAAGTGTAGGAAAAAACTTATGCGAAGGCGAGAAAGAAAAGCGTAGCCAACATTTTTCCTTTATCGCTTCATGCCGTCCCGAGTCGAGTGCTGCGGCAACTACTGCTGTGTTGCGTTGTGCACTTTATGTGTAATTCTGTGTGCTTATAGCAATCTTACTGTTGCGCGTGTCTTTTTGATGTTGCCTATATGTTTATTTCTTTCATGTAATCTATACTCATGATTTGGCCGCTGTAATGCCGCGTCTTGCAGTGCAATGAATTTATCTCTCGGTGCACGCGTTCATGTGCTTACAAAGAATATCAATTGAAAATAAAAGTTTTCGCTTTTCCATTTTTCATGCATTATGTAAAATGTTTGCATACACACACTGTGGCAACGTGTGCTTGCGCTCGGATGGTGCTGCTTTCACCAAACTGCCCCCTTCAAAGCATATCAAAGCATATCCACGAGGTGAATGACTAGTGGGACGAAGATCTCCGCAGCCTGTCCTCGTGGTAACACGAGTGCGCTGACCAATGAGGCATTGGGAAACGTCAGTGCCGCGTCCACCGACGTCTGGAAGCTCAATATGGTTCTGAAGTACGAGGTCAGACCACCAGAAATAGACCTACGGGCGGACGCACAGATAGATTGCCAGAAGCTTCACCCCACTCATCATCCGTGGATATGCTACGACACCGTTTTTACTGAGATTCAATGTAATGCAACTGGCTACTACGACGACTCGGGACGTACGACCCACGGCGTTGGGAACTTCGCCCCTAAAAAGTATTGCCTCCGAGACAACCACACGCGCGGATGTGTCGCGGAGGTTATGTAATTTTTCCAATTGCTACGAAATAGCCTTCAAGATATTCTTTTCTGCGGTATCCCATTTCTTTGGCTGTGATATTTACAAGTGCCTGTTTGGAGCTCTGCGAACCCAAATTACCCGCAGGAGTCTATGAGAGTGTCCTCTCGTAACTTCTTTAATTTGTCTATGGTAATAATAAGAAACGCTTGTGGAATTTCAGGACAACTGTTTTCTGGCACTGAAGAATCTAATGTAAATCAATTTTGCCAAATGTCCACGTTTCAGACAGGAGTACAAAACCACATCACGACTTAAAGAACTCGTACTATATCTTATCAGAATAAGGCTGCGAACGTTAGCACAAAGTATTAAGAGCACAGACAGTGAGGCACCGTATTTTGCATTATCCTAACTAATGGCGGAATGAAGACTGCCCAATCACGTCGCCCTCGAGGTAGCGGTAATGGCGACAGTTGGGGAAGATGCCCCACAGACCAAGTCAAATAAATAGCACCTTTTCTTGGCATATAGGCTGTTTTACTTCATATACCAAACTTTCAGATTTTAACAAACGCGGCAAGTTGACGCCGGGAAATTTTCTGGAACGGCAGTGCTATTGCACTGCCAGGCAGACTTTTTTTATAGTAGGAGAATTTTTGCTTGAAACTGCCAAATTTAGCAATGATTTTCGCCTGCCACGTATCTGCCGATTCGGTGTGCCCGTGATACATCTCCGGATGTACATGAACGTCCAGCCGGTAAGAGGGATGACGATCCTTATTTTTTGTTCAAATTGACGGTCGTTGTCATTTGAAACGTTTAGTAAGTAGTAATATAGTGAGTCAGCCTGCCAAGTCCTGTTTTCAGCTTCGTGAAGCGGGGCTCGCAGCTCAATTAAGTCTAGTTCCACGCGAATCACTCATTGGCGTGTAATAGACGTTCTTGCTGCACATTAAGAAGATCGTTTACCCTTTCCACTACATTCTGTAACGGCATGGTAAAGTTGGCTGCCGCACTAGAAAGCGCCTCGCGCGAAAGCTTAAGAGCAGCCATTGACCGTGAAATGTGAGAGTGGTTAGTCTCAATTTTAACAGAAGCTCACAACGCTCAAACTAACACAACGTTGTCTTTACGCGTCTGAGTTGGTTCCGCACTGGTCTTGTCAAGGGCCGGGTTTTCTTCAATGTGCAAAAGCATTCAAAAAGCGAAAGGTTCAGACAACGCTTCTGGGTGAGACAGAACAATCGAAACTGGTATCTAGTCTTGCAACACTTACAAGGTAAAAAAAAAGGAAGCACCAACCTGCACAACAAGAAAGATGCGTAGTGGGTCTTCCTCCGTGCTCACGGGCGCGGTGGCATGTGCTTCAAGCCTCTCGCTACCGCACATCACAATGTCATTGATCTTGTACTGCGCTGCTAATGCTTAGGGCGGGTGGTGGCGCTATTTAGAAGCCGGATATAACGTAGCCTACCTTCCTATATTTCTTTTTCATATTTAAATAAAAAACCTACGTGCTCTGCACTATCATGCGCACGTCAAGATTATATGGCTGCTTGGATGATAACCGTGTGCGTCCTATGTTGAGGCGGAGCGATGAAATTGGACAATGGTAAGTGATCGGTGATACAGGCGATAGATTGAAAGGATGCTCAGATGCTAAACCACAAGAGAGATGTGCAGTGAGTACTTCATTTTGTTTGTGCCTCCATACTCCCACTCTTTTGTATTCCTGTTTTGATTGATTGATATGTGGGGTTTAACGTCCCAAAACCACATATGATTATGAGAGACGCCGTAGTGGAGGGCTCCGGAAATTTTGACCACCTGGGGTTCTTTAACGTGCACCCAAATCTGAGCACACGGGGCTACAACATTTCCGCTTCCATCGAAAATGCAGCCGCCGCAGCCGGGATTCGAACCCGCGACCTGCGGGTCAGCAGCTGAGTACCTTAGCCAATAGACCACCGCGGCGGGGCTATGTATTCCTGTGATGCAGACATCATGTCGCGTTAAAGGGATACTAAAGGCAACTATTAAGTCGAAGTTGATTGTTGAAATAGCGTTCTTGAAACCTCCTAGTGTCTCTTTTGCGCCAAGGAAGGGCCTATTTTGAAATCAAATCGCGTTTTAGTGGCACGCATCGGGTTAGCACCCTTCTAATTACCCGCTTCAAGAAGCGGACCGACTCAAGTCACTGGTGCTGTGCACAACGTTGCCCAGCTTTACTGCGTGGCCGCCGACAATAGTAGACAGAATGGAAGCAGCGGGAGCCGCAGCAGCAACAACGGCCATTAATCAGTTTCCTGTTATTGGCTCCGAGATCGCAGACGGGTTTGGATTTGCCTGCATCTCGCTAGATGGCACGACCTGTTCAGTTTAACCACGCGAAACTTTAATTTTTGAACCACTCGCGTTATTCTCCATAGTAACGTCCGGTGGCTCTTTTTTTATTAATCAAAGAGAAACGAACAAGTAGCATTTTATTGCGTATCTTGATGCACCGAAGATTGTTTACTTGGCGCAGCTAGACTGATTACTAGTTATAATTGTAGGCGGCTCGTCTCACATCATCGGTATTATATTGAGAATGCCCTATTGGGGCGCGTGTATTCTTGTACATTTACTTTAATTTCTTGGTAAGTAGGGCACTGCTCTTGATAATAATGGTGTTTTAGATGTTGTTATACATCGAAATTTTACTCTCACGTAAATTTTTATTGACTTCAGTGTCCTTTTAACGTAAACCATGGTTCAAATGATGGCTCCACTTTTACTACAATCGCCGAAACATTGCACGTGCACACCCACCAATGTCTCATCAACCTATATCCAAGAGCAGCTCGATCGCAGATGAATATGCCAAAGAACAGACAACATGTGGCATTAACGCCATCGCATCGTAGTGTACAGTTCATTCTGGTGAAACTGAGGTGTTTTAACACCATAGTGTTAGAGAGCTCGTGTCGCATGAATTTCCCGTCGGTGTCGGCACCGTTGGTTGTCAGCGAACAAAAGTGCTTGAGCGAAAAATTAAGAAAAAAACAAGTAAAATAAAGAATAAAATTTGCAGTCACATTGAGGATCAAACCCGGGCCGTTCACGTGTCAAGCAGGTGTCCTGCCACAATGCTACGACGTTACCTGCCACTGCTCCGGGAAAAAAACACTACATATATACCATCTAGAGGAAGGAGTCTGCTTAACGCCTTTTGTTCGACAGGTGTTGCGACGAAAATGAGCCCATTCGGAAATTTTGTAGGTGCATTTAGGAGGCCATCAAACTACGTCGAAAAAGGCCGGGATAGTGAAGCCATCGCCGCTAAAAGCACAGGAACATTCAAACAGCTCTAAAAATGGACGACTATGTCTATTTATAGCGGAGAACATATCATGCCTTTCCAAAGGCGTTGATGAAGCAAAAAGCAAACGCTAGATAATGTGCTGCCATCTATGAGGCATTGTGAGACTCTTTGTGGCCTCTGAAATGGCAAGCACGCGGCGAATATCTTGGAGGCCTTGCGACTCTTGCTTTAGATCAAAAACCTGTATGTACCATTCGCGCGCGCGCTCTGGTACTATATACTTTGTGCGTGTGTGTGTGTGTGTGTGTGTAACAAAAGATAACAATAAGTAGGCCTTTAGCGTTTGAAGGGCGCGCTAGGGGCCGGATATCACTATCGCGTTCAACTCTTAAAGGCGAAGCTTAAGGGTCCCCCAATTTTTTTTTCTAAGGACGCAAGCGTTGACGTTGCGACAAACAAAAGGTTACCAAATATAAACAGCAATGTAGTTGACGTGTATGGTAAGTGCCCAATTCCCACGCAAATAGTTGATGTAAAAAAAATCTCATCAATCGGCCTCTGATTGCTTGACTCAAGGCCAAAAATATTGCAGCATAGACAACTATTCACTGACTTCCTCGCATGAACCCGGTTCCTAAAAGGCGTGTGGTCTGCCGCAGTTTTTCCTTAATCATTAAAAAAAGCAGGCGAAAGTTGCGTGCATGAATTTATCAGTTATAAAGCGGGGAAAACACCATTCTGGCTTTTCCGTGCAAGCAGTTGGTGGCAACAGCGTATGGAACGTGTGCTCGGCGCTATGTGACTGGTGCTTTTTTCTTCGGTGAGTGGAGCCGTGCTTACTTGGGGCTACGTGACTGCGCGCAGCCGTTATAGCGCAGGCTCTGTAATGACATTTCCCTTTTCAGCTCCACCGCCCGGCTTACGACTGCGACGTGCACTCTTGCACCACTGTTTTACCCGTCCCATATTACTGTTTGTATGCGCACTGCTGTAAAGAAGCGTAGTCCGCTGGCGCACTTCAAAAATAACCCTCGCTGATAGGTGGAGCATGTCCACGTTTCAGTGTAGATGCGTATCAAAAATGCTCGTAATTGACCGCGAAAAGGGGCATTCAGCAGTTGAAAATTTCTGATTTTCACCTGTAGACCTACTGAAAGCTATCTTTACGCTTAATTTACCTCCGCTTACCGTAGTAGGTAACCGTAACGTTTTCTAAGATAATAAATATTGCTGAAATTGTCTTACAAATGGCGATACATTGTTTTAATATATGGTATACAAAATACTCAAGTCTACGCGAAGATCGCTGCCCTTTATGGCTTTGAAACATGCGACCGATCAGTAACAGAAAGCCATCTCATTATCAATCAGACACATTCCCCGAAGTGCATGTCCGATAAACATGCGTGACCATGCAGTCTGCCCAATCGGACTCAGCTTTTTTTAACCCGCCAAACTTTAATTCCCTCGCGGCTTTTCTTTCACTCTGTGATACGGCGCCAAGGTGTGATTTCGACTCCTAGCTGCCTGTGCCTACAAACGCACATAACTGTTCTCCCATAGCTGAGTACGAAGTTCTAGAAATCATTGAATACTTTTTCTAAACAAACAAATGGCGCCGTTTCATCTACTTCCTAAGTGATGAAATATATATTAACTATAGGCTTTCACCTCGCTAACTTTGCGACGCCCACGCAGGAAGCGTCTGCTTGTCAGCGCTCGCTTCCTCCTCTCTCTCCTCTAGGCATCCCTCCTTGCAGAGTTTAGACGCCAATTGCGCATGCGTGTTACCTCGCCCTCCTCCTTGACGCCCCCCTCCCAACTCTCGCGTCACAAGGCCGATGCAGGCAGCGTCTACTAGCGAGTTTCGCGATTGAAAAAATCGACTGCTCACGCGGCACAATCGTTCACTGGCCAACCCGTCTATATAGGCTCTGGATCTTCATCTCCATGGTAGTGCCGGCGGAAGATTCCTCCTGTGCGTTGTTGAACAATAAAAACACGCAGTGCACTTGCTAACAAAAAGCGAGCGGCGGATCTCTGTGTCTAACCGGTGCCTTTTTCCTCCCTCGCCATCAAAGTGCTCGCTATGTATGTAATGTGATACAATAAAGCAGAGTGACTGTAGCTTGGCTATTGCTTTGACATAAGCCATTGTCGATAATTACAAAAACAGTCGGAGTTTCGCCGCAAGAGCGAAGCAACGAATGGGATAGCAACAACTTGGAATGTAACGCTTACAAGAGCAAGCAGATAGAAACGTGCAGCACGCTGGCCACGGACAATTGACGCACGAAAACAACGCACAAGGGATGAGAGCAAACTAACGACGCTTACCGCTCGACACGCAACCCGCTCATTAAACAAAAAGGACGCACGAAACGTAATCACAGGTACAGATATTTGCAAACTAACAATTGTCTCAGTTGTTACTTCACTGTGTATGAAAAGCGCAGTTTTCGCAAACGGGGCCTGTGCAGTGAGCGAAGTGACCTTTCTGGGCCCAGCAACTAACGGAATCATTCCGGTGAAAGCCCAAGGCACATGATTCTCCCCATCAAATGATAAGTGCACTTGCACAAGCATCTAACCTTCTCCCCTCGCCCCCCCCAATGGGCGGGCCAAAGTACGCGTGGGAGATATATAAGTGCGCGTCGACGCATCGCAACGAGCTAGGCGCCAAGCACGGGCGGTTCTTTTTTCTTGAGTTTTAATATTCATATAGATGCATATACATATACGGTACATGACACCAACGCTGGCGGCAAAAAACCAGCACAGTTTCCGAATAATTGCTGTTGCAATAAAAAAGTGATCCTAAATAGTCTTGTCCAATTAATGACTCCATACTCATTGTAATAAATGCCCGCCGAACATAAACCTACCATGTCTTCTTTTAGGCGTTATAAATCACCTGTAAACCTTATATAAGACGGCGTCTGGTTTATTGTACGCCACGCATAGTGCCACGGTACTTTATTTGATGTTATGCACGGTATGTATCTTGTTTGCGAATTCTTTCTAGTAGGTGTAGAAACAAAAAGTATGAAAGTCGTTTGAGCACTGGCTTTGCTTGTGTTTTCCACGAGTGAAAACAGCAGTATGCATGTTTTGTGACACTGCTTGTTTTCATAGTTATGTGACCCGATGACAGGCTACGTTTGCGCATGCTGACGTACCAAATTAACACGCGCGGCCCACTCAAATGTCAAATTATTACATGCCGTCTACGCAAGTGTATTTTTTGATTGACTTAAACTCTCGTACAGCCAAGAAATAATACGTCATCACTGTCTTATACAATAAAAAGTCAAAATAACAATGTGTTGAATAGATGGGTCTCGGGCGCGTTCAATCTAAGAAAAAGATACTATAGTCACTGCTGAGTAAAAAGCAGGCAATATAATCGCAAAATTTAACATGCGATTGTAAGAACATGTGTGCAAATAAGAGGACGACGTCAGAAATATTCGAGTAAGTGAGCGAAAAATCCCCCCCTTGTCCCTTTAGCATTAAATATATTATAACATATAAAACAAGTTAATGAAGACGACATCCTCAAAGAAGACAGCGCTCTCGAATTTCACAGGTAAGCTCCATTATTGTTAATCACTGAAGTCGCTGTAAATATTCTGCTAATAGGTGTTCTTTCTTCTCTTCTGGTAACAGTACTGTTAGTGTAACATAATAAGAAGTTAAGACGATCAAAATGCTTCTGTATCAGTGCATTTCACTGCACGCCTTTGCCTCGTGAAGGGGTATCGTGTTAACTCGTGAGCCTTCACGGCTTTCTATGATCGTGTCTGTGCCATCCTTTCGTTATAATGTTTGAGGAAATTTCAGCAATGAAGCAGCGGTTTAGGTCACTTCCTGAGAGACCACTGAATGACAAAAGCAAAAAGTTCTAGACTTACTGTAAAAAAGAGAAATAATATAAGTAGAGAGGTGACCTAGACTATGTCCAGGTTGCTACCCTAGACGTGAGGAAAGGATAATAAGGAATAAGATAGAGAGAGAGAAAGAGAGAGAGAGAGGTTAAGTGAAAGGCAGAAGGTTAACCAGAAGAAGATTTTCAGTTTTCTAGCCTGCTCCGGGAAGAGGAAAGGGGAAAAAAGGAGATGCGCATTGCACACTACACACACAGCGCAAGGTTTCATATGTGCATTCGACTTTTGGGCTCAATAGCACTTCTCGTTATTACGGCTCAAAAGCTTCCTCGCAGTACCACGGGTGTTTTACTGAACAAAAATAATGACAAAATATGAGTACCCTAAATAAAACTACATAAATCATTGTTCCTGTATAAATGAGAATAAATTGAGCAATTTATGAACATGCAAACAGATTTATTTATGAACATGCAAAGAGAGAAAATGCGATGAAAGACTGCTTTTTATGTGTGTTGTTTCATTTTTTTTCAGAGCAAACACAAAAGCGTGTTTTCAATCGCAGTTTGCTTGCCGACGTGCAAAATGCAGAAATGTCCGAAAGATTGTACGAGATGCATATGCCGAATGAATGGGCTTCTGGAGTTTTGTCGTAATGCTACTTTCTCACTCATTTCGTTTTTTAAATGTGAAGCATTTCTTAGTGAATTTCGGCGACTTAGAGATATCTATCTATCATCTATCTATCTATCTATCTATCTACTATCTATCTATCTATCTATCTATCTATCTATCTATCTATCTATCTATCTATCTATCTATCTATCTATCTATCTATCTATCTATCTATCTATCTATCTATCTATCTATCTATCTATCTATCTACTATCTATCTATCTATCTATCTATCTATCTATCTATCTATCTATCTATCTATCTATCTATCTATCTATCTATCTATCTATCTATCTATCTATCTATCTATCTATCTATCTATCTATCTATCTATGACTTTTAGCTCTCCAGGCCGTTTTGATAATGGTATCAATACCAAACTTGGTATGGCATTACATGACTGTATGAAAAGCATATTTCACTAGTGATAACATGAAAATCATGATATGTATGTCATGAATGTCACAACCTATATTGATGGTCCTGCAGCTCTTACGGTGGTTTTGTTCACGTGGCATGTTGCAAAGCTGGTATTGTATGATATGACTGCATGGCGAACACAAGCGACAGACCCTAACATGAAAATCATGACATGCGTGTCATGTAACAACGTGACTCCGTTCCACATTCATGATGCACTCGCGGCTGTTTCGCTAGCGTCACATATACCAAATTTGGTATTCCGGTACGTGAATGGATGACGAAGGTATGTGACTGGTGCAAACATGATAATAAGATGGGTGGCATGTAATAAGATGACTGTTTGCAATGCTCATCATGCGCTTTGCAGCCGTTTCGCTAGCTCCACTTATACCAAATTTTTTATTACGGGACGTGAATGGATGAGGAAGGTATGACACTGGTACAAACATGATAAAAATCAGATGCGCGTCATGTAAGAACATGACAACATGCTACGGTCATGATGCACTCGTGGCCGTTTCGCCAGTTTCACATGTACCAAACTTGGTATTACGCAACGCCAACGGATGCCGAAGGTATGCGACTGGTTCAAACATGATAATCATTTGATGCGTGTCATGTGAAAACATGACTACATGCCACAGTAAGACGCCAATACTTTTTGACGTGACGCGGTGCGCGTGCTCGCCGGCGTTGCTACGCCAGGCGCCGGTCCCGCCTTGTACTCGTAGGCTCGCTTCGCGCTGCGTTGCTTTGAGGCATGAGCGTTTCAGCGCGTCCGGCGTCCCTCAGTCACGAAAAAAGGGAGACGCAGTGTTGTCTGGGTAACGCATCGGCGAGAAATGCAGCGTGTGACATTTCGCGTCGGTTTCCGTCGGGCCGCGCCGACGGACTCTGGTCGCGCCTGGCGTCAGACTATAGGTGCTCGCGTTTTGCTAACGTGGCGTCGCTGTGCCCAGTGCGCGCGCGTGCAACGCGACATTAGAGTATATTGGGCCCTTCATGATGCGTTCGCGGCCGTTTTGCCAGCTCCACATATAAGAGAGAGAACACAACTTTATTGTCGTCAGACTTAAGGAGGTAGGTGACCCGCCAGGCTGAACCTGATGGCCACCTCCTCTGCCCTTTGTACGGCCTGGAGCTGAACGGCCAGGCTGGTGGAGGTCAGAACTGCCTCCCACCCCTCTGGCGAGGGAGCGGCTAGGAGATCGAGAGAGGGGGGATCTTCCCTGCAGGCCCAGAGAATGTGATTAAGTGTGGCTATTGAGCCGGCACCCATACCAGCGCAATGGAGGATAGTGCGTCTTCCTCAGCATCTGTAAGGAGACTGGGCAGTAGTAAACGCAGAGTTGTGGGGGCCACAATGCCACGTGCGAAGTTGGATATAGCAGCCTTTGAGTCACTGAGTATAGTGGTGAATCCGGATGCTGCTGCTAGCGCTATCGCCGCTTCCTCAGCTTCTGTCGTATTAAGCACACGGACAGAAGCAGCCGCTTTAATTTGAGGTGAATTGGCGTTGTTGCCGGGGAGAGTGATTACGCTTATTGCATATGCTTTAGTAAACTCTCGGTATTGGGCGGCGTCAACGTACGCAACGGTTGGGTTGGACGCGTACGTTTTTTGCAAGAATTTGGCCCTCGCTTTCCTTCTACCGTCGTGATGGCTGGCCAACATGTTCTTTGGCAGTGGTTTTATGAGGAATTTCTTCTGATGTTGGGGGGGATGACAGCCGGATCGTTACCCGTAGGAGATACCACATGGTCAATGTTAGCAAGGATCCAACGCCCCGTCCTGCTTCCCTGTAATCGGTGAATTTGCGCCGTAAGATGCGCTTCAAGAAGTTCTTCTAAGGTGTTATGCAGCCCAAGACTGAGGAGGTGCTCTGTCGATGTGTTTCGGGGGAGACCCAATGCCACCTTATACGCTTTGCGTAAGAGCCGATTTAGTTGGGCTCGCTCAGATTGAAGGAGGTGCAAATAAGGAGGGCGTACGTGAAGCGCGACAAAACGAAGGCTTGAATTATCTGTAGCAGTTCTTTCTCCTTCATGCCTCGATTGCGAGCGCTCACTCGAGATATAAGATGGGCCGTCTGGTTCACGGTTACGGTGAGACGGTCTAGCGTAATGTTGTTGTGGTGGTTTGTTTGCACAATGAGTCCGAGTACTCTCATGTGGGCCACCTGCTTAATTGGCGTGTCATTGACATACACGTTAATACTAGGAAGTGGAGTCTTAATTTTGCGGCGATCTGGGGGTCGCAGTAATAGTAGCTCCGATTTGCTCTGGGAACACTCCAAACCCGCCTCTGACACGTGCTGAACGACTACGTCGGTTGCTCTTTGAAGAGTCTCCTCGATTTGACCATCGGATCCCACCGTCGTCCAGAGCGTGATGTCATCTGCGTAGAGGGTGTATCGCAGGCCGGGTATCGTGTCAAGTTTGGGAGGTAGTGACCTCATAGCGAGGTTGAAAAGGAAAGGGGACAAAACAGCTCCCTGCGGGGTGCCGCGATCACCGAGTGTGATGAGCTTAGAACGAAGGTCACCCACTGAGAGTTCAACCGTTCGATTAGATAAGAAAGCACGGACGTAGTTAAATATGCGTTCCCCGGATCGTAGTTCGGACAGACTGCCTAAAATGGCACTATGCTTCACGTTGTCAAATGCTTTGTGAAGGTCCAGACCGAGCAAAGCCTTGGTACTAGTGCCACTCTCAGGTCGTAGGAGATCGTGATGCAACTGGATGAGCGCATCCTGAGTGGATAGATGGGCCCTGAAGCCCAGCATTGTGGGGGGAAGTAGGCGGTGCTCTTCCGCGAAATTTTGCAAGCGACAGAGGACAACATGCTCCATTAGTTTGCCCAGGCAGGAGGTCAACGAGATTGGACGAAGATTCTCCAGGTCGTCCACATATAAGAACTTTGGTGTTACGTGACGTCAATAGACGACAAAACATATGACTGGTGCTAACCTCATAATCCTGACACGCGTGCAATGTAGGAACATGACAACATACCACGCTCATAGCGTGCTCAGGGCCATCTTGCTAGCTGCACATATACTAATCTTGGTATCACGTGACGTGAATAGATGACGAGTGTAAACGACACATTCAAACATGATAATCATGACATGGAAGTCTTGTACGGAATCGCTTGCCTCCATCTCGTAACGTTATGCTGATTTCAAAGTGACATAACATTTCTCATTCGTGCTTCGCATATCATCGATTCCCACTAGACGTGGGATCTGCCAACTTTTTTTTCTTAGAATAGTTAAGCCACCTTCGTATTGTGGTGCGACACCTGAAGGAAGTGCCAAGGTTGGCCGCTTTCGTCGTTCCTCTGTACCTAATTACTTTATCCATATCTTCGTTTTCATTGCTTCTTTTGTCTGTTTGTTCTATATTTTTTCTCTCATTATTCTTTGGATTCTTTATCTATTTGTATGTCTTTCACACCCTTTCTGTTTCTCTTTATTCTGACTTACATTGTCGTAAGCTACAGATCTATATATTTTTGGGTAAGTTGGTCGGGCTTAAATAAGCTCATGCTTTCTGGTACCTAAGTTCAGTATGATTAAAATGACTCAGGAGTACTCTGGTATAGGAGCGATAAGAATGGCTAAAATGTGTTCGTCAGCACAAAAAAAAAGATCAAGTATGCGTTTCCATGTCATGACAGCCAAGTTCAGCTGAAAAATAATGTAAGCTACCTTTTAATACACACTTCATGCGCACTCACAGAACAACGAAGCAAAAACCATATCTATGAAAGGAACTACTCATCCCAATCGTGACCTTGTGAGTTTGTTTGCCTCCTGCAAAGAAAAGGCGAAATTACTGCTTTTGCCCCGCAAATGTGAACTTTAGTTTCAGTGCCTTATGATCTTCTTGAAGCACACGTGACAATCTCGCCATATAGAGCCAGCCACCGACAAACAGTACACGACCTCCAGGTCACGTGGTCCTAATGTATTTAGCTTCATTAATGTATTTGGCTTCAAAATTAATGTATTTAGCTTAATGGATACCCAGCCACATTGGAATAAAGGGAAATGAAGATGCTGATAGTCTCGCGAAGAAAGCATTGAAGGAAGGACGGGATTGCACAATCCCTATGTCTGGGGCGGATATTCGACATTTTATATCGCAAGGGGCTAACCATTGTTCGATGGAGAAGTGGTTTGAGAGCCCTAAATCAAAGGAAACGATACTTTATGAAGTCGATCCACACAGAAAATTTTCCATAACGACAGACCTCCCACGACACCTAGAGACATTGATCCACCGAATTAGATTGGAAGTAGCATACACAAACAGCTTCCTGCACAAGATACATCGATCCAACTCACCGGAATGTCATTGTGGTCATGCAGAAGAAAATGTTCGCCATATTCTTTTGGAGTGCGTTAAATACGCGAATGAAAGAGAAAAATTAAAGAACAAATTAGCAAGTTTGGACAGGCGGCTTCTCACAATAAAGAAACTACTTGGACCATGGCCTGAGATGCATCTCCAGAAAAAAGCAATAATCTTCCTGACAGACTTTTTAGTGGAGACCGGACTGGACAAGCGCCTATGACTGACAGCCAGAGATGGGTATTATGTAAAATGTGGTCATGTATATACTGACACTAGAGTAGTAAGGTGTGCGCGTAAGTAGTTTATGACTGTGTGAACTGCGTGAAGAAAACTGTGTATTGGCATATTATTTGAACTGGTTTCAGTGTCCTATTTAGTGTTTTTTTCTTTTTTTTCTTTTCCGTATTGTTAATTTTTTCGGTACCGTTCTGTATTATTATTTTATTTTTCGCTGCAGAACTTTGTGATATGGAGTAGCCGAGGCAATAGGCACCTCAACCTCTCCACAGCAAAACAGTTAAAACAGAACAGAACAGTATTTAGCTTCAAAATAGTCAAACGTCACTGTTAAATCACTCTCAAAAGAACAACGTTGCAACGAAGTTTCACTCACTGCAATCATTACGAATAACGTTTTTTCTTCGTCGCAAAGATAGAGTTGGCAGAAAATTTCATCACGTTTGGTCGTTTCCGTCCCAGCGTCGAATGCCCACTGTGCAACGTGACAAGACTTCGTCGGCAGGACACAGACCTTGCTACACTTCAGCGAACTTTCTGAATAACCTGATCTCATTTCCTTGAGTCGTGATTGCAAAAGGACTGCCTTTATCTATAATATTTTATTATAGGTTAGCTATCTTTTCGCCGGCGCTACTGTGGCAAAAAGGATTAAACTCGTTTTTGATTCATCGACCCAGTCACATTGATTTCCATATGAGAGGTGACATTTCTCGGAATACGTATTCTTAAAAATGAATTTAAGGTGCGAGATTCATATAAATCCCGGTCGTGACGCTTAATTCAGTTAGGCATCGAATATTTGATATAGTCTGTTTGTTATAAGACATACGGGGTAAATGGAGCGTGAAGAAATTCAATTTTTATTACATATAAATGGCAGGGCTGGTATCGGAGCTCTGTTGTTAACCTTCTTTACACACTAAGAGGCGTTTCTTTAGGAATCGTTTTTTCGTGGCCATCAAGATTGACCTTCTCTCATAAAAGTTGCACAGCCGGACGTAGGACGTATTTACGCAATTTTTTTGGACAAAGGTTTCAAGAATAGCTCTGCTGCAAAAGATGAGTTGGTGAACTTTTCCGTCCAGTCGACATATTGCCTTGTGCTGCGACGTTTTTACGTAAAGAAGTAAAAAAATTTAAGGCTAGTTGTTCTTTTGTAGAAAAGATACTAATGAGAACTAGCAGGCAATGACGTCAAAGGAAGTATAGGGGATTTTATCACAAGTAATTGTAACGTAAATGGGCAGAAAGAAGAGTGGACGAAAATATGACTTGCCGCTGGCAGGGACCAAACCTTAAACCTCCGAATCGCGGGTACGATGCTCTACTAAATGAGCTACAATGGCAGCATTCTCTTGTCGACTTTATGAAATATGTATGATATTGCTACGTCCCCCAATACTTTCCTTAGGACGACGAGAATGTGTCTGCCTGGTACTGTGCTGATCGAGTATCTCTTGCGTTTTTTGCGTAGTAATATGTGAACATCGTGAACCTTACTACTGCGTTCATTGGCGATGAACATGGACCAGTATGATATCTGCCAAGTCCTGTGGCGTCCGCGGTGGTGGCGTCTAGGAAGCGGATGGGCTCTTACTGCGACCTCGAGGACACTGAAGTCTACTCACTGTCAGGTGAGGGGCCATCTGACGCTGATTTCGAACTTGTGACTAGCGGAACTTGTGACTAGCCAGACTTGTGACTAGCTGAAGAGGCGTAACACCAGGTCTTGATCACACAATACACCGATTGAAGGAACGCTGCGAAGGCCCGAAGCCAACATCGTCATTTTCGTTCCTGTTGACGCCAACGGAAACATGAAGCACCTCAACAGGCAAGCTGTCTGGACGCTGCTGGATGGCTGGCGCCAGGTTGAATCAACGGCACCCGAGTGAGCTCACGTTAAAAACGTCATAGAATTGACGCTTTGCATGAAACCAGACTGGACACACTACAAAAGGTGACAAAGCTGGGTGGAGCAGACGTACGCTCCTGAATCCCAGTGGGTTTCCACGTCGTCACCAGCGTCTCCACGAGATTCAGGCTGCCATTCCAAGTTCCGACTTGTGTGGTCTCATCAAACGAGCTAGCGAAAGCTACCATCATCTCCAAGGTTCCTCTCCTGATAACTAACGTGGCGTGAAAATAGATTTCAAGGGCGGCTGTATACCTTTCTATGTAAAGCTTGACCCCTTCCGACATACTTGAAGACCGTTTGTGCCAAAACGACTGCAATACCACAACTGCATAAAACTAGGTCATCTCAAGAACCATATGCGAAAATAGGAGAGTATGTTCTCGCTGCGGCGAAGTCCACGGTGCCGACAATCGTATATCCGATGTTCTGAAGTATTCTGATTGTAATGGACCCCACGTAGCCTACTCCAATGAGTGCCCTAAAATTAAAAGGGAAACTGACACAAATGACAAAGGACCATATATCACATCACAAGGCAGCCGAAAACACCAGAAATTGGGAACATCGTCGACATCGGTGTCGCAGTTCAAAAAAGAGGATTCCTCTGCATCAATAGCACCTTTTGAATGCCCTCCTTCACTGACTCCTTTGTCAAACGGACCCTTCACGGCCACTGTGAATTTCAATTGGCCTACATTGCCAAAGACACAGCCTCAAGGATGGGTGACAGCTGGCGTAAATGACAACCAAGGAAAGCATGAACACATCTGACGCAGCGTCGCCTTCATTGCCGAAGTCGCGGAGACGTGCTGAATCTCTGTGCACATATGCAACAGCAAACACAGAATCAGTGACTATCCGGTTGTCTGGAAAAGACAAAGCAATCGTAATTATTCTTCAGTCACTCCAAGACACACTTTGCATGTTTGTCGGCAAGCTAAAATCACCGCTAAGCCCGTGCAACAAGCGTTGGATGGTCTGTGTGCGGTACTTGCGAGTTTTCAGAAGCACCATAACTAGTCAACCTACAGTGCAAGGTGATGCACCCGAGATGCAGCATTCACAACCATGTAACGTAGCAGCGTTTTTTGTGTGCTACCTTCTTTATATGCCCCCATCTTTCAATCCCTCATTCCCCTCCCCATTGCAGGATAGCAAACCCGACAAACGTCCTTTTGACCCTCCCTCCCTCCCTCCCTCCCTTTCTTTCTTCCTTCCTTCCTTCCTTCCTACCTTCCTTCCTTCCTTCCTTCCTTCCTTCCTTTCTTTCTTTCTCTCTTTCTTTCTTTCTTTCTTTCTTTCTTTCCAGTTACTTCTCAATGCTTTTTGTTTATGTTGTTGCTCAGGGGAACTATTGAGTGCGTCTGGTGATCTGTTAGCCAAATTTAATTTTTGAGGTATACGGTTGCAGTGTGTGATGCATTTTGTACTTACTCTTCATATGATATGGTTTTGTGACTCGCATATCCAGTATTGAGTGAGGAATGTTTAGAAGGGTATCTATAGCTGTGGATACAGCATTAGACGCCACATATACACTCAAATGACTGCATGCTCTACAAAACAGAGGTATATAGCATTAAACTTTCAGTGTCGTATTGCGTTAGAACTTTAGAATGCCGGGCTGTCCTATACTGTGGTGTACTGTAAGTATGCTGTCGTCTTCGCTTCGCGTAACGCACCATGTGTAACGTATTGAGCGTGCGCTCGTGCAGAGAAGTCCTCTTCCTCCTGTCACACTGTCGTTCTTTGAGCGCGTCGTTTCTCGGCTTTCTGAGATATAGCCTACTTGTGTTGAGAAATACTTAAAAAACAAATATTAGGGTTCTGCAGACTATCTCAGCCCCAGCACTCTTAGTGTACCTTGATTTGCCCTGCTCTACGTCAACAGCGGAAACCATTGCGATTGCTCGCGACCATCCAATGCAGACTCACACTACGATCGAACTCCTGAGAACGCACGTCAAACATTTTGCACGCACTTCCTGTCATCACCTTGCCACACTGCCTTCAGAGACACCAAGCATCGTTCACTAAAACTGTTTCAAGCTGAACGACAAACTTCTCTCAAGCCCTCGGGCTTCACCATAGTGTCTGAACCATCAATGCATCCGCGGTGCCTTATTCGACCGACAGTACATCTCAGTGTGCAAGGAGTCTGCAAAAAATCTTAGATGTCGTCGTCAGTACTGAAGCAACTCTCTCTGCTTCTTTTGCACGAGAGGTATGCAGACAGTGTACATATATACACTGATGATTACACAAACCTCCCGTCTTCGGCCAGTGCAGTGGTTGTCCCAGCAAGAGTGATGACCATCAGCTTTGGGACTGACCACCCCAAGACGTCGACAGTTGCAGAACTAGCTGCTGTACGCGCTGCTCTTCGTTTGGTCAATAATAAACCACCCCGACAGTGGTTGATCTTTACCTACTTCCAAAGGAGCCCTACAATCTGTAGCGCTGCATCGCGGGCCATGCGAACAGCTTCTATTTGAAATTCAGCATCTTATTCATACATCACATGAAAAAGGGCACCACGTAACTTTTCAGTGGCTTCTAAGTCACTTCTGCGTCATAAGAAACGAACACGCCGATAATGCCACTCGGGCTGCTCTTGACCGTACGCATGAGGATGCCAAATATCTTTCAAAGCCAGATGCGGCCAGCAGCCTTCGAGGGCTTGCACTTGAGATAAAGCTCTCTTTATGGTGCCCACCAAGCAGCCAGATCAACCAGACCACTTATAAACACCGCCTTCGCTCTTTAATGTATCTCTATATTCCAAGTGGACGCCACCGAAGAGAGGCCACACTGCTTTATCGTTTACGGTTAAATCGTAATCCTTCCGTATTGTAATGGCCGACAATGCTCTTTTCGATGCCTGTAATTGTGAAAAGATGCTACGCCACATTCTGTGTGGCTGTCTGGTGAACAATATGCAGAGACAATCACTGACGTCCACTATAACGCGCCTCAATAATAAACAAAAAGTCTGTCGAATCTGTTCTAGCATGTTGTCGACAAGGGACATTGCCGCTGAACGTGACTGAAGAATTGCTGACGTTTTTGAGGAAGACGAACCTGGTCAAGAGGCTGCGAGAGAAATGTCGCGTTCTACGCCAGATTATTGGACTCTTATTGACTAGGCGCTTGTGCACAGGTTGGGTGATGTGCTATCTCTCTATCCCTTTCCTCTCTTTCCTCTTACTTTTAGGAGCGAAGCTCCTTAAGGCGTGGGCTGTGCGTCCCCTGTATGTAGCCACCTCTCGTTCAGTTCTTGCAGTGTTCACTAGATGGCGGTACTTGTAGCTGACGGCATTAAGTATTACGCTAGCCACCGCCCGATCCAAAGGGTACAGCCATATCCATCCGTCCATCCATCCATCCATCCATCCATCCATCCATCCATCCATCCATCCATCTATCCATCCATCCATCCATCCATCCATCCGTCCGTCCATCCATCCGTCCGTCCGTCCGTCCGTCCATCCATCCATCCATCCATCCATCCATCCATCCATCCATCCATCCATCCATCCATCCATCCATTCATCTGTCCGTCCGTCCGTCCGTCCGTCTATCCAAAAGATGCAAGATGTTATAAACTAGACGGCGGTACGTGTAGTTGATTATGAAAGATGCGAGGTGTTATAAAATAGGAATGATGCCACATATGGCGCGTGTCATCATTCGATATAGTGCGGCGACGTACGCTAGGGGGAGCGTTGCAATAAAATCGAGTGGGCAAAATGTACGGAGGATTCATGGTTTACCAGGTTTACCTCCGGAGCTTCGCCCACTCATCATCATTCACTCCGTGGATGTGGCGGCATTTTTCAATCATCCTCATCTCTGTCCCACGTGTAGGGTAGAAAACTGGTTATCCTGGGCTGGTTGACCTCCCTACTTTTCATTCTCTTCGCTCTTGATAATGATCACTTATCATCATCAGCAAAAAAAACTACGGCGCTTGGCGCAACGCTGACAAAATCACATATAAAAATAGAAAAAGGCAGCAAGTGCTTATTAGAAAGAGAGAGAAAGAAAGAAAAAGGAAAGAGGAAGAAAAATAAAAAAGAGCAAAATTGATAAAGAAGTAGATAATTAGAAAAATGAATGCACACAGAGAGAAAAAAAATGCAGAAAAAATGAAAAAGAAGATGAAGTGAAGGAGAGGCGGAAAACAGAAAGAAAAGCGAAGTTAGGCTGCCCAGCGGCACAGTTCCTTCAGGTTTGGCACCGCGACGAACGAATCTGCCCTAATTTAATTTGTGAGCACATTACTTTTTGTTTGTCTTGTAACGTTCTGTTGTAGAAGACGGCTAAACTGCTCAACTATTAGAGACTAGTGCGATGATTCTACTTATTATTGGAAGGATCACACAAATTCATTTGACCGACTAAGTTCCTGACGACCACTCTTTAGGATGATAATGTATAAAACATTATTTTGGTCCAGAAAAGGCGCAGGGGAGGTCCCGCGCCACGCGGCTAATGCCACGTAAGGACCGCCAAGCCGAGCTTGGTGGCCCGTTCACGGGCACTCTGGACGGCACTCTGAACGTATGGAATTAACGCATGCCGTAAATTCCACAATAGAGAATACGCAGCGCGACGAGGAGGCACTGACTACAGCTTGCAAAGAAATGAACATGGCGCACATCATATTTTGATGCCCCGTCAACTGAATGCCAAGCGTAACCAAATAAGATTGGCCCACCCTTAGCAGGAATGCGCAGTATCGAAATAAACATTCATCACGTATGGATTTAAATTATGGCTCAGGAAAACCTTATGCCAATTTGTGTGAAAATAATATATGTGCGGAATTCTAGGAAAATATTGATTTGTTGCAAGAAACGTTCTTAAGTTCAGTAAAACTAAAAAAAACTAGAACTTTAACGTCGTTCATTCCATTGTAGTCCTGATGCCGCGCTGCCTTCGAGTAATTTTATAAAACCCATTTTATGTGCCTATGCTATATTTCTGTGACAAATTATGGCTACGTTTACTTTAACTGGACTGCCATAATCTTTGACGGAAGTAGCCTTGCTCACGGAAATAGGCACGACCACAAAGAAGTTCGGAAATAGCCCGTGTGAGTGAAACGTAGCGTCACGTTGCCAGGCGATGTTTTAAAGAACGCATTTCCTTTGTGATATGAGGATAATTTCTGAAGGACATTGGAGGCGTCATGTTTTGAGAAACATATCAATGCTGATCTCCGCGGGGAATAAAATAAAGCAGATTCCACGTACCTTGGGAATCGATATTATGTGAAACATGCGGTTGTACTCTCACTCTGTTGTAAATTTTTATTTAGGGAAACGTTACGAGGTTGCGCTACAGATATGTAGAGATATACGCACAGACATATGGTGAAAAGCCACATATGTTTTATATAGAGTTCTTTAGAGTTGTGTAACCAGGCCGACAGCAATATGAATATTAGCAACACCAGAAATGATAAGCTGCTACATAAAACCACTTGAGCGGATGGCGCTTAAATTCGGTGGACGTTAACCCGACATGACAGCGTTGTGTTTGCTACAAAATGTGCGATGTCGACTTTTGTGCAAGAAAAGAGGAGTAGCTGGCGCCACGCATTGGCACCAACCTCTCCTGATATACATTTAATTTAAAAAAAGCTGTATCCGAGGAGTATACGTACTTTATGCCCATGAAATAAGATAGTCAGCACTGCAAGTACAACTGACGTTTTGCGAACATTAGAGTGTACTTAGAGACCTGGCGTGGCTCTGTCGTAAAAGACTTGGATGCCATGCAAAATGGTGGGGTTCGATTCCTGCTGGGGCTCTCAGATTTTTCTTCACATTCATCGGGTCAACGTAGCCGATGTCCGCTTTTCTTTTGTTAAAGCTCACATGTTAGGGCTACCCATATGTCTTCTCGATGTTCCTGGGTGCATATAACGTGTTATATGATTATGGACCTAATAAAACTCCAGGTCTGCGCAGAAGGCGCAGCGCAGTCACTGCGAAAGCTAGACAAGCGGCCTTTCAGAGCCTTTTCCAAACACTCATTTGCTAACTGCTGCAAGCACACTTGCTGGGTGCCCACCACGGAATTAATAATAATATTATTCGGGTAGTAGACCAGGATTCAATATGCTATTTGTCGTCACTCTTCCGATTCTTCTGAGAAGCGTTGTATGCGCTAAACACTTGCAAGGAATATTGTGACAACTGTTCATGTAGTGGCTGATGACGATGAGGAATTACGCCTGAAGTGGGTATACGCCAGAGTTGTCGCGTGATAAAAACAACCTTTTGTAATGGCTTGGAGCATTGGAAGACCTACTCGTTACGTTATCCGCATTGTGTGACGCCTCGATGTTCTTTTGCTGTTTTAAACGCTTTAATACTCATATTAACGCGATTCCTTTCCCAAAATCAAGCCTACCTAAGGAAATTTTGCAAACAAGTCCGAAGCACCAGCGTGGCTCAGAACATACTTCATCACAGGTCAGGCAAACACACACAAGCGTCAAGAACGGGAAGCCACTCCGGAACGGGGTCAAAAGTCTCGACAACACTGCGCACTTGAGCAGCTGCTTCTCGGAAGACAGATCTCGTCGACCGTGGTGGCTCGGCGTGTCTATCGATCATGCGACTTTTCCATAATGAATAAAGTCCTAACAACATAAACAGGTCGTAAGGAGTACTATCAGTCAGACTCTTTTTGAACAGAAGGAACCTAATAGTTCTGTGTACTTTACTGGTGATAATGTCATTCATTAAAGGAAAAAAAAGCACCAGCGTGGCTCAGTGGTAGAATACTGGGGGCTGGCTCGCAGCGGACCCGGGTTCGAGCCCCACTGAATCTTGTTTTTTTCTTAGTTCGCGATAGTGGTTACAGACACGGGCGATGGTGGCGGTGGACAACTACGGCAGCGCGCATGACCCGAGTTTAGATCTGAAACAAATTTCATTGTAAAAGTTGTTTCATTCATCAACCTTTCGCACATACCCGCATACCAGAGGCACATACCCATCCGCGGTTGTGTGCTACTGTCCGGAAGAAAATGTATGACGACGTACGCGACGAGCTTGTGACATTGTTCATGTCATGACCAGCTAGTCGTATTCGTCAAGCCATCTTAACCTCCCATACTACTTTTGGCTTAACCCAAACGAAGGGGTTTACCACGAGAGCACCTAAATGTAGGTGACTATACAAATACATACGAACACAGACGCCAAAAGTGCATATAGTTATTTATTCATCTGATTTTCATACGCGGAAACACAGGGACACAGGGGAAAGAGGTAGAGAGCAAGCTGGCAACTGCCACCTGGAGGGGCACAACGCATGCTCACTCTTGCGGGACGAGAGAAGAAACAGAGGAAACAAAGATAAGATGGGAAAAAGTGGAAAGAAGATAAGAGTCCGCCGAAAAAATGATTCACATTTAATTCAGAAATTTCGGCTTTGTGTTGCCCTATGATGGTTGAACTCGTACTGACCGCATGTGGAGCCTCGCGGGAAAATTACTTCCCACGAGTCCCATCTCTGCAGCTAACTTATACTAAGCGTTATTATTCGAAATAGCGTAGGAAATAATCCCAGTGCAGTTTAGAAAAGCCGCAACACATAATCATGTTACGTAATGTTCCAAAACTAACTTGCCCAACCACGACAGCTTGCTCCCCTCCATGCGATGACATGTCCAGAAAGCTCGTTACGAAATAACGAATAAGTCTTGGTTATGTAAACCAACCAGTCATGTATTTCAAGAACTTTCAGCTAGCTCCTTATGGCAGAGCCATTAGAAGAGCGTCGATGCGATAAGTGATCTCAGTCATCTCCGAATATCAAACTCCGTTGCCCTATTTTCAGGCCTACTGCATAAAGTACAACGCCACGTAACAACGTATCACTTGGTCACGTGTCACTTGCTATGGCTTTCTTAACCTTGCATTCTTTTTTTAGGTATGGTTAATTCTTCTCAGGCAGCAGTCCCATCAAGGAAGCTTAGGCGCCAGAAAAAGCTCTATAGGGTTTTCTTAACAAATCTCGCGGATAAGGGAAGCTTGCTATTAGCCCATTCGTGTGATTATATAAATACATGTTACTTAGGCCGAGTCTTTCGTTAGAACCTGTGATTCGGGTATGAATATTAGGCTGTCACACAGCTTTCAATATTTATTGCGTGTATAAAACTGTCACGAGATATGTTGGAAAGTTTACTTTTCTGCGGTACCGTTGGCGTGGTTCTGTTCTTTTTCGGTAAATTATCCATTATACGAGTTATAACGTCCCAAATGAAAGCATCATAACTACCAGGTTGGTTACACTTAATGAAAGCAAGAAAGGAGAATTTGTTCAAAACAAGAATCTGTTGAAGGTAAATTGTGTCTGTCCGTATATGAAGGCGATTTCGACCTGTCCATAATCCTTAATGCTTTCAGAAAACAAAGTATAGTTTTACTGTAGCACCAAGTTCTGAGAATATATAATTGTCAAGTCAAATTAAAATGCGCTTACATTACTTGTATTGAAGACAACTTATAGAAATTGTATGTTTAAGGCAATCGTAGTAGCTATTCAACCTTTGAATGGCCCTATTTGCAGATATAAGAAAACATGCATACCGATGTCTTTCTAATGACGGTCGACATGAAATAATGGAATAGAACGTGGACTGTTCAAAAGAACGTCTGATTAAAGAAAACGCTGACCCGGTTTGAAGAAGCGACAACGTAAAAAGGGTGATGGGGACCTGCAACCAACAGTGTATATAGTGATGCAAGTTAGTTTCCTTGTGGAAATTTTTAACGCTAATATTAACCAACTTTTTAAAATGCTGATTATATATACGATTGCTGGGTCATAGTTTCATTCGTGAAGCATGAATCTGCGTTTATCATTTTCTTGTAATTTGAGTATTGAACAATGTGTACGTCTTGAGTGACACTAGGCTCTTCAATAAAGCCATATTTAATCGTAGTCAAACACTTGTTTGTCTTCTTCAGCATGCTAGGTCTTGCGTTTTTCTAAATGTCCTACCACTTAACATAATTTGCTTTAAGATGATTCAGACAATCTTTCTCTGGAACTGTGAACTACATGTCACCATCTTAATTTTTTTTCGAATATCTGATAATCGCGATTCTCGTGACAACAACCACCCACTCTTGGATGGTGACAGTCAATCTGCAAAAACAAAACGAACTATAAACACGTTTTCATATTCGTGTTCTCGCGGAAATAGCGATTTTTCTATTCTAGATTTTTCAGTCTTCTTTGTACTTGCCCAATGTAGATTACTGATAACCTCCATTAGCTTCTCGTGGATGTTTTTTTTCTCTCTTTCGTGCCACCACCTGAAGTTCGAAAATCTTATGAGTGATGTGGACGAAGTGTAATGGTATGTAATTATTTACTATAGACTTCATTCTTAGAGTACCAGGCTGTGTTTAGAGAGAGTTTAGAGAGGTTAAACTACTGGACTTCTCCCAGAAATATGCGACCTTAAAACAACCTTTCTAAACTCTATTTTGAAACGTCGCGCGAGATTTCGTTATGCACACGTACTGGCTATCGTAAAACTGGAGCACCAAGTTCTGAGAATACATCATTTTCAACTAGGCTAAGTGAACTCTGGTGATCTACAGTGAATTTTACATGCTACTTACAGCACTGCGGATTATACATGGCTTTGAAATGATTGCCTAAGGAGTGCACCTTATTACTGTCATTAATACGCATTGTTTTCGCTTTCCTTTTTTAATCTTTCTGCCACTTTTGCCCTCTATTTAGTGCAGGATATCAAACCGAATGTTACAAAGCTGGTTGACTTCCCTTCATTTCCCTCGACTTTATTCTGACTTTTTAATTTTAATGCTTTTTTGGATTTATTCTGAGGGAACCTGAACTTCAAAATGTTTACACGAAAACATGATTTCTCCTAGCTTATGAAACATCGAATTGAATTGAATGAATTGTGGGGTTTAACGTCCCAAAGCCACCATATGATTATGAGAGACGCCGTAGTGGAGGGCTCCGGAAATTTTGACCACCTGGTGTTCTTTAACGCGCACCCAAATCTGAGTACACGGGCCTACAACATTTCCGCCTCCATCGGAAATGCAGCCGCCACAGCCGGGATTTGATCCCGCGACCTGCGGGTCAGCAGCCGAGTACCTTAGCCACTAGACCACCGTGGTGGGGCTAGCTTAAGAAACTTCGCCCCATTTTTGCCACTCAAATACTAAGTAAAGTGAAACCCCATCACGAAAAGCCGTATGCACAAACTATCTGCTTCAGTACGCGAGGTATGACCTTTTACATTCATGTCAGAATTTTCTTTGTGTATTTCTGATTCCTTTTCGCAAAAAACAAAACAAAAAACATATTGAGTGTGAAAAATTGATAATCAGCAAATTATCGAGAATAAAGCGCAGGTTTGGGACATGCCAGAGATGGGTGTTTTGAAAAAGTGATGTACAGCTTCTCAGCACGGCTGTGCTTGCTTGCTTGTAGCTGCTGTATACCACTGCTGACACCTATTGGGATGACACCCTTTCTTTCCTATGCCGGTTGGACCGTCTGCCGATAGCCAGGCTGACGGATGAAGATGGATGCGCAACCAAGACATCCTAACGGCTCAGGCAGCTTGCAACTACATTCAGGAGACCGAGCTACTTTTAGCATCAACGCCACGATACTTTTTGCTTACTGTTTCCTGAAGTCCATATTTTGGTTCATACTTTTCTTAATACGGTTGAGAGCTGAAATGCTCGTCTGTGGAAACAACTTTACACGTAAACCGATGAAGCGCTAGATAAAATGCATACGACACTGATGGCCAATGTGATTATAAAGACCGAGTGGCCCTGTTTCAGTTCTCTGTTCTATTGTGGACATTACGTAGCATGCGCTCATACATTAGGTGCCACCCGCTTCTTGCCACATAGAAATATTAACAAAAACATGAGGTAACCAGGCGACTGTGAACAAGACTTATTAAAGGCAGTTCCGGCCACTTGGTAACCTTATAGAGTTTTGCCAACCCCTGGGAAGAAATGATGTTGAAGTAAACATTCCGGATTCTTCAAGCCTGCTCTATCGCAGTGACTGGTACAATCCACGCGCAGGGAGTGGGTAATGGTATGTTCAAGCATACTTCTGGAATTAGTGCAGCGTACTTTGCTTATCAATGCCACGTGAAAGTACCCCGGTCAATCACGTGCTGAGAGCTAGTTCCCCTGTTCTGTAAAAATTGAAGATAGTCACCACATTTTTAGTCGTGAAAAAAAGAAAGCACACTTCATGAATCGGATTACAAACGTTTGAGGAAAAAATGTGCATGTATGTATAACTAGAAACATTTAATATATCTTTATAATGGCAAAGAGATATGTAATCTAAAAACACAAACTTTCTTGAAAATTTCGAAAAGATATGTATACATAGAGACATAAATTCTTTTTAAAGATAAAAGATCACACTCCAGCAAATGAACTGCTTCAGGAGCCAAATAAAAAAAATGGTCTTTTGTTTTTCGATAAAAAGCATTTATTTAAAAGGCTCTTCAAGCATATCGAGATTTGGTATATAAAAAAATTGGCAGATTCCACGTACAGTGGGAATCGACGATATGCCAAGCACGAATTAGAAATGTTGATATGTCACTTTATTATCAGCAAAACATTACGTGGTGGAGCTAAATGATGCCTTACGTGACTTCCGTATCATTATTATCATGTTTAGATGTGTCGTTTACCTTCGTCATCTATTCACATCACGTGATACCAAATTTAGTATATGTGGAGCTAGCGAAACGGCCGCGAGCACGCTATGATCGTGGTATGTTGTCATTTTCTTAAATGACATGCTTTTCAGCATTATCATGTTTGCACCAGTCATATACTTTCGTCATCCATTGAAGTCACGTAACACCAAATTCAGTATATGTGGAGTTAGCGAAACGGCCGCGAGCACATCATGAAGAGCCCAATATACTTCAACGTAGCGTTGACGCGCGCGCACACTGGGCACAGTGACGCCACGTCAGCAAAACGCGAGCACTCTAACGCCAGGCGCGAGCGGCGTGACCAGCGTCCGTCGGCGCGGCCCAACGGCAACCGGTGCGAAATGCGGCATGCTGAATTTCGTGCCGATGCGTTACGCAGACAACAGTGCGTCTTAGTTTTTACGTGATGGAAGGACGCCGGACGCACTGAAACGCGCATGCGTCAAAGCAACGCAGGGCAGCGTGCGCCTGCGAGTGTACGGAAGGACCGTCACCTGGCGTGGCAACGCCGCGTGATGCGACGAAATGAACGCCGGCGACCACGCGCACCGCGTGACGTCAAATGTATTGGCGCCTTGACTGTGGCATGTAGTCATGTCCTCACACTACACGCATCTCATGATTATCATGTTTGCACAGTCAGATACCTTCGTCATCCATTGACGTCCCGTAATACCAAATTTTGTATAAGTGAAGCTAGCGAAATGGCCGCCAGAGCATCATGAGCATGGCATCGTCGTCGTCCATTCACGTACCGTAATATCAAAATCGATATATGTGACGCAAGCGAAACGGCCATGAGCGCATCATGAGCGTGGCATGTAGACATGTTGTTACATGACACGCATCTCATGATTATCACGCTTGCACCAGTCACATACCTTCATCTTCCATTCACTTACCATAATACCAAATTTGGTATAAGTGAAGCTAGCGAAACGGCCACCAGCGCATCATGAGCGTGCCATGTAGTCATGTTGTTACATAACACGCATCTCATGATATCATGCTTGCACCAGTAAAATACCTTCGTCATCCATTCACGTACCGTAATATCAAAATTGATATATGTGAAGCAAGCAAAACGGCCACGAGCGCAGCATGAGCGTGGCATGTAGACATGTTGTTATATGACACGCATGTCACGATTTTCATGTTAGGGTATGTCACTTGTGTTTGCCATGCATTCCTGTCAGATAGATAGATAGATAGATAGATAGATAGATAGATAGATAGATAGATAGATAGATAGATAGATAGATAGATAGATAGATAGATAGATAGATAGATAGATAGATAGATAGATAGACACGCTCAAAGTCGCCGATGTTGACTAAGAAATGCTTCACATTTAAAATTGGCTGGGAAGTTTTGAGGTGAGACTTACTGCAGAAGAATGTAACTGATGTACTCAGTTTCCTTCATAAACAGCCGTAATGGTTACACGAGTAAACGTTGCTATTTCTTACACTATTAGTGTGCCTCCATTCATATTCATATGCCATTCTTATGTGCGGGTTTTCGTTAAGGCTGTTTCAAACAAAGAAGCGAACCCTAACAATTTCGTTCCTACTTTAACTTTTCACTTTAAGCGTGCAAATATGCAGTCAAAGTACAGTTTTTTGTCGTATAATTAGCACTATGGTTGATTGTTTCAATAAGCATCGAACGTACATCTCAATCTTGCTTTACGTACGCCGTTGTTATTTTAGTACTACTACTACATAATCGTAACCACGTAGACCAGTGTCACCAGATTTTCAGACTCATGAATCAATGAACCAATGCAACTTTATTCAGCCACCTACACGGCCACAAAAAGTTCGGTAGCGCTCTCGAATAAAGTGCTTTGAGTCCAAATCTACGCCTCTTAATAAACTGCCTTTCACAGTTCTCTGATCACTATTGAAAAGAACAAGTCTAGGCTGCTTTCAGGTCTCTAACTGGCAATAGCTCACACAGAGGTGAGTGAATAATCAATATACTTGCGAAAGCTATTTTGTACGCGTATTGCCTTTTTTGATTATTACTACAATTGTTCTATTTTTATCGACAAGGCCTCATCAAGGTTGAGGCCCACGGGATGGCTTTATGCTCTCCCATTGTACAGTACGAAGTACTTTAAACCGTTAACAACTTCTTCTAAACATACAGTAGCTTATCTTCGTCAGTGTGTGAGGTTCGCGGGATGGCTTAATGCTCTCCCATAGTAGAGAACCTGGTACTCTAAATCCTAGGCTTAATCTCTTTTTCTGAACAACTTGCTCTGGGGAAGTTTGGTGAATGGAAACAGCGTTGCGATAGTAACTCAGTGGTGAAGCGTTAAAAATTTTGTGGTTTGTTTAGTGATTCTCCGAGTAAGCTTTAATGATCGGAAGTGTTTCCGAATGAGCAGGTTCCCTTTTTCATAGCGAACGCTTAAATGTTTGATGCCAACAAAGGAAATAAAATACGGCACATGTCTGAAGTAATCATAGAAATATCATTTCGAAAGCGTTACAACGGAAATTTTGTCATATAAAAATGATTGCGAATATACTAGTCAATGCGAACTTCACGCTACTGAAATTATATTGCAGCAGAAATGAAATGTTCATTAGCTTTTTATTCGATTGTAATGTGAATAATTGATCAACTGTTCCTCACTCGGCATCGAGATTATAATGAACCGAAGTTGTGAAGCCGAATAACGCGAAAACCAATCCGGTAAGACTGAGTTGGACCAACAAGGGCTAAGAAAAAGAGATTAACATCAACAGTTCGCTGATAGCTGCGAGGTCAGTTGTTAGTACTTCATCAATCTGATCTCTGCGGAAACATCCCAATTCATACACGTGGACTAGCTAAATTTTAGCCTCATCGTTGGAGGTGAAGTGCGTTCGAGAATGAACGCACAGAGTGACCCCGTGCGAGCAATCTGATTAGAAGTTTCTTTCATAAAAATAGCGCACGCCACGTCACGCAATGCCTCAAACAGCGAAAACGGACGACTTAAAGACTACTCTTTGTGCTTATAGCTGTTTCCAGGCTGTAGCTAGGTGATGCAGGATGATTGTTATTGCTCCTTGGTCGTTGCTAGGATTTAAGTAGGTGACGCTAGGTCATTCCTGAGCCGAGTCACAGCGCCGAAAGGTTCGAGCTTGCGATTGAAGGTTTTGTCACAGACACATGGAGCCTTTCGTTGTCCGGGACCAGAAACAGCCACAGACATGACACGACATGTTCAATTTTCAGCTGCAGACACAAACGCTGAAACTAATCGTTCGTGCCTCTCATAGATCTACGGCTACGTCGTCGGTGGCCGTGGCCTAACATCGCTTCGGGTTTTTATCGTAGCCGCCGTTGGCTTTCTCGCACTTTGGCCTTTTCTCGGTGTACGTGCTAGGCGTCTTCGTCTCGCTGCCATCACTTTCCAGCAATTTGTTGTTGGTATAGATGTTGCCATATTCACTTCTAGTGAACTAATGGTGAATAGTGGAATTTAACCAGTTTCTCTGACACATACTCAATTACGGTGACACTTTTCTTATGGGCTGTGGCGCATACCCGCATCATAATAAGCCGCGAAAATTACGGCTCACCAAAAGATTTTCGCTGCTAAACATCATGAACCTTCTCACAGATTCTGTCATGGTGGGGGCCGCATGAGAGCACTGAGTACTAGCAGAGGAAACGAGGTCACGATCGGCTGTATACAAGGAGGTACGTGCTGTCAATAGTGTTATGAGATCAGTAAGCGGCTGTCGCTGTGGTACTCACCGTTCGACGCGGTCTTGTTAGGTACGGCTTTTCATGCTGGCACTGGGTGGCCAATGAAGTGGTGAATATGCACCAGTCGCGGCGAACTACATCAACCCTTATGGCACTCTAGATAAGGAATTCAGCTGGAATTAACGAAAGTGATTCTTCATAAAACAAGCTTAATCATCACCATTCCTGGTTAAAACTTCAAATTGACTAACAGAAACAAATCACTAGAAGTCTGTTCTGTTCTGTTTTGTTTTAAATGTTTCGCTGTGGAGAGGTTGAGGTGACTATTGCCTCGGCTACTCCATATCACAAAGTTCTGCAGCGAAAAATAAAAGAATAATACAGAACGGTAACCAAAATTTAACAATACGGAAAAGAAAAAAAAACTTAATAGCACACTGAAACCAGTTCAAATATCATGCCAATACACAGTTTTCTTGGCACAGTTCACAGAGTCATAAACTATTTACATGCACACCTTACTATTCTACTGTCAGTATATACACGACCACATTTTATATATACCCATCTCTGGCTGTCTGTCATAGGCGCTTGTCCAGTCCGGTCTCCACTAAAAATTCTGTCAGGAAGATTATTGCCTTTTTCTGGAGATGCATCTCAGGCCATGGTCCAAGTAGTTTTTTTATTGTGAGGGGCCGTCTGTCCGAACTTGCTAATTTGTTCTTTAATTTTTCTCTTTCATTCGCGTATTTAACGCACTCCAAAAAAAATATGGCGAACATTTTCTTCTTCATGACCACAAGGCATTCCGGTGAGATGGATCGATGTATATTGTGCAGGAAGCTGTTTGTGTATCCTACTTTTTAATCGAAGTCGGTGGATTAATGTCTCCAGGTGTCGTGGGAGGTCTGTCGCTATGGAAAATTTTCTGTGTGGATCAACTTCATAAAGTACCGTTTCCTTTGATTTAGGGCTCTCAAACCACTTCTCCATCGAACAATGGTTAGCTCCTTGCGATATAAAATGTCGAATATCCGCCCCAGACATAGGGATTGCGCAATCCCGTCCTTCCTTCAATGCTTTCTTCGCGAGGCTATCAGCCTCTTCATTTCCTTTTATTTCAATGTGGCTGGGTATCCATTGGAATACGATGTTTTGACCCTGCGATGAGGCATATTTCACAGTTTCTGCAATACATTGTGCTATTTCACCATTTTTGTAAGGTGATCTCACATTTCTGATTATCCGAAGAGCAGGTTTGCTATCAGTGCATACCACCCATTTTCGTGGCTCAGGATTCTCGCAGATAAGCTTAACTGCTTCAAAGATAGCCACCAATTCTGCTGTCGTCGATGAAGATTTGTGCGATAATTTGTACATCTTCTTTTTCTGAATTTCGGGTATAAAGATCGCACAGGCTGACGCTTCTTCAGTGCATGATCCGTCTGTATATATCTTTGTTTTTTCAATATGCATTAGATGAAGCTGATGAAGTACCATCTGTGCCGCAACTAAAGGTGCCATGTCTGCTTTCTTCTCTATGCCATCTATTTCACGGATAACGTTGAGAAGTGGCAGCGTCCAAGGTGGTTTTGAAGGTTTTCATTGTTTATATTTTGGTACTAATACTTGAAATGATGATATACTATCCTGTTGTCAATGTCGAAAATTGGTGCGGGAATTTTCCTGCTCATGAAGCGGTGGTCGTGCTTTCCAGAGGTGCTTGTTAGGACCATCTCAGAATGCAGATGTGTCACTGGATTTATTCAACTATGTCTGCCTAGCACGCCATATTGAAAGGTGATAATTGTATCGTATATTCCAAATTGAATCAGACGCTGCCCTAGGTTGTCAAAATAAACAGTCGTGTTACTACGACACTCAAAATTGCCTTCGTTTCCGAGTCAGAAGCACTCGAAGCTGTTTTTTTACGCGATACAGGTTGGTACATAGAAAGTATGCTCCGATAATAATAAGAAAAATTGTTTCCGAACACGTAGCGCATCGTCAATGCTTCCATATGCACTTAAACAGGGTAACCTCGAAAGTCGGGCATAAAGCTAAAAACGAAAATGAGCACCAAATCTTTTCATTTTTTTTTCATTGCCGCATTACAGCCAGAATGCCAGGGAACGCGCGTTGCGTTGTTCTCATTTTGATATCTCGCAAAGACGCAGCGCGTGATGTCGGAGCATGTGCTTCGGCCTAGATTACTTGAGGTAGGACAGTACCGAGGGAAGGGGGAGCTAAATGAGCAATGTCATTATGCAGCAGCGGGTGCACTTGAGCCTGGTGTCGTTTGATTTGGGCGTGTCTGCATTATTATTTTTTCAAACGCTTCAATCGCGTCATATTTGTTTCCTGAGAGCAGCGCTGTTTAAACGCAATGTATGGCGGGATAAACTGATGAGGATGGTAATGTTTAATTCAATAAATTGTAGTATTAGCTAATATCACGATTACTCGGTTGCACATCCACTCGATACTTTTTTAAATGCGAAGCATTTTATAGTTGCTATATAGTGCCTAGAATATAGTCGCACCTAGTCGCGAATCAGGATTGAGCGGTGTCGTCGTCACCCCCACTGCGCATGCTCGCGTCTCATGCCATCTGACGCTCCCTTCCCCCCTCTCACCTCAGAACGCCGAGACAACTGCTCGCGCTGCACAACAACCGTTCGCTGGCCACCCCGTATATATATATATATCCTTGTTGACAACGGGAGCGTTGTCAACAAGGATAAATATATTTATTTCCCAATAGTTTCGGGAGGGGTCCTCCCTTCATCAGGGGATGAGTTATACTGACATGAGCTTCCAAACTTCGTTGCTGCCGCGTCCCTCTCGCCTTGAAAGACGTCTGCGAGAGTGAGAGGGAACTAGAAAAAGGAAAAAAAAACAAAAAAGAGGGAGAAAAAAGACGAAAAAAAGAAAGAAAAGAAAGAAAGTGAAAAAGAGGAAGAACCACTGTAAACACTGAGAACGAAGCCAACTGTCCGTCTACATCCACATACGGTTCATATCACGTGCTGTTCAGTTCTTGACGTGTGTCGGGCCACCCAAGATTGTCGCCGCGGTGCCAGGAGGGTCCGTGACGGCGCGCGTAAAGAAAGGGGTTTGCCCGTAATGGGTCGTTCGGCGGGCGGCGTGCGTAAAGGAAAGGTTTCTTGTTAATGGGTCGGTCGGCTATTTACCTTTAATCTTCGTCCGTTTCCCTTCAATGGTCATGAAGTGGTAGGCGAACGTAAACACTTTGTATGTGCATGTGGGGAAAAAAAAAGAAAAAAAAACATAAGAAAGGACAGTGTACACGTACGAGTCAGTCAGACATATGTATATACATCTATACGTATATATATATATATATATATATATATATATATATATATATATATATATATATATATATATATATATATATATATATATATATGCAATCTGGATCGCGTGTTCGGTATTCAGTCAAGAGTGTCGTCTTTACTTCCGCTTGACTGGACGCTTCACTTGATTCGAGTAGATGCGGTGGAAGCGACCGTACTTTGAACCAGTAGTGGGGCACAACCCAGCATCAGCGTCCCAATACTCGTTGAAGGCAACAGTTTTGCCTACCTTCCATAAATAAGAATAATAAAGATGATTAAGCATTCCGAAACCATACCAGATCACGAAACATTCACTTGATACCCCCACCACATTGCGACGCATTTGTTCGCGTTCCCCCCCCCCCCCCGAGGGAAAATGCGGGCGGCTTTTTTCTTCGTCTTTATTCCACCTAACATAAGCCCGTGAAGAGGAGAGAGAGCTGTCGATCAAAGCGTATTTATTGTTTGTGTGATGCTAGCGACAGCTTGAAACACCAGACACAGCTGTAAATTATTACGCTCTTGCACAGGCATAAATACGTAAGTGCCTGTCGAGGATTACTTTCATATCGGTTGAATTGAACCACACAATGGTTAAGTGAGCTTTCTGCGCAGAAATATAACTCAACGGATGTTTGCGTATGGTTGTGTCATCCGGTTAAAATCGACAAAGTGGTCGACCAAAGTAGAAATTGCACTTCGCCCACTCTGCAGTTGCTTCCATCTTTTGTGAAAGAGAGTGAGAATTGAATAGGTCACACGAACTATGCCTAAATGACTTAAACTATGCTATGGTGAACTCTAACAAGGAGTCTCTCTGCCCCGATGGTCTAGTGGCTGCGTTGCCTCAAAGCTGCCTCGAAGGTCCGAGAATTCAAACTGGGCCATGGCGGCCGCAGATCGATAGAGGCGAAATGCCTGCGCCCCGTCTTCATAGATTTATGTGCACGTTAAAGAATCTAAATGGCCGATATTTTGGGATTATTTCTCTGCGACTCCTCTCATAATCATCTGGTAGTTTTTTTTAATGTAAATCGCAGCAATTATTATTCACAATATCGACGGAGTAAGTCCTCAACTATTCTCGTTGTAAAGAAGGAGGAGGAGGAGGAAAGGAATCAAAGGCAGGGAGAGCAACGATAAGCATCTGTCAATGACTACCCTACTACGCAGAAAAGTGCGTTCAACAAGACATCCATGAAGTTTTAAAGGAGTTAGATATACGGTACTTCTCTTATTAGCTGTAGCGTCCTCAACTACGTGCCTTTTTAAATCAGAGAAGCTTTTTAGGCTAGCCGTAGTTTGTGTGGCCTACAAGAAAACTATCAACCTTATAGAGTAGTATGTAAATAAGTTGAGCATATTCCTTCACCGATCACTGGTGCCACTAAAAATGAAGCAACCAGATTAGTTTTTACAATCGTGCGCTTTATGTCTTTGAAGCCTTGCCAATTGCGTTCGCAGCCAAAACACAGGGGCTGAGTCCCAGACCACTCGTGGTGTAAGAGAGAACATTGAAGACCAAAAAACCAAAATATAACTTCAAGGGTGGAATCTCTTTTGTTACTATGTTGCTATTTGTATTTAAAACCCAAACATTCTTCGAGTTATATTCATGGGCAGAACGTTTGCCCATACTACCGTTAACGCTCTGGCTTCTAGTATTCACCGGTAGAGGGTGCTCCACAGCAGGCAGTGTTATAGTGCGAGTAAGCCATCGTAAATAATTTGATTACACCAGTCGCATTTATTTTTTAACGAATCAAGTTTATTCGAAAGAAATCCAACCCACAGCATCTTTTATCGTAAAACCTTACGCCCAGCTATGTACTAGCAAAGTGAAAAAAAGGCGCACAGAAAAGGCACATGTCTTAACATTTGCCTACAAAGAACCAGTAGACATAATGTGAATGATTAAATTACACCTTTACATACATTATCGGAGATTCATAAAAACTCCATTGCAAGTGGTTTATTTCTGTTACAACTAAAGATACCTAGTGATCCTAACGTGAATTTTTTCTTACGTGGCACAACCTTGGTGCTGTAGCAGTTCGTACGTCAGAACAAACCTGTGAAAAGTGTCCGTAGTTTGGCTGATTAAAGACGTTCTTGCTGGTAAAATAGCGCAAGTAACCTAACGTATTTGAAATAAACATTCTTCTTCTGGCTTTGTTTATCGCACTGTTTCCCCAAAGACTATAGCTTGGTAATAACGTCACATTAAACCAGTTTCACACTTCGAACAGCTGTAATGAAACATAAGTGAGCAATCCTCTACAAGCCCTTCTTTATTTTTTATCACGTCCTACGTATACTATAGTATAATGAATAATTAAAATTACTATATAAATTACAATACTATAAGCCAGCATGTGACGTGAATTTCAACTATAGGAACACACTGTTTTTATTATCAGAAAAGAGATACGAACGAGTGGCTTTCACGTTGAAATCTGTGTAAAAGCCACTTTCGGCCTATCATGCTAATACTTTCAAGGTTATCATTGTGGTATATTTCGCCTGGCGAGACAAGAGTGCACATTATGCAAGAGCTGTTAAGATGATATTGCAAGACTTGCAAGTAGGCACTGACTATGGCCAGCGAAAAATGAACCTCACTGGAGTGGGCACCACTCTCAAGCCCCCGAAGTTCTTTGAATGAGTGAGCTATTCACGCTTGGTAGCTAGCGTGACATTAAAAACTCTTGAGTATTTAGGGTGGTTAATTTGGCACACCTGTACATATCTTGGTGTCACTGAAGTTTTAACGTACTTGATGCAAATCCTGAAAAACAATCTGTTCCCAATGCTGAGCAAAAAAAAAAAAACAACATCAACAAAGCTCTTCACAAAAGAAGTTGACTTTGGCATTTAGCAGCAAGCGTGCAATTTGAATTTTCTGGATAATAATACGAGCCGCAGGCACATTCTTGCTGGAACCACTCTAAGAAGTGTGGGAAGAAGATTCAAAGCGGTTTTCTGGATTGTACATCAATTGAGTTGCGCCCGTCACGGTAGTACTGTGGTCATGGTGCTCGACGGAATATGTAAAAAAAAGTGGTCGTATTTAGATCGGTGGGAAATGCTAGAGACCCTTCAACTGTGTGGTATGAGTGTACGTTTAAGTACCCCAAATACTCTACATCTCGAGAGCCCACCACAACGGCCTGTCTCGTAGTCATATCAGAGTTTGGTAATCTAAAGCTGAAGAAAATGAATGTATTAATAAAGAAATGAATTGTTATGTTTTCAAGCCAGAAAATAGGGTTTTCTCGCTCGAGTGCTCAGTGACATTCGAAGTCTTGGTTATCATGGCTGGTAGCAGGACTTCGACGCGGTAGTGGGCCTTCGAGACTGTGAGTTGCTCAAGACGTTCATCACCAAAGGTTCATCACCAAAGGTTCATCACCAAAGGTTTATACTAAGTTCCATACATACTGCGCAACGCTGTGGATGCTGTTCAAAAACTTCGGCTAGCCGTGATTCGCGCGGCTTATCGGGTATGAGCCACAGACTGGCCTATCTTAAATGCTATGATGAACATAAATGGTTACGTGAGTGAGTGAAACAATTCTATGTGGTCCACAATAGACGCGAACAAACCAAAACTAAACTCACACAAAACTAAACGTCACCTGGCTAGGGCCACTCAGGAATGGTCAGATTAAACTTGCACCAAAGCAATTGGATTAACCCTACTGTTCTTTACTCGTTGACGCAAAAATGAGGTTACGATTGGCTGTAAACAAGGAGGTATGTGTGTCAATAGTGTTATAAGTTCAGTAAGCGAAACAAACGAATATGTTTCATTGCCTGAGCACCACAAGTTTGTGATTCTCATAAACGAGTATGTGCTAAAAAATATGGGTAAATACCGTACACACAATAAACTGAGGCGCGCCATAATACGACCCACCTAGAAAAGAAGGACACGGATGACGCGCTGCAAGCAGCTGAAATATTTTTATTTAGGATAGACATAATTGAACCACCATTCCATCATATAAAATCCAACAAGTCGACAAAATTATCACAGTATATACACGGAGTCAATGAAGATGAGTAGGGCGAAACGCTGGAAGGCTCTATCACTAAACTGTGAACCATTGGCTAGTATCGACCACTACATTATTAAGGGCGTGCGAAACACTGTATATATATATATACACAAAAAATTGCTCTCAGCGTGCCAACGTCCAGTGACGTTCCAGGAAGGCTATTTCCTCCTTCTTCCAACCGATAGAGGGATGACTGAAGCAATCCAGCCCCCCCCCCCCCCCATGCATAACGATGGCTTCTAGAATCTTACTCTGCACGAAGCTCATGTTCTTGTAGATTACTATTGTCAGATCAAAAGCAGGCTTGCAGATACTTGTTAACATTCCTCGTAATGCAGCACCAGATGGGCGAACGACTTTCCTGATAACCAGCGGTTGTGCTCTCACAGACACCCATTGAGAAATCTAATTGCCCGGTATATGCCTCACTGCAAGGCAGCGATATACTGTAGGCAACGCCACTAGCGCAAGGAACAAACTGCTCTACATGCTTGAATCCACATCTTTCTCCACACTACTGTTCCGTGCCCATTTTCTTGCTAACTGCTGAGTTTGAGTTTGATCAGGCAACAGTAATCTACAAGCACATGAACTCCGTTCAGAGGAAGATAGTAGACACCTTCGGTATGCAGAGGAAGGAGCTGGATTGGATCAGTAACCCCTCTATCGGTTCGAAAGAGGGGGAGACAACATTTCAATATAGAACGTCACTTGACGTTGGCATGCTGACTGCATCGTTTTAAATTTTTTGCGAACTAGTTGGGTTTGATAGGATTGCATGATGGTTTCAATATGCCTTTTCTGAGTAAAAATATTTGAGTTGCTAGTAGCGCGTCGTCTGTGTCCTTTTCCTTGTGTGCCATATTGTCGTGTCCCTCTGTTTATCATGCACGTGGAGTCAACCTCACATCACATAGCTAAAAACTGGCGATGACCTGGAAGAAACCTAGGAACAACTTTCATCCCCTAGCTAAGGACTATAAACAACCTAAAAGCAACCAGATTAGTCTTCGCACTCGTCCAGTTTCTCTGTTTCAAGACTTGCCTGGCTTAGTGCAAGCTCAAAAGTTGTTTTGTGCATAGCCTTCGCAAAAACTTATCATGAAGCGAAACAGATAAAGCACGTTGGAATACATTGGGTTACATACAACGTCGAAAATTGCTCACTTGAGAAAATTATACTAAAAGGCCAAACCCATACAGGTGGTCCCGTTTGGTGCCTAAAAATAATACGTATATAGCAGACATTTTGTATAAAGTTCTTCTTTATTGACCTCATCTTGATCTCTCTCACAAACACACATTGCAGAAACTGTGCAGGTCTTTCGTAGTTACGCTGGTTACTTCCATATAATCCCCTAGAAGGCCGATAAGGACGCCGATGCCACCGACCGCATTGCTGGTCAGAAAGTGAAAGTATGTGTGAGTGTTCTCGTTCGTCATCTGACGTTTCCGCCATGCAATACTATTAGTTCGGATGTTTCAATGTTTCAGGTAGCATGCCTTTTTACAGCATCTACAATCATGTAGATATACATCAAGCGAAACGTCATGTTGCCTTATCGACGGTGTGGTGGTGTACGGCGCACGCAACGTTGTCGAATGTGCGCAGTCAGTGCCGTGAATGGAGATCGTATACCCAATGCGGCTCTGGTCCTGAAAGTCGTCGCCTTGTTAACACGCCACACAACGTCCCCATGGCGATCGAGTACTGCACAACGGCGAAGTACTGCTCTATACCTCGGTCTGCTTAGTCCGCCCGTGAAATAGACGTTAGCGTTGACAACAATCCTGAAGAGAAAGACACCACTGTTTTTTTCTTTAGAGATTTTTTTTCTGCCGCGCAACAATAGTGACAGTGAACACGAGGATATGCGTGAGAATCTCCAATTTCTGCCACTTTGGCATCCGCAAAGAACACATAAGATAATTACTGCAGAGCTGCTGTTTAAATCGCTGCTTCAGCAGTCGTTTACTAGAACTGCAAGGCAGCATTCTATTACAAAATTTCAGGTATGTGTGCTTGTATTGCAGTTATGAGCGTTGGCAGGCGCGTTGTATCGCAGTAAAAAAAAGCCTTGAGGTGTTGGTGGTGGTCTGACTCAGGTCGGGGCAAGTGCCGCCCTAATGAACCCCTTGGCCGATGCAATTGACTGCAGTTTGTTTCAGTAATGTTTGTTTTATGAGAGTGACATCATTAAGTGGCTCATAATAATATCACACAAAGCCGCAGCTTGGTTATCAATCTTATATTGAAGTGTTTTGTAAATTTCCATCAATATAGGTGCTCTTGGCGTTACTTGGAAGCATATCATGGTTTGTACAGTACAAAATGAAGCGAGCTATAAAACACCTTGTGAAAAAAAAATATTAGTGAATCTAAGTGACGCCATGTTGACTGAATGTTGAAGCAAGACTCAAATTAGTGACGTTCTGGCAATATGAGAATATGTCCAATGAATATAGCAATACTATACTATCTGGAATTCACCGTCCCCGATCCACGATATGTGTATATGAAGGACGCCGAAGTAGGGGGCTCCGAAAACTTGGACTATCTGGGATTCTTTACCGTGCACTGATATCGCGCAGTATACACGCAGCATGCCGCCATTGAAAATGCGAGCGCTGCGGCGATAATTCAACCCGCCACACGAGCGTCGGCAGGGGAGTGCAAAAGAGGCACTTGCCCGCCTGAAGCAACACCAGTCTTTGACCCCAACTCAAGCCGTGCCTGCGCCTCCTCCTCCTTACACGTGATTGAACAAAGGCTTGCCCCCCTCCCCCCAAGACAAAATACTGCTGACGCCTATGACAGGTGACCTTGGGGTAAACCGCCGAACACTGTAACCACAGTGCCACAGCTATGGATGGTGTTCAAAAAATGAACCCTGCAGCGAAGGTTAGTTCTATGGGAAACGCACTCGGAAAACCATGCTTTCGCTATCTGTTCCGATGACAAAGTTAGAAACGTTGATTTTTTTTATGGTAGTAAGGACGACTTTCTTACCATAACATTTATTTTATCGGTAAAAAATTGGTACAATAGTGGGCTAACAATCAAAACGTACCGTACAGATTATGTCTCTAGTGGGAAACAAAGTTATGTTTTTTGGATGGTGCTTTTGGCAGCCCTCACCAAAAAAAAATTGCCCGCAGCTTTCCTCGGGGGAACACTGAGGAGGATGCGGAGCATATAATTGGTTAACGGGGTGTTAAAGTGCAACTTACTTGGGTCGATGGCTAAATTGGTTAACGTGGTTGTGAAATGGGGTGTTAAATTGCGACTTACTTGGGTCGATGGCTAAATTGGTTAACGTGGTTGTAGGAGGGGGTGTTAAATGAGTGAACACGTACACACGTATGCGAAAGGGCGGCGCTGGTCGAAGGGACGTCGATCATTGTGTTTGTGGATTCGTTGGAATTCATTTCACCGTGACCTTGGACGTCGACGCGCCGTACAAACCAACCGACGAGCGGCAACTGAGCGAGCGAGCGCCGACCTTGAGTATATATACAGCGCGACGGCGCATGCACTGTCAGCTGTCGAATGTTCGAGAAGGGGGAGAAGCGCAACGGGGCATGCGCGCGCGTCAGCTGCCGATGTTCTCGAAGCGCGACGGAGCATGCGCGCGCGTCAGCTGCCGATGTTCTCGAAGCGTGACGGCGCATGCGCGCTACATTATACAGCTAGCGAATGTTCGTGAAGAGGAGAAGCGCACGCGGTGTGTAGAGGAGGAAGGGTGCACAGATGGTGGAAGAAGGAGGAGGAAGCTTGCGGACGGCGCCGCACTACAAGCCTCGAGTATTAGATGCTCCGCATCTAAAAGAGTGGGATTGATTGATTGATTGATATGTGGGGTTTAACGTCCCAAAACCACTATATGATTATGAGAGACGCCGTAGTGGAGGGCTCCGGAAATTTAGACCACCTGGGGTTCTTTAACGTGCACCCAAATCTGAGCACACGGGCCTACAACATTTCCGCCTCCATCGGAAATGCAGCCGCCGCAGCCGGGATTCGAACCCGCGCCCTGCGGGTCAGCAGCCGAGTACCTTAGCCACTAGACCACCGCGGCGGGGCTAAAAGAGTGGGAGGTCCTGGCAAAAAAATGGAAGAAGAAATGCCATGAATTAATAAACCAAGCCTGGAAAGTTAAGGCTGCAGTGTTACATTGACAATTAAAGGGGCCCTGCAACGTTTTTTTTTTGAGCATGCTCAGGCTTGTGTGAACGACTCTGACTTGCGGTAGAGTTCAACACGCTGCAGTGAAATTACTGTCAGTCTCTCCCCCACCTTTTTTTTTCTTTTTCCCTTTCTTCCCTCTTTCTTGTCTTTCTTGTCCCCTTCCCTAATCACCCAGTCTAGGGTAGCCAACCGGATGTCTTTCTGGTTAACCTCCCTACCTTCTCCCTTTTGTTGCTTCCTCCTCCTCCTCAGAAAACGCTGCCGACCGGTCGAGGCTCCCGAAAACACGGGAGCCATATACTATAACGCATTACGCACTCTAGAGTTTACCATAAATGCTAAATGTCCGTGAAAAATTGCTGTCTATTCTCTCGACAAATGACGCTGCCGGCTGAAAAAACACTGCGTCACAGACCTAGTGTCAGCCAGTGGTTGATTTGGGCATGATGCACTCGGTCGTTACTGGGGCTGCCGCGAGAGGCCGTGACTTGCTCCCACGTCCACGCGTGATTGCCCTGAAAAGCCGTGCATTCGAAGAAAAAAAAAGACAAAAGTGCTGAAGCTCAGGAAGCGCGCATGATGCATTTATTTTCTCAGTGCCCTCCCTACCTCAGCTTCCAGCGCTTTTGTAGCTACGAGAAAAGAGAGATAGAAATTTCAGCGTGCGACAAATATTTGAAACTGCGCTTGTACTGGAACAATTCCAGAAAGTTTTGAGGCGTTGAATTCGTGTGGGAATGAGCTCCATAAGTGAATGCATTCCACAGATACTTGGAAAGTTTGGCAGGGTCCTTTAGGTGTAGAAATTAGGTTGCGCAGTAGCAGTAAGCACTGCCACGATAAGCCTCGTTTCCAGTGGGACATAATTTCACGCAGATGCCCTAGGCGCACCAGTACTTTTTCGACTCGCTTACGGCCATGCGTTCTACGAGCCTTTGCCGCGTTGGCTGCGCAATCTATATAATGCACAGACCTCCACTCGACCTGACTGCGTTGCCAAGGGCTATATGTAGTTGTGTGACAATCAACCATAGTTTAAATTGCGCGAGTGCACCACTTCCTTTGATTTGCCTTTTTTTGTAGAGCAAGCAATCTAAATATTGTGTTTGCATAAACGACGTTTTTTTACTTTGACACTGCAAAGCCTGCGTGATTGGGAATATGCCCATATGCATAATATCTGTTGCACAATAATTGCACAATAGTTATTGCACAAACATTGCACAATATATTTATAAGCACTTAGAGTAAAATTGATTCCCGAGGTGATCATTTCATCCTTATGCGTAGCGGTGATTCGCGCCCGCGTGAGTGAATATTGGAGCATGGAATACAAATATGAATGAAGCGAACCGAATGAAAAAAAAAACTGAAACTCGGCATTTTTGTTCAAGGACAACCTAATTCAATCACTGCTCCGAGCATGATAAGAGCTCTGACAGTGCGATTGAAAGCCGAGATGAATAAATGGACAGTCGCGTACAACGCTAAGGAATTTTTCTAATTAAGCTTTCGGAGGGCAGCGGGCCTGTCGGTGCCCGGTGCCTAAAATTTTTAGAGTGGTCGATCATATGAACTATCTATTCACATTCGAGGGCCGTCTTTTAAAGCCGTCTGAGGTTCTTTTGTAGGTGCGTGTTAGGCCTTGACTTAAACGCACGAATTTTGGCATTTCACTCTATCTCTCTTCCTCCACACACACACACACACGCATATATATATATATATATATATATATATATATATATATATATATATATATATATATATATATATATATATATATATATATATATATATACTCTCTGTTAGATCTCATTATTATTGTGTTAAAACACGGAAAAACGAGCCATTAGATTATACACCTCTTTCCCATATATATATATATATATATTGCTGCGACAGGTTCGCCACATTCAAGTAGCCCGCCACAATCATCGTGGCACGAGCACCAGCAAGACCCGGCTCGGCTGGCATGCGCCACGCGTTCGCACGTTCAACAACGAGGAAGAGGAAGATAGTCGGATCTGTGCCACTCGGCTACTCGAACTTGACGACCATAGTTTTTAGAATCGTGGGCACAAGTTCGCCCTAATAAAGACGCTTGTTTTCTTAACCTGTCGGCGTCAGTATCGCTACATTTCTGGTGGAAGTGCTGGGTTATGAATCGAAGCCCCACGAGCTCAAGACAGCGTAGCCCCGACGACCAGCGTATCAACCCCGTGGAAGTGACTCCTGTACACCAGAGGGCAAGTCGCCGTCTTCGAGGTGACTCACCTGAGTTCGGTCCTCTTCACTTCACACCAAGGGGAATTCAAACGATGAATGCCACCACTATGACTAGCCAGGTAACACCGGCACAAGTGTTCATTAGCCAACCGCACCAGCCGCCAGTTTTCCACGGCGACTCGTACGAGGATGTTCAAGATTGGTTGGACCTGTTCGAGAGAGTAGTGAGCTTGAATGAATGGGACGAAAGAGAGAAGCTCCGTCGCGTATACTTCGCCCTGGAAGACTTCGCGAAGACATGGTTTGAGAACCATGAAACCTCGTTGTCTACCTGGGAGGTATTTCGACGACAAGCGGTGGCTACGTTCGCGAACATAGACCGGAAAGAAAAGGCGGAGGCAGCTCTTCAATCGAGGAACCAGCTAACGAACGAGAGTGCTGCTATGTACATTGAGGACATGGTCCGCCTGTTCAAGCATGCGGATTACAACATGGCTGAGGATAAGAAGGTGCGCCATCTAATGCGTGGAGTGAAGCAAGAGCTGTTCGCCGTTCTCGTCCGCAACCCTCCGAGCACGGTTGCTGAGTTTTACTCGGAAGCGACGGCCATCGAAAAAACACTGGAACAGTGGGCTCGGCAGTACAACCGGAATCATAACTGCGCATCTGCACAGGTATTCCCCGGAGGCGTGCGAAACGACGTTGAAGCCCTGCGAGAGCTAATTAGATCAGTTATCAGAGAAGAACTGAGCAGACTGCATATGCCCCAGACTTCAACTGCACTATCGTTACGGACGTTGTTGTTGTTGTTGTTGTTGTTTTAACTGTTTTGCTGTGGAGAGGTTGAGGAGCCTATTGCCTCGGCTACTCCATATCACAGAGTTCTGCAGCGAAAAATAAAAAAATAATACAGAACGGTACCCAAAAATTAACAATACGGAAAAGGAAAAAAAAACACATAATAGCACACTGAAACCAGTTCAAATAACATGTCAATACACAGTTTTCTTCACGCAGTTCACACAGTCATAAACTACTTTCACGCACACCTTACTACTCTAATGCCAGTATATACATGACCACCCTTTACATAATACTCATTTCTGGCTGTCAGTCATAGGCGCTTGTCCAGTCCGGTCTCCACTAAAAAGTCTGTCAGGAAGATTATTGCCTTTTTCTGAAGATGCATCTCAGGCCATGGTCCAAGTAGTTTCATTAGTGTGAGGGGCCGTCTGTCCAAACTTGCTAATTTGTTCCTTAAGTTTTCTCTTTCTTTCGCGTATTTAATGCACTCCAAAAGAATATGGCGAACATTTTCTTCTGCATGACCACAATGGCATTCCGGTGAGTTGGATCGATGTATCTTGTGCAGGAAGCTGTTTGTGTATGCTACTTCCAATCTAAGTCGGTGGATCAATGTCTCTAGGTGTCGTGGAAGGTCTGTCGCTATGGAAAATTTTCTGTGTGGATCAACTTCATAAAGTACCGTTTCCTTTGATTTAGGGCTCTCAAACCACTTCTCCATCGAACAATGGTTAGCTCCTTGCGATATAAAATGTCGAATATCCGTCCCAGATATAGGGATTGTGCAATCCTGTCCTTCGTTCAATGCTTTCTTCGCGAGACTATCAGCATCTTCATTTCCCTTTATTCCAATGTGGCTGGGTATCCATTGGAATACGATGTTGTGACCCTGCGATAAGGCATATTCCACAGTTTCTGCGATACATTGTGGTATTTCACCATTTCTGTAAGGTGATCTCACATTTCTGATTAGCTGAAGAGCAGGTTTGCTATCAGTGCATATCACCCATTTTCGTGGATCTGGATTCTCGCAGATAAGCTTAACTGCTTCAAAGATAGCCACCAATTCTGCTGTCGTCGATGAAGATTTGTGCGATAATTTGTACATCTTCTTTTCCTGAATTTCGGGTATAAAGACCGCACAGGCTGACGCTTCTTCTGTGCATGATCCATCTGTATATATCTTCGTTTTTTCATTATGCATTACATGAAGCTGATGAAGTACCAACTGTGCCGCTACTAGAGGTGCCATGGCTGCTTTCTTCTCTATGCCGTCTATTTCACGGATAACGTTGAGAAGTGGCAGCGTCCAAGGTGGTTCTGAAGGTTTCCATTGTTTAAATTCTGGTACTACTGCTTGAAATGATGATATAGTATCCTGTAGGTTACGGACGTTGTTCGTGACGAACTGAGGCAGGTGATACGAGAGCCAGAGCGTGAGCTGCAGCCGGTTCGACCTATCCGAACATACTCTGAGGTTGTCAGACAACCCACGGTACACAGCAATGCAGCAGTTGCGATGGCAACGACTCCTCTCCCACCTGCGGCACGCAGCGCACCTCGTCCACGGGAACCGGCAGCTACCTATCTGCCCCCAGGAGCACGTAGCACACATCACTATGTGGAGCGTAGGCCCAGGAAAAGTGACGTCTGGCGTGATCACGAGCGCAGGCCTCTGTGTTTTCTTTGTGGGGAAGCGGGTCATCTGTACAGATTCTGTCCTTACCGACAGGCTGGATTAAGAGGCTTTTCGTCATATGCACCGTGCCCCCGAAACGGCGAACGACCAGCGGAGATTGAGGAGTACTTGTCGACGCGCCAGAACTCGCCAACTCTACGCCAACACCGGTCACGGTCACCATCGCCTATGCGCTACCGGTCATCCAGCCCACGTACACCTTCAAGGCAGCCTGGTCATCGCTCTCCAAGTCCACACCCGGAAAACTGAAGCAAGCGACCTGTGGAGGTGAGGCCGCTGATAACGTCAGTTACGAAGATCCTCCAATTTGGTTTGAGGGTGATGACGGTGTATTTCCGGTAGATGGGTGCAGCAACGAAAACGTTACTTCAGATTTGCGGTTGAGAATGGAAGGATGGGAGCTGAATGCCTTAGTCGACACCGGTGCTGATTATTCAGTGATAAGTCACAAGATGGTGAAAAAGCTAAACAAAGTTGTGACACAGTGGAGTGGATCGCAGATACGCACGGCAGGCGGTCACATTATTACGCCCCTTGGCAGATGCACTGCAAGACTTGAAACACGGGGCTTTATTTACGTGGCCGATTTCATTGTGCTGCCAGAATGTTCAAGAGAACTCATTATAGGAATGAATTTTTTGCGAGCTAATGGCGCCGTAATTAACCTGCGTAGGTCCAGCGTGTCGTTTTCGACTGAACGAGCTATACCTGTGGAGGAATCTGAGGAACGACGCCTAACTGCTCTACGCGTTGTTCATGATGACGTAACTGTGCCGCCACGCTGCTGTATAATGGTGCTCGTAGAAAATGATGCATTGTACAACCGCGAAGGCATAGCGGATACAAATGTAGGACTGTTTTTGAACAAAGGTGTCTGCGTAGCTAGGGGTCTTGTTCACTTGACGAATGGCCGTGCAGATGTCCTACTCACAAATTTCTCCAATGAGCTTCAACACATCGCTCAAGGCACGGCTATCGCCTATTTACACGACTTCTGTATGGCGACCGAACTATGCAGCTTAACGACATCAACCACTCGACCAGTGGCCTGCTACATCGACACATCCGTGACCGTCAATCAGAGCCTTCCGGACAGTCAGAAGAAACAGATTTACGCCTTGGTAAAAGAATTCTCTGATTGCTTTTCAAGTACCTCGAAGGTCCAGCGCACGTCAATCACGAAACACAGAATTATAACGCAAGACGACACGAGGCCTATATGCCAGCATCCATATCGGTTGTCACAGAAAGAACGGGATATATCAAGAAGCAAGTGGAGGAGATGCTTTCTGATGATGTCATCCAGCCTTCGAATAGTCCATGGGCGTCTCCCGTAGTGCTCGTTAAGAAGAAAGACAACACACTTAGATTCTGCGTCGACTACAGAAAACTGAACAGTGTAACTAAACGAGATGTCTACCCCTTGCCACGTATCGACGATACACTAGATCGGTTGCGATCCGCAAAGTTTTGCTCCTCCTTAGATCTGAAAAGCGGATATTGGCAAATAGAGGTCGACGAGCGGGACCGTGAAAAAACGGCATTCGTAACACCAGATGGCCTCTACAAATTCAAAGCGCTTCCATTCGGCCTCTGTTCCGCACCAGCGACGTTCCAGCGAATGATGGACACTGTCCTCGCCGGATTGAAATGGCAGTCATGCCTAGTGTATTTGGATGACGTGGTGGTATTCTCTGCAACGTTCCACAAACATCTAGAGCGACTACGCACAGTATTGGAAGCCATCCGGTCAGCGAAATTGACAATCAAACCCGAAAAATGCCACTTCGGCTTCGAAGAGCTGCGATTCCTTGGACATGTCATTAGTTTCGAGGGTGTTCGTCCCGATCCCGAAAAGACAGCCGCTGTTCAGAGGTTCCCTACACCCAGAGACAAAAAGTCAGTGCGTCGAGTTTTGGGTTTATGTGCCTATTATAGACGATTTGTGGAAAACTTCTCAAAGATTGCGGAACCTCTTACAAAACTGACAAAAGACGACGTGCCCTTCACGTGGGAAAGCGAACAACAGAAAGCTTTTGACGAATTAAGGAAACGACTACAGGGTTCACCAATACTTGCCCATTTTGATGAGACAGCCGACACAGAAGTCCATACCGATGCCAGCAATGTCGGCCTCGGCGCCATCCTTGTCCAGTGGCAAAATGGTCAAGAGAAAGTGTTAGCCTATGCCAGCCGCAAACTATCAAAAGCTGAGGCAAACTACTCTGCAACTGAAAAAGAGTGCCTCGCAGTCATCTGGGCCATAAACAAGTTTTGACCCTACCTTTATGGTAGACCGTTCAGAGCTGTCAGTGACCACCATGCTCTATGCTGGCTGGCAAATCTCAAGGACCCGTCAGGTCGACTAGCAAGATGGAGCCTTAGGCTGCAGGAGTATGATATTACGGTCGTGTACAAGTCGGGAAGGAAACACAGCGATGCCGACTGCCTGTCACACTCTCCCGTCGATCCAAGTGTACCTGAAGGGGAAGACTTCCCGTTTCTAGGCGTTGTCGACACATCCAAAATCGCTCAACTACAACGAGATGACCCGTATTTGCTGGCACTTATACAACACCTGCAGGGTCTCGACGTTCAAGTCCCTCGCATATTCTCCAGAGGGCTCTCCGCGTTCTGCCTTCGAGGAAGTGTCCTTTACAGGAGGAACTTCGAACCTAATGGTGAAACATTTTTACTAGTCGTGCCCACAGCCATGCGAGAGGAAATTCTGCACGCATGCCACGACGAGCCAACATCTGGACACATGGGTGTGAGCCGAACATTCGCCAGAATTCGCCTGAAATAGTATTGGCCTAAGTTGCTCGCATCAGTGCAGCGCTACGTGAAAACTTGTCGTCAATGTCAACGGCGCAAAACTCCACCCGTAAAACCAGCCGGCCTTCTCCAGCCAATAGATCCTCCAGATGCCCCATTCCAACAAGTCGGCATGGACTTCCTAGGACCTTTGCCGACATCGCGTGCAGGCAAGAAATGGATAGTCGTAGCCACAGACTATCTCACCCGTTATGCTGAAACTGACTCTCTATACAGTGCGACAGCTACCGAAGTCGCCAAGTTCTTTGTGAACAACATAGTGCTCAGACATGGTGCGCCCATCGTCGTTATTATGGACCGGGGCACAGCATTTACTGCAGACCTTATGCAATGTCTGATGCGCATGACAAATACCGATCACAGAAGAACAACGGCGTATCACCCTCAGTCAAATGGCTTAACCGAACGCCTCAACAGAACTTTGACCGACATGCTGTCAATGTATGTTGATGTTGAACATAAACAGTGGGACGAAATATTACCCTACGTAACATTCGCATATAATACAGCCGTTCAAGAAACAACCCACGTTGCCCCTTTCGAACTAGTATTCGGCCGAAGAGTGACCACCCCGCTGGATGCCATGTTACCACTACAGGACGAAAGCAGCTATCCACCTGACTTAGATGACTTCTTGCAAAGAGCCGAAGAAGCACGGCAAATGGCAAGATACCGAATACGCCACCAACAGCACGTAGATTCTAGTCGCTACAACAAGCGACGCAGTGACACACTTTATCATTCCGGTGACAAAGTGTGGATATGGATACCAGTGCGCCGCCGCGGACTCTCTGAAAAGCTTCTTTGCCGATACTTCGGCCCTTATGAAGTACTCAACCGTATCAGCAACGTCACTTATGAAGTTAGATCCGCTGGACACGTGAGTTCAAGACGCCGCAATCCCACGGAAGTGGTCCACGTAGTCCGCATGAAGCCCTATCATGACAGATCGTCGAAAAACGAGTGAGAGTGCGCGTGTATCTTTTCACTGTCTTAAGCATCGGGACGATGCGTCTGAGGAGGGGGCAATGCTGCGACAGGTTCGCCACATTCAAGTAGCCCGCCACAATCATCGTGGCACCAGCACCAGCAAGACCCGGCTCGGCTGGCATGCGCCACGCGTTCGCACGTTCAACAACGAGGAAGAGGAAGATAGTCGGATCTGTGCCACTCGGCTACTCGAACTTGACGACCATAGTTTTTAGAATCGTGGGCACAAGTTCGCCCTAATAAAGACGCTTGTTTTCTTAACCTGTCGGCGTCAGTATCGCTACAATATATATATATATATATATATATATATATATATATATATATATATATATATATATATATATATATATATATATATATATATATATATAAATATGAGGGTGTAAGCACATTGATGCGTGTGCGTGTTAGTGTTTATGCGTGTTTTGTGTGTGAGAGCACATACGTCGTGCGCGTAACTAGTAGCACACCTTGGCTGATCATCAATGTTTGTTTTGCAACAAGTGATCGAGTTACGACGTGCAGTGCATACTTTTTTTGAAGGCAACTGACAGCTGTTCCACAATAAATTGCTCCACTTTGTGCTCACACTCGTGTTCGCACCTTTCTTCACATTTTGATTCCTCCTTGCATTTTGGATGAGATGGGTTGTAAAAGTGGCAGCCTGCATTTTTTATTTCATGCTAGACAACTGGTGCGTTTGGAATGATGAGAGAATGTTACGGCATCGCATGCGAAATGTTGAGCATATTACGTGGTTATCACTAGAGATAACTAGAGATTTTAGCTTTTTTTAGTCTTCTTGGAAAAGCTGGTAGGAAAGCCACGAGAAAGAACACGAAGCTGACGAAAAAGCACCGTACTCGATTATACGCGCCTATAGTTTCTGAGCCATCCTTTTATGTGGAATTTCATTTTAGCCTATTGTATTTTTTAAAGAGCAGGCAACAGACTCATTTCTATCGACTTGCGACCCTGAAGTCTGTAGTTTTGGAGCTCATGTCTTCTTTTTCTTCTTTTAAACGCTCCCCGCTTTCTCGGCTCTGTCTCTGCTGAGCTAAACGAAAGCTTGGAGGATCTCATGAATTGCGTCCTCAGAGCCGTAAATCGGATTGGCGAAGTTCAAGAAATCTCTGCGCAGGAACAAATCGCAACGCTGGAGTGCTCTAACGAAAAAAGTTGTTTTAAACTTAATTAATTGTTTTAAACGATACGTTGTTTCGTAATCAAAGACGTGTCGAGCAAGTCGGCAGAATAGGAAGGTCTATGACAGATCCTCTTTTCTGTATCAAGAGGATCAATGTATTATTAAATTAGTATTAGTTCATGGTGTTGCCGTGCGTTAACTTTAGTCAAAGCTGTCGTCCTATAGGTTAGTGTTGCGAAATGATTATCCCGCTATGATACTGCCCTTACATTGCGCTTAGAAAGATTTCGTATCGAGATTGTGTTTCATACTCGGTAATACTTGGTTGCATTTTAGTCCTGAAATACAGTCTAGGCAGACATACTGAAGCTAATTTTATGTAATTTAGGCCAAGCTGTTGTGGAGTGAGTCGTTTTTAGAAAAAAAAAATGTGTCATCGTTTGCTGCACTGATGTAACTTATCTCCATATTGTTAAATTCCGTTGATTTTCTTGTAGTTGTTACACAAACAATTGTGTAAATTTGTCGCTTTCTATTTGAAGCGAAGCAGCTGGTATTTTTCGTTCTCATAGTATCTTTCATTATGTTCACGCAACATATTCAACCCTTACAACATTCAACCTTTACAACCTGGCAAAGAAGTTAACGCTGGAAAGTTCCAAGTATCTGATTCTAGAACCTCTCCTATCAAATATTCGCCCACAAAACCCGTTATTCGGCAAAAATGAACGAGGACGGGTTGTGAGAGCCTTGGAATCACTTGTACAGTACGCGACTTGCACAGTAGTAGGTACTAGAAAGTCACAGCGCAGCTGAGAGAATGAAAGAGAAACACACAACCCAGGTGAGCGTGTCACGTAATCATCTTTGGCTAGCTGGGTCACCCCGTGCTTTTTATTGCTTTGAACCATCTCGCCGAGATAAAAGTCTTACTTGAGCAGTGCTCCTACAGAATCAATTGACTGCACAGATAAGCGAACAGTAGAGATAGCACAGTTTTCTGGTACACACTGATTCGTGTTTGATATGTAGGGTTTAACGTTCAAAAACCACCATGTGATTATGAGAGACGCCGTAGTGGAGGCCTCCAGAAATTTCGACCACCTGAGGTTTCTTAACGTGCACCCAAATCTGAGCACACGGGCCTCAGCATTTTCGCCTCCATCGAAAATGCAGCCGCCGCAGCCGGGATTCGATCCCACGACATGCGGGTCAGCAGCCGAGTACGTTAGCCAATAGACCACCGCGGCGGGACTTCTGGTAAACACTTCCAAATGCCCGACATCCATTGAATGTGGGAAACAGTGGTTCTTTTGCTAGCCTTCTATTCCGACATCTAATCAGTGTCTCCAGAAAGAAGAAAGAAAGGGGCCGCGGATGTTGTCAGATGTATTTTTGTCCAATGGCGGCTGATCACTCAATTACTGCATCTGTCACTGTGCCCATATCATACGACGTACTCGCCACCCGCCTTCATTTCAGCTGTATCGTTTATAATTACTTGTGTGCTCCAATGCGTACCGGTTTATATAGAAATATTATCCCAGTAATCTATTGCTTAATTAATCGCCTCCTGACGTCACAACGCATTTTCTGTACGCTTTCGGGCCATAGCATTCACACTACTACTCAAATGCTCTAGTTACTCAGATTCTCAATTTTGTTAATAGGGCGAAACACTCGGATGCCTCGTCAACGTGAATGGTGACCACCGGCATCGGCGTTCTATATCGGCGGCGTCTATACGAGCCATGAAAAAAAAAAGAAAACAACCTCACCCCAGGTTGACATTGCGATATACCGTCATCGTGACCTCGCGGATCGCCCAAACTGCTGTCATCTTCATGACGTCACTAAATGACGTCATCAAAGGACAGTCGCTTGGTAAAATGTATGCTGATCACGGAGGCTATGGAAAACCAGGTGAAGTGCAAACATTTTGCAAATACTCTAATTTTGGAAGCCAGCAAACCACGTCATGTGTAAACAGCTTTCGGGTGGTATTGGCTTATCAACCCAGAACAAAAAGGTGGCGTTCGCCTCGAGTTATGTTATGCGAATGCGTAAGATAATCTGTGCGAGTTATTTCACTAGGCCTAGATCACAAGTACAACGTTACTGAAACGAGTTTTTTTTTTTTTTTGGTAACGTTGGCACAAGTCTACAGCCGGTGCCGAAATCGAACCAACCACCTTAACAACACGAGTCGCTTATCGCATTTTCTTTTTCTTTCTTTTCGCTTACAGACAAAAAGAGCTCTTTCAGTGGCCCCAGTCGTATTATCTATTCAGAGCAGAAAACTCGATTCCAGATTGAAAGTTCTACACGAGTCAGGAAGAAATGCACGTCCAGAAGCTTTCTTGCCGAGTGACTTGAGATCGAAGTTCCGCTCACTCGTCATGTGTTTGCCATCTTTTTGTATTTGCTTCCGAGAGAAAAATAGCGAGGCAACCATACGGAACTGGGAGCGCTCGTCTGAATACGCTTGTCACTGCGATTCATCGGCTGCCAGATTTCCCGCCGATGCCTTTTCCCTGCATACTGAAGCTCAGCACCAATTTTATTCTGTCTGCGGAATAGATTACGTGGTGGCCCACTGGTAATCACTTTTGTGGATCTTGGAAGTTGAAGTATATCGACCAGCATTTTCTCATTTTTATCATCTTCCGGCTTTCCTTTCACTCGTTTTTTGTTCTTAACATTGGTGCGTGTGCTGTGACTTTCGATTCTGCGCTAGCAGTTTTACGCCCACGTCAGGATTCAGAACACAATGAAAATAAGATCATAAATCAGACGTCTTATTGTTTATTCCGCATCAAATATTTTCATAATGAGAAATCTTTATTGTGATTCCCTTACTAACGGACGCATAAAACGTGTATTGGTTTGGCTTGGTATTGAAACAAAGCGACTTTTAGGTGATGAAATTGAATTATAATATCACAATAAATCACTGCTCACGGTTTCACTTTAGCATGTCATTCCTTAATTCTCACTGACAATGCGTACCCTCGCTTTGGTATAGAACCCTGCTTAGGTGAGCCCTATGTGGGAGGTGCTGGACACGTACACGTCTCCTTTCGTTTTATTTTGGCCTCACTACGTGGCCTCACCCATACATTAGCTTCGAGAAGAGAGTTGTTCTCGTGAAACACACGAATATAGGTGGTCCTCTGTTGATCATTTTGTGAGCAAGGCAGCGTAGGCAGACACGTTCGACAATATTCGGCACTCCAGCACTCTAACGCAGTCTAACCATACTGTGTCAAACTGGAATCCGTACAATTATCCTACGCACCAGGCTATTTCTTAGCAAACAAATGCTTTAAAGTCGTTCAATCGAAAAAAAGAAAAAAAAAAACTAAGGCAATACTGAACAAAAATAGCTGGAACACTTGATAACCCTAACAAAAACAGTGCGATACTTCCCAAAAGGTTGGCTTTCCTTCAAAAGTAGTTGGCTCTTTCTCATGGAAGGGGACCATTTCGTATGAATTAGGGAACCTGGGTGGTAGTATTACGAGGGTGCTGTGCAGAGTGGGTAAAAATTCCGATAACTTTAGCACGAATGGAATGAAGACGAGAGATACATAATACAAAGACGAGTGATATAAGTTGGTGCTATAAGACGAGTATAAGTATATAATAAGTGAGTTCATTTGGCATCCAACAACCGAGTTTACAACTGAGTTTATTCGCACAATCTCGATGTGCCAATAAACTCATGTGTAAGTCAGCGATCGTCCTTCTTTTTACGTATCTCTTGTTTTCGTTTTATTTACGCCGAATTTATCCGAGTATCTATGTAATCACTCAGCCAAGTCAAGCTGTTAATCGAATAGAAACTACTGCTTGCCATGGCGTGATTTCTCCCATGATTTTTTGTCGCGACAGTCGTGCGGGGTGGTTATTCGCCTTCCAGCTCCCCCTTTCGGGCAATGTTTGCGGTGAAGCGGGAACACCTGGCTGCTCTCCGCAATGCTGGTTGGTAATAAACGCAGTAGAATGAATAGAAAGAGTCTGACGTCGTCGCTACGTACAACCCCCCAACAGTATGCAGAAAATAAAAAAAAAACAACAACGCCGGAATTAAAATTAGAGGCTTTCGCACACACAGAGCTGCGTATTGCCCAGCTATGCACAGCTATGCACACACACATAGCTGCGTATTAGGGTGTTGAGTCGCTCTTTATATTGATACCGTATTTTCTCGTCTAAAGTGTGCGCCTTCATCCCCAACCACAAACTACGAAAAAATAAAAATTAATAATGTTTCCCGCATGTTGGCGCAAGCCAATTATTTTTTACTGTTGTTAAGTGGTGGCCTGAAGCTAACCAACGCACCGAAACTTTAGCCGCAAATACAATTATTTTCTTGTAACTTGGATATTGATTTATTATTTATATAGAACTTTACCATTTTTTAGCAAATTCGATATATACGGGCTTGAATCCACAGTGCTAAATGAAATTGCAAACTTAGCGCGATATGACTACGTGCCTTTTGTAGCATCCTTAGACGTTCCCGTCATTCGTGTGGTTGTGCTTATATATCGGAAAGCACATAGCTGCTATTTTCACCGTGTTTTCAATAGGAGCTGCTTCTGCTAACTCCGGCGTATTTCAGTTGTAATTTAAGTCTGTTGATCAGTTTCCGCTGCTCCCTTGGAGGGGATGGAAGTAGACCACTCCGGGCGCCTGCCGGCACCAGCGGCGTCAGCGGCGACCGCCTCCAGGAAGCGGATGGGACAAGCGAGCGACAGCGACAGTGAAGATACTCATGCTTACTATCTCAGCAGTGAGGACTTCTCAGATGACGGTTTCCAACCTGTGCTGAGCCGCAAGGCGAAGAGAAGGAACATGAGGACATCCTCATCCTCAACTATTCAAACTGTAAGTGAAGCGCCAAAATCGAACACTTATACCATCCTGTTTCTGCCTGCACTTCCTACCGTCAGCATGAAACGCCTTAACAGACAGTCTGTGTCGAGGTCTCTGGAAACGCTCGTGCCAAATGAGATCACGGACATAAGAGTGAACGCCAGAAAGAATATACTGGCTGTGGACGTTTTGCACGCAAGTGCGTTGGGCGTTCTGCGCAGTGTAACTGACTTGGACGGCAACCAGATGCGCTCTCATGTTCCCTTGGGATGTGATGTAGTAACCGGCGTGATCTACGACATTGATGTCGCTATTTCTAATAAGGACTTACAACTTCTTGTCAAGTCAACAACTGATACTCCAATTGTTGATGTCACACGGCTAGGCAAGTCTCGCTGTGTGAAGATTGCGTTTAAGAGCACATCACTCCCCTCTCATGTGAAGGTGGGGTACTTCAGACATGCTGGGCGGCCTTTCATTCCAAAGCCTCTCCAGTGCCGTAAATGCATGAAACTTGGACATTTGAGCAGCGTCTGCGAGAATTCGGTGGTATGCCACCGCTGCGCCGAGCACCATGAAGCGGATAAGTGCGTCGCAAGTGTAAAGAAATGCTCTAATTGCAATGGATCCCATGAAGCCACATAGAAGGACTGCCCGCGGATTCAGAAGGAAATTGCCATCTTGAAGGAGATGGTGCGCGATCACTCATCTCATCGAGAAGCCACAGCTAAAGTCAGAAGGCGTAGTTCACGTCGACGTCAGTCTTCGAGGACGCCCGCTACCTCCTCGACACGTTTGCGTGATCTCTCATCAGTACCACCTCCATTGCCTCCCAGACCACATGCCATGGGAAAGGCTGTGAAGGACAAAGCAAGTGAGCATACCCTAACTGCGACAGAGTGGCCTGCACTTCAAAGAGAAGCAGCATCAAGCGAACCGAAGGAGCTTCATGACGGCCAGTCCGCGCTCCCAGTTCGAGATCTTTCTAACCAAGACAGGCAAGTGACTGCAATCGTCCCGGTTCGAGATCTTTCCAACCAAGACAGGCAAGTGGCTGCAATCGTGCAATCATTAATTGCCACGATTCGCACGCTACTGAGCAGCATACAATCTCCGTCTGCTAAGAGTGCACTGCAAATACTGGATGCACTGAATCCAGTTCTTGATAACTTCGTATAAGCACAATGGCTCAACAAAATCTCCACTTCCGCACTGAAGTCAAAAGTGCGTCGATTATTCAGTGGAATGCCAGAGGCATAAAGTCCCGTACCTCGGACTTTCGCCAATTTGTTCGGGCCAATCAATTCCCTATACTTGTCATATGTGAACAACACGTATCAACGCCTTATAGATTGTCCGGTTATGAAGCTTTTTGTTCAGCCGCTTGCGAAGAACGAAGCAAAGTAATTGTTTACATTCGCACAGACTTGACTTATCTTTCGCACCCAATAAGTTCAAATGACGACAATCAGTACGTGTGTGTTCGTGTGAAGAAGAATGCAGTTTCGTTCACGCTTATTGGTGGATATATATCTCCGTCATCGCGATTTGACTGCGACAGATTAAAAGACATCCTAATGAGAACCGATGGGCCTTGGATCATCACCGGTGACTTCAACGCCCATCACATGCTTTGGGGGAGCACTAGTATGAATGCCAGGGGCCGGAACATTGTTACATTCGCTTCCGATTACGACCTTTCCATCATGAACGATGGTACCCCCACATAACTGCGGGGTCTCACGTATGGCAGTTGCCTTGACCTGAAATTGGTGTCACGGTGCTTCTCTCACAAAGTTAAGTGGTTTTGCGATATTGAGACTCATGGGAGTGATCACATACCCACCTACGTGACGATCAATGGTATCATAAAAATTTCTCTGCCGGTGTTGCAATTGGCACTGACTGGTCGATGTTTGCATCGCGTGTTGAGAACGCTTGCCAAGAAGGCCTCGCCTGCAGCCTGGAAAATACCATAGTGGAAGCTATGCGAGCGTCCAAATGTAAATTACCATTTTCGTCTAAAGTAACACAGTTTGACATCGAACTGGAAAAATTACGAGCTATACGAAGGCGTGCTGAACGACGATACAGACGCACAAGATCAATTTACGATCTGAGGGAAGCAAGGCGGCTCCAGAAAAAGATTCAACGACCCATTTACAAACTGGAAAGCGAACGCTGGAAAGCATTCTGCGAATCTCTAGACCCTCATAAACCGCTGTCATATATCTGGAGAACAGTTCGTGGTCTTCGCTCCTCTCCACAACAACGGCACCCTTTTAAAGCTTTGGCACTCCATCATAGAAAAACAGAAATCGAGGTGGCTGAAGAGTTTTGCACGAGAGTTGCCGGGAATATTATGAACGAGAGCATCGACGCCGTGATTGTTCCTGAGACGCGATTACCAGAAATGGACATTCCGTTCACCATGGAAGAACTGGAAGGTGCGTTAGTCGCTTCTAAGCGCATGTCATCGCCAGGTCCTGGTGGTATTACTTATAGTGCGTTGGGACACCTTGGACAAAAAGCTAAAAAAGAACTTTTAACATGCTTCAACAACTCCTGGCTCAGCGGCAGTGTTCCCCGAGAATGGAAAATGAGTCGATTAATACCACTTTTGAAATCGGGAAAATCACCATTGGACTTGACAGCGTATCGCCCTATTGCCCTCGCAAGCTGCCTCGGAAAAGTGATGGAAAGGATGGAAAGAATGGTTCTATTTCGTCTCGAGTGGTACTTGGAACGATACACCAAATACCCTTCTTGCATGGCAGGCTTTCATTGGGGCCGCTCCTCCATTGACTGTGTGCTTGATTTATCGACATTTGTTCAACAAGAAAAAAGTCACAAGCGCATATCAGTGGCACTCTTTCTTGACGTGAAGGGTGCATATGATAATGTAGCTCACGATGCCATCCTCACTTCTCTCGCATCAATGGGCATTGGTGGACGAATGTTTCAATGGATAAAAGAGTTTATAACTGGCAGGGGTTTCTTTGTACAAACATATGAGGGTACAACTGCCCAACATTACACCTACTGCGGAGTACCTCAGGGAGGTGTTTTAAGCCCCACATTGTTCAATGTGGCCCTCATTGGTCTGGTGAAGGTTCTGCCAAAGTCGGTATGCCTATCCATATACACCGATGATATTTGCCTCTGGAGTGCTGCAGTTACTCGCCCTCAGGTGCGTGCACGAATACAGCGGGCAGCAACCCTCACAACAGCCTACCTTCAGAAACGAGGCCTAAATATATCAACTGTGAAGTGCGCGTTGATGGCGTTTACACGCAAACCAATGACGCCATACCCTGTTTACATCAATGGGCAGAGTGTCAAATATGCACGGGCGCATTGTTTCCTGGGCATAATAATCGACAGAAGTCTTTCGTGGAGCCCACATTGTGCGTACTTGAAGAAGAGACTGCTATCTATTGTGCATATTATGAAATTCTTGTGCGGTAAAGCATGGGGAACTTCTGTGGCCTCCATGCTACAGCTGTACAGGGCCCTATTTCTGGGTCTATTGCGCTACAGCTTGCCGGTAATGACTAACACTTGCAAATCGAATACTCATTCATTGGAGAATTTGCAGGGTCAGGCACTGCGTATCTGCCTAGGACTGCCCCGATGCGCTTCTACTTATGCCACAATCATGCTTGCCAAAGACCATCCGGTCAGGACATATATAGTTGTGGATTGCCTCAGAGCGCACATTCGACATGCTAGCCGTGTCTCCGACCACCACTTGGCCCTTCTACCTTCCGGAAGACCACGTGCTACGTTTTCAGACGTCATAGACAAGCACCTAAACAGCATTCCATCAGGATATACGCCAGCTGCGAGAACGGCATGCCCTTTGTGGTGCCTCGACCAGCCGCAAGTACGTCTAGAAATTCCGGGAATCAAAAAGAAAAGCAGTCACTCCAGAGTAGCATTGAAGCAAGCAACACTGCTATTATTACATGAGTTGTACTTAGACCGAACGCAGATATACACTGATGGGTCCGTCTCATCCAGCAGCTCATCAGGTGCCGCTGTAATTCCGGCTGCAGAAATGACAATCAAGTTTAGGTTGTCGCATATGACTACATCTACGGCATCAGAGCTTGCTGCTATAAGGGCTGCTTTACAATATCTCGTTCAAGAACGTCCAGGAAAATGGGTCATATTCTGTGATTCGAAGGCAGCGCTTCAGAGTTTGCAGTGTGCCATGCATAGGAGGAGCCATGACCAACTGGTACAAGAAATAAGACATTGCCATCATGAAGCTCTAGCACGAGGGCATGATATTATATATCAATGGCTGCCTGGACATATCAGTATTACCGGAAATCAATTAGCCGATGATGCAGCCCACTCAGCCCATGAAGAAACCCGTGTAGTCCCGATTCCTCTATCAAGGAATGATGCAGCAAGACAACTTTACCTGCTGGCTCGAGATCTCACAGGCATGTTCTGGTCGTCTACCAGCTTCCAAAGGTGTCAATTTTATGAACTGGATCCTTCGTTCAAGCTCAAGCTACCATCACAACTTTCCCGCTCCGATGCGACACTGTTATGCCGCCTTTGGTTGGGTGTTGCATTCACAAAGGTGTACTCCTTTCGCATTGGTATGGCAGATGCTCCTACATGCGACTACTGCGGAGATGAAGAGACCATCGAACACGTCCTGTGCAGCTGCGCTTGCTATGACACACAGCGATGCCAGCTACGGATGGTTTTGAATCGACTTGACCCCGGAACATTTTGTGTGCAGAAGATACTAGGACCTTGGGCATCTGCCTCAGTTGCGCAGAAAGCAACTAAAGCACTGCTACTTTACTTAAGTCAAACAAACCTGAGCGACCGCCTGTAAACTGTGTGTGCTCCGCGAGTGGTGCTCGTGATTGTGTGTACCTTCTCATCTTTCTGCAACCTCTTTTCTCCCCTTTATTTCTTCCCCAGCGCAGGGTAGCAAACCAGATGTGCGTCTGGTTAACCTCCCTGCCTTTCCTTGTATCTTTATCTCTCTCTCTCTCACCGTGATATATGGCCAATTTGAATTGGAGATGGAGCTTTCACACTTAAGCTGCATGCATTTTCACAGATATTCAACAAAACATAATTTGTGCACAGAAAGGCTTATTCTGTATGTCTGCTAGGTCCTAGTTGCGGAAGGGTTCAAAAGTGGGCTAGTTAGTATATGTTTACAATGACATATTCGCAGCGCAAACTAACGGTGCCCTGAAAGAGAACAGCCAGCGCTTGTTTGTGTCCTCTCTCTGCGCCCCGTCAGTCTGTGCTGCCAATATTTCGGTAGGTCCTACATACAACATAAGAATATCACAACTTGATCATCAGGCAGATAAGTGCCGTCACAGATGAAAACCCCTTTTTCATATTAAGTGTAGGACTTAGTTTATTCGATACTGAAAAATACTTGAGAAAATGTATTCATTTATTGCCCCAGTAACTATTTGCTACCCGCAGCAAACCTGCAAAGAATAAAACGTAATTTCCGTATTCATTTATAGCTCTTGCGCTGGGGTAGATATGGCGTCTTCAGTTACTGCAATAGGCGATACTAAAACAATGCGGGATCAATATAACTGAGAACCGGCTTAGATTGCCGCTTAATTAAGTGGTGTGTGTGTGACGTTTGGAGTTATCCCGATTTTCTGATAATTTGAGCTTGACCTCACAGGTTCAAAAACAATGAATTGATGAGCATGGTAGATCATTATTTCAAAAGGATCTAGTCTCAGTGAAATGCTTGTTGATTGATATGTGGGGTTTAACGTCCCAAAACCACTATTTGATTATGAGAGACGCCGTAGTGGAGGGCTCCGGAAATTTCGACCACCTGGGGTTCTTTAACGTGCACCCAAATATGAGCACACGGGCCTACAACATTTCCGCCTCCATCGGAAATGCAGCCGCCGCAGCTGGGATTGAACCCGCGACCTGCGGGTCAGCAGCCGAGTACCTTAGCCACTAGACCACCGCGGCGGGGCAGTGAAATGCTTGTTCAGAGATTGGACGCAGTGTGGCCGCAACACAAGAAATGCGGGTCATTCTAACTTCAGATCGGCGTGAGCAGTCACGCGCTGTGCGTAAGAGGGGTATTTTACAGCCACGTCACTGCCTGCGCATGTGCCTTGCTACAAGCTGCGTGTCATAAATTATGTCTAAGGGCGTGGTTATTAGTCATGAAAGGTGCCCGAGATAAGCTGTAAGTTTTCCTGTTCAATCGAATAGTCCGCAGAGCTGAAGAAGAAATTTGGATTGAGTACCATATATGTCTCAACCAGGCCTCATGCATTAAATTTAGCTTTGGGTTTACTTTTTGTCATGCACAGTAATCCAAGAAGAGCAAAAAAGAAAGTTTAAAAGATTTTCCATCCGTGTAGTTGGATAACCAACGAATCTTAAGGTATGACAAAAAGGTGGCAAAAAAATTCATTCTACACCCGATAGTACACCCTGCAAATAAATTTGAAATATGTGTACATTAAGGTACGTTCTTGAATTCACCAGTATACGGTGCTAGAAAGTTTTCTACATGAGCAGGATGCGCCTTTACGCGCAACATGCACCATCTTGTTTGGTTTACCACAGGCGTTTGACGTTTCGTGTTCCATCGTGGTTAGTTCTTGTCGTCCGTGTTTTCTTTTGTTTTTCTTAGAGAAAGTCGTGCGTAGTGGGGTCTGCCCCATTACGCGCCAGCAAAGAAATTCGATTTCAGGAATAAACAAGAGGGCCTAAATAATAAACAACAGATTTACACTTGAAAGCTGGCATTCTTTTAGCACTCTTTCCACTATAACGCTACGGAAAATTGTGCTAACAAAAAAGTATTAGCATGCGCTGCCAAAACATGCATTCCATCAAGTGAGATAGATTTAAAGGGCCCTTGGGACGTTTTTTCGCCAGCATTTTGCAGAAAAATTGTGTGTGTAGCTCTGAATACTGAGTTTAAAAAAACACTCGAAATTGGTGCGTGGTAACGAAATTTAGCAATCTTCAAACTTCAAAAAAAAGAAGCAGAACGTGCGACGAGAAAAAAAAAGAACGTTCCGTTTCAAATTTCACTGTCCATCTGACATCAAAGGCTAGTTCCAATCACTGCACCTCTTGCAAAGACATACCGCCAGGCTAGCCTTATGGAAACACTTTTGCGGTCCCCTTGCATAGATTTAAGATAGTTCTCAAGATTTCACATGCGAAAACAGAAGTCCCTTTGCATGTCCAATAAACTTTGAGACGTGCTTTAAAAACTTTAGCCCACAATAGTTTGGCATAGCTGAGACTATGGGAATATTATTCGTGACTTGTCAGCAATCCAAATTCCTCGCCAGTATCGTCACGCTGGCGCGATAAAGCTTCACTTCTGATGACGACAATGGCCCTTATGGTTCACTCTAGTCCAACCATAATTTGGTATTTCTGTTAGAATAAAATTACTACAGCACTGTTTCTCGCTTTGCCTTTCTGGCAGTTTGTTTATTCCACAGTTCCACAAAAAAGTGATGAAAACGGTACGCTTAGTTTGTGTTGCAGGGTTACTTTAAATAGCAAATACGCGCTTTCGTTCAGTTGCGCATATTTTTGCTGCACAATGCAATTAATTTATTTTGTTCGAAATCCTCTTCGCACTTGAGTCACATTTTTTCATTAGAAGTAAAAATACTTCGAAAAATGCATGAACTCATTACACTTCCGCTTAGTTTACGCTTCACTGGTAAAGTATCGCCGCTTGTTTTTGTGCATCTTCTATGGCAATTTTTTGCATGTGAGCCCGCTCTATAGCATGGAAACTCCGTCAGAAGTAATGGCAATCGTTAAGTTGAAACCACTAAAAACATCTTGGAACCATGCTCAGGCGATGCTGAAGAAAGGGTGCCCCCAAGCAAATGCCCTTCGCCACGGCGCTTTGCGGCGCCGCGTTGCTACATGTCATGGGGAAACAACATGACGAAACTCGTGGCAGACAACGTGCATCTCAACTGCTGATAAAGCGTGCGTCTTTTGCATCGAGTTTGTGAATCTCTCTAACAGTGTTCTACAAATGCCTGGGCAATCCTGCATGCTCACCTCATACGTTGGCGTCATTGACACTTTCGTTGACGGAGGAGTGGCAATTACCGGAACAGAAATTGACGGGAGAACGCGCTGCAAATTTCCACGAGCTTCACGACTGCGCTTTTATTCGATTTTTTCCCTCACTTGGCACACGGCCAATAATTTGCTGGATTTCGCGCATCAAACGACAAGACGTACCTTATGAGTGACCCTATGAGTTATCGATTTGATTCAGATTAGGGGAAAATTATTAGCGAGCCACGTCATTGTTGTTCCTTTGAATGTACTTGGAGTACAAAAAACTTGTATGAAAACGTTCAATATGAAAACTACATCAGTAAATGTATTTGCGCACTCACTTTCTGCACTTGCGGTCATTATTGTTTCTATATTAATTTACTCTACAAATAAATTCTCTCTCTCTCTACTCTACTAGCTTATCTATAATTTTCTCCTGCGTATTCACTTTTTTCCATAATTTTCACTTATTCTGCTTTTGTAGCATGTGACATCGTTCTCACACAAAATGCCATATTATCTCCACCTATGAAATACGGCCACCCAAAAAAGGTAGTTCGCATTTGTTTCTTTATTTTGTTGTTGGCTTTATATGGGTTATATGTAACGTTGATGTATACATAGGTAGGCTATATATACATAGGCTACATAGGTATACATAGGCTTTTTCTGTTGCGTGAAAAACAAAGTTAAGAAAATACTAAAATATTTCAAAAACCCAAAATTTCAAAAGAATTTGAAGTACAGAGAACGTTTACTATTTTTCGTACATAATAGTTAAGGGCATTGAAGGGGCCCCCAGAGTTTATTAAAGAGGCGATGAACACAGACGAGACTGGAAACTCATGTATTTACATGTTACTACACAGCGCAGCACATAGCACATTGAGTTGCCTAGTGATGTTATGGCCGGAGGCATGAGAACACTTGATCACTGAAACAACGTGTACTTAATTGGCAATATCCATGGTCACGACGTATGTATTGAAGGAACGCGGGTACACGGGAAAACCTAATTGATGGTTCCAGTTTGGCTAGTTGGCATGTCACTTATACTGAAGAGTTAACGTTGCGAGAAGCAAAAAGAAGGTAAGGCCCGGGCACTAAATTATTGATTTAGTGTTGTTTAAGGCTTCGTTTTACAGGTATAAATTCAAGGAGTACATACAATCAAAATAATAAAGTACACAATAGGATGGACAAAGCCTTTAGAAGTTTGGCGTCCTCTTACCCTTTTTCATTTATTCTTGAAACTTGATGAAGGAGAAAAACTCGATATGTGATGAAATTAGTAGCAGAAATAGAACAAACGTTTTCATTTGTTTCTCATATTTCCTTTCCTTTTTGTAAGTCTCCTATTTTGCGAAGACTTTTTAAACTAAGGACACTAATAACACATTAAAAATTCGGCAGATCCCATGTACCTTAGGATTAGTCGTTATGCGAAGCATATAAAGGGTAAGTGAGTGTGTTGTAATATTCACATCCATCCATCCATCCATCCATCCATCTATCCATCCATCCATCCATCCATCCATCCATCCATCCATCCATCCATCCATCAATCCGTCCGTGCGTCCGTCCGTCCGTCTATCTATCTATCTATCTATCTATCTATCTATCTATCTATCTATCTATCTATCTATCTATCTATCTATCTATCTATCTATCTATCTATCTATCTATCTATCTATCTATCTATCTATCTATCTATCTATCTATCTATCTATCTATCTATCTATCTATCTATCTATCTATCTATCTATCTATCTATCTATCATCTATCTATCTATCTATCTATCTATCTATCTATCTATCTATCTATCTATCTATCTATCTATCTATCTATCTATCTGTCTGTCTGTCTGTCTGTCTGCCTGTCTGTCTGTCTATCTATCTATCTATCTATCTATCTATCTATCTATCTATCTATCTATCTATCTATCTATCTATCTATCTATCTATCTATCTATCTATCTATCTATCTATCTATCTATCTATCTATCTATCTATCTATCTATCTATCTATCTATCTATCTAGCCGCCTACGACTTTTACCTCTCCTGACCATTTCAATAATGGTATCGATACCAAACTTGGTAAGGCATAAGATGACTGTATGAAAAACATATTTGATGAGTCATAACATGAAAATCATGACATGGATGTCACAAATGCAATGATTTGCATTTTGTAGTCCTGCAGCTCTTGCGGTGGTTTCGTTCACATGGCATGTTGCAAAACTGGTATGATATGGCATGATTGCATGGCAAACACAAGCGACAGACCCTAACATGAAAAACATGTCAGGCGTGTCATGTAACAACATGGCTACATGCCAGGATCATGACGCGCTCGCGGCCATTTCGCTAGCGTCACATATATCAAAAGGGGTATTACAGTACGCGAATTGGTGATGAAAGTATGTGACTGGTGCAAAACATGATAATTATGAGATGCGTGCCAAGTAAGAACATGACTACATGCTACCCTTATGATGCGCTCGCGGCCATTTCGCTAGATTCACATGTACCAAACTCGGTATTACGCTACGCGTAACGACATAGTTAAATGACACATCCAAACATGATAATCAAGACGTGCATGTCATGTAACAACATGACTACATGCCGCACTGATGATGCGCTCGAAGCCGTTTTGCTAGCTTCAAATATGCCGAATTTCGTATTACGTGATGCCAATGGATGACGAAGGTATGTGACTGGTGCAAACATGATAATCATGAGATGCGTGTCATGTGAGAACATGACTACATGTCACAGTCAAGGTGCCAATACATTTCAACGTGACGCGATGCGCGTGCTCGCCGGCGTTCATTTCGTCGCGTCCCGCTGGCGTTGCCACCCCTGGCGCCGGTCCTGCCATATACTCGCAAACGCATGCCGTGCTGCGTTGCTTTGACGCATGCGCGTTTAAGCGCGTCCGAAGTCCCTCCGTCACGAAATAGGGATACGCAGTGTTGTCTGGGTAACAGCATCGGAGCGAAATGGAGCATGTTGCCGTCGGGCCGCGCCGACGAACGCTGGTCGCGCCTGGCGTCAGGCTACATAGTGCTCACGTTTTGCTAACATAGCGTTGCTGTGGCCAGCGTGCGCGCACGTCAGCGCTACGTTGGAGTATATTGGGACCTTCATGATGAGCCGCTTTGATAGCTCCACATATACCAAATTTGGTGTTACGTGGCGTCAATGGAAGAATAAATATATGACTGGTGCAAACATAATAATTCTGACACGCGCGTCATGTAGAAACATGATTACATACCACGCTCATGGCGTGCTCGCGGCCATTTTGATAGCTCCATATATGCTAAATGTGGTATGACGTGACGTGAATTGGTGACGAAGGCAAACGACACATTCAAGCATGATAATCACCACGCGGAAGTCATGTACGGCATCATTTACTTCCACCTCCTAACGTTGTGCTAATTTTAAAATGACATATCAACATTTCTCATTCGTGCTTTGCATATCGGCGATTTTCAGTGTACGTGGGATCCGCGAATTTTTTATTCTTTGCATTTGTCGGGTCAGTATAGCGATGTCAACTTTTGCTTAACTCTCACCTGTTAAAACTACCCATGTGTGTTTTCACTAATCATCTGTGACACATACCCGCATATCAAGGGCAAGGAAAACAAAAGCTCGGAAATTATTCTTTCGATCTTGACACACATCCTCCTGTAAGGAGACGCCTGAACATCTGGAGGCATTGCTTACGTTCCGTTGAAAAAAATTTTTGTGGGTATGTGTCATTGTCTGACAGAAAGTGTTTGACGACGTACATGACGGGATTATAACATTGTTCATGTTTTGACCAACGCGTCATACTCGTCAAACCGTGTTACCGTCCCATACAAACTTTAGTTCTCGCCAAGATAAAGGGGGTGATCATGAGACACCCTGACGTAAGCGGCTAGATAGTTATATGGATACGCAGCTAGACGCTAAATGTGCTTGCAGTACGTAAAAAAAGATGCTTCGCATTTAATACCAGAGTAATACGCTTGACGATTCCGCTGGTTGTATGTCATGTTTCAACGCACCTTTCAACTAATCAATATTCAAGGGCAATACACCAGTTTCCTTATTATTAATTGCAGCAACAGAATCGGTGAGTGATGTTCACTATCGCTAAAAATGTATTATTACTATCTAGTTTTGCGAGGTTGCAGGCCCTGGCAATAAAAAGGTAATATCGAAACATAGGGTGAACCAGGCCTTATACCTAACACAGTGTTTCCATTATACCTTCGTATTACACATACTAAATTACCACGTGTTCGCATCGAGTTATTACGTGTTATTTCTTTTTCTAATCCACGTTATTTAGAGTAAGGCCACGAATAAAATTTTTCTCTACACATCAGCCTTGCCTTCAGTCTTTGTCCGTATCTCGACGCTTCAAGTTACAGCAGAAACAAGAAGGCATGATGAGAGCTCCAGGTAGAGTTCTTAGATTCAAGAAGGCCAAAATTGTCATGTTTTGAGAGTTTTTTTTTTAATTTTTTTCGTTACACAATCACACACGGTACAAAATATTGACGGGGCTGAGATATATTAGCATTTTTCAAGAATGCAATCGCAGTAGTAAACAACGTGTAGCGAAAAGACTGGTTGCCCACATGGGAAAGAAGAACGTCCGTTTATTGTGAATACTAGCAATGAACTTTCACCTCGCCCACGTACGTATGCCCTTGATGTCACCCAAAACTCTTCTTTTTTGACTGAGTGTGGCACACTCATGTTTCTTTATTCTTATTTTTATGTTTCTTTATTCTTTATTCTTATTTCTTTATTCTCAGACCAATAGGTAAAGAGAGGGTGCGTAGCCGAATGGCTAAGACAATCGCTTTCGGAGCAAGGGGTAACTCTCTTAAATTCATCTCCAGCATGAAAATTTTGTTTCACGCATTTCTCAAAGTTAACCAACAGAAACCCATACACATCGTTAACATATAGCATTAGTGTAAACGAGTCATCAGAAAAGAGTGACCCTTTTTCTACTGTCAAAGCGACGAGTTGAGAGAATGTACAGCTGGAAAAATAGCGTTGTGAAGTGTCAATAGAACAAGGAAAACAAAAGCTCGGAAATTATTCTTTCGATCTTGACACACATTCTTCCTGTAAGGAGACGCCTGAACATCTGGAAGCATTGCTTACGTTTTGTTGAAAGAAATTTTGTAGTTACCTTTAAAAATATCAAATGATACAGTGAGCCCTGCGCAGGGCAAAGAGTGCTGCAGGGCGTTGATCCCTATAACAAAACCATTTGTGCCACGAGGATGGCTCTAGAAGCGCTTTCTGCGAACTACAGCTTCACTTTTTGATGGTTCACCAACGAACTTAGTGCTATCTCAGAAGTGACAAACATGAATGATACACCGCGAGTGCAAAAACTCACTGCGCACGTCTCGCAGTGGATTAAAAAGCGCAATGTGCACAAATTGAAAAGCAACGATTTAGAAATGAATGTTTTTATTGGGTTTGAAGAAGCGCGTGAACTAGTGCTGAGAAATAAGTGCGATAAAATGGGGTTGAAGATTTGACAAATGAATGAAACTGTTCTGGGGGCTCAAAAAAAAAAGGCTGGAAAGAGCAATGCACGAGACTAAGAAACTGATGGGCAGAAACAAGTCCAACAAGGGAAAAAAACGAAAGAAAGAGAAAATAGCGATTGAAGACAGCTGGCATATAAGTATTGAGAAAACAGGTGACACTGGTCTTCACAAAAGAGGCACACTTCAGTTAGCTTACGCAGTGATCCGAATGAAAGGCGGAGCAATAAAACGCGATGTTGGATAAGTTTTCCGCAATAAATTCAAAAGCCATGCTTCAAAAGGAAATCCCGAAAAATGCATCGATTTTGTCAAGGAAAAGAACAAAATTGCAATGTGGGCCCCGTGTGAATCGTGGGATGGAGGAAAACTTTGAGAGAGCTTCAGAAGTAGCGGAAATATTGATTGTAGAATTGTATTATGGCATACGTGTTCCTAAGAGAGCAAGAAAAAAAACCAAGAAAAAAAGAAGCATGGCAAAAAAATACATTTTTTCTAGGCTATAGACAGGCAAATTGCAATAAAGTCCCACGCATCAGCGCTTGTTTACACATAAGAGAAAACATACCAAGACAAGTGGAAAAAATTAACGTTATCCTAAAGCTTCATTTAGCTGGAACAGTTCTGGGGCTCAAATTACTATGTATGTCATGTTTATCATAACTATCTGCCTGTGTCAATGTTGGAGGTGCGACAAAAGCAAATGGTTTGTGCCATGTCCATCATAAGGCCTTTTTGCTAAATAAAGATGCCTACCTTTTTTATCACAGTTCATAAGTTTTTTATGTGTCACAGCGAGTCACGTATACGCAGAAAATTTTTCAAACGATATAAGAACTAGCAAACACAGAAAGACATAGTGGGATGGTTCGCTCCACCCATTCTTCTGTCTATCCCGTATATCTAGAGTCTGCATGCCTCTCAATCCTTGTGCCAACACCTTCTCATTGTGGAAGACTCTACATTTCTTACAACATTTTGAAAACCTCAGTTATCAGAAGCCAACACAGTGCCAGTTGGCATTATGCGTATAGAGACCACAAGAAACATGTTTAAGGTGAGTTAGACGAAGGTGAATGTTCTTTCTGTGATATGCGTTGATGTAATAAGGACAATTTTAACGGAAATAATACTTATACGAGAGATCTTCTAGGCACGACAAAATGCCTTTTTACATACAGCACGGATGACAACGATTTCTTCTTCATATACAAAAATGAAAGCTATAACCTTTCTGGGCACTCTATTTCCCGGGATAAATCAAGCAGGCATTTAAATTCAAGGGGGCATAAACACACACAAACTTCTTATTGTGTGTGCCTGTGCTGAATTGAATTTATAGGTAGATGAAAGACTAGAAAAAAATCCTTCAAACCTTCGCTAGCCAGAAATAATGCTTCCACTTCTGAAATGTGAATCCAGCCACCCTTTTTTTCACTTGTGCAAGTTAATTGCTTGTTTTATAATAAATTTTATACTAGTTCTCTGAATAAGTCGTGTATTAATGTGACAAAACTAAGTGAAACCCCGCGACAGTAGAGAACTTAGTATTCTAAATCATTAACCCCCTTTTGCTTATCAGGTCATGAATTTCAGCGTTGGTGCTTTGGCGTAATTTTTGTCAACAGGGTTTCATGAAGTGTGAGACCCACGGGATGATGTTAAGCTCTCCCATCGTGAAGTACCAAGTGCTCTAAGTCTTTAACCACTTTTCTAAACAGTGCGGCTTTTCGTTGCGCACTTTAGAAAGCAGATGAAAAAGAGTTATAAGCACTAAACAAAAAGCAACAATTTAGAAATGAACTTTTCTTAGTTACTTTGTTATTGAGTTTGAGAAATTTATTAGGTTTACAGTGTAAACAGAGAACAAGAAGAAGACACAGTCGGACACTTCTGCTTGTTCTTCCTTTCTTCTCAGTTGGTGCTAAAACACTTCGTAAAACTTTGCATCTACTCATTAAACCTAATATATTGAGTTGCTTGCATCCGTTTACGTTTAGTTGCGTCTTCCCATTACAACCGTGTAGATCTGAGCGAATGCTTGTGATGAACGACTCTGTGTTGTAACTTTCGAGTTATAATCTTTGAAGAATATACTGTTGGACGAGTTGCTTGGGTGAATTGTAAGGCAATAATCTTAAAAAAAGTGCGCAATCACGAAGAGGAAGAAAGGGAATAGACACCGACCCAGTGCTACTCTCGACTCAGCGCTTATCTGCAAGAATTCACTCTGTCTTTTAAGTACACATAGAGTGAAAACAAACAACGATTGTTACTATCGCTGAACCAAACAGTGTTCCAAAGCAAAATTAAAACAGAGGAAATAGCACCGCCACAAAGCAGATAACTGAATCTTAATTCGAGGTATTGACACTAAAAATCTCCATTAAATCGAAAGATAATCACTGTTTTTATTCTTGTCTTTGTCAAGAAGCATAGAAAACGGCTAGAAACACACAGTGTCGTTTTCCCACTATAGAGCCCGATTGTGTGGCAACACAGCAAACTATAACTTGGAAGCTACGGATTCTTAGCACTTGACAGTTTGAATGAGTTTTGATTACATAGCTCGACGTAGTACAAACATGATAAATATAATTCACTACTCATGCATGTATATGCACAATATACGTTTCAATATTACGGTATATGCCGGAATATACAAGGATGCACGCACAAAGAAAAATTACACTGCATCAGTTCCGGCAGTATGTGTGATTTGCCGGTTTCTTTTTTTTTTAGGGGAACGGAAGAAAGGTAGCATATCGGCTGTGACAAATTGATTATAAGTGACATACAAGAGCTGTGTAAATAATTTTTTGCGCCTTTTTGTTCCTCATGTAGTATGATGCTTCACGTCTAACGTGAAAGATTCAGTCTGGCTCATTTTCTATACGCATATTTTTTTTTGCTGTGAAACACGATATTGTTTTATTTCAAATTCGCTTGTGTCCATTATACTGCCAGTTTAGAAAGAAATGTGAAGCCGAAACAATTATATTGAGGTCACGTCTCTAAAACAAATAAAACCAACATGCGAATCTATTTATACTCAGACTCTTGGTTTATTATTAACACTTGGTTAGGCCACTCGATTTATTGCAATATGAGCAGCGAGGGCATCGCGAGGGCACCCGCGTTGCCTTAATGGTGGACATGTTAACCAGTGGGCATCTCAGTACATTTGTAGTTAGTCATCGCAAGTTTTAAGAAAAAAAAAGCCATACCATTCTTTCTCACTAAATTAAAAGACAAAATTTTGAAAATATAGGGTACCGAAACTTATGTGCATTTGGTGATGTTGTTTCAGAGGACGGCCGCAACTTTGGGACTCTAATTAATGCTACCACTTCTTTCATGGCTCACTCACAAAGAGTAAACGGTTGATGCTGAGAATCTCTCTCTTTCTCTCTAGTTTGAAAACGCCCACTGGGCTGGGCTTAGGTGGGTGTCCTTGATGAAAAAACAGCCCACCAAATTTGAGCCCCCGTGGGTAGCGCTGATTGCAACGTCGTAAAACGAGCACGGCAACCTGGAAGTCCCGACTGGCGTTTACCGTTCGGGTGTCGCGTTTCAAAGGTTCGTACTTTTTTTGAATTTGCTCTTCCTGTAAAAACTTTAACGCTGTGTAACGTAAGAAAGCATAAAACTGTGCCCCCATGAGAATGACAAAATGAAACCATAGATTGGTAGACAGCATCGTGAAATTCCTGCGAACTTCATGAAAACATCAATCAGAATGCGAGGCGACGTTGGATCAGCCTGGTGCAAAAGATTTGTGTGGTGGGACACTGTACCTGTTTTTTTGAAGAGTCAGAGTTCCGGCGACGAACATGCTAGGTGATAGAAATTCCCGCAGGCGATACATAATGTAAGTTTTGTTTTTATTGAACACAGGGCTTCTTTCATTTAAAGAAAAACATGCTTGCGAAATTCTTGAGCTATGTTTGTGGAACATGTACTAAGCACTTTAGAATCTAAGGATCCCGCGTTCTAAGATAAAATGCGTGCTTTCAATTGATGGCTGCCTTACAGTGTTCCAACACGCAAACTTATGACGCGCATGAGCTTAAAAGGTCTTCACATAGGGGCTATCGAAAGGCAGTTTGCTTCCAAAAGGCTTGTTACACACTTGTTCATTTCATAGTAACGCGCCTCAAGGGCCATCCTAAGCAGCTCAGGAAACGAAAATTCATTTTTATTTTTTCAGTTACCTTTCCTTCACGGCTTTGTGACCCGGCCATTCACGGTCCTTGACAAATATTACGCTATTCCTTGCGGCCCTCAAGTAAACTTGCCAAACGACACTTACAGAAATGTTAGAAAGTTATTCAAACTATGGTTAAGCTTTTCTCCTACAACTCTCATGATTACTGGCGTTTATCTTTAGAAATGACTGAGGGGTCTTGGATAGCCCAATATCTTGAGTGAGAGTTTCTATCGGTAGAGACATAATACATAGTATTTGGTTTCCATTCTCTGAATGCAAGTACAATCATTGAAAGTAAGAAGACAGTTTTCTAAGGTCAGTCAAAAAACAACAGCAAAAAAAAACTTGGAGGATGCTTCAACTTCGTCTTCGATAGCGCAACACAATATTGCGATGGGCCCCCGTGCACGTTGCCTTCAGAACTGCAAGCCTAGTTTCAGTTCTTGGTGCATGAATTCAAAGTGTCGTAAGGAAATGAACGACAGTGTGTGTAACATTGGCAGTTTTGAACTATCCTGGAGTGCCAGCTGGAAGTACAGTTGTTAAGTGCCCAACTCGAAATAATTCTTGCTTTCGCTAAATGGCGAAGGCCCGCTGCGCGTCCACAAGGCAACACAGGAACATGCGCAGCTGCTCACGCTGTTGATGTTTATGCAGCTGATGGTGCATAAATATGTCGGTGCGCTTTGTAACAGGGTGGCCTTTATGACATCCCCTCGCTGAAATTCGCAGCTTTTGGTGCACTGCGTGATTCGGTGCTTCTGGTACGTAATCTTACATGCGTTAAGAAGACGTCTTCCGCACGTGACATTCGTGTAATGTCTGGTTTGTTGTGAGAGCAATTCTACGAATACTCTCAGCTATATTTTGCCGCCGTCGTCAGTGTTGACGTTGGCGACTACCATCATTCACCCAATATGTATATATATTGTTAAGGCGTTTATTAGCCGGACCGGCAAGCATACAAAATGTTGTTGTTGTTGATGGCGACAGGCACGGCCAAGCACGGACTCTCAGCGCGAGCGGCGTCTTTGTTGGGTAGCCCCACTAGGAGGTGCTCAAGAGTTCGACCCATTTCAGAGTTCGGAGGCTTCGCTACAATTACCCCGGGGTCGAAGAGGGAGCTGCCTGGCGACCTAACAGCTTGTTACTATGAGTGGGTCATAATAAGCCTTCAGGCGCTCCACGTTGACGATGTCGCGCCCACGGCAGCGCATGTCCAAAGATTGTTCAACGGGTTCGATAAGATAGTTGACGGGAGAGGTGCGCTCGATGACACGGTAGGGGCCTTCGTATTTGGGAAGCAGGTTGGAAGAGAGACCAGCTGCAGAGGTCGGTATTGAGAGCCATGCAAGCGCACCAGGAAGAAACGTGGGCTCAGAGGTGGCGGAGCAATCACGAATACTCTTCTGCCGCTCTTGCTCATGTGTCGTAAGGAGGAGGAGGAGGAATAAATGAGGAAGGACAGGGAGGTTAGCCAGTTCTCCGACCGGCTTGCTACCCTGTACTGGGGAAGGGGGTAAGGGGGATAAAGGATGAGAAAAAAAATGTCTTGGCAAGCTCACGACACTCTTCAGCAAGCCTGGCTGTCTCAGGAATGGGTGCACACTCAGATGGATCCAGCGTGTACGGGTGTATCGTGTCCATGGTGTGCGACGGGTGCCTTCCGTACAGCAAGTAGAAAGGTGAGAAACCGGTCGTGCTCTGAGGGGCGGTGTTGTAGGCGTAGGTGACGAATGGCAGTATATTCTCCCAATTCGAGTGGTTGGCAGCGACGTACATCGAGAGCATGTCGCCGAGGGTGCGGTTAAAGCGTTCGGTGAGGCCATTCGACTGCGGGTGGTAAGCAGTAGTTTTGTGGTAGACAGAATGGCACTCCGTCAGAATGGCTTCGACGACTTCCGACAAGAAGGCACGGCCTCGATCGCTGAGAAGCTCTTGGGGTGGTCCATGGCGCAGTATGAATCGATGCAGCAGGGAGGACGCAACATCGCGCGCAGTAGCCGCAGGGAGAGCGGCGGTTTCGGCGTATCGCGTTAAATTGTCTACGGCAATGATGGCCCAGCGGTTACCAGCCGACGTCAGAGGAAGTGGTCCGTACAAATCGATACCTAGGCGCCCAAAGGGACCGCCAGGGCAAGGTAACGGTTGCAGACCGGCGTGCGACATGTGTGCCGACGGTTTGCGGCGGTGGCAAGTGAGGCAAGAGCGAACGAACTGCTGCACGTAGCGGTACATCCCGCGCCAGAAGTAGCGTTGTCGAATGCGGTGGTAAGTTTTGGATACTCCAGAGTGCGCACATTGCTGATCAGAATAGAAAGATTCACATATCTCCGACCGCAGACTGCGGGGTATGACGAGTAACCACTGCCGGCCATCGGAGTCGTAATTGCGTCGGTGTAAGAGGCTGTCACGGATGGCGAAATGGTAAGCTCGACGACGCAAGGCACGCGTAGATGGTGTTGCGGACGGATCAGAGAGCAAGTCGATAAGCGGGGCGATCCAATTATCCTTTCGCTGTTCGGTAGCGAGGATGTCAACATCGATGGCAGATACAGCAATTGAGGTTACTGAGCAGGGCACGTCGTCTTGAGGTAGAGGGGAGCGTGAGAGGGCATCGGCGTCAGCATGCTGGCGTCCGTTGCGGTACAGCACACGGATGTCGTAGTCTTGTAAGCGAAGAGCCCAACGGGCGAGACGGCCTGAGGGATCATTCAATGATGAAAGCCTGTTTAGTGCATGATGGGCGGTGACGACATCGAATGGGTGACCATACAAATAAGGTCGAAACTCTGTAAGGGCCCAGACGATCGCCAGGCACTCTTTCTTCATGATAGGGTAGTTTGTCTTGGCTCTCGTGAGCGTACGGCTTGCATATGCTACGACATATTCAGGGAATCCGGGTTTGCACAGCACCAGGACAGCACTGAGGCCTACACCACTGGCGTTCGTGTGCACCTCCGTCGGGGCTGTAGGGTCGTAGTGGCGTAGAATGGGAGGCGACGTAAACAAATGGCGGAGCTTCGCGAACGCGTTGTCGCACTCGGATGACCACGAATTGAGGGGCCCGTTACTTCCAAGGAGCTTCGTCAGCGGTGATATTATCGTGGCAAAGTTTCGTATGAAGCGTCGGAAGTATGAGCACGGGCCCACGAAACTACGCAGTTCTTTGACAGAGGCAGGTTTGGGGAATTTGGCCATGGCTCGAAGCTTGGCAGGATCAGGAAGAATGCCGTCTTTGGGCACGACTTACCCCAGGATGGTGAGTTGCCGTGCTGAGAAGCGACACTTTTTCAGATTTATTTGTATGCCGGCATTGCTCACACGCGCGAAAACTTCTTTCAGACGTTGGAGATGCGTGGAGAAATCCGGAGCGAAGACAATGACATCGTCGAGGTAACACAAGCACGTGTACGATTTCAAGTTGCGCAGAATGGTGTCCATCATGCGCTCAAAGGTCGCAGGTGCATTACATAGACCAAACGGCATGACGTTGAACTCGTACAAGCCGTCTGGCGTGACGAAGGTGGCCTTTGGTCGAGCGTCGTCAGCCATGGGTACTTGCCAGTACCCCGAGCAAAGATCGAGAGAAGAAAAAAAAAATCGGCTCCATGAAGGCTGTCAATCGCGTCATCGATGCGTGGCAGTGGATAAAAATCCTTGCGAGTGATATTGTTGAGCCGTCTGTAGTCCACACAGAGCCGCACAAAACCGCCTTTCTTCGCAACAAGAACAACAGGAGACGCCCATGGACTGTCCGAGGGCCGAATAACGTCGCGTTGGAGCATATTGTCAACCTGATCATTGATTACCCGACGTTCCGCAGGCGACACGCGATATGGACGTTGCCGTAAAGGTAGATGGGCACCAGTGTCGATGCGATGCGTAACAACGGACGTGCGACCGAGAGAACTTCGCCCAACATCGAAAGAAGAACGATATTCTTGCAACAGGTCCAGAAGCTCGGAACGCTGTACCGCCGTAAGGTTGTGAGCGATGGAGGGGCCAAATACATCAGCAGAAGACGGATCAGAAGAGTAAACAGCATTGAAGGTACGCGACCTGGGACAGCGCGTGTCATCGGGTACGCCCAGGACTTGTGCGTCGTCGACTGGTTCCATTCTGCCGAGACATACCCCTCTAATCAAGGTAACAGTGTGCGGGGACGGGTTGGTTACAAAAATAGCAGCGTTGTCCTGGTTGACCTGCATGGTCGCGAAAGGTACTAGCGACCCTTTCCTGCTACAAGCACGGTCGGGTGGCGAAACGAGTGCAATTGTATCGGACAGACCGGGGGAGTAGACAGACACAGCCGTCGTCGAGTTCGGAGGCACTGTTGTATCGTCTTTCGTTAGAATCTTGCTAAATGTCGAGGAACTGTCTTCTGGCGTCAAATGCGAGAAAGGTGAGAGTTCAATTTCGGCGGTGGCACAATGGATGACGGCGTCATGGCGGGAGAGAAAGTCCCATCCCAAGATGACGTCATGAGAGCATGCCGGAATGATGATGAACTGGGCAACATACAGAACTTTCTGAATGACAACGCGAGCTTTGCACCCTGCTGTAGAATGAATACGATGCAAACTTGCGGTACGGAGGGATCCATGTATTATGGGATTGGCGGCCGCGAGCACGCTGACTACAGGAGAAAAGAAGAGGACAAGGACGATCGGGTGTGCGCTGGGTGGCACGTGGCAGCGGCTGGCCCCGGGCAGTTGCGGCCCGGGTTCCGGTTAATAAAGAAGGTTCCCGGTCTGGCACCGCGTCTCCCTGCGGGATTATGGGCCGAGCAGCCACCAAACCCTCCTCATTTGGCGCCCAACTGGAAGAATCCTGGACCTGGGCCACGGGCAGCCTGGCAGTTCGCGACCATGACCCTGACGACGCCGCTGATCGTGCCCACTTTTTCCGGTCAAGATGCGAGGGAACCGATCCTCAACTTTATTGACGATCTTTTCATGTACTCGACCGTTAGCGGCTTCTCAGAGTCCAACGTCCTCCGGCGGGTCCTCCCAGTCGCTCTGCGTGCAAGCAGAACAATGACGGCGGCTTGAACCACCCTTTCAGTCCTGGAACCAGTTAGTCGCGGCATTCCGGAAAGCGTTCCTACCGGTCACCTAAGAATACCATATCAAGCGTGAGCTCGACACCCGAACGCAACACCCAAAAGAGGGTCTGCGAGATTGTGTTCGGGCCATGCAGAAGCTCTTCCGTTGGGCAAACCACACTGCTTATGAAGCCGTTAACGTCTCGCATGTTATTTGGCGATGTCACCCCATTACCAGCTACGCCTGTAGAGCCGCTCATTTCCTTCCCTCGAAGAGCTTGCTCGCTTTTCTCAGCAAATTGCCGAGCCGTCTACTCCGACCGCACCCATCGTCGCGAAGGAGGGAGGTGAGCTTCATGGTGGCGAGGCAGGGGCCCATTAGTGTCAACAGGGTTCGTGAGATGTCGCTGACGTTGTAGTGGATGCTGACGTCAGGTGGGACGTTGACGCGACACGAGACAGCCCTGCGGAGCAAGTGAAGGCAGCGATCATAAATGTGGTCACAAAGTTCTGGGATGACGAAGCAGCATACGGGAAGAAAAGGAAGATGATGAATATGTGGAAGAAATCGAGCGTAACGGAACGCAGGGACACGACAATAACACCAATCTGGTACTGAAACGTCCCACGCTCGTGACCTTGAGAGGGGCAAGGATGCCGTTGAACAGCATTCAAAGGCTTCCACCGTAATGGCGGCGCGTATCGACAGGCACGCCGAGGAGGTCTGAAAAGTCTCCTCCGCACTCGAGGAGGAGCAGAAAAAGACTGAATCACTTCAAAGCGCATTCGAATCTTTACAGAAGGAAATGTATGAGATTGCAAAGCTTGCAGAAAGCATCAGGAGCATTAGCTCGGACTCGGCATTGGACCCGAGCACTTGCGGAAGAGAGTACGGCGCTGTGACGAGAGGCCGAGTCAACGTTGCAGAATCTCGGCGAGAAGCTTCGGGAGACCGAAGCAGAGCAGAGGAGGCGTGTAGAAAAACTGCTCTCGAGCCAGGAACAGAACCAGGAAGAAGTGTTTTTGAAAGACGAAAAACTGCTCCTGCTGAAGCACGAAGTAGACCAGTATGCCGACACGCTGGGTTTCCAGAGGCTCGAGTACGACCAGGAGTTGGAGAACATCAAAAGGAGGCTGGAGGCTAGGCACGCCGCAGAGATGGAGGCAGTGAGTTCGGAGCACAGGGCCAACATTGAGGTGCTGAAAGAGAGCCTGCAAAAAGACCTGCATGACGTCAAAGCCGGCTACAAGGAAGAGCAGCGGAATCTACGCAGAAGCCTCACGACTGAGCACAACTTTGAGGCTAACTTGCAGAATGCACAGTTTGGGCTGGTGCTGGAGAAAACACACAAAACGCAGATTGAGAAGATGAAGGAACAGCATGCGCGTGTCGTGGAACAACTGGCCATGTAAAGAGCGCAGCTGTAACAGCACATGGCCGAGGAGAATGCATCAGCCGTCCAGGTTATGAAAAGCAAACTGGAGATTGTAGACGTGTGCCGCAAGAGACAAGCGGCTGCATGACGAATTGGCGAAGGCGGAGCAGCAGCTGTGCTCCTTGGGTCAACGACACGAGAAATACCCTCCAAAGGAGGAGGAAGCGGTTGCTGCGATAACCAGTCTGTCTACGGCAGAAAAAGTCTGTGATGACTGTGTCGCTCGATAGTTCGAATGGGAAGCTTCCTGAAGAAAAAGCTGAGAAAAGAACCGCTAAGGTAGCTGTTGAGTCAAAATATCAAGCCACTGTTTCTGTTACAAAAATAGGCAGTCCTCGGCAGACTCGTCGGACGTTTCCGTGGAGGAGATTTTGTACGAGCGGTCTGAACTGATGAAGCAGCTGAGGAACATCAGCGCCATTGTGGACAAAATGCAAGCGGAAAAAGAAGACTTGCAAGAGTACTGGAACAGAGCGACAGAAAGGGTGGACACGTTGAAGAAAGAACTTGCTACCAACGCTAGTCATTGCACAGGTGTGTGTGCCCTGGAGCACAAAGTGGCTGTCCTCAAGGTCCAAAACTACGCCGAGAAAGGCGATGAAAAGCAATCTGGCATCATCAGTGAGGATGGAGATGTGAGCAGTCAGAGCCTCTGCGGGGACGTCACGCTTCCACGGCTGTTTAGCTTGCCAGCTTTTGATGACTAGTACGTGGAGGAGTTGCCAACACCGAAACGTCAGAGGTTAGGGCTGCTACAACGGCAAAAGATACAGCGGCATGTTTATTACGGCCACGGAACCGCGCAACAGTGTCAGTACCAGAAAGTCTAGTTTGACTCCCTTGGACCCGCTAGCTTGGTGGGACCGAATACGCACCAGGAGCAACGCCTTCCCGTCATGTTGCCACCGACGACCGTAATCGCTAACCCGAGTGAGACCGGTGCGCCTCCGTCTTCGGGAGGTGGTGGAGATGGTACCCCTGCGCGAGTCAGTGACTACGACGTCTGGCAGCCTATGAGGTATGTCGAGGTGTCGCTTGACTGCCAAGGCATGTGGTTGTGTGCAACACGTTCGGTCCGTCGTGACCAGGGATAGCCCTCTCCATATATACAGCACATCCTCTGCACTTTTTCCGAGGGGAGGGGGCATTATGGGAGTGGTTCCGGGAGTGCGCCGCCCATAGGAGAAAGGAAGAGGACAAGGACGATCGAGTGTGCGCTGGGTGGTACGCGGCAGCAGCTGGCAGCGGGCAGTTGCACTGCGCCGTGTCGCCCAAGGTGCTGACAGAAATTAGGTGCCTTCTTCCTTTTCCTAGAATCACTCAACAATAGTTGTGGCCCAGGTTCCGGTCAATAAAGAAGCTTCCTGGTCTTGCTCCGCGTCTTCCCTGCGGGGTTCTGGGCCGAACAGCCTCAAAACAAGCGACAATATATAAAAACGCATAAAAGAAAAGTAATTAAAAATGACTGCTGCGTGCGGAATCGATCGTCCTACCTCTTGCTCGGGAGTCCCTGGCGTTAGCCACTGAGCCTCGGAGGTGCACCTTCTTGAATAGTAAAACAGCTATTTATATCTACCACTTACCGCTAGTGATGTCCATGTCGATGGAACAATCGTGTTTTCAGCATTAGCAGCGAGATAGCACAATGAGTTCACGTAGCCAGATAAGCACGACGCGGCGACTTGCTCTGATGCGTTGATCTCTCATGCGTACATTGCCCGCGGCGGAGAGGGGGGGGGGTTGTTGCGACCGGGTTTTGCAAGCACCGGAGATCCGGGATGAAAATGCCGTGGCAGGACGAAGGTGAACTTAACAGAGGGTTTATTTACAATATGTACATGTTGAGCTCCCCTCGAATGAGCCAGGTGGCTCGTTATAAGGGGAACGTTTGCCCCATACTCCTAGATCGGGGAACGCGTGCCGATTGCATTGTCCAATCACCTGTCACACACAACTTGTGAGGATGACCACACACACGGCCGAGTAAACATCCACTACTGAGGCGTGTTCACTGCACTGCAATGTGGCACCAACATGGCTCTTTCTTGTTGTGTTTGTGCTACTGGGCGTGTGGTCCTAAGCTCATGACAGCATATACCAAAAGGGCTGTCACAACAAAGCTCAAAAAAAGTCTGCCGAACTGCTCGCTCAATCAGCGGGACGATGAACAGCAGGATAAACATGACTGCATGCTTGTTTCTAGAACCGAGATGCCAAACGGGACGTGCCTCCGGGCGATTGCTCTCAGGGTGATATCCAAGAAATCTAGCGCGGATGTTCCATGCTTCAGGGATCCACGCTTTTGTGAGCAGAATTCCTTCACAGCAAAACTGGAGCGAGTTTTAGACGTTTGAATGAGGAAAGCACTTATGATTATTTCACCAGATAATCTTGTTCAGGCAGCCAAGCCAACTCTCATTTCTGATTCATTCGAACCCTTCAAATCACGGGATAAAAAAATACCACTAGATGCTCATAATTACCGAAGGACTTTTTCTTTGTTTGTCGATTTATTCACATCGAACGATTGGATCCACTTGCCATAAGGCATCGCCGCAGAGGCTAATATCAGCATATGTCGAGATCCAGTGCATGATGACCTTCAACCAACCACCAGTGAACAAGGCTGAAGTGGCTTCGCACTGCGCATTTGAATTTCGCCGTACTGTTCGAGCTTCCACACTGTTTACTTAGGCTTTGTAGTTTTTGATTACTTTTTTACTACAAAATCAACACTTTTCTTATAATTTTTGCTAAATAACCCCATGGTTATTTCAACTGTGGGAAGCTTATGCGGTCTCTTAGTAAGTATATCTCTTTTTTACTTACAAATTTTTTTACAAATTTTGATGAAGCGTGTATTTGACACGTGCATTGCATCTCTACTGAGACCTTCTAAGCAATACTCTTTCCCCGAATACCTTGAGCGGTAACTTGAAAAATGAAAAAAAATTCAATTTCTGTTGATTGACAAGATATGCGGTCACTGTATTTACCACTGTCATCACCCGTTCCCTGAAATTGCAAGACAAGTAATAAACCAGGCGAACATCTATGGGGTCATCATTGAAACAAGTTATCCATTGCGTTTTTCTTCAGTTCGTTTTTCTAATATAATCATACTGTAATGATTAGTTTATGTTATATATAAAGAAAACAATTATGACGTCAGAAAGTAAATTTCTAACAGCGAACAGACAAGGGGGGGGGTAACCACTGTACAATGCTCCATTCTATTGTTTCGTTCTCCGTTTCATGTTGGTGTTGATCAGGGTTACGTGGTTTGACAAAATCTAGCAACCAGTCCATACTTTATGACCCTGAAATTCCTGCTTTATTTATACGACAATTTTCTTTCAGCGGTGGTCCAACAATGCAACTAACTAGCTTTTCATGTATACAAAAAAGCCTGAGCTGCCGCTTCTCAAGACTGCAACTCATTTGAACGTCAGCCTTTCCACCACGGCTGTTCTCAGAGCTCAGGAGACCAAGCCAACTAGGCATCCACACGACGGGCTTGTAGTTAAGGCGAAGTTCAGAGTGCAGCACCAAGACTCCACTTGCCTCGAAAAAACAAACAGACAAAATAATAGAATGAAGGACCAAAGAAGGGAAGGGGGCACCCGTTTATGGTCTTTCGTTTTTCGGCTGCGGCGCCTGTGGAACCTGATTTAATTACAGTTCTCCAGACCGGATGCCGGGAGGCATCCGGTATGAAACAGTGCTGCCTGCCCCATTATTTGCTGCTACATAACCTGTCACTGTGTTCTGTCACTTTTTGTGAGCGCCAGCATTTCTGTTTCCAATCGAATGTTCATTTACAAAGGTTGTTTGGGCAAGGTGTTTAATACTTGCAAAATATTTCAACAGCCCCAAAAAAAAGCAGCTTACCCAGGGACACAGATAAATACAGCGCTGAACGCGCAATTCTTTTATTACTTCGAACTAAAGCATTTTTATGGCGCGCATGAAAATAACAGAATTATGAGTACGTGAAAACAAGTGATGAAAAAGCGTTATGACGAGATATGGTCGTGACAGATAGGTCGCACAGCTCTGCAATTTCAGGACGGGCACTTCAGCCTCTGAGAAGCGCTCCAAGTTGTGTTGAGCGGTGAACCCACCACCGTTGCAATCGAGATATGTACCACTCCTTCGAGCAATGCGAGCAAGGAGGCGCATACTGTTTATGATGAATATTATTTGTTGGGGTTTAACGTCTCTAACAGCGTGTGTATATGGGAGATGCCGAAAATGTGGGCTCTAGAAATTTTGACCACCTGGGGTTCTTTAACCTGCATCTAAATCTAAGCGCACGGGCGTCAGACATTTTCGGCTCCTTCGAAAATAGGGCCGCCGTGGCCCATTTTGTTGTGTACTCTACCCTCGCGCAAAAGTTATTATGTGGGAGGAATGAGTTTGTATGTGTGCCTTCATGTCCCTTTTAGAAGGCACCAAGAGAGCCTCTCACCGGCAACGTTCAGTCTCCTAGCACTTCACTGCTATAATTGTGGTTGCTCCTCCTATTTCGAGGGATGTACAATCATAGACAGGCATGGTGAGCAAATCGTTCACGAAATTTAGAGGAGGTCGTAACTCAGAGACTTAGTGGTCTAAATACCTAAACTGCGTGCCTTCTCAATAGCTTGTTTCACCACGTCATCTTACTTTGGTCTCATGTAACTTGCAAAGCTTGTTTGGTTTCAGGATGTTTTTGAGTTAGTTTTTGGATTCATTCTTGTATACAATTTATTTTACTCTTTGGCAACTTTTTGTCATGAGGCATCTTCATCACTTGAATTCTTCTACACGCCTTTTTCTGTTTCTGTATTGCACACTCCAAAAACTTTTGTTTTACCGCCATTCCTAGTTCACGCAGGTACCTTTCATGGTCGGCGTAGTTTTTATGATGTTGTAGAAGAATAATTCCCTAACACCTCTAAACTAGGATTTTTTTCTTCTATTAGCGAGTTTAGCGACTTTATATGATTCGTCTTTCGCTTGCCTCCCATTTCTGTATTTTAGGATGCTATGGGGGATCCCTTCGAAGAGCTATTCTTAGTCGATCACTTCCTATATATATTTTGACTTGAGAATCATGTCGCCTACCACGTATCTGTCTCTCACGGTGCCCCGTCTAACATTCCCATATTGATCAAAACAAGATACGCGAAAGATGCATTACGGTCTTCGCATTCGCTCACGAGGACTCAACATCATTAGCACGTGACGGGGAAGCAGAGATGAAAGCTCCGCCCAATCAATACGAAGAAAAAGGAGTACTGCTATTGTAAGGGACACGCAGACTAGCCTGCTGGTGCTCCCGAAATAAGGCTTGGATCAAGCACAACCATCACAGAGTCAAAGCTAAGAGGGTCGTGGGCGTATAACTCGTAGGTCGGGAGCCTTTGACGGTAGTAAGGAAACGTGAAGTAATCATAACGACAGCGTGCGTACTTTCTCTCTCTCTCTCTCTCTCACACACACACACACACACACAATCACATATATATATAATATATATATATATATATACATATATATATATATACATATATAAATATATATATATATATATGTATATATTCTTTAATCTTTATTCAAAAAAAACCTTACAGGCCCCAGAACAGGGCATTGGGTAAGGGGGGAAGGAATCGGAATGGTACAGACAGGTAACGAACAGTTTACAGGCAGGATCAGTGCAAGAACAACGAAAAACTTTATATATATATAAATGAGATCACATTTTAGGCTATACAGGGCGAGGTAAATTTGAGGGAATACAGCACTTGTTGATATCAACATGGCGACAGAGGGATACAATTTAAAATAAAAGACAAGGGGAATATAAATCACCGTTACGCAATGCACTCAGAATACAAAAACAGGGTCACATGGTTAACAGAGTGACGGATAAATGTATCGGGATTAGATATGGAGGCTATGCAATCAGGGAGGTCATTCCAAAGATGAACGGCCCGAGGTAGTGGTGATGAATTGAATGCATTAGTTGACCTGTATATGCGCATGAAGCTGAACTGATTATGCAATCTGCGTGAAAAAAAGTGAGGTGTTTGAAGCTGAAGCCGCGTTCGTTTATTAGAGGTAATATATTTCTGGAACAGACAGAGAAGAGCAATATTGTGACGGCTATCCAATCACAGCAGCTGAAGGTCTGATTTAATTTGCGTTATGTTTGACGTGATGTCGTAGTTTCGTGATATGAAGCGGGCACCTCTATTTTAAATCATTTCTACCATAATAATCAAGTAGTTTTGATGAGGAGACCAAATTGCTGAGGCGAATTCTAATATTGGCAGAATAAAGGTAAGAAAGGCTAGTTTTCGAATATTAGTAGGGGAATTTCTCAAGTTGCGGCGTAGGTAGCCCAGTGAACGTGATGCTTTGGCACAGGTAGACTCGATATGTGAGGCCCATGAAAGATTCTCTGTGAGAGGAACACCTAGGTTTTTGTAGGAAGAAGTGTGGGAAAGCATGGTATTGTTCAAGTAATAGGATAATTCAGAGTTTACGTGTTTACGGGTGAAAGACATTACCTCGCATTTTGTTAAGTTCAGTTTCATAAGCCACTTGTCGCACCAGTTACAAATATGGTTGAGATCTGCTTGAATGATTAAGTGGTCATTACTGGAGTTTATAGAACGGTATATTATACAATCATCGGCAAATAGACGCATGCAAGAAGTAATCTCGGAGGGTAAGTCATTAATGTAGATTAAAAATAGTAAGGGCCCAAGGACGCTGCCTTGCGGTACGCCCGAACTAACAGAAGCAAAAGAGGACGCAAGATTGTTAACAAGAGTGAACTGCTGTCGAAAAGAAATGAAGTTTCGAATCTAGGTTAATGTTAAAGAATCAAGTCGTAGAGCAGATAGCTTAGAGATTAGTCGGCAATGGGGCGCACGATCAAAGGCTTTAGAAAAGTCAAGAAAGATGATTTGATTAATTTGTGGGGTTTAACGTCCCAAAACCACCATATGATTGTGAGAGACGCCGTAGTGGAGGGCTCCGGAAATTTTGACAACCTGGGGTTCTTTAACGTGCACCCAAATCTGAGCACACGGGCCTCGACATTTCCGCCTCCATCGGAAATGCAGCCGCCGCAGCCGGGATTTGAACCCGCGACCTGCGGGTCAGCAGCCGAGTACCTTAGCCACTAGACCACCGCGGCGGCGCAAAAGTCAAGAAAGATACAGTGCGTTTGAAGGTTGCTGTTCATGTTTGAGTGTAAATCGGTGGTGAATTCAAACAGTTACGTGTCACACTAAAATCCCTTTCTAAAACCATGCTGATTAGCAATGAAAAAATTGTTCGTCTCGAGGTGATTGTACACGTGTGGACTGATTATGTGCTCAAGCATTTTGCAGCATATGCAAGTTAAAGATATGGGTCGATAGTTGTCAGGTGAGTGAACATCTCCAGTTTTGTGAATTGGTTTTATCTTTTCTATTAACCAGTCGTCCGGTAGCATGCCAGATGTTAGAGATTGGTCAAAAATTTGGCATAATATTTTGCTTGATATGGGGAGAAGTTCTTTAGTATCTTGGAATTAATGTTGTCAATACCGGCTGATGTGGATAATTTTAGGTTGTTAATGAGTGATCCAATGCCTCCAACAGTGACAGTAATGGGTTTCATATAGGCGGCGTCAAGTTCAGGAAAAGTAAGCACATTGGAAGAATCTTCCCGAGTGAAAACAGATGAGAAGAACCTATTGAAAACAGAGGGGCAATCGGTGATAGGAATAGGTATTTTGTCAGTTCCATGTAAAGTATTAGTGTTAGTATCTCTGACCGGAGATATAGTTCGCCAAAAGTTTTGGGATTAGACTGAAGCAGGGAAGGTAGGTCTTGCGAGTAATATTTATCTTTAGCTGAGGTTATTGCTGAGCAGTATGTTTTCAAACAGTGTTTGTATGCCTGCCATGCCCCATCAGTGCGCAAGCGTTTAGCCCTGTTGTACAACCGTTTCTTCTTGTTTCGCAGTTTGCTAAGGGACTTGCTGAACCAGGGGCTTAATTTATTGTTGGTTATGGACACTAAGGGAACATTCTGATCGACTAGCGCTGTTAATTTATCTCTGTAGAGTACCCAGTTTTCATTTACGGATCGACAAATGAAAGTAGGTAGTAACTCTTTAAAAAAAATTTTTCTAGTTCTGTGTTAATGGCAGCGTAATTTCCTCGATTGTAATCGCGAATTCGTTTTGTTGTTTTGCCAGATACGGGCTTCGAGATGCTTAAATTAAGTTGGAGGAGGTTATGGTCACTAAAACCGCTCACGTTTGAAATTGAAAGTATTGTGTCAGGAGCGTTGGTGAATACCAAGTCCAGGATATTGGAAGCACGGGTGGGTTCTTTGACAACTTGGAACAGGTTGAAATCCAACGTTAGATTTATTAGTTCTAGAGACGCTTGACTTGAGGATGACATGTGTTTCCAGTCGATAAGAGGAAAATTAATGACTGAATGGCATGAGAGATGCTATCACGCAAGTCCCCCAAAAAGGAATGATCAGAATCTGGTGCACGGTAACAAGCCCCAATTAATACCACACTAGATGACATAGACAAAGCTGCCCATACAATTTCAACGGAAGATTTCGAATCAATCCAATGCGAATGAAGCGTTTTCTTAATAGCAAGGAGTACGCCGCCACCGCGCCTATTTACGCGGTCGTTCCTATAAATTCTGTAAATGTCGCTGTGAGGTAGTACTTCGTTATCTCTTATATCTGGATTCAACCATGTCTCCGTTAGTACTACAATATCTGAATCGCTATCATCAAGAAAAGAACAAAACGTGTCACGTTTGTGTAACAAGCTTCGGATGTTCGTGTACGCAACCGAGAGTGGAAAGGCTGCTTGGGGCACGAGATGCGGCGCGTGCGAGTTTAAGCTTACATCTAGCTATCTGGAAGATTGAGCAACTGTGTCATTAACGGCATCATACACATATACCTTCTCATCCAAGTGAAGCTTGTCAAGGACCAGCTTGTACGGCTTGTCAAATGATCTGGCAAAAGCGACCAACTTTCTTCTGGCCATACGTGTTGATGGCGCAAAGTCTTCCCCAATCGAAAAAGTTGTTCCCTTAAGCTTAGGAGCTGCAGACAAGATGCTCTGTTTGTCCCTGAATGAAGATAATTTTGCTATAATGGGCCGTTTCTTTTCAATGGAAAATTTGCCCAGGCGGTGTACACGTTCATACTGCACACTTGTAGTGGCAAGTGCGAGTTTTTCTGCGCAGTATTTGATGACCTTTTCTTCAGACGCTGCCCAATTTTTTTTTGTCGTCCTCTAAACCGAAAAATATTACGTTGGAACGTCTTAATCTGTTTTCTGCATCGTCGCATTTCGAAGTTATTTGTCGTAGCTGACTTGAGATATCATGCAAGGCATTTTGAGAAGGAACTACTTCAGGGGAAGCTGGATCGATTGCACCGGTTTCAAGGGCAGTTACTTTCCCTATAAGATTCTGGATTTTTCCATTAGTAGTTGCTTGTTCCGCCTTAATACCCTAAAGTTCAAGCAAAACAGACTTCAGTTCAGTACGCAGTTTCTCAATTGCCCCCAAAGCCGATTCGAAGGCAACACCCTCTGCCTTACTCATCGGGCCGGGGTTCGATTCAACATCGCCCGCCAGCAAGAGCAGCAAGTGAACAAGGGAAGAAGATATGCATAATGAACAATTCAAGATATGTTTTTTAACGCAAGACAACTCTAAAGGGCACGACACCGCAATCAGGCCGTGTCGTGGCCATTATATATATATATATATATATATATATATATATATATATATATATATATATATATATATATATATATATATATATATATATATATATATATATATATATATATATATATATATATATATATAATATATATATATATATATATATATATATATAGACCTGAGACCCGCATCAAGCACGTAATAAAAATAGTTCCGACAAGGACTGACGTTTCCGTCGCGGGCGCACCCATCGCCGCATGCGTCGGCAAACATGCACTTTTTGATCGTCGGGCTTATTTCGCTTCATTTGGTCCATTGAGAGCAAAACAATAGCCCCATAAACATTTTACACCCTTGAAATACATCTAAACAGGCATCATTTATAACCTAACTCTTTGCTTTGTATTATAAATGAACGGGTAATGTTCTTGTTTCTTTTTTTAAACTGGATTATCATACCCTGAATTATAGTTAAATCAGTTGTGAAGGGCTGCTTACTTGCTTCACGCCGGAGTGTGTATGATAAAACAACTCTATTGTGATACACTATATAAGTACCTACAGCAATGTAGGAGCAAAGCAAGTTTCATGAAACAAAACTTACTGTTTGTCGCATTTCTTTATCTGTTAGAGCTGCTCTATTGAAAATGCCGCTCTCGTAGGCAAGATTTCATTAGAGAAGTAGAAGTTTACGCAAAGTAAGAATGCATAAACTGTCAGGATATAAATTTAAAATTGATTGGATATGTTCAGTAATAGAACAGATGGTTTCGAGCAGCCGGGAAAATTGTGGCGCGTAGAGGTGCAGTTTTCAAACACGTGTTTTTTTCTACGTTACTTCTGAAATCATCTCACAATCAGTTACTTTCAATCAATTATCGTGACAGTTAACTCCCCTTTCAGCCGGGAAGACTTCTGCTTGGTTATGATATTTATCTGATATAACTCTTAAATTCAACCAGAAATATAACAATTTCATAGTAGCCTTATGTTTTACAACACTTTCTTTGAATGTTTGGAAACCAGTAAGTATGTGCGCCACCGCAAGTGCTCGAAATAGATACAAGAAAAGCAGCCACCGCCCGTGTCACTAATTATACCGTGCAGGTCACGCTAACTGAAAGCAAATGCGGAGCATTCGTTTTTCGATTGTTTTTCACCGAAGATGCCATGGGTCAAGTTTCATTTATTAAATTACCTAGGCAGTCCATGACTTCCAGAGAGCAAACCGAGGAGTAGCGCTAACCCATTCAGTGAAGCGAAGCCAGCCACTGCCCCTTCACCAATGCCGGCTTATTTGCGAACAACGATATGCTAGTCTAACAAGGAAAAAAATAAATTCGTACAATCATTCGCGCAACGACTGCCTTTGCAGCGCTAGCGTAGTGGCAATGAATACCAAACCTTACCCCCTCCTGTGTGCGGAGGAAAACACGCCGCAGGCTGGTATCACGTGACCAACATTATAATTTACGCAGACCCCTACAACTCACTCAATTGTCCTTCCGCCAAGTCTTCTATTTCTCTTTATGGAGCTTGCGTTGTGCCGCCAGGAGGTTCACGTAATGTCAGTACTGCCCATGTGTTTAGATACTTTCTTGCCAGGAACAATTTTGTTCCCTTTCTCTCCTTTGCCTGTGGCTAATCAGGCCAGTCAGCGTCGGTTCGAGCCATCCGATCTTCTGCATCACATTGTCGCACTCGCCTCTCGTCACTTGTTTTGCATTTGACTCCTACAACTTGCCTCGATTAACTTAAGCATTCAGAATTTTTGTTTTCTTTCTCACCTTTTTATCTTTCCCTCTCTCTCTCATTACATTGTTTTCTTGAACGAATGTGTCAAGCTTGAATCGGGGCTTCTTCGACCACAGGAGATAACGAAAAAATAAACGTGAAGCTACACACACACACAAACACACACACACACACACACACACACACACACACACACACACACACACACACACACACACACACACCACACGCACACGGACGCACACCACTTTTCTGCCCAGGAGGGTTATTAAACCTTCACTTCCTCCAACAAATTTTTCCGCGCAAAAAGACTCTCAGGTCTCCACATCCTCAATTACACTTGTTACTCTGGTCTTCAAAAATTTATTTTGTGTGCACCGGCTCTTTTTAGCCTTCCTTGATAGAGTTCCCTGGGTTATGTAGTTCCTATGTTCTTTTGATTAGTAACACTTTTACAACGGAAACTCCATTCATTTATTATTTTTGTTCTTGAATTTAACTGGTCGAGCAGTTTCTCTCTTTCTTCCTGACTCACCTTACACGAGGGCTCTGTTGCCTGTCCCGTTCAATGTTAGTCTGCGCTTCTATGAGTGGCTCCTAAATATAGCAACGTCGGCTCTAGATTCGCTGGCAAGTGAACGAGACCATCGCTGCGTAAGTAAGGCTCACTTGATCGCAGCAGCGCTTCTCCTCCGTTCACACTTGACCTCACAACTATCTCGCCAGTTATAAATGCCTAGTGTATAAAAGACGAAGTGCACATAAAAGATAGTACAAGCAATCACAGCACCGGCTTCAGTAATCGGCTTCAGCAAGCGTGCGAGACGCCAGTGGTTAATTGTCTAGTAATGTGCGCTAGAGCTCGCTTAATATCAGATTTTATGTAAAGCTGAAGAAAACGCGCAGTAAAGCGTCAGTAGGCGTCTTTTGTGATGTTTTGTTACACCGGATGCGTACTGTATGCATTATGCTGCAGACCTTGTGCATCCCCGGTGAAAATATCGAATAAAGCACTTATTTTTGCGTCACGAACTGTCACCCAGTCTCCGAAAAGAAGCAACACCAAAACATTCGACGTGAATATTTTCAAGACACCTCACTTAAAAATGACAGTATCAAAGTTGGCATTCTCAGAACAAATCATATTGTTTACTTATTATTAGATGCTAATGTACGCGTGGATATTGATCATGGCACAGATCCCAACCCGAAAGGCCTGATCCTTTCAGCTCATGCCTCGGTTGTCGATTTTATATGGACCTACTTAGGGTGATTGAACTGTCACTGAAGTGCTGATTGCGTCACCCAGAAAGAAAGATTATCTTGAGCCGCAAGCAAGTGTGAACGAGGAGGGGGAAAGGTGGAGTGGAAGCATTGCCTGACAACAAGCATGCGTCAACCTTCACGCTGAACGGGGCTGCATCTGTTCAGTACACAGCCGAATAGTTATTGGTTACTAGCCAACTATCTAAGCTTAAATACACTTTTTCTGCACCTATTATGAAGATAGATAGGCAAAGTGGAAGCAGAAAGTATGCAGAACATTGGGAATGCGAAATATGTCTGTATGTTCAAAATTGGATTTTTTTGTTGATGGGATGTGAGGAAATTTAGGCTAAATTTTTTTTACGTGATGTGAGCAGATTTCGATTTTGCCTGACGAATAATGCGCCGGCTATTCCTAAGCTCCCGATGGCATCGAGCACACTAGACACAACCTTCTCGCAGTAACCACAGAAGACAAATTATACGCTGCTCATACAATAGGCCATCAACAGTAATACCGTAACACGAAAGAAAAACCATGAATACCAATAATACTATTACCAATAATAATGTGAATATTCTCTTTTTTTTTATTATACGAGTGGAGCTCGACTTTTATTGTAAGAGTCTGTCTTTAACTCGGTACCACGCACTGTTGCCACCCCCTTATTTCGTGATTATGAGTAATTGCGAGGGTCATTAACACCCAGGTGCAAACAAAGTGAAAGCATTGTGTTGTGCGTTTTTTTCTTTCTTTGTTTAAATGACCACTAGCTTTATTTTGCTCTCTACGCTGTCGACTATCAGTGTTTTATGAAGAGGTGAAGACCGGCTAGGCACTTATGTTTGCAACACCGACAACGCTACTGTGTAGTGTCATACAAAATATAATAAATAACTACTGCTCAAAAACAGAACTTCTTCCCCATTGAGTAACGATTCTCCTTGCATTTGGTTCATTCATAAAGTTGTATAGAGTGCTGGTCGCCATCAAAATATAGTTGTTCTACTGGATTGTGTAATCAAGTATAACAAGTAGAGCTTGGAATTTTTAGGCCTAAACGCTTTCCTAAAAGCACCTGCATACTTGCATAAAATAAGCAAATCGACCATTTATGAAATTGCATCTGTTGTGCACTCACGCTACCTCCACGTTTAAGAACTGTCATGAATCATTGCAGAAACTCACGGTACAATTTCCTTACACGCCGTAAACCTAAAGTCCCAGAACATATACGCAAAAAAGGTCCTCCGATGGCACAACTATTGTGACAAAATTATACGAGCGGGACGTCAGTGTTGACAGACAAAGTTACGCAACCAATCGCTGCCCATCTGGATGTCCAAAGTAAAATGTTCAGTGATTAACGATCGTTGAAACACAATACAGAAAAACTTGCAGAGGTGTTTCTGGTTAACAAGGGAGCTGATTAGTACACGTTCCACATCAGAGACAGCTGGCTTGATAACACTTATTCAGTGGATCTTTGCGCAATTAAGATTCTGCTTATATTCTAACTTTTCTAAATATTCCAGTAAATCTAACATTTAACGCGACAAAGTCAGTAGATAGGTACGTTCGTGGCTATACCAAGCTATTCCAATGGCACGTGACACTAACTGTGTAGAACTTGTTTTTATAACTTTATTGGTCCTCAGAACGTCATCGTGTGAAGACGTCATACGTTGTTGTCATCACACACTGGTTATATTTCGCATACTTCGTGCAGACGCGTAAAGTCCATTACCGCCTTTCACGAGGCACTCAATGGTCTAATTTTTTACCGAAAATAGTTTGTTGAGCTGCACTACCGCCTAATAACTATAATCGATTCCTTCTAATAACCTCTATAAACGGCGCGATTTTCCGGAACCTCTGAGTAGTCTGTTATCCTGTACGAATTCCACGTGAGACTAATATCTTTTTTTTTCAAAGCTGTTGAACCACCTAGATTGGCCCTCGATTTCTTAGAGTGGGGCTTAATCATACACGTTTCGTGAGTGTATTACATGTCTGAGTGCACGTGGTGGTTCCAAGCTGTGATGGTCTGTGAGCTGAGGGCGGATATACCGAAGAGGAGGAGCTTGTGGCCTTCGTAGCCGTGATGAAGGGTCTATCGAGTGGTGTATTCGGGCAGTTGCAATACATCTGTTTTGTCTCAAACGAGACTCAGCATTTTAATTGCTTTCGCTTTCGATCACTGGATCTCTCTCGTGAACATCCTTTATTTCACCTCTGTTCATACCGGCCACTATGCCATTGCTGGTCATATTTTTTGTGTCCGAAACAATAATATACCTTAATGTCTGTAGCAACTACCCTCATATATCGTGCTGCTCAGTTGTTTTCTTCTTGTTTCAGTGTTTCCCTTTTATTTGTCGTTCCCTGAACTCGCTATAACAGAGATCAAATGTAAACACTTTTTCGACCCTCGTTGGTGAAGTAGTAGGAGCAAAAGTAGGTGTTATTGTGGTTTATGTGTCTTTTGTTTCCTAGTTTCAATTACTATATTCATTGAGGCTTAACGCTTGAAATAGGGTGGGCTAGTATGACAGCCTAAGTTTACGTGATATGTCACTCACAAAGGGTAACAGCGTGTGTCGCGATTATCAGTCAGACTTCCTTCCTTTACTCAATCTATCTTCATTACGGTAGTTCCGTTTGATTTGGCGCAGTTTAATTCCCTAATCAATATTTTGAATTTGCAGAAATATCGTACATTGCTTTCATGCGCTTAAAACAAGAAAGTTGCAGTGCAAAATCTCTGTAGGGAGCTTGCAAACAGCATGTAAGCGTTATCTCAAATTGTCCAGCAACATATAATATGGAAGCTCCTCTCTGCACTATTGAATCTTATCCTAAATGAACGACAAAAGAGGTATCATTATCTCACAGTAGCCCAGCCGCTGAAATTTACCCTCATAGGTAATTACTGGTAATCTTTTAATGATAATTAGGACGAATCTAATCGACACTAGCTTGTGAGAGAGGCTTGGTTTTTGCAGATACTGTGAGGCCAACTGTTTTGCTAAATCCAGAGAATGGTATGATTACACGGCTTGAAAACAACGTGGTTCTCGAGTTGTGGGTGTTTATAAAAAATATTCACAAAGAGTGGACATCAATTTCTTTTGTACAGTACATTTCAACAGAAGAGAACACGCACTGGCACATAAAATTGCTACGGACACAAAAACATTTCCCTATGTATCCATAATAAAAGATAAATAAAAGGCACAAATAAAACATGATTACGTACAGTTTACGTATATACATGTCATTCCTGCTGATACTGAACAGACATCATCCTACAAAAACGAGGCAGTACTGAAGGCAAGTTTTACGCGTCTCTCACAGGCATATACAAAAGGGCAGGACCAGTGCCGAAGGAATTCCTCCTCACCGAGAAAGAAGAGTTCATCCCCAGGATAGATAGCAGCTTTATGTATAGTCGCTTCAAGGTCGGAAAGAGAATGCGATGGCAATGGCGTGCTGTAACCACCACACAGTGATTGCGCCAAAGACAGTAAACACAGGCAACAATGAGAAGGCAGGCAAAGCGGCCTCGAGAACAATGCCCAGATGAAACGAAGCGGTTTACTCCGAAACTGCGCAATCCAGCATTAGCGGCCCTCCAGAAAACACGAGCGATAGCACATTGTCTCAAAACATGCTGATTTGTCTCCCTTAGGAAGCAGTTCAGGCATGTTGCTGACTGGACAATTCTCCACTTTTCAAGACGATCGGGGGTAAGAAACAGACTCTACTCCAGCCGCTACATGAAGTGCCTGAGGTGGCCATGCAGAATAAATTGGCAGCATATCCATGGAGTGAATGACGGAGAGTGGGCCGAAGCATTCGTCTGTTCATTCGTTTTTGCTTCCGTCCGTCCATGCGTCCATCCGCCCGTCCATGCGTGCGTCTGTTCGTGCGTCCGTCCCTGCATTCGTCCATGCATCCGCCCCTGCGTCCGTTGACGCGTCCATCCATGCATCTGTCTGTGTGTCCATTCGTCCATCTATTCAACACTGCAAGTACCGCCATCTCGCATCTTTTCATCATATATTCTCCATATAGAAGAACCGCCATCCAGCGGACATTCCAAGGACTAAACGAGAGGTGGCACACGCACACTTTCTTACGGCTTGCGCTTCGGGTCTACTTCTCACCATTAACAACCTCGAGTTCATAGTATATACTAGTTCACTGTATTCATGGCACTGTGGCCCGACGCTCGCTAAACCTTTCTAAAACCAAGGAAGTTACGCCCAGCGAGTATAACGAAGCAACCTTTTCCTGTCAGATAGTGCTCAATGTACATGTCAATGGCTGCTAATGGGAAGTGAAAGAGAGGAGAATTAGGCTTTTACTTTCTTACGGCTTGCGCTTCGTATCTATTTTCCACCTTTAACCAGCTCGAGTTCATGGTATATACTAGATCATTGTATTCATGCCACTGCGGCTCAACGCTCGCTAAACCTTTTTAAAACTGAGGAGGTTACACCCAGCGAGTATAACGTAGCAACCCTTTCTTGTCAGATAGAGCTCAACGTACATGCCAATGACTGCTAATGCGGATCACAGCGTGCGCGTTAACTAAAAACTGAATGCTCCTGTCTCTCTTTCCCCATTTGCAGCCATTGGCATGTACATTGAGCACTATTTTTTATTGTCCAACAATGCACAGAAGAAATCTCTCACCGGCACCACCTTGGAGGTCAAAATGTTATACTTGTTACACACTGCAACAGCTACGAGGGATCAACAGGTGCCGTTATAAGGATCTTTGCCCCTAAAAGACGCCGTCAGTGCGTTCCAAGTGACACGACTGGAGCGAGACCGGCAGGCTGTGTAACTAACGGTAGCAAAAAAACAGCTGTTGTGTCAACAAATAGAATTGTTCAACCCATCTAACATAGGACAGGTTGACTGGACATGGCGATACAATGCCACAGCCGTTGCATAAAATGCAATAGCTCTTACTGATTGTGGCCCTCTCTTAAGATGTACATCAGGTATTTAATGCCGAAGGTGAGTGCCTAGAAAATAATATCCGAGAGTTCGTGCAGGGAATTCCTCTCCTTGTACAAAGCGCAACAAAAAGCGTGTGTTTAGATATAAGTGTGAAAGGATTTTGAGTATGCGGTGCTCTCCTATGGGAAAGCAGAAAACCGTCCCGTAGGCCTCACTTATGGTGAGGCTCCGTGTCCCTGAAATATCACAAACACAAAAGCGTGTGTTTAGAAAAAGTGGTTACGGATTTCGGGTACTAGGTACTGTACTACGAGAGAGCTTAAAGCCGTACCGTGGGCACAGTCCCGGTAGGTTAGGCATCATACAAGCGTGTTTAGTAAATATTTGTCGCACGGACAGTTAACATCAGTTACAATCCAATAGAACATTGTGACGGAACACAACATGCACATAAACAGCACAAAATGTTACAAAAAGATATGTTTATGCATGTACACTCCATGGTAAACGAATAACACACAAATAAAACGTAAATATGTATATGTTACGTATTCACATAGTACTTAAATGGTATTTGCGCGAGCACTAAACAAACATGAACATACCAGAAGCAGGCAGGCTTAAAAACAAGCTTCACACGTCTCTCACAGATGAACACATAAAGGCAGGACCAGTGTCGAAGGAATTCCTGCTCACCGAGAAAGAACAGCTCCTCTGACAGAACAGACCGCAGCTCTGTGTAAAGTCGTTCCAAGAATAGAAAGAAAGTACGATGGTGAAGGCCTACTGCAACCACCTCGCATCAATTGCGCCGAGGACAGTAAGCTCCAGCAACATTGAGAAGACAGGCGAAGCAGCCTCGAGGACAACGCCCAGACGAAGCAAAGCGATTTACCCCGAAGCCACGAAATCCAGCATGCACGGCCCTCCATAAAACACGAGCGACGACGCATTGCCTCAAAACATGCTTATTTGTTTCAGGACTGATAGTTGGGCTAGTTGGTGATACAATATGGGCAGTACAAGCACACAATCTCACGGGACGAAGAGAAGAAACACAAACAAGTACTGACTCTCAACTGAAGAGTTTATTTAAATATACAAATTATCTGAACATATAAACTAAAACACACAGTACATGCGCAGAAGGGGTGGTGAAGGACCGTGCCGACGTCATTTATTATTTTACGCTACGGGTAACTACGCAGGCACGACATATTCCAATCAAACAAACATTCTACTGACTAGTATTTCTTCTTCTTCATGTAAAAATATTGATGTCTGACTAAAGCCGGACTCTCCTTCTTTTTTGATATATAACGCTTGCACTAGTTCTCTTGTGACCTGATTGCTATGTTTGTTCAGCACTGTCGTTTCATTGAACAAGCGGCTGCATCCACACGTGTGGCAGTGCGAAGGCAAATTCGCGTACGTGCTGCTCTTGAAGGTTCCGGGGTGTTATTTTAGTCATACATAGAGACAGCGCCCTGTTTGCCTAATATAAACCCTTCCGCAAGTGAAGGAAATTCTATACACCACCCCTAGTACCTTCGCCGGCCCCTCTGCGCATGTTCTGTGTGCTTTTATCTGATATGTTCAGATAACTTATATATTTTATTAAATTCTTCAGTTGAGAGTCAGCGCTTTTTTGTGTTTCTTCTCTTCGTACTGTCAGTTTGTGCGCTGTTACTGCCTATAACTTATTTGTTTCTCATGTAGAGCAGTTTAAGCATGTTGATAATTGGACCACTATGCACCTCTCGAGGCGGTAAAGGGTAGGAAGAGCACCCCACTCCAGCCGCCACATGAAGCCCCAAAAGGTGGCCAGGCCGAAATGATGCCGTCAGCGTGCCCAAAGACACACGACTAGAGCGGGTGCGGCATGCCGGAAGAACTAACATTGGCAACGAAGCGGCTGTTGTGTCAATGATTGGATTGTCCAACACATCTACCCCAGGACAAGTCGACTGAATTTGGGACAAAAAAGCAGCAGCAGGGTCTAGAAATAGTGGGTAACGATGGAGAGTACTAGATACTTCACTATGGGAGAGCGACAGCTGCTTTCTTAACGGAAACGTAGAGCTTTCAAAATCACGCCAATTAGCGATGACCTATCTGATAGCTAGACAGAGCCCATGTAAGTGCGCTTGGGATGCATCTCTGTATAGCTCTAAGAAAGTGCTTGACTTTTTTTGTAGGTAGGGGGGTCTTGTTGGGGGAAAGTACTATCGTCTGGTGGTCATGATTGTTATTGCGCATACATATTGTTCGAGGAGTAAAGCTCTTGCACTTTCAACAAATAATTTGTAAGTCTGCTTTTGTTCTATCTAATTCTACTCCTGTGTCTCGTCACAAGTGCCAGAGAAGTTTACCATATCATATTTGCTCTCTATGGTACGATGACCTGCTGTGGCATCGTTAATATACCAGCCTTCCCTACGCGCGGTCTGCCTGCCATAAAAACATGGCGAGCAGGTCAGCGTCGACGGAATTCACGTCTTGATAATAAAAATTGTCCTCGTTCGTTAGCAACTGCCTTCCTCGGCAGTTCACTTCTACAAACGCTAATTCTTGCAGTGAGTCTGTAAAGTTTTGTTAACTCAGTCTGCATCTTCTCCTGAACTTTATTTTGTTTGGACTGTATGGTATAGATTCTTGTATCGCTGAAGGTATAAGATAGCTACTCGCGGTGGCAACTACACTTTAATAATCATTCACCCACTTTTGACAGAGCTACGTGCATATTTGTTTATGCAGAGCATGATGCCCAAGAGAAACCGAAACGCAGAGTCCGCAAGCGAAACGCCGACAAATATTGCCAAAATATAAAATCTTCACTTGGGCTGTCCCATCGCGTTCTGACAAACTCTAATAAGACAAGACAACGATTATCGCTGTATTAGTACTATAGCGATTTTTCCCGTAGAAAGTACTATAGACGTGAGTAAAGAAAAGAAGGGTAATCGTAAGGGCTTGTTATCTTTGTTAGAAACCACAATAATGAGAACTTACTTACAATTCTGCCAAGGAGAGTATAGAGGATAATATTACAGTTGTAATGTGAATGCTGATGATAGAAAAGTGGATGAAAAGTTAGTTGCCGTAGGCAGGGACCAAACCTGAGACTTGAGTTGCCATAACGACATAAATAAGCTATTCCGAAAACGCCAAAGCTCGTGAATTGGGTAAAGTTACGCAGCTGACGAGCTATTGCGGTAGTATAAGAAGGTTTATCAACGGAAACATTATAACGGCGCAAGTTAATTTAACAGGTTCAGCGTTATCTGAGAAATGTTACACAAATTTTTCCATCACGCACAGTTCAATAAAAGCGAGAGAAATTCTAGAGGACACCACGAAAACAAAAACAAATTGAAGATCCCACGTACAGTGGGAATAGATGATATGTGAAGCATAAATGAGAAATGTTGATATGTCACTTTAAAATGAACACATCACAAGGTGTGAGTAAATGACGCCGTACATAACTTCCGTGTCATGATCATCATGTTTGAATGTGCCGTTGACCTTTGTCATCTATTCACGTCACGTGATACCAAATTTAGTATATTTGGAGTAGCGAAACGGCCGTGAGCACGCTATGAGCGTGTTATGGCGTGTTATGTTGTCATGTTCTTACATGACACGCGTATCAGGATGATCATGTTTGCACCAGTCATATATTTTGTCATCCATTGACGTCACTCGTAACACCTAATTCGGTATATGTGAAGCTAGCAGAACGGCCGTGAGCGCATCATGAAGGACCCAATATACTCCAATGTAGCGTTGACGCTTGCGCACGCTGGGCACAGCGACGATACGTTAGCAAAACGCAAGCACTGTATAGTATGACGCCAGCCGCGACCAGCGTCCGTCGGCGTGGGTTGACGGCAACCACGCCGACGACATGCTGCATTTCGGGAGACGCTCTAGGTGCCGAGCAGTGCGGACGCGCGAAGATCGGCTCCTGCTTTCAAGAATGCTTTCAAGAATACTTTCCTGTGGTATTCACGAATTTGTCGCCACGTTTTCAGTCCCATCGTGTGCCCAAGTTCTCAAGAAATCAGCAGATACCACCTTTGTGCTAGTGAGTGGACTTTTAAACCGTTTTTTGGGCATTTTTATACGGCAACGCCACCGGGGGATTTAAGCCTAACAACCAAGGAGGCGATTGTCGCCGATGCACCGACCCGGCGCCAACGTGACTCAACGCTCTGCGTATTCCAGGACCTGTAACTGAGAATGGGATACCAAGTAGATGGAGAGGAAATCTCTCCAGAGGATTGCACGGAAGACATGGGTTGGAAGGAAGCCAAAACGAGACGCTCAAGGAATAAGCAAGCCGCGGTTAGCGTTCCTGCTGCCAAGGGTTCGACCAAAGCTGGCGTTGCGGGAGACGCTCGAGCCCGTCGTAGTAGGTATGATACCAAGCATACAATCGTGCGAGCTGGACGCATGCCGCCACTACCCAAGGATTTCAGCAAAATTGTGCTACGACCACGTGGAGGATTAAATATCTCGAGAATTGGCACTGGAGCCGTGGCAGACGTGATAGTACTGGCTGCCGGCATCAAAGAGGAGGAGGCCATGCAGGACAGCATCTGTTCCAACTTGCAGCAGAACATTATGGTGGCAAGCACTCCGGACCAAGACAGAGCTTCAAGATACCTCTAGGTCAAGCAAATTGACATTGGAGGCAAAGTTTTCGAGGTTAGCGCGTACGCCACGGCACCCCATGATACTTGTAAAGGAGGAGGAGGAGGAGGAGGAAGAAACTTTATTCAGAAAAAAAAAATTTGAAATGCAGGCAGTTTGGTCGGGCCCTCAGTCCAGGGCTCCGCTGGCACGAGCGGCTCGCTGGACCTGGTCAAGCAAAGCTATTTGGCTCTGCCTGTCCTCGTCCGCAAGCCATGCCTCCCACTGCCTGTGAAACATGTGTGGTTGCTTCGTGGTGTGTGGGCTGTCGATGTGTGTGGGCCTCTGGGTGCACTCCCATGTTATGTGGCTGAGTGTTGGTACTTGTGAACACCACGGACAGGTGTCTTTATATCTTGCGGGATATATTCTACTTAGATGGTACAAATTGGGAAAGCTATTGGTTTGTATGCGTCTCCAATCCCTGCTTTGCTGGCTATTCAAGTCCTTATGTGGAAGCCCATATTCCTTTCGTTGCTTCCTTTGTTGGAGGAGGATGTCACGCGAATTGGAAAGAGGTTCAACGTCGTGGCCTGCCGCCGCTCGGTTGGTGATGCCTCGAGCTATACGGTCTGCCACGACGTTCCCCTCCAAACCTTCGTGAGCAGGACACCATATAATGTGATGGTCTCCTGTTATGGGTTTATTTAAAAATTTATACGCTATTTTAGGTAGCGTTCCTCGGAGAAACATTCGGCATGCCGCCTGTGAATCGGAGAGCACAACCACTGATTCTCCCCTGATTTCTGCGTTGGATATGGCTATGGCTATTGCTGCCGCCTCTGCCACTCGTGTGAAACAAGTTTTAACCGACGCCATTGTGGTGTGATTTTGTGCTACAATTGCCACTACATGTGACCCTCTGCTCGCTTTACTGACGTCTGTAAAGACGGCTTCTGAGCTATTCTGAAATGCTTTGCGTAAGGAGTCTGCTCTCGCTTTCCTCCTTCCTGCGTGATACGTCGGATGCATATTTCTGGGAATAGGCGCCACAGTTAAATGTGTGCGTTTTTCCGCATCTATTAGCACAGTTTCCTCGTCACAATATAGCGGTCGCAATGTATATCCCATCTTTTCCAGAATTCTTCTCCCATGATAGCTTGAATTGAGCCTTTCCTTTTGAGATAAAAGCACCGCATTCGCATACTCCTCAAAGGTATTGTATATGCCCAATTTCTCTACCCTCTCGGTTTTGGCATTTTCCGGAATCCCCAATGCTGCTTTGAATGCTTTCCTTATTATTGTGTTTATTTGCTTTGTCTCCTGGTTTGTCATTGTCTGGTACGGTAGCGCGTACGTAACTCGGCTGATCACAAATGCATGAACGAGTGCAATGGTTTCTTTCTCCTCTAGTCCCATTTCGCTATTTGCTATCCGCCTGATCATCCGGGCCACATTCGCCGTGGTTCCCCGTAGCCTTTGTAGTGTGTGTGACGTTCCCGAATTTCCTTGTATCCACATGCCAAGCACGCGTATTACATCTGCCTCCCTGATTTGTCTCCCATCCAGCAGTACTGCTACCGGTATTAAGTCCTTTTTCTTTGCGTATCTTGCCCTAATTCTAACCATTTCAGTTTTTTCCGGCGAGCATTGCATTCCTGCAGCTGTCACGAAAGCTTGTATTTTATCTACTGCCTCCTGGAGGGCGTTTTCTTTGTCCGCATAAGAGCCACCCTTTGTCCATAAGGTGACATCGTCTGCGTAAAGAGCTGCTCCTAGACCTTTTATATTTTCCAGCTCACATGCGAGCTTTCTCAGGCCGATGTTAAATAGTATCGGGGATAGCATGGATCCCTGGGGGGTGCCTCTATTTGGGTAGTCGAAGGTTTCAGATGTAACCGAGCCTAAAGAAATGGTAGCTTTCCTGCTTGTCAGAAATGACCGGACATACTCATATATTCGTTGGCCGCAGTTAATCGATTCGAGGCCTTCCATTATCACCTTGTGTGATATTGTATCAAATGCTTTCTTGATATCTAGTGCTAGTACGAATTCGTCGCTTGAACCTCTGTTTGGGTTCATGACGTCATTTTGCAACAGCAGGAAAACATCCTGGGCCGATACATGTGGTCGGAAACCGAACATATTCACCGGTAGCAGACCCTCTCTCTCTACATAGTCTGCCAATCTAGTCAATATTGTTTTTTCAAAAAGCTTACCCAAGCATGAGGTAAGGGAGATTGGTCGGAGGTTCTTGATATCTCTTGGTTTCCCTGGTTTTGGTATTAACATGATGTTTGAGTCCTTCCATTCTACTGGAAGGTTTCCTCCATCTACCCATACCTTTTCATTAAAGAAATCCGTGATTCGTCGAAGGGCCGCATCACTCAAATTTCTAAGCATAGAGTTTGTTATTTTGTCTCGTCCTGGGGCGGTATTCTTTTTGAAAGACTGGGCCGCCGCATAAACCTCTTCAAATGTTATGGGAGCGTCTAACTCTGGTTGTTCTTTTCCTGCATATTTGCCATGTACCACTTCACATGCGTCTTGTCCGACATATAATTTCTTGACTTCGTAGATAAGTGCGTCATCGTTACCTTTAAATTCATTCTCCAGAATTCTTAAAGCCCTGTTCGTCATTGTTTTTGTTGCCCCTGGATCGATCATACTCCTCAGGATGTGCCAGGTCTTTTTGGTTCCTAACGTCCCTCTAAGTGAGTTACTAAATTGCCTCCAGTTACTGTTATTTAGTTGACGTGCGTAGTCATTGGCTTCCTGTGACAACTGAGCTATCCTTATCTTCAATTTGCGATTAAGCTTTTGCTTCCGCCATCGCTTTGTGAGGCTTCTCCGCGCGTCCCACAAATGTAGCAGGTGCTTGTCGACTGCTGGGATTTCCACGCTTGTTTCTATTTCCTTTGTCACTTTCCTGTGTGCCTCCTTTATCTGTGTCACCCAGTTACCTAGATCTATTATTTCCCCTTGGTCTCCTACGTTCTCCCTAAATTTGTTCCAATCAGATATTGTCGCTTTCCCCATTCTTCTTGTCGTGGCGGCATTAATAGTTATTCCGAGAATGTAGTGGTCGCTTCCCAAGTTTTCTCTGAGGTGCGCCCATGAGACGTTTCCTTCAGAATTTGTAAACGTTAAGTCCGGTGACGTGTCTTTTGTTAAGCTATTCCCGACCCGTGTCGGTAGGTCTGGTTGTGTAAGTTGGCAGAGATCATACCGTTCAACAAGGTCTACAAGGAGTTTGCCCTTAGGGCTGTCCTGCTTATATCCCCAATTTCTGTGTGGCGCATTAAAATCCCCCATGATAACTAACCTGTCTTTCTCTTTCAATAAACCCATCGCATGTGCTATAATGTTCTCAAAGTCGGCTCGTCTCTCCTTAGGTGGGCTATATATATTGACCCCCACTGTTTTTGGTCCTCCACGTTTTTTGGGCCACACTGTTATTATCTGGTGTTGCACTGCCTCATTGCTCACGTAGCTGACACTCAATGCTATATCTTTTTTGGTAAATGTCGCCACTTGTGGGTACTTTGGGTTAATATGTCTTATGTACCCTCTCAGATTTATCTGAAATTTGCCTACTTCCTGAAGGCAGATTATATCAGGAGGGATTGGAGATGCTCCAATAAATTGTTTGAAATTTTCAAGTTTTGTTCTCAATGAGCAGCAGTTTCACTGCCATATTTCCGTTTGCTCGGTCTTTTTATTGTTACGGTGTCTAGCCATGATTGGTATTCTCGGAATCTGTTATTGCACTTTCTTTAGGTTGTCTGGTGGGGGCACCCGGGCTCTGACAAGATCTCTTGCGAGGATTCTGCGCCTGACTCAAGTCGCTTATGGTGCGTTCCATCTGGCCTAGTTTGGCAAAAACAAGTTGAATTTGTTGAACTAGGAACGCTATCGGCGGTGTTTGTGGTGGTTGCGTTTCCACGGGCTGCGCAACGGGCTGCGAGACAGCAGGTGTGCTCGCCGGGCTTTGTGTGTTGCTCGACTGCTTTAGTAGTGACTCCAGGCGCGCCATTCGAGACTTAACCTCCTGTAGTTCTGTTCTAAGTTGTCTGTTTTCAGCTACTACCCGCTTGTATTCTGGGTGTTCTGTGATCGTTGGTGTAACGGGTTTATGTTTGGTAGTGGGAGATACGGCTTGTGCATAGCTTACCGCGTCCGCCTGTGGGTTGCTATGTGCAGGACACGCCCCCGGTGGCTTGCTTCTCGGACCGACTTGCGCGTTCGGATTGTCCTGGGAGATTGCTCTCGGCGTCGAAGTCGACTTTGGATGCCGCTGTCCTGGTTGTCCTGTCTCCACGGCACGGTTTTTCGACGGCGTGCGGGTTCTGGAACGGCTCTTTCGGGTCCCGCCTCGTCCGTACTCCCATTCTGATTCCTCTTCCTCCGACTGAAACCAGCGAGGGGCTGGCTTGTGTGGTTTTTTGGGTGGTTTCGCTGCTTGCTTGCGAATAGGCTTGAGGCGTTTCAGACAACTGCGGTGTCCAGTGATATGGTTTCCCGTGCAAATTGCGCATGTCGGAGTGCAATTATGGTTTACTTCGGGGTTGCGCATTCCACAGGTATGGCACACGGGTGAGTCTGGTTGCGGACACACGTCGGTGCGGTGGCCAACCTCCCCACACGCTCGGCAGAATTGGACGGTGTTACGAAAAGGAATACACTCCTTCTCACCTCCTCTGTAGTAAACATATCTTGGTAGAATGTCCCCGAAGAAAGTCAAGACGGCACTCTGAGAGTCTCCCAACATCCGAGCGTCGACCAGCGTCACGCTCTGGGTGCGAAAACGGATGCTCGCTTTGATGGTCTCAGACGGGGTGTGCGGCTCTATACCGTGAATAACACCTTTTTTGGTACCTTCACCTGCCGTAACGTAGACGTTGACCGGGTGTGGTCTTCCGTTGATATTCAAAGACGTGACGCCTCTCATCGCCATCGCGACGGTCGTGTCTGGAGTCGACGCTAGCGCAATGTTGGACCCCGGTCGGATGCGGAGAATAAACTGATCCCACCTGACTTTTCCTTGGCAAGCCTCCACTATAGCGTCGGAGATCGCTTGGGTGGTCACATTCTTCAGAGGCAGTCCCTGGTGAGGTCGGAAGACTACTTTCAGATCGTCCTTGGGTAGTGCTGGGGGCCTCCGTCTTGTAGGTCGACCCCGGCGCTTTGGCTGGTTGTCCGTCGTAGGTCTGCTGCCTGCGGAGAAGTCCCCTCCTTGTTGAAATTTCTGCTCCTTCGCCTGTTTCTTCTTCGCTCTGAGCGATTGGGATATTTGCCATCCCTCCTCTGTGCGGTCAGTCTCCGTTGGGGCGGAAAAATCTGCGTCGGCGTGCGTGGACGCCGCGTTGCAGTTCCCAGGCAGTGCTGCTTCATCCCGGTTTTGCGCGGCAAAGTCCATGACTTGTTCACCCAAACCTGGTTCAGATTGTCGTACGGACGCTGTTTGCGACTCCCCAGTCGAGTCCATAGCCGTCAGCAACCACGGCAACGCCGTGGTTGTCGTCTTCGGGCGAGCGTCTCCCGGCGTCGTCGCCGCCGCTCCTCTACTGGACGCTAGAGGTAGCGAAGGCTCCACATGGGCGAACGACGAAGTGGCCGTAAAAACAAGAAAAATGGTCCGATTTCAGTGAAACTGGAGTCCACCGATACCGGAGCATCTCCCCTACACGCCTGTGGCAATTTCTGGACGATTCAAGGGGTTGAACCATACAGAAAAGACAAGAACATACGGAGCTCGATGTGCACGCGTCTGCACTCATCGGCATCCCAGCAGCGTCCTCCACTTGTAAAGGAGTGATTCGTGGGATCCCCGTAAGCGATACTCAGGACATTTTGACCCGAAAGATTGTGAACGCCAACAACCCGCTCGCGCTGCAGGCCAAGAGAATCAAGGACACCCGGACAATCATCATAGCGTTCGAAGGAAACAAGGTGCCTAGATTCGTGAGATATGGTCCTTCACTTTTGCAGTGCTCCCGTTACCGCAAGAACATCGATATATGTTACGTCTGTGGAAAGCTGGGACATCGGTCTGACGTCTGTCCGAACCCAGCTGAAACCAACTGCAGAGGCTGCGAGATCAAGAACCCAGATAGCCTGCACAAGTGCAATCCAAGATGCAGGCTGTGCGACGGTCACCATCCCACGGCAGACAAGGAGTGCAAGAACAGGTTCTCGGTACCATACGTCGTCAGACGCAGACGTTGGGAAAGATCGCGAGCAGCCGCAGAAGCCCGGGACGCATCAATCACATCAAGTCCAGACATCAACGACAAGCAGCTTATTCTAGCCTACGGGACCCAGAGCATCCATACTACACAAGAACGGGAAAGGCGGCCCCAATCCATGGGAAGGTCGCGTTCCAGAAGAGGTTCTAGACCCAAGGCCCGCTCCCAATCACAGGGGCGCTCGAGTTCTCAAGGTCACTCTCATGGTCGGGATCAGCCTGGGTGGCACCCGAATGGCCAGCTGCCTGGCGTTCAATTCGAGATCACTGCTTCACACCCGGGGAGAACGCCTGCAGTTACATTGAAAGGCAGCTGGGCTGAGCGAGTGCGCAACGGCGCGGCAGAGGTGATGACAGGTAAGCTGCCAGAACATGATAGAATTGCACAGCTAGAGCAAGAAAACGCGAGACTTACAAAATCGAATGAGAGGCTATCAGCCGAGTTAAGGGAAATAAAAAATCTTCTCACTAAGCTAACCAGCACGCAGTCTTCACAGCCAATGCCTGAGCCAGTTGATGTCCCTGTGGCTGAAAACGTTGGGGACTCGAGAACCACAAAAAAGAGGGCAGTCATGGCAGAACACGTGGAAGCCAACCAAACGACCATGTCAGATATGAAAGAGGTCATTGACACGCTCAGCATAGTAGTAGCCAATCTTAGCGAGCAGATGGGTAGGCTACAGTCAAGCGTGGCTGCACTGGAACAGCATATGACTTTGCGCATTACAAAGGTTGAAGCATATCTGCACATTACAGCAAGTCCTCATAATGCACCAAATTCACCCCTTCGGCCACCAATACTAGTGGTACCAAACCTGTCGACAGGTGCAGCATGAGGCTCTAGCCGTCCATGTAATAACCATGATGGCAGCGCTACGTGAAGCATTTCGTATCTGGCATTGGAACTGAAGAGGTTACCTTAAAAAGAAGGCAGCCCTACAGCAGGATATCAGGAGCAGCCAAGAAAAGCCTCATATTATAATATTACAAGAGAACCTTTCACCGCAAGCAACGTTGCCTGGATTCCGGCCTGTAATAGGGGATACTGAAGGGAGAGGAGTCAGCACCTTCGTATGCAACAAACTAACGCACGTAACCCACGACCTCAAGATAGAAGCAGGCCGGTTGGAACACGTCATGGTAGAGATCATGCCAGGTACCAGCAACCGTCAGAGCATTTTCATTTTTAATATATACAGCAGTCCAAAGGAACAAAAGCATGCGTTTGTTCTAAGCCACTTAACGTACCAGGCGGCAATGCACAACTGGTCAAGAACAGAGTCCGAGACACTGAATGTGCTCCTCAGAAAAGTTATCAAGAAGGTCCTGGGCCTAACCATACATACCAGCACCGAGCGTCTGCTTGATCTTGGCATACACAACACGCTCGAAGAAATAGCAGAAGCCCAAGAGAGAGCACAGTTTGCAAGGGTATCTACAACAAGGTCGGGGAGAATGATCGTGCAGGAGCTGGGCCAACACCCAATAGCAATCAGACGCAATTACAATGATATCCCTGACAACATCAGGGAGACTATCACGGTATCTTCTATACCAAGAAACATGCACCCGGAACACAACGTCGGAAGAGGGGTAGCGAGGGCCAGGACTATACTTCGTCAAGTCTCAAACGAGGAACGACGGGTCGTATTTATTGACGCGGCTTCCTACGCCAATGGGAAAGAGTTTGTGGCAGTGGTGGTTGATGGGGCTGGCCATGTCGTCGACTCAGCGATGGTCAGGACGAAAGACCCAATCATTGCGGAACAGGTGGCCATGGCCTTAGCACTCAAGATGGATAACATTGAAGTCGTCTACAGTGATTCCATGGCAGCACTACGGGCGTTCGCCAAGGGGACGGTCTCTGAACAAACGCTGGGAATACTGCAAGGCAAGAACATAACACATCATCTTCTGAGTTGGTTTCCAGCTCACCTTGGGTAAATCAACGATTCCCCTCCCAATCTCAATAAAGCAGCACACGAGGCGGCGCGAGAACTCTCCAACCGCGCCTCCCCGGGGATGCGTTCTACTGGTGAAGGGGATAACCGGCAAATTCTTACAACATATAACGAGCTCACTAAACATTTCTACCTGTCAAGAAGTATTTTCCCTCCACCTCAGAAAAATCTAACCCGGCCCCAAGCACTTACATTAAGGCTTTTGCAAACGCGGATGTACCCTACTTTGAAAATGTTACACATCATGTACCCGGACCTATACCCAAGTAATCTTTGTCCACATTGTGGGGGAATAGCTTCATTAGAACACATGCTCTGGCAGTGCACCAAATTCGCTCATTTTTCGAACATCACCTCTGCCAGATGGGAGGTGGCAATCCGCAGCTCGTCCTTGGCAGATCAGCTCTGGGCTGTCCATCAAGCCCGCGAGGCGGCTGAGGAGCTTGGCATCTCAGTCCCCACGTGGGAGCTGCCCGCAACACAGTGATCTGTGTTTCGGAGGACCAAATAAAAGTTTATCCAATCCAATCCAAAGGAACAAAAGCAAGGGTTCAAGACGGTTCTAAAGAAAGCTAATATCGCCTCGGAATGCCCACTCGTCATAGCAGGTGATTTCAACGCCCCTAATCATACATGGGGTTACAATTACAACACTGGGAAGAGAAATCGACTTTGGCAAAGTGCCAGTGAACTTGATCTCACCCTAATCACAGACCCCAGCCTACCAACAAGGCTTGGTACATCTTGCTGCAGGGATTCTACCCCGGACCATACATTTTTAAGGAACATCAAGAAGGCCCAGTGGATAAACCTTGCTCTAGACCTAGGGAGTGACCACTGCATTCTTGTCACTACCTTCTCCGTGGAGCAAAAAAGCAGAGAGAATTCCACTTCACAGACTGGGATAAGTTCAGGAAGATAAGGATGGAAAGGGAACAAGATGGCCACAGTCAAGGCTTGAAGCAGTGGGTCAAACGGATTAAAGATGATCAAATCCGTCTCCTCCACCATAACCACAGATTTTCCAGTTGAAAGAATGGATAGCCCACTCGCTCATCTTCTTGAGGCAAAGCAAGCACTACTGAACCGTTGGAAGGGTCAGCGCCTGAACAGAGGACTGAGGAAGAAGATAGCCGAGGTAAACAGATCAGTCGAGGAACATTGTCGTGCACTATCCAGGCAACAATGGGACGAAATCTGCAACTCCATCGATGGTCAGATGCGCAATGGCAAGACATGGAATATGTTAAAGCACCTCCTCAACGAAAACACCACCAAAACAAATCACAAGCATGTTATCGCTGGAGTTTTGCATAAAGAGATAGGGCGCTCTACAGAACAGCAAGTTGTGCAGCGGCTCGTGCATAAGTACCTCCCAATCAAAAGAGGATTGGCACCTCCAAGTAGACAGTACCAGGGCAGGCCCAATCCAGGTCTTAAGGCGACTTTAACATCAAGGAGACAGGAAGAGCCTTGCGTGATCTCAATGGCAGGTCGACACCTGGCCCGGACGGTATATCAAACAAGGCCCTTCGTAACCTTGATGACGATTCAATTGAAACCCTGAAGGATATGATCAATGCATCATGGAAAGAACGCAGGGTACCAGAGCAGTGGAAGCTGGCCAGGACGATCCTTATTCCTAAGCCAAGAAAGCCCCCTAACTTGGACAACATGAGGCCAATATCCTTGACATCATGTATCGGCAAGGTTGCAGAACATGCCATACTGCACAGGATAAACGAGTACTTGGAAGATAACGACATATGTACACACAATATGGTTGGATTCAGGGCAGGGCTATCCACACAAAATTCATTGAAGCTTATTAAAAAACCAGGTCATCGACAACAAAACCAGAGACGTGAGAGCCATTCTGTGCCTAGATCTAGAAAAAGCGTTTGACAACACCCACCACTCATTCATACTCGAAGCAATTTCCAAGCTTGGTCTGGGGAAAGCATTCTATGACTACGTATGGTCCTCTTCTTAGAGATCGGAAAGTCGTGATGAAGATTGCAGATATCGAGACCGCAGCAATCGAACTAGAAGCAAGGGGCACGCCGCAAGGGGCAGTGATTTCACCAATGCTGTTCAACATTGCCATGATTGGACTGTAAAAGAAATTATCGAGCATTGAAGGATTGAAGCACAGCATCTACGCAGATGACATTACCATCTGGTGCACAGGTGGAAGCGAGGGGCAGATTGAGAGTGCCCTGCAAGAGGCGATTGACACCGTAGAAGAGTGCCTTCGTCCTTCTGGGCTCAACTGTTCCTCGAGTAAGTCAGAACATTTACTGTATCGGACTGCATGCTGGGGACCGAAGCCCAGAGGATGGAAGCCGTAAAACCAGATAGACATCCACCTCCGTACAAATCAAGGGGATGCTATCCAGAGGGTCGACTCCATCAAAGTCCTGGGCATGCTGATAGAGTCTACCGGCGGCAACAGCAAACCTATAGCCAAGTTAACTTGGAAAACAGACAGTGCGGTGCACCTCATACGCAGAGTGGCCAATAAAAGAAATGGGATCAAGGAAGACAACCTCATCAGGTTGATGCATGCGTTTGTTCTAAGCCACTTCACGTACGAGGCAGCAATGCACAACTGGTCAGAGCAGAGTCCGAGACACTGAATGTGCTCCTCAGGAAAGTTATCAAGAAGGTCCTGGGCCTACCCATACATACCAGCACCGAGTGCCTGCTTGAGCTTGGCATTCACAACACGCTCGAAGAAATAGCAGAAGCCCAAGAGAGAGCACAGTTTGCAAGGTTATCTACAACAAGGTCGGGGAGAATGATCCTGCAGGAGCTGGGCCAACACCCAATTGCAATCAGACGCAATTACAAGGACATCCTCGACAACATCAGGGAGAATATCACGGTGTCTCCTATACCAAGAAACATGCATCCAGAACACAACGTCGGAAGAAGAGTAGCGAGGGCCAGGACTATACTTCATCAAATCTCAAACGAGGAACGAGGGGTCGCATTTGTTGACGCGGCTTCCTACGCCAATGAGAAAGAGTTTGTGGCAGTGGTGGTCGATGGGACTGGCCATGTCGTCAACTCAGCGACGGCCAGGACGAAAGACCCAATCATTGCGGAACGGGTGGCCATCGCCCTAGCACTCAAGATGGATAACATTGAAGTCATCTACAGTGATTCCATGGCAGCACTACGGGCGTTCGCCAAGATGACGGTCTCTGAACAAACGCTAAGAATACTGCAAGGCAAGAACATAACGCATCATCTTCTGAGTTGGTTCCCAGCTCACCTTGGGCAAATCAACAATTCCCCTCCCAGTCTCAATGAAGCAGCACACGAGGCGGCCCGAGAACTCTTTAACCGCGCCTCCCCGGGGATGCGTTCTACCGGTGAAGGGGATAACCGGGAAGTTCTTACAACATATAACGAGCTCACTAAACATTTATAGAAGGATTTTCCCTCCACCTCACAAAAATCTAACCCGTCCCCAAGCACTTACATGAAGGCTTTTGCAAACGCGGATGTACCCTACTTTGAAGATCTTACACATCATGTACCCTTACCTATACCCAAGCAATCTTTGTCCACATTGTGGGGAATTAGCTTCATTAGAACACATGCTCTGGCAGTGTACCAAGTTCGCTCATATATTGAACATCACCTCGGCCACATGGGAGGCGGCAATCCGCAGCTCGTCCTTGGCAGATCAGCTCTAGACTGTCCACCAAGCCCGCGAGGCGGTTGAGGAGCTTGGCATCTCAGTCCCCACGTGGGAGCTGCCTGCAACACAGTGATCTGTGTTTTGGAGGACCAAATAAAAGTTTATCCAATCCAATGCTGCATTTCGTGCCGATGCGATAAAGTAACATTACTCTATGCTAATGCGTTACCGAGATAACACTGCGTCTCCCTGTTTTCGTGACGGAGGGAGGTCGGACGTGCGGAAACGCGCATGCGTCATAGCAACGCAGCGGGCCGCGCGCCTGCGAGTATGGGTTGTGTCCCTATTTTTAGACAGCACGTAGACAGTATACGTAGACTGCTTAGAAGACAGCACCGAGCCCATGCGTGTCTAGGAGCTGGAACACGTCTGGATGGCTGGATGGATGAATTAATGTATCCGGCTGTGCCCTTTAGATCGGGTGGTAGATCACACCACCTAGCCATAAAGTTAAGTGCTATCACTGCGTGTTTAAGGATTGACTTTCACTCGTGCCTCGATTGTAGCTACAAATCAGTTAGCCTCCTCCTGATTATTTCTACCCATTTAAAGTCTATTTTGTCTTCACTGTCCCAAAGCACTAATGCTTTAAAAAATTTGGCGCCATTATCTTCGAATATAGGGTGGAGCCCTTTACAGAACATTATCAAATGCTCAGGCCATTTCCCCCTCCCTTCCACACGCACTATATACCGTGTCAGTGCCTTCGTATTTTGCTCGGTACGTCTTGGTCCGCAGTGCTCCCGTTCTAGCTTCGAAGAGCAGAGAACTACCCCGATGTTATCATAGATCTTTTCCCTTGCAATTTTCTTCTTAAAAGTTCATTAGGTCTCCTGTGATGATTTCGTAAGCATTCCCTTCTTCCACGTGTCCCTTTTTTGTTTCCTTCACCTTCTTATTAACCGTTGTTTCGTTTTGGATTGGTATTCTGCTGTTGCTTAAATACTTGCTTTAAAATTTTCGAATTCGTTTCCTCCATTTATAATCGACATTCTTCATGTACAAGTAACTGAAAACTTTCCGAAGCCCAACGCTCCTCTCCCATTTTTCTCAATCGCTCCTCAAATCCTACCTTGCTGCTAGCTTCCCTGCACTCAAACGAAGTACATCCCATGTCTCCCTGTACCCCCTGATTTGGAGTATTCCCATGTGCTCCCAAAGAGAGTCTACCTATACCACGTTGTTTAATTTCCAATCTTGCTTGAAGTTCTGATTTTATGCACAAGACCACATTGCCGAACGACAAACCCGAGACCATGACACCTTTTCAAATCCCTCTCACAACGTCATACCTATTGTAGTTCCACAGTGCCCTATTTTTTATTACAGCTGTATTGATTGTGCCCTTAGTTTTACGTATATTTCGTGTTCCCTTGGAAACCCAGCCCCGTTATTTATCCATGCACCTAAATATTTGAATTTATGGACTATTTCTAGCGTGACTTCCTGTTTCTTATGCTCACTGCTTTGTTATCATTAAAAATCATGATTGCCAATTTTCCCTAGCTGAAGTTCAAATTTAACCTATCTCCCTCATTACCACAGATGTCTATCAATCCCTGCAGATCTTCCTTGTTGTCGGCTATTATTACTATATCATCTGCATACATCAATGCTGGAAATGACTGTTCAATGTGTACTCCTTGCCTGGCAAAATAGAGGGTGAATCCGAGTCGGCTCCCCTCTAATTGAGCTTCTAGTCCCTGAAGATACAGCATAAATAACAAGGTGACAAAGGACATCCCTGTCGAAGTCCACCTTGTATCTATGTAGGTTGAGGTAGCCTGCTCTTCCCATTTGATAACTACCTTGTGACTTTTATATATATCCTTTAGAAGATTAGTTATTCTATGTTGGACATCTAATGTGTCCAGTATTCCTCACAAGTCTTCTTGAATCACACTATCATAAGCTCCCTTGATATCTAGAAATGCCAGCCACAAGGGCCTGTGTTCTTTGTTCGCTATTTCAATACACTGCATCAAAGAAAACAGATTGCCTTTCCAACTTACCTTCGTTTACGGAACCATTTTGTAGTTCTCCCAGCACCCCTTCATTCTCCACCAAATTCTGTAGTCTTTCTTCACTATCTGCGTCACCAGCCTGTAAACTACTGATATCACTGTTATAGAGCGGTAGTTGCCTATATCGGCTTTGTCCCCCTTCCCTTTATAGATCATGCTCATCCTGCTATGTTTCCATCCATTGGAAGCTTCACCATCTATTATTGCTTTACTGGCTGCCTCTCTCAATGTTTGCTTTGAGTTTGGTCCTAGTTTCTTTATTAGCATGATTGGGATGCCATCAAGGCCTGTTGGTGTGCTATTAAGAACTCTTTTTTCTGCCCTTTCCTATTCTCGTTGTCTCAGTGGAGCTACTCAGCTAATTGGTGCATCCTCATCAGGTACGGTGCATGCAGCACTTTCTTGGTGTTAAAATTTTTCTGTCATTTATATATTTTAATGCATCGTTCCCTTCTAGTCTGACCCCTTGAACTGTAGTAATAAACCTCTGTTTTATGCTTGTCTTATTACTCAGAGAATTGAGATGGTTCCAAAAATTTGCAGCTGCCTTTCTAACCTTTTTGTTTACTTCCGCCATCCATTAGGCCCCCTTTATTTTAATCTTTCACTGATCAAATCAGACGCTTTCCTTCTGCAGCTCAATAAGTTGTCCCATTTTCTTTCGACATCATCCTCCGATTCATCTCTCTGTTTAGCATACCTATGTTCTCTGGAGGCTTCCTGACATCTTACTATGGCTCCCTTAACTTCCTCATCCCACCAGCTCTTGAGTTTGTGTCTGGCTTTCCCGGTTGATTTGACTCGCACCTTAGCGAGGTCTTACTCAAACAATCGAGTTAGATTTGTGTATGTCCACTCTGTTTTAGTAATCATCGGTGGTTATTTTCTCAATCTCTTTTGTTGATATTTCTATTTGCCTTTCTGAATAAATGATACCGTGTGGTTGTTCGTAATGCCGCCTTTACAATTTCATTTCTCTTCCAAACCTCAGCTTGATACGTTTGTGATCACTACCTAAGCTTCTGGACCCATTTTCATCTGTGCTCATCACCCTGAGCCGATCATACATCATATGTGACACTATTGCGTAATCTATCATCGGCTGCAGCCTTCCCACCTTCCCATGTTATCTGCCCTTCGCATTTCTCGGTACTGTTGCAAATGATTAAATTATGCCTTCACACATATCCATTAGCATTTGCCTGTTGGGTCAGTATATCTATCCATATCTTCTACGTCTGTATTCATATCTCCTAATATAGTTACCTCGCACTCGTCTACTAGTTCGTCAATGTCCAATTCCTATGCACTGCATCATTTCTTGATTTTCGTCTCTGGCTTTTGTCCTTGTTCAGAGGTATACGAAACCCTGTAGCGTCATTTGCTCTGCCACTTTCCCTTTTAGCCATAATTGTTCCTTGCCCTCCTGCTCGACCTCTTCGCCAGTCTGTACTTCTATGAACGAATGCACCTATACCACCCCTATTTCTGCTGCCTTCTGTTCTATTACAATATTCCCACGCGTAGTCCGGATTGTTAGGAGGTTATTCCATGTCCGTAAGATGTGTTTCTACAAAACCATATATCATCGGCTCCTCCTCCCTTAGCTGTTCTTGCTATCTCTTCTCACTTGAGCCTATTCCTGCCACCTTGCATATAATATACCCTACGTCTGAATTGGCCCGGCCCTCATGGCTACGTCGATTTCCGCCCCAGACTCTACGTGTCTTGGATATTGGTGCCACTTTGGAATCGTATCTGTCTATACCACCTGTCAAAGAGTCCCCCTGGTTGTTTTTCTCGTTACTAGCAATACTGTACCCTGAAGGGCCCGCGTGCCCCCCCCCCCCCAAAAAAAAAAAAGATACTGCGCGTCCTGCAAGTCGTCAACCCACCTCATAACATAGCTTACCATCGAAGTGAATCCTGTCTCGTTGAAAACCACCCCACCATTGCACCTCTCTGTTTATATCCACCACCTAAAAGCCTTTCTCTTGACTCATTCGCCATATCTCTTGGTTTGCATTGACAACCGCTCTTTGCAGGTTGCTATCACGCACCGGTACATCTGGTATCGTGCATACCACTACCTTTACCTGAGGAGAAGTGGCGCGCATGTCATCCACCCCTATCGCCAGTGTGGTCGCTAGTCCTGCCTTATCTTCATTTAGGACATTGTTCAAACTGCCTGCAATTATCTCGAGGTTTCATCCATCAGCTGTAGTTTTGAGTTTTGCGCTCGCTTGCCTCATGACGGCTTCCAGCTCGCGTCATGGGAACGTCCCTACTGCAACCCTCTTGACACCTCTTACCCTCTCTTTGATTGCTTCTGCGCATCGATTGAAATTCTACTCCCCGGCGATTAGCACGTGCTGTGACGTTTCAGCAGGAGCGTCCTGCACCTGGGGGTTACTTGCACCTGTGACACTGGCTACTTTGTCCCCTCCCAGCCCCACCACTACTTCGCTGAAGCTGGTCTTGAACCATTGAGCCGGCTGAACCAGTTTTTTTCCGAACTTGCTTGTTTTTTCTTCACCGCCGTTCTGGTTGCCGGTGCCCTACCGTTCTCTCCGTCGGCCGCTCCATTGTTCACCTTTGCTAGTGCCTCCTCGGTGGACTTAAGCCTTTCTCCCATAGCCTTCGTTTTCTCTTGCCCTGTCACCAACGCAGTCTCCAGCTCGATGATTCTCATCAGCAGTTCACTCTGGGCAACTATGATTTTCTCCCTTTTTTTCCTCGATCTCACATTGGCTACACTTGGCATCAGCTTCCTCTCCATTCGTGTTTGCATTTGGGTCTATTTTGAAACCCACTCCGCATCCTGAACATTTTACGGTTTTTTTAAACCATGTCTTTTGACACTGATTCTCCTTATGAATTGTCTCACTCGATAAATGCAAAACACGGCGTACGATGAATCCTGCCCTACTAAAAAAAGAAAGTCAAACCTCTGCTTCAAAAATTTTTTTTGTTCGGTCTACGTACACCTCCCCCACGCAGTGGAAAGAGAAAAAACACAAACCCACACACACAAACTAGTAAATACCTAATGACTGACCCCCGAAAAAGCCGTAAAATGTAATAAACGTTACAAAGGTTTTAACTGCTGCCTTATTATTTATAAAAGCAAGCTCGAAACATGCAGAACCACTTATCTGCGCAGTCTATCGAGAGTGCTAAAAAACACGTCCATCAACCGTGCCAGCCCAACTCAACTCTGGCTTTTACGCGACAAGGCACCATCTCACGTCTAGAAGAAAAAGCTAAAATGAACAAACGTAACAGTTGTATTTAGTGCCTTATTTCATATTACAGTCTAAAAAATAAACGTTACTAACATTGAGCGTCTGGAGATACGTTTGCTTGTGTGCAGACGACAATGCCAGCGAGATTAGATCTATGTGAGCGATTCGCTGAGCCGCATATTGTCTAGACAGCAAAGTAAAAAAGATAGCCACCGTCCACTTAGCTGTATATTTAACCGTCTACGGTTAGTATTGGAACGGACCCTTATATGGCAGGACAGGCGCCTGGCGTGGCAACGCCAGTGTAACGCGACAAAAAGAACGCCAGCAAGAACGCGCACCGCGTCATGTCGGAATGTATTGGCGCCTTGATGTGGCATGTTGTCATGTTCTCACACGACACGCATGTCATGATTATTATGTTTGCACAAGTCACATGCCTTCGTTATCCATTGGCGTCACGTAATACCAAATTTGGCATATGTGAAGCTAGCGAACGGCCGCGAGTGTATCATGAGTGTGACATGTAGTCATGTTACAGGACAGGCATGTCGTGATGATTATGCTTGGATTTGTCATTTACTTATGTCGTCCGTTCGCATCGCGTAGTACCGAGTTTGGTACATGTGAAGCTAGCGGAACGGCCGCAAGCGCATCATGAGCATGTAATGATGTTGTTACATGACACGCATTTCATGTTTATCATGTTTGCATCAGTATCATACCTTCGTCATCTTTTTGAAGTGCCGTAATGCCAAATTTGGTATAAGTGAAGCTATAAAAACGGTCGCGAGCGGATCATGAGCGTGGCATGTAGTCATGTTGTTACATGACACACATGTCGTGATTTTCATGTTAAGGTCTGTCGCTTGTGTTTTCCATGAAATCGTGTCATGCTAAACCAGTTTTGCAACATGCCTTGTGAACGAAACCACCGCAAGAGCTGCAGGACCATGAAATGTAAATCATGACATTCAAGACTTAGACGTCAAGATTTTCATGCTCTGACTTGTCTAATAAGTTCTTAATAGAGTCATGTTACGCCATACCAAGTTTGGTATTGATATCATTATTGAAACGACCAGGAGAGCTTGATGTCGTAGGCGGCTAGATAAATAGAAAGATACGCTCAAAGTTGCCGAAGTTCGCTAAGAAATTCTTCGCATTTAAAATTGGCCTCGCATCTGCATGTTTCACTGCAAATGTCGTTGAAAGACGATAATCTTGCGTGTGGGGAGGGTGAATTAAACGTTTATTTGATGTTCTGCGCGAGAAAATTGGTGAATTGTATTCTGGAAGCACTGCGTAAGAGAGCCTCGATCCTTGCAGCGAAGGTGAATGAGCGCATCGAGGCACGTTAGACACGAGCGCCATCTGGCAGTTGTCTTCAAAAACGAAGGAAGGCACGCGCGCCCGCGGACAAACATGAGTGCCCGTGTCGGAAGTGATACGGGGTAGAACGCAAAGCGACGGGCAGGTGACACCACCATGTCGTCTTTGCAAAGCGTTGGAAACACTTGCCTTTTTGAGCATCGCGTCGCACTTTCAAGCCAGCGTGATAAACGCTACGAACCCACACACAAGTAAATACTTGTGTGTGGGTTCTCTAGTTTAAATACACTCGTGCTAAACACCGACGTATTCGAATGGTGCCTCAGATATGCGGAATAATTACTTCTACAGACAATAGTCTTTCTTGGGGACCTTCAACGAAAAAATTTTGGTCTGTCTCTCTGTACATTTGTCTGTTTGTTCGCATTAGCGACACCTCAAACAGCACCAAACGGCCAAGCTCATCCACAGCACCCATCAATATTCGTCAAGGTTTAGCGTTCATAGTTGCGCGATTGTGAAATAAAAACCAATTATTGCGCACATCTGAGGCACCATAAAAACACGTCAATGCTTTGTATGTCTGCCTTCATACAATAAGAGGCACAGACAAGTAACTTTAAGAACTGTAGCGTTTATCATCCTGCGCTGACAGTGCAACGTGATGCTCAAAAAGGTAAGTGTTTCCAAGGCTTTCCTACGACGACACGGTGGTGGCACCTGCCCATCACTTTGCGTTCTACGCCCTATCACCTACGAGACTAACGCGCATCGTTCTGCGCGAGCGCGCACGGCTTCGTTTTCGAAGATAACTGCCAGATGGCGCTCGTGTCTAACGTGCCTCGATGCGCTCGTTCGCCTCCGCTATACGTTCGAGGCACTCTAACGCAGCGACTCCGGAATACCATTCACCGATTTTCTTGCACAGAACATCAAATAAACGTTTTTTTTTCACTCTCTCCAAACGCAAGACTATCGTCTTTCGACGACATTTGCAATGTAACATGCAGATTCGGGCCATTCTTTTAAATTGACAATCGCGCAAGTATGAAAGCTGAAGCTTGAGCAATATTGGTAAGCACTGCGGTTGAAGTTGGCTGTTTGAGGTATCTTATGGTGCTGTTTGGGTATTGTTACCGCGAAAAAATGTAGAAATTGACAGAAAGATAGGCAGACCAGAATTTTGGCATCGAAGGACCCCGAGAAAGACTATCAGCTTAAAAAAAAGAATTGTTTACGCAGAAGTTTTTTGCCGCCATGCTCTGCGTGTAACTGCGGAAACCTTCAAAGTTTATCATCAATATCTGATATTCGTGACTGTCATGGCCACGAACACTCGTTAGGGATGGCTCACATGAGCTTGGCTTTACGCTACGAAAATACCGCTCCCAAGTGAGAAATAAGATCAGATGAAATTGCGAATGACGTACCAAAAAAAAAAAATCTTCCTCTGCGCGCGTTCTTGTAATCGGCAAGGAATGTCAGAGCTTTAGCGACCCCGGGAAAGGACGGTGGCAATATACATAGGTAGCGTTAAATTAAAAACATGGAATAAGTTAACCTAAACTAAAAAAATCTCGGTAATCTTGAAGCTTTGTTGAAAAATGTTGCCAAAACGGTCGCATCAATCGCAACCGCATATGCTCATACTATGTTTAGGGTTGGAAATACCTCTGCCGCTCGCAAAATTTGCAGTACATCAAATTTAGTGAAATATATGGCTGGAAAGTCTGAACATCAAATTATGGTAGATGGTTCAAGTTTCTTAGTACTTGTCATACTGAAAAGCTATCGTAAATTCTCATGAAGTTAAAAAAAAAAACGACAGGTACCACGTAGCTTTGAAAGCAATGTTGTGCGAGGCATGCGGAGGGAAAGTGACTCTACTGTAATTTTTTTATATAGCGAACGGCACGAAATGATGCTGGTGATATGCAAAAATGTCGTACGCGCATACATGTTGAACATTCGCATATGTTTATTCGCATATGTTATTCCCCATTAGCAGTCATTGGCATGTACATTGAGCACTATTTTTTATTTTTTAACACGCACATGCAAAACGCTGATGCAAAACACCGTTGTCACGAGAGTTGCATTGGAGGTGCTGTAATTCTCGAACTCAAAGCTCTTCGTGACTGAATTCAATGGTGGTTTCACGATAGTTTCGAGTGGCGCGCATTTTCAGCGGTGGAGGTGCGCATCTTTTGTGCGCGTGACAGCAATGCCACAGGAGTGACTAGTGGTACTGTATGCGGCTCTGTGTCCGTTAAAATAATACAAGCGAAACAAAAGCTACTGGAAACTGGCTGGAGAGACCGTCTCCACACTTTATACATGCGGCAGACCTCCGGAAATATTTTTTGTTCAATAAGTCTTCCCCAAATCAAAGCAAGAGATTTCTACTGATAGCTGGCATAAATTTTCAACCATTGTCACCGATCAACACCGTCAGATGGTGGAGCTGACGCCTTAATTTGATATTTGTGGCAGAGGTCATTTTGGTTACAGAACTTAGATGCTGTTGCAGCATGACCTCGAGCGGCACGCACTTCTGTGAAGTTTGTCAGCCAAGCGCATTTTTGCAAGAACACACGTACACTGGTTCACGCAAAGGTCTGTAAGAAATAGATTTTTTACAAAAACGAGCAAATTCAAACTGACTATGGAAGTTCAGAGGCTGGAATGCCCACTAAAAAGTTTTGGGTGCACTAGAAACAAACTTCACACGCCAGAACGAACGATCCAAAGAGTCAATCACCGGCGATCGATCTGGACAGTTGTGGCAACGAAAGACATATCCTGTATATTTCAGATGTACCACACTATGTCTTGCATTGTCTACTTTGGGGGGGGGGGGACAGTGGTCTTCACGATGCTCAACAGCGGACTGGAAGGTCGTGATTCATTCACGGATGTGGCAGTTGCGTTTTAACGCCGCTGAAACGGCAGAAGCCCGCGTACTGTGAAATGTCAGTGCACAGTATTAAACACCATATAGTCAAGATTTCGGGATACCTTCGATATGACATCTCTCCTTCTCTTATCTTGCTTTTGGCACGCAAACTTCTAAATAAAATAATAATAATAATGTTATTATAAATATTGTTATCTATATCATTTCTGTCAAATTTTTATTTTGACGTCACAAGTGATTAGGAGCTTTGTCGAAGTGCGTTAAATCAACACAAAGCTCCTCTTCATGTAGCTGCCTATAGTCTGTCTTTTCTAAACACCTCAGCTATCTGAGATGAATGTCCGGTTCATGAAACATGGAGTACTTGAAATGGGTTGGCTGAAATGACTTACACTCTTGGCTGGCATGTACGTGTTTCACCTGGCGAGTCACTGCACGACACGGCTAAAAAAAAAAAAAAGAACCATCCATCAAGGACAAAAAGCCGGGAGTGCCTAAAACGAAAGTATATTTTTACGATGCCTCGGGCGACACTCTATTCTCGAGTTTCGCTCATTGGCAAGACCGGTACCGTCATTAAACGTGTCAGTGCGTGCAGATAACCGGTATTTGTGCGTTGAAGACGCTATTTTGTCTGGTTGTCTTTGAAGGAACGACCCGGGTGACGCCGTAAACATGGCCAGATGCACTCCACTGCTCTTTAACAGGTGAAACTATTTTGTCGGAAGAGTGAGTGGGTGCTTGCATCAGTAGCTGTTTACGAAGGAAACCAACAAAGCCCACCTTCACTGTGTTGTTTTGTCTCACCACACTTACAGTGCCTCTCTCATCTTAGTCACTACCGATTTTTTTCCCCTTGTGGTGTGCCATACCTTCGATATTGCTTTACGTCGTCGTGAATCTAGGCCGCCTTCGGCGGCTGTGCGATTTCACCCGCATTTCTACATTATAAGCTTTTAAAGACGCATAAATATGCAGTTGAAATTCCAAGTTCAGTGAGCATGCAGCCTTCACCAGTCCACCCATCTTGTGCTCTTTGTCTTCCCTACGCCATGCCGAGTCCTTGCCCCAGATGCTTCCGCGATCACGCTCTCCGAGACCATCTACACTGCATGGAGCTTAGTATTGTCATCATTTTGTATTTGGGAGCGCCGTTGTATTGTAAATCAAGATTCTTTTCTACTCCTCCCACCGAGAAACTCTTGATCTCCCAGAGCAGCGGTGGCTTTACGGCTGAGTCGGCGCCTGCCCTCGTTGCAGTAAAACGATCATATATCTCCATATTCGTTGAATGATTCTTTTATACCTCAAAAGAAGCTAATGTCCTTTAATATTTAGAAAGAGGCTTATAAATGCATGTCAATTTCAAGGACTGTATTTGTGGGTGGGAATGGGGAACGTTTGTCAGTTAACTTTTTATAGTTAATAGCCGGGTGACTTTATTGTTATACTTTTCTGGCTTTTGCCAGCCGTCTGCGCTAGAGTGCGGTAATGTGCGTCGTAAAATGGGGTTTACCTTTTCCGCTTCCCTGTTTCTACTAAATTCACTTTCAAGCCAGTGGTCGTGGCATCCTCTCCTTTTTCGTCTGTCACTGTTTTCGGTGCTGTGAATTTATTTTGCGACTAGTGCTGACGATGCGTTTGCGTTAACACTAACGCAACAGTCTTAACTTGTGTCGAAATTATCTGATGCCAACGAAAATCACTGAGGTTAAGGAGTATGTGGGTAAATTGCTGTTCAACGGCAAATCTAGTTGCCTTTGGCTCCTCCGTTTACGGCGGGAGTTGTGGGGGGCGGGAGGAGTCAGGGGGGGGGGGGGGGTCGCCGTCCTTGTCAGGAGTGGAGATAGTGAGACGGCGTACCTGACGCTGCCTGGTCACGCTGCACGAAAGGATAGGATGGAAAACACTGCGTCAGTGCGCTTGCTTCAGCGTAGTTTTGTGGCGCTGCTGTGGCATTACGTAGAGCACTGCGAAAAACCCGAGAATGAGAGACAGACCTGCGTGCTCACGGCGCAGGAAGAAGCGAAGGGGCATCTACAGTTGCCAGGTGATTCTAAACGGCAAAGGCAGAGCCGTAGTAAAGCGCATATTGGAGCTAATGAGCACTAGTACTAGCCAGGACGACACCGTCTGCAGTCGCTCACAACCGCACAAACTAGCTGAGAAACGTCCACATGATAAACGTTAATTCAATCACATGAATAATGCGGCCCCACGGTATTTTTCCCCTAAAAACAGTAATGCGTGGTTATTTATTCCTATATTCCTAACAGTTTATACTCTCATTAACCTCTCGTATTTAAAGTTCTTCTTGATATATTCGGCATTAAAAAAATACCCTAATCGTGAAACGGCTGAAACCGCTAGAGAACAGTGGCACCATCGCCAAAGTTCGCCAAAAAAGTCTCGGTGCCTCTGCATCTGCAACGACTATGCCATGCTTACATTTACCGCTTCTGTAGTTCAGCAGACCGTTAGTTGCTGGTACGAAAGAAAATACGACAAAAGGCGCCATTCATAACGCGATAGTGTTAAAAATGATCGTTTAGTAAAAAAAAAAATTCGGAATCAACGTAGGCGCTGTTCGTTGTGAGCAAAAAATCATTTTTGCGTGACCGAAAAAGCCAGAAGATGAAAATAAAATAATTAAAATTTTTGGTCTGAATGGGGATCGAAACCAGGTCATTTGCGTGGCAAGCGAGTGTTGTGCCACACAGCCACGCCTCCGACTGCAGATGCAGCGAAAATAACTTCTTCTGCTTGAACAAACAGTGAATGTAGCTTTGATGCTTTACAAACACAGACTTGATATATACATGCTTCACAGTAGAACATGGCATATTGCCACAATAATGCGTGGTACAAGCGTACATTGCCACCACTCGTCAGATTATGGGATTGTCATAATCCTTTCATAGCTTAAAGTCAGTCGCCCTCTACAAATGCCGCACATGCTGCTGCTCAAGCACGCACTAGGAATAGAATATCGCTATTGCGTTGAACTCTTGATGGTGAAGCTTAAGGGTCCCACAATATTTTTTAGGATTCATTCTGGCATAGATTGCCGAAGCTAGAGCTACCCGGACCATCAAGTACTGCCGTGGTGGTATAGTTGCTAGGGTACTCGGCTGCTGACCCGCACGTCGTGGGATCGAATTCTGGCTGCAGCTGTTGCATTTTCGATGGAGGTGAAAATGCTGTGGGCCCGTGTGCTCAGATTTGGGTGCGCGTTAAAGAATCCCAGGTAGTCGAAATTTCCGGAGCCCTTCACTGCGGCGTTTCTGATAATCATTTGGTGGTTTTGGAACGTTAAATACCACATATCAATTATTACCCGGAGCGTCAAGGAAAAAATGGGTACCCCTGACAAATCTTGGCCAACGCTGTCGATGTGAAAACCTCATGCAGGTTCACAGTAAAATATCAGTCGCTTCAAACTTGGCGCCATCGAATGTCAATCTTTCTGAAGGAAACAAAGAAATAATCACGTTGCTTGAATCATTGTTAGAAACTCTTCACGCACTCAGCTGCAAGCTCTAATCATCCTCGTCAGAGTATGTACAGCAGACGCTGAAAATTCAGTAATTGCAAGCCTTGCGTAGGGACTTCACTCATATTTCTATTTAGTATGGAGGTTCGACAAGTGTCAATCTTTACCGTATTATGCGCGTCCCTGATTGACAAAGAGTGAACGCAAGACAACTGTACAAAGTAGGCACATTTTATAGGCAAAAGAAAGACCGGTTTATAAAACCTATTAAAGAAGGCGCGTCGCTTGACGCCTCCCCGTAATCACACGAAAAATGATAATAATAAAGAGCATTCTGAAAGCAAGTTTATTAGCCTTGATTAATTAAACACTTGCAAATAGTGTTATTCAATAATACCTGCACTGTATTCCTGAACCAATGTTTAGCGCAGTATGAGTATGGAGGAAAAACAAGGCTGGTCAAGATGATTGAAGGTTATGAAGAAAGCGCAGTCGCGTTTTTTGAGGGCCACGACATCGAAACCTTACTGTCAGTACAGCCTGCGCAAGATTGTTCATAATTTCCGGCATTCGATAGAATAGTGTCGGAGTTGGTATCCTTTTTCTTTTTTTTTCTCTGTTTGGAACTACGTAGCATGAATTCTGTGAAATTTTGCGCCACAAAATCTGCAGCGCGCAAAGCTAATAATGAAGTTTTCGAAATAGCATCGATGTTCTATAGGACGGACCAACGAAAGGCTTAGAAGTGTCGACAATCAGGACCTTCATCTCGCATGTTTGATTGCTCATGGCCCTCTCTCTACCCTGGAGATGTTTTCAGCCGACGCGTCTAATATATTTTCTGGTCGCTACTCATTGTTTTCTATTTCGGGTCAAATTCCGACAGAAGTTAGGGCTAAGCCAAACAACGATGTTCAAGACACCTTTCCACACTCGCCTTAAACATATTAGCGCAAAAGCGGGAGCTGTGTCTCTTCTTCATTAATCTTCCGGCTTTTGTACTGATTTTCGGGCCCGCAAGCCCACAAAACTAGCAAGAGTTCCGAGCTGGTAATAAAAACAAATAATCCGCGTCCAAACCTGAACACAGGTCCTTTGCGGAGGCATTTTTTCCTAAAGAAGGTTGAGGTGCTTTGTGATTATGCATATACGAAAATCTCTCAGAAATGGCTGGCGTTGTCCTCGAGCAATGTCGAGATAAGTTACTCAGTGTGGCTTTAGCATAAATGGTCTTCACTTTCTGCGTAATCCTAGTTATATCAATGTCAGAATTAGTTTTCTGTCGAAGTATATGTGGCACGTTACTCAAAGTCATTCTGTCTCTAATACCAGCAGAATAGGACTGCTATTCAACAGCACTGTAATGAGCGTTGCATATTGCGTGTCATGAACGCTTCATTGACAGTGACTAACTCAATCGTACTTTAGTGCTATGTTTTTATACGGGCTTGGATTTCTATCATATTTATTATTATTTCAGAAATACTGCCAGCATCTCACATGAGCCCTTAGGCAGGGTGATTGAAGAATTGATTGAAGAATCAGAAACACGCTTAGAAAGTCGCTTTTGCAGGTTTAACGATTTGATCTTGCACAGTGGGTTCTGAAGCAAGCCGCAGTGGAGTATTTCAAGTTGATTATGTCTACATGAGACTTCTTACAATAATTCAACGTGGCTCGTCAAGTTCGGGTCACATATTTTGCTAATGCCATTAATATTTAGGACGAGCTTGTAATAACATTTTTTCGAAAGCCTTAACTTGTAGAAAATATACGCATCATTCCTATAGCGATCATTCATGTGAACGTTTACAACCCAAACTCTGGTGGCGGTGTATACCCACATGGTTGGGTTTTGACTCACCGTATAAGGGGGCTGTATCACAAGCTAAGTTTTTGACGAGCCCGCTTTGACATTGTTTTCAACTAGCTACGAAGATAGGGCAGCAAATTACAAGTTGAGAGCAGACGAAGATAAAAAAAGTATATTCCTTCGCAAGAGGCACCCTTCGTTCGCAGAAACATACCGTGAAGTGAGCTCTGTGGTAAAAGATTTGCTGGGGGTACTCCTGTCGTACGTGGACACTGTCCCAGAGGTGCTTAAGGTTCCTTTTTAAGGGGTGGGGAAAGGATCGTCGCAGTGCCCCCACCCTTATCAAATCGATGCGTAAAGCATCGCTTTGCTTCTGATTCCCCTCTTAGGTTAATATAAGGGGCAGGGGGACAGGCCGCACACTCTGCTTTCCTCTCTGACGAGAATGCCTGTCTGCATAGTATTCACAAAGAAACCATTTTTTATCGAAATCAACGAGTTTACTTCAACAAATGCTTGCAGGTTTACCTTTCGGACCTCAATGTTTGTGCTCAGTAAATCACCCCGTCATCGTTCAAGTATACAGAATGAAAACGCTCACGTGAGCAGCCATGGTGAAACGGCCCAAATAACGCTTCTTTTTTTGATGTTTTCACTTCATTTCTACAGACAGCTTTCAACGAGGGATGTTTACAGTGCAAAAGTGCACTCGTGTTGTCGACATACGCGACGCTTTCAGGTGTTAAAGATGCACTGGCAGACCACCATGAATGCGTATATGGAAGGGCGCTACAATGGAGCTTCTACAAAAGCTGATGACACAGCTGCTACGACGTGTCCGTGTTTTTGTTCAGTTCACGTATACTAAATGAAAGTGAGGGCATATTTAGAAGATCCAGGATGTTTCTGGTTGCTATGGCGTCACCTGTAGATGCAAATACCTTTTCAAAGACTGAAATTCGTTTCACATTTTGTTGTGCACCTAGGGCACGTTGTTGTAACTGCTCTGCAAAAAGCTAAGAAAAAAAAAGAGTCTTGGAATTTTCGGTAGATGTGGCTACACGCAAAATGCACAAGTTTTCAGAAAGACACCTATAATATACACTGTTGAACATCTTTAAAAAATATAGAAAAGGAAATGGGATGCTTATTGAAAGCTAGATCGCAGAAAGTTATTTCATTCAAGGAACAGCCGTTTCAGGGAACCAGCTATGTTCACACCCTTTGTAATAACTTTCCTCAGCTGTAGGGGCGCCGGATAGACTCTTCCAGGTCTTGTCGCACCCGTTCTTAAGTGTATGTCAAGTCGCATTTTTCTTGCCGGGGAGTTTTATAACGTCGCCCGTCCTTCCACCTTTCTGGATTGTGTACCGACAGACCTTTGTAAATGTCTTTTTTGTACGTAAATGCGAATGCTCGAGCGTCCACTTTAAGACGCGTTTCTTCTCGGAATCCTTTTGGATAGCCTAGAGCAAATGATTTCTTTTACTGATTATTTGTTGCTATTGAGGAATGCGACGCAAGCACCGTAGTTTTCTTTCTCAGAGGAAAAATTGGTTGCCTCTAAAGGACATTTCAGAAAGTGTTCGTAAGAAACAGCAAGTTTGAGACTAATTGTAATACACTGCTATAAAGAGACAAAGAAGCCTCGATGTCTCTTGTGTGATAAATATCACTTATTTACTCATTCTAAATATTTATCAGCTCTTGCATTACATGCCTTATTTCGACCAGACAGACACGTTTCGACGAACTCCACACTCCCAAGAAAACATAATCTGTTGCAGACAAACGTTTCAGTTTAACGACTACACCAATTTTTTAGGCGAAACAGTTTATTGCGCAGTTCAATCCGGTCTTAGAGTGTACCAGAACATGGGAGTGCCCGAAACGGCCGTTGCACCAATGTACAGAAAGTCAAGCCCAAGCAGGGTATATCCACTCGCGCCGCTGCGGTCGGTAGTCTGCAATGTGTCGTCGTTTTAAGAGCTGCACGTGGCTGTGCCCAAGTAGCTCAGAGGTGGAATTCCCGCTTCCGATTCGAAAGACCCATGTTCAAATCACAACTGTGGACGGTGATTTTTTTTTCATTTCCTAGAGGAGGCTGAGACAACGACGGAGCTGGGGCTGCCAGATCTGTCTTCATTTATGAAATATTCAAGTTTTTTGGTCACCAGAGAGTATCCTTTCCCCGATTCCACGTTATCCACACTGACACACCCGGCAAACCAGTGAGAACAATTTCACCTTTTTTTGTTTCGAAGTCTTTGACAGAAATCTTTGGCCGAGGATATAAAACATCGAGAATGGCAAGTGGTGACCTCCTGTTGGAGCTCCGCGACCAGAAAAAGTATGAAAAATTGTCTAATCTAGTGAAATTGGGAGATACCAAATAATAGTAACCCCAAACCGAACCATGAACACCACCCGTGGCGTTGTTTTAGATGATGACCTGTTAGGGCTTACGGAGACTGAACTCCTGGAGGGTTTCAGAGAACAGAATGTCATCAACGTGAAGCGAATTAGGATAAGGCGTGATGGAAAAGAAGTCCACACTAAGCACCCAATACTGACCTTCAATTCAAGTTTACTGCCTGACTCCGTTGAGGCTGGGTATATCAAGCTTTGAGTGAGGCCATATATATACCAAACCCTCTCCGATGTTTCAAATGCCAGCGGTTCGGCCACAGTTCACAGAACTGCCGAGGCCGCCTAACTTGCGCCAAATGCAGTGTTGAAAAACACACATCTGAAGCCTGTGCGAACTGTAATGGGGAGCATGCCGCATACTCACGGTCATGCCCATGCTGGAAAAAAAAGGAAATTGTCACAATTAAAGTAAAACAAAACATTTTCTTTAAGAAGGCACGAAGGCAAGTGTCCTACCTACCAGAAACCAGCTTTGCCGAAGTGGCGCGTCAGGGGGCAGCGCCACGACGGCCTCCGGCGGCTGTCTGGCACACGCGTAGTGAGCCGGCGGTGACGCCATCCGCCCCCTCGGCGGTTGCAGCCAGTGCTGCTCTGCCATCGAAGAAGGACCCGCCAACCTCCGGGCTGGGGGCCGCGAAGGCCTTGTCTTCAGAGGAGAGGCCCTCAAAACAACTGCAGCGCTCGCAAGAGCGCTTTTCAGTGCCTCGCTAGAGGCAATGGATACAACTCCGAGTGTGAGGGCGCAGCAAGCGCCTAAGGATCGACGCGACTCCGTCGACCCATCCAAAAAAAGAAAAATCTCGTGTCACGGCCCCTGGAAAGGGTCCGTGAGCTAATTTTTCATCCTTGAGCACACAGCACAAAACACATCTAAAATGGACACGCAGATTTTACAGTGGAATGTGAGAGGACTTCTCCATAACCTCGATGACATTAGAGAACTCCTTAATAAACATACTCCAAAGGTGCTGTGTGTTCAGAAAACACATCTCAAGTCCACACAAACAAACTTTCTAAAGCAATATGCCATCTTCCGCAAAGACCGTTAAGTACGCTGCCGCCTCGTCGGGTGGTGTCGCTATAATAGTTGATAAAAGTGTTGCCTGTAAGCAATTAAACCTCCAAACTTCTCTTGAGGCAGTTGCTGTCCGAGCAGTGCTGTTCGGGAAGCTACTAACAATTACTTCTATTTACATTTCTCCGTGCTATCAACTTTCGAAGACAGAATTTCAAAGCTTCATTGATTATTTTCCTTCGCCATATATAGTCGTTGGTGATCTAAATGCACATAATTCTCTATGGGGCGACTCCCGTTTGGATGCACGAGGACGCCTAATAGAACACTTTCTCTTTTCGTCTGGTGCATGTTTACTTAACAAAAAAGAATCAACATATTATAGCACTACTCACAACACATACTTTTCTATAGTCGTGAGTATTGTCTCGAGTACACTAATTCCTTATCTGGAGTGGTCTGTTCTCAGGAACCCCTTTGGGAGTGACCACTTCCCGATAATGTTGAAGCTAACTAAAGAACAATGGCAATATCTTGCCCACCTGGCCCTTTTGGTTCCTCAAAAGAGCCCTTAATAATGCAGTGGAATTAAGCCGGTCTTCTGCAGCGTCTGTGTGAACTTAAATAATATTGTGAGACATTACAATACTGATTTTAGCCCTCTAGGAAGACGGCCTTCCAAATGGAAGGCGTCTACAGGGTATATCCGACATTGCAATTCGAGCATACCATCGTTTGCAAATGGAAGCGCAACAATATACATAAGGCGGCAAGTGCCTCACGTTGAATCGCCAGTGCAAGACCTCTGGTCTAACTCACTGGATGTCGCTGTGGTGCAAGTTTGCATAGGAAATCGAGAACTGAGAGTAATCGGCGTACATCAGTCCACGCATGAAGGCTTCCATGCAGGCTCTCCTAAAGGACATTTGCACTCGGTGCCCCGCCCCTCAAATAATCTATGGTGATTTTAACGCACATCACCCGCTGTGGGAAGATAAGAGTCTGATTCTCAAGGCAAGGAACTTTCAGCAGCAGTGGATGCTGCTGACTTGTGTGGGGCGAATGATGGCAAACCAACGTTATTTTCGGCCACCAGATTCATGGAGTGCGATAGATTTTGTATTACACTCCCCGCACCTTCTGGTATCATCGGCAAGGCCGCAGACAAAATGGGCAGCGACCATCTCTCCATATTCACAATATCGTTAGGTTTGGAACACTGGTCGACATTTCTTCTTGTGACTCGCCAAGACACGTACAAAACAGCGCTGGACGAGTGCTCTGGTGAGCTGTTTGCGGATATGTCAAGAAGTAAGTGAGCAGCTACATCACTACTTAAATTGCCCGATCCTTTCCCTGCTCCTGACGTGACGCTACAGAACTTGTGGACAGCACGTAGAAGAGCGGAGCGAAATTTCTTGAGGAAAAGGGAAACCCATCGGTGAAATTGAATATAACCAGATAAACGCTGCCGTTCGCTGCCATTCACCACCACACACAACACACACACAACCACACACACCACACACACACACACACACACACACCACACACACACACACACACACAACCACACACACACACACACACACACACACACACACCACACACACACACACACTGGGCTGCTTTTTGTGGACGTTATCGCTGTTACACCCTTGACAAGAATATGGAGAGTCATAAATAGCCTTTCTAGAAATACTTGCTGTCACAGACCATTTGAAACACTCGCTTTGAAGCAAGAAAACGATTTGCAAACCCTTGCAGAAGATTTCGCAGACGAATACACATCTGGCAGATAAGCAGAAGAGGCGACACCTCTGCCACCTGAATTATCCTATAAATTGGGCATGCCGTTCACATTTCGAGAGCTAGATATGGCGTTCAGTAAATTAAGTAGGCGCTGTGATGTGGGTCCAGAAGATCAGCAATCAGATGCTGACAAACCTGCCGTACAATCAAAGGCGCGCCCTTTCAGACATATTTAATTATGTCTGGAGCACATGAGAGACTCTATTTATATGGAAGACGGCATGGGTGTTGCCAGTGCTGAAGCCCGGAAAAGATCCGGCGAGCATCATCTCATATCGACCAGTATCGCTAACATCATGCGTATCTAAGTTGATGAAAAAACTCATATGCACAAGATTAACTTGGCACCTTGAGCAAGAAGGAAGGTGGCCCGCATGTATGACGGGATTTCGCCCGCGGCTGAGCGCCCAGGACAGTGTTTCGGACCCGCTGAGCCACATCGAGCACCACCGTGTCAGCGGCCTCTCGACACTCACCGTTTTCTTGGACGTTGTCAAAGCATATGACTGTGCGCTTCAAACAGGCATCGTCAGCGGACTCGAAGCCATGGGTTTTTCGGGAAATGCTCTTCGTTTTGTACACGAATTTATCAATGACCGGTGTGTCCGTGTTAAGATTGAAAATGTCACGAGCGAAGAGCGAAGCGTTTCACTCGGCGTTCCACAAGGAAGTGTTCTACCTTCCTTGCTATTTCACACTGCCATGGCCCGCCTCCCTGGCACTCTGAAAGTAGCTCTGAAAGCAGTTATATGTCCATCTATGGCGATGATATCTGCATCTGGATGTATTGGTACCAACACAAACGTCTAGCCCGGATAGCACAGGGCGATATTTCAATCATTGAGAGAGAGAGAGATAAAGATGCAAGGAAAGGCAGGGAGGTTAACCAGACGCACATCCGGTTTGCTACCCTGCTCTGGGGAAGGGATAAAGGGGAGAAAAGAGGTTGCAGAAAGATGAGAAGGTACACACAATCACGAGCACACTCGGGGAGCACACACAGTCTACAGGCGGTCGCTCAGGTTTGTTGAGTTTAAGTAAAGTAGCAGTGCTTTAGTTGCTTTCTGCGCAACTGAGGCAGATGCCCAAGGTCCTAGTATCTTCTGCACACAAAATGGTCCGGGGTCAAGTCGATTCAAAACCATCCGGAGCTGGCATCGCTGTGTGTCGTAGCAAGCGCAGCTGCACAGGACGTGTTCGATGGTCTCTTCAGCTCCGCAGTAGTCGCATGTAGGAGTGTCTGCCATACCAATGCGAAAGGAGTACACCTTTGTAAATGCAACACCCAACCAAAGGCGGCATAACAGTGTCGCATCGGAGCGGGAAAGTTGTGATGGTAGCTTTAGCGAAGGATCCAGCGAAGGATCCAGTTCATAAAATTGACACCTTTGGAAGCTGGTAGACGACCAGAACGTGCGTGTGAGATCTCGAGCCAGCAGGTAAAGTTGTCTTGCTGCATCATTCCTTGATAGAGGAATCGGAACTACACGGGTTTCTTCATGGGCTGAGTGGGCTGCATCATCGGCTAATTGATTTCCGGTAATACCGATATGTCCAGGCAGCCATTGATATATAATATTATGCCCTCGTGCTAGAGCTACATGATGGCAATGTCTTATTTCTTGTACCAGTTGGTCATGACTCCTCCTACGCATGGCAGACTGCAAACTCTGAAGCGCTGCCTTCGAATCACAGAATATGACCCATTTTCCTGGACGTTCTTGAACGAGATATTGTAAAGCAGCCCTTATAGCAGCAAGCTCTGATGCCGTAGATGTAGTCATATGCGACAACTTAAACTTGATTGTCATTTCTGCAGCCGGAATTACAGCGGCACCTGATGAGCTGCTGGACGAGACGGACCCATCAGTGTATATCTGCGTTCGGTCTAAGTACAACTCATGTAATAATAGCAGTGTTGCTTGCTTCAATGCTACTCTGGAGTGACTGCTTTTTTTTTTTGATTCCCGGAATTTCTAGACGTACTTGCGGCTGGTCGAGGCACCACAAAGGACATGCCGTTCTCGCAGCTGGCGTATATCCTGATGTAATGCTGTTTAGGGGCTTGGCTATGACGTCTGAAAACGTAGCACGTGGTCTTCTGGAGGGTAGAAGGGCCAAGTGGTGGTCGGGGACACGGCTAGCATGTCGAATGTGCGCTCTGAGGCAATCCACAACTATATATGTCCTGACCGAATGGTCTTTGGCAAGCATGATTGTGGCATAAGTAGAAGCGCATCGGGGCAGTCCTAGGCAGACACGCAGTGCCTGACCCTGCAAACTCTCCAATGAATGAGTATTCGATTTGCAAGTGTTAGTCAGTACCGGCAAGCTGTAGCGCAATAGACCCAGAAATAGGGCCCTGTACAGCTGTAGCATGGAGGCCACAGAAGTTCCCCATGCTTTACCGCACAAGCATTTCATGATATGCACAATAGATAGCAGTCTCTTCTTCAAGTACGCACAATGTGGGCTCCACGAAAGACTTCTGTCGATTATTATGCCCAGGAAACGATGCGTCCGGGCATATTTGACACTCTGCCCATTGATGTAACAGGGTAAGGCGTCATTGGTTTGCGTGGTAAACGCCATCAACGCGCACTTCACAGTTGATATATTTAGGCCTTGTTTCTGAAGGTAGGCTGTTGTGAGGGTTGCTGCCCGCTGTATTCGTGCACGCACCTGAGGGCGAGTAACTGCAGCACTCCAGAGGCAAATATCATCGGCGTATATAGATAGGCACACCGACTTTGGCAGAACCTTCACCAGACCAATGAGGGCTACATTGAACAATGTGGGGCTTAAAACACCTCCCTGAGGTACTCCGCAGTAGGTGTAATGTTGGGCAGTTGTACCCTCATATGTTTGTACAAAGAAACCCCTGACAGTTATGTAATCGTTTATCCATTGAAACATTCGTCCACCAATGCCCATTGCTGCGAGAGAAGTGAGGATGGCATCGTGAGCTACATTATCATATGCACCCTTCACGTCAAGAAAGAGTGCCACTGATATGCGCTTGCGACTTTTTTCTTGTTGAACAAATGTCGATAAGTCAAGGACACAGTCAATGGAGGAGCGGCCCCGATGAAAGCCTGCCATGCAAGAAGGGTATTTGGTGTATCGTTCCAAGTACCACTCGAGACGAAGTAGAACCATTCTTTCCATCACTTTTCCGAGGCAGCTTGCGAGGGCAATAGGGCGATACGCTGTCAAGTCCAATGGTGATTTTCCCGATTTCAAAAGTGGTATTAATCGACTTATTTTCCATTCTCGGGGAACACTGCCGCTGAGCCAGGAGTTGTTGAAGCATGTTAAAAGTTCTTTTGTGGCTTTTTGTCCTAGGTGTCCCAACGCACTATAAGTAATACCATCAGGACGTGGCGATGACATGCGCTTAGAAGCGACTAACGCACCTTCCAGTTCTTCCATGGTGAACGGAATGTCCATTTCTGGTAATCGCGTCTCAGGAACGATCACGGCGTCGATGCTCTCGTTCATAATATTCCCGGCAACTCTCGTGCAAAATTCTTCAGCCACCTCGAGTTCTGTTTTTCCATGCAGGAGTGCCAAAGCTTTAAAAGGGTGCCGTTGTTGCGGAGAGGAGCGAAGACCACGAACTGTTCTCTAGATATATGACAGCGGTTTATGAGGGTCTAGAGATTCGCAGAATGCTTTACAGCGTTCGCTCTCCAGTTTGTAAATGCGTCGTTGAATCTTTTTCTGGAGCCGCCTTGCTTCCCTCAGATCGTAAATTGATCTTGTGCGTCTGTATCGTCGTTCAGCACGCCTTCGTATAGCTAGTAATTTTTCCAGTTCGATGTCAAACTGTGTTATTTTAGACGAAAATGGTAATTTACATTTGGACGCTTGCATAGCTTCCGCTATGGTATTTTCCAGGCTGCAGGCGAGGCCTTCTTGGCAAGCGTTCTCAACGCGCGATGCAAAGATCGACCAGTCAGTGCCAATTGCAACACCGGAAGAGAAATTTTTTATGATACCATCGATCGTCACGTAGGTGGGTATGTGATCACTCCCATGAGTCTCAATATCGCAAAACCACTTAACTTTGTGAGAGAAGCACCGTGACACCAATGTCAGGTCAAGGCAACTGCCATACGTGAGACCCCGCAGATATGTGGGGGTACCATCGTTCATGATGGAAAGGTCGTAATCGGAAGCGAATGTAACAATGTTCCGGCCCCTGGCGTTCATCCTAGTGCTCCCCCAAAGCATGTGATGGGCGTTGAAGTCACCGGTGATGATCCAAGGCCCATCGGTTCTCATTAGGATGTCTTTTAATCTGTCGCAGTCAAATCGCGATGACGGAGATACATATCCACCAATAAGCGTGAACGAAACTGCCTTCTTCTTTACACGAAGACACACGTACTGATTGTCGTCATTTGAACTTATTGGGTGCGAAAGATAAGTCAAGTCTGTGCGAATGTAAACAATTACTTTGCTTCGTTCTTCGCAAGCGGCTGAACAAAAAGCTTCATAACCGGACAATCTATAAGGCGTTGATACGTTTGGTTCACATATGACAAGTATAGGGAATTGATTGGCCCGAACATATTGGCGAAAGTCCGAGATACGGGACTTCATGCCTCTGGCATTCCACTGAAAAATCGACGCAATTTTAACTTCAGTGCGGAAGATGAGATTTTGTTGAGCCATTGTGCTTATACGAAGTTAGCAAGAACTGGATTCAGTGCATCCAGTATTTGCAGTGCACTCTTAGCAGACGGAGATTGTATGCTGCTCAGTAGCGTGCGAATCGTGGCAATTAATGATTGCACGATTGCAGTCACTTGTCTGTCTTGGTTGGAAAGATCTCGAACCGGGACGATTGCAGTCACTTGCCTGTCTTGGTTGGAAAGATCTCGAACCGGGAGCGCGGACTGGCCGTCATGAAACTCCTTCGGTTCGCTTGATGCTGCTTCCCTTTGAAGTGCAGGCCACTCTGTCGCAGTTAGGGTATGCTCACTGGCTTTGTCCTTTACAGCCTTTCCCAAGACATGTGGTCTGGGAGGCAAAGGAGGTGGTACTGATGAGGGATCACGCAAACGTGTCGAGGAGGTAGCGGGCGTCCTCGAAGACCGACGTCGACGTGAACGACGCCTTCTGACTTTAGCTGCGGCTTCTCGATGAGATGAGTGATCGCGCACCATCTCCTTCAAGATGGCAATTTCCTTCTGAATCCGCGGGCAGTCCTTCGATGTGGCTTCATGGGATCCATTGCAATTAGAGCATTTCTTGACAGTTGCGACGCACTTATCCGCTTCATGGTGCTCGGCGCAGCGGTGGCATACCACCGAATTCTCGCAGACGCTGCTCACATGTTCAAGTTTCATGCATTTACGGCACTGAAGAGGCTTTGGAATGAAAGGCCGCACAGCATGTCTGAAGTACCCCACCTTCACATGAGAGGGGAGTGATGTGCTCTTAAACGCAATCTTCACACAGCGAGACTTGCCTAGCCGGGTGACATCAACAATAGGAGTATCAGTTGTTGACTTGACAAGAAGTTGTAAGTCATTATTGGAAATAGCGACATCAATGTCGTAGATCACGCCGGTATGAAGGCCTCCATGCAGGCTCTCCTAAAGGACATTTGCACTCGGTGCCCCGCCCCTCAAATAATCTATGGTGATTTTAACGCACATCACCCGCTGTGGGAAGATAAGAGTCTGATTCTCAAGGCAAGGAACTTTCAGCAGCAGTGGATGCTGCTGACCTATGTGTGGTGAATGATGGCAAACCAACGTTTTTTTCGGCCACCAAATTCATGGAGTGCGATAGATTTTGTATTACACTCCCCGCACCTTCTGGTATCATCGGCCAAGGCCGCAGACAAAATGGGCAGCGACCATCTCTCCATATTCACCAATATCGTTAGGTTTGGAACCACTGGTCGACATTTCTTCATTGTGACTCGCCAAGACACGTACAAAACAGCGCTGGACGAGTGCTCTGGTGAGCTGTTTGCGGATATGTCAAGAAGTAAGTGAGCAGCTACATCACTACTTAAACTGCCCGATCCTTTCCCTGCTCCTGACTTGACGCTAAAGAACTTGTGGACAGCACGTAGAAGAGCGGAGCGAAAGTTCTGAGGAAAAAGGGAAACCCATCGGTGAAACTGAATATAATCAGATAAACGCTGCCGTTCGCTGCCATTCACCACACACACACACACACACACACACACACACACACACACACACACACACACACACACACACACACACACACACACACCACACAACACACACACACCACACACACACACACCACACACACACACACACACACACACTGGGCTGCTTTTTGTGGACGTTTATCGCTGTTTACACCCTTGACAAGAATATGGAGAGTCATAAATAGCCTTTCTAGAAATACTTGCTGTCACAGACCATTTGAAACACTCGCTTTGAAGCAAGAAAACAATTTGCAAACCCTTGCAGAAGATTTCGCAGACGAATACACATCTGGCAGATAAGCAGGAGTGGCGACACCTCTGCCACCTCAATTATCCTATAAATTGGGCATGCCGTTCACATTTCGAGAGCTAGATATGGCGTTGAGTAAATTAAGTAGGCGCTGTGATGTGGGTCCAGATAAGATCAGCAATCAGATGCTGACAAACCTGCCGTACAATCAAAGGCGCGCCCTTTCAGACATATTTAATTATGTCTGAAGCACATGAGAGATTCTATTTGTATGGAAGACGGCATGGGTGTTGCCAGTGCTAAAGCCCGAAAAAGATCCGGTGAGCATCATCTCATATCGACCAGTATCGCTAACATCATGCGTATCTAAGTTAATGAGAAAACTCATATGCTAAAGAATAACTTGGCACCTTGAGCAAGAAGGAAGGTGGCCCGCATGTATGACGGGATTTCACCCACGTCTGAGTGCCCAGGACAGTGTTTCGGACCTGCTGAGCCACATCGAGCCCCACCGTGTCAGCGGCCTCTCGACACTCACCGCTTTCATGGACATTGTCAAAGCATATGACTGTGCGCTTCAAACAGGCATCGTCAGCGGACTCGAAGCCATGGGTTTTTCGGGAAATGCTCTTCGTTTTGTACACGAATTTATCAATGACCGGTGTGTCCGTGTTAAGCTTGAAGAGCGAAGCGTTTCTCTCGGCGTTTCACAAGGAAGTGTTCTACCTTCCTTGCTATTTCACACTGCCATGGCCCGCCTCCCTGGCACTCTGAAAGTAGCTCTGAAAGCAGTTAAATGTCCATCTATGCCGATGATATCTGCATCTGGATGTATTGGTACCAACACAAACGTCTAGCCCGGATAGCACAGGGCGCTATTTCAATCATTGAACGCTATTTTCGACAGTTGACCTGTCTCTATCAGCGGAGAAATCTGCCTTCATGCTCTTCTCAGGGGTCGGGTGGCTGTCAACGCACATGTCGCTGAATATCAAAGGCCAATCTATTCGCCGTGCAAAGGGTGTTCGTTTCCTGGGCGTTACCATCAATGACAAGTTCTTATGGCTACGAGCGGCTGATGGTACTGTGGCGACATTCACGCAGAGACTCAACGTTTTTTGTCGTATGGCTGGCGTACGCTGGGGCAGAAAATCCTATGTCGTTGCTTAAGCTGAATGCTGCGCTCATAACAAACCCTATTATTTACGAGCTGCCGCTGACGTCACCATCATCGAGCCAGTTTGAACGCTTAGAGGCAGTGCACAGAAGGAGTCTTCGATTGGCGATGGGAGTCCCTCAGATGGCATCAAACAAGAAGGTCATCGATGAAGACGAGTCTCTACCACTTCGCCTCCAGGCGTCTAAGGCTTTGTTGAAGCAGCTATCAAGACTGGGCGAGTTCTCCACAGGCATGGTCCTTCTACGGCGGCTAAGAGGAAGACCTGACACACATTTTCACGCGGCGCTGACCACGACTCAACATTTAGCCTGAAATTGCCTCAAAAGAGCCCTATCGACCCGCCATGGTCCTTTGTGGTCATTGCATGTAACTTCAGGGTTCCTAAACTGCCAACAAAACGCACTGTTCCAGATGAGGAAGCAAAGTTTCTGGTGCTGGACTATTTGAGCACCACGTACAATGGTCACCTACAAGTTTACACTGACGCATCGGTGTGCACACAGACGGATAGCTCCGCAGCAGCTTTCTGCTTACCCTCCCTGGCTTGTCATAGTCGGGCCGTCTAGATTGTGTTGTGTCGCCCACAACATGAGAAAGCGCAGCAATCATCGTGGCTTTGCGAAAATTGCAAACTCTTTCTGCACGAGATGTGTTAGTGCTAACGCATTCACAGTCAGTGTTACAGCAACTGCATGAAGGGCTACCTCAAGAAAATTTCACAAGAAAATCTCTGGTACCTAATAAACACCTTATTGGCAAGATCTTCAATGTGACACTTCAGTGGATCTTATCCCAAGTCGGGATTGAAGGCAATGAAAAAGCTGATGCCCTTGCACGTGAAGCGCAAACTTGTGTTCCCAAAATAAGAGCTTCCAAAACTTACCAGAACAACAAGAATCTAATACGAAAACACTTCAGAGCGATTCACAAGTTTCCGCATCAGTCATGCGTAATCCACAGACTTTCCAGAGAACAAGCGAGGCTGCTTTACCGGATAAGAACTGACTCCGCATACACGCCGGCTTGCAATGGTCATTCAAAACTGGGCGAGGCGCTTCCCCGTTTTGTGCAAGTTGTGGTGACATCGGGAACATTGAACATTTCATTTGGCTGTGCCCGCGGTTTGACAGAAAAATGAACAGAAATGATGCGCAGCTTGCAGAAAGGTTGTCACAAGCACGAAGCATTGAAAGATGTCACTTTTCCTCAACGACCCACGGCGACGAGGAGGAGCGGGCAAAGGATCCTGATGACTTTACTGCGAGACACTGGGCTGAGTGACATTTGATAACTGACCCCTATAGTTCGAGAGATGCCCAGGCGGAACAATCGCCGGCCTTGTATATAGGCCAGGCTAACCCCGCCTTTCGCAACACCGCAACCAACCAACCAACCTTTTTTAATTCCTAGTTTCACTTGTACTGTTGTATTGATTTGCTTCAGCTTCACTGCTACACTACATACTAACTGAAAATAGCTTGAGTTGCCACGTATTGTTACGAATAGTCAAGCGAGATATGAAGTATAAAGAAGAATAAATTTGACAGCGAGCGTACTGGGAGGCTCGCAGTATACTCGCTGTCAGTAGTATGCATTTGAAGCCAATGTCTGTAGGGTTTGTCTCTGACACGCAGCTCCGAGCCAAATTTGACAAACCTGGGCTTCTACATTTTCCCATCAACTTGCATATTCGTTTCTCGCTTTTTCAGGCTTCAGTTTCATCTGAAAGTACCTCCAACGCCCAATACTTAAACTACACGTGCGGACGATACGGAAAAGCTTTCGAGCACGAGACGATTCTTTAAAACCCCGTCATTTTACAGGCTCACCTCGCTCGTGTACTACCTTACTGTGACTTTGTGCAGTGCAGCCCTTGATTCAACACTCCGAATGGTGCAACTCAGGCCATCCTCTCAAATGCAAGAGAATTTTCTCAACGACTCAATCTGTTCCTGTCTATCCCTGCGAGTTGAGAAGAGCAGACCACATCACAACAATCTCATCTGACCGTACCTTAACCTTCTGTTTTTACATCGCCGTTCCACATTTCTGCCGAGCCTAATTTTCCTGCGTAAACCAAGGTCTTGTAGAAAGGTGGAAACCCATGCTTGAATGCGAACTTTCGCTTTATAGCGGGAGTCGAAAACAAACATCGAGATTCTTTTGTGAAAGAGCGTGTTTACAGGAAGTTAATCTTCTCCCGGAAGGAAACCCCGAGGTACTTTCGCATGGCGAGCTGAGTACAACAACGATTTGTTTCCGCTGTGTTATTTAGGGTTTTTTCATTTGTATCTCAGTGCGCAGATATCGAACCTGTGAAGTTGAGAAGACTTTGTTCGTCTTGAATAAACAAAAATGGTAAAGGGTTCGAGGAACATGAACTCTTTTTATTGATTTGTTTGAATATCTCTAGTTCATTGTGCTTAATAAGCTTTGTTTGTTTATGTTTAGAATAATACTTTTTTCTAAAACGGAGAATCGATGATTCAACGTACATATGAAAACATTTTTTAAGTAGAACAACACCGTTCATTTTGTATAGCCAATCTTACACCACGATACCGTGTACGAGCTCGTTTAGCGGTGGTGGTGGTGGCTGAACATTTATTGACCAGTAAGTCCTTACCGAGAGGTGATTGGGTTGTGGCCTTATTGGCCTCCTAGTTCCAGTAGCACAGCACTAGATAGATACCGTATCCCGGAGCTCTATTGGCAATCGGCGCCGCCCGCGTCTATCGAACCAGGGCCTTTTGAACCTTCAGGTCCTTACAACCAAGCAAGGCTGCCTGCCAGTCCTCTCTCGTGGGGTCCAGGTTCGGGTAGAATAGATGGATTGGACTGGCACGCCCAGACTATGTGGAAGGTGTCAGCGACTTCTCCAGAAAACTAGCACGCGCCAACAAAAGATGAATTAATTGAAACGTTTTAGCACAGCCGGGGACAGTACAGGCTTGGTAAACAGTTTTAAAAGGAGGCCCTCGTCAGCGCGATATAGTATTTTACAAAGATCAGGATAGCGTCGGGGCTGCTCTTTGTAGAAAGGAGTAATGCCTGATTAAAACGGCTGAAACGTCTGATTTTGAGTAGGCTTCAAAAAACAGGGAGATAGTCTGAGAACAGAGTGCGCGCGTGGCCTGATCGGCCATTTTGTTTCGCTTGAGTCCTTGGTGACGAAAGTTTCTACATCGATGCCGTCATCGGCAGCATCTTTTGTTTTAGACAAACATTCGTGGTATATGTGAATAAAGAAAAAAGTAATCGTCTCCGGCTAAAGAGAACCATGTGCAGGTGCGAAGCAGCAGGTTCTAATGCTTACAATGGCGGCGGCGTTGATGCTGGCTCTCATTGCGGCGTTGCGCAGGAGAGAAAACTGGGGAGGCGTAAAGGAAGAAGTAATGGACCGGTGTTTGCTACTGGAACATGTCAATCACTGCCAATAGGCAATAGAGACAAAAGGCTCTGATTTAGTGCAGAGACCTACAGTCCCCTTTTAGTTAACGCGCCCGTTGCAAATTTTTATGGTTCAACAGCGCAAAGGATAAATTTCCCACCGGCACTACCATTGAGGTCAAGATCTAGTACATACGTATACGGAGTGGCCAGTGAACAGTTGTGCAGTGCGAGCAGTTATCTAGACATCTTGCCTCGGGACGGCTTCAAGCTTTCCCATAGTGAGTAACTAGTACTCTATATCGTTACCCCCTTTTTGAAACACACCAGTGATCCTATCAGGGCGTCCTTAGGCTGGTGGGCGCCTATCATGGCAAGTAAGCCTTCGAAGAAGGCATTAGCCTTTGATGTCATCGTCCCTGAGGGGGCAAGTACTGAAGATGTCGTTGACGCGACGTCTTCAATAGTAGGAATCGAAGAAGTACACTGTGTCCAGCACTTCGGAGGCCAGAATTGTCAAGTTACCGTGAACAGCGAAGCCGCCCTGACTCAAAACGTGAACGCGTCACCCCTCACCATCCGAGGAGAGCACGTCGCCATCGTGCCCCTAGGACCTCAAGTCACCCAGGTTACTGTACTGTTCCTGCCGTGCCACGTCCTCAGCGAAGTTCTCACACAAGCACTGCCCCCCTACGGGAACGTGTTGTATATTACCAGAGGACTCGTGGGATTTCGCCCAACCATGACCACTGGGACGCAATACTTCCGCATGGAAATGAAGGCATCGTCACCTGTACCCAACTATCTCAATGTCGCTGGCCACCGCGTGACATGAGAATATAAAGGAATACAGCGGGTGTGCCGTCGATGTGGTGACAGTGGTCACTTCGTATGAACTACATCACTCCCTTTTGTAATAGGTGTGGAGTCTATGGCCATGACGGGAAGTGCTGTTCACGGCCATGCCACCGCTATGGCGAGCTACATGCCACTGTCGCTTGCGCGATGAAACAGTAAAACTCGGAGGTGGCATCCAAGTATTTCCCTCCACTTCAGCCAAGAACGCCGTCTACGAACAGATGCGCCAGTTCGTCATTGCGAGCCGCGGTAACCGACTACGACCAAGGTGCGCCAATCGCGACGCTGCACCAGACGCTCACTGCGTCCCCAACGATTTCGAAACTGGTAAAACCTCCAGCTTCTGAAAACTCAAGTTCCCCGCATCCGGTGACCATTTCTGAAGAACCGCAGGCCGAGCCTCGTCAGACAAGGCACCTCGGAAGGAAGGTGTCTCAGATGCGAATATTGCATTTAACGCTCCTCGAGTGGCTGCTCAGTCGATCACAACTTCATATGTCATCGAGCAGACTACATTCCAAGACGACGATGCCTGCATCTACGCGGACTCCGACAGCACTACGAGTGAGACGCCCCTACAAGTTAACGAATACACTAGCCTCTGCGGCATAAGCCAGTACAATGTAGACGTTTTTGTACCATCCTCTTTCAAGAACCCGGACACCAAACACCACCGGATAATTACTAGTGATTCAGAAGACCCCACCAGAGACAGAAGTTCCCTGCGGACTTCGACGCAGTCCTGCAAGCACCAAGCCTCGGGTGGATTTCCTGACTGCAAAAAATGACTCAGCCGCTCGCGGGGCACCGGCTCCCGCGCCTGCTAAAGGTACCCCTGCCTTTGCGTGATCTTATATTATGTTTTAGCTTTCCCCATGGCTCCTACTCTAAAAGTTATTACTTTTAACGTTCAAGGTTTCCGCAATCCACAAAAACAGGCTGAGGTATTGGCTCTCGCGCGTTGAGTGCACTGTGATTTGCTGTTCGTGCAACAAAGAAATATTTTAAAGCTTTCTGACGTACTCGCTTGCAAGCGCGCATTCAATATTGATTGCTTTTTTTCGCACGCCAGTGGGCGTTTGACTGGTGTCGAAGTCATTATTAAATGCGAAGCATTTCTTAGCGAACTTCGGTGACCTTAAGCGTATCCATCCATCCATCCATCCATCCATTCATCCATCCATCCATTCATCCATCCATCCATCCATCCATCCATCCATCCATCCATCCATCCAACCATCTATCCGTCCGTCTGTCCGTCCGTCCGTCCATCCATCCATCCATCCATCCATCCATCCATCCATCCATCCATCCATCCATCCATTCATCCATTCATCCATCCATCCATCCATCCATCCATCCATCCATCCATCCATCCATCCATCCATCCATCCATCCATCCATCCATCCATCCATTCATACATCTATCCATGAGTTACATTTCATGGTCTTGCCGCTCTTGCGGTGGTTTCATTCACATGGCATGTTACAAAACTGGTATGGTATGACAGGCTTGCATGCCGAACACAAGCGACAGACCCTAACATGAAAATCATGAGATGCGTATCTTGTAGCAACATGACTACGGGCCACGCGCATGATGCGCTCGCGGCCGTTTCGCTAGCTTATACCAAATTTGGTATTGCGGGACGTGAATGGATGACGAAGGTATGATACTGGCGCAAACATAATAAACATGATATGCGTGTCATGTAACAACATGACAAGCTACGCTCATAATGCTCTCGCGGCCGTTTTACTAGCTTCACATGTGACGAACTCGGTATTACGCTACGCGAACGGATGACACAGGTAAATGACAAATCCAAACATGATAATCACAACATGCGTGTCATGTAGCAACAGGACTACATGCCACACTTATGATGCGCTCGCGGCCGTTTCGCTAGATTCACATATGCCAAATTTGGTATTACGTGACGCCAATGGATGACGAAGGTATGTGACTGGTACAAACATAATATTCATGAGATTCGTGCCATGTGAGAACACGACTACATGCCACAGTAAAGGTGGGAATACATTTCGACGTGATGCGGGGCGCTTGCTTACTGGCCCGCCATATACTCGCAGGTGCGCGCCGCGCTGCGTTGCTTTGACGCATGCGCGTTTCAGCACGTGCGGCATCCCTCCGTAACGAAAAGAGGGAGACGCAGTGTTGTATCGGTAACAAATCGGTGCGAAATGCAGCATGTCACTTTTCGAGCCTGTTGTGGTCGGGCCATGCCGACGGATGCTGGTTGTGCCTGGCGTCAGACCGTAGAGTGCTCACGTTTTGCTAACGTAGTGTCGCTGGGCACAGCGTGCACTCCTGCGAAAGATGGCGACGCCAACACGGTCCCGAAGGCGCCACTGCTTCGAACTCTGCCGTGAAGGTCACCAGCCGTTAGGTAGCGTAGGTTTCTCAGCTCGCGACTGCTTCTGCGCAGAGCTGATAGACGAGCGAACGAGACGACGGTGATTTAAACAAGGTTGATTTACAGCATATATATACAGAGGCGTTACAAATTCGGCACTGGGGCAGACAGAGACGCGAAGAGCTTCTCTCTAACACATAGCTCTACTCTCAAATGGGTCTGCTAACACATAGCTCAACTCTATCACATAGCTCTCTTCTCTGACACACATGTCTGCTCTCACATAGGACTGCTGCTCGCGACGCGCCGCAGGGCTTCTTTTATATGCACCGGGTGGATTCTTTGAATAACAAAATGTCCACCCAGAAGCGCCGCTGGTCGGGAGGTCCGAATCCTCCAGTGGGGTTGCCGCGGGGCCGCGTCGTTTTTTCTCATCTAATCTGGAGAGGCGGCGCTGCAGGTGGCTGCACCCAAGGACGAGTGACGTCGCCAGGCATTGCGTCAGACCCACCAGACAGGAAGACGCCGGTTGTTTACTCGACGGGCTCGCGGGCTGAGGTGACTCACTGCACGTGCGCGCCAGAAAGGCGCCGTCGCGTGATGACGCCGTTGAGTTATTGATCGCATCAGGTGGGCTCACGTGCTGGCCTCGACACAGATTTCCTTTTTCCGAGGCATGGACGTTCGCTGCGGATTCGCAGGCATAACAGCACCCCCGCCGCCAGACAATGCGCCGGAAAGACGAGCTGCTTCCACGTGGCTCGGATGTCAGGCGCGCTCGTTCGCCAGGTCCCTCCAGGTTCGCCTCCAAGGCCATGGGAAGAATGCAGCTCCAGACTCTGTTCCGGGAACACATCCCATTCTTGAGGATGAATCCCAGCTCCACTGGCTTGTCGCCACAACTTGTCGATCAGCTTCGCTCGTCTCTTCTGACGATCGTTGGTTTCAGCACTTGTCGATGGTTCTGCAACTTGTCAAGAACTGATCGACAACTGACAACACACGACACAAGCAAGTGCCCTCGGTCACCCGACAGAACACCAGACAAAGTATAGTACAACATATACCTAGCTACGTGTCTATCGGAATTTCGTTCCCTCTACATCAAGAGGCTCATGTGGGACACAAGACTCCTAAAATAAGAACTCGAATTTTCACACGTACAACAATGCAACGAATTAGAATACCACATAAAGTTGGCCCCTTGAGATCACTCTGAACGAGAGCGCTCAGCCCAGGTCGTGATGAGGACAAAATGTTGCCCCGAATCGCCAGCGAGAAACCGAAAGGTGGAGAAGATACTAACTAAACGCCCAGCCCAATGCGTCTGCATTAGCGTTGAGCTTTCCCATTTTTTTAGCGAACGTCAAAGTTGAGCTGTTGGAGCATCATGCTCCATCTCAGTAACCGGCCACTTTTAGGCGCAGATACCTATGCGATTTAATTCGCTGTGGAAGCTGTTTCGCCAAACCCTGCTCAAGCAGTGACAGCAGTCCGGCAACACTGAGTGTGTCTTCTGAATAAGCTTCCACAGCGAATTAAGCCTGCCAGAACTGCTCCTCCACCTCTTAGCCAATAAGCACAGATTATTCCAACTGAGGGAGCGGGAGAGGTCGCGTCAGCAGCACGGGTAAGTAAGCTCTGCACATAACTACCTATAACATATCTACCTATAACTTTAGCAATTTTGGTCCTAGGAGGGTCAGAGTGGTGTCTATTTGTTTGTGAAGATACAAGGAGTTCAACCGCTACAAATACTGCTATTACAAACAAAAATTTTAAATTTTAGGAACGGGAAACAGTGTGAATCTGTGAAAACAACAACAGTCGGAACACGTGCCCGGTGCCGCGAAGTTCCCAACCAGAAAAAAAATCGCGTGTTGAAGGAACTACAATAAGAGGCCTGAGGTGCGGCCTCACCGGTAACCACCGCCGGGAGCGCACTCCCTCACCAGAGAAGGATTGGCCACCCTGGTGCAGTATCTGGCCACTACCTCCCACATGGATACGCCGAGTAACTCACGGCCCTCAGTCCTCAGCAGCTGCGAAGCAACTGACTACGGCGGCGGTCAGATCTGCCACGCAGCAGCGGGTGCTAAGAATCTCTGGACTACAGGCCGCCATTGGAACCTGAACTTGGCAACGTTTAACGTTAGAACCTTATCTAGTGAGGGAAGTCTAGCTGTACTATCCGAAGAGCTAGAGGGTGTTAATTGGGATATAATAGGGCTCAGTGAGGTTAGGAGGAGAGATGAGGCCTATACGGTGCTACATAATCGGCACGTCCTTTGCTATCGGGGCTTGGCAGACAGAAGAGAACTGGGGGTGGGGTTCCTAATTCCCAGAAACATAGCTGGCAACGTAGAGGATTATTATAGCATTAATGAAATGGTGGTAGGTATTGTAATTAAAGTGAATAAAAGATACATGATGAAGGTAGTACAGGCTTACGTGCCTACATCCAGCCATGATGACGCTTCAATTGAAAGCTTCTATGAAGACGTGGAATCGGCAATGAGTAAGGTAAAAACACAGCATACTATAGTTTTGGGCGACTTTAATGCAAAGGTAGGGAAGAAGCAGGCTGGAGAACAGGCAGTAGGAGATTATGGCATCGGCACTAGAAACGCCAGAGGAGAGCTACTAGTAGAGTTCGCATAACGCAATAATTTGCGGATTTTGAATACCTTCTACCGAAAACGAGAAAACTGCAAGTGGACATGGAGGAGCCCTAATGGCTAAAATAAGAACGAAATAGACTTTATAATGACCGCACACCTAGGAATCGTGCAAGATGTGCAAGTGGTTGGCAAGGTACGATGCAGTGACCATAGAATGGTTCGGTCTCAAATTCGCCTAGACTTGAAGAAGGAACGACAGAAACTGATACGCAAGAAGCCAATCAATGAGCTACCACTGAGAGGGAAATTACAGGAATTCAGAGTGTCGCTGCAGAACAGGTACTCGGCTCTTAGTGAGGAAACCAACCTTAGCGTAGATACAATGAATGATAATCTGATGAGTATCAATACGGAGTGTGCAGTGGAACTTGGAGGCAGGGTAGTTAGACAGGACACTGGCAAGCTCTCCCAGGAAACGAAGAACCTAATTAAGAAGCGTCAAACCATGAAAGTGTCAAGTACAACAGACGAAATAGAACTGGCAGAGCTTTCGAAGTTGATTAATAGACGTAAAATATGCGATGTAAGAAGGTATAACATGGAGAGAATTGAACACGCTCTGAAAAACGGAGGAAGCTTCAAAGCAGTAAAGAGGAAACTTGGGATAGGCAAAAGTAGGATGTATGCACTAAGGGACAAATAAGGCATAATAACTACCAATATGGATAGCATAGTTATAATAGCGGAGGAGTTTTACAGAGATTTGTACAGTAGCCGAGACAACCACGACCTTAATAGTATAAGAACTAGCAGTAACCCAGACGACGACCCACCAGTAATGATAGAAAACGTCAGAAAAGTTTTGGAGAGCATGCAAAGAGGCAAAGATGCTGGTGAGGATAAGTAACATCAGATCTGCTGAAAGATGGAGGACAGATTGTGTTAGAAAAACTAGCCACCCTGTTTACGAGGTGTCTCCTGACGGGAAGGGTACCAGAGCCTTGGAAGAACGCTAACATCATCTTAATACATAAGAAAGGAGATGACAAGGACTTGAAGAATTACAGGCCGATCAGCTTGCTCTCTGTAGTGTACAAGCTATTTACAAAAGTAATTGCTAACAGAGTAAAGAAAACATTAGAATTCAATCAACCAAAGGAACAAGCAGGATTTCGAACAGGCTACTCAACAATCGACCGCATTCATACTATCAATCAGGTAATAGAGAAATGCTCAGAGTATAACCAACCACTATACATAGCCTTCATAGATTACGAGAAGGCGTTTGATTCAGTAGAAATATGAGCCGTCATGCAGACACTGCGGAATCAGGGCGTAGATGAAGTATATATAAACATTCTGAAAGAAATCTACAGGGGATCAACTGCTACCATAGTCCTTCATAAAGAAACCAACAGAATACCAATCAAGAAGGCTGTAAGGCAGGGGGACACAATCTCCCCAATGCTATTTACCGCGTGCTTACAGGAGGTTTTCAGAAGCCTAGAATGGGAACAGTTAGGGATAAGAGTTCATGGAGAATACCTTAGTAACCTGCGCTTCGCCGATGGCATTGCATTGCTGAGTAACTCAGGGGACGAATTGCAACTCATGATTACGGAAATACACAGGTAGAGCAGAAAGGTGGGTCTTAAAATTAATCTGCAGAAAACGAAGGTAATGTACAACAACCTCGGAAAAGAACAGCGCTTCGAGATAGGTAATAGTGCACTTGAGGTTGTAAAGACTATGTCTACTTAGGGCAGGTAATAACCGCTGAGCCTAACCACGAGATTGAAGTAACTAGAAGAATAAGAATGGGGTGGAGCACATTCGACAAGCACTCTCAAATTATGACAGGTAGATTGACATTATCCCTTAAGAGGAAGGTATATAACAGCTGTATCTTGCCGGTACTTAGCTACGGAGCAGAAACCTGGAGACTCACAAAGAGGGTTCAGCTTAAATTGAGGACGACGCAGCGAGCAAAGGAAAGAAAAATGGTAGGTGTAACCTTGAGAGACAAAAAGAGAGCGGAGTGGATTAGGGGACAAACGGGGGTTAAGGATATCATAGTTGAAATAAATAAGTGGAAATGGACATGGGCCGGGCATGTAGCGCGTAGACAGGATAACCGCTGGTCATTAAGAGTAATTAACTGGATTCCCAGAGAAGGAAAGCGGGTTAGGGGGAGACAGAAGGTTAGGTGGGCAGATGAAATTAAGAAGTTTGTGGGTATAAATTGGCAGCAGCAAGCACAGAACCGGGTTAACTGGCGGAACATGGAAGAGGCCTTTGTCCTGCAGTGGACGTAGCCAGGCTGATGATGATGATGATGATGATGATGATGACCTATGCGGTACCAACAGCTGCTCATACTTGTGACGTTGCACGGGGGAACAACGATACGGTTTGCTAGGGATTGGCTCCTCACAAGTTAGCTCTATATCGTGTTCGATCACCGTCGTGTCTCCAAGATGGTCCGAAAACACGTATCCAAACTCGGAAACAATCCTTTTCAGGTCCTCCTCCTGGACTTCACTTAACCTAGGCTCTAGTTTCAACTGCTCCAAGAATACCTCCGATTCCCTTTTGATTACTTCACTAGAACTCAAAATTTCTGCTCGCTCTTCCTCTGAAGCATTCAACAGCAGATTTACGACTGATTGGCATTGAACGTATGGTTTCATCAAGTTGTAAATTTTGTTCGGCCGCCACCTGATTTTTCTTCATAATTCGTATCGAAAAGCTTCGATATTACTTTGGCGGGCCCTTCTTTATGAACCTCAAACTTGTTCCTTTTGGACGGCTGCAGCAGCATCACCTGATTATCACCTTCAAAAGCGCGCTTTTTCGCCGATTTGTCGTTATACTCCTTCGACAACACTTGTGCAGCTTTCAAGTGGCTTTCCACTAGCGCTTCAATCGGGAGGTCCTCACGCTGCTCTTGAATGAGCGTCTCCCGATCAACCCTCGACAGCTCGCTCCAACTTTCCGCTACAGGCGAGAGCGTTGCAACCCTCTCGCTCTGACTCAATGGCGCCATGTCGTCTCCCCTTGCTACAGAAACCGCGCCGGTCGCTTCGGCGACCTGCCGCTCGCGTGACTGCTCACATGACTCACGCGGAAAATTTCCTCTCTGAGGTTCCGTCGACTCGCCGCCAAGGTCACTTGAAAGTTCACCGCATCGAACAAGATCAAGCTCCTGCGAAAGCTTCCGCGCTTGCGATCACGTGAGGGCCATGTACGCTAAGTTGGGGAAGAACGATTTACCCTGCTCTTTGAGAAGCTGGTCTGAGTTGTTAGAGAAAATATAAGAAAAACGATTGGGAAGCGCGGCAGACACAGCCGCTTCGGTGCGAAGCTTACCGAACGGGCCTTCAACGACAACCGTAGCGATTGGTAAGCAAGCACTCTGCTCCTCGGCGACTTGCCTGATCGACGCGCATTCTCCTGTAAAGTCATCCGGAGACACCAATAAAGGATGGACAATGTCCATGGTTGCCGCTGAGTCTCGAAGTGCTCGACATGTTTTCCCATTCAGACTAGTTTTTTGGATATACGGCTCCAACAACCGCATGTTCTTTCCGATTTTCGGATTGTTGCAAAATCAAACTTATGGTTACAGTTTATCGCGATGTGCCCTTCCTTTTTGCAGTTGTAGCAGATTAGCGGCTTCCGTTTGTTTTCCGATTCTAGGATAGTTGCAAACTTTTGCTGACAGTTTATCGCGATGTGCCCTTCCTTTTTGCAGTTGTAGCAGATTCGCGGCTTCTCTTTGTTTTCCGATTCTCGGATGGTTGCAAACTGTTGCGTATAGTTTATCGCGATGTGCCCTTCCTTTTTGCTTTTATCCTTTTCTAGGCGCACTGCCCTGCTATGCAACTTTCAGCGAGTATAATGCTCCTCAGCTAACTCTGCTGCCTTGTTTAGCTGTACTTCACCAAGTTTGTCCTGCAGCCAAAGTTAGACATCCTCCTCGATGCAGCGGTAGAATTGCTCCAATGCAACGCATTCCACCACTTTATTGCGGTCGTCATAAACACCTTCGCCATTAAGCGATTCAATTAAATCGGCTTTGAGACGAAACACGAAGTCAACGTGTGACTCATTCCCCTTTTTAGCATAACGGAACCTTTGCCTGAAAGCCTCGGGTGACAACTTATAACGTCTCAAGAACACTTCCTTAACCTCGTCATAGCTCTCAAACGCTTCCCTCGACAAGCAAGTTATCGCGTCGGACACTTCGCCGGGAAGAAGAGCTAACAGGTTCTGCGCCCAAAGAGACCGCTCCAAAGCATTTCGCTCACAGACGTGTTCAAACTTGACAAGATACTTCGCCATGTTCTCGCCTACTACGAACGGTGGCAGTTGGTCCCGAATTCTATAACCGCTGACCTGAACTGTTGGAGAAGCTACGCTAGGCGCCTGCGAACACTGTAGTATTGCCAATGCTATTCCTTTCAACTCGAGGCGCTCCTGTCTCTCGGCCTCCTCGCGCTCGCGACGTTCGCGCCTTTCAGCTTCTTCACGTTCGCGAACTTCTCGCCTTTCAGCTTCTTCTATTTCGCGAGCTTCTTGCCTTTCAGCTTCTTCACGTTCGCGAGCTTCTACTTCTCGCCTTTCAGCCTCCTCGCGGCGTGCTTTGATATCCGCCCAGGCCTCACCAACTTCCTCAGCCGACACTCCTTCATCCCTCATGATCTCAAGGATCGCTTGCTTTCATTTCGCAAGACCTAAAGTAATGCCGAATTCCTCACAAATTTCGATGAGTTCCTTCACTTTAAGGTTCTCCATCATTAACACTAGCCTCTTGCTGTTTGCCCCTGTTAAGAATTTTCTTGCCGTACCCACTATAAGCCTACTAGCAAGACGCGCAAGCAATTTTTCACACTCCCGTGTTTACACCCTTCGCATTAACTTTGGTTTCAAAGCGCTTCGAAATGGCTTGAAACGATCAAAGCTCACTCTAATGCTTCACACATCCCTTCTCTAAACTACTATAACCTGAGCTAGAGTAGTCTGGTGAACTGAGGGGAAAACATCAGGCACTCACCGCATCGATGTCGCTGACGCCGGCCGATCCCCCAGCTGCCAACCACTGTTGCGAAAGACGGCGACGCCAACACGGTCCCGAAGGCGCCACTGCTTCGAACTCCGCCGTGAAGGTCACCAGCCGTTTGGTAGCGTGGGTTTCTCAGCTCACGACTGCTTCTGCGCAGAGCTGATAGACGAGTGGACGAGACGATGGTGAATTAAACAAGGTTTATGTACAGCATATATAAACAGAGGCGTTACAAATTCGGCACTGGGGCCGACAGAGACGCGAAGATCTTCTCTCTAACACGTAGCTCTACTCTCAAATGGGTCTGCTAACACATAGCTGAACTCTATCACATAGCTCTCTTCTCTGACACTCATGTCTGCTCTCACATAAGACTGCTGCTCGCGACGCGCCGCAGGGCTTCTTTTATATGCACCGGGTGGAATCTTTGAATAACAAAATGTCCAAGCAGAAGCGCCGCTGGTCGGGAGGTCAGAATCCTCCAATGGGGTTGCCGCTGGGCCGCGTCATTATTTCTCATTGAATCTGGAGAGGCTGCGCTGCAGGTGGCTGCACCCAAGGACGAGTGTTGTCGCCAGGCATTGCGTCAGCCCCTCCAGACAGGACAACGCCGGTTGCTTACTCGGCGGGCTCGCGGGCTGAGGTGACTCACTGCACGTGCGCGCCAGAAAGTCGCCGTCGCGCGATGACGCCGTTGAGTTGTTGATCGCATCAAGTGGGCTCGCGTGCTGGCCTTGACACAGATTTTCTTTTTCTGAGGCATGGACGTTCGCTGCGGACTCGCAGGCATAACAGCACGCATGTCAACGCTACATGGGAGTTTATTGGGCTCTTCAAGAGGCGCTTTCAGCCGTTTTGTTAACTCCACGCATACCAATTTGGTGTTACGTTAAGTCAATGAATGGCGAAATATATGACTGGTGCAAACATGATAATCCTGGCAGCGTGTTATGTAAGAACATGACAACCTACTCCGCTCATAGCGCGCTGGCGAGGGTATCGCTAGCTCCACATATACTAAATTTGGTATCACGTGACGTGAATAGATCACGAAGGTAAACGACACATCAAAACATAATAATGATGACACTGAAGTCACGTACGGCATCATTTACCTCCAACTCGTAGCGTTTTTGTGATTTTAAAGTGACATATCAACATTTAGAATTCGTGCTTCACACATCATCAATTCCCAACGTACGTGGAATCTGCCATTTTTTTTTAACTGAAGTCGTTTGCGGGACCATCATGTTTCCTTCGTTGTCTTCGGACGCGTGCTGGCGCACGACAGCACCTTTTTTTCCCGTTACGTGTATTATTTCTTGGCCTGAGAGGAGACGCTCTAGGTGCCGACCAGTGCGGACGTGCGAAGATCGGCTCCTGTTTTTAAGAATGCTTTTCTGTAGTATCCACGCATATATCGCCGAGTTTTTAGTCACATCATGTGCCTAAGTTCTAAAAAAGTCAGGAGATACCACCTTTGTGCTAGTGAGTAGACTTCTAAACCATTTTTGGGACATTTTTACACGGCAACACCATCGGAGGATTTAAGCCTAACCAAGGAGGCGATTGCCGCCGATGCGCCATCCTGGCCCCAACGTGACTCAACGCTCTGCGCGTTCCAGGACCTGCACCTGAGAATGGAATACCAAATAGATGGAGAGGACATCTCTGCAGAGGATTGCACGGAAGACATGGGTTGGAAGGAAGCCAAAACGAGACGCTCGAAGATCAAGCTAGCCGCGGTTAGCGTTCCCGCTGCCAAGGGCTCGACCAAGGCTGCCGTTAGGGAAGATGCTCGAGCTCGTAGTAGGCATGACACCAAGCATAAAATCGTGTGAGCTGGACGCATGCCGTCACTACCCAAGGACTTTAGCAAAATTATGCTACGATCACGTGGTGGACATCTCGAGAATCGGCGCTGGAGCCGTGGCAGATGCGATAGTTTTGGCGGCCGGCGTCAAAGAGGAGGAGGCCATGCATGACGTCATCTGTTCCAACTTGCAGCAGAACATTATGGTGGCAAGCACTCCGGACCAAGACAGAGCTTCAAGAAAACTCAAGGTTAAGAAAATTGACTTTGGAGGCAAAGTTTTCGAGGTTAGCGCGTTTGCCACGGCACCCAAAATATTTTAAGGGATTGATTCGCGGGATCCCCGTAAGCAATACTCAGGACATTGTGATCTGAAAGATTGTGAATGAGAATAACCCGCTCGCGCTGCAGGCCAAGAGAAGCAAGGGCACTTAGGCAATCGTCATAGTTTCAGATGAACACAAAACGCCGAGATCCCTGAGATATGGACCTTCACTTTTGCAGTGTTCCTTTTACCGCAAAAACACTGACATTTGTTACGTCTGTGGAAAACTAGGACATCAGCCTGACATCTATCCGAACCCAGCTGAAATCATCTGCAGAGGCTGCGAGACCAAGAATCCAGATAAGCTGCACCAGTGCAATCCAAGATGCAGGCTGTGCGACGGTCACCATTCCATGGCAGACAATGAGTTCAAGAACAGGTTCTTAGTGCCATACATCGCCAGAGGCCGACGTTGGTAAAGATCACGAGCAGCCGCAGGAGCCCGAGACGCATCAATCACATCGAGTCCAGATATCAATGACGAGCAGCTTATTCGAGCCTACGGGACCCAGAGCATCCAGACTACACAAGAACAAAAAAATTGCCCGCAGCTTCCCTCGGGGGAACACTGAGGAGGATGCGGAGCATATAATTGGTTAACGGGGTGTTAAAGTGCGACTTACTTGGGTCGATGGCTAAATTGGTTAACGTGGTTGTGAAATGGGGTGTTAAATTGCGACTTACTTGGGTCGATGGCTAAATTGGTTAACGTGGTTGTAGGAGGGGGTGTTAAATGAGTGAACACGTACACACGTATGCGAAAGGGCGGCGCTGGTCGAAGGGACGTCGATCATTGTGTTTGTGGATTCGTTGGAATTCATTTCACCGCGACCTTGGACGTCGACGCGCCGTACAAACCAACCGACGAGCGGCAACTGAGCGAGCGAGCGCCGACCTTGAGTATATATACAGCTCGACGGCGCATGCACTGTCAGCTGTTGAATGTTCTCGAAGCGCGACGCCACATAGATGTCGAACGCGGTGTGTAGAGGAGGAAGGGTGCACAGATGGTGGAGGAGTGAAGCGCGCGCGGTGTGTAGAGGAGGAAGGGATGCACAGATGGTGGAAGAGTGGGCGACGGCGCGACGGCGCATGCGCGCGCGTCAGCTGTCCAATGTTCGAGAAGCGGTGCGGACGGCGCGGACGGCGCGGACGGCGCGGACGGCGCACTACAAGGCGCGAGTATAAGATGCTTCCGCATCTAAAAGGCGGCCCCACTCCAGGGGGAGGTTGCGTTCCAGAAGAGGTTCTTGAGCAAAGGCCCGCTCCCGATCACGGGTGCGCTCGAGTTCTTAAGCTCACTATCGGGGTCGGGATGAGCCTGGACGGCATCGGAATTTCCAGCTGCCTGGCGTTCTGTTCGAGATCACGGCTTTCAACCTGGCCAGGACGTCTGTATATATAGTTACACCGAAAGGCAGCTGAGCTGAGCGAGTGCGCAACGGCGCGGCAGAGGTGATGGCAGGTAAGCTGCCAGAGCATGAGAGAATTAGACAGCTAGAGCGAGAAAACGTGAAGCTTACAAAGTCCAATGAGATACTATCAGCCGAGATAAAAAAATAAAAAAAATTCTCACTAAGCTAACCAGCACGCATTCTTCACAGCCAACGCCCCAGCCAGTTATTATAACTGTGGCTGAAAACGTGGGGGACTCCAGAACCACAAAAAAGAGGGCAGTCAAGGCAGAACATGTGGAAGCCAACCAAATGACCATGTCAGATATGAAAGAGGTCTTCGACACGCTCAGCAAGGTAGTAGCCAAACTTAGCGAGCAGATGGGCAGGCTACAATTAACCATGGCGGCACTGGAAGAGCATATGACTTTGCGCATTACAAAGGTCGAAGCATATCTGCGCAACACAGCAAAGCCTCCTCATGCACCAAACTCACCGTTTCAGCCGCCACTACTAGTGGTACCAAACCTGTCGACAGGTGCAGCATCAGGCTCTGGCGGCCCATGTAATAACCATGACGACAGTGCTGCGTGAAGCATTCTGTATCTGGTAATGGAACTGTAGAGGCTACCTCAAAAAGAAGGCAACCCTACAGCAGTATATCAGGAGCAGCCAGGAAAAGCCTCATATTATATTATAGCAAGAAACCCTTTCACCGCAAGCAACATTGCCTGAATTCTGGTCTGTAATTGGAGATACTGAAGTGAGGGGAGTCTGCACCTTCGTATGCAACAAACTAACGCATGTAACAGACGACCTCAAGATAGAAGCAGGCCGGTTGGAACACGTCATGGTAGAGATCGTGCCAGATACCAGCAACCCTCAGAGCATTTTTATTCTTAACATATATCGCTTAACATATATAGCTTAACATATATAGCAGTCCAAAGGAACAAAAGCAAGGGTACAAGACGGTTCTGAAGAAAGCTGTTACTATCACCGGGGAATGTCTACTCGTCTTAGAAGGTGATTTCAACACCCCTAATCTTACATGGGGTTACAAGTACAACACTGAGAAAGGAAATAGACTTTGGCAAAGTGCCAGTGAACTTGATCTCACCCTAATCACGGACTCCAGCCTACCAAAACGGCTTGGCACATTTTGTAGCAGTTATTCCACCACATACCTTACATTTGTGAGGAACATCAAGAAGGCCCAGTGGATGAACCTTGCTGTAGACCGAAGGAGTGACCATTGCATTCTCGCCAATACCTTCTCCGTGGAGCGTCAAAAACAGAGAGAATTCCACTTCACAGACTGGGATAAGTTCAGGAAGTTAAGGATGGAAAGGGAACAAGATGACCACAGTCCAGGCTTCGAGCAGTGAATTAAACAGAATAAAGAAGACATCAAATCTGTCTCCTCCACCATTACCACTAATTTTAGAATTGAAAGAATGGATAGCTGGCTCGCTCATCTTCTTAAGGCAAGGCAAGCACTACTTAACTGTTGGAATGACCAGCGCCTGAACCGAAGACTGAGGAAGAAGATAGCTGAGGTAAACAGATCAGTCGAGGAGCATTGTCGCGCACTATCCTGGCAGCAATGGGACGAAATCTGGAGCTCCGTCGATGGTCACATGCACAATGGTAAGACATGGAATATGTTAAACATCTCCTCAACGAAAACACCACCAAAACAAATCAAAAGCATGTTATTGCTCTAATTTTGCATAAAGAGATATGGCGCTCTACAGAACAGCAAGCTGTGCAGCGGCTCATGCATAAGTACCTTCCAATAAAAAGAGAATTGGCACCACCAAGTAGACAGTACCAGGGCGCGCCCAATCGAGATCTTGAAGGCGACTTTAACATCAAGGAGACAGGAAGAGCCTTGCGTGATCTCAATGGCAGGTCGACTCCTGGCCCCGACAATATATCAAACAAGGCCCTTCGTAACCTTCACGACGATTCAATTGACACCCTGAAGGATATGATCAATTCAGCATGGAGAGAAAGCAAAGTACCAGAACAGTGGAAGCTTGCCAGCACAATACTTATTCCTAAGCCAGAAAAGCCCCCTTACTTAGACAACATGAGGCCAATATCCTTGACATCATGTATTGGCGAGGTTGCAGAACATCCCCTACTGCACAGGATAAACAAGTACTTGGAAAATAACGGCATATATACACACAATATGGTTGGATTCAGGGCAGGGCTATCCACACAAGACGCAATGAAGCTTATCAAACACCAGATCATCGACAACGAAACCAGAGACGCGAGAGCCATTCTGTGCCTAGATCTACAAAAAGCGTTTGACGACATCTCCACTTATTCATACTCGTAGCAATTTTCGAACTTGGTCTGGTAAAAGCCTTCTATGACTAGGTATGGACCTTTCTTGCAGATCAGAAAGCCGTGATGAAGATTGCAGATATCGATACCGCAGCAATCGAACTAGAAGCAAGGGGCACGCCGCAAGGGGGAGTGATTTCACCAATGCTGTTCAACATTGCCATAATTGGACTGTCAAAGATATTATCGAGCATCGAAAGATTGAAGCACAGCATCTACACAGACTACAATACCATCTGGCCCGCAGGTGCACGTAAGGGGTAGATTGAGAGCGCCCTGAAAGAGGCGATTGACACTGTAGAGGAGTACCTTCGTCCTTCAGGGCTCAACTGCTCCTCGAGTAAGTCAGAACTTTTACTGTATCGGACTACACGCCGGGGACCAAAGCCCAGGGGATGCAAGCCGTTAAACCAGATAGAGATCCACTTCCGTACAAATCAAGGGGATGCCATCCAGAGGGTCGACTCCATCAAGGTCTTAGGCATGCTGATAGAGTCTACCGGCGCTAGCAGCAAATCTATAGCGAGGTTAACTTGGAAAACAGACAGTGTGGTGCACCTCATACGCAGAGTGGCCAACAAAAATAATGGGAACCATGGAAGACAACCTCATCAGCTTGATGCATGCGTTTGTTGTAAGCCACTTCACGTATGAGGTAGCGATGCAAAACTGGTCTATAATGGAGTCCGAGACACTGAATGGGCTCCTCAGGCAATTTATCAAGAAGGTCATGGGCCTACCTATACATACCAGAACCGAGCGTCTACTTGAGCTTGGCATTCACAACACGCTCGAAGAAATAGCAGAAGCCCAAGAAAGAGCAAAGTTTGCAAGGTTATCTACAAAAAGGTCGGGGAGATTGATCCTGCAGGAGCTGGGCCAACACCCGATGGCAATTAGACGCAATTACAATGATAAACCCGACAACATCAGGGAGAATATCACCGTATCTCCTATACCACGGAACTAGCATCCAGAACCCAACATCGGAAGAAGAGTAGCGAGGGCCACGATTAAACTTCGCCAAGTCTCAAACGAGGAACAAGGGGCCGTATTTGTTGACGCGGCTTCCTACACCAATGGGAAAGCTTTTGTTGCAGTGGTGGTTGGTGGGGCAAGCCGTGTCGTCAAATTAGCGACGGCCAGGACGAAAAACCCAATCATTGCGGAACAGGTGGCCATCGCCTTAGCACTTAGGATGTATACATTGAAGTCGTCTATAGTGATTCCATGGCAGCACTTCGGGCCTTCGCAAAGGGGACGATCTGAGAACAAATGCTGAGAATACTACATGACAAAAACATACATGACAAGAACATGGCAAGAACATGGCACCATATTTTTGAATCTGAAAGTGTACTAAGATCTTTAGAAAATTACTTATACGTGTGAGTTATGTAACCCGCGAATATATTGTACACAAGTCTGGTTTATCTTTTCTGTCGTTGTTCTTGTTGTTTTCTTTGTTTTTCTTCTTTCTCTACACTTGTACATCTATTAATTGGTCGATCATTATTGTACCAGCTCCCACTCCTGCTTGGCTATTGTTATGGCCTGTAGTACTTTATAAATAAATAAATAGTTGATTAAATAAATAAATAAGTAAATAAATAACTCATACTCTTCTTAGTTGGTTCCCAGCTCACCTTGGACAAATCATCGACTCCCCTCGCAATCTGAATGAAGCAGCAAACGAGGTGGCACGAGCCCTCTCCAACCGCGCCTCCCCGGGGATGCATTCTACCGGTGAAGGGGATAATCGGGAAATTGTTACAACATATTACGAGCACACTAAACATTTCTACCTGTCTAGATCAATTTTCCCACCACTTCACAAAGATCTAACTCAGCCCAAAGCACTTACATTAGGCTTTTGCAAACGCGGATGCACCCTACTTTTAAAATGTTTCACATCAGGTACCCTGACCTATAGCCAAGTAATCTTTGCCCACATTGTGGGGAAATAGCTTCATTAGAACATATGCTCTGGCAGTGTACCAAATTCGCTCATTTAGCGAACATCATGGAAGAAGAGGACGAGGAAGAAAGCTTAAGCGGAAAGACAGGGAGGTTAGCCAGTTCTTAGACCGGCTGGCTACCCTGTGCTGGGTAAAGGGGTGAGAGGAATGAAAGATGTTAAAAAGAAATGTAGCGAAGAGAGGGAGAAATAAAAAAAATTGCGACAGAGGAAAGGCAACATCAAAGAGTATAAGACACTAAAGTCTGTCTCTGAGGCCAGTTGTCCGCAAAAAGCGCAGCAAAAATTTCAAAGCCTTCTGGGCTGAGGATGGGCTCGGCCAATGACCCAGAATCCTTTGTTCCGATAAAGGCCGATCGTCTAGTCTATCCAGAGCTGCATTAAGTTCTTGTCTTTGTGCGTTGAAATGGGTGCACTCACACAGAAGTTGCGCGATGGTTTCTTCGCTACTGCAGTAAGTGCATGTAGGAGAGCTGGCCATCCCAATGAGATAAGAGTATGCGTTCGTGAAGGCCACTCCAAGCCACAGGCGGCATAGAAGAGTCTCCTCAGCTCGAGATATCCTTGGGGGAAGACGAAGCTGCAGATCGGGATCCAAGTTATGCAGGCGCGAGTTTGTGAAGTCTGTTGTGTTCCACTGTACCAGTGTGAGGTCACGTGCAAGCGAACGAAGTCTTGTAGCTGCGTCGGTTCTTGGGAACGGGGTACCATCGTGTGCAGGTCTAGCGGCCTCATCTGCGCGGTCATTGCCATATATACCGCAATGACCTGGTATCCACTGATACACAATGCTGTGCTGTTTTTCGGTTGCTTGGTGATGAAGAAGCCTTATTTCAGCTACTAACTGTTCATTAGGTTCATGGCGAAACGGTGATATAAGACATTGAAGAGATGCCTTCGAGTCCGAGAAGATCGACCGAATTCCCGAAGGTTCTTCCACTATAAACTCCAGAGCTGCACGAATGACTGCAAGTTGTGCAGCTGTAGACGACGTCAAATGCAATGCCCTGGATTTAATTGTGATGTGCCTCGCGGGAATAACCACCGCCCCTGCAAAGGTTACTGAAGACACCGAGCCATCCGTGTAAATGTGAAGGCATCTGTTGTGCTTCTCTTGCAGGAAAAGTAATGTGGCCTGTTTTAGGGCTAGATGCGACGACTTTTTCTTATTTTGGATGCCAGGAACTGTAAGAAGGACTTTGTAAGAAGGGTGTAGGCACCTTAATGGTATCGGCGGCTGTGCTGCATGCGGGAAGTGCAATGGAAGCACTGCGCAATGCTGAGCTACAGTTGCGCTGAACGCTGAGTGTGGCCTGGAAGTTCGAAGTGAGGTGAGGTGATGAGATGGAAGCCGAGCGAAATGTCTTATGTGCATTCTCAAAGCGTCTACGCGGATGTATGCGTTGACTGGATAATCACGCGCAATGATGACTGTCGCTGCTGTAGATGCGCATCTCGGGAGACCAAGGCATATTCCCAGGGCTTGGGCTTGGATCGCCTGGAGGACGCGCAAGTTTGTTCTTCGGATCCCGCAAAGCACGGGTAAGCTGTATCGCGTATAACCGAGGAACAGAACAGCGTAGAGTTGGAGCATTGCTCGTACCGATGCACCCCACGTTTTTCCAGCAAGAAACCTCAGTACGTAGGTGATCATGGTTAGTTTAGTTTTCATGTGGGCGATGTGATGGCTCCAGGAGAGATCGCGATCAACTATGACTCCGAGGAATCGGTGGGTCTTCACGTAGTTGACAGTGTGTCCGTTTTTTAATAACATATGGGCTCATAGCCTTATGCGTGAATGTTATAAGCAAGCATTTCTCTGATGAACGCTCTAATCCCCGTTCTTCCAGGTACTTTGTCGCTATTGTAGCCGCTCTCTGAAGCCGGGCACGCAAATGAAGGCGCGTTACGCCTGACACCCAGATGCAGATGTCATCTGCATATATTGATAGATGGACAGATTCTGGAAGTCCGTCAACCAGGCCGAGTAGCGCTAGATTGAAAAGTGTGGGGCTAAGAACACCACCTTGAGGCACACCTCGACGGTTGCAATGGTGCGTTGTTGTGCCATTCTTCGTCTGTACAAAAAAAGTTCTGCCTTTCAGATAGCTGTGGATCCATTCGTTAACCCGACCCCCCAATCCACCATTTTCCATGACATTCAGAATGGCTTCATGCGATACGTTATCGTATGCACCTTTCACGTCCAAGAACAACGTCGCAGATAAACGTTTCAGTCTTTGTTGATGCTGAACAAATGAGACCAGGTCTATAACGTTATCAATTGCAAACCGCCCACGTCGAAAGCCCGTCATAGCATGAGGGTATACCTCGTGACGCTCCAGGTACCACTCTAGGCGAGTCAAAATCATCCCCTCTATCACTTTCCCGAAACAGCTGGTTAGCGCAATGGGCGATAAGAGGTCAAGTGCAGAGGAGGTTTACCTGGTTTAAGCACAGGGACGAGGCGGCTGAATTTCCATGAATGAGGGATAAATCCGCTGCTCCACGAGTCGTTGTACACGGATAGAAAGGCCCGTCGAGCTGCTTCTCCGAGGTTGCAAAGAGCCATGTACGTGATCCCATCCGGACCAGACGATGAAGATCGTTTGCATGCCGTCAATGCCGCTTGTAGTTCCTCTAGAGAGAAAAAAATGTTCATTCTTGAATCTCTGGAAACTGTATCGTTTTCTAGGTGGCGCGTGGTGCACGCGGACGCATGACCGGCTACTTTCATGCAGAAATCTTCTGCTACTTCAATTTCGGTGCGTCCTTGGTGGAGAGAAAGACACTTGAAGGATCGATGTTGATGCGGCAGTGTTCGTAGGCCACGGACAATCCTCTATGTCTGCGTCAAAGGCTTGTGTGGATCCAAAGATTTGCGCAGATATTTCCACCGAACGGATTGAAGTGAAATGATTCGCCACTGATTTTTTTTCTGTAGGTGCCTTGCCTTCCTCAAGTAGTGAATGGACTTAGTGCGCCTATATCTTTTTTCTGCGCGACGACGGATCGCTCTGAGCCATTCCATTGCCGCTTGATGTTGACAATAATCTGAAGTATGTTGAATATGATAGGTCGCTTCTTGAGTAGCACCTCTAATCATATCCTCAAGGGTGTCAAGAGGAGGTGTTTTATTTTCGTGACACCTTTTTCCCGTCAGTGACCTGAACTTTGTCCAGTCGATGCGAGTAGAAGTGTCGTAGTTTGGCGATTTTTTCCAGGCCCATGATCTTCAAATAAGTTGGTATGTGGTCGCTTCCATGAGTTTCATAGTTTGCAAACCACTTGACCTTTTCATTTAGGCTTCGTGACACAAATGTCATGTCAAGGCAGCTGCTGTATTTCGTTCCCCGTAGAAACGTTGGGCTTCCGTCGTTTACACAAAGCAGCTGCTGCTCCAGAGCAAAGGAGAATACTTGCCTTCCGCGACTGTCTGTCTTCTGACTTCCCCTTAGTGGGTGGTGAGCGTTGAAATCTCCGGTGATTATCCATGGTCCAGGTGTGGCTGTTAACAGTGCACGTAGTCTTTCAGGTTCAAAACAATTCGAAGGTGATATATATGCGCCTACAAGCGTGAAATTGAGGTCTCTACGTTTACTGTCTAGCAGACATACTGGTTGTCATCGTGAGGTGCTACACGGTGCTCGATATAGGTAAGGTCGCATCTGATATATACAATGACTTTACTCTGTTTGTTGCAGGTAGCGGACTTGAAGACTTCGTACCTGGATAGTGGTATTGCATTGTGTAGCCTTGGCTCACAGATAACTATAATTGAAAACTAGTTTTGAAACACAAATTGTCGGATATCAGAAATGCGGGGCTTGAGGCCTCGGGCATTCTAGGTTTCGTGAGGAACTCGCCCAGGGAGAGATCGCGGACGTGCAGATCAATGGCCGTAAGAATATCCTCGCCGTAGATGTCACTCAACGAAGCACATTGGAAGTGCTGAGCAATGTCAAGATGTTGAATAACATCAATGTTCGCTCATATATACCTGATGGCCGCAACTCTACGGCAGGCGTCATTTACGACGTCGACATTTCCATCAGCGAAAGTGACTTTGCTGCTCTCATCAAACCGGTGTCTGCAGAACTTACTATACTGCAAGCTCGTCGCCTTGGCAAATGACGCTGCGTAAAGCTCGTGTTCAAGGGTGACAGCCTTCCTTCGCAAGTCAAGGTCAGCCATTTTTGACACACAGTGCGACCTTTTGTACCGAAGCCCCTTCAATGCCGGAAACGTTATAGGTTGGGACATGTCAGTGCTGTTTGTACAAACCTGGCTGTGTGCTCGCTATGCTCAGAATCACATGGCGCAGACGCTTGCCAGGCAGAACTTTGAAAATGTCGAAACTGTCATGACCCTCACGAAGCATCGTCAAAAGATTGCCCAATAAGGAAAAGGAAATGCAAGTGTTGAGGCAAATGATTCGGGATGGCTCAACTCACAGGGAGGCCGCTGTCCAAGTACGACGGAGGCCCCTGAGGAGACCCAGTGCTGAAGCAAGGATTGAACCTCACCAAACGAACGCCAGCATACCACCTCAAGCGTCCAGACACGCCGACAACAAATCTTCCAAGCAAGACAAGAGCATCACCGGCTCGCTTGAAGCATGGCCAGCGCTGCTATCGATATACCCACCGTTTCAGCCACCGCATCGCTCGTCAACAATCACTTCAGAACGAGAATGCGGTGATAGTCGCGACAAAGAAATCGTAGCCTAGGTAAAGGCCCTTATGAATACCATTCGTATGCTCCTCACTAGCATTGACAGTCCGGCTGAAAAGAGTGCACTTCAGTTAGTGGATGCGTTGAAGCCGGTGCTATCAAGTCTGGAAAGGCACCATGGCTCCGCCTCTGCAAGCCAGTCGTAAAGAGGTCAAAGGAGCTTCGATATTTCAGTAGCAAACATCATCTCTGCCAGATAGGAGGCGGCCATATAGGAGCGGGGTCCGTGAAATCTAATGCGTTCTTCCTCTCTCTTGATGTGTTCCTTTTAAATTCACAACATATGGTACTCATAGGGGACTTATTGTGTCTTAGACTCACATGCAGACGTTTGAGGTCCGGGTCGCGGCCGGTCAAACTGGAACGTTAGAGAACTTGAACGCCTAGTGCAGCAATCGGCATTGAGTGACATTCATGAAAGTGTACATGGTAGCAAATATGCCTATACTTGGCGTCGAGCAGCGTCAAGCAGTAGAATTGATTGCTTGTATGCATTTCCCGGTCTCATTACAAACGTTCACGACACTGCGGTAATGTCATTGCCACCGACACCAGTGTACATTAGCGACCTTCGCCCGGTTATGCTTTCTCTCCGCCTGTCAGCGGGGACGCCAACAATTCACAGACCATGGCGTCTCGATTGCCACGTCCTCCAGGACTCTCAGTCTACGGAAAACTTGTCCCGAGCGTAACCAAAACCACCTAGACTATTGATAAGGCCCCTCCAGGGAGAGCGTGACGTCACGCTAGTTGCCCACCTGCACCTCGGCCATCGTCGCCACTCGTTCTCGTTATATCTGCTGTGGGCACTTATTGAAAGCCGGTGTTTCTTTTTTTTGTTCTTTTTTTGTTCCTGCGCGGTCTGCATTTGTTTACGCCTGCCTTTACACTTTAGTGATCAAACTGTAATAGTCAGAAATGGATTTGTAGAAGTGGTTTTATTAGGGCGAAAGGCTAAACCATCCAACCTCATTTCTTGTTCAAGGTTTTGATTTTTCTGTCAGCTGCCTTTTTTTGTGTGGTGCTTTGGATGGTGTCATTTCGAAGTCTACAAAAGTTGTTCAGAGCGACATAGCGACAGAGCGATAGTCTCAGAGGTATGGCCATTTTCACAAGTCTCTAGCTCAACATATCCTAGCAGTGATGTGGTAATGGAGCTTACAATGCCACGTTGGTTGTTCGACGTGAGGAACGCCTTTGCATTTTTTCCCTTGGTGAGCTTTTTGACAACAAGCGTTGTCACCAGCACCATGTGCACAGTACATGGCTGCGGAAACTTTAAGTTTCCTCTTGACAAGTTGTCAATCATTGTGTTACCTTCCACATCTATGTTCCTTGTCTCCAGGGCGAGCACGCTGCTGCAAAATGCGCATGACAGCTTCTTCAGAGCTGAATGAGCACAATATCCAGCGATATAAGCAAGGACCTCCATGTCATGCTTTGGGTTGGAAATTTCATCATTTGAGATGTGAACAGAGAAGTTATGTTGCGATACTTCTGGGTCACTTTCACTGCTGATGTCTGGCTGCGGAAGCATCAGCAGCTTTTGCAGAAGAATTTTCTTTTCATACTTCAGAAGCTACCTCACAGAAACATAATATTGTGCACCAGCAAGCTGACGGTAGCGACCGAAGCGATCTTCAACAGTGTCAGTTTGAAATTTTCCCAGCAAGACATACTTGAACTTCAGTTCTTCTAGACAGTACCGCGACAGCTCAACAAGGGAGGAGCAAGTGAGTCTCAAACGCAGAATGTGTTTCCCTTGTCAAGCAGCCACGGCTCATGTTGACGCTGCTCCAAGCATCCAGCCAGTCTACCATGCCACTAAGGAAAACCAGCTGTTGATCCACCGTAGAATTTACTGGATTTTGAAGGGTGTCGTTCAGTCGGCGACATTTCGAAGGGGTCTTCACGTTGACGATTTTCCACCACGTCGATATGATGTTTATGAAGAGAGCTGTTGAACTGGCACATGTGGTTTCAAGGGCATCGCCACGCGTCTCAAATGCGTTTGATACAAACGGATTAATGACATTTAACAACAACTTTACATTTTGTCTCTCCATAGGTGTTGGATTGATTGCCTTGGAATTTAGCTTGTAGCCAAGCTTGAGAAGCGACGTCTGCTCCAGTGCATACAGCTGCCGTACGGCTTCAAATGATGCTGCTTTCATTCTGGGCTGCCCGTCGGGCAATATTCCTGACAGGCTGACTTCAGGAAAGTAAAAGCATATTCCTTCGTTTTTTGATTCATCCAGTTCTTCCTGACGCATTTCAGTATGTGCACAGGGTCTACAACATGAAACAGAGGCTGATTGTTGTCGCCTGGATGAAGATATACAATGCTTACTTCCTGTTTCTCTAAGAAAAACGACATCATTTTCCGGTTGAGAGAATCGTTGTCGGTAATTACAGCAATGACCGTGAAGCCCATAGATTCCACTTCTAAAATTACTTTCTTGCAGAACGCATGTAAGATTTCGGCAGTCATTTTAGCAACAGGAAGAATGTGAAACACATCTTTGTTTGACGACAAGCGACTGAAGCATGAAAACATGAGCGGTCTTGGCTGCCTCTTGAAAATTGGCTGCAGATCCAACTATGCTGCCCCCTTTATAATCGAAGTATGGCTTGATATGAATTTCATCAACCATTAGCGTCACCGTCTTTTCGTGCGGCTGCATGCACTTGATTCTTTCTCGAATGTAGGAGAGGAAGTTCGCTTCGTTTTGCTCCTTCAGTGGATCACCTCCATACTTGGAACAAACGCGGCGCAGGGTTGAAGGATGGGGTAAAGTCAACGTCGACGCTGATCTGGCAAAGTTATAGGCGTGCGGAGATATGGAGTGCAGGATGCTAGAAAACACTAATGTTTCAGCACTGTAGCGACGAATGGGGGCAGCGAGTGCGAGAGCTATTTGCTCATTTAGCAAACGAAACAAAGCACTGTGTTCTTCGGTCGTGTCACTGTCTTGGGACAGTTCATTCAATAGGAAGCCGATATGCTGCAACACTGACGCTGTTTTCGACGGACTTGCAACTTCAGGCGTCACAGTCATGTGGTTTTCCAGCTGCTGGAGCAGTGAGGACAACGTCCGGATGTCGCGCACTGCGTCTGGAACTGCGCATCCGCAAGGTAATGAAACCAGCTTGATCATACCTGCTGAGACTGCGAGTGAGAGATCAGCAAGCACAGTGACGGAAAACTTTGGGACCACTGTCATAATTGCCGCGGCACCCGCGAACACAACAACGTCCCATGTCGCATTGATCGATGTGTAATCACATGCTCACAAATACAACACCAATAAAATAGGACACGTGGGAACGGACGAAGACTCAGAGCAGTGCGATGCAGCACCAAGACTAACGCAGTCTAACCAGCGAAGCAGGTAGCGATGAAAGGCAAACCTGTCGTGGCTTGTCCGCCGTTCGGGGTAAAAAAGTGCGCGGGGTGGCGAACACCACCACCTGAGCAACGCGTCCTCGGCCAATGGACAGTCAGTGATATGTCCGGGGAGGGGTTGAGGCTGCCACCCAGGATACCAGGATCCGGCGAAGGACGACTCTTGCGACGCGTCTCACGAACAAGTAGAACATGCGTTTAATTTACATATTTGCAAGAGAAGTACATTGCAACGAGAGCGTGCAGACGCGCCTTTCCATCACAACGGCCCAGAGCGCACTCGAGACGAGCGGGCCAGCGAAGTCCAGAGAGAGAGCACAGCACACACTCGACACGCTCCTTTTATAGCCGTCCGTGCACGCGCTAGACGCTGACTGTGTGTCCCAGCGACGCTGATGTGCAATTCCTGCGGCGCACACAGACGCCTCCCGCGTTTCTGCAGGACGTCGAAAGCGTTTCACCGTTACGCCGATGAGCGTCCCTTGCAAGCCACCTCCTTGCTGTGCCGGTCATAACATCGGACAACTAGCGTGACGTATGTCGTCTGGAGAGAGGGGTATGAACGGGCCTTGTGAATAGTCTAGATGGTGTTGGCGTAACGCGCATCGCTCATTGGGGTGGATATAGCTGATTGGGATCGCCTCAAAGTACAGTGGTGGCATTATTGCAGTGAGTCGGGCAGGGGACTTAGCACCCGTATGTCCAAATTTGTGTCATTGTTAATCCAAAAAATACGCATTCCCCAATGTGATCTCAGCCCTTCCTCCGTTATGCGGGCATGGCAAGATGAGCTCGTCGAACGGTACCAACCTATTATGCTCGCTTCTTCGCTCAGAGCTGCAGCTTGGTGCTCTATGCGTGCACCATGTGTGCACCCTGAGGTGCTAAGGTATGTCCGTAGAGCTCTGCATCGTCGACCAGGCTCGCCTGCTCTCCCGCTAAGCTCTACCGCACCAGCTGCTGTGGGTACGCGTGAGTTTCAGGCATTCACTCAACACTTTCAGTCAATGGCTGAATCTGTTGCTAATGTCTGTTACCTAAGATTCTTTTCTTCGCATCCACTGCTAGATTCACTTCATGATTTCAACATGTCACATGGCGTTCTGCTATGACCGCTATTCGATAATGAAATAAAGGGTGCATTAGGCGCAATGAAAAAGGGATCAGCCCCAGGGCCTGGCGGACTGCCTGCAGAGTTTCATGTACAGTTCTGGCCTATCATTGGTCCAATTATGTCACGCGTCATTCGCAATTGTTTACGAGATATTACCCTTCCAACTTCTTTCCACAAAGGCCGTATAACACTAGTTCCCAAAAAGGACCCAAATGTCCACGCGACCCGAGAAATTAGGCCCTATTACCCTGCCTAATATAGATTACGAGCTCTTGGCCAACATCTTGGTGCGCTGAATCAGTCCATTTTTGCAACATTAATTGCTCCCCACCTGGTCTGTTATGCTCCGGGCCGAGAAATGCACACCCATACGTGGTTCACGCGTGACATCAATTAATACACCGCTAGCCAATGTGCGCAAGCTCTTGGCTAGTTTCCTTAGATCAGGAGAAAGCTTTTGATTTCATATAACATGGGTACTTACTGAATGTTTTACGTGCATTCGGATTCCCGGATAAGTCCATAGACCTCATTCAGGCGATGTACACTAATTCAGAAAGTAACCTTTACATAGATTCCCGTGAGAGTCACCCATTTAAAGTCGCGCGTGGGGTCCGTCAAGTGTGTTTCCTCTCCCCAGTGCTATTCATCCTTGCATTAGTACCCTTCCTAAGGGTCGTTGAACATCGCCCGCAGATTCGAGGCTTACCCCTACCTGGTAACACTCAATTAAAAGTCACTGCATATGCAGATGAGATTACTCTATAAGTACACAATGAACTGTCGCTGCAGTATGCTCTTGATGCTTTCCATAATTTCGGCATCGTCTCTGGTGCAAGGTTAAACTTTTCTAAAAGCCAGTATTGTTTTATTGGCAACCCCAGCGGTCGTATCAGCATCACGCCACCTTTACAGTGGTCTTCTAACATTACAATACTGGGCATTTGGTGTACAGGACAGCATTGGTCATCCGTTGTATGAACTCGTCAACGTGCACGTAAAAGAAGCCAGGAAGTTCGAGTTACCCCTCTTGGAACGCTCATACTTATCTCAAACAGTGTACCTCTGAAAATTTTGGTACCTTTGCCATTCTGTTAAGTCACCGTTCCACGTCTGCAGGAAAGTGCAAAGCTGCACTTTCCTATAACTCATGTTTTTTGGTTCTGGTTTTTGGTGCAGTGTTAGCTCAACCACGAGATCGAGGTGATTTTGCATTCCCCGACGTTTCCGTCACAGCTTCTACATTATGCCTCCACACTCAATTGCGAATACTAAACAATGATGGCACGCCCGCTCAGGCACTGGCTCGCTACAATCTGGGGCCATCACTACGTGTCTTCCTGTGGGATAGCCTAACTACCCAAGGTCGCCAATCAACTGAATTGCCATCTTTGTATCGAGCCCTTCTGACATTTCACCGACGGTTGGAGGCTACGTGCCCAGAGAAAGACGTGGCCGAATCTAAAGTGGTGGACACAACGACCGCTCTGCTACGGCCCTAGGTGCCCTAGCATGGTCAGTCTATAATGAACTGCCCTTGGAAACCGATAACTGGAGCAGTGTTGCCAGGACATCTCCGGAGTTTATCTGGCGGTAGGGCTGAAGTTTGCTCTTCACTCGAGATCGGTTGCAGCGATGGCAGGTGGTTCGCACTTCCACTTGCCCCAATTGTGTCATGGTCGAGACCAATCAACATGTGACAATAGAGTGTGTGGTCTCCCGACTTTTTTGGGCGAGCGGCCCATGCTGCTTTTCAGGGACAAGATGTGCGAACAATCCTTCCGATGGCCGATTCCCATGCGAGCGCTTCTCGGCTCTTTTAATAGTTGTGGGGCTGTTCAGCCTTTGGCAAAACTGATGCGAGGCCATGGCTGCGAACTGCTGCCTGCTTTGTGGTCGATGCTGGGCTGACTGAGACGAGAGATTCTCGCGTTCCTCTCTGAGGAGCTTTTTTTTCTCGGGGAGCCCTAGTTTCTGCGGCATTGGTCGTGCCCTTTCGTCAATGTTGAACACGTAAGGGTAAAAGTGATTTTTCGACCGACCTGGTGCTTAGCAGCACCCGTTGAGTAGTTATTCATAATTTAGTTTGCAACGAATTGCTTCATTGCATCGTTACACCCTTCATGTATTGCATCGTTACACCCTTGTATCATGATGTTATTGTGTACTTTTATGACAACAATGTCATGTATAATAGGACAATGATGTTTTCGTTGCAACGCTTGATGTTTCCGTGGTACATAGATGTGCCGAAGTGTGTGTGCCCAATACTGGAATGTTATGATACTTATGTTTTCTGTACATAGTGTAAATAAACTGTTTTTAAACAGCTCACTAGCAAACTCTGCCTGTGTCGGCCTTTCGAGGTGAGAGCAGGGGAGCGTAGAAGAAGAGAGGGTACGGAATGTGCATGTGCAACGGAGGTCTAAACACAACGCAGGGCGTATACGAACGAACGCCTACAGGGTAAGATAAAGTTTATTCAAGCTCAATGAAGGAGAAAGAGGGGAGAGCAAGCGCAGGCGTGCAGACGCTGCCTGTGTTGGCTTTGGAAGGCGAGAAAGAGGGTAACAGAGAGAAAAGAGAGTGAAAGGGGCACAAAGATGCAGTAAGGATAGCCATGCCGCACACCGGATTGTGCTCGATCAACAGAAGCTTCGCATCTAAAAAGTTATAGAGTGAGTAGGACTGTGGATTTGAAACATCAACGCCTTGTTCTGTCGAGGCGCTCGGTCACTAGCATACACCGTCTATCATACTAGCGGTGAGCTATTTGTGTACTTAAGTTTGCGTTCGGGGTACTGACATCTCAGAGTTTTTTAAGCAAGTTGACCCAACACATGCGAAATGTCCCAAAAAGTTAACGACCATGCTTTTGAACGGTATCGCCTCGCCGTGTGTCCGTGCTTATTCGCGCCGCGTGCACAGATATTAGACCTGAAAGGCATCCGCATTTTATCTTTCTCTGCGGCACAGTCTAGATTGGCACCAGTTATGGAAGTTAGGCTATTGATTGGGAAAGCAAGGCGAACACAGCCTATTTATATTTGCGTGTTGTACCTTTAAAAGCGAAGCTTTTCTTTTGTTTTTATAAAGGACATATGCTATGACCAAGGTTTTCTTGTGTCGCAGATTGAAACTTATTATCATGGTGAACTGTCTCACACTCAGTGACCACCAAAACCTTTTTAATAATAGCCAAGAATAGAAGTTGAAACTTGAAGCTCCTATATAGAATGAATGTTCCCCAAACATGTAATTCCTTGTTTAGTGGGCCAGTGTAGTGAGTGGTAGAGTCTGCCTGATTTCTGCAGCAGATAAGCCCTATAGAAAGTTCACAGCACACAGGACACAGCTGCGATGGTTCAGCTTTGCTGGAGGGTGCAAAGCCATGGTATTCCGGTCTCCACAAGGAATCGATTGACGACTGCTACACCTTCGCCCAGAAAGGGGTAACCAGAACGCAGGCCCCCCCAGGACCTCATTGACGTTATTAAAGACGAGAATCTTTCTTGGGAAACTCCGACGAAAACATTTTGGTCTGTCTGTCTGTCTGTCTGTACATTTGTCTGTCTGTTCTTAACAATACCTCAAACGGCCAACCCCATCCGCAGCATCCACCAATATTGCTCAAGGTTTAGCGTTCATACTTGTGCGAATTGTCAAATAAAAAAAAGCAATAATTGCGCATATCTGAGGTAGCATAACGTCGATGTTTTGTATGTGTGCTTTTATACTCGAGAAGGCACACACTAGTAATTCTAAACATCGTAGCGTTAAACACGCTGCACTGGCAGTGCAACGCGATGCTCAAAAGGCCAAGTGTTACCAACGCTTTGCTAAAACGACACGGTGGTGGCACCTGTCTGTCGCAATGCGTTCTACACTTTATCATCTACGAGAATGGTACTGCATCTTTCTCCGCAGGCGCGCATACCTTCCTTCATTTCCGAAGATAAATGCCAGATGGCGCTCGTGCCTAACGTGCCTCGATGCGCTCGTTCGCCTCCGCTGCACACTCGAGGTACTACAGCGCAACGCCCCAGAATACCATTCACCCATTTTCTTGTGCAGATGTTTCTTGTGCAATAAATGTTTTGTTCACTCTCTCAAGACGCAAGACTATCGTCTTTAGACGACATTTGCAGTGTAACATGCAGATCCGAGGGCCAATTTTTGTCTTCCTGTCATTGCCAGTGTGCCGTCGACAGAAGGTTACTATAATCATGAACAGTCACGCGTTCTCTTGTCTTCTTCATCGCGTTCATCTTATTCCACTGTACCGCATTCTCTCCCCAAACCCTCCTCTACCACGTAGTCTTACTTTCTTTGGCGGGGAATGCAATAACTCTGATGAGTGAGAGAACTGAGTACAGTTAGAAAGCAAAAGAAAGCTACAGAAAAATAGAAGCCCCTGCCGAGAAACTTCTTGACCAGGTGGAACTGGAACCAACCAGCTTTCTTAAGATCTGTAGATGAGTGGCACAGTAACATGACTATCTGGGCACACCAGCGGAGCATAGAATATCCTTGAATGGTATAGAATAGCAATCGGGTGGGATTGAGAAAAGTAGGGATAGAAAGAAAATAAACACAGATGAAAAAAAGCAAGTAGACAAAGAAGGAGACAGAACTTAGGTTAAAAAAATAAATAAGAGAGTAAGCGTAGCCGTTCATACTAAAGTATAGAAGGGGGTGGAAAAGAGACAAGTGTGAGGGAAAGGCATAACAGAGCCACAACCATCTCACTGCCCATAAGATATTATGAATGGTGCAAAAAGACGATGTAGTTAAAGCAAACTGCTTAATTTTATTCAAATTACCCTGGTTTATGCTGCGTACCAAGCAGCATTGCTCGGGGCCTCCACAAGCTTCATCACCACGCCGCGGTGGTCTAGTGGCTAAGGTTCTCGGCTGCTGACCCGCAGGTCACGGGATCGAATCCCGGCTGTGGCGGCTGCATTTCCGATGGAGGCGAAAATGTTGTAGTCCTGTGTGGTCAGATTTGGGTGCACGTTAAAGAACCCCAGGTGGTTGAAATTTCCGAAGCCCTTCACTACAGCGTCTCTTATAATCATATGGTGGTTTTGTGCGTTAAACACCACATATCAATCAATTCACAAGCTTGGCCATCCACATAGGTATGTAGCGCTGCCTGACTCATTACTGCAGTGGTATATGCAATTAATAATCTTACCAAATAAGCATTCTTCATTTATTTCTCTCCAGTGATGACATTTGCGCCGGACAGTTGAAACATCAAGCGACTATTTCATATACTACGTTACCCACTGACGCTACTTTTGTGATAGTGGTTTTGCGTTGGTGATATTGAGGCCGCGTGCTAACTCGTTAGTCAGATGAGCCCCCTTGTCCCGCTTGTACACCCACCTATGAGAGCAGCATTTGCCCTCAGCTTCAATTCAAGTATGTTCCTGCAAATACACTAGCAGCAATATCCCCTATCGATTAGTTTTCAGACATTCTTTTTTTTTGCATCCTTGTATCTTGATTCTCGTAACAGCTCACTTTGATATAATTGATCACTCGCCAACTAATTGCGCACAAGCTATAGAAAAGCCCTATAATACGGATTCCTCGTCACTCGTGTAATACCGACTGGGACCTTCGCCTGGTCGAAAAAACAGAGATAGAGAACCACGCGGCACGCCCCAAACGCGGCATCTGGCGGCCGACAATGGGACACAATGACGGAGAGGCGAGAGTGCACGCATAGCGAATCTGCACTCGGAGACCGTTAACGATACGCCACTGAAATTCCTGCACGACGGTTCTTTTCAGCGGCTTCTCATTAGGCAATTGCCTCCACACACTCCGCGTCGCTTGTCTCTGCCAGCCCGTTGCCTTCATTAGCACCTCCACGAATGCGTGGATTCAATTTAGAGCTCCCCATCGCCTTCATTCCCAAATAGGTGCACTGTTAGGATGCTTTAATTATGTGCAGTCGTTTGGGAGTTGCTACCAAACAACACATGAGGGTCGTTTTTAATCGTGCTGTAACTTGAAAAGGAGCGATTCTGTATGTGTGCCCAATATGACGTACCCGAAATACGTTACTTTATATTATGATTCGCGCTCTGCGTTTTTGTGTGCTGAAGTATAATCTTTTATTTCACGATTCAGCTTATTAATTTCAGTACAGTTCATAACAATTTGGCTCCGTAGCAGTTGCCCTTTCATAATGGTTCGCAAGGCTGCTTGCATATGGCATGTAAGTTTATGTACGCGAAACAGAATCTTTTTGTTATTTTGCTTCGGTATGACGCATGCATATACTGACCTTTTTAATCGAGAAGTAAAAGAGGAAAGTTTTAAAACGGGACACAAAAAAGAACATGGACAAACGCTGATGCACAAAAGGCAAACATAAACGGACTGAACAAAAAGAAAATGACTGAATGACAAGACTTTTTGACCTAATCGAAAGTGTTCTTCGAAAAACAATATTTTTTTTTCGGAAAAGCACTTGGGACTCCAAAGCTCTATTCTACCTTTTAACTGTTGTATGGAGTGCTTGTTCATAGAAGTAGATCTCATCAGTAGATCTCATGTGGCGTTGTCATGCTCACCATCAAGTGGTCAATAGATGTATAAATGAATTGTAGCAATGCTCAAAAACAAGTTGAAATGACTAAATGTGGTAACACATTTTATAAATAATAGAAATAGTCATGAGAAAATTGGGATATCTTGTATGACCACACCAAAAAAGTTGTAGATCGCACGTACCGTGGAAATCAATGATGTGCGAAGCACGAATGAGAAAGGTTGAACTGTGTGAATGAGAAAGGTTGCACTGGTTGAACGTTACCAGGCGGACGTAAATTATGCCGTACATGACTTCCATGTGATGATTATCATGTTTACGCTTGGCACTTTTGTTCATCGTTCATTAACGTCACGTAATACCGCATTCGGTACATTTGTCGCTAGCGAAACAGCCATGAGCGCGCTATGAGCGTAGCATGTAGTCATGCTTTACATGACACGCATGTCATGATTATTACGTTTGGGCATGATATTTCACATTCTTCATCCTGTAACATCACGTAATACCAAATTTGGTATATGTAAAGCCAGCAAAATGGCCGCGAGCGAACTATGAGCGTAGCATGTAGTCATGTTCTTACATGACACGCATGTCATAATTCTCATGTTTGCACCAGTCACATACCAACGTGATCCATTCAAGTCCTGTAATACCAAATTTGGTATATGTGAAGCTAGCGAAACGACTACCAGTGCATCATGAGCGTGGCATGTGGTCATGTTCTCACTTAACACGCATGTCATGATTATCATGTTTGCACTAGTCATATACCTTCATCGTCTGTTCACGTCACGTAATACCAAATTTGGTGGATGTGAAGCTAGCGAAACGACCGTGAGCGCATCATGAGCTTGGCGCGGAGTCATGATCTTGCTTGACACACATGTCATGATTTCCACGTGAAGGCCTGTCACCTATATTCGCCATGCAGTCATGTCAACCATACCAGTTTTACGATTTCATGTGAACAAAACCACACCAGGAGTAGCAAGACCATGACATGTGAATCTTGACATTCATGACATACATATTTTGATAGTCGTGTTATGACTAGTCATATATGCTTGTCATACAACCTTATTATGTCATACTAATTTTTGCATAGCTTCCATTATTCAAATGGCCAGGAGAGCTAATAGTCATTGGCGGATAGATAGATAGATAGATAGATAGATAGATAGATAGATAGATAGACAGATAGACAGATAGATAGATAGATAGATAGATAGATAGATAGATAGATAGATAGATAGATAGATAGATAGATAGATAGATAGATAGATAGATAGATAGATAGATAGATAGATAGATAGATAGATACGTTCAAACTCACCGAAGTTCGCTAAGAAATGCTTCGCACTTAAAACCTTTCAGAAACATGTGGTTCACTCCAGCATCACTCTAGAGAGGGTGCAACCGCTTCGCAGAGCGCGCGATTTCTCTTCCCCCGGTGTTCTAAGGGAAACAATCTGATAGAACTCGCGGCAAACATTATGTATCTGACGTGCCATAACAAGCAGGAAGTCGATGAAGCGAAAAAAAAAATAAGCGTGAAAGTCGTACACCAAGTTTATAAAATTCTTTTGAAGATTCTGTTTGTGCAGGGGTACCAATGTTAACTTAAAACGTCAACGTCACTGACGCCGGTGGGAGACGTTTTACTGTATAACGCAATTAGAGGGTTTTAAGGCTTGATCAGCCGCGCCAGGTTTTCAATATGCTTACGAGCTGACCTCTTCTCTTTTCTTGATCCAACCGCACTCCATGCGCTTGAAGAGCGCGCATGGACAGAAAAATGAATCAGTCTATGCACGTTACACGAAATATCGGTGATGAACTTCCAGTACAGACATGTTAGTGTTGCGCAACGTTTAGGAAATGGCGAAGCATACGCAAGCAACATTAGGTTGAGTTAAAGAGGGTGTCGCATCTGAACACGAAAAATCCATCGCTAGCACACCAGCTAACGCGCTGGCTATACACCACGGAAAATATTATAATAGTTATTCGCAAAGTTATTTCATGTCTTGACAAGGCAAACAATATTTCTTTCTTTTTATAGATAGATGCTTATATTTTCATCGTTTTGTTGCTCGCTGAACCTAAGTTCATATATGTATTTTCGCACAGTATGTTCATTCTTGCCTGATATTTCGGGTAAGTGTACTTTTGACTAGTGGTGCTTTTCATATAGATATTGATGATAAGCAAAACACTGAACTAATAATAATGATAAAATTAGTATTAATATACTGTTATATATTATTTACATTTATAATAACCACAATAACACTTGGATTCCCACATTAAAGTATAGACATTATTCTGATGTCCTAGTGGGGCGGTTCAGAAATACCGACCAGCTGTTCTTCAACATACGCCTTAATCTCATTACAGGGCTCTCAAGCATCTCGTCTCCATCGAAAATGCAGCCGCCGCATGCCGGATTCGATCCTGTGGAATTCTGGTCAGCAGATGTTAAGCATCACGCTAAAAACCATCAACTGGGGCGGTATGATTGTCAACAAATTTCACAAAGCCAGATCCGCCAGCCACCACCAACATTGTAATCTTAATCTCTGCAGCAGCTTTTAATCAGTGGTATCGACGGTCTGATTTATAGAACGTCGCACGTTCTATTCCCGCAGCGGAATGTATTGTCATCATTAGCGATAGCAAAACGAGAATCATTAATTTTTCGGAAACAGCTGAATCTCACCGGAAGCGGCAAAACTTCTGGCCGTCAAAAGGGTAAACCGAAAAATTAGCCTATTTTGGAACCCAGCACACACTTCCGTTCCCCGCAACGAGGGGATTTACGAGTTAGCCCGAGCTCTCAACTTCCGGTTGACGACGGAGCCTCTTTCCCCCGACTGCCAGAGCATGGGCGAACGTTTGCAAAATTATTGGTTTCAAGGGAGACCGGATAAAGGCATAAATGGGAGGCAGTCGCATGGTGGTGCCTGCACTCTCAAATTTTATAAACCCCATCTGGGCATATTTATTTATTATTTTTATTTGTGGAATACTGCAGGCCAAAAAAGGCCCAAGCAGGAGGGGCACAAACACAACCACAAGATCAGTACATGAGTAACACAGCTTGACTAAAATACATCTGTGTAAGAGAAGAACGAGTAGAAGAGAAACATCAAAAGAAAAAAAAATCAAGCGATATTGGGAGGGGGGGGGGGGTCAAGATTCACAGAATTAAACATTGGGTTCATCAAGATGAACCCAATGTTTAATGAACCCAATGTTGCCATGCATATTGCCATGCATAGGCGTTTACGGCGCAGTGTTCTGCCTAAGCTTCACGCTGTGCTCACAGCTGGACCCCTCGGCATATCCTGCTCGTACTATACGAGCGCGTACGGGGCTGGCCAGGCCTCGCTCATTCGGTACGCCGGTGTGTCACCACGTGTTAGTTATGCCAACGTCACAAAACATTATCGCTGCTACCCACTAGCCACTTTTAATCAACCAATCGACATACCAACGTTACAGTTTTACTGCAGAAAAGCTTGTGTTGGGGCAAGTTAGAACATACTGCAGTAAAAAGGCTTCGCAGCGAAGTTGAGGACAAAAAACTGGATTGCCACAGGGCGCTTTTCCCAAGTCAGTTTAGTTTGCGTCCTCAAATTTCGCAACGCAGCCTTTTTCTGCAGTTTTACCGCATTGGCTTCGACCTGCTTGGTTTTTCTTTCGAATCAACTGTGAGAAACAAGTGGATAGCCGGGGCTAATGATTACGTTGCACGCTACGCTATTACGCGAGCTCTGCCGATGAGTTGTGCGACTGCCATTGGTGACTTCCTGTTACGGGACGTTACCTTGGTTGCCGGTGTCCCAAGCTAGCTGCTCACAGATGGTGGCCATCTCCCAGGTCATCGCGGATATCCTGCATTCCTGTTTCACGCATCAAAAAAAAAAAAACTGACTGCAGCGTATCATCCTCAAAACAGTGGCCTAACGGAATGTTTTAATCACACTGTTACGGATACGTTCACCATCTATGTGCCGCCGCACTACCGCGACTGGAATATTTCACCAGTGAGTATGCTCGTGACGCTATTGCACGAGCCATTTGTGCGCGTCAGCTCGCCCGCGCTTGTCTAACAGCGTTGTAGAGACACCTACCAAATCGGTGAAGTTGGTACAACGTTTCACATTGAGACACGTATTTGACTGCGGAATCATTGCGCTACTGTGGTTGCCTCATAGTGAAGTGGACCTACTTGAAAAATATTTTGTCGTTATACGGTACTTTACCACATACTGTGGCAAGTAACACCTGTTTTACTTATGAGATCAGCCGCATCTTTCCACCGTCATGCCAGTTATGTCCAACAACACTGCACAAGGGAAGAGATATGGTTGTGTTGGTAAGGCATTGGGTGACATTTAGCATAGTTAAAACAAGGAGGGAGGAGAAAACGCGTGTGTTAACTTTCAACCAAGTTATTTATTGTAGAAAGTTAGCGCACGTGTTGTGTTCTTCCTTTTCGTCACTGTGTTGCATTGCGCCAAATATTACCTACGAATAACAGTGGACATAGCAGTCATTAAATCGAGCGAAAGAACGACAGAAGGTAGACCGGCGCGAGCTGTTCGTATCTTCCTTTGCTTCCTCATTTGCCTTCCCCTCTAGAAAGTGTAGATTTGCAAAGCGGACGGTACAATTCCTATTAACCACCCATAGTGTTCCCGATTTGGATCCTTGTGTCTAAGCATAACTTATTATGTCTATAGTTTTCCAGCATACATTATCTGTCACAATGAGAACGCCCAATGTATTATAGAGGTCTTGGCACAAAACATCTAAGAGGCTACCCTAAATCATCAACTGTGAGTGTGACTGTCGCACTCACCAATAGCTGATCGTGGGCCCTGCTGTAACATTTGCGTTTCTAGCGTTACCGAAGCGAATATCAGAGGCTATACGCAGAGAGAAGCACGCTATTAGCGATTTTTTCCATTTTTAGTCTTCATTCATAGGTAACCTTATGGTGTTACATCATATGCATAATATATAACGGCATTTTGGGCTGACCCAACTCATGGCATTTTTTTTTGCACGCCCATGCGGTGCTGTAAATTTGTCTGGCCACGACGCATGCAGTGCCGCACGTTCGACCGGGGTGGCCACGACACGAATGCACTATACCACGCCATTGTGGAAATTAGCGCTGTTGCGTGGTGTTACCCCATAATTTGGAGGGCACTGGCAGACGATGCGGTGACGTTGCATCAGTGCAGGAGTCATTCACAGGTGGCAGAGCTCTCGTCGCCAGCCTTAAAGCAGCTGTCCCTGCTGATGCTACACGAGAAATACACAGACCACATTATACTCTACGTGGATGAATCGGCAACTGCTGCAGGGATCTGTAGGAGCTGTGAACTTCCCAGCGAAAATCAAAATGTATCATTTCAGAACTTCTGATAAGACTACATTGACTGCTGTGGAGCTGACAGTACTCCACAGTGCGCTTCGGCAGATTGAACTAGAGCCACCTCGAAAATGGGGCATGTTCACAGCATAGAGTTTCCTAATATACACTACAGGGAACTCTGGCGCTAGTGTCTATGGGAGCTGAAACGCACGGCGCCCCTGCGAGCATGGGAATGATGAGTAGTACACACATTTGTCTAATCTTCGTACTTCTGGACTGCTTTTGGATCCGTGTGTGTTCGTGTGGCTTGAAGCTGTTTTCTAACGAAACGAAAATGAGCAAATGTTCAGCGATTGCGCTTCACCACCTTATTTTTTTAGGCACTTACCTTTTCAAATCTGGTCACAAAGTTCAAAAGGGTTGAATCTTTCATTCAAAACGAAACGGAAACACGACAATAAACAAAGCCGCAAGTATGATTCGCCACCCGCAAGTACGAAGACTAGTCAATGTGTGTACTACCCGAAATTTCCATGGTCGCTGAACGATCGCAGCGCCAGAGTCCCCTCTAGTTAAGTTAGGGAAACTCTATGGTTCACAAGACTCCAATTCAGCTATGCAGTGTATGTGGTAAGCTTTGTGTCGTGGGGCTCAAGATTAACTAGTATTCACTCACGAGCACGTAATATAGCACATTCTATGTGAAACACAACCGGTTTCGTGCATACCCACCCACCATCCGGAACTATCCCTTATTCGAAACTAGAGTCCTCTGCTACTGTGGCTTGGGAGTGTCATTCACGAACAGTTTTGCTTATGAATTGGAAATGGCAGACAGTGCAGCGTGTGATCACTGTGACGGTGAGAAATAATTACACACGTTGAGATTTTACTCGATATTGTTCCCAAAGAAAACAACTTTTGGCAACATTAGCATGCATGGCTCGATGACCGCCCGCTTTCGAAGCAGTGAATTCGGTTAGGCCAGAACGTTCAAGCTTCCAGCCAGACAGCGACGAAGGCGCTGCTGAAGTTTCTGCGGTCAACGGGACTCGCAAAACAAGTATGACACTGCTGTACTTCAGTGTGCGCGTGATTTCTTTTTTTCTTTAACTTTCTCTTCCCCCTACTTACCTTTTTATGTCATTTATTCTTCCCTAGCAAGGGTAGCAAACCGAAAATTTTCTTCTGCTTAACCTCTCTGCCTTTCACCATACCTTTTTAATACTTTCGAGCAATACGAAGCACAGCTCACCAGCTATGACCGAGAGGTGCCGCTTTCAATACTGGGTCACGTTAAGCAGGCGGTAGGAGCCAGTGGAGCCCTGGACTTAGGCACCCAACCATCGAGCTCATGAACCCTGTCCCGAACCTTCGCGAATAAAGTTTTTAAACGCAAAGCATTTCTTAGCGAACTTTGGTGACTTTGAGCATATCATCTATCTATCTATCTATCTATCTATCTATCTATCTATCCTATCTATCTATCTATCTATCTATCTATCTATCTATCTATCTATCTATCTATCTATCTATCTATCTATCTATCTATCTATCTATCTATCTATCTATCTGCCTACGACTTTTAGCTCTCCTGGCCGTTTTGATAATGGTATCGATACGAAACTTTGTATGGCTTTACATGACTGTATGAAGAACATATTTGACTAGTCATAACTTGAAAATCATCATATGGATGTCATAAATGTCATGATTTACATTTCATGGTCCTGGAGCTCTTGCGGTGGTTTCGTTCACCGGGCATGTTTCAAAACTGGTATGGTATGACATGATTGTATGGTGAACACAAGCGACCGACCCTAACATGAAAATTATGACATGCGTGTCATGTAAAAACATGACTACATGCCAAGCTCCTAATACGCACGCGGCAGCTTCGCTAGATTCACTTATACCAAATTTGGTATTATGGTACGTGAATGGATGACGAAGGTATGTGACTGGTGCAAACATGATAATTGTGAGATGCATGTCATGTAACAACATGATTATATGCCACGCTAATGATGCGCTGGCGGCCGTTTCGCTAGCTTCACTTACACCAAATTCGGTATTACGGGACGTGAATGGATGATTAAGGTATGGTACTGGTGCAAACATCATAAACAGGAGATGAGTGTCATGTAACAACATGACTACATGCTACGCTCATGATGCAATCGCAGCCGTTTCGCTAGCTTTACATGTACCAAGTTCGGTATTACGCGACGCGAACGGACGACATAGGTAAATGGCACATACAAACATGATAATCACGACATGCGTGTAATGTAACAACATGACTACATGCCACACTCGTGATGTGCTCGCGGCAGTTTCACTAGCTTCACAAATGCCGGATTTGGTATTACGTGACGACAATGGAAGACGAAGGTATGCGACTGGTGCAAACATGATAATCATGAGATGTGTGTCATGTGAGAGCATGACTACATGCCACAGTCAAGGAGGTGCGAATACATTGCGACATGACTTGGTGCGCGGGCTCAGCGGCGTTCATTTCGTCGCGTCTCGCGGGCGTTGCTACGCAAGGCACCAGTCCTGCCGCATACTCGCTGATTCCCGTCACGCTGCGTTGCTTTGACGTATGCGCTTCTGAGCGCGTCCGGCGTTCGTTTGTCACGAAAAGAGGAAGACGCAGTGTAGTCTGGGTAACGTGTCGGCACGAAATACAGCATGCCGCATTTCGCACCGGTTACCGTCGGGGCGCGCGGATCGTGCCTGGCGTCATACTATAGAGTGCTCGCGTTTTGCTAAACTATCGTCACTGTGCCCAGCGTGCGTGTGCATCAACGCTACATTGGAGGGTATTGGGCCCTTTATGATGCGCTCGCGGCCGTTTTGCTAGCTCCACATATACGAAATTTGGTGTTAAGTGACGTCAATGGATGAAGAAAGTATATGACTGTTGCAAAGATGACAATACTGACACGCATGTCATGTAAGAACATACAATATACCACGCTCATAGCGTGCTCGCGGCCGCTTCGCTAGCTCCCCACATATACTGCATTTGGTATCACGTCACGTGAATAGATAGCGAAGGTAAACGACACATCCAAGCATGATAATCATGACACGTAAGTCATATACGGCATAATTTATTTCCACTTTGTAACGTTGTGCTGATTTTAATATCACATATCAACCTTTTTCTTTCGTGCTTCACATATCATCAATTCCTATTTTACGTGGGATCTGTTAATTTTCTGTTAGTTGGGAGGCGGCCACGCCGCTCCAGCAGTAAACGTGACAGTCGGACCATGCCAACAGAAAAGAACAGCCAGTTTTATTCACACTCGTGAATATATATAGGAAAGTAAGGGGGAGAGGGAAGGGGGATAAGATTGTGCACATGCGCACTTGAGAGCTTGGGTCGCGTCGTTCAATGGGTTACAGCATTTCTTCCCCCTTAGTAGCCAAAACGCACGACCGGTTTCTTGGCTCGTGTGGAGCGACGTAGTACGTATGGTTGCGATTTTGGGGTACTCTGAGAGGTAGCCGGCGTCGTTGTTTCTAGTCGTACCGGCCCTGGGGAAACCGGTGTAGATGGCCTCGACATGTCGTCGGCTGCTGGCGTTTCATCTGGGCTCCGCTTGCGAACTTGATCCACGTGGCGGCGGACAAGGCCATCCACAGTCTTTACCTCCAGGAGGCGAGTGCCACGCGTGGCCTCCACTGTGCCTGGGAACCACTTGTCTCCGGCGCCGTAATTTCGCACGTACACGTAGTCTCCCGGTGCGATATTCCAGCCTGGGTCACTCGCAGCTTTGGCAGGATAGACTCTGGAAGGAAAAGACATCTCCATTCTTGTGCGCAGACGGTATCCTAATAGCCTCTCTGAGGGAGAAGGACCCTCCTGGTGTGGTGCGTTCCGATAATTGCACAATACACGTGCCAGTGAGGTGAGGAGGCAAGTGCCGCCTATCTTCTTCAAGCCATCTTTGATAGTGCGCACGGCTCGCTCTGCTAGTCCATTACTCTGGGGGTGATAGGGAGGTGTTCGAATATGCGCAATGCCATTGCGCTCCATGAACTGCTCGAACTCTCGTGCCGTGAATGGCGTCCCGTTGTCAGAAACCACCGTGCGCGGTATACCAAAACGGCTAAATATCGTTCTGAGGGCCTCGACTGTGCTATGCGAGTTGGCCTGCGACACGGGAAGCGCCTCAATCCACTTGGTGTACGCGTCGACAACGATGAGTAACATTTTCCCTTTTACTGGTCCCGCATAGTCCACATGTAACCGCGACCACCTTTCGTGCGTCTCGGGCCAATTTACTGGTTCTTTTGCCTGAGCCATCGGCAACGCTTGCACACAGTTTTGGCATGTCGCCACAACGCGCTCGATGTCTTGCTCTACGCCGGGCCACCAAAATAACGATCTTGCCTTCGCCTTCATGGTGGAAATTCCTTGGTGGGCTTTATGCAGTAGCCTTAGCAACTTCCCGCGTGCTGCTGTCGGCACTACAAAGCGATGGCCCCAGTAAAGAAGTTCTTCACTAACAGACAGCTCATGCCGCCTTTTGTAAAAATCGGCGATTTCTGTAGTTTCCGTGTCGAGTTTTTTCGGCCAACCTTCCCGGGTATACTTGCGTACCTGGAAAAGTACCTCATCCGCGACGGCGAGTGCCTGGAATTCCTTCCATGGCAGGGCCGGCTGATCCCACTGGTCCAGGGTCAGAACTTGAGCTTCGTCCTCCTGGTCCACTTCTTCCTGCAACGGTTGGGGTAGACGGCTAAGAGCATCAGCATTGCACATCAGTTTACCCGGTCGATGTTGCAACCGATAACGGTAGGCACCAAGTATGATGGCCCAACGCTGAATGCGCGCAGCGGCCATAGCCGGCGTCTGACGATCCGCTCTTAGGAGACCCAACAGTGGTTGATGGTCGGTTAGAAGCGTGAACTGTCTGCCCAGCAGATAATCTCGGAATCGCGTGACGCCATAAACCAGAGCCAACGCCTCACGTTCAATCTGTGCATAATTCTTTTCTGCGGCAGTAAGCGTCCTGGATCGAAATCCAAGGGGCTGATACTGTCCTTCAATTCGGTGGAATAGTGCCGCTCCCACACCGTAGGGTGACGCGTCGCACTCCAGAAATAGCTCTCGTGCGGGATCGAAGTGAGTTAACACAGGCGCGGAACACAAAACGTCTTTTGCTTTTCGGAAGGCATCGTTTTCGCGCTCAACCCAAGACCATTTCGATTTCTTTTCCAGAAGAAGGTATAGGGGACTCAGGAGCGTGGACAGATTAGGCAAGAATTTATTGTAGAAAGTTAGCATGCCCAAAAAAGACCGCAATTCCGTGACATTGTGAGGAGTCGGTGCCAGCTTAATTGCTTCGATGTTCTTGTCTGACGGGTGCAACCCTGCCGCGTCAATTCTGTGTCCTAGATACGTAACTGACTCCTCACCTATTCGGCACTTGTCCGCGCGGAGCTTCACGCCGTACTCCCTGAACCGCTGCAAGACTGCTTGCAGGTTCGCAGTTGGCTTATCGTTCGCATCTGCTATCAGGACGTCGTCTAAGTACGCTTGAACCCCTGGGAGGCCTTGCAGCACCTGCTCAATTGTTCGTTGAAAAATCGCAGGGGCCGAGGCTATCCCAAACGGTAGCCTGTTATAACAAAAGAGGCCCTTGTGAGTGTTTATAACCGCTAACTTGCGCGAATCTTCGTCTAGAAGAATTTGGTTGTAGGCATCACGTAGATCCAAGATACTGAACTGCTGCCCTCCACGAAGCGTAGCGAAAATGTCGTCCACTACGGGTAGAGGATAACTTTCCATTTCACATACTGGGTTTAGAGTAACTTTGAAATCGCCACAGATGCGGACTGTTCCGTCACGTTTCAGCACTGGCACCACCGGGGTTGCCCATTCTGAATAGGAAACTGGCGTAATAATGCCTTCGGCCACGAGTCGATCTAGCTCGGCGGACACTTTGTCTAGCAAAGAAAATGGAATTTTTCTTGCCTTACAGAACCTTGGGGTTGCTCCGTCCTTTATATGAAGCCGTGCTGGTGGTCCCTTGATGGCTCCCAGGCCCTCCGCAAAAAGGTCTGCGTACTGTTCCAGCACGGGTGCCGCTGTCCGACTCTCCAGCTTCCCGTCCGATGAGAGTGACGCGATGTGAAGAAGCGGTGCCCCTTGTGTGTCGAGCATCTGTAACAGGTCACGGCCGCAAAGGCTAGGACCTTCGCAGTCTAACACAACGAGATCGCAGTCAACTGTTGCAGACTTGTAGGAAGCTTGCATTTTGACAATGCCCCGCACTGGTATCTTCCCAAGATAGCATGACAGAGTTAATGCAGCTTTACAAAGCGGTGGCCACTTATGACGATAGGCTTCGTATATCGCTTTAGGCACTACGCAGACAGGTGAACCTGTGTCGATTATCATATTCAGTGGCACTCCGTTCCATGTAACCTGCTTGTGTAGGGGCGGAACCAGGCTTCCATTACCCTTCACTGACCATATTTGTAGTGCGTTACAATCGTTATCTTCACTTTCCGCTGAACACTCTGTTATCGCGAAGGTTCTGTTGGTGGTGGCTGTCCGGGAGCATACTCGCGCCAAGTGACCTTGTCGCCCACATTTGTAGCACCTGCGCCGTCGTAATGAGCATTCCCTGGCTTGATGTCCCTGTTTGCCACAGCAGCTGCAGTGCTGCGATAAGCTGCTCCGTTCGCTCCTGCTGATTTCGGGTTGCCTGCTACGCTGCACGTTGAACACCCCAACGGCGTCACCTTGCCCGGTCATCTGTTGCGACCCTAACTCCGCGCTTTCGGCTGCTAGAGCTAGTGCTTCCGCTTCTGCCAGCGTCAAGTCTTTTTTGGCTAATAGTTGTTTCTGCAGGTTTTTCGAGCGCACTCCACAAACGATGCGGTCCCTCAGCATTCGCTCCAACATTGAAGAGAAGTTGCAGTTATGCGCTAGCTTGCGAATCTCGACGATAAACGCCTGCACGGACTCCCCTTCTTGTTGGTTTCGGTGAAAGAACTTGAAGCTTTCTCATATCTCGTTAGGGGACGGATCATAGTGCTCGTTCAAGGTTGAAACAACTTCTTCGTAACTCAGCGAGCTTGGTTTTCGCGGTGCGATTCTGCCGCAAAGGATTTCAACGGTCCTCGATCCTAACGCAGCCACCAACAAGGCCCTTTTCTTCGCGTCGTCCGTAACTTCGTTCGCTTCGAAGTAGGCGTCAATCTTAACGAGATACGCTTGCCACTTATCTGTCTCCTCTGCAAAATCCGGAAGCTTGAGGGTCATGGCTGCGGGCGGGCTGATGGGCGTCTTCGTCTTGGTCTCGCCGCTGGCGCCCGGCTTACACGTATCGGTGGGCATCCTCGTCGCCACTGTTAGTTGGGAGGCGGCCACGCCGCTCCAGCAGTAAACGTGACAGTCGGACCATGCCAACAGAAAAGAACAGCCAGTTTTATTCACACTCGTGAATATATATAGGAAAGTAAGGGGGAGAGGGAAGGGGGATAAGATTGTGCACATGCGCACTTGAGAGCTTGGGTCGCGTCGTTCAATGGGTTACAGCATTTTCCTTCCTTCCTTCCTTCCTTCCTTCCTTCCTTCCTTCCTTCATTCCTTCCTTCCTTCCTTCCTTGCATCTTTCCTTCCTTCCTTCCTTCCTTCCTTCCTTCCTTCCTTCCTTCCTTCCTTCCTTCCTTCCTTCCTTCATTCCTTCCTTCCTTCCTTCCTTCCTTCCTTCCTTCCTTCCTTCCTTCCTTCTTTCCTTCCTTCCTTTCTTTGTAATAGCGAAACCAGAATTGCTTAACCGGAAGCGCTTCCAACAAAGACAAGAATCTCACACAAGAAAGAAGGTAATTCATTGACCTTTATACTCCGAAACGCTCCTTGATTTGAACTTGACATAAAATGCAGCCCATTTGAAACGTGTTTGTGCTGCATTGAAGGAAGTGGTAAGTAAAGTCACGAAGGGCTTATAAATACGAGGTTAAAGCTCTGCTACATGTCTAGCAGACAAGAAAGAACTCAATAGCTATACACAACGCTTGGCGGTGGGTAGGGTACACTTACGGACTACATGTCGCTTAAGCACCAATAATGTGAGGGTGTCGAGTGATGTTTGTGACGTCGTTTCTCGCGTACCTGCTGCAGACTTTGCCAACCAATCAGAAGACACACTTTTTTGCACACCAGCACATCGTTCTTTAACTGTCTATAACCCTTCCTTTTACTATCATGTTACCATTTCTTTTTTTGATGACCTTTATACCACCACTAAAGCGCTCAAAGATGGGAAGGAATAGTATGTATTCTTCGATTGGCACTGAACTGCCTGTCTCGGTTCTCGATAACAAAATATGGGCTTCTTTAAGTCATTAGGTAAGCAGTCTTTCACACAATCGGCGACTACGCAATACCGTAGTTTTTACAAATAGTTGCGTCAAGTACTCCTCTTAATATTTTCTTTCTTTACAGCAAATTGCAATTGCGACGGGGTGTCACATCTAAATAGGTGTGACACCTAAATATGTATTTGCCCCTTGTGAATTCTGGTGGCTGTTTTTTCAATGCATCTACTCGAGAAAACATGTGCAATGGCATACCTCTCGAAGCGTTCAAATGTCACCACTTAAAGTCTTCTCCGAAGTTTCTGTTGTCAGAGCTTTCCTACAAAACCTTGCCGACGGGACAACCCAGCTACCTCTTACAGCTGCGTTGAAATGCACACTAGCAAGTCTAACGTCGCTGTCGAGCACGATGTTCCCGCCCGTGTTTCAATGCCATTCTAAGAAGACCGAAAAAGAAAAAAGTCTTTGTTCCACATGTGAACCGCATTCGTGCTCGACAGCGACGTTGCGCATCTACCTTTGAAACAGTCTTACATTGCTTGAGCGTTTGACCTGATGCATGAAGTGGCCGCATTTGGAATATCCCATTTTCCGGTCTACTGCATAAGAAATGTGCCTAATGGCACTGCAAAGATCCGTCATTTTCCTTGTGGCTGCAGCGTACGTGCGCACGAAAAGGCATCAGACGTTCACCATGCTGCGAAAGACCAATTCTGAGCAGAACCTGTGTGCGCTTTTTTTTTTATCGTGACAAGTCTTTTTTTTTTCTCCGCTAAACCAGTGGTTGAAAAAGGGCCCGTAAAATTTCGATTCATGTATTAGTGAGCGCGTGCGTGCAACAATCGCAGTTTTATTAGGGCGCCATTTTCTAGCTTTATAGGGCTACAGTGGAGAAGCTCTCATGTCCCCAAAATAGTGCTATAAGAAGTGTAAAGAAATTCTCATGAGAACATGCTGAAAACTACGGCAGTTTTCAGGTATCTGGGAGTCAATTTCATGTGAAGCAGTCAGCGAGTAACTACTGTGCTCAATTCATTGATTTTGGGCTAAGCACTCTGAGCTAGCCGTGGCCCCGCCCCGAGGTTGACAGTGAGAACAATTCTTAAGATGAAAGTCGCCATGCGCGCACGGTCCTAATGCTACAAGCAGCAATAGAGTAATAATTTTAGCTGAGTATAGGCTTAATGACCTCCCCTATTGAAGCCGGTAAGCTTTAGAAGGTTAACACAATTTGAGGCACTTATCTTGCGCACAAAGTAATTTTATTATTTAGAAAAAGAATCACCATCAAGCTTGAGCAAGGCTGAAAAAGCACAAATATTTATGACGTATATCCGTCATGTCATCTTAGAAACGAGATAGAAACCGTGAGGCATATTGTGTGGTATGAAACAAAGAATTCGACAGAAAGGCGAGCTCGGAGACGCAAAGCACAGCGATATGCAAGAAATGCGAAAAAGCGCGGCAAAGCAGATGCGTATGTCAATATAGTGGCAGCTAGAGAAGCGCAGAGCGACAAACGTATTTCGCCCCTTGTGCAAAGTGAGCGAATTGTGTAGCAATCAAAAACGCTCCTTCCCAGCTTGTTGTTGGTAGCCATACCACAGCTCAATAATTTGAAATAATTTAAATTATGTACACACGAGCGAATATATTTTCATCAGGGCCAGGCGTGTGCTCTGCTGTTTTGTGTTGGTTGGACTGAATATTTTGTGCTGGTTGGACCAAATATTAACGAGGGACATTGTCAGATACTTAAGTTTTGACTTTCAAACATTTCCTTACCTTTCTGTTGTGATATGTGCGTATAGGTGTATCTTTGCACACCTGTGCCCGAGTGTTCTATTTTCCGTGCACTGCTTTTGTATGTTTTACTTTAAAATACCTGTTCAAGTTTCACTCAAGGGCTAAGGAGTAGCCGGCACCATATTTGTGCACCAACATCTTCTTATTACAATATCGATAAAAAAATAATGCATATTTAAGGGCAGTATTTCTGACGCGATGCTTCATACTTAACGCCACATTCCTTCCTCCTGTCGTCGCACCACTTTATTTTATTTAAACTGCTTCCCATCTCACACCTGAAAGTTTATTTTCTCGTTTGTTTGGTTTCTGTTTTGAAGTCTATCCCCGACAAGCTTGTATTATAAGGTTCCCGCTTCTTTTTGAAACACCAGCACGCTTTAATGAAACTGAAAGAACATGCTCAAGTTTGTTCCTTCTGAAATAAAAACAGTGGACTGGCATATCTTGCAAAAGAGTGATATTTTCATTTGATGATTTAAGTTATTCAACTTTCAGTCGAATACTAATGATTAATGCTGAAGGGAGGCCAGGCACGCAAAGCGTTTGACTGCACACTTCCTGAGCGATATGACTAGCACGGTACCAGGAGTTATTACCACGAGATCACAAAATATGAATGAATTAATGTTTATTATAATTAAAAATAGCAAGTGGGCTGCAAACAAAACGCGATAGTTATATATTCAGAAGTGAATGAGGCCCGATAGAGAAAAAGACGAAAAAAAAAGACCGCAGCAGAAACACATCCACATTCACAGGCGAAGATGTATATGCACTGAAACCTTAAAAATTACTAAAAATCGAACATGTGCAGTCATGAAGTAAGCAAATCAAAAGCCAACGGGGTGTCACATCTAATAGGTGTGACACCCTAAATATGTATTTGCCCCTTGTGAATTCTGGTGGCATGTTTTTTCAATGCATTCTACTCGAGAAAACATGTGCAATGGCATACCTCTCGAAGCGTTCAAATGTCACCACTTAAAGTCTTCTCCGAAGTTCTGTTGTCAGAGTTTCCTACAAACCTTGCCGACGGGAAACCCAGCTACCTCTACAGCTGCGTTGAAATGCACACTAGCAAGTTAACGTCGCCCTGTCGAGCACGATGTTCCCGCCCGTGTTCAATGCCATTCTAAGAAGACCGAAAAAGAAAAAAGTCTTTGTTCCACATGTGAACCGCATTCGTGCTCGACAGCGACGTGCGCATCTACCTTTGAAACAGTCTTACATTGCTTGAGCGTTGACATGATGCATGAAGTGGCCGCACTTGGAATATCCCATTTTCCGGTCTACTGCATAAGAAATGTGCCTAATGGCACTGCAAAGATCCGTCATTTTTCCTTGTGGCTGCAGCGTACGTGCGCACGAAAGGCATCAGACGTTCACCATGCTGCGAAAGACCAATTCTGACGCAGAACCTGTGTGCGCTTTTTTTTTTTATCGTGACAAGTCTTTTTTTTTTTTCTCCGCTCAACCAGTGGTTGAAAAAGGGCCCGTAAAATTTCGATTCATGTATTAGTGAGCGCGTGCGTGCAACAATCGCAGTTTTATTAGGGCGCCATTTTCTAGCTTTATAGGGCTACAGTGGGAGACGCTCTCATGTCCCCAAATAGTGCTATAAGAAGTGTAAAGAAATTCTCATGAGAACATGCTGAAAAACTACGGCGTTTTCAGGTATCTGGGAGTCAATTCATGTGAAGCAGTCAGCGAGTAACTACTGTGCTCAATTCATTGATTTTGGGCTAAGCACTCTGAGCTAGCCGTGGCCCGCCCGAGGTTGACAGTGAGAACAATTCTTAAGATGAAAGTCGCCATGCGCGCACGGTCCTAATGCTACAAGCAGCAATAGAGTAATAATTTTAGCTGAGTATAGGCTTAATGACCTCCCCTATTGAAGCCGGTAAGCTTTAGAAGGTTAACACAATTTGAGGCACTTATCTTGCGCACAAAGTAATTTTTATTATTTAGAAAAAGAATCACCATCAAGCTTGAGCAAGGCTGAAAAAGCACAAATATTTATGACGTATATCCGTCATGTCATCTTAGAAACGAGATAGAAACCGTGAGGCATATTGTGTGGTATGAAACAAAGAATTCGACAGAAAGGCGAGCTCGGAGACGCAAAGCACAGCGATATGCAAGAAATGCGAAAAAGCGCGGCAAAGCAAGATGCGTATGTCAATATAGTGGCAGCTAGAGAAGCGCAGAGCGACAAACGTATTTCGCCCCTTGTGCAAAGTGAGCGAATTGTGTAGCAATCAAAAACGCTCCTTCCCAGCTTGTTGTTGGTAGCCATACCACAGCTCAATAATTTGAAATAATTTAAATTATGTACACACGAGCGAATATATTTTCATCAGGGCCAGGCGTGTGCTCTGCTGTTTTGTGTTGGTTGGACTGAATATTTTGTGCTGGTTGGACCAAATATTAACGAGGGACATTGTCAGATACTTAAGTTTTTGACTTTCAAACATTTCCTTACCTTTCTGTTGTGATATGTGCGTATAGGTGTATCTTTGCACACCTGTGCCCGAGTGTTCTATTTTCCGTGCACTGCTTTTGTATGTTTTACTTTAAAATACCTGTTCAAGTTTCACTCAAGGGCTAAGGAGTAGCCGGCACCATATTTGTGCACCAACATCTTCTTATTACAATATCGATAAAAAAATAATGCATATTTAAGGGCAGTATTTCTGACGCGATGCTTCATACTTAACGCCACATTCCTTCCTCCTGTCGTCGCACCACTTTATTTTATTTTAAACTGCTTCCCATCTCACACCTGAAAGTTTATTTTCTCGTTTGTTTGTTTCTGTTTTGAAGTCTATCCCCGACAAGCTTGTATTATAAGGTTCCCGCTTCTTTTTGAAACACCAGCACGCTTTAATGAAACTGAAAGAAACATGCTCAAGTTTGTTCCTTCTGAAATAAAAACAGTGGACTGGCATATTCTTGCAAAAGAGTGATATTTTCATTTGATGATTTAAGTTATTCAACTTTCAGTCGAATACTAATGATTAATGCTGAAGGGAGGCCAGGCACGCAAAGCGTTTGACTGCACACTTCCTGAGCGATATGACTAGCACGGTACCAGGAGTTATTACCACGAGATCACAAAATATGAATGAATTAATGTTTATTATAATTAAAAATAGCAAGTGGGCTGCAAACAAAACGCGATAGTTATATATTCAGAAGTGAATGAGGCCCGATAGAGAAAAAGACGAAAAAAAAAGACCGCAGCAGAAACACATCCACATTCACAGGCGAAGATGTATATGCACTGAAACCTTAAAAATTACTAAAAATCGAACATGTGCAGTCATGAAGTAAGCAAATCAAAAGCCAAAGAAATGGGCATGTAAACAATGAACGGCCATTCAATGGCATATAAAGTTTAGTGGCTGCACACTAATGAGACGGTTGACGGGCAATGCTGATCTAGATTAACAAAACCAAAACGGAGGTTGCTTGAAGGGATACTGAGCAAAACTTTTACCGCTAAGACTTGCAGTCAAACTGAAAAATTGGACCCTGAAATTGATAAAGAAAACCTTCATTCCAGGCAGAAACTACGGCAAAATAATAAAATTAAGGTGTTTTTCACAAATTGCTGCGTATACCAGCCGTGACTTGAACTAGAGACGGGGACGTTTGGTGAAGTGAAGTGAAATGAACTTCATTTGGTCCTGGAGAGCTGGTCAGGTGTCCGCCGCAGTTGCTGGCCACGTCCATACTGGGACTAGAAGACCGTGGCCCTCCATCCGTTCTCAGGCCTCCTGGACTGCCGAGTATTAGACTGAGAGCTCGGGGATTTTAAGAGCCTTCTGCCAGTCTTCTTCTGTGCTGAACTTTACGCCATGTAACGCCGGGTACTGCCAGAGCATGTGAGCGAGTGTGCAGCTATGTGCCTCACAACTAGGGCATCCTGGAGTTATGCCATCAGCAAAGTGGCTGAATGTACTACGAGATGGGAATGAACCTGCCTGTAGCATCCGAAGAACCGACAACTGTGGCCGAGTGAGCTTGGAATGCGGAAGCGGGTACCTCCGCCTAGACAAATGATAATGGGACGTCACTTCGTTAAAGGTGCCAGGTGGATCTTTAAAGTTATCCGGGAACCCATCTTCGTACCTGCCCGGACCGCCGCGGCACGTGATTTCTCGCGCACGGTTATGGGCAAGTTCGTTGGCGTTGGGAAGAGTCGGATGCACCTCTGAGCCCATGTGGGCTGGAAACCAGGTGATTGTGTGGTGGCCTACTACACTCCTGGAATTCAGAATAGCGGCAGCCTTTCTAGAGATTACCCCCGAGGCAAACATCCGGGCGGCAGCCCTGGAGTCAGTAAATATCTGTGGACGCGAAGGGTCCGTCATCGCCAAAGCTATCGCTACCTGCTCTGCTATGGAGGCAGACGCTTTCCTCACGGAAGCTGAGTTGAGTACGCGACCACGATGATCAACGACCACAACTTCAAAACTATCGGAGTGGCTGTACTGCGCCGCATGGACGAATGCTACACTACCCGTGGACTTAGCCACGAAATGAAGGAGAGACTTGGCCCGTGCCTTTCGCCGGCCAACATTGTACTGTGGATGAACGTTACGCTGGAAGGGTGCCACCTCGTACGTGCCCTTCGTTGTTTGTGATAAGAAGATCTTCTGTTCCTCTCTTGCCCGTATGATGATACCCCAGCGACTGTAGGAGACGCTGCCCAGCTTTCGTGGAGGAGAGTCGCGTGACATGAGCTAGTGTTTGTGCCTCGGTCACCTCCATGAGGGTGTTGTGCATGCCCACACTCATGAGCAGGTCCGTGCTGGTGCTCATAGGTAGGCCTAGTACTCTTTTGATGCTTTCACGCAATAAAGTGTCGAGTTTATCCTCCTCGCGTTTAGACCAATTTAGCGAGGATGCCACGTAATTATTGTGGCTCATCAGGAATGAATCGAAGAGCCAAAGGAGATTGCTCTCCCTCTGCTCTCCCCTGCGGCTTGAAACTCTCAATATTAGCCTGAGCATGTTCTCTGTTTTGGAGGTGATGCGAGCCAAAACCTGCGAATTCCTGCCGTTAGAATCAGGAAGGAAGCCTAGCACCCGAATACAATTGACGGTGACGTTTGGTGAAGTCACGCACACATAAAACGGCAAGTCAACAATGCGAGCATTTCTATGGAGGTGAAAATGTTGTAGACCCGTGTGCTCAGATTTTGGTGCACGTTAAAGAACCCCAGGTGGTCGAAATTTCCGGAGCCGTCCACTACGGCGTCTCTCATAATCATATGGTAGTTTAAGGACGTTAAACCCAACATATCAATTAACAATACCAGCCGCCACCCATTTCCTTGACTCACTCAACTCTCACTTCGGTTCCCTAAACCGGTATGAACAGCAACAGCAGCGATCAGTGCTTGCGGCTGAGGCATAGCACCAGCGCTTTTATGGAAGGGGAAAGTAGGATGAGAGGAAAGGTGAAGGAAAAGAAGAGGAGGACAAGAACATGTGCATTCTACATGCTCATCGGGGAGTGTGACGTTACGGCTCGCGCTCACGAGCAGCTGCTACGCTCTGACAATCCATCAAAAATACAACCAACTGTTGAAAATACGGGAAATGGACTCTGTTCATCGAAACAGTGGCAAATTTAGGGTCAAAATTTAAAGTTCCGCCAGTTATTTCAATTCACGTTCAGTATTTCTTTATTGAGATACAATTTACAGTTCTTCGAAGTGGCTGCAAATAACAACCCCAATATGACCCTAACTCGCGCTGGTGGTTGCGCACTCCGCCATGACTGAATATGAAGCATACACAAAAAACAATATCATACCTCACGAACGAAATGTGAGAGAGAGATAGAATTTTGAATAGAAAGCTGGAGGAGTTTGCCTGGTGATATGCTACTCCAGGTACCGGGTGAAGACTATGATACACACAGTGGTAAGCGCATAACACATACAGTCAGAACACATCCACTACACAATTCACAACGTTTCGTTCAGGCTTGTGGCCCGCAAGAAGACCAGTAGCGCTTTTGTGGCATGTAACGTACTGGAGCTGTAATGCCAGGCGTCAAGAGTATCTGTAAACACCCGGTCTGTCGTCCCGTTGTAGTTTTAAGGCCATCTTCAGAGATAGCCTCTCTGATGCGTATATCGTGACTCACAGAGGACGTGACTGATGTCTTCTACGATGTTACATTGGGCACATTATCGTAAGTCTGAGAGTCCTATTTGATTTTGTTCCTGAAGTAATGGGTGCATAAGACGTTTATTCAGATGCGGTGTAAACATGTTTTGTCTTGGCTGTTGAGGTCTCGCGGCATAGCTGAAGGGACACGACGGGTCGATCTCGTACAGAGGCCCATACTGCAGGCAAGGGTCTCTCCAGAGGGATCGCTGTAGGCGCCAAGCATGTGCTCACACTAGTGTTCCCAGCGTCTTGCCTCGAGAAAGGTATCTCGACGATTTCTGCCGAAGCGTCATGTCTACCTATGGCAGCATTATCATCTCGGACGTTTCCTTGTATTCCGCAGTGGGCAGGTATCCACAGTGGAACAAAGCTGTGATGGAGGTCACAGGCTGTCTTGTATAGATGTTTGATCTCCATGACGAGCTTGTCGTGCGTGCACAGATACTTCAGCGACAGCAGCGCTGCTGTTGAGTCAGTAATGATGACCCAGGACATAGCTGTCTGGTCCATAATGTAGTTTCAGAAACTAAGGATCTACTGGCACCTATTGGATGTAATTGTGACACTGGTCCACAAAACGCCCACCTTATGAGGCTTGATAGATTTCTCAATTTAGACCCTATTTGGACTTTTCGAACTTCAATTATAAAACCGATAAGGCATCACAAAGCCTTTCTGATGCTACACTAGGCATTAAAAGTACATATATGACACATTTTATGTTGATATTTTTGCAGACATCAACAGTGTCATAACGACAAGCCAACTTGAAGAAATGTAAATAATTTCAACAAAAGACTACAGCGTTATGATACCTGTTAAAGAAAACTGCAACCATTATGGTAGCTGCATGCTGCCAACACGTTCGGCCAGCACATGATGACTCGATTGAAATCATATGGTGCGTCAGTTCTTGCTTTTGATTAGGTCATATAAATTTAAGAGTATTTGGAGTGAAAGCAGACAATAAACAACTTGCGGCTTGTAATATATGGAGCGGGTCTACATTTCTGCTTAATAAGTATAGTAGTGATCTGTATGTCAGGTACGTTTGTACCCACCTTATGAAACTTCGTCGTCCTGTTCGAGTGTATTGGCGAAGTCAGCTCAACGCATTACACTCACTATGGTGCTTATGCACACAACGCTTCACTTGGAATCACTGTCAGTGCGGTCACTTTAACAGCAGAACTGTTCAAGGAGCCCTGAAAGCAAATATGAAGTCGACATTTATTGCAGCAATAATTCTCCAGAAAATCACGTGTTCGTTGTCCGCACAACGTTAGCGTATACATATAGTCGAAATGCCCCGCCTGAAAACGGACCTCCTGACGTAGCATATGTTTGCCCAACATGGCACATTTTTACTGCATGTCCACCAACATTAGGAGCAGTAGAGTGAAATAGTGGGATCCACGACAACAACAACGGTAATTGAAAAAAAAAATCTGCTTGCTTGGTTTAGCTAGTCCCCACTAGATGACACTTTCTGCAGACTAACCCGGTGAAAACAGAACTTTTGAACTATTCGCCCTATTCCCCATAGTAACGTCTGATTATTCTTTTTTAATCAGTGAAACAGAAATGGACACGCAACCTTTCATTGCGTGCTGCAATGCAAGGAACGTTCTTTCTTAACTAAAGCTGGTTTGAATACCATTGTTTAATTGTAGTCAGACACTCTTGCGTCAATGGAATCATTTGAAAATGCCCCGCCCGCATGTGATGTCCTACATATACATTCGCCCCGCCGCGGTGGTCTAGTGGCTAAGGTACTCGGCTGCTGACCCGCAGGTCGCGGGATCGAATCCCGGCTGCGGTGGCTGCATTTCCGATGTAAGCGGAAATGTTGTAGGCCCGTGTGCTCAGATTTGGGTGCACGTTAAAGAACCCCAGGTGGTCAAAATTTCCTGAGCCCTCCACTACGGCATCTCTCATAATCATATGGTGGTTTTGGGACGTTAAACCCCACATATCAATCAATCAATCAATTACATATAAATTCATTTCTTGATTAGCAGAGCACTATTGTTAATAATAGTGAAGTTTTGCAGGTTCCCCTACAATAATATTTCACTGTAGTGTGATTTGTTTATTGACTTCGGTGTCGCTTTAAGGTTTTTGTCCCATCGTTGCGTTTAATCTGATAAGCGAATAACCTGTGCGACGCAATACCTTGGTCGGTGTGCACTATCTTCATCCTTGTTTTTTCTTTTTTGCCTTAGCATTGATTATAAATAAAGATTTTTTGCTCCTGATGACGTACAGTGCGGTCCATTGTTAGAAAGAACAGGTGAGTTTGTGGTCGAAGCGCCGCGAGGCGCTAACTGGCGGCGAGATTTGTGAATATGGCACATGCGCATAGAATCGTGATGGCAGTGTACGCGCGGTTGCGTCTGCCATTAATCCGCCTATGCGTATGAAAGCGTTTGAAAGCACTTCCGTATTTTTGCGATGCAATTTACCTAGCTGTCACCCTGCCTGCTGCTCCTCCGGCTTCCATGGAGCAACACAAAGAATATGTGGTTTTATTGCGGCAGTTTTCTGTAAGCTCTCACTCTGCGGCGGCCGCATTTTCGATGGAGGCGAAAATGCTGTAGGGCAATGTGCTCAGATTTGGGTGCACGTCGAAGAACCTCAGGTGGTCGAACATTCTGGAGCCCTCCACTACGGCGTCTCTCATAATCGTATGGTGGTTTCGGGACGTTACACCCCACATATCAATCATCAATCAATCAAGCTCTCACCATTCAGTCCGTCATATATTTCACATACTACTCGCTGCAACTAGCCGTTTTTGACAACAGGTACGGTTATTTAAGTCTGATGCAGCGAACAATCTAAACTTGCTTTTGTGACCATGAAATATTGGGCTAATAAAGAAGCGGGAGATCGAGTTGGTATCACTTGATTTACATGCCAAAAACGAAAAACGCGAAGAGTCACGACTCCCTAGCACATGACGACTGCATGGGCAGATTACCTAGGACAAGACACGGGGAACGCACCGTCTTGATGAACCAATGCGCATGCGTCGAATTTCTAAATCTCGCCAGCAGCTAGCGTTCCGCATACCACCGGACACGCACTCACGTGTTCCTTGTAACAGTGGATGGTACTGCACATTTGGGAAATTAAGATAGTTGTAGTAGATTTTCTGCATTGCCAATTAATTCAATAAACGATGTCCTTGCTAATCATCATCATGCTAATTAGTACCATGCTATTAATTTAGGTCGCCCACTAGTACAAGCTGCTCATATTGCTTAACATACTGATTTCTTTACTCCGAGGCTCGCCGAACGCCTCAGAAAATCTCACTCAGCCAAGTTGAGAGACGCAAATCATAGCCTATCTTAGCCTATAGAGCGGGTATAGGCTAATCCAACCCCAGAATGGGATGGTGTACCACGGTAGTGGGAAAAATAAGTGGTGGAGAGGAGTGTGTTAAGGCATATGAGGAAAAAAGAAAGAGGCGAAAGGGTCAAACGTAGCAGAGTATTTCATAGTACAGTACAGCAAACGGGTGAGAAAGGAAAGTGCTGGTGAGGAGGAGAGGAATCCTACCAGCTCCACTACCTATTCTGCCTTCGCCCCACCAGTGGGCAGCCAATCTGTTTTTTTATTGAGCAATTAGCAACGGAACACAACGAAAAGTTGAAGTTTGAATCTCCTCTAATGAATGAAGGACTGATTAAGAAGGTAAAAGTGCAGCTGAAACTACTGTGTATGTAACCATGTGTTAGCCTTCTGTAAAGCCAAGGGTATGATTGAAAGAAAGTGCATACGATGATTGAATACGCAATAAGTCTTTCCTCCACACTAGGCAATATTAATAACCTGCCCAGGCACTTGAGCCTCTCGGTGTCAGGGATGTCACAGATGCCTCTGCCGGCGTGGCCATAATTTGTTACGAGGGCGTCTGATCGTGCATAACGAATGATGTCATGTGCAGCGCTATTAACTGCACAAAACACTCTACTTCTCTCGATTGTTTTCTCCCTTCACTCCAGCGAGAAAAAAGGCCATAACAGACTGGCCGGACGCTTCTGGTGTTCTCCGTTGTGGTGCATATGTTGTTTTTAGTTGATATGCATTGAATGCTGCCTTCTTTGACGCCTGCACATTTTACCGTTTTGCTTCTTTGTTTTGATAGTTTTTCCACACCCAGAGTAAAAAGAAATTGGTGGGTTCTTTAGCATATGCGGGCTTTCGAGAATGCTGACGCATTCGGATGCTCGTGTCAAGAGGCATGACATCTCCTTTCACCTGGATCCGCACGCTGGTTGTTTCACTGACAGGAAATCAAAGAGCGCTGCAGTTCGGTAGTGCACGAGCGCAATCACATGGTTTTACTTCATATTTCGCAGGCTTTCTTTAAACGTGAGAGGAAAATAGCCACGCAGCCTTTGCGTTGAGAGAAAGGTTATTTGGTCGTTATACAATGCTCTCTGAAACGCAACGAAACGCACTTGGTACTTAAGAGAATATTCAACACTTTACATATTTGTTCTTTTGTAATGCCTATCGAGCATAATATGAAGTACACCTTAACGAGCGTCGCATGACAAGAAACCAGATGTCGCTGGTTTAATTTGGCTGTGTAACAGATTGTAAGAATTTCATAAAATCCAAGGAAACTGTACGATCATTTGACAGGCCCTGAATGTGGGTGGTGATTTCAGTACAGGAACCAACTATTGGGGACCCAATTATAGGGCATTTCGCTTCGGGCAGCGAGGCTCCGTAACGTTGCATGGTTTAGCGTGGAACAGGTGATTAGCGGATGTGGGATGGTACACCGAATTGGGTGGTAGAGCTTATACAGAACATAGTGATCCGAGACTTGTTACTGAAAAAAACAAACACAGACACAGTGTACAGGGAGTAATCTAGTGCGCGGTGCGGACACGTGTGTGCCTGTAGCGAAATAATGACTTGAATCTACGCTGAAGCAGACTGTGGCGTTATGCCGAATATCTTAACACCTTGAAACGTGCATTTACGAGAAAGGACCGATACAAGCGTTTAGCGCACAGCAATTGTAAGCGTAATTCCTTAACTCCATTCTTTGTGTACTAGATTCTTCAACTCTGTCATGGATACGGAACTTTCTCACTGACTGGCAGCAATTAACCATTGTTAATGATTTTTCGCTTCCACTTTCATACGGTTGCTCTAGTGTGCTGAGAGGGAGTTTCCTCGGTCCACTGCTTTTTCTTATTTATATGAATGAATTACCAAGTACTTTATCCTCCCAAGTGCGCATTTTCGTGGACGACTGTATAATTTACCGAGCAATAACTAGTACTTCTCGTCACGTAATAATTCAAAACGACCTCGATCTCATCAGAAATTGGTGTGATTGCTGGCTTATGTTCCTTGATTCAAGTAAATGTATTGTCGTTCTCCCGTAAACATTGTAACTCTGGTATTTCTTACTTTATAAATGGCAATCGCGTAATCGGTGCTAACTATTTTAAATATTTAGGTGTAACCTTTACATGTAAGCTTTCCTGGACTACCCACATCACCAACATTTGCAGCAACACTTCACGATCATTGAGCTACGCACACCACAATCTACGTAAGACGCCCACAAATACACAAGCCTTAGCATACGCAATATTTGTTGCATATGCTAAAGCACGTATATTTGAGGGCGCCTGAGCATACGCAAATTTGCTTCTGCAGTTTGGTCCCCTCATTAAACTTACTTAACTAACATGCTGGAGTCGATCCAAAATAAAGCCGCTAGATTCGTTTCCCAAAACTACGACTATAGCGCAAACATAGCACAAATTAAAAAGAACTTATCACTTTTCCTTTGGAGCGGCAGTCAGGATATAAATTTCGTTCTATTATTTCATAAATACGTACACGAAGCAAGGCCATTACCTATAACATTGGAAATAACTGGATTCACATCAAAGAGACTGAATAATCCTCTTTCATTCACATGCATGTACTGTAAAACATACATTTTTGACTCATCTGCACTCCCCCTTGTCAGTCGCATGTGGAACAGCCTTCCAGATAAAATCTTAGGTGAACGCAATTGAAAAAAAGCTCCGGCACCTTCTAACCCCCCATTTCCAGGATTAACTGCTCGGTTTATCAATATCAAGTTCGGCACATACGCATTTATTCACTGCTAGTTTCTTAGTTTTTATCTTTTGTTTATTTCCTCATTTTAAACTTTTTAAAGAGGTTTGAATGTTCTCCATGCCATTTCGGTTGTGCTGTGTATTCCTGAGCGATGTTTTCTTTAGAATAATGGAAAGACTTTCCACAAACTGTGTTTACTTTTTATAGCTGTTTTACGTCATTTATCTAGCATGTATACTCATCTGCTTTTCATTGCCGTTTTAGTCCCAAGAAAATGATTTTTATCGTTTCTTTCATCGTTATTGCTATTCCGGGCTTGTATTATAATCGACAATCATTTTATGTTATTGTTTGTATGTGAAATGCGCAAATCCATGTATCTATTTTTTTATGCTACCCTTACACAATGCCCTGTGGAGTCTGTAAGGTATTTTGAATAAAAAAAATTGGCTGGTGCTGCGCGTAACTTGGCGGGCGTTGATAGACACAGCCGGCTGTTACCTTCTCTTGCGCAGACTCTGAAGATGAGCCGCACCCTTTTCTCACGTAAAGTTCATTTGCAGAGAGCACTTGCCTCGTCATGAGTGTACCGCTAAATATGGGTGGAGATGTGAAAGGTGACGGGTTGCAGACGTTCTGGGGTGGCTCTGCATACCGGCCACGGTTTCGAAAGGCAAGAATCTTTCATGCAGCGCCCGTGACGAGCAGGGTGGAAACTGACAGCGTTACCTTGCTTTTGAGGAAATATTGATTTAAATATTAAAGCAGTAGGCTTCCGCGTTTCCACTGATGTATTCATTCTTTGTTAGATGGCACACCCATAACACAGCTATTTTTTGGGAGTTCGAGGCTACTTCTAAAAGCTGATTTTCTCCAGAAATGTCAACTTGAGCATCAATTGTGCACAATATACCTTTCATTGAGGTTACAGCAAATATTTGACATAAGAGAATATTTTTTTTATTTGAATGAGCTGAAGGTTCCCGCAACGTTTTGTAAAAGTGGAATTGGCCGATAGTTGGTGAGTAAGAATGATACACTGTAACAAATGCTGCAAAAGAGAAGACGGTATCACTCTGGTTGACGCTTAGTGACTTTGCTTGGCCCTTCTATTACTAATCATGTCGAGTATGTGAAAAGCTGTCTTGCCAGTAAAAAAGTCACAGTTTCACTACCAGGCCAAAGCAATGAATGCGACAGCAAAAAATTAGAGTATCACTCAAAGAATGACGAGCATCTCGATACTTTCAGCTCGCCCCTGCAGCACAAAGGACGGTCAAAAAGAATGCATAGGTAAGGCGGTGGCGTCTGACATCTAGTGTGCCCCATGTTTTTTTTTTTCTCATCTACATCATAAATGGTATAGAAAGGGCCACTGCTTTCTTGCGCTTCTCATAAGAAGTTTTCATTTAAAAGAAAGTAAAAGCGTGGGTGATAGAAAATATGTTCAAGCGGTGCCGACATCTGCGTACTGTGAGTAGTAATGGTGCATATAAATATAAGCTCTCGGTTATGTCACTGGCACAAGTTTTGTGCGTGGCTGTGTTGGCTAGCACAGTGGGCTGTGGAGTAGGGAGGTCACTTGTTCAAATGCCCGTTTTTTTTTGACTCGTTTACTTTTTGTTCTGCGTTTTCTCTAAATATAAGTACGTATACAGAACCAGGAGATGACGGCGACGGCCAATGTCAGTCAGGAGTGTGAATATCAATGCTATCAGAAATGAAATAAAATGCATACTGTGCAGCGCTTATTGGTGTCTGTTACTTCTACATGAAAATGAAATACACATTGTGTGAAGCCTTTAATTGCAATGTGGCTACACACAATGAATTCCCTGAAGACTCTGTTGGCCTGTCTGCACGCCATTTATGAGAGATTGTTGTTGCACCTACTCTTAAAGGCTATAATTAGGCGTACAAGCACGCTCCCAGTCGAGTATTTTACAGCGAAACTATTGTCCTTCGGGCTCTTTTTCTTGTGAGAGATCTTTATTTACAAAGTTGGCAACCCCGTTGGCACATTGGTTACGGTACTCGGCTGCTGACATAAAAGTCGCGCGTTCGATGCTAGCCGCAGCGGTTGCACTTTGATTGAGGTGCGTTGATGGTGGCCCGTGCATTGTGCGGCATAAGCATCATCAGCAGGCCCACTGCAGGACGAAGGCCTCTACCAAGTTGCGCCAATTAAATGAACCTGTGCTTGTTGCTGCCACTTAATAGCCGCAAACTTCGTAATCTCATCTGCTCACCTAAATTACAGTCTGACCTTCACCCACTTCTCTGCTTGCACAATTCATTCTCCGATTCTTAATGACAACCAGCTATCTTGCCCTCGCGCTACGTGGCCTGCCTATGACCATTTCTTTTTCTTGACTTCGACTATGATGTCCCTAACACCCGTGTGTTCCCTGCTACGTTCTGCTCTCTTCTTGTCACTTAGGGGGACACCTATCATTTTTCTTTCCGTTGCATTGTCCTCAACCTAAGCCTAACCCTCTTTGTAATCCTCCTGGTTTCTGCTCCACAGTTAAGTACCAGTAAGGCGCAGCTGTCATATACTTTCCTATTGAGGGATAGTGGCAATCTACCCTTCATGATTTCGGAATGCTTGCTGAATGTTCTCTACTCCATCCTTTCCCTCTAGCTACTTCAATCTCGTGGTTTGGCTCAGCGATTATTACCTGTCGTAAACAGACATGCTATTTTACAACTTCAAGGGCACTGCTACCTACCTCAAAGCGTTCTCTGTTAAGTTTGTTGGCCATTATTTTCGTTTTCTGCAGATTGATTTTAAGGCCTACCTTTCAGCTCACCTTGTCTGAATCAGTAGTCATGAATTGCAGTTTGTCCCCTGATTTTTTCAGGAATGCTTTGCCATCGGCGAAGCGCAGGTTGCTAAGACACTCTCCCTCGACCCGTATCCCTAACTCTTCCCAATTTAGGCCTCTGAAAACATGCTGCCAGCAAGCGGTGAAAAGCATCGTAACCTCTTGTCTTACACTCTTTTTTATTGAAATTCTGTAGCTTTCAATATGGAACGCTATGTTGGCAGTTGATCGGCTGTAGATTTCTTCCAGGGTCTTTATATATTCTTTATCGACGCCCTGATTGCACAGTGTCTGCATGTGTGCTGATATCTATACTTAATCAAATTCCTTCTTATAATCTACAAAGGCTATTTATATTGGCTGGGCGTATTCTGAGCATTTCTTTGTTACCTTATTGATAGTATGAAAGTCGTCGGTATCATCCACGCAGCCGATTCCTGACTCAGCCACAATCCTCACCCGAAACCCCGAAGTAGCGAAGCAAGTAGCTATAGCTATAGCTATGCTCGACAGAAAATGGGAACTCATCTACAGCGACTCCAGAACAGCCATCAAATCCTTCGAACGCGGAGTCATCTCCGACCAGGCGTTACGTAACCTGCGCCGAGCAGACCCGAGGGCTCTGAAGCACCACACTGTGATCTGGTTCCCCGCCCATATCAGCCAGATGCCGCGTGCCTCATCCAACCTCAACGAGATTGCCCATGATACAGCGCGCGCACTTACCGACCGTGCCGCCACAGGGCTACCCCATCTCGCTGAGTTAGAGACCAATCGGGATGCACCCACTACGTACAATGACATAACAAAGCACTTTTACCTTGAACACCGCATTTTTTACCCCCACATGCCAAACTTAACAGACCTCAGGCGCTAACCCAACGCCTACTACAGACATGCACGTACAGAAACCTTGCCAAGCTTCACGTTTATTATACTGATGCATGCCCCAGCGATACATGCCCCTGGTGTGGACACACAGTGACACTCACACACATGCTTTGGGAGTGTAGAACCACTCCTTCCGACTCTACCTCAAACAAGTGGGAGAGGTGCCTCAGGAGCTCACTCCTCGCCAACCAGCAATAGGCCGTCCAGCAGGCCCTCGAAGCGGCTGCCAGGTAGTCCCTGCCGATCCTTACGTAGGAGACGCCCGCTACGCGCTAAGCGCCTCCTGCAGGAATGAAATAAAGTTTTTTTCATTCCATATCGTCGATTGCTGAGTAGCCTGCACAAAACTCTGCTTCATCCTTTGGTTGAATTAATTATAATGTTGTTTTAGTTCTGATAGCAATTGGCTTTGTAAACAGGTTGTATACGATGGAGAGGAAGCTGACCGGCCTTTGATTTTTGAAGTATTTGTCATTTCCTTTCTTGACGATTAACATGATGTTAGCATTCTTCCAAGATATAGGTACCTTCATCGTCAGGAGACACTTCATATACCGGTCACCAGTTTTTCTAACACAGTTTTCCTTCGTCTTTCAGGAGATTTGATATTATCTGATACTCACCAACAGCGTTGCTTCTATAGCGTTTCCTCCAAGGCTTTCCTGACTTCTTCTCTCATTACTACTGCGATGTCATTTAGGGTTCTGCTAGTTTTTACATTCTAGTCGTGGTTGCCCCGGTTACTGGACAGATCTCTGTAAAACTCCTCCGCTACATTATCCTGTCCATATTGGTAGTTACACTGGCTTCCTGTCTCTTAGTGAATGGATATGGTTTTTGCCAATCCCAAGTTTTCTCTTCACCGCTTTGACGCTTCCTTCGTTTTAGCGCGCGTTCGATTCTCTCAATGTTATACCTTCTTTTATCAGATACGTTGCGCGTATGAGTCCGATACCTAACACTTATGAGACACCTTAGGCTTATGAGGCCGGTTTTCTCCATAAGAAACGAGTATCTGTTCTGAAGCAAGACGATAAAATCCTGTACTTTCCCTCTCAGTGTTAGCTTATTGATTGGCATCTTGCGCTATTTTCGATTCATGTTTATTGCTCCTGTAGTTACGTTGTAGCTTCTTCTAGGTTGCGCTGTTTGCATATTGCGTATCAGTTTCTGCCGTTCCTTCTTCAGGTCTAGGCGAATTTGAGACCTGAATATTCTATGGTCATTGCATCGTATCTTGCCAAGCACATGCACATCCTGCACGATGCCTGGGTGTGCAGTCAGTATAAAATATCTTATTTTTACGTTCGCCATTAGGACTCCTTCATGTCCGCTTATGGTTCACTCGTTTTTGATTGAAGGCCTTCAAGATTTGTAATTGCATTCTGCGAAATATACTAAACACTCGCCTCTGGAATTTCTAGTACCGATGTCATATTCACCTATACCTGGTCTACGGCCTGCTTCTTCCCTCCCTTGGCATTGCATTGTCCCATTAGATGGTGTAGTGTGTTTTTACCTTACTCATTACTGATTCCACGTCTTCATAGAAACTTTCAACTAATACGTCACCATGTCTGGATGTAGGTGCGTAGGCCTGTAGCACCTTCATTTTGTATTTCATATGGAGTTTAGCTACGATACCTACCACCCTTTTGTTATTGTTATATATATTCATCTATGCTACCAGTTATATATCTGTGGATATGAAACCCGAGCCCCAGTTCTCTTCTATCAGCGAAATAACGGTAGCAAAGGCGTGTCCCATCTGTAGCTCTGTATAAACCTCAACTGTCCTCCTAGCTTCCTTGAGCTTTAATACATCCCATTTAACTCGCTTTAATCCTTCGAATAGCACAGCTGGACCTGCCTCACTAGATAAAGCTTTAGCGTTAGATGTTGTCAAGTTGAGCTTCCAATGGTGACCCGTCAGGACCAAGAGATTCTTGGCACCCTCTGCGGCGTCGCAGATCTGACCGCCGCCATGGCCAGTTGCATCGTAGCCGCTGGGAACTGCGGGCTGAGGGTTAAATGGCATATTCTTGTGAAAGGTTAAGCGTAAGGAGCCAGGTGCTGCACCAGGGTGGCCAATTTTTCTCTGGTTAGGGAGTGTGTTACTAGCAGCGGTCACTGGTGAGGTCGCATCTCAGACCTCTTTAACGCAACTGTATCATCAAGCAGATAACTGTTTAGCGGCGAAGCTTCTTACGCCATGGCTCGTACGTTCCGCATCACGTCGAAGTAGTAGTACCCAGTTTAAAGGTTTCAAAACGATGGCACAGCATATCTACGGTGTGAATGATGATGAGTGGGGTGAAACGTCCATCAGTCCATCCACCCATCCATCCGCTTCGCCCCACTCGTCATCATTAACCTCGTGGATATGCTGTGATATTTTTCTAATCTGGTGGGGAATCACATGGCTACGGGATTCGAACCACGGACGTCTTGAACGCGAGGCTGGTACTCTAAGCACTATCCCATCGCTAGCTGCTGTGTGATATCAGTGCACGTGAAATGACACCGACAGGTCAAAAGTTTTGCAGCCCTCTTGTGAGGTTTCCCGCGTAATCATAGTGTGATTTAGGCACGTAAAACAGTTGGTCTTTATTATTGTTGTTATTCTTATTATTGAGTAAGCTTCTCATACTTACCCGCTGCGCAATGAAACGCTATGAAGTAGCAGTAGGCTGTGCTGCAAAATAAAGAAACTAACTTTCCCCAAGTAATATTTCGAAAACTGCTTTCTTTGAAGCTTTGCAGCTTGGGCTTCGATTGCGGGCTTTTCTTCGAGCTGACTTCCCCGGGAAGTTGTCTACTAAATATAGAGCGTCCTCTTCACCCACGACTCGCAGCACCCAGAGCATCGCAAGCGGGGACGTGTCGCTCTGGTGCGCACCGACAATGGCTCTCGGAATGAAAACAAAGCAGGACACACTCGCGCCTTCGCCGAGGAGCTTATTTAATTAAACCAAGCTGAGAGTGAAGTGTGTCGCTCACGAGAAAAAACTTAAGTCCCTTGCACGTTTTCTCCACCACGTCCATCCCCTCGACTTCTCTTCAAACGAGTTTGCGTTCTTTTCTTCCTATTTTTATTTGTTTTGGAACGTGCGCACTTGCGCCAAGGTACAACAAAGAGAAAAAATGTCTTGGTTTATATTTAAAAACTTCATTTTGCGAACTTATTGTGATTCAATATAATGAGATCATTATTAGCGGAGAAAATCAAGGCTGAAGTTTCATTCTAATAAAATTTCGTGTACAAAATATCTACGCGTGACGTCAAAAATTTCAAAGTGTATATTTCGTACTTTCACAACATTGCCTCAATAAAATTTTCGGAAATATTGTATATTTCGTACTTTCACAACATTGCCTCAATAAAATTTTCGGAAATATTGTATGCACTTATATTCTACTCACAAACGACAATGTAATTCATTTTTATCGCGTAGAAGCTATGTAGGACCCTGTAGACGCCTTCAAAATTTACTACGTCATGGTATATGGCGCAGATAATCAAACAGTGGCGTCTTTACCCACATGTTTTTTGCAGGCAAATAATAATAATAATAATAATAATAATAATAATAATAATAATAATAATAATAATAATAATAATAATAATAATAATACTCCCATCACTTTTTATCCCAAAACAATATTAAGACCAAGAGAGATATGCCATAGTTGAGAGCCCCGGCCTACGTTTCGTTGACATACACAGAAAGTTAAGCACAGTGGCCTTTCGCATTTAGCCTTATCAGATTCCGTGACATTCGGGTTGAAAGTGAAGCACTATAACCACGAGACCAGTATGACGGCTGCTACTTTAACGATAGTTCAGCCTCAGTTATAATTTCGTCAATGTGCTAAAGAACTTTTTGGAATTGTCGTTGGCTGCGGAAGCTCTGTCTACCTCGAAATAGGTAGCGCCAACCGTGAGCATTAGGTGCTCTTCTGGCCTCGTTCCTGTGAAGCGCGATAGGTCAATAATCAGGCCTCATCGACTGAAAGAGCTCCGAACCATAGGCAGCGACCAGTGAGGGTGCTCATGGTCGCTCGGCGGCCGTGATTCTGTCGATATTGGCTCCAAAAGTGTCGTCCACTCTCTTCACAGTAGACTGGCGCCGGTCATCGGGGGAATATTTCAGCCCGGTGACAGGGAATCGATGCTGGTGCAAAAAGTGAAGGCAGCGTTATTTATAGCAGTCTGCGTCCACGGAGGCCACCACTTGTCCTATCCTACACACACTCTAAAGCACTTTATGGTGCTGCCTCCCAGTGTTTGCGCTTACTTGTTGAAGGACAGGGTAAACCTTGCACAAGAGCAGAAGTCACGTCTCTGTGGGCTGAGACACCCTCGTTATGCTTTTGTCAGCGGATCTTCGCACTGATTGGGCATGCAAGTCAAACTAGTACGCCCTGCGTAAAGTTTCTTGAAATTAACTAGAGAGGAATATGGTGTTGTGATTGTTCAGCTATCATTTGAATGATAAGTAGTACACGGATTTGCCTTGTCTTCGTATTTGGAGGCGGCGAATTGCACTTGTAGCTTCATTTATTGCTGCGCGTTGGTTTTGTTTTGAAAAAAAAAAAAGAACACAGCCTTTTGAACTTTGTGACCCGATTTGAAATGACAAGCCTTAAAGATTAAGGTGGTGAAGCGCAACCGTTGAACATTCGCTGATTTTGTTTCGCGACAGAACAGCTCCAAGCCACACGAACACACACGGAGCCAGAAGTACGAAGATAAGACAAATCTGTGTACAGCGCATAGTTCCCATGCTCACTGAAGCGCATGTTTAGCGGATCCCGTAGACACTAATGCTGGGGTTCCCTTGAGTAAATATATAGGAAACTCAATGAATTAAATCGCTTGTTGTTTCCTCACCCGTCTGTAGGAGATTCGAAGGTAGTGAACGCATCCAAAATAGTACGTCGTAAAATCGCGTGGTAGATCTCTAACGCTTCTCACTTGAGTATTTGCTAGTATTTATATAGGCGCAGAACATCACTTGTATATGCAATAAAAACGATTAAGCTTTTCGATTAAATAAATGCAGCAAGTGTTTACCTGTCAGAACTCATTCAGGATCCTCGTAGCAAAGTCAAGAATAATTAAAATACCACGCACGAGTTAAAACGAAGGTAAAGACGATATTTGGTGTTACGTTTCACGAGCAACGGCTTGTGTCAGGCCCCACACCTGTCCGAGTGTATCCGAGTGTATCCAAGAAGTCCGAGTGAATTTCTCGTATTTCCGTGACGCCATTATCACCGACGCAAGATTGTTCTCTAGAACTGACGCTTGCGCAATTCGTCACAAATTGCATTTTTTTCGTTTTTTTGTTTTTCCGAGAGTGTTTTGTCGAGCAAATCAAGCTGTTCGTCAAGAGACTCGTGACTGTGCAAAATCTCTTCAACAGGAAGTGCTTCTCTTTTTGAAATCGAAGCACTCTGTTTGCGTCATGTAACCAAAGAAACGCCTGAAGGCCCCCATGATACCACGTGAGGAATCACAATGAAATCTACAGTGAAGGATCAGCTTGAAAGCTCGCAACAACATCGTGCAAACCTTAATTTAGAAACAGTTGAGGAGGTTCAACTTTCGAAAAGTGCTTCCACTGTATGCCGTCTTGACATCATGCGCCGTTTTAAATAGCCGAAACTGATAAACAATTCGATAGATAAATATGTCGGGTTTGATGTACGAAAACCACCACACGTATACGAAAGACGCCGTAGTGAAGGGCTCCAGAAATATGGACCAGCTGGGGTTCTTTAGCTTGCACCCACATTTGAGCATATGGGCCTACAGCATTTTCGCCTCCATCGAAAATGCAGCCGCTGCAGCTGGAATTCGATCCCGCGGCCTGCAGGGCAGCAGCCGAGTACCTTAGCTCCTAGACCAACACGGTGGGGTGATATATGCGTTGAAGCTACGCTGGCTGCGCAAGGGTCAGCGCATAGCTAATAGCGCAGCACTAGGGATGTTTTTGCTTTTATTGCTTAAAACGTGATTTCGTCTATCATTGCACCAGAGGTTGTTTCAATACAGCCAAATCATGCACGTACCAGCCTGTCGTCTTACAAGTTGGATGTCAGAGGAGGGGAAAAGAAAAGAAAAGACATTAGCCAGTGTAAAGTAGGGGGTAGCACGTTTACATTGTCACAATCTACGTATCGCGGAGACAACTAAAGGAAAGCAAACAATAAAAATGCAATGAGATACCACAAACGGAAATGGTAACAACGTCACTCATTTGAACCTCATGAAGGCAAATTGAATTTTTTTATGGCTGACTCTTTAGATGCTTTTGATTGCATTGCGTCTTCATGAATCGTTAGTTGGATGTGCGAGATAAAAGGAACATCAACCAGAAAAATCACAGCTTTGCCACAAAGGCAAAGCAATGAACGTGATAGCAACAAATTGGAGGGGCACGCGCATAATGGCAAGCAGATCGAAACATGCTTCGCGTTTCTCACGCACAAGTACCACACGAAACTTACTCAAAGGTACAGATGAATGCGAATAAGCATATCAGTTGTTAGTTCGCTGTGTCTGAAAAGTGCGCTCTTTTCGTAAACGGAGACTTTGCAACAATTGTAGTGGCCTTCTTGCGCCTGGTACCTACAGGAGACTCGTTCCGGTGAAAGCCAAACGCCAGCCAAGACGTACGATCTTCCCCACCACGAGATAACGGCGCGCGATTCAGCCTCTCCTCGACATGGGGCAAAGTACGCGAGGGAGATGAGAGCCTGTGCCGCGGCCGCGTCGTGACGATGTGGCGACGCGCGCTCATTGCGCAATCTTGCTTGTAAAGCTTAAAACACGATAGTTAACCCCCTCCACTCGCGATTCCCGTCACCAGCGGTAAGTAGTAGATATAAATATCTTGTCTTTTGCTTTTCTGTGGCTCAGTGGGCAACCCCTCGCACTCGTGTTTCATATGTATCACGTTCGATTCCGCGCGCCGGAGTCTTCTTCTGAATTTTTTTGCATATATAAAGATAGGTATACATAAATGGAGACTGACGGCAATGTCTACGATGACGCCGGCAGCAAAATCCAGCCGAGAGTGTCTACATAATTGCTATCACAATAAAAGATTTGGGAAGAGCTTGTCGTATTAGTGTGCACAGACTTAATCATACTTGTCTGTTGAGCACCCATGGTGGCCGCGGCAGCTGCTATTTTCTGCAGAAATATTGTTACGTAAAGGCACGCGAGAAACTAAGCGTCTGAAGATATATATACACAGCGCCAACGAGCAAGCCAAGATGGAGAACAAAAGCTGTGCCCTACAACAAAATCACGTCATCTTCCTCGGCGCCTATCTAACCTCTTTATTGGAACATTATTTCATAACATAACCCCCGTGTGCTGAAGCACCGTCTCGGTGCTTTCTATGATGTTACCGAGTGGTAAAGCTTAAGGCGAGATACATGAACAAGGTCTGTAGACAGTGAAAGGGGGAGGAGGAAGACTCGAGCGGGGTTATCTCGTAGGTCACATCTGTTACCTGGCGCAATACAAGGTAGGGTCCCGAGTAGCAGGAAAGCAGTTTTTCAGAAAGTCCAACGTGCCTAGTCGGAGTCCACAATAGCACAGGGGAACCTGGGGTAAAGAAAACAGCGATGATGAGAGTTGCAAGGCTGCCCCTGCTAATCTTGCGATGCCAAAAGGCGCTGACGGGCAACTTCTCATGCATTGCAAGTTCTAGTGATAGCATCGCGGGCGTACGCGGTCGTCGACTTGACGGCTGTCGGAAAGATGGTGTCAAACGGTAAAGTTGGATGACGGCCAAACACGAGATAGAAAGGTCAAAAACCAGCTGCATCGTGGCGTGAGGAATCATAGACAAACGTAATGAAGGGCAATGCAACGTCGCAGTCCTGGTGGTCGGACGATACGTACATAGTGAGCATATCAGTTAAATGTCAGGTTGAATCGTTCAGTCAATTCGTTAGTTAGCAGGTGGTAGGTGGTCGTAAATTTATGTTTTGTCTCGTAGGAGCGAAGCAGGTCGTCGATAACTTGGGATAGAAATAGCGCCCACGATCTACGAGGAGTTGGTTGGTGTGGGGTGCCATGATTAAGAATTACGTCGTGCAGGAGAAAATCGTCAACGTCCATGGCACAGCTGGTTGGTAGAGCCCGCGCAATGGCGTACCGGGTTGTGTGATTTGTCGCGACAGCTATCCACTTATTCCCAGAAGTGGACGCAGGGAAATGGCCTAGGAGGTCAAGACCAAGTCGAAAGAAGGGATCAAAGGGAACATCAAGTGGGTGGAGGAACCCAGCATGACTCATAGAAGGTGTTTTTCGGCGTTGACACTAGTCGCATGAGGCGACGTAGCTGCGGACCGAGCGATAAAGACTGGGCCAGTTAAATCGACGCTGTACGCGGTCATACGTCTGAGACAGTCCGAGGTGACCGGCAGTGGGAGCGTCGTGGAGCTGGCCGATCACGCTCACACGTAAATGAGAAGGTACCACAAGGAGCAGTTCGTGTCTATCAGGGCGAACGTTGTAACGGTACAATGTGTCATCCTTGAGCCCGAACAATCGAATAGACGAATCGGGTGCCGCAGAATGAAGCTTCTCGATGATGTTACGTAAGACGGGATCTCGGCGCTGTTCCTCACAAATGTTGCCTAAAGCGGAGAAAGACAGCACACATGGCGCTTCATCGATTGCCTCAGGTGGGTCCACTTAATTTCGAGATATGCGGTCAGCGTCATGGTGTAAACGGCGAGATTTGTAGGACACCGAGTAGTTATACTCTTGGAGTCGTAGTTTCCATAGACCAAAGCACCCAATAGGGTCCTTAAAGGATGCGAGCCAGCAAAGTGCGTACGATCGGTTGTGACGGTGTAATGTTGACCATGTAAATAGGGCCGAAATTTCGCTATCGCCCAAACGAGAGCGAGGCATTCCCTTTCGGTGATTGAGTAGTTCCTTTCCGCCTGCGAGAGGAGACGGCTGGCATAGGCGATAACGCGGGCACAGCCGCTTTGATGCAGGACCAAAACAGCACCAATTCCGTGGCCCCTGGCTTCGGTGCGGACATTTGTTGGGGCGGCAACGTCAAAATGGGCCAGAACAGGTGGTTCTGTTAGCAATGTAATAAATGTAAAAAACGCCTTAGCCTATGCAGCACCCGATGGGAATGAGACATCTTGTTTCAGTAAGTTTGCGACAGGACAGGCTACTTCCGCAAAGTTGTTCACAAAACGTCGAAAGTACGAGAACAGACCGAAAAAGCTGCGGACTTTCTTAATGCGGGTCGGAACAGGGAAGTTCCGCACCGCTCGCACTTTATCGGGATCAGGGCGTACACCAGAGGAGTCGGCAAGTTGGCCCAACATGGTTAGTAGCTGGCATCCGAAGTGGCACTTTGACAAGTTCAGTTGGAGACCGACATTGCGAAAAACAGCCAGTATTGAGAATAGGCAGTTGAGGTGGGTCCCAAAGGTCGGAGAAAAGACAATAACGTCGTCAAAGTAACATAGACAAATTGACCATTTGAACCCACGCAAAAGAGACTCTATCATCCACTCGAAGGCAGCCGGAGCATTGCATAACCTGTGGGGCAGGACCTTAAACTGATAATGACCGTCGGGTGTGACAAAAGCGGTCTTTTCGCGGTCCATGTCGTCGACAGCGATTTGCCAGCACCGCGATCTTAGATCAATAGAAGAAAAATACTTAGCGCCTTGAAGGCAATCCAGGGCGTCGTCTATGTGCAGTAGCGGGTAGACGTCTTTTTTTAGTGATCTTAATTGTTCAGATGTCAGCAGTCAACACAGACTCGCCAAGGCTTGTCCTCCTTTCTGACAAGAGCTACGGGGGAAGCCCATGGCCTACATGGTGGCCCAATTCTGTCGCTGGCGAGCATTTTGCCGACTTCTGTTTGAAATATGTGACGCTCGGTTGGAGATACGCGGTAAGGCTGCCGATAGATGGGGGACGCATCGCTGGTGTCAATGTGGTGCTTCGCAAGAGTTGTTTGGCCTAGCGGACGATCACAAAAGTCAGATGCGTCCATGTGTGACTCAAGGACGTAAATGAGTGCGTCAGCGTGATGCGGCAAAAGGTCTGACGCGATCATTTTTTTTTAACGTCAGCAGACGGGCTTGCTTGCGAAGATCGAGCATGCGTGTAGCCGCAGTGTCCAGCATCGTTCGAAGACAGACCTGACATGACGAATTCGTCAGAGGGAGTCAGCATGGCGGGGCAATTCCACGCGGGAGCACTTGTGGACACAGAGCAAAGTTGAGCACAGGGATGCAAGCACGGTTTGCACGTAACTGAATAACAGTGTGTGGTAAGGTAACACAGTGAGTCAAAAGAATGGCTGTGATGTGCGCGAGCAAATAGTCGCCATCGGATACAGGTGGTGAGGGCGTTACGGTGATGCAGGTCACAGTTTGGGGTGACAAACGGACATTCAGCAGAGCCCATACGAGCTTGGTGTGGACTGGGCGGATCAATCGGATACGTTAGGTCAAGTTGCACAGTACCACCTGAACAGTAGATGAGGGCGGAATGAGTGGACAAAAAGTCAAGACCGAGGTTCACATTATTGGTGCAGTGAGAGAGAACAGTGAATAGAACTGAAGTTTGACGGCCAGCGATAGGAACGCGTGCAGCACAGACGCCAATAACAGAATCCGTACCGCCATCAGCAACACAAACACAGCGGGAAGGGGCTGGAGTAAGGACTTTCTTTAAGCGGTCACGAATGTGCAGGCTTATCACACAAATATGGGCGCCAGTGTCTACTAAGGCTTTAACAGATAAACCATCCGCTTCAACGTCGATTAGGTTCTGATTGGTCGGGAGCGTCAACAGAGGAATTCGAGAGCAGGTTGTATCAGCAGCGCAACCTTCAGGAGCTGCAGCCGTTAGATTTTGATGAAAACCGCCGGGCAAAGGATGGGTACGAGGAACGAGGTGGTGGCGGAAACCGGAAAAATCTACGTCGAGGTGAAGGTGAGCGATTGTACTGGGCAGTGGTCGTAGTGGTGGGGTCGTAAATAGCTGAGGCATCACGCCGTGGTGGTTCCTGGCCATAAAGATGGGCTGGTGAGTGGAGGTTGGGGAAGCTTGAGTTTGCCCAATACGGTGAAAACCACGTGCTTCGGCAATGACGAGAAATGTGTCCCACTCGTTCAAATCGAAAGCAAATTGGCCTGTCGTCAGGCGTCCTCCACGCATTTGGGTCACGTTACGTGGAGCATGGCGGAGATAATACTGTGGGTGGCTGGAGGTAGATGAACTGACAGCGTCGGGACGGTGCACAGAACAGACCGTGTGAATACCCGCGTTGGCTAGTTCTTGGCGAACAACGGTCTGTATATGGTCAGCTGAGGATCACTCGGTGCTAGTGCTCTCAATGGTGCGGGTGATATGGCCTCAATTGCGCGGCGTACGATTCTTGTAATGTCACCGGAGTGTGAATTGGGCTGGGTTGCTATACGGAGCTCTTCGCAAGTTGATGTCTCAGCAGTGTTGGGAAGGCGCGCAAAGTGGTGGGCGATGCGACGGCTTTTAGCCTCTTGAAAGCGTTGGTACTCCAAGACAACATCTTGCACGGTGGATTAACCTTTGCACACAAGGAGTTAAATGCATCGTCTGCGATGCCCTTGAGCACGTGCCCTATACCCTGTCGGCTTCAGATATGGTTTGGTCAACTTTACGGCAAAGGGTCAGCACATCTTGTATATACGCCAGCTAAAATTCCGTGGCCGTCTCAAGACGTGTACCAAGCTCTTTCCTAGCGGCCCTCTTGCAGCTGGCAGATTGACCCAACAACTCGCGTAACTTGGTCTTGCATACGTCCCAACTCGTGATCGCGTCCACAATGTTATTAAACTATGACTTGGCCGTTCCTTGCAAATAAAACGTGATGTTTGCCAGCATTAAAATTGGGTCCCACCTGTGATTTTCGCTGACGAGCTTGTAGAGTTTAAGCCACTCATCCACGTCCTCACCGTCCGTTCCCGAAAAGTTGCCGGGATAGCGGGGTGGAGGGGCCACGAGAAAAACAGGGGAGGTTGGCACCGTTGATTTATTGGGCGTGGCAGTTGACGAAGCGTCACTGCCGGTGGACATGTTGGGAGCAGCGACTAGGCGTCCGCTGCGTAACTTCGTCGTGCGTTGTAACCCAGAACCTCGCACCAAAATGTTACGTGAAGGTACACGGCAAACTAGGCGCTTAAAGATTTATTCACACAGCGCCAACGCGCAAGCCAAGATGAAGAACAATAGCTGTGCCCTACCCAAAACTCACGTCGTCTTCCTTGGCGCCTATCTAACCGCTTTAGGAGGCCATTGTCTCACCACATGCTAGGCTCTCGTTCACACCACATGCTAGGCCCTTGTTCTATAATTCAAGCATGAACGGAAGCATGAAGCTAACGCGAGGTATAAGCTGCAGCCAACAACAGAGTCGACAACCATTTGCTCCGCGGCTCTGGACAAGTGCGACGCTATACACATTTTGAGGGCTTGTCTAGCTTTTTTGAGGTGTCCAACCACAAATAGTACACCATCAAAAATAATTGTAATACGCACTAAAATACTTTCCTGATGAAGAAATTATGTTACCATGGTTCACGAGAACAACAGCATCATAGTTCGAATACTTACGTTGCCCAATCAAGGAAACTTGAACAGCCAGCTTGGAAGTATCCCTTGAAAACGGTGCAGAACAGCGCTCCTTCCCTTAGTACGCCTCATTCACCGTCAAGGAAGGCGAGAGCATGCCGGCCATGCACCAGCAAAAGCAGTCTCCAGACACAGGAGTCGTTATGTGGTACACATTTTGAGAGCTTGTCTAGCTTCTTTGAGGTGTCACAACTGTAAACAACACAATAGCAAAAAAATGCCTACATGACATGGTCGAAGACATTGCATATTGGAACGATCTTCCGGATCAAGTCTCTATTTCTAACCGTGAAACTTTTCATTATAACTTGATTTCGTTGTACTATAATAATGTATAACGCTGTTGCACCCTAATTTTTTTATATATTTTTGTCTGCTTTTCCTCTTTATTGTTATTTCGTTTGTATACTGATGCTTCCCTTACTCAATACCCTTCAGTGGGCCTGTAAGGTATTTTGAATAAATAAATAAAGAAAGAAAAGCAAATTAATGAATAATTATTTAGGTAAGTAAGTAAATAAATAAATAAATATGCGCGAGAACCAATAACGCGATAGCTAGCGATGCCTCGTTGAACCCAGAATGCGCCGATTAACCACAACGCCACAGCCTCCGTACGCCCCCAATTTATGGCACTTCATAAACAAATAAACAGATAAAGAATGAATAAATAGATAAATAAAAGCAATCCACTATTTAGTAAAGTGTCAAATAATTCGTAAATTTGTAGTTCACTTTGGCATATACAATAATAAGAGTCCGAAAAAAAAGAAAACGCAACCCTCACTGTGAGTGGTTCTCGTTTTAAATGCAAAGCATTTCTTAGCGAACGTTGGCTACTTTGAGTCCGTCCGTACGTCAGTCCATCCATCCATCCATCCATCCATCCATCCATCCATCCATCCATCCATCTATCCATCCATCCATCCATCCATCCATCCATCCATCCATCCATCCATCCATCCATCCATCCATCCATCCATTGATCCGTCCGTCCATCCGTCCTTTCATCCATCCATCCATCCATCCATCCATCCATCCATCCATCCATCCATCCATCCATCCATCCATCCATCCATCCATCCATCCATCCATCCATCCATCCATCCATCCATCCATCCATCCATCCATCCATCCATCCATCCATCCATCCATCCATCCATCCATACATCCATCCATCCATCCATACATCCATCCATCTAGCCGCCTACGACGTTAAGCTCTCCAGGCCGTTTCGATAATGGTATCGATACCAATCTTGGTATGGCATAACATGACTGTATGAAAAACATATTTGACTAGTCATAACATAAAAATCATAATTTGCATGGCTTGTATGTCATGATTTACATTTAAGGGTCCTGCAGCTCCTTGCGGTGGTTTCGTTCACATGGCGTGTTGCAAAACTGGTATGGTACGGCATGATTACAAGGCGAACACAAGCCAGAAATCCTAGTATAAAAATCACGACATGCGTGTCATGTAAAACATGACTACGTTCCACGCCCATGATGCGCTCGCGGCCGTTCCGCTACCTTCACATATGCCAAAATTTGGTATTACGTCACGTGAATGGATGACGAAGGTATGTGACTGATGCAAACATGATAATCATGTGATGCGTGTCATGTAACAACATGACTACATGCCACGCTCTTGATGCACTCGCGGCCGTTTCGCTAACTTCACATGTACCAAACTGGGTATTACGCCACGCGAACGTGCGGTATAGGTAAAATACACATTCAAACATGATAATCACGACATGCGTGTCATGTAAAACATGACTACGTTCCACACCCATGATGCGCTCGTGGCCGTTCCGCTACCTTCACATATGCCAAAATTTGGTATTACGTCACGTGAATGGATGACGAAGGTATGTGACTGGTGCAAACATTATAATCATAATATGCGTGTCATGTAAAAAAATTCAAGCAATAAATGCCACGCTGAAGGCACCAATACACTTCGACGTGAGCTGGCGTGGGTGCGCGCCGGCGTTCGTTCTATGTTGTCACGCCTGCGATGCCACGCCAGGCGCTGATATCCCCTAGTAAAGGTCAGTGAATCAGTCCATCTTACCTTCATTGTGGGTCTGCATGCCATAAAATCGCAGGCGCGCGCCGCGCTTCGTTGCTTTGACGCATGCGCGTTTGAGCGCACACGGCGCCCCTCCATCACGAACAGAGACAGACGCGGTGCTGTCTAAGTAACGTCGTCGGCGCGAAATGCAGCATGTCGTATTTCGCGCCGGTTGCCACCGGGCCGGGCAGACGGACTCTGGTCGAGCCTGTCGCACGTGGCGCCACACTGCAGAGTGCTGACGTTTTGCTAGTGTGGCGTCGCTGCGCCCTGCCTGCGCGGGTATCAACGTTGTGCCGGAGTATATTGGGTCCTTCTAGACGTGCCCGCCGCTGTCGCTCTAGCTGCATATGTACCAAATTTGGTATCACGGGAAGTGAATAGGCGACTAAGGTAAACGTCACGTCGAAACCTGATAATCATATTATACGTTTCATGGAAAACGCGACTGGCATGCTATGCCCATAGCGTTTTCGCGGCCGTTTCACTATTTCCACATTAACCAAATTTGGTATTACGTGACGTGAATCGACGATGACTCTAAATGACACGTGAAAATATGATATTCATGGTATGGTTTTTATGTAAATATGACCACGTGCTACCCTCATAGCACGCTCGCGGCCGTTTCACTAGCTCCATATATGCCAAAGTTGGTATCAGGTGACGTTAATCGGTGACGAAGTTTAATGTAACGTCCGAACATGATAATCATGCCATTGAAGTCATGTACGGCATAATTTACTTCCGCCTCTTGACGTTGTACTGATTTTAAAGTGACCTATCACCCTTCTTCATTCGTGCTTCACACATAATTGATTCCTACTGTACTATCGGCGTCAAATGAAACCCGAAATGCTAAGCGCGTGTTTCAAGCGTTAGAAACAGTATAGTGTTGGCTGTCCAGTCATCACCATTGACAGGCGTGCACATCCGGTTTGGCAGCACTGGGCGATCCCCCCACAGTGCGTTATCTTCGTTTCTGCTCTAGTTTTTGTATGGTGGTAATGGTGGCCATCGTGGGCGGGCCAAGCGCTTTTGATCGTATCACTCGCAATTCCTTGCTTTACTTCAGCGTTGCAGTGCAATCAGTACTTGGCACGATAAAATAAAAAGAGAAATATGATCGGTTTGCGGTTGATATTCGAACGATCGTCGCATCTCGTTTGCCTTTTCGCTGCTTCACCTGCACCCTTCTTTCAGAAAGCCGATTCGAAAACGCGTCACTTTAACTGGAAACTCCGAGCGTTTCTATGGAAGAGAGAGCGCAAATCGTTTCGCTTTACCGGCACGAAGCGTGAAATCGCCAGCATTACGAAACAACTTGCGTTTACTATAAATATAATTAGCCAGGAATTCCATGATGATGGAGTCCGTGATGACAAACCGTGCTACAATACTTGCCTTTGGCTGCAGTAGTATAACTTTTGTTTTTTTCTTCCTTTCAAATACCATACCTGGAACACAAGCAGAATATTGCACTCTAGGGGATCGCACAGTGCTGCCACACCGGATGTGTGGGCCTATCTGTGCCAATGACTGGTCGACGGCATGCACTATGCCATTGATAAGGCTTGTACCACGCGCTCCGCTGTTCGCGTTTCATTTTTTTCCCCTGTTAAAAATGAACAGATTTTATTTCTGGAGAGATACATAAAAACTGAGTACGTGGGATATGCCTAATTGATATGGTATGTGGCATTAACAGCACTCATGAATCGACCACTTGCGTATCATGCCGAAACTGAGACCACTTTCGCACCACGTGCTTACAGGCACAGGCGAGACGGCTTTATGCACGAGCTTCAAAACGTCACAGTGGCTACCAGTACGTGCTTGCACTGCCGCAGACAATACTTGCTTGTCACATCACGACAACAATAAATGTTTGCCAGGTCTCTCATGTGCGTCATCAATTCGAAAAAAAAAACCGATTGGGCGGGACGGTGGTGTTTGTTGGTTCTTGATTGTGGGGCCTTTGCTGGGACACCTCGTGCACGCGCTTCACTCAGCGTATTTTTCAAGATTCACATGTGCTCTTACTGACAAATTCAGAGCCGTGGCCCGGTGTCCTTACCGAGACGACCCTCCTTTACTTCTTTATTTTTAAAGTGTATTTCTAAAGAACGCACGTATTAAGTTCTCAAAAAAAATTAACAGATCCCACGTACAGTGGGAATCGATGATATGCTAAGCACGAATGACAAAGGTTAATATATAACTTTAAAATCCGGACAACGTTACGAGGAGGTAAATGATGCCGTATATGACATCCGTGTCATGATTATCATGTTTAGATGTGTCGTTTACCGTTGTCATCTATTCGCGCCACGCGATACCAAATTTAGTATATGTGGAGCTAGCGAAACGGCAGCGAGCACGCTATGAGCGTGGTATGTTGTCATGTTCTTTCATGACACGAGTGTCAGGAGTATTATGCATTGCACCAGTCACATGTTTCGTTATCCATTGATGCTACGTAACACCAAATTTGGTATATGTGGAGCTAGCAAAACGGCCGCGAGCGCATCATGAAGGGCCCAATATACTCCTATGTAGCGTTGACGCGTGCGCCCCCTGGGCACATTGACACTATAGCGCAAGCGAAACGCGAGCACTCTATAGTCTGACGCTATAGGCGCGACCAGCGTCCGTCGGCACGGCCCAACGGCAACCAGTGCGAAATGCGACATGCTGCATTTCGGCGTTTCGCCATAGAGCAATTTAGTAAGCATAGAGTAACTTAGTTTACTATGTTACTCTATGGTTTCGCGCCGATGCATTACCCAGACAACACTGCGTCTCCCTCTTTTCGTGACAAAGCGACACCAGACACGCTGAAAACCACATGCGTCAAAGCAACGCAGAGTGGCGCGCGCCTGCGAGTATATGGCAGGACCGGTGCCTGGCAACGCAACGCCGGCGAGCACGCGCACCGCATCACATCAAAATGTAATGGCACCTCGGCCGTGGCATGTAGTCATGTTTCCACATGACAAACATATCATGATTGTCAAGTTTGCACCAGTCACATACCTTTGTCATCCATTGGCGTTACGTAATTCCAAATTTGGCTTGTGTGAAGCTAGCGAAACGGCCGCGAGTGCATCATGAGCACACATGTAGTCATGTTCTTACATGACACGCATCTCATGTTTATCACGTTTTCACTAGTATTATACTTTCGTCATTTATTCACGTCTGGTAATACCAAATTCGGTATAAGTGAAGCTAGTAAAACGGCTGGCAGCGCATCATTAGCGTAGCATGTAGTGATGTTGTTATATGACACGCGTCTCATGATTATCAAGTTTGCACCAGTCATATACATTCGTCATTCATTCACGTACAGTAATACCAGATTTGGTATATGTGACGCTAGCAAAACAGCCGCGAATGCACCATGAGAAGCTTGGCATGTAGCCATGTTGTTGCATGACACGTATATCATGATTTTCATGTTAGGGTCTGTCGCTTGTGTTCGCCACCTAATGATGCCATACCATACCAGTTTTGCAACATGCCATGTGAACAAAACCACCACAAGAGCTGCTATACTATGAAATGTAAATCATGACATTCATGACATACATGTATTGCTTTTCATGTTATGACTAGTCAAGTATGTTCCTCATACAGTCCTGTTATGCCATACGAAGTTTGGTATTGATACCATTATCGAAACGGCCAGGAGAGCTAAAAGTCGTAGGTGGCTAGATAGATAGATAGATAGATAGATAGATAGATAGATAGATAGATAGATAGATAGATAGATAGATAGATAGATAGATAGATAGATAGATAGATAGATAGATAGATAGATAGATAGATAGCATTTTCGACCGTTTCCTCAGGCATGTTAGCCTGGTTCATTGTCCGGCTTGCAAGGTGTCGGGTGATGACTATGATATGTACAATAATATCAATGACACACAAATGAAACGTGCACTCGCCAGCGCACATTACACACAACAAAGTTAAATTTTGGGGGTTCGTTCTATTTGTTACACACAATATTTGTGTGAACTAACAATGAGAAATACCAGGGAAAGTATTGGGGAGGTTATTAGGAGGAATTGTGCTGTAAATGTGCTGTAAATTACAAAGCTGGGAGCTTTGTAATTGATTGATATTTTGGGTTTAACGTCCCGAAACCACCATACAATCATCAGACGCCGTAGTGGAGCGCTCCGGAAAATTTTGACCACCTGGGGTTCTGTAATGTGCACCCGAATCTGAGCACACGGGCCTATAGCATTTCCGCCTCCAGCAAAAATGCAGCCGCCGCAGCGCAGATTCGATCCCGCGACCAGCGGGTCAGCAACCGAGTACCTTAGCCACTAAACCACCACGGTGGGGCATGAAACATTGTAATTGTAATATACATTACAAATACTTCTAATAACAACCCCTATATTTTCCTGGAATTTTTAGGGGTGAAGCTTCGCTTAGCCTAACCTCCTCCTGCGTCAGGTGCAACTGGCAGTATCTTCCGAACGGTATAATTGATGGTGCTGTCTCACCATTATTCTTTGTCTAATTTTCTAGATTGCATTGGTCCAATAAAAGTGTGTGCAATAAGACGGACAGACGAATGGACGTATGGACGGACGCACGGGCGGACGCAAGGACGGAGGGGAGCACAGTAGAATGCACACACGGACGCACCATTGGACGCATGGAAGGATGAATGGACGCGTGGACGGACCGATGGACGGAAGCGCGGACAGATGTATGGACGCACGGACGAACTCTTCCCCCCTTTCATTATCAGTGACTCCATAGATGTGATTTTTGTGTGTTATTATTTTGTTGCTTCGCAGCTGCTGGGGACTGAGGGCCGTGAGTTATTTGACGTATGCATGTGGGAGGTAGTGGCCAGATGCTGCACCAGGGTGGCCAATCCTTCTCTGGTGAGGGAGTGCGTTCCCTGCGGTGGTTACCGGTGAGGCCGCACCCCAGACCTCGTAATGCAGTTACATCACCACGCGGACTTTTTTTTTTAATCCGGTTGGGAACTGCGTGGCACCAGGATTTGAACCACGGACCTTTTGCATGCGAGGTGGATGCTCTAACCACTACGCCATCGCTGCTGTTTTGTTATTAATATACAAAGAGTCATATATATAGTTTCGTTAAGACGAGTAAGCTTCAAAAACACTAACAGCGCTTTTTGTGTTGCGCCTGACACAAGCACGGCTTTGTCGCGGGAAGAGAAAGCGCCGCATCTCTGAGCTGAAGCCGCGCTGCAAACGTATTGCGGCTTTCAGAATCTGTCGTTCTATGTCGGGACGGGAAGTGTGGATGAAGGCGGAGATCTGGCACAAGGCAGCTTCATATCCACCTGGATATGTCACAAGTGATCGCAAGGCTTCTTAGATTTGAAATATAGTTGCTAAACAGTATACGGGAACCTTCGCTAACATAATGTTGCCTAAGTTACAGTTAGAATAATGATAGCAGAAAATGGTATTTGGCACGTTTGCTGTAGATTTAAATATAGTTCTCTTTATGGTTATATAGTCTGACGCTTTCAAGGTTGCGTCACGTAGCCGAACTTCATTTTCAAGCTTTAGTTGTTTCCAGCAACAACATACATGTCTAAAGTGAGTGGGTACGAAAGCGTTCAAACATGTTTCTCAATTTACCATAGCTGGAAACCTGCAGTGATCGCCGCAATATTATCACTACGCGCCAGACAGATCGAAATGTTCTTTAAGGATGGGCAGTTCGCAGCCAGAGCTCGCAGGGCTACTCTCTTCGGACAAGCACGCCTGAGAGCCGCAGATATTCTCGGAATCTGCGTCGGTAGGGTACACTATCAGAACAAAAAGCAGCGCTTTCAAGTACGCAACCATTAACGACAGTAGACGCACGTGTGCTTCGGCTTGTAAGCGGGGATTACTACAGACATGCAGAAGCCAGGCATGCCTCGAGGCGTTCTTTAGATCTGTGTTGCAGTTGTTTCGGAGGATATTGCGTCACAATACCATTGCACAATGCAAGAGTTAGACCGGATTTTCTTTGGCAAGCACTAAATCCCGAAGCTGTGTTCGTTACATGGACTTAGTGGTATCGCTATACGACGTTCGCCATGTCTTTTTCGTTCTTTTTCCCCTCCTTTTTTTTCTACAGCCCATCCAGCTTGATGCATTCTGTTTTTTGTAACTGCGTGAGCAGCCTCTAGCTTATGCGAAGGAGCTGGTTTTGTGTCCTAACAGCTATAGTGTTTTCTGCTAGCTTAAGCGTGAGCTTAGTGTACTTCGTGTAAGTAAGGATGGTGAAGAAAATGCGACATAAATAAAGGTCAACAAACTCTTTGATACCGCATTTAGTTACCATTTTTTAGCTGCTAAAAATGACACAGACGTTCGTGCTGCTCGTTTGTGTTGATAGGACATACATACATACATACATACATACATACATACACACACATACGTACATACATACATACATACATACATACGTACGTACATACATACATACATACATACATACATACATACATACATACATACATACATACATACATACATACATGCAATATCAGGGCCACTTATGGCAGACAGGGGAACTACTCTTAGTACACCTAACGCAAGCGATCTTGAAGTATAGCAAGGTCGATCACTGAAAGACAAGCGCCTCCCCCCCTCTCGCACGTAGACGAAGGGCTTCACTGAGCGTCTGAATAAAACCCTCACCGACATGCCAGCAAAGCATGAAGACATTGAATAACTGGACTTTTGAAATGTGATTGTCGCTTAAAGCATGACAGTGCAATGAACAACAGAGACGTCGCTTATTCTTGTTTTGGAGCCTGTCAACGACGCTCAGCGCGATGCTGCCAACTATCGCCCACGAAGACAATCTCGACGTCACCGTTCATTAGCAACCCACTCACGAAGTTAGACACATAGTCGGCCTGAGTAACAAGTGGAGGGTCGACAGTCATCAGTATAGTACTCGACTACGCAGATGAAACATGAACCCGATGACCGCGTTTGGGTCTGGACTCGAGAAGCTTCTTAGCCGATACTTCAGTCCCTACAAGATACTAGGAGTGTCGGTGCACTAGATGTTGAGATTGTTCCGGGTTGCATTAGAAACTCTCAGCGGTGCACCGCACGACCTGAGGTCATTCATGTCGTGCACCTTAAGCCGTTCTCAGCAGGTTAAGAGACCCAAAGACTACTTTTTGCCGGCTTTATTATTGTTCTTTCGTACTGCGCAAACTGCCTTTTTCATTTCAATGCTATTTTACGCATCCGGGCGACGATATTCGAGAAAAAGACAGTGGCCCACACGTTTATTGCTTTATATTGATGCACTGGAATTTTACCCAAAAAGACTGTTAGTAACTCTACAGACACAAAATGATCAGCATTGTTTGAAAAGATGAGCGATTTTTTGAGGTACTTCAGTTAAGTTTACGCGCAGGACGCGAAGAGTCAAGTTTTTTCGACAGCTTACTCGAGCACCCACATTAAGGCTGGAAGGTTCGATGGCTATGGCGTAAAAAGATCTACCGATGGTCCACCGGTTGTCACCGGTCGTGACTGTTCGTGTCACTTTCTAAAAGACGAGACATCGAGTCTCCGAAACTTTTTCACTCTTTTTTTAATTCACCGCAATATTCACCACACAACAACTACATAACACCTGCCAAACCATCATCCACCAGAAAAAGCCACGCACTTAATGTATCTGTGTTTCATCCTCGTACTGATTTCTTCAAATACACCTTTTTTCCTCGATGTATTGAAATGTGGAACCTCATACCAGGTCACATTCGGTCTTTGCAGATAGTTGAATTTTCGAAGGCATTAAAAGACGGTGTGCTGTAAAGCTTTCATTGTTTGTATAACTAGGATCTACCAATGTACTTGTGTATTGAGCTGTTTTGTTTTGTACCTTTTTATTATTTCTTGCTGTGTACCCACTCCTGCGAAAGCCCCATAACGGGGCTGCAGTATTTGAAAATAAAAATAAAAAAAATAAATAAATATTCTCCACAGTCATCGACTAAAAGTTTACCAGGTGTACTGCTTGTGCCGAGGCGTTTCATTTCTCACGTGCAAGTCTGTCCAGGTTAAATGTTCGGTATTTTCCGGTCATGCTGTAGCCTCTTTCCCCGTGACAATCACAACACATTATAGTGAGAGATGGGGGCTTGCTATAGCAGGCAGAACAAAAGACAGGCACTGACAATGAGGTGGTTTTAACGACCCATCTATTGGCTTACACACAGGGGCAGGGAAGCTTAAAGGGCTCCTAGGCCACACCGAGTTCAAAGGCGAGGCAGTTGCTTCTTTCTCGCCTTCACTGTCCTTCCTACAGGCGCTATCTCCTCCTCGCCACTTATTTCTTCGTAAAACACGTGGTATGTCAACACTAAGCGTTAAGTCGGTCAGGATGTCTCGCTTTCGAATAAGCGTCGCTTATCTCCGCTTGCGCAGTCGCAAACGTAGAAAACGAAGTGAAAACAGGTTATGACACACAATACCACGTGAGACTAGGCAGAGCGGGCATGCGACTACATGCCAAAGCAGGTCAGGAGACAATTAACAGCGGATATCTCTCGTATGTCGACAAATCGAGGAGCATATTTGTTCCTGAAGCCACGTGAACAGGACTGCTGGCATCAAGTATGGAGCTGCAAAGACGGAAAACTCCGGCAAAGCATATATCACTCACTCTATCTTTGTAAAATCATAGATCGTTAAGCGCCCTTCAATATTACCAACGTCGATTTGGAAAAGAGATGTGCACAATCTCTGCTGGACATGCACGGCAGTAGCCCTTATCCATTTCTCTTTTGCGGTAAATGATTGCAATTGACAAAAACTTTGTCATGCACCGATGAAGCTGTGAATGTACCCCGAATTTCAAGAATAGTGAAGCACTGGCACAAAAAACAGAGAAGGATATCGTGAAACTTGACCTAGAAGTGTATATAGTTCCCGCATTGATTGAAATCACGGGTCATCCAATATCTTTTTTTTTGGTGGCCGGATGAAGAGAGAAACGGACCATGGTGATGCGAAGTTATTGGCTATAATCGGTAAAGAAAAACTGCACGCGCACGCGCACGCGCACGCAGACACACAAACACACACACACACACACACACACACACACACACACACACACACACACACACACACACACACACACACACACACACACATACACACACACAAACACACACACAAACACACACACAAAACGTAGCTACTATCCCGTAACTGTGCTTGGCGTTGATGATGCTTATAATTTCTACTTCCTAGCCATTTTACTTATTACGTGCGTTTTCTAGTGAATCATATGGCAGAAGCGCGTTTTTATCTGAATGCACTGTTCTCTACTTCCATAGCGTGATTCAACACTGCATCACTGCATCGCATATAAAAGTGTGAATAAGGGGATTTGGGGAGAAGGCGCACGCGTGTGCGCAACGTATCAGGAGTTTTCACGTAATAAACGAGGGCGTCTTTTTGTTATTTCTTGTTATATATTGCCTTAATTCTTGTTCAATATTACCTTATTTGGTAATCGTCTTTTCTTTTTTCTTCTTTAACTTTTTATCTCCTCCCCTTCTTTAGTGCAGGGTAGGAAACAAGAAATTTTATTCTTGTCAATGTTCCTGGCTTCCCCTTAATCTTTCTTTATCTTTTTCTCTGTAGTCTTTAAGTGGAGAACCGTCTTGCACGCCAGCTGTTCGGCACATGCTACGGGTAATGAAATGAAATGAAATGAAATGAACAGATTTTATTTTTGGAGAGAATACAGAAAAACGAAGCGAAGCTAAAGGCCATTCGGCTTGACGTGGCTTCGCTACGCAAAAAAAGTTCAGCAAACAGTGCTACATTGAATAATAATTATCACACTACAAGGAGAAGCATAATAACAGAAACACAGAAACAGCATAAAAGAAAAAATAAGCGACATATAGGTACAAAAAATAGTCTGCATAGACACACAGAATCAGACATAGAGGCTCTTTTCATTACATATTCAAAAAAAAAAACACATACATATTGATATATTCATATAGTACACTCACATATTATTACATACATCTGCCCATATGTACGTACATGCTACTGTATCTACATGCGTTTTGTACCTAAAGGTGAGAGTATATGTGGAACCTAGCCAGAAGTTTATTGGAAACATGATGTTCACTATACTCAAATAATGAGGAAACGTTTTGTGTGATATTTGAATTGCCTTAATGAGAAGTTAACATTTAATTCTTCACCTAAATGATTTATAAGCTGATTGATTGATATGTGGGGTTTAACGTCCCAAAACCACTATATGATTATGAGAGACGCCGTAGTGGAGGGCTCCGGAAATTTAGACCACCTGGGGTTCTTTGACGTGCACCCAAATCTGAGCACACGGGCCTACAACATTTCCGCCTCCATCGGAAATGCAGCCGCCGCAGCCGGGATTCGAACCCGCGCCCTGCGGGTCAGCAGCCGAGTACCTTAGCCACTAGACCACCGCGGCGGGGCCAAATGATTTATAAGCTGTAAGTCATTGGCCTTGGCCGAAATTTATTAAAGTCATTAATTTGGTCAGGCTGATTCTGAAATGAAAGTACCCAAAAAGCAAGCTTCAATTTCTTTTTCTGCATTGTTTTTTCTTTATTATCATCGTGTGGTTAGGGAACATTTCGCACATAAAAGAGCCCAAGAACTAAGCGAAAAGAATGGTGCCTGAAAGTTTAAGGAAGTACTGCAGCGACGAAAATGGAGATTCTAAAGAAGCGACGCAAGTTTGACTTTGAGCTCTTTGAATCATTCAATATGTCGTAGGGAGACTTGGTGCCATCGCTGCACTATTCACGAGGGCAGCGAATCATTGGAGCGTGGCTCGGACATCGACAGGAAGGTTTCCCAATTAGGTCCTGTGAGGAAGGAACCCGCCGGCGCATCGGGCAAGATATATTTCTTGCGTGGTTGGTTGTCGTCATAGGGTGGTCCGAGTTCATAGCGGAATGACTTCACTGCTCTATTTTCACTAACGCATTATGCAGTCGAAGCCAACTCTCGAATACGCCCACCCGTCGCTGTCGTCTATACTGTTCTGTCTTGAGCACTATCATTTACTGAACGCATTAGGGGAGATTTTTTTTTCAGAGATGCTGTCTGAATCTGCTGTGTGCCGTCATCGTACTCGTAATACTGAAACTTGTACTACTCTTACTACTACTACTAGTATCACTACTACTACTACTACTACTTAAAATATAGTATTAATATTATTTTAGAAGTTGTAGTAGGAGTACACAATAGGCAGGTCATGTGGCCACAGGAAAGACTGAATAAAGAAAAAATTAAAATAAAATGATGAGGATAATGCGTCGCACATGAAATTTCCTGTAATCAATTTTACCGCGAAATAAGGGCACACTACTTTTTATAGAATTTTTTGTCACTGTAAACTAATCCATAGTTTTTTTTTAGATTCTCTTTAAAACAGACGTGCCGTATAGAATTTTTATGGCAAGACTCATACTGACAAACAATATAATTGGCGCTGTGCACCTACTTTGGCTAGTTAAGCACTACTTCTACTAGTTCAGTGTAACTTGTTAGGGAGAATTAGTTGTGCTCTCGGACAAGATAGTAATATACGTGGGCTTACAGACGAGGACACAACAGAACATGCAGTCAAGACACTACAAACTCACCGCAGTGGTGTAGCTGGTAAGGCGCTTGGCCGCTGACTTGAAGGCCATGGGTTCGATACCTGTCAGGGTGGATGCATTTCAGTGGAGGCGTAATAGCAGATGCCCATTTAGATGTAAATGCACAATAAAGAACACCAGTTGGTCGAAATTTCTGGAGCCCTCCACTACGGCGTCCATCATAATGATGGGGGAGTTTCGGTACGTGAAGCCCAAGATATTATTTTTAACACAGAACGTCGACTACCAACTGAAAAAGAGGCGGACTGGTGTAAACGAAGGCACAAAAGCTCATGTGCGAGCCCAGGCATCAGGCGATAACATTGATCCGGCACAGGTAGGCGTCTAAGTGAAAGATAACTGTAATGACTTCGGCATATTTTTTACGCAAATAAAAATGATTGGCTCACGCATGTGCTATGTCAACTATCAATGCGCCAAGGCTCAATGATTATGCGCGTTTTTTCACGGTTGTGCCAGCACAAAATCTGCACATTTGTCGAATATATAGGCGTGCATTTACACGCTCGTCATTGTAGGGAAACGTGATGTGTTAGGCTCCGGTGAGCGATACCGGGTGTTCTAATAATCTCTGCTTAACACAGCACACAGTCCCACCCGTCATACACAACTTCCTTTCAGGTGCGAGCCCTTCTGTCCTAGCAGAGACGGGCAGCTGTTATGAGCACAGATCATTGATTAGGATTCACTAACCGTAGGTAAACCATATACTCTCTCTATACATTATCAAAAAGGTAAATGCACGTTGAAGTCCAAGTGATAGTTTGTACGCGAGGTTATTATTTTGATTAACGCGCATCAAGAAGCAATTAACAGTTGTGATTTACGTATACCTCCACGTGTACCTGACAGAAATGCTTTCCTAGGCATGCGCAAATAAGATTTCGTGAATTTTATCAATGCGGCCGTTGTGAGTCCTTTGTGACTCGTTCAAATTGAGCATTCCGGCCACCGAAAGGGTGCCGAATCTGGTTTGGCGGCGGCGAAATCTGCAAAAAGGGCTCTGTACGAGCCGATCGCCCTCGGGCTAATTTTTTGAGGCGTCTGGCGCCAAATCGGCTTGCCGCCAACCAACAGGATCGGTAGCCAAAGAAATAAAAAAACAAATGACGGCCAGGTTCAACTCGCTCGTCATGTCACAGTCAAGTAACCTGCTCTTAGCGGAAATGCTCATTAAATATGTGCCCAGTGCTCAACCTCCCCGTCCTATACGACAAACGCCCCGCCAAGCACAAGAAGAGCTTGCTAAAGCACTACTTAAGGAAGAAAATAGGAAAGATCGAGCTCGGAATGACCGGTAAGTACGAGCTCCTCTGCCTATGTTACCTTGCTTTGAATCGTGAGCACCTTGTGATGTAGTTGCCTTTCTATTTCGAGTTGCAACTATCGTTAAAATGCGCACAACAAAAAAGTGTAAGTTTTCACAGGCGCACTGAAGTTGCCAGCTGCCGACAACAATCGGCAAACAGAACATTCATCCTGCGATCACCCCGTGGTTGACTGCTCACTCGGCAGATGGCGTGCTATAGCTATTCAGGCAATACAATGGAGCATGCTAAGGTTAAAGCTTGGGCGAGTTGGTTCAAATACATGATTAAAAACACAGCGCAAACAACGGCAGGAAGAAAGGAAGAGACAGGACAGAGCGCTGACTTACAACTGATCTTTATTAGGAAATGCGAACAAATATATATCATGGCAGGCAAATAACACGTGTCCACCACAATATCAAAAATTCGCACAAGCGTCACCATCACCATATCGCTACTGTCTCACCGCACACGTGTTCATCCTACAGATAAGAAGTCCATCTCTTTTTGAGAGAGGGTTACAGATGCCCTACTTACACATTGATCTTTCAGACGTGCAATTTCAGCCGCTTCCATTATCTCCCTAGTTTTTCTTTCTTTGTGCCTGGCTAGGATTTTAGTGTCGCGAAACTGCGGTGTGCACCCACAATCCCTACAATGGATGCCAAGGTGGCCGCTAATAGTATTTTCACGTTGTACTCGCGCTCCTTCAATCTTGTGTTTACGCACCTTCCTGTTTGGCCCACGTATATCCTTCCACAGGACAGCGGGATCGAATAAACTACATTTTCCGCGCAAAGTATGTAGCTAAATTTATGATTTACTGCGCAGAGCTGCGGCACTCTTGCGGGTTTATTCACTTGCGCACATATGGACAACAGCTTTATCGGCGCAGAGAACAGCACTCTGACGTTGGCATGCTTCCCTATCTTTTTCAAATTGTGTGCGATCCCATGCATATACGGCACAACGGTACACTTTGTATTTCTGTTGCACTCCGATAACGATAGCCGGCCCTGGGTATGCTTTAGCTTTTTTAAAATAGATTCTGCGACAGAAATTAACAGATGTGATGGATAAGCTGCTGCCTTAAGGCGTTCAAGTTGTTTACTGAAGCTCTCTGAAATTAAGTGGCGACAAGACTTCTTTAGGGCATTAGTAAAGCACGTAGTGGCAATAGACCTCTTTACCAATTTAGAATGGCAGGAATCAAAAGGTAGCAATGGTTTTACTGGCTCGTGGCTCATACTCCCAGCAAATGTGATCTGTTTCAAATTTAAGCTTTAGATCAAGAAACCTAATGACCTGCCCCACTGGTAATTCATGCGTCAAACAAGTGGCTGGAAATGCTTTCGAAATTCATTTAGCACTTCTAACATTAGTGGTTGTAGGCCTGATTCGTCCGTCTGAAAAATAACTAAGAAATCATCTACGTAGCGGAAGACCTTGGTCAGTCTTAAAACATTCATGTGGTCGTGCACTTGCCTATCTAGATGTGCTAGGAAAAGATCACTTAATATCGGAGCTATGCTAGATCCAATGCAGACCCCATTTGTCTGGATGTAAACCCTGTCATTCCATGTTGTAAAAGTCGAATTAAGGTACATGGTTAAAAGCTCTAAAAAACTGCCAACCGCTAACCCTGTGTCGTTCTGAAAGGCGGTTGCACCATGCTTATCTATACACTCTTCAATACACAGCATAAGTCGACTATGAGGCAAAGAATAGTAAAGGTCCTTTACATCCAATGAGCATGCCATGTAGCTTTTGTCGTTACAGGTATCTAAAAACGCAATCACATCGTCAGAATTTCGCACAATAAAGGGGTCATTTACTTCCAATTTCCTTAACTTTTCTTGCAGAAACGAAGACAAACATTTCTGCCACGTACCATTTTCCGATACTATTACCCTTAATGGCATGTCCACTTTATGGGTTTTTGCAGTGAAAAACATATGCAAGCTCCCACCTTTGCTTTTGTCAATCGATTTCACCAAGCTCTCAAGATTTAGTTTTTTTACATAGCTTCTTGGCTTTTGACTTAACCTGCTGAAGGGAAACATTTTCCTTTAAGGTGAAAGCTGAAGATATCGCTACCTCAGCTTTTGATATAAACGTGCACATCCTTTAAAACTAGGAAGCCACCTTCTTTATCGGACGGTAACAAAGCCAAAGCGTTAGTTCTCAAGAAGGACACCGTCTGCCGAACTCGAAAGTCATTCTCCCTCTGACCGCACTTCACCAATACATCAACACCTTCAGACACGCACCTGTCAGCGTCCGCCTCTGGAGCCAGATCAGACACTTGTCTCACCAAGGTTAGCAGTTCAGGCGCAGTCTTTACAGGTTGTATGGCGAACTTCGGTCCTTTGTTCAGAACTTTGCGAATGCCGTCCGGAAGAGACACATCCCCGAGGGTCTTGACACCGTCGACGTTTGCCCTTGTAAACTTAGGTTCAGAAGCACGAAGTTCAGCTAAAGTTTGCATCCACATAAACTCAGCTGTTGAATCCGCCAGGCTCCTGAATTCTCTCCATTTTCTAATTGGTCGAGGTTGTATATTTGGGCCATGAAGGCGCAGGAACAAGCAATCCTTGTAAAACCTTGCCTGCCTATTCCACTCTGCACGTATAATTTTGCACATTCTTGTTCCATGTCCTTGCGATGGAAAGAAGCCACCAAAAAGCACCAAAACTTCTGGCGGCAGCCACTTCTTCTTTAGATAAAACGACAGGGTACGTGCTCGGCAGACAGAGACGGCGAAGAGGGTGATGAGGATGTAAGGATCCACATAGGAACAGTTAAAAGAGCCCTGTGTACTAGAAATGAAACTTGCTAAGGTTAAAGCTTGGGCGAGTTGGTTCAAATACATGATTAAAAACACAGCGCAAACAACGGCAGGAAGAAAGGAAGAGACAGGACAGAGCGCTGACTTACAACTGATCTTTATTAGGAAATGCGAACAAATATATATCATGGCAGGCAAATAACACGTGTCCACCACAATATCAAAAATTCGCACAAGCGTCACCATCACCATATCGCTACTGTCTCACCGCACACGTGTTCATCCTACAGATAAGAAGTCCATCTCTTTTTGAGAGAGGGTTACAGATGCCCTACTTACACATTGATCTTTCAGACGTGCAATTTCAGCCGCTTCCATTATCTCCCTAGTTTTTCTTTCTTTGTGCCTGGCTAGGATTTTAGTGTCGCGAAACTGCGGTGTGCACCCACAATCCCTACAATGGATGCCAAGGTGGCCGCTAATAGTATTTTTCACGTTGTACTCGTGCTCCTTCAATCTTGTGTTTACGCACCTTCCTGTTTGGCCCACGTATATCCTTCCACAGGACAGCGGGATCGAATAAACTACATTTTCCGCGCAAAGTATGTAGCTAAATTTATGATTTACTGCGCAGAGCTGCGGCACTCTTGCGGGTTTATTCACTTGCGCACATATGGACAACAGCTTTATCGGCGCAGAGAACAGCACTCTGACGTTGGCATGCTTCCCTATCTTTTTCAAATTGTGTGCGATCCCATGCATATACGGCACAACGGTACACTTTGTATTTCTGTTGCACTCCGATAACGATAGCCGGCCCTGGGTATGCTTTAGCTTTTTTAAAATAGATTCTGCGACAGAAATTAACAGATGTGATGGATAAGCTGCTGCCTTAAGGCGTTCAAGTTGTTTACTGAAGCTCTCTGAAATTAAGTGGCGACAAGACTTCTTTAGGGCATTAGTAAAGCACGTAGTGGCAATAGACCTCTTTACCAATTTAGAATGGCAGGAATCAAAAGGTAGCAATGGTTTACTGGCTCGTGGCTCATACTCCCAGCAAATGTGATCTGTTTCAAATTTAAGCTTTAGATCAAGAAACCTAATGACCTGCCCCACTGGTAATTCATGCGTCAAAACAAGTGGCTGGAAATGCTTTCGAAATTCATTTAGCACTTCTAACATTAGTGGTTGTAGGCCTGATTCGTGGTTGTAGGCCTGACAAAAGCTACATGGCATGCTCATTGGATGTAAAGGACCTTTACTATTCTTTGCCTCATAGTCGACTTATGCTGTGTATTGAAGAGTGTATAGATAAGCATGGTGCAACCGCCTTTCAGAACGACACAGGGTTAGCGGTTGGCAGTTTTTTAGAGCTTTTAACCATGTACCTTAATTCGACTTTTACAACATGGAATGACAGGGTTTACATCCAGACAAATGGGGTCTGCATTGGATCTAGCATAGCTCCGATATTAAGTGATCTTTTCCTAGCACATCTAGATAGGCAAGTGCACGACCACATGAATGTTTTAAGACTGACCAAGGTCTTCCGCTACGTAGATGATTTCTTAGTTATTTTTCAGACGGACGAATCAGGCCTACAACCACTAATGTTAGAAGTGCTAAATGAATTTCGAAAGCATTTCCAGCCACTTGTTTTGACGCATGAATTACCAGTGGGGCAGGTCATTAGGTTTCTTGATCTAAAGCTTAAATTTGAAACAGATCACATTTGCTGGGAGTATGAGCCACGAGCCAGTAAACCATTGCTACCTTTTGATTCCTGCCATTCTAAATTGGTAAAGAGGTCTATTGCCACTACGTGCTTTACTAATGCCCTAAAGAAGTCTTGTCGCCACTTAATTTCAGAGAGCTTCAGTAAACAACTTGAACGCCTTAAGGCAGCAGCTTATCCATCACATCTGTTAATTTCTGTCGCAGAATCTATTTTAAAAAAGCTAAAGCATACCCAGGGCCGGCTATCGTTATCGGAGTGCAACAGAAATACAAAGTGTACCGTTGTGCCGTATATGCATGGGATCGCACACAATTTGAAAAAGATAGGGAAGCATGCCAACGTCAGAGTGCTGTTCTCTGCGCCGATAAAGCTGTTGTCCATATGTGCGCAAGTGAATAAACCCGCAAGAGTGCCGCAGCTCTGCGCAGTAAATCATAAATTTAGCTACATACTTTGCGCGGAAAATGTAGTTTATTCGATCCCGCTGTCCTGTGGAAGGATATACGTGGGCCAAACAGGAAGGTGCGTAAACACAAGATTGAAGGAGCACGAGTACAACGTGAAAAATACTATTAGCGGCCACCTTGGCATCCATTGTAGGGATTGTGGGTGCACACCGCAGTTTCGCGACACTAAAATCCTAGCCAGGCACAAAGAAAGAAAAACTAGGGAGATAATGGAAGCGGCTGAAATTGCACGTCTGAAAGATCAATGTGTAAGTAGGGCATCTGTAACCCTCTCTCAAAAAGAGATGGACTTCTTATCTGTAGGATGAACACGTGTGCGGTGAGACAGTAGCGATATGGTGATGGTGACGCTTGTGCGAATTTTTGATATTGTGGTGGACACGTGTTATTTGCCTGCCATGATATATATTTGTTCGCATTTCCTAATAAAGATCAGTTGTAAGTCAGCGCTCTGTCCTGTCTCTTCCTTTCTTCCTGCCGTTGTTTGCGCTGTGTTTTTAATCATAAACAATGGAGCAGCGGTGCGCGTCCAGTGCAAACAACGCTGCGTTTCGGTGACAGGAGGATTCCGGGCACGGTAAAAAAATTGCCAGCATATCCATGGAGTGAATGATGGAGAGTGGGGCGAAGCATTCGTCCATCCATTCGTTCTGGCTTCTGCCCGTCCATGCGTCCGTCCGTGTGACCGTTCATGCGTCCATCCACCCGTCCGTGTGTGCGCCTGTTCGTGCATCCGTCCCTGCGTTTGTCCTTACATCCACTCCTGCGTCCGTTCATGCGTCCATCCAGGCATCTGTCTATGTGGCCGTTCGTCGATGTACTCAACACTCCAAGTACCACCATCTGGCATCTTTTCATCATATATTCCCCATATAGAAGCACCGCCATCCAGCGGACAATCCAAGAACTAAACGAGAGGTGGCACACGCACACTTTCTTACGGCTTGCGCTTCGGGTCCACTTCCCACCTTTAACCTCTTCGAGTTCATGGTGTATACTAGTTCACTGTATTCATGGCACTGCGGCCGAACGCTCACTAAACCTTTCGAAAACGAAGGAGGTTACGCCCAGCGAGTGTGACGTAGCAAACTTTTTCAGTCAGATAGTGCTCAATGTACATGCCAATGGCTGCTAATGGGAAATGAGAGGGGGCGAATTCGGCTTTTACTTTCTTACGGCTTGCGCCTCGTATCTACTTCCCATTTTTAACCACCTCGAGTTCATTCTTGGTATATACAAGTTCATTGTATTCATGGCACTGCTGCTCAACGCTCGCTATACCTTTCTAAAACTAAGGAGGTTACACCCAGCGAGGATAATGTAGCAACCCTTTCTTGTCAGATAGTGCTCAATGTACGTGCCAATGGCTGCTAATGGGGATCGCAGCATGCGCGTTGACTGAAAGTCGAATACTCCTGTTTCTCATTCCCCAATAGCAGCCGTTGGCATGTACATTGAGCACTATTATTTATTGTTCAACAACGCACAGAAGAAATCTCTCACCAGCACCACCTTGGAGGTCAAAATGTTATACTTGTTACGCACTACAACGGCTTCGAGGGATGAACGGGTGCCACTATAAGGAGCGTCGCCCTAAAAGCAGATGCTTCAGTGTGAACTAGGCCTTACAGTGGGTAGTCTGCGTTTGAGGCTCCTGGACACCCTGTTCACCGACCCAGTCTCTCTATCAGTCATTTAATAGTAATAGGTGGGGTTGAACATCCGAAAACCAAAGTATAATTATGATGAACGCCTTAGTGGAGGGCTTTGCGAATTTCGTTCACCTGGGATTCCTTAACATGCAGGTAAACCTTAGTAAACAGGCGCAAGCATTTCCGCCTCCATTAAAAATGCTGCCGCCGCAGCCAGGATTTGATCGCGTAAACTGTGGGTCAGCACTCTATACTACTAGCATTAGAACACCGCGGCGGGTTCCCTTAAGAGTAATTTGAAGTATAACCTATGTAACGAGGGCAGTGGGCATAGAGCTCGAGTATAGAAAAGGAAGAAGACTTGCTGTGATCGCAGGCTTGTATTCAGTTAGCCCTTGCGCTGAATAAAGCTCTCCTTCGCCGAGTCAACTCCTGCTTGTTCAACAACCCCTTTCAAGTGGTGGAAGTGCTGGGTACATCTGGCCCTCACCCTGGAACTTCGCAGCCGCACACTCCAACAACCTCCTACAATGACTGATCCGGGGCCATCTCATGCTGCTACTCCAGATCACGCACCTGTGCCTGTCTTCTGCGCTGGCGCTCTCCTGCAGCGCGACCCCCCCCCCCCCCATATTTGGTGGCACAGAGGACCAAGATGTGGACAACTGGATTGCCGAGTATGAACTGGTGAGCGCCGTTAATAAGTGGAACGCAGCCGATAAGCTCACAAATGTGAGTTTTTACCTGATCGACGTTGCAAAACTATGGTACAGAAATCATCAAAGTGATTTCAGCACCTTGTTGGAATTGGCGAAAACCCTCGCGGAAGTTTTTGGCCGTCCTGCTGTCCGCCGCCTTCGTGCTGAACAGCGCTTGCGGGGCAGAATACAGAGAGCAGATGAAACTTTCACGCGCTACATCGAAGATGTGCTATTTCTCTGCAAGCTCGTCGATTCGACTCTGGACGAGGCAGGCAAGATCAAGAACATCATGAAAGGAATCGACGACGGTGCATTCCAAATGCTGGCTGCGAAGAGTCCCCAGACGGTCGCCGAGGGGATTCAGCTCTGCCAAAGCTATGATGAGCTGTGTAGGCAGCGCGCTTCTACACGTTGCGCTGCTCAAGACACCGGGGACATCTCATCCCTCGACTATAGCCATGACACCGCCGACCACTCTGCGTTGATGCCAGTCATAAAGCAATTCATACGCGAGGAGGTCGCCCGGCAGCTATTGATAATCACAAGAACTACCGAGCCGATGGCACCCTTGTCGCCTTCGCTTCGCCAGGTCATTCAATCGCAAGTTGCCGAAGCATTGCCGCCAGCTCAGGCTCCACCAACTGTTACCGCACCACTAACGTATGCAGCCGCAGTTGCTCGGCCACGTGCGCCAGCGTCTCCGGCCATCTACGAAGCTACTTGCCACGTTTATTCGTTGACGCCACCTTCCCGCTCGCTGACCGTCCCGTCTCCGGCTGTATATGAAACAGGTCAGAACGTTTATATGACGCCGCCGCCTGCACGACCATTTACGATTCCTTATTCAGCGAACAGTGCCCCTATCGTCAGCCAATGGCGCACTCCGGATAATCGGCCGATATGTTTTTCATGTGGCATCCCAGGCCACGTAGCTCGTCACTGCCGTCGTCGCAGCTTCCCTTCTCACGACATTGCAGGGGCCTCACATTACATGCCCACCATGCCCACTCAGCCGCGATATTCCGTTCCTGCCGATCCACCTCTAGACGTACGTCCCGGTCGCCGACCGTCCGGCGCAAGCCGTTCACCTTCTCCTCGTCGTCGATCTATTTCTCCGATGTTACGGCGCAACAGCCCACCGCGAGGGGAAAACTGACGGGCGCAGTTCCGGAGGCAAGAACTGCGTTGGCAGCGAAAATTTCAAGACCTAACTGCTGTCCCCCGAACGAAATCGAACTCTATATTGATGGCATTTAGGTGCACGGACTTGTTGACACTGGAGCTGCCGTATCTGTAATAAGCGAGAAACTGTGCCGAAACTTGAAGAAAGTGACCACGCAACTTACCGACCTATCTTTGCAGATGGCTACGTCCCATCATATTCAGCCTTCAGCTTTGTGCACTGCACGAGTCGTCATTCAAGGTGCGATGTACGTCGTCACATTTGTAGTTTTATTCCGTTCTTCGCATGACGTTATCCTTGGGTGGGACTTTCTTTTGTCAAATTCTGCTTTGGTCGACTGTGCTCGTTCTGAACTCGCGTTGTCTGTGCCGTGCTATGACCCCGACGATGGTGCTTCGTGTAGAGTGTTTGCTGCTTCTGACGCTGACATTGCGCCTTTCTCAGCTGTTGTTGTCTCGGTGTCGTGTGCCTCCCCTCCGAAATCGCCTGTGTTGTTTATGCCATCGGTCCCATCTGCGTGCCGTCGAAATATCATGCTTCCGTTTGCCATCGTCATTTTTCGCAATGGTCACGCTGCCATTTATGTGTGCAATCCCTCGGACAGCCCGTCATCCCTATTACGTGGAGAATGCCTGGGAAGCTACGAACCTTGCGAGTGCATTCTTCCGGCTACTATACCCGATTCAACGGCTTCGCTCCCAATCTGTGCTGTCACTCCTACCAACGCGCCGAATGATGCTCTGGACGTATTCTCGGATGCCATCGACTCTGAACTCGCACCAACTCAGCGCGAAGAGATTATAAATCTTCTTCTCCGCTTTCGTTCTTCATTCGATCGTGACCAGTCAGGCTTAGGCCGAACCTCTGCGGTCGTTCACCGTATTGACACCAGTCAACAAGCCCCGCTAAGACAGCGTCCGTACCGTGTGTCATCTGCTGAACGCCGTGCCATCGACGAACAAGTGGACAACATGTTGAAACGTGGCATCATCGAGCCCTCCAACAGTCCATGGGCTTCACCGGTTGTCCTCGTCAAGAAAAAAAACGGATCCATCCGGTTCTGCGTTGACTACCGCCGACTCAACAAGATAACGCGCAAAGACGTATACCCTCTGCCGCGCATCGATGATGCTTTGGACTGCCTACAAGGAGCAGAGTTCTTTTCTTCGTTAGATTTACGCTCCGGCTACTGGCAGGTGCCCATGGCAGAGGGTGACCGCCCGAAACAGCCTTTATAACACCGGATGGACTATATGAATTCACCGTTATGCCCTTTGGCCTCTGCAATGCGCCTGCCACTTTCGAAAGAATGATGGATACCGTCTTGTGAGGTCTGAAATGGAAAACATGCCTCTGTTATTTGGATGACATTGTGGTATTTTCAAGCGACTTTCCGACCGACCTCAGCCGCCTCGAGCAAGTTCTTACGTGCCTTTCCACGGCGAGACTTCAACTTAACTTGAAGAAATGCCACTTCGGCGCTCGCAAGCTTGTAATTCTCAGCCATGTGGTTTCTAAGGACGGCATTTTCCCGGACCCTATGAAACTTAATGCAGTCGCGGCGTTCCCAAAGCCAACCACCATTAAAGAGCTTCGAAGCTTCATCGGCCTATGTTCTTACTTCCGGCCCTACGTCCGCAATTTCGCCTCCATTATCGCCCCCTTGACCAATCTTCTTGCCGGAAGTTCTGATTTGTCAGCGTGGTCGCAGGCGTGTGATGATGCATTTCAGGAACTCCGACGGCTCCTCACCACGCCTCCCATACTCCGACATTTCGATCCGTCTGCTCCAACGGAGCTTCATACGGACGCTAGTGGTGTCGGGCTAGGGGCCATACTGGCCCAACGCAAGGAGGGCTTTGACGAGTACGTCGTTGCCTATGCCAGCCGCACCCTCACTAAAGCCGAGAAGAATTACAGTGTAACTGAAAAGGAGTGCCTTGCCATTATTTGGGCAATCGGAAAATTTCGGCCTTATTTATATGGACGTCCGTTTGATATTGTGACAGACCACCATGCGCTTTGCTGGTTATCTTCACTAAAAGATCCTAATGGTCGGCTCGCTCGTTGGGCATTGCGGTTACAGGAGTTCGATATCCGTGTTATCTACCGTTCCGGCTGGAAGCATTCCGACGCCGATGCCCTGTCACGTTCGCCATTGGCTTCAGAGCCTGTCGGCTCGCCTATCTCCACTAGTGCTGCCTTGGCTATCAGCATTTCGGACATGCCTTCCGAGCAACGCAAAGATGCTTGAATTTCTTCTCTTTTGGGCTTTCTCTCAAACCGGACGCCCGCTCCAGTTTCCAGGACGCTTCGCCGTCAAGCAGGACACTTCGCTATTTGGGATAACCTGCTTTACCGCCGAAACTACAGCTCGATCGGCCGTAAGTGGTTGCTCGTGATCCCCCGACATCTGCGCTCTGACATCTGTGCCACGTTCCACGATGATCCGCAATGTTGCCACGCTGGTGTGTTAAAAACATACACCCGCTTGCAGCTGCGGTACTAGTGGCGCGGTATGTACCGTTTCGTTCGCCGTTACGTAAGGTCTTGCCTTACGTGCCAGCGACGCAAAATGCCCACTCAACATGCCACAGGTCCCTTGCAGCCGTTGCCATGTCCAGCACGAGCTTTCGATCGTGTCGGAATCGACCTTTACGGTCCGCTCCCCTATACTTCGAGTAGCAACCGCTGGGTCATTGTCGCTATCGACCACCTAACGCGGTACGCTGAAACAGCTGCGTTACCTTCTGCTACCGCAAAAGACGTTGCGTGTTTTATACTGCAAAACCTGGTTTTAAGGCATGGAGCACCTCGGGAGTTACTAAGCGACTGCGGCCGCGTTTTTCTCTCCGATGCCATCAAATCGTTGTTGAGCGAGTGTAGCATCATCCACCGCACTACCACAGCCTATCACCCGCAAACTAATGGGATGACAGAGCGTTTTAATTGTACACTTGGGGATATGCTGGCCAAGTACGCTTCATCCGACCAGTCAAATTGGGATAGCATACTCCCTTTTGTGACATATGCTTACAACACTGCAACGCAAAGCACCACTGGATTTTCGCCTTTCTTCCTTCTTTATGGACGCGAGCCATCATCAACAATGGATACCATTCTTCCTTATCGATCGGATCCTTCAGAGATGACTACCGTTTCTCGAGCAGCAGCACACGCTGAAGAATGTCGGAGGCTTGCTCGTGCGTTCACGTCACATGACCAGACGCGCCAAAAACATCGCCACGACGCGTCAACCACGCATATGAGCTTTGCTCCGAACTCACTGGTGTGGTTATGAATTCCTTATCGTCCTCCAGGACTCTCCCACAAGCTTTCGTCCAGGTACCATGGCCCTTATCAAGTTATACGCCAAACATCCCCTGTCAACTACCTTGTCGAGCCACTGGATGCATCTCCGGACAAGCGCCGTCAGGGAAAAGAAATCGTACACATCTCTCGGCTCAAGCCATACCATGACCCTTCTGTGTACACCTGTCCTTAGGTCGCCAGGATGGCTCCCTCATCGGCCGGGGGTGATTGTAACGAGGGCAGTGGGCATGGAGCTCGAGTATAGAAAAGGAAGAAGACTTGCTGTGATCGCAGGCTTGCGTTCAGTTAGCTCTTGCGCTAAATAAAGCTCTCCTTCGCCGAGTCAACTCCTGCTTGTTCAACAACCCGTTTCACCTACAACATTACAGCAAATACTGTAGAATATTAGCTATCGCAGATATAACCGTAAGTACCCTGAAAAGCTGCGTGCGCAAAAGCGTCAGTGGCATTCCTCGACGCACAGTCTGGTTCTGAGTAGCAGTGAGTTTCCAAAGGTTACAAAAAAAGTAAGCAGCCATTGTAAGGATAGAATTCCCCCATTCATATTAGGGTAGCCTTCATGACGTTAGACGGAGCGGCGCCTGCCGATTGAACGGAGCCGGCGAAATGGGGGGGAGCAGCCAAGGGTAGAAGTGCATGCACTGAGACGGAGCTGCATTTTCTTGCTCGATTCAGCCGTGAAGGCTGGGCTGAAAGAATATAATAAGTAACCCCAAAATCGTCGAAGTCTCCCGAACTGCATAAGAAATCTCGCACTGAATCCGCTGCCGTCATTAAAAATTGAGGGCACCTTCCGCCTCACTCTCTTTTCTTATTTATATTATGGTCGGGCATGCACGTCGTCTTCTCAGACTATCGCGAAGAAAAAAAATGAGTAAAAGCAGCAAAAATATACTAAAAAATATGCTCCTACATGTAAGCATGCTCAGTTCGTTTGAAATGAAAGTTTGCAACTTTCTGTTTTCTTGCTCCGGAACGGAAGTGATAGGTGAGGCACCTAGTGTGCGCATCACGTTCAGAAATCTGGTTACTTTGGAGCTTCGCTCGGTAGTTTTTTGTTTTCACTGTTCCTTTGCTCCTGCGCAGGATGGCCTATTTCCCGCTCCGGTAAAAGACCACAGCTCAGCTCACGAGCTTCCCGGAAATCATTACGGAGAGTATTTGGTACGCAGAAGTGAAATCCCGAAATGCCGAGACCGAAGGCGCAAGTAATTGAGCGAGAAGTATGGTGCGATATTCTTGCTTCTTGATGATTTGTGAGGTTTAACGTCCCGAAACCACCATATGATTACGAGAGACGCGTAGTGGAGGGCTCCAGAAATTTGGACCACCTGAGGTTCTTTAACGTGCAACCAAATATGAGCACCTGAGCCTACAGCATTTTCGCCTTCATCGAAAATGAAGGTACCGCAGCCGGGATTCGATACCGCGACCTGCGGGTCAGTAGCCCAGTACTTCAGCCATTAGACCACCGCGGCGGGACTTTCTTCTTGATTCGATCACTCCAACTTTTCTTTTTTTTATTGATTAAGAGAGTAGAGATTGAATGATGCCGTAGAGTGGTGGCGCTTGAGTGGTGGCGCTTGCTCTACGATTTGTGAATGACCACTCTAACGCTTACGCAGTTAAACCCTAAACCCTAAACAGATCGATCTTTGAAGCGGCTCAGCTTAGATGGCAATTAAAGCAGAGCATAGCTCTTCGGTTTGTTTCTTCTCCTCATCCTGTTTAGAATGCAGCATGCGCAGCCTTTTGATGGCCTCATTCAGATTTTCGATTAGCTCCTGCACTCCTCGATGGTGATGAGAGCGTATACGAAAAGCTCCCTGACTGAACTGCATATAGCAAGATTGCTGATGAACAGCCCCATCACCTGCAGGTCGGTAATGTGCTTCAAGCGAAGAGAACACAAGAAAAGGATTATCGGCGTCTCTTCAACGAACACCATCTGACCCTTGAGTCAGAGAACTGGGGAGCTCGAGCCATTCCCGCAGTCGCGCTCAGAGGTCTTAGGCAAACAAGGCTTCAGCATGTCTTCCATAGTCTTCACAGTGAACACCTGAAATAGGGCGGATATAGGACGTGGGACAGAAAAAAAGAGTGGGTTGAAATTAATGGAACATAGTGCTGGGTGAGTTGGTAATCCAGAACCAGTCTTTGTACATTGCAGTGTTGGCAGTAACGTGTTACAAGCAACGCTGTTACTGGTAACGCGTTACTTTTTTCGGTAACATAGTAACGTTCTTGTTACAGTTTTAGAAATGTGTCTGGTAACATACTTATGTTACAATTTTTTGATAACGTGTGGCGTCACGTTACTCGTTACGTTTTCAACGTGTGGGCGCCTTTTCCCCAGAGCTTACCCCGATCATTTCGAGGGGCCGCTCACCCCGAGCTCCCCCCAACACAGCGTCGTATACACTTGTCTACTTTATTCTTTTTACTAAGAAAGCGAGGGTGGAATCAAGTTTTTTTTAGACATTACTGATAGAAATTCTTTAAACACCCCAACACATTTAGGGGAGTTTTGGGCCATCCCCACACAAGGCTCGAATAAAGCTGCGGAATCCACCACGAAAAAAATGTAGGAACATGCCTTTCATAGAATTTGATTCTAACAGGTAGATACCTGACCCCTGCACCTTTCGGTGCCCAACAAACAGGCTTCTCGAAGGGAAAGCGCATGAACTGGTTTACCCCATACCACCTGCTCATTGTCACACTTCATACGTAGGGAAAGCAAAGAACTGCTTCGAGAGCCTGCGGTGAGATAAAAGCGACGTCTGCAAGTTCGAGTGATGAAGTAGTACGCTCGCTGAGCACAGAGTGGCGAAGGACCACCGCGTTGAATTGGCCAAGTTCAGGATTGTAGACTTAGAGCCCAATTTATAAGCAGATTTTGGTGGAATCCTAGCCTATCTAGGAGACAGCAGGTAACTCAACCGGTCTACAATTGAACTACCGAAGGAACATGTGGGAACAGATTTCTGCACAGCATAGCAAATAAGCGTGACCCCATGGCAGGAATGAAACCTCTAAAAAAATTCTAGGGAGGCGTGAAACGTCAAAGTTTTTCTTGGGAAGAAAAAAAAAACCTTCTCATTTTTTTTTCTTGCTACTTGGTTGGCTCGGTTTCTCGCTACCTTCTGTTTCAACTAAAGCACATTGATGCCACTTTCACACGAATAATATGGCTAATAGGTACACCCAGCTACACGGCAGTCATAACTACTGTTAGTCGCCTGACCAAGGTTATCGCGAAGCAGAGGCTTAGGCAAAAGTCGTTTAGGTGAGTTGGGGAAGAGAGGGTCACCTGTTCGAGCTGAAGTGGGGGCTGGGTAGACAAGTATGCCATGGCGAAAAAAAATATTCAGAGGAGAAGCCCGATGTGCCATCCCTAGCTACGCCATGGCCGCAAACGGGTGATTCCTTGAAAGATCAACCCTAATCATAAAAACGATATCGAATGCGAAGCATTTCCTAGCAAACCTCGGCGACATTAAGCGCATCCATCCATCCATCAATCCACCCGTCCGTCCGTCCGTCCGTCCATCCGTCCGTCCGTCCGTCCGTCCGTCCGTCCGTCCGTCCATCCATCCATCCATCCATCCATCCGTCTGTCCGTTCGTCCGTCCGTCTGTCCATCCGTCTGTAGCGCCCCAATGCGCCGCTCGTCAAGGAAGAAGAAGTTGGCATTTGGGCCGCGCGGTGGGTGCAGTGCGATAATAAAAAAAATCAGTTCTTAAAGTGAACGCTGTCAGGGCTGGATCTGTTAATGTGACCCGATTAATGTTAATGGTGACCCGATAAAGAACACACAGCCCCGATCATCCCGCATGGATCCCCCCGGCTCTGCCACCAATCCTACCGGTCCTGACGCCCAAAAAGACGCCAGACCTAGCGGTGCTGCAGTCACTGCAATTCAACATGTCAACCTGCCACCATTTTGGCCCAACAGCCCCAGCACATGGTTTCTGCAGGTCGAGGCGCACTTCCGTCTACGGCAAATCAACAGCCAACAGACCAGGTACTGCAATCTGGTGTCCTGCTTACCTCCGGACGTAGCCGACGACTTAGCTGATATTTTAGCGTCGCCGCATCCGAGCCATCCCTACGACACGTTGAAGGCAGCTATCATTTCCCGCAAGTCTGAGTCCGAACACAGCAGGCTCCAACAGCTCATCACGGCTACACAGCTCGGTGACCGTCGCCCATCACAGCTCCTGCGACGCATGCGCCAGCTCCTTGGCGGCCCCTCCGCCCCTCAAGAGGAGAAGCTGTTACGTGAGTTGTTCCTCCAGCGCTTACCGCAGAGCATGGTCCCGGTCCTCGTAGCTGCAGGAGATGTCCCACTAGACACACTCGCTGAAATGGCTAACCGAGTGGCGAACTACTCGCGGGCACATAGCCTCAACGCCGTTACCACACCGCCACCAGCCACCGCTGCAGACCCGGCGCTCGCGAGCATCGATAACCGTTTAGACGCCCTTGTCAGGCGCCTCGATGACTTTGTACCTGCGCATCGTTGACCGTCATCCAGGTTCCAGATACACAGTCGCTCCTCGACGCCTCCGCGTTATCCGGAACTTCGGCCACCCGAAGCGCCGCGGGACGTTTCATCCTCAACCGTGTGCTGGTACCACCGCCGATTCGGTGCCTCTGCTCGCAAGTGCACTCGCCCGTGCTCCTGGTCGGGAAATGCGACGACCGGCCACTGACGGCGGCAAGTGGGACTGGTCGCAAGTCATGCCGCCTTTTCTATGTTTCTGATAAGATCACTGGCGCTTGCTTCCTAGTCGACACAGGAGCCCAGGTTAGCGTCATTCCGGCCTCGTGTGCAGATCGCCGTCGCAACGAACAGACCTGCCCACTCCAAGCGATCAACAATTCCGCCATTCGATCATACGGCCAATGCTCTCTTACACTTGACCTTGGACTACGCCGTACGTTCCGCTGGATTTTCATCCTCGCTGCCGTCTCGCAAGCTGTTCTTGGAGCTGACTTCTTCAGTTTTTTTTCAACCTTGCTGTGGACATGCATGCTCATCGCCTCATTGATCTCAACACCCACCTCTCTACCAACGGTGTGCTCTGTACTTCCTCGCCAACGGGACTGCGAGCTCTCACACCTGCTTCGCCGTATGCAAAAATACTTGACAAGTTTCCCAGCATCACGAAGCCACACACCAGAGAGTCACCGGTGAAGCATTCCATCACTCACCACATTGTGACCACTGGACCTCCCGTTTTTACACAACCCCGTCGACTATCTGGAGAACACCTCGCCATCGCCCGCCGTGAGTTTGAGCACATGCTTGAACTCGGCATTGTGTGGCCTTCCTCCAGCAACTGGGCGTCGCCACTCCACATGGTGCCGAAGAAAGATCCTGGCGACTGGAGACCATGTGGGGATTACCGCGCTCTCAATGCCCACACCTTACCAGACCGCTATCCACTTCCTCACATACAGGATTTCACATCAAATTTGGCTGGGTGCACAATCTTCTCTAAGATTGACTTAATGAAGGCTTACCATCAGATTCCTGTAGAACCCGCCGACATTCCAAAGACGGCCATAACCACCCCATTCGGTCTGTTTGAACATGTGAGGATGCCTTTTGGATTGCGCAACTCTGCACAGACATTTCAGAGCGCTATCAACGAGGCCACGCGAGGTCTCGATTTCGTATTTGCCTACCTTGATGACCTCCTTGTAGCAAGCTCATCCGGCCCTGAGCATGAAGCCCAGCTGCGCACCCTGTTCCACCGCCTGGATGATTACGGCTTCGTAATTAATCCCAATAAGTGCCTCTTCGGCGTCGCTACAATAAAGTTCCTAGGCCACCTTGTCACTCCAAAGGGTATCCAACCACTCGCCAGCAAAGTGAAGGCTATTCAAGACTATCCACCCCCGACTTCACTGAAGAACTCCGAGAATTTCTGGGCCTACTAAACTTCCATCGCCGCTTTCTTCCAAAGTGCGCCACATTCCTAAAGCCCTTGACCAACCTATTGGCTAAAAAGAAAGACCCGGCTGCGCCACTGGAGTGGCCCAAGGACGCTGCATCTGCCTTCGACACTGCCAAGAAGGCTCTGGCAGACGCTACCATGCTCATACATCCCGTCCCTGATGCCCCAATTCGTCTCATCATCGATGCATCAAGCGTGGCAGTTGGCGCTGTTCTCGAGCAGCGCGTATCCGGTTGGCAGCCCCTTGGGTTTTTCTCGCAAAAACTGAAGCCACCAGAGACAAAATACAGTACATTTGCCCGAGAACTCCTCGTGGTATACCTTGCCATCAAACATTTTCGTCATTTATTGGAGGGCCGGGACTTTTACGTCGTTACAGACCACAAGCCCCTGACGTTTGCCTTCCATCGCAATCACAGCAATTATGCTGCACGGGAGATCCGTCAATTTCGCTTTATTTCCGAGTTCACTGTGGATCTCAGACACGTACATGGGCCGGAAAATGCTGCTGCTGATGCACTATCCCGCATCGATGCCTTGTCGACCCAGCCACCACTAGACAAGGAAGAGCTAGCAGCTGCCCAAAGCAACGATCCTGAGCTGCATCGTCTTCGCTCTTCATCCATGTCTCTATCATTCACGGAGTGCCTGCTTCCAATTTCTACCTCATTAATAACGTGCGAAACGTCTACTGGTGTCCCTCGGCCCCTCGCGCCTTCAGCTTTTCGTCGTGCAATTTTTGATCAATTGCACAACATGAGCCATCCTGGTATTCGTGCGACCCAGATGCTAGTCACATCTCGTTTCCTTTGGCCAAGCATCAATGCTGATGTCCGACGCTGGGCACGAACCTGCCTTGAGTGCCAGCGCGTTAAAGTTCACCGTCACACTGTCACGGCAACATCCCCGTTTTGGCCTCCAGACGCAAGGTTTTTCTCACGTCCATCTCGACGTCGTCGGTCCTCTTCCGTCATCGCAGGGAGCCTGTTACCTGCTGACATGTGTGGATCGTTTCACCAGATGGCCGGAAGCGTTTCCCATTTCCGACATTACAGCACCAACAGTTGCCAAGGCTTTCACAAACGGCTGGGTGTCGCGCTTTGGATGCCCTTCTGTCGTCATCACTGATCGCGGTCGTCAGTTTCAATCGGCCCTTTTCACCGCACTTGCCAATATCCTGGGCATTCGACACATCACCACAACTGCCTACCATCCTTCCGCCAATGACATGGTCGAACGACTTCATCGACAACTGAAAGCTGCTCTCACTGCTCACCAGCCAAGGGAACGTTGGCTTGACCACCTCCCCTTCGTACTTCTGGGCATCCGATCAGCATTAAAAGTAGATCTCGGCTGCTCATCAGCCGAACTAGTCTATGGCGTTTCCCTGCGTCTTTCAGGGGAATTCTTCGAGCCATCATCGCCACCTTCCACTCACGATGCCTCCACGTACATTCGAGAGCTGCGCACCACGTTTCGGGACCTTGCTCTTGTGATTCCTGCCGACCGACACCCCCAGTCTGTCTTCGTCAGTCAGGATCTGCATGACTGCAGTCACGTCTTCGTTCGGCGTGACCAAATACGGCCACCACTAACACCAGCATATGATGGCCCATTCCCCGTACTCCATCGTACACCTAAGACGTACACGCTGGACATCAATGGCCGTGAAGACGTTGTGGCTGCTGATCGACTGAAACCTGCGTATATCGCCGCTCTCGCGGCCGTGGGGTTTCAATCTAAAGTCTGGATGCTAACATCCAAGCATGTCCACCGGGCGACTCCTCTGGTTATTCCTACGGCTCTCGCTCTACGGGGGGGGAGCCCTGTAGCGCCTCAATGCGCCGCTCGTCAAGGAAGAAGAAGCTGGCATTTGGGCCGCGCGGCGAGTGCAGCGCGATAATAAAAAAATCAGTTCGAAAACTAAACGCTGTCAGGGCTGAATCTTTCCCGTGTTAGCTCCGACACATCCATCTATCCATCCATCTATCCATCCATCCATCCATCCATCCATCCGTCCATCCGTCCGTCCGTCCGTCCGTCCGTCCGTCCATCCGTCCGTCCATCCGTCCGTCCGTCCGTCCATCCATCCATCCATCCATCCATCCATCCATCCATCCATCCATCCATCCATCCATCCATCCATCCATCCATCCATCCATCCATCCATCCATCCATTCATCCCTCTATCTATCTATCTATCTATCTATCTATCTATCTATCTATCTATCTATCTATCTATCTATCTATCTATCTATCTATCTATCTATCTATCTATCTATCTATCTATCTATCTATCTATCTATCTATCTATCTATCTATCTATCTATCTATCTATCTATCCATCCATCCATCCATCCATCCATCCATCCATCCATCCATCCATCCATCCATCCATCCATCCATCCATTCATGTATCTATCTATCTATCTATCTATCTATCTATCTATCTATCTATCTATCTATCTATCTATCTATCTATCTATCTATCTATCTATCTATCTATCTATCTATCTATCTATCTGTCTGTCTGTCTAGCCGCCTACGACATTTAGCTCTCCTAGTCATTTTGATAATCTGACCCAAAAAATAACTGGTATGCATGGCATTATATGACTGAAGGACGAGCATAAGTGACTATTCATAACACGAAAATCATGACATATATGTCGTGACTGTCATGATATGCATTTCATGGTCTTGCTTCTTTTGCAGTTGTTTCGTTCACATGACATATTGCAAAAGTGGTAGGGAATGGCTTGACTGCAGGGCGAACGTAACTGAGAGGCCCTGACGCGGAAATAATGACATGGATGTCATGTAAGTCTTGATTACACGACACGCTCATGGTGTGCTCACAGTCGTTTTGCTAGCTCCACGTATGCAGAATTCGGCCCTTTGTGACGTGAATGATTGACAAAGTTATATGACTGGTGTAAACATGACTACTGCAAACATGACACGCATTCATATGCGTGTAATGTGAAACATAACTTCATGCTATACGGATAGTGCGCTCGCAGCCGTTACGCTAGCTTCACATATACCAAGGTTCGTTTTACGTGACATGAATGGATGATGAAGATAAATGACACGTCCAAACATGATAGTCTTGACATGCATGTCATGTAAAACATGACTACATGCTGCGCTCATAGCACGCTTATGGCCATTTTGCTAGTTTCACATATACCAAATTTGGTGTTACGTGACGTGAATGGACGATGAACACAAACGCCAGGTGAAAATATCATGATCATGACGTGGAAGTTATGGACGGCATAATTTACGTCCGATTCGTAACGTTGTGCTGATTTTCAAGTGACATATCAACCTCGCTTATTCATGCTTCCCATAACTTTCATTCCCACTGTACGTGGGATGTGCCAATTTTTGAAATTTTATTCTATATTTTATAGTTTATTGAACCACAAGCCCACCGTAAAGTAAATAAGTTTTCTTTTTATCTGCATAGCTTACGAGGCAAAAATATAGCCCGTATTGAACACGGAGGCACTGATTTCATCACCAGTCGTTCTCTAATGTTCACAGTGATGTAACACAAATATTACCGTTACTAAGAAAGCATCTGCAGTATAAAATATAGGCATAACAATGAGGAAAGGAACATTGTCTGAATCTCGTAAAGCCATTTTTGACAACAAAAATCTAAACATGGGTGATTTTAACATACTTGCTACAAAATAGTTTCTACAATGTTAATAAGTCTTCTCAATTCTGTTTTTAACACACGTTTTACTTATTTCTCTCTGCAACAGCACGTACATTTCTGGTTATTAACCTCCTGAACCAGCAATGCTGCTACTGAACACACCCACATAAAAGCTTGTAAGTTTTCGCGGTAATTGTGTATTCTATTGTGAACGAGAAATCTTTATGCACAAATACTTTTTTTTGGAGACTAAGCTCTAAAACGTTTCTTCAGCGCATCGTCAGAACAGCCGTTTTCCGTGTAGGTAATCTGCGCATGCGTGCCGGCGTTGATGAGGCACACGCCTTAAATTTTGGTGGCCAATTGAGACGGCAGGAACAGATTAGGTGTCAGAAACAAACAAATACCCTGCCGCCCCCCTCTTCCCAAAAGAAAAAAAAAGGCTCCACGATTGCAAACCATCGCGATTTCGGAGGCCAAGGACCACCAGTTTCGTTTTCGGCGATCTCCACTGGAAGGGCTGTTAAGCCTCGATAAGTCCTGGTTACTGAAACTTTCTTGATCGTTCCGTGATGCTTTCTTTGTTCATAGTGTGTAGTATTGAATCTGATAGTGCGTATACCACGCAGTGAGAAAAATGGCTTCGCCGTGTGCCACAGAGTCCCAAGCCATCACTTGTGTAACAAGCTGCTTTGAGCCACTATAACATTGTCATGGTCCGGTACATTTTTACATTTACTATTTGTTGAATGAGCATAGTGAATATATTTCGTTTTTGGGTTCGAAGTCCAATGGGAAAAAATTTGAGATATTCAAACTTCATAATTTGAGTTCCTGCAATGAAAACAGTCACGTACATTACTTTTTTTTTAGTAACAATAACGCGTTGCTTTTTTTTGTCGGTAACGTAGGATGATAAAACCTTTTTTTTTGTTGGACCAATGGGTATTCTGTTTAGTTACTTTCTTCGGTAACGGATACAACAGTGGTACTATACGCAAGAGCGCTAGACAATTAGTTTTCGCTTGCTAGTCAGAGCCCATCTCAAGTTTCTTCCTATTTTCGGAGCCCTCTAGTACGGCGTCTCTCATAATTATATGGTGGTTTCGGGACGTCAAACCCCTCATATCAGTCAAATACGTGCCTTCCCCATCCCTAGTGTTTTTGCACAGCTGATCAGACTCATTTAGGTTGCTTCAGTTTGCCGTAAAATAATGGCTGAGAAAAGCTAAATGAAGAGGCGGATGCGTGGCATTCAGGCAATCGTCTGGATGCCATTGGTGTCCCATTTTTGAAGCTCATAAAGCCACGGTCTTTTTTTTATGTAGCCAGCTTGGTAAAGCATGTGTTACAAGCATATTTAACAAATGCAATAAAACTGCTGAACTCGCGTGCAGGTGAAATCGGCTTAAGCGAAACAGTCATTGATGTTCGCGATGGACAGTTTCGCTGCGGGGTGCAACTTTCTCTTCTCCACCAATTTGACTTTAAAAAATAGAGCTACAAGTGTATATTCTCTATACGTTAAAACACACTCATGAATGTACCTGTTAGTGGGCATAGTAGACCCTTCCCCCCACCAACACCTATATACACACCCGTAGCCTAAAGAGTACGTAGAGAGCGCGAGACGACGTTGAAGGTATTCTCATCGGAAAACGAATAATTCCAAATAAACATGAGCACGTCCGCATTAAGCCATGCTGATTCAGTTATCGGAATTGTAGGATGAATATTGACCCACGAGTTTCTTATTTTCACTTTTGTTTGATTCAGTTTCCACCCGCAAACCTTCGGTAAAGAATGCTTAGCACGAACTGCATTTCATTGTTCGAGAGTGTTCGCGATAATTGTTCATCATTCTTTTAAGAATACTTGCAAAACGCGAACACTAGAGATTATTGCAGAGCTTGCGCGAAGAATAGTGATAAAGCTAGAATACTCGACGACACATGTAGTACTACAAATGACAGCATGCTTCGCCGCTTTGCAGTTCATGGATGGCCGACTTTCTGTTCGCCGCTATGAGTGCCAATATTTTGCTGTAGTCTGGCTTTCCTTTTTTGTGGCCACAAGTTCGGCCCAACAAAGAGTTTAATCTGAATTTCGAGTCTCCTCCCTTCGTCAGCGTTACGACCCCGTAACATCTTGTGGCGGGGGGGGGGGGTGCTGCTTCGTTCATGTTCTGGACACCAACGTCAAGCCGCGAACACCGCCCAAGTGGCAAAGAAGACTCCAACGCCAACCCAGAGCAGCAAACAAGCTGCACTCAGAGGAGGCTGCAACCAAAGTATGGGCCCCTTGCTGGAACAACCAGGCTGCCCTGGATCTCGACATCGACAGCACCAACGATGGCCGCCCCTGTGCAGCCTGCCCCTATCATTCTCCGGCAACCGAAGGAGCCGCCAACTTTTCGTGAACCGTGAATGAAGGACCCGGAAAGCTGGGTCGAGATATATGACCAAGCTACCGACTTGAACAGCTGAGACCCCAAAGAAAAAGTACACCGTGCCTACTTCTATCTAGAAGACGCCTAGAATACCTGGTTCGAGAACCGGGAATTCACGTTACGGACCTGGGCTTTCCTTCGGACAACATTCCTGAGCCCCTTCACGAGTGTCATCCGCAAGGAAAGGGCCGCCACCTTGCTGGAGACACGGGTGCAACTCTCTAACGAAAACGTAACCATCTTCGTCGAAGAGATGAATTGACTGTGTCATCACGCCGACCCCACTACGGCCGAGAAGAAGCTACGGTTCTAGATAAGAGGGGTCAAGCAAGAGCTCTTTGCGGAACTTGTCCATGACCCTCCCAAGACTGTCAATGAATTCCTTATCGAGGCCACGACTATAGAAAATGCGCTGAGATGCGGACAACGCATTACGACCATCACGCATCATTCAACTGCACCGAAGCCTTCGGAACCGACGACCTGCGCGAGACCGTTTGAAGGATCACGCAGGAGGAGCTGCGCAAGTTGTTCCCTTCGTAACAGCCACAAGCGGTTTCAACCGTCCACCTTGTCCACAAGCCCCACCACGGTGGTCTAGTGGCTAAGGTACTCGGCTGCTGACCCGCAGGTCGCGGGACCTAATCCCGGCTGCGGCGGCTGCATTTCCGATGGCGGCGAAAATGTTGTATGCCCATGTGCGCAGATTTGGGCGCACGTTAAAGATCCCCAGGTGGTCGAAATTTCCAGAGTCTTCCACTACGGCGTCTCTCATAATCATATGGTAGTTTTGAACCTTGAACCTCACACATTAAATCAATCCTTGTCTACGGAGAAGTTCAGCAGTCGCTTGGAATTCCCGAAGTACCGCAGCCGAAGTACCGCAGCCTGAACAGAATCTATGAGCGACGCTGCAATGCGCTGCAACGATCTTCGACGCCTGTGTCAGGACACTGCTCTGCAATCGCCAATTTTAACGCGATAGCGTTAGAGACCCCATGACGCAGAAATTCCGGCGTTGGATGCCAGCACCGTTGGTTGTGAGCCAAAAATCTTCAGTGAACGAAAAATCAAGGAAGAAGCAAATAATATCAAGAATACAATTTTCGGTCCCATTGAGGATCAAACCCGGGCCGTTCGCGTGGCAAGTAGGTGTGGTACCACAAAGCCACGATGGTATTTTTTTTTCTGCCAATAGTGGACGAAGAGGGAATGCCTTTTGATTTGATTATGCTATGTGGCCTTCACTGTTTATGGCGGACCCGTATGGCAAGTTTTTATTGCGATCAGGATGCACAGCCTGCACGAATCTATTTTCGTGAATGTATGGCAGTTTGGTGAACTGCAGAAAACTTGGGAGAGAGAGAGAGAGAGAGAGTGTGTGTGTGTGTGTGTGTGTGTGGTGTGTGTGTGTGTGTGTGTGTGTGTGTGTGTGTGTGTGTGTGTGTGTGTGTGTTTGTGTGTGTGAGAGAGAGCAGAGGGAAGTGGCCACGTTGAGCAGTCACTGCATTACTAGAGATACGCCTCGCTAGCGCGCGCGCGTTTGTGTGCGTGTGTGTGAGAGAGATTGTGCGTGTGTAAGAAAACATATTATTAAGTATGCACTTAGCGGTTCAAGAGCGCACTAGGGGCGAGATTTCACTATCAAGTTCAACTCTTAAAGGCGAAGATTAAGGGTACCCCAGCTTTAAGTTTGTTATGGAATGACACAACAAAAAGCATTCATATTTGTGGCCAACTTTAGCGGAAGACGCAATGATGCTCCCAAATACAATTCAACGCAACACATAACGGAAAAGAAAGGGCTCTAACTTTTTCCGCATGTAAGTTATGAAACGCAATTGTTTTTTTTTGTGTAAAAATGTTAATATTTTCGTATATTGGAATACAGCTTGCGTGCATACATATATGTTGTTTACTTAGGTATGTAGTTTTTGGCCCCTAAAGTTGCTTGAAGGTGTACCTCAAGAACAACTCTTTCTGTGTGGCGAATAATTCGCCGACACCATCCCATGCTCGAATCTATTTTATCCCCGATAAGTGGCTTCCATTTTTTTACTTGCTCGCCCGACTGCATCGTATTGTCAGATAAACTCGGGTAAAAAAATCGATCGCACATAGAAGTCTTGATGAGACGTCGCAGAAGGAAAGAAAGCAAGAAGCCAAGCACCCAAATTGACGGTGATTCGCTCGCAACAGTCGGAAAGAGCTCACTTCCGTGCAAAAAGCGCATCTGTCTTCTTTGTGGGATAACTGTGCGATGGGGAAGGCTTCAGCCAACGTCGTTCACTATATGGCACCACTGAGTGCTTCGAAGGCATAGCGGTGATCGAGTGACTGAGAAATCGGGCAAACTCAAGGCGGGAAAAAACAGCAAATAAGGATAGAAGTAGATGCACTTAAACGAAAGAGAAATACAGCGCGAAAACGCTAGATTGACTCACAGATCGAAGAGGAGAGAGGAAATCTTGGTTTTAGAGAGGAGGTAGGCGCAACAGCCTGTTAACACGCTTCTTTTGATTTTCTACTCGTTGGCGGTGGCATTGCTACTCAGTATGAGGAAGAGAGGCGTGGAAAGCACGAGAAATTGGAGGCAAGAAAAGCACCGGACAACGGTATATCGCGTAGGAAAAACTAGCGCGGTGACACGGAAACGAGGGCGAAGAGAGATAGGCCATTGGCGTCGGCCTATGGTTTCGTTGTGGTAGATGACGGCCACTTCTTTGGGAGTGAAACAAGTCGACAAGGCGCCAACTGTGTACATGACCAGCACCGCATATAAGCTCAAGACCGAGGCACACATGGCGCAGTAGTAGCGGTAAGGATTGGGAAGGCCGAGAAAATGCGTTCTTGGGAAGGAGACGTGAGACTGGCAGGGTAGAACCGACAAGGCTTGTGCACTACGATGACGGAACGGAAGTCTTACGATAGCAAGGAGAGGGCGGAAAAGTTATGTTGAAAGTAGGACCTCGTTGGACAAATGCTGATTTCCATACTGAGAGGGGCTTCGCGGCAACGTTGTAGCGTCCAAGGTCTCGCGCATAGAGGACATGTGTCTTTGGGTAACTCTTCAATTTTGACTTAATAAGTCTGGCGTGTTAAACTTCAAAAGATTGCAGGTCGCTATGGGGCGGAGCTCGTGTGCCACTTAGCCTGCATTTTGGCGCATATTGCACGGTTATCTCAGATTGTGTAGCCCTTTACAATCAGATGGTAGTTTTGAAATGGCCAACTGATTACAGCAAAGAGGTTCATACAATAATACCTAGAGACTATGAGGCGGAACTCGTGTGCCACGTAAGCTTGCATTTTGGCGCATATCGCACGGTTATCTCAGATTGTGTAGCCCTCTACAATCACATGGTAGTTGTGAAATGGCCAACTGATTACAACAAAGAGCTTCACCCAATAATACCTAGAGAGGAATGTGGCGCTGCAATCGTGTACCCCTATCGGAATAATGGGAAGTACATGCTTGGGGTTCAATTTCGTTAGCTGGTGAACTACCTAAAAATATTTTTTTTTCAGTTTCAGTTTTGAAGGCTCCACGCAGCGTAGGTAGTGGGGTGTGGTGCGAAGCACTGAAGAGGCTCCTTCGTTGTTCAAAAAGGCTGAACACTGGGTGTGAGATCTTCTGCGGCTCTGGGGTTTGCAAGTCGTATTTGACAAGTTAGGTGAGGCATCGTCCACTCATCGCTGTGCATTTAGCGTCGCATTTAAGTGCAGAATGATGAATCGAGTTCATAGTTTTTCTAAGTGCGTCCTGCCAAAACGTTTTTTAAATCAATTGCAAAAGGACGGCGAAGCAAAGTAGAAGCACCGTCACGCTCCTCTAACTCAACTTCACAACAAAACGAAAGGTGTGTTGGGGGCAGATCACTTGGACAGACGTACCTGGCGTGACCAACAAACGAAATGTAAAGTGTTTCATATATATAATACTGTGTTGTTATTTTCATAATAAGGTAATGTTTACTTTCGAGGAAAGAACCAGAATGTTCGCTTGGAAGTGTTGCAAATAATAATTCATCATGTCTTGATGGCAAATTTGGAACGCAATGGCAGAGAAGTGCATACCCTGGTGGGTAAAGTTCTTCAGGTTTCACTTCTACTTCATAGTCACAAAAGCTCTTCGCAACAAGACTTACGTACAAAAAAAAATGAAGCAAGTTTCAAAAAAATATAAATTCGTATCACTTTCTCTTACACTCGGCAACAAGCATCGCGATTCTCAAGAACGTAATCCATTTGAAGCAGGTCCGAAGCCTGTACTTTTCTATGACTCCCATACGGGTACAAGCGCCACTTAAGGAGCTGGCGTAAAAACTAGCGCCAGATTCTCCTCTAGGTAATATTGTATGAAATTTGATTGAGGACACTTATGGGTCAGTTGCATATATAAATTATTTAACAATGAAGGCTAGCATTGCTATGCAGACAGCGTTTCGAATTTATAACTCCACAGCATTTTAGCGCTATAGAGTTAAAGAGCTCGTTTTGCATAAATTCCGACATCGGCGTCTGTGTTGGTGACGGCAGCACGGTCGTTGCTTGTGACCGAAAAATAAAAAAATATGTAAATAAAATACAACTCTGGGTCTCAGTGATGATGGAGACCGGGTCATTTGCGGCAAAAAACTGGTGTTCTACCACAGAGCCTTGTGTCTACTTGTAATTACAGTGGAAATACCTTTCTCTGCTCGGAAACGCAGAGAGTGTAACTGTCATGCTTAGCAAACACACGCGTTCCGTATTCATGCTTCTAAATACAGCACGAAATACTGCAGTAATAATCCATGTAACAAACGTACATTGTAATCAGGCATCCGAACATGCGATTATGTTAATGACTTCATGATTTATTTTCTTATTTCTTTAAAGTCACGTAGTAGGGGAACAGTAAGTTCGAAAATATTTCATTCGCTAACTTTTTGAAGTACGCATAGGGAAAGCGTATTGCCATCGTGTTCATCTTTTAAGGGCGAAGCCTAAAGGACCCGCATATTTTTGTAACCTTTACCTTCTTTCGAGATGCGTTTCGTTTCTTTACAGGAAACAGAGATCATGTTCTCTCATACTTATAGTATCTCTCACACCTTGAAGTTGACGTGTCGGGATTATTATGTAACGACAATTACTGACAAAAGTTCTCACAGTCAATTCAAACAGCAGTAAATTTTACAAAACAATTATCCTATCGTAAGTGTGCGACAGATAATGTTGCTAGGAGCTAATGAGAACTCTTCTCTTTCAATAGAAACAACAGTAAACTTCACATATGGTTACTTTATTGCACGTGTGTGACCGCTAATATTTTTAGGATCTGATGTATAGTTTGTAGTTAAGAAGGCATAATATCTTCCTGTTGCCCAGATTTACACGACGACGAACTGAGTGATACAAGGTTGCAGATTTATGAGCAGGAAGACCTACCCACTGACAGAGTAAGTTGACTAGTGTATGGTGTCAGGATACGCCTGTGTTAAAAGCGTACATCAGTCAATCAACCATCTTGAGTGTACTTAAAGGACCCTTCAACCAGCACCAATACATTTTTGAACGCATCAAATGCTACAAGCCGCAGACGTACTAGTAGCGCGTTCGTGGCTTGTAGCATGCAACAATCGCTTCTGCTAACCAGGAATTTCTGGCTTTCCTGAAACGTGTGCGACGTCGACATGTTGCTTCCGTGATGTTACCGATGATAGATGCAGCGATTGGCTGAACAAAACTTATGACTTCCGGTTAGTTGACTAGCAGCTGCCCACACTCCTTGCGGTTCAATTCGCGATGCTGAATTACACGTTGGGTAATTGGGCGCGGGCCACACGGCACGAACAGCGCACGTCGTAAAGTGCGCTTTCGCATCATTAACTGCGGCATGGGAAGCAAGAGCACATCTGTAAGCGTACCAACAAATTCGTTTCTCGTGGTGTGATAAGCTGCGCGAACTGATTCAACAGCGGGAAGCCGAGCAGCACCCAGTCGACCGAGTAGCGGTAACCGGAAGTGGACAGTGTTTCGAAGAGCACATCGGTGGTGACACATGTTACTTGAAATTGGGAAGGGCACTCAGCGAAGTGGACAAAGCAGCTTTGCGAAAGGACACCAGCTGAGGAGCGTAGGAAATAGTGAATCGTGCAATCACCGCGTTTCGATGATCAAGTGGCTAAAAAAATTGGCAGACCTCACGTACAGTGGGAATAGATGATATGCAAATCACAAATGAGAACTGTTGATATGTCACTTTCAAATCAGCACAACGTTACGAGGTGGAGGTAAATGGTGCCGCACATGACTTCCGTGTCAAGAATATCGTGTTTGGATGTGTCGTTTACCTTGGTCATCTACTCACGTCACGTGATACCAAACCTAGTATGTGGAGCTAGCGGAACGGCCGCGAGCACGCTGTGAGCGTGGTACGTTGTCATATTCTTACATGACACGCGTATCAGGGTTGTCATGGTTGCACCAGTCATATACCTTCGTCCTTCACTCACGTACTGTAATACCAAATTTGGTATATGTGACGCTAGTGAAACGGCCGCGAGCGCATCACAAGCGTGGCATGTAGTCATGTTTTTACATGACACACGTGTTATGATTTTCATGTTAGAATCTGTCGCTTGTATTTACCTTGTACCTTAGTAATCTGCGCTACGCCGTTGACATTGCATTGCAGAGTAACTCGGGGGACGAATCGCAACTCATAATTACGGAGTTAGACAAAGAGAGCAGATAGATGGGTTTTAAAATTTTTCTGCAGAAAACGAAAGTAATGTACAACAACCTCGGAAGAGAGCAGCGCTTCGAGATAGGTAATAGTGCACTTAAACTTGTAAAAGACTATGTCTACTTAGGGCAGGCAATAGCCGCGGAGCCGAACCACGAGATTGAAGTAACTAGAAAAATAAGAATGGGGTGGAGCCCATTTGTCAAGCACTCTCAATCATGACAGGTAGACTGCCACCATCCCTCAATAGAAAAGTATATAACAGCTGCATCTTGCTGGTACTTAGCTATGGAGCAGAAACCTGGAGACTTACAAAAAGGGTTCAGTTTAAATTGAGGATGATGTAGTGAGCAATGGAAAGAAAAATGATAGGTGTAACCTCAGAGACAAGAAGAGAGTAGAGTGGATTAGGGAACAAATGGTGTTAAGGATATCAGAGTTGAAATCAAGGAGAAGAAATGGACATAGCTTGGGCATGTAGCGCGTAGACAGGATAACCGCTGGTCATTAAGGGTAACTAACTGGACTCCCTTAGAAGGCAAGCGGGTTAGGGGGAGACAGAAGGTAAGGCTGGCAGATGAGATTAAAAAGTTTGCGGGTATAAATTGGCAGCAGCAAGCACAGGACCGAGTTGACAGCGGAGCATGGGAGAGGCCTTTGTCCTGCAGTGGACGTAGTCAGGCTGCTGCTGCTGGTGCTGCTGCTGATGATCATGATGTGATGACGATGATGATGATGATGATGATGATATTTCGTCATTTATTGACGTCATCTAACACCAAATTCGGTATATGTTGAGCTGGCGAAACGGCCAAGAGCGCATCATGAAGGGCCAAATATACTCCAATGTAGCATTGACGAGCACGCACGCTGGGCACAGCGACGCTGCGTTAGCAAAACACGAGCACTCTATAGTCTGTCGCCAGGTGCGACCAGCGTCCATCAGAGCGGCTCGACGGCAACCGGCGCCAAATGCGACATGCTGTATTTCGGCATTTCGCGCCGATGCGTTACCCAGACAGCACTGCGTCTCCCTCTTTCCGTGACGGAGGGACGCCGGATGCGCTGAAATGCGCGTGCGTGAAAGCAACGCAGCGCGACGCGCGCCTGCGAGTATATGGCAGGACCAGTGCCTGGCGTGTGCAACGCTGGCGTGACGCGACGAAATGAACGCCGGCGTGCACGCGCACCGCGTCCCGTCGTAATGTATTGGCACCTTGACTGTGGTGTGTAGTCATGTCCTCACATGACACGCATCTCACGATTATCATGTTTGGACTAGTAACATACATTCGTCATCCATTGGCGTCACGCAATACCAAAGTTGGCATATGTGAAGCTAGCGAAACGGCCGCGAGCACACCATTGTAATCATGCTGTTACATAACACACATGCCGTTATTATCGTGTTTGGAAGTGTCATTTACCTACTTCGTGAGTTCGCGTCGAGTAATACCGATTTTGGTACATGTGAAGCTAGCGAAACGGCCACGAGCGCATCATAAGCGTAGCATGTAGTGATGTTGTTACAAGACACGCATCTCATGATTATCATCTTTGCACCAGTCACATACATTCGTCATTCATTCACGTACTGTAATACCAAATATGGTATATGCGACGCTAGCGAAACGGCCGCGAGCGTATCACAGGCGTGGCATGTTGTCATGTTGTTACATAGCACACATGTTATTATTTTCATGTTAGAATCTGCCGCTTTTGTTCGCCTTGCAATCTTGCCATACCATACCAGTTTTGCAACATGCCATGTGAACGAAACTAACGCAAGAGCTACAGGACCATGAAATGCTAATCATGCCATTCATGACATACATGTCACGATTTTGATGCTATGACTTGTCAGATATGTTCTTCATAGAGTTATATTATGCCATACAAGTTTGGTATCGATACCAATATTGGAACGACCAGAAGAGCTAAAAATCGTAGGTGGATAGATAGATAGTCGGATAGATAGATAGATAGATAGATAGATAGATAGATAGATAGATAGATAGATAGATAGATAGATAGATAGATAGATAGATAGATAGATAGATAGATAGATAGATAGATAGATATAGATAGATAGATACGCTCAAAGTCACCGAAGTTCGCTAAGAAGTGCTTCGCATTTGAAATTCTTGCAGCCACGCGTTTCTTGTCGTATTGTGCACAACTACAACGCGAAACCTAATGTTCGTCCCCCGGGTTGTTTGGCAAGCACCTGTTTTTCCGAGGTAAAACAAAAACAGTGGCACAGCAGGTGTTGTCTTTTGAGATAGGCTTATTTGTGCTGTTAGGCAACGTTTACAAACGTGAACGTGAAGAAAAAAAGGGTCAATAATAAACGCTCTTAGTTTTAATATCATTCATATTAGTATAACATAATGTAATATTCAACAAAAGACACTTCGAAAGAAACATTCTTCTGTTCTGTTTTATTTTCTTGGCTCCACAACCTTCCTCCTCACATGTAGCGTAAACAACGGTAGTGAATCCTTTCTCTCTTTGCTTTTGTACTGTTGTTTTCTCTCCCAATGTCTCGCGCTTTCTAACACAGTCGGCTGCGGGTATGGACTCTCTTGAAGAAAGTTTGCGAAATCATTTAACTCATGGAATCAAATGTCTTGTACAAGTTTCCTTTATGTACCCCAAGTCTTTTAGGTTCGTGTGAATTGAAAGAGGCATTTACAAGTGCAACAGACGTTTTTGCAAGCCAAAGCCAAAGTGTAACAAACAAACGCCATCGACTAAAGCACCTGAGAGAAGTCTGTTGCTGTGCAATAAGTTGTACACTCAGTAAATGTAGAAAAAAAAAGAGTGTGAATGCGTGAGAGAGACCAGTTTTTTTAAGAATTTGGTAGCGTTGTGTTGTCCGAGTTCTCTGAAAAAAAAAGCTATATTGCCTTCTTTTTTTGTTTGTAAATTTTTGAATTGCGATAATAATGTCAGTGGACAGGCGCCTAATAAGAGTTTGTTTGTTTGTGGAGCGAGCTTCAGAGAGACGCAGGCTTTTCCATTCCGACGAGTCTCCAAGGGCACCACCAACATTCACCAGTTTCAATCAACACATCCGATGTGCCGCGTGAGCCAATCTCGAGATCCGCACATGCGCACCTAGAATTTCAAGCTCAGTCAAAGCCCGTTTTCTCTTCTTCCTCGCAAGTACATCGTCACACGTTCGCGGCAACGAACATGTGCAGTGCTCGTTCTCATGAGTCGGAAGCCGTGACATCAATCAGCCTTTTCCACGATGCCGCGGCGCAGGTGCCCTTCCCTAGAGGTAGTCTCGAAACGCCTCCTGGTCTCTGAGACCATTGGTCTGGCAGCCAGGCCTTGTTTTAATTCTCCTGACCCTTACCAAATCCCTACCAAAACGCCAGAGGGCAGCACAAAAAATGGAAAAGGCAGACCACTTGCACGTGACTATACGAAGAGCAATAGAAACAGCGTGCCACTTCTGAATGCGCGGGTGCATCGGTGAAAAGAGCTCCGCCCACGTCACGCTCTTCGCATGGCATGCTGCTGTCGATAGACGAGCCTGGAATATTTTTAACAGCTTTATTGTGAACCCAGTTTAATAGAACCTGGTTGCAACAGCTGCGTATTCACTAGAAGACGCAACCAATGTCGGTGACATCTCGATGACGTCGTCGAACTTGAGACGGCGTCCTCTTTAAGCCTGGCTCCGTTTTCAACGATGACAGGTCAACTGTAGCAATTCTTTGCAATACTCCACGGTGCTGAAGTCACGGCCGAAGAGCACGTGGAACGAGAATGCTGGGCGTATTGCATGCCTGACTCTAGGTGGTTTCTCTGGAGAGTTGCTCAATCTGATGGATGCGTTGCTGCCAATGAAAATTCCCCGCGAAGGTATCATGTACATTGCTAGGGAACACGATGAAGTTTGAAAATACTGATAAGGAAGGACTCAGGAAAGGAAATAATGACGAATGCGAGTGCTGACTGTCATCTCGATTTATTCGCAGATACATGTGTGTACATGACATAACCTGTACCTCCAACATCCGGTGAGAAATGCGTGTCATTTATAGTTACAAGAGTATAAGGCCGCAAATCATTGTGTCAGGGACAGCAGTATTGTCAGCGGGATAACGAACCAGTACTGAGGGTGAAAAATGAACGTAAATCATCACACCCACGTCGTTATTCATATCATGTAAATGGCGAACATACGAAGAAATGCTAAACGGAGAAAGATGGTGGGGAAAGGCATCACCGGTCCACAGTGTTTCCACCTCTAACACAATAAACGGTTAATCGAAGTCCGAAGGCAAATCCTGCAAGAGTGAGTTTCGCATTCACCGAAGGGTAGCAGGAGATTTAGTGTAATAAATAATGCATTCGTAAACAACTCAATATTGTGAATAATACTGGAGGTAGACAATCTTGCTGGTACAAATGCACATACTCAACGCTGTTAGCGAGTAGGCAACATTAGCCAAAGTTACCCAGAACTGGCAGTGGGTGATTAGGTGAGCTAGTTCAATTCGAAAGAAAAAAACAACTAATGTTGAATGTTATTAAAAATTGTTGCATAAAGTAAGCGAGACGGGCTCACTAACACGTCGCATCTCTGAAATTTCGGCTGAAAATTAAAGATTCATGCTTTCGCTTACTCACTTATTCACCCTCCCTCTGTCTCTCTCTTTCTTTCTTCTAGATTTGTGTCGCTAGTGTCTCATTTAACGCTACTATGCTAGCTTACATTAGAAAACACGTTCATCCTAATGACGTACACTGCAGGAATCTTTCGGAAAGAAAATGAGCGAAATGGACACCGATACGACTACATTTTCCGGAGTTCGCCTTCGAGATTATCAGCTAGCCTTCAAACTGCCTTGACTTTGTTACCCACTTTTTCTGGAACCATCGAGCCACACGCCAACACGTGAGTATTTTTCACCTTCTTTTTCTGAGTATGTTCCCAGGGACAGCTTTCAATACAAAGCAGTATATGTAGTCTATACCTGCACGGCCTGAGGCTGATACTACAGCAACAGTCGTTCAGTTAATAAAACATATCGGGATGTCCGTGCCGTTGCACGCAACACTTGGCTCGCCTTATTCTGACAAGCCAGACACAGATGACCACGCAATCGATGTGTCATTGTGAACAGAATAGTAGAAGTTCTCGCAAGTAGACTCCAATGACAACGAATATAGGTCACTACGCAGTCGTGCACTACAGCCCCAGTGCTACCTTTATGCAATATGTAGAGCTTGTTACTCTACACAAACGGAGCCCACGCTTTCCTCTCATTTATGGAGTCTTCGCAGTGAAGAAATCATGGTGCGAACTGAAGTGGACGAGATAGAAAGGGCGACTCGTGCTTGAACTAAATAAAAATAGTGCAACGAATTCACCATAAAAAATGTGAGCTTGTCAAGAGTGGCTTCCAAATCAAGAAGTCTCCATCCACTCGGTCGTTTCAAGTCTCTTGTTTTTATGTATGCATGTGTGTAGTGTTGTATGTATGTATGTATGTATGTATGTATGTATGTATGTATGTATGTATGTATGTATGTATGCATGTATTGATTTGATTGATTGATTGATATGTGAGGTTTAACGTCCCAAAACCACTATATGATTATGAGAGACGTAGTGGAGGGCTCTGGAAATTTTGACCACCTGGGATTCTTTAACGTGCACGCAAATCTGCGCACACGGGCCTACAACAGTTCTGCCTCCATCGGAAATGCAGCCGCCGCAGCCGGGATTCGAACCCGCGCCCTGTGGGCCAGCAGCCGAGTACCTTAGCCACTAGACCACCGTGGCGGGGCGTATGTATGTATGTATGTATGTATGTATGTATGTATGTATGTATGTATGTATGTATGTATGTATGTATGTATGTATGTATGTATGTATGTATGTATGTATGTCCATCCGTCCGTCCGTCCGTCCGCCCGTCTGTCTGTCTGTCTGTCTGTCTGTCTGTCTGTCTGTCTGTCTGTCTGTCTGTCTGTCTGTTTGTCTGTCTGTCTGTCTGTCTGTCTGTCCATCTGTCCCCATGTCCGTCAGTCTGTATGTCTATCCGTCCATCCATTCACATAGGGAACATTCTAAGCACCGTCATCTCACATCTTTTCATCAAAAATTCATCATATACAAGTACCGTCAATCAGCGGACATTCCAAGCACTAAAACGAGAGGTGGCTACTACATACAAGATACGCACCCCCACCTTAAGGAGCTTAGCCCTAAAAATTGCTGGAGTGGAAACTCTCGCTATGTCCGGCCAGCAATACTGATGTAAGCTTTTGCCAATTAAAGACAACGAAAACATGCCCTTCTTTGGTGTAGTTCACTTAAATATAAATTAGATTTGATCTGTTATTCCAATGGCTACGTTAATTATAAATTAAAACATAGTTGTTCCCGAAGATTAAAACATAAAGACAAGTATCAGCGACCTAATGTCCAGCAAAATTTACTTTCGATGCAAGGGTCACTAAAGGAAACTAATACCACAAATACGCACTTTGAGCACTTTTTTACTCTAAAATGTTGCCGTGGTTAGCTCATTGGGTATGCGAGGAAAACGCTGGAAGCCGCTATCTTACTCTGTAACGGCTTCACTTCTGGGTAATGATTTCTATAGAGTTCCTTAAAAATATTTAAACAACTCTATGATAATTATCACTCAAGCGAATTTGTTAGATGCGGTCTGGTGTGCTTGAAGGGGCAGTGTGCCGTCTGGCTCCCCAGACGTGGCTCTTCATGCGATAACGGCCAGCGCTGCATGAGCACACCATACTACGGTTTCGCCACCTGTTGGTGCCATATGAAGTCGTTTATGAGCAGCTTAGATGCAAGGTCTCCGAGATTGTTCTTGTAGTTGCCGCGCTGGTCGTAAAATGTCTAAAATTTTTGGAAAATGTATTAGGAAGTAAAGCAGTACGTCTTAGAGCGTTAGTTTTTCAACGGCGCGATTGCTTATTTTATAGGCTTATGCAGCTAAGTGGTGGTCGTGGAGCTAACCCGCTCATAACGTTATCTTTCGGGGCCTAGTAGTTTGTTTCATGACACGACTTCAAGTTAGCGTGATAGACGATTTGATTGATATGTGGGGTTTAACATCCCAAAACCACCATATGATTATGAGAGACGCCGTAGTGGAGGCCTTTGGAAATTTTGACCACCTGAGCCTCTTCAACGTGCACCCAAATCTGAGCACACGGGCCTACAACATTTCCGCCTCCATCGGAAATCCAGCCGCCGCAGCCGGGATTGGATACCGCGACCTGCGGGTCAGCAGCGCAGTACCTTAGCCACTTGACGCCAACGGCGGGGCAAGTTAGCGTGATAGCTAGGCCCGAGTACATGTGGATCAAATGAATAGAAAAGTGTTTTTTATTTCTCCTGCAACTAAAAATAGCAAGCTAACAGACGATTTAGGTCCCTGATCTGCGGGGGGAGTCGTGCGAGCATCTCCACCACGGTGGTCTAGTGGCTAAGGTACTCGGTTGTTGACCCACAGGTCGTGGAAACGAATCCAGGGCTGCGGCGGCTGCATTAACAATGGAGGCGGGAATGCTGTAGGCCCGTGTGTTCAAATTTGAGTGCACGTTAAAGAACCTCAGAAGGTCAAAATTTCCGGAGCCCTCCACTACGGCACCTCACATAATCCTATATTGGTTTTGGGACGTTGAACCCCTCATATGAATCAAACAATTGTACGAGCTGGACTACACTGGAGCAGCATTATTTCTCTCAATACTTAATTATTATTTGTTGAATGTCTTTCAATATTACAGATAGTTTCAATTGCATTATGTGACTATTTTAATGAAAAACTGCAGAAAGATCGGCAAGAAAAATTTGAATTACGCGCGCTGGGCACATCATTTGATGGTGGTGCACTGCTGGTGGCGTCATTGCAAAAGCGACCATCACTGTCTTATTGATTAGCTGTGAAGACGGCACACTACCCCATACCAATAAACCATAGATGCGAAGCATCTGTTGCTCATGGGTATGTGAGGTCGTAGAGTGTCCTAAACATATACTAGAGGGAACTCTGACGCTAGTGCCTATAAAAGCTACACCACATGATTCTTCAGCGAGCATTGGAAAGATCGGTAGTTCACGGATTTGTCTAATCTTCGTACTTCTTGCTCCATGTGTTTTCTTGTGGCTTGAAGCTGTTTTCTCACGAAACAAAAATGAGCAATTGATCAGCGGTTGCGCTTCACCAGCTCAATCTTTAGGCTTATCATTTCAAATCTGATGACAATGTTCAAGAGGCTTCGTTATTTTCTTCGGAACAAAACAAAAACTGAGCAATAAATGAAGTCACGAGTACCATTCGCAGCCCGCAAGTACGAAGACTAGGCGAATGTGTGTACTACCCATCATGCCCATAGTCGTGAAACAAACGCAGTGCCAGTGTTCCCTCTAGCTAATTTTAGAAAACTCTTTGTGTGAGGTGATCATAGTCCGCCTTCACACTACGCATGCGCGACTCTCCTCCTCCTCTCGCTCTAACGGCTGCGCGTTACTCCCTCCACTTACCTCTTAACACCTACTTGCACTAGCTCACCGATTGCGCACGGGCGTCTTCTACTTATCCTCTCTTACGCCCCCCTCTCTTGCCTCCCAACGCCGACGCAAGGAGCAGCTGCTAACCAACGCTGGCTCGCCCTTCTCCTATAGACATTACCCTGCGGCGTCCCGCAAAGCCGACGCCTGCAGAGTCTGCTGAAAGTATCCTGATAGAAAAAAACCGACTGCTCGCGCTGCACAACCGCGATGCTTCGCGTCACCCTATGGTTTCTTTCACGTAGATGCCTTCATTTTTTTGACCACCTCTTTAGTTAAGAGGCCTCATAAAAACAATATGTGTTTTCTCGGCCCCTTGAGTGACTTATTTTCAGAGGTATTTAAAAAAAACAAGGGAGGACTGGTGACACTAACACACTTGACCGAAGGTACAGATGGGGTCAGCCTGGTTTTATATTTGTGGTTGTGAATAATCTTGCGGCTGCAATAGCAGTAGGTGTAATGAATTATAGCAGTACGCAATGTACATCACCAATTCTTCGCGATCATCTGCCTAGAGTTTTCGTTTCTAGGGATGGCTTTCTGTTCTCCCATAGTAAATAACTACGTTCTCTTAATCATAAAACTTTTTAACTAACACAAGCTTATCTCAGAAGCACTGGGACTGCTAAATTCCATTCAATAGGAGGGTATCAGATATTCAAAATTGTTGAACACTTTTTATAAACAATTTATGTAAGTTTGAAGCCAACGGGACGGCTTTCCGCTCTCGTCTAATACGGTACTCTAGGCACACTAAATCTTCAATCTTTTTAAAGAAGGTAGCCTTTCTTGGAATACCTCAACGCAAAGGTTTTATCTGTCCCGCTTTCCGTTGGTCTGTGGGCTGAATGATTCAGCCAGCCGGCAAACATTTAAGCACATTCTCAACGCCCAGTCATCTTGATCTCTTTGCAGTGGTCATACTTGTGAACATTGCCAATCAAAAAACAAGTATTACGCATACTTGAGGTAAACATTATCAAGGAAGTATCAGGAAGTGTTTATTTCTGAAATGCACAGATACCTATTTTTAAAGACAGCAGTGCTTATTAGGCTGCGCTTACAATGCGACTCCATAAACGAACAGCGGTTGTTTCCTATGCTTCACTAAAACCCGATGCTGCCACCTGTCAGTGGCTGTGTAGTATAGAAAAAACTTCAGTTTCTTGTAACTATTACCAGATGGCGTCCATACCTCACGCAGCGCCTACTGGCAGTGGCCCGCGCCACTGGGATCCCACATCAAGGATTCCACTCACCGATCTTACGGAGATCGTCAGATAAACGTGTTATTTCTGTGTTTAGGCAGACGAGTATCGTCTTTCGTTGATTTTCGCGAGAAAAACACGGAGATACGCTGCCAATTTTTTTCTAAGCATACAGGAACGAGCATGACATCTTATTGTTGTTCTATGTAGATCAAACAACAATGCACTCAGTATTGTCTCGTATCCTATAAAACAATCCTGTTGAGGCTTAAACACCGCGTTAAGGTTTTGTTCCAGCAGTACTCACGTATTTAGTGATACCATGTGCTTGTTCCCGTGAGAGTCACGTATTCATACATGCAAAAAAGCACAAAAAAACATAGCATATACACAATGTTAATGACGATGAGTGGGTGAAGTTCCGGGGATCACTCGGGTAAATGCGAATATTCTGTACATTGCCCACTCGAACATGCAAATGAGTGGCATATACAATGTTGTTTTATTGGCGCTGCCGTCTGGCTAGCAGCTTCGCCCACCCTCTACTCCGGTTTGGTGAAAGACGAACAATCTTCGTCGTTTCAGAGCAATCGATTCCGTTGTAACACTTGGGTTCTGTAAAAACGTGGACACAACTTGCAGGGATTCATTTTGTGTTTTCGCTTGATTGATTGTTTGTTCCTATGTTTTGTTTGTTCGTTATTACTTGTTTTATTTTCTGTCCTGTAGACTCGGCAACAACCATGCAGAAGCTTTTTTAAAAGAAGAGGTAAAGCCGCTTTTACTTCATTTTGCCGCCGCAGGCAACCACTACAAAGGCAATGAAAGCTTTGCTACCCGAAGTATAGGCCTTATACATATCCGAATATCAATCGCAATATCCTGCGCAATCTGAAAGCTGGTCCTCCTTTCATATTTCATTTCCACAACCCCAGTAAGAGGATGAGGAATGCTTTCATCGCAATACTGCTTCTTTGCCACGAAAAGATCGCCAGCAGGCGCAAGGCGTCCAGCGTTTTAATAAGTTTACATATACAACTTCTCAAGGGCACATTCACGAGTACTTGCAGCTCAGTGACCTTAAGCAACAAAACACAAAAAATAATTTAGTGACTGCTAATAGCACTGGGTGCCAACATAAGGATAAAGTACAAAGTAAAAAAAGATATCACTGTTGTTCTACTCTGCCGCCTAATGCTGCGTTTTTGCACTGTCGTACAAGCGGACATAAACTCAAAACAATCTAGCCAAAGCTTCTACTTTCATAAGCAACTAGAGATGCCTGTAAAAACCAGCGGCAGAGGTACTCTGACAAGGGCGGGGCCAGTCTTGTTTTGAAACTTGTTTTAGAAAGCAGCCATATAAATTGTAATACATCGGTCAACATGTGGGTAATGTTGTAGCTTTGTTGTATGAAGATACTGTTTTCTATTTTTAAAATTTTTGTTTGCGGTACGCCTTGCACAAGTGTGTTCTCTCGTGCCATCCTCAGTCGGTGCTGCTTGTTGATGACGGCTCTGATGGATTGAGATGGACGAGTGCCTTGAGTGCCCTTCCGACGTGGCCAGCATCGACAGCGAGGATCGCGTCACGGTAACGATGCGTTTGGGTCGAACTTAGACGAGCGGCATTCCAGAAACTTTCGAGCAGAGTTGTCCTTAGCCGAAGCATACTCGTAAATGACGCCGTGATGTTGACGTGGAATTGTAGCGTAATGAGATTATGGCTTCGTGAAGTAAGGCTACTCGAAGGGCTGTGCCGTGCTGAGAGTGGCGAGGGTGAAGGTTGACGGACGAATCACCGAGCGGGTCCCGAAGAGGGAATAAAGTTAGACTCAAAGGAGGAGTCCAGCCGTTTTTCAAAAAGTAGGTCAGTGATTGTTCTTGTGGAGTATAAACGAGGTAGTTGGCTCTTTGTGGATATTCACTTTCATAATGAACAAGCGTGTTCCACAGGAAAAAGTCACCATACGTTAGCATCAGTGAGAGTTTACGTGGGAACAGGCATTTATTCATTGCGCAGTCAAGTTGCTCGCGCGAGAGGGGAGAAAGCAAGCTAAGCGCTAACAAAAAGCCATAATAAATGTAAAAGAGAAGTACGATATCACCCGAAGAAGGAGGGACATTAACTGAATTGTTTTGGCAGTAGTCCCGAAATATATCCGACTCTAGTTTTTTTTCCCTAATGAGGTTTGGTGTTCGCATTGTCTTACGTTACACCATTTCTTTTGAAAAAAAGTGCGATCATGATACAACAGAGTTTGCTGCTAAAAAGTGATAACTACATTTGGACAATTCTTTAGTGACAGTAGTGCCAGCTTGAAAAAACTGATATTTTCTTCAAGCAGCTTCTTTATACTAGTTTCATGAGCAGACAGCATGATTTATTTCAGACAACTTCTCTTAAAAAACACCCCCCCCCCAAAAAAAAAACAACACACAATAATGTGAAGCATGCAATATCTCGATTGTTCTCCTCAGCTTATGGCAAAAAAAAGAAGTCATTGTATAAGTGCACGACTAAAACATGGCGCACCAGTTGGAGCTAAATACAAAGTTGATTGATATGTGAGGTTAACTTCCCGAAACAACAAGGATTATGAGAAACGCCATAGTGGAGGGCTCCAGAAATTTCGACCACCTGGGGTTCTCTAACGTGCACCCAAATCTGAGCATACGGGCCTACAATATTTCTGGCCCCACTGGAAATGGCTAAATGCAAAGTTAGAAGAAAGACAATAAACGATAAGGACAATACCTGCTCTATGTGAGTATCGTGGAAAAATACAATGTTGATGTATTCTCCTTAACATTGTATTACGGAAAGCTGTACAGTAGTTTTTTTAAATCTTAGGCTGGGCGCAAACTTCTTGGTTTTAGCAAGAGAGCTTCGCGAGCAGTCTGTTGATACTCTGCGGACATCCCTATGCGTTCTACGTCAGGGGTGTCCATCAGTAGGAGTCATGTTGCCTGTCGCGTCTTGGAAGCCTTCGAAGGCGCTTGTCTTCGACGTTGTTGTCCCGTCCGGGACTAGTGCCCCAGACCGTCGTTGTTGCGACGGCCTCAATAGTCGGTCTCTGAGAGTTATACTGCGTACAGCATCAAAGAGCTCAAAACATCCAAGTCATTGAGAAGAGCACTGCCTCCATGTCGGTAATCGTCAATGCTGGCTGCCTGGTGATTGGCGGCGAGCGTGTGTCCCCGTCGGCCCACAAGTGATCAACGTCGCCTGCCTGTTCCTGCCATCGTTTGTCTCAAACGAAGCTCACGTGCAAGCGTTATCCCCATATGGGAGGGTGCTCAATGTCACCAGTGGTTTGATGAGTGGGCGACGCGGCGTACTCATTGGAACACGGTTCGTTCGAATGAAGATGAACGCCGCTAATCCAGTGCCGAACTACCTCCGCATCTCCAGTCCCCATGCCACGTTCTACTACCGTGGTCTCCAGTGTGTATGTCGAAAATGCGTCTCACGAGACCATCTACGAACCCAGTGCACAACACCGTATTGTGGTCGCTGTGGTGTGCACGGTCAAGCCGGTGCGGAGACAGCCACCCAACTGTTGTTTGCCCTGTCCGCTGCTCTTACTCAGACGCTGCCCCTGGTGCCTTTCTACCACTGACACCGGCAACGGCACCAGCCACCGACTTGGGGGACGTGGAGGACGTCATGGACGCAGTGCTGACATCGGCCCTTCGAGTTCTTTCGAAAAAAGCGCACAGTGAAAGCTCGATTGTCAATGCGACGCTATGCGCGTCAGCCTTCCCGCTGGTGCAGCAACCGAGTGCTTCGAAAGACGCAACGTTACTGCCCTGCAAACGGCGTCGGTGTCCCTTCTCTGACGTCACTTGATGCTTAGTGCACAAATGAGCCCAGTTCTCAGGCTGCTGCTGTTGTAGTTGACCCTACCACACCCGTTATACCAAAAAACAGCGAGAAAAATGCCACAGCCTCTTCTGTTGCTGCCGCTTCGACCACTTTGACGCTACGTCAAACACGTAAAAAAATCATCCACACAAAGGGTGCCTACACCGGCCTGCCGAGCCGTGGACAGTGTCGCCAGCATCAAAGACGTGGATTCAAGCTCACCGACGGCTCTGTCCCTACCTCTACAGGACACGTCTTTCCAAGACAGCTTCAGCCTGTGACTGGTTGGTAGCATCAGACTGTCTGGCCTTAGCGAATTCAACGTCGAAATGGGAGCTGCACGTGAAACCAAGCGAGGGAACACTTCCAGCCCTTGGTCCAATAACGCAGTCATGGCAGTGAAAACACCAATGGTCCAATAAACCTCGACCCCCTTCTGGAGGGTCAAACAGTGCGTTGTGATTTGGTTGAGGAAATGTCCCTTGGACACTTTCCAGGACACCATGTAGAACTATCCGTCCAGATTTGTCTTCACCTTTCATTGTGGCTACTACAATGCATATTATTTCATTGAATGTTCAAGGTTTTCGCAGTCCGGCAAAGCAGACCAAAGTGATTAGTGTTTCCCGTGCTGCGAATTGTGATGTTTTGTTCTTCCGGTGCGGAAAGCAAATTTCTTCTCGCTATCGGACATGCTTGCTTTTATACGAAAGTTCAGTCTGTTATGGAATGCGAAGCATTTGTTAGCGAACTTCGGCGACATTAAGCGTATCTATCTATCTATCTATCTATCTATCTATCTATCTATCTATATCTATCTATCTATCTATCTATCTATCTATCTATCTATCTATCTATCTATCTATCTATCTATCTATCTATCTATCTATCTATCTATCTATCTATCTATCTATCTATCTATCTATCTATCTATCTATCTATCTATCTATCTATCTATCTATCTATCTATCTATCTATCTATCTGTCTGTCTGTCTGTCTGTCTATCTATCTGTCTGTCTGTCTGTCTGTCTGTCTACCTGTCTGTCTGTCTGTCTGTCTGTCTGTCTGTCTGTCTGTCTGTCTGTCTGTCTGTCTGTCTGTCTCTGTCTGTCTGTCTGTCTGTCTGTCTGTCTGTCTGTCCGCCTACGATTTTCAGCTCTCCAGGCCGTTTCAATGATGGTATCAATACGAAACTTGGTATGGCACCACATTACTGTATGAAGAACATATGTGACTAGTTATAACATGAAAATCGTGACACGTATGTCATGAATTGCATGATTTACATTTCATGATCCTGCAGTTCTGGCGGTGGTTTCGTTCCCATGGCATGTTGCAAACTTGATACGATGTGGCATGATTGCATGGCGAAAACAAGCGACAGACTCTAACATTAAAATAATAACATGCGGGTCACGTAACAACATGACTACATGCCACGCTCATGATTCGCTCGCGGCCGTTTCGCTAGCTTCACATATGCCAAATTTGGTATTACGTGACGCCAATAGATCACGAAGGTATGTGACTGGTGCAAACGCGATAATCATGAGATGCATGTCGTGTGAGAACATGACTACATGCCACAGTAAAGGGGCAAATACATTTGGGCGTGACGCGGTGCGTATGCTCGCCGGCGTTCATTTCTTCGCGTCTTGCCGGCGTTGCACGCCAGGCACCGGTCTTGCCATATACTCGCACGCACGCCGCGCTGCGTTGCTTTCACGCGTGCGCGTTTAAGTGCGTCAGGCGTCTCTCGGTCATGAAAAGAGGAAGACGCAGTGTTGTCTGGGTAACGCATTCGCGCGAAATGCAGAATGTCGCATTTCGCGCCTGTTGCCATCGGCCGGGCCACGCCAATGGACGCTAGCCATGTCGTTCCCGGCTCGCGTCACTCTATAGAATGCTCGCGTTTCGCTAACGTAACGTTACTGTGCCCAGCGTGCGCACGCGTCAACCCTACATTCGAGTATATTGGGCCCTTCATTATGCGCCTGCGGCCGTTTCGGTAAATCCACATATACCAAATTTGGTCTTACGTACGTTACGTCTATGCATGACGAAAGTATATGACTGGTGCAAGCATGATAATGCTGACAAGCGTGTCATTTAAGAAAATGACAGCATACAACGCTCACAGCGTGCTCACAGCCGTTTAGCTAGCTCCACATATACTACATTTGGTATCACGTGACGTGGATAGATGACGAATGATTTGATTGATATGTGGGGTTTAACTTCCCAAAACCACCATATGATTATGACAGACGCCGTAGTGGAGGCCTCCGGAATTTTCGACCACCTTGGGTTCTTTAACGTGCACCCGAATCTGAGCACACAGGCCTACACCATTTCCGCCTCCATCGGAAATGCAGCCGCCGCAGCCGGGACTCGAATCTGCGACCTGCAGGTCAGCAGCCGAGTACCTTAGCCACTAGACCACCACGGCGGGGCGATAGATGACGAAGGTAAACGACACAACCAAACATGTTATCATGACACGTAAGTCATATGCGGCATAATTTACCTCCACCTCGTAACATTGTGCTGGTTTTATAGCTACATATCAACCTTTCTCATGCGTGCTTCGCATATCATTGATTCCCACTGCACCCGAGATCTGCCACTTTTTACAGGGACATTATTGTGTGTGAGCGAAAATTCGTCCTTGGGCGAAAAAGCAAGTTACAAAGATCGCCGTGGGAGGCCGCTACTAAGTTACGCGTGCGCGCGCGATCACATGAAAAAGCCGCGCAATCGAAGAAAAAAAAAGTACTCAAGGTCACGCGGCGTGGTAGTTTCTTTGCCCTGCCACGTCTCTCTGCTTAGTTTCCAGCGGTATCGTCGTGACCAGAGAAGAGATAATGCAACAACAGCATGCGACAAACCTTTGTAACTCCAGTCGCACTGAACGGATTCTTGAAAGTTTCGCGGTGTTTAATTCGTGAGGCAATAGGGTCTTTTATTGAATTGATGCCATGGTTACTTGAAAAAGTGTTTCAGAACCCCTCTAACGCATTTTGTTTGATAGGTGTCACGACGAAAATGAGCCCGTTCAGTGATTTGTAGGCGCATTTGGGAGGCCTCAAACTACGTCAAAAAAGGCCAGGATAGTGCAGCCATCACCACTAAAGACGCACAGGAACTTTCAAACAGCTTAAAAATGGACAACTATGTCCATCTAGCGCAAAACATATCATGCCGTTCCAGAGGCGTTGATCAAGCAAACAGCAAACGCTGGATAATGCGCTGCTATCTGCGAGGCATCGTGAGACTCTTCATGACCTCCGAAATGGCGAGTGCACAGGGTGTATCTTGGAGGCCATGCGACTCTTGCTTTAGATCAAAAATCTGTATGTACCATTCGCGCGCACGCGCTGGTACAATCCAATGTGTGCGTGTGTGCGTGCGTGTGTGCGTGCGTGCGTGTGTGTGTATGTAACAAAATGTAATGATAAGTCTGCACTTAGAGGTTGAAGGGCGCACTAAGGGTCGGATTTCGCTATCGCGTTCAACCCTTAAAAGCCCGGCTTAAGGGTCCCTCAATTTTTTATGGCAGGTAGACCGCGCGTAGAGAAGCCTAGTATATTAATAAAGCACGGCGAGTAATCTTATCACAGAGAGCAAAGAGGAAAGTGTAAATTCCCTGAAACTTGGGACGAAACACCACGGTAGAAGTTGACAGAACAAATGCACACTAAGAAATGATATATTGAAATTGCACAAGTTTTACGCCTTGAACATTATGTATGCACAATGACAGCCATGACCACCACACGAAAGTACGTCCCCTTACCAAGACCACCCTACCTACAAAAAAAAAATCAAGCACTTTCTTAGAGCTATACACAGATGCATCACAGGTGCACTTACCTGGGCTCTGTCTAGCTACCAGTGAGGACATCACGACTTGGCGTGACCTTATAAACTTTTTATTGTTGTCATCTAATTGACCGTGCAGGGAAAACAGACGAACAATGATCGTTTAGGACATATTATACCGCTAGGGACGTCTTTATGCTTTCTTATAGTAGAGCACTTCGTACTCCAGATCGTTCATATTTTCTTCTAAACAAATGTTTTATGCCTGCAGGAAACAAATTTCTGCCCGTTATCCGACGTGCTTACTTTTAAACGAAAGTTCAATCTAGATTGTTATTTCTCTTTCACTACACGCTGTTTTACGGGTGTAGTTATTATAATAATTCATAAGGCTTTATTGCAGGATCATCATGCTTTTTACGATGCTGTGGGAGGAGTTTTGGCTTTAGACTGTAGCTACTTTTCTTTCAGATTAAGGATACTGTGTCTGTATAGGCCAGCACAAGCTGGACAGTCTAATGACTTTTTTAGATACCTGCATGTGTTATTTTTTGACGGTCGTAATGTCATTCTAGTCGGCTACTTCAACTGCGTTCCAAATACCCGAACTGGTGTACAAGGTTCCGGCTGGGGCCTGTTTGCTTGAAATTCACACGAGCTGCTACGCCTTGTCCACTACTTTTTATAACAGGACGCACACAATGTAGTGCAAGAAAATACTTTTGTTTGGACATGGCGACGCGGACGATCCTCCAGCAGGCTCTATCGGACTTACATCCCAAGTGCGTTAAAGGCATTTTTCTACGATTTTTGTGTTCCATCCTTTCCAATTTCTCTTGTGTACATATCTGATTATCGGCATAATGTCCTAAAGATCAAAGTTCCATTGTTTTAAAAAAAGCCGTGACGTCCTCATGTTTGCGCCCGGTAGGACGCATGCTCAAGATCCGATTTGCTATGCGCAGTACGGTGTGGTTCATGGCATGTGTGGTCTTGAAGATTGAGATGCGCTTAACATGCAGTGGCGCCGGCACTGCTCAGTAGAAAGGCGTTCGCTTCGTGGACGTGTTTCTGAAGAGCTTGCTGATGAAGTTACGCATTGATTTGCGCACCAAAACGTGCTCCCCTCTGAACGAGCTTGGCAACGTGAACTGCATGAGCGCTTTCAGCGCTTAACTGCTGCTTTGTCTCTGGCGGCAGCAGCGTGGCGCTGTAGACACAACCCATGTGTACCTTCTGAGGCACTGCGCTACGCAAGACATTCCTTTTTTGGGCAATCACAGCCATCTGGCTCTGTGACAGCACAAATACCACCTGTGACAGCACAAATACCACGAGAAATTAGAGCTTGTCATTTACCACACGTGATATCATAGCCTATACTCTGTCGCGACCTGCGCGTGGAATCATTGTGTCTTTGGGCCAGAAAAAAAGCGTTTGACCGACTAGAGCACGCGTATATCTTTAATGTGCTCACAGCCTTCGGCTTTTCTCATTCGTTTGTGCAAATGATTAGAAATACCTACACTGGTCTGAAAAGCACACTAGTTCTGGATGACTGGGAAAGCGATGCCCTTTTCATAACACGTGGGGTCCGTCAGGGATGTCCATTGTCTCGTGTGCTATTTGTCCTCAGCCTTGAGCCATTTTTGCGTGTCCTTGACGCAAATTCACGCGTCCGGGGTCTCGCGCTTCATGGTAGCAGTGTCGTGGAAGTCGCAGGTTTCGCTTCTGACATAACCCTGTACCTTTCAGCTGAAAAGAGCCTTTCTCGTAGCCCGCGTGTATTTTGCCAGTTGACGACATTTCCGGTGCAGCATTGAACATCTCCAAATTGCGGTATTTCTTCATTGTCTCTCTTAACTCCAGGCGTAGCGCTTTGTTTCCTATTCAGCTGGCCACGTTCCTTCGTTTTTAGGTATTTTATACAACCGCTACGACATTTACGAATTCGTTTGGTTGAACGCTCTCGAAGAAGCAAGACTGAAAATTTAGAACACATGCGATTCGGACTTTCCACTTGTTGAGCGGAGGTACTTTGTACATACTGTATTTTGCGGTCGCGTTTGGTACCTTTATCGTGTCGTGCAACCATCCGTACGTATCTCGCGATCACTGCAGACGGCTTTGTGTTCCCTTTTTTTCTTTTTGGGGAGGCGGCACTGAGTTGGTCTCTCGTGTGGCACTGGGACAGCAGGGTTCTCATAGAGGCTGTGCTTTCCCTTCAGTGTCCATACGTTGTCGGCTGCTTGCACTGCTTCCACTGCGCTTCCTTTTGCGCCTAGTGGAAGGGGAGGAATCTCCCGGACGAACGCATGCACATTACTTTCTTGGTACTCTCCTTTGGCATTTGATGCCTAATGTTCACCTTAACAAGCAACCACAGTCAACAACACTTGATTTGTTTTATGCTACAGCTGTTGCATTTTTAGGGGCGAAGTTTCCTATAGTGGCACCCTTTCGTCCCTCGTAGTCGTAGTCGTAGTGTGTAACCAGTCTTACGCTTTGACTTCCAAAGTGGTGCCGGTGAGAGATTTCTCCTGTGCGTTGTTGAACAATGAAAAAAATCGCAGCGTGCGCCTCAACTAATAAAAGCCGAATTCATCTGTCTCTCATTCCCCAGTAGCCGCGTAGGAAACGTTAGTAGACGTAGAAGTGTCAAAAGCCGACTTCTGCTGTCTCTCATTCCCAGTGGCAGCCATTGTTTACCTCCAATGTATTGCCTGGTGAGATTTCTCCTGTGCGTGAATAAATAATACAAATTTTTTGTTCAAAACGCCATTGATTGATGAAATAAACCTATGAAAGACGCCAGATGTTTTCTAAAAGCAAAAGGAAAAGACGCCAGATCCCTATCGGAAAAAAACGAATGGTGGGCATGGTGGAAACCACCACCCACCATTATAGTGGATTAATGTAGTGGGTGAATGGTGGGAAACACCCACCATGGCGCATGGTGGGTATGGTGGGTGCTGCAGTGCCGGCAACACTTGAGCGCAAAATGACGTCAGAATCACCGTGACGAGCTGCCACAAAAAATAAAAAAGAATTCTATAAAAACTGTATAAAAAACACCTGTCCCGTAAAAAAAAAAAAACAAGGCGCCACGGAGGATCGAACGTGCAACCTGCGGATTCCCATTCGAAGACGCTAACCACTGCGCCACACCAACATGACGGTGGTTGCGTGTTAAATACTTAGTTGGCGTACAAACTTAAGGTTCAACTTAAGATGTTTGTCGTCTACACAACATAGACAAGATCTACACCTGCTACTAAAAATTGCACATTTATTAAACACAAGCAACTGCGCCCTGTAACGATTGCCACTATGTTATTGGCACTAGTGCTATTTTTTTTACAATTCACAACTTAAAGGGAAAAAAAACAAGTGGACTGGGGAGCAGCAACGGTTTACCGGCGGGGCCTGCCAAGTTTAATATCCGTTTCGCGCTCGTTCTAAAGGGCGACATCTGCTCACGCTTTATGACGCTTCTAGGCTCATTTCATAGATACGCCCGCCTAATTTATTTGAGTGAGTATTGGGATGCTTTTCGTGCAATGTAGAGGGCGGTCGCGCCAGCGCAATGCTGTTGCTCTTTCGCTAAAGCAACAACTACATAACGGCTTGGCCAAAACGAATGCAGTGTACCGGAAACATTACGCTATCATAATGGTTCACCAAGCACACGAATTGCCACGTCTGAGTTCTCGTACAAAAGCTGGAGAAGTGCCGGCGAGTGCGACCGGCGGCTGTCGGTGAGAAGACACTAAATTACGTTCTCTGGGAGTGCTTTAATCGCGTCGCATCGATGTTTGTTGCTTCTTGAGCGAACAGCATACACAATGAAAAATGCTTCATTTAGGTTAATTGATGCCATATGGCTGCGCTGTATTGTCATACTTAATCGTCGTAATCGTGTATTCTGAAACCCGGAAGCACGGATAACACAATTGTACGGGCTTGGTCAGTAGGCCTAACCTTTGGTGGAAATCATGATGGTAGAACATGTAGTGTACAGATCCCAGCTTGGTACACTATATAATTTGCCCGCCATTATAAGCCCACCCATCATCTGCTTACTGCTTCCCAGCATTATCACGATGGTGGGCAAAGCTTCTCAGCTTGGTACACCATGTGGCCCACCATAACAAGCAGCACCCATCATCTGCTTAGTGCTTCCCAGCATTATCGCAATGGTGGGAAGAGTTTCTCAGCTTGGTACACCATGTAGCCCACCATAATAAGCACCACCCACCATATGCTTAGGGCTTCCCAGCATTATCGCAATGGTGGGCAGAGTGTCCCATTATTGCCCACTATCTAGCCTCTGCTTTCCACCATCATTTCCACTTTACCCATCATCTGTACACCATGCCACCCAGTATGTCCCGGCATAACCACCATATTTTCCACTACGTCCCACCATAGCCATCATAATTTCCACCATGCCCACTATTATTTCCACCATACCCACTATTATTTCCACTACGCCCACCATGTTTTCCAGTATCCACCATGGCAATTTTTCCAATAGGGATGTTTCTAAAGCAAAACAAAAAGCAGATGCCAGCTGCTTAACTAAAGACGCCAGGTGTTTTCTTAAGCAATTGTTTTATAATCAAAACCTTATGGATACAGGTTTGTAGTTGCCGATGCTCGTTGCCGTCGGTGTGTGCTCGTATGAATAAGGATGCCGAAAGGCGGGCGCGCAGGGCTGCGGCAGCGCGCGCTCGCAGACAGGACCCTGAAGTGAGAGCACGCGAGGAAGAAGCGCGCTGGGAAGCAGAGCGACGTCGCCGTCAAGATACTGCTGTATGGGAACAAGAAGCCACATCAGCATGGCAGCATCAGCAAGATCTCGCCGTACGTGAACAAGAAGCTGCAGCGGCACGTTAGCGTCTGCAAGATCCTTCCGTACGGGAACGAGAGGCCACATCAGCAAGGCAGCGTCGGCAAGATCCTGCTGTACGGAAAGAAGAAGCCATATCAGCAAGGCAGCGTGGGCAAGATCCCGCCGTACGTGAACAAGAAGCTGCAGTGGCACATCATCGTCGGCAAGATCCTGCTGTACGGAAAGAAGAAGCCACATCAGCAAGGCAGCGTCGGCAAGTTCCTGCCATACGTGAACAAGAAGCTACAGCGGCACGTTAGCGTCGGCAAGATCCTTCGGTACTGGAACGAGAGGCCACATCAGCAAGGCAGCGTCGGCAAGATCCTGCTGTACGGAAAGAAGAAGCCATATCAGCAAGGCAGCGTGGGCAAGATCCCGCTGTACGTGAACAAGAAGCTGCAGCGGCACATCATCGTCGGCAAGATCCCGCTGTACGGAAAGAAGAAGCCACATTAGCAAAGCAGCGTCGGCAAGATCCTGCCGTACGTGAACAAGAAGCTGCAGCGGCACGTTAGCGTCGGCAAGATCCTTCGGTACGGGAACGAGAGGCCACATCAGCAAGGCAGCGTCGGCAAGATCCTGCTGTACGGAAAGAAGAAGCCATATCAGCAAGGCAGCGTGGGCAAGATCCCACTGTACGTGAACAAGAAGCTGCAGCGGCACATCATCGTCGGCAAGATCCTGCTGTGCGGAAAGAAGAAGCCACATCAGCAAGGCACCGTGGGCAAGATCCCGCCATACGTGAACAAGAAGCTGCAGCGGCACATCAGCGTCGGCAAGATCCTTCCGTACGGGAACGAGAGGCTGAGGTAGCACGTCAACGTCGCGAAGCAGATTTTGAAAACGTTCGACAATGGGAAGCGGCGAGGAAGTGCGCATATTGCCAGGCGAATTAACGGAAGAAAATTTCACGGTATTACTTCCAGGAGCTTCGACCAATCTCATCATCATTCACCTCGAGGATCTGCGTCATTTTTTTTTTCACTACGTCCAGTCAACCTATCCTAGCATAGATGTATTGAAGCTGAGACAATTGCTTCTTTTTTTTTGCTTCCGTTGATTCCCGCAGCCCGCCATGCTCGCTCTAGTCCAGTGTCTTTGAGCACGTTAACGACTTCTTTCTGCCTGGACACTTCTGGGCCTTCATGTGGCGCTTGAGATAGGGTGTGCTTCCCACTCTCAACCACCTCGAAAGGTGGAGAATGGTCAAGTCAGCAGCATGTCCGAACTGCTTCCTTCGGGAAGCAAATCAGCATTTTCTGAGGCATTGGGTCATTGCTCGTGTTTTTTTTTGGAGAACCGTAGATGCTGGATTTCGCTGCCACAGTGTAAACCGTTTCATTTCTTATGGGCGTTGTTCTCGAGGCCGCTTCGCTTGTCTTCTTATTGTTGCCGGTTCTTTCTGTTTCTGGTGCAACCACTGTAAGGCGGTTGCAGCGTGCCGCCGCCACCGCGCGCTCTTCCCGATCCTGGAGCGATTGTACTCGGAGCTGCTGTCTGTTTTGTCGGAGGAGTTCTTCTTTCTCGGTGAAGAGAAATTCCTTCGACACAGGTCTTGCCCTTTTGTGTCGCTCTGTGACGGACGAGTGAAACTTGTGTTTCGGCGGGCCTGGTATTGATTGGCTGATGTGTCGATGCACCCGCAGAAATGGCATGCAAACATGCAAAATTGTGAAATGTACATATTATTGTTTTATTTTTGCCTCTTCTTTACCTTGCAATCTATCCTTTTGTGACACATTTTGGTGTGGCTTTGTTTGTGTGAACCATCAGATGCACATGTTCTTTCCCCGTCATCCCATATTTATGTTCATGTAAATGAAGTCTGTTTTGTCGTCATAGTTATTGTATGTCTAAGAAGAAAGTGTTCTGTTGGAAGGTACTGACATCTGTGACAATAATTTTTTCTAAACAGGCCCATGGGACGGCTTCGTGCTCTCCCGTAGTAGAGTATATAGTGGTCTAAGTCGTTGCCCACTTTTTCTGAATACAGTTAACTCACTTCGTTAAGTGCATGGCGTTTCAGTCAAGAGCACTGAAGCACTGAAGTAACTTTTTCCTTTTAGGGGTGAAGTTCCTTAAGGCATGGGTCGTGCTCCCGCGATGTATGTAGTAGAAGTAGTAGTAGTAGTAATAATAATAATAGTAGTAGTAGTAGTAGTAGTAGTATTAGTAGTAGTAGTTGGTAGCCACCTCCACGGACGGATTAGAGCAGCGGCAAGCGCGCACCCTCTTCAATTGAATAGGAAACCCGTGCACGTTAATTCCTAAAAAAAAGATAGTCGTTTCTGATGAAATAACATACAAAGACGTGTATCAGTGACCTTATCTCCAATAAAATATCCATTGAATTTGATGCTTACAAAAATAGTAACAGAAGGACACTCATTGAGAACTATCTGACCAGAAAAGGTTACCACGTTAAACTCGCTGGGCGTAACCTCCTTGGATTCAGCCAGGTTTAGCGTGGGTTGGACCGCAGTGTCATGAAAGAGCGACGGTGAAGGCTGGGAACTAGGGCACGAAGCGCAGGCCGTAAGAGATTGCGCGCGTGCCGCTACTCTAGCCCGGCCATACCACCTCTCACTTAGTTATTGAAATGTCCGCTGGATGGTGAATGCGTGATGAAAAGATGCGAAAAGGTGGCACTTGAAGCGTTCACTAGATAGTACGGATGGATAGACAGACGCATAGATAGATGGACGGACAGACAGACAGATGCACATACAGATGGAAGGATGCACAGACGGACGCATGGACGGACGGATGAACAAACGCCCTGATGGACGTAAGGATGGACGAACGGACGCACAGACGCATGGATAAACGCACTGATGGACGCAAGGACAGGACGAACGGACGCACGAATGGATGGACAGACTGACAGACGGACGGACGCGCGGATGGACGGACGCAGCGATAGACGGACAGATGGACAGAAGCGCGGACGAACTAACGGACACTTCGCCCCACTCATCATCATGCACTCCATAAATATGCTCTGATTATTTAGTGTCCACCCAGTGTAGTCTTTTAGGGGCGACGCTTCATAAGCCGTGGGCTGTGCTGTCCGTGTTTGTAGTAGTAGCCACTTCTCGTTGATTCTTTAGAATGTACACTAGATGGCGGTACTTTTATATGATGAATATATGATGAAAAGATGCGAGTTGATGGTACTCGGAGCTTTCACAAGATGGACGGACGGATGGACAGACAGACGTACGCACGGAAGGACGAACAGATAGACAGATAGACAGACAGACAGACAGACAGACAGACAGACAGACAGACAGACAGACAGACAGACAGACAGACAGACAGACAGACAGACAGACAGACGGCTAAATGGACGGATGGACGAACAGATGGATGAGCGCATGGATGGACGCACGCATGAACGGACAGACGGAAGCTAAAGCGAACGAACGGACGCAAGGATGGGTGGACTGACGAACAGGTCGCTCCACTCATCGTCATTCACTTCGTGAATATGCTGTAATTTTTTTTTTCTTCATGGAGACATGTGCGCCGCAAGGGTCCGTTATAGGCTCTCTACTTTTTTCTATCTACGCTAGTGATATAGGTGAAGGTTTTTCACAATGCGTAGGTATAAAACATTATGCAGATGATACAATCGTGTATGCAAAGATTTGCTCCTCTAGCGACAAACTGGTACTTAATAACCACCTATAAAAAATTGGTGCTGGGTGCGATGAGTGGCAAATGGAACTGAATGCATCCAAAACCCTTTTCATGCGCATGACACGCAAAAAAGCCCGCTACCTTTTTCATACAGCATTAAAGGCGCACTGCTAACTGAAGTAAAAAAAATGACAGCATATCCACGGAGTGAATGATGAAGAGTGGGGCGAAGAATTCGTCCGTCCATTCGTTCTTGCTTCCGTCCGTCCATGCGTCCGTCAGCGTGACCGTCCATGCGTCCATCAGCCCGTCCGTGCGTGCGTCTGTTCGTGCGTCCGTCCCTGCGTTCGTCCATGCAGCCGCCCCTACGTCCGTTCATGCGTCCATCCATGCATCTGTCTATGCGTCCGTTCGTCCATCTATTCAACACTCCAAGTACCACCATCTCGCATCTTTTCATCATATATTCCCCATATAGAAGCACCGCCATCCAGCGGACATTTCAAGGACTAAACAAGAGGTGGCACACGCACACTTTCTTACGGCTTGCGCTTCGGGTCCACTTCCCACCTTTAACCACCTCAAGTTCATGGTATATACTAGTTCACTGTATTCATGGCACTGCGACCGAACGCTCGCTAAACCTTTCGAAATCCGAGGAGGTTAAGCCCAGCGAGTATGACGTAACAAACTTTTTCAGTCAGATAGTGCTCAATGTACATGCCAATGGCTGCTAATGGGAAATGAGAGGCGGAGAATTCGGCTTTTACCTTCTTACGGCTTGCGCTTCGTATCTACTTCCCATTTTTAACCACCTCGAGTTCATTCATGGTATATACCAGTTCATTGTATTCATGGCACTGCGGAATGTTAAATTACCTAGGTATTCGCCTTGCACCCGACATGGACTGGCCAGTACATGTCGATGATATTTGTACCAGAGCCATGCACAAACTTTGGTCGTTACGATGAAAACTGCACAATGCTACTCCAGAGGCTAAAGCGACTGCATACAAAATGACAGTTCTACCTCTACTGACCTACGCTAGTCATATATGAGAACCTTACACTAAAACAAATACACTAAAGTGTGAGTGTACACAAAATAAAGCCTAGCGGTTTATTTAAAACGCGTATTCAAGAACTCAGTCTATCTGCGAGCTTAGAGAAAAAAACCAGAATAATGACAATGAAAACAGAAATGCAACTTCATCGACTGATATTTTTTTTTCATATACTGAACAGAGATTTCAGGGTTACCCTAGGTGAACACATCGTGCTAGAGGAAACTACCTCATTCAGGGACAAAAACATTCAAAGCATATTACACCAATAAACCACAGAACAGATATATTCAAGTAGTCTTTTTTTAATTGGGAACATTGAGATTGCAATCGCTTCCCTCAAAACATAGCCGAATGTTCTGATCTAAAATGTTTTGAAAAGGCTTTGTTAGAGTATTTGTGAATGATTTGTATTGCTTTAGCATTTGTTCACCCTTAAATTGTCTTGTTGGTTACTCGTTTCATGAACATGTTCAATGTACTACATCACTTCAAATATTATTTTTTCCCTTTCCTTTGGTGGAGTATACGGGATGTATAGGAACCAGTTATTGTACATATATCGGTGAGGTGTACGGGATGTTTTTAATATAATTTCGTTTTTGTTTTCTTATTCTGATATGTTGTGATTCTTGAGTGTTCTGTGTAAAATTGTTTTAGCTTGTACTACGCTTGTACATGAGAGTTATGTAACCGCAACTCCTGTGTTGGCCTATGTGCTGACAGTATGAATAAAATAAAATATATCATGAGGCAACCGAAAAAAGTGATCCCTAATCAGGGATGTTTAAAACAGTAGTTACTTTTTAACCTTCTTTTTTATGCAATGCGGGGTAATATCAGCAACAAAAGTGGCATTGTATGTTAAACAGTATGATATCGCATATTGGGAGTCAAAAAGTTATAATCAACAGACCTTAAGTTCTACTCGTACTTCTAATATGCGGGAAACAGTGCCGCCCCTTCTTGTGAACAAATCTCTACTAACAAAAAGTTCTTTTTTGATTAGGCAACGCCAGCTTCTCAACCACTCATGAATTGCGAAGCGCTTCACTAGATAAGCGAGATCTAGAAAAATTTCACCGATTTTTGATTAAGCGATCTCGTCTGCTTGCTATAATCAGCTTGTAGAAAGAAATATTTTTCTTAGCATACTATCTTACCGGTTATTTACCGCAGTACAGTAACAAACAAAAATTTTTTGCATTTACCTTGTTTTATTTTCTTCATGTTCGGCGTCTTACGTGTACTGGCAAAAGTACCGTTATTGAGCCACCCTTGTCTTGTGCTGTTTAATGTATTCCATACTGCTGTTAGACATTTATTTAGTGCTTTGTTATTGCCACTATTTACGTAGCAAATAGATTCCAACAAATGTTTATACTCGTTATTTCTGGGGTTCTTATGAGAGCAGAGAGGCTCGAGTTAAGGCATAGACATTCGCATACATGGCACGGACATCCAAATTCAAGGAAAAAAAAACTCGCACGCTAACCGAATGTAAGACCGCGATTAGAATTGGTTGCGCGGGAGTTAGTTTACTTTTATTTACTTTGAGTCGTTAGCTTGGGGAGGCATGTCAGCCGTTGGCAGGCAGCATTGCTTTAGTTGCAATCAGTCCAAGCGTAATTGATTTGATTGATTTGTGGGGTTTAACGTCCCAAAACCACCATATGATTATGAGAGACGCCGTAGTGGAGGGCTCCAGAAATTTCGACCACCTGGGGTTTTTTAACGTTCACCCAAATTTAAGCACACGGGCCTACAACATTTCTGCCTCCATCGGTCTAAGCGTGTCCAACAGATTTGCCGTGAACGCAGACAGTTGGGCGCCAGCGTGGTATCCCGCGTAGTTATACAGCGCCAAAGACGGTCGAGCATTACGAGTTCCTGTTAACTCAAGAGAAAGAAACTCACCTCCACGTGGGCAACAGGGATTAGAGACGTTATCGTGACGACGCCCTAACTTACTCACGGCACTGGCAGTAGGTACATCAATGGGCCTTTTTTAAGACCCAGAGCGGTGCGGTGACTCTTCAATCTGGTTCCGTTGAAGCCCAGCCGCAAGCGGTGTTCACACACGCTGCTTCGAAGCAGCGAGCGCGACAAAAACAAGATCACGGACAGCCTTTTGTCCCGGCCCGGTTTAGCTCCGGTAGCTCTCGAAAGCGGGTGGGTTGGCGACAAGTGAGAGCGTGGCTGATGACGCGGTGATCGGGCGCCCAGTCGACGATTTGATGCGTGTTGTCGCAGTGGCATGTCTTTTACTGCTCCCGCGCAAGCGAGCTCGTAAGTAGAACCGCGCGCGGTCAGCGAACGGTTCCTTTTGCAGCGCACAGGGGACAAACGGATTATTGCACCATCGTCAAGAAGTTGACATGTTACAGGAAAGTCGTCCTTTGGCCGCAATACCCAGTACGTGTAGCTCTGTCTAGATAATTGTGCGCCGCAGAGCTTGCCCATGCCGCTATGACTTTTTCTAGTTTTGTGTTATTTAAATTTTGGTTGTCGTGTTATTTGGGAAGAGGGCATGATGCCCCACGAGCACGAAGGTGGCGTCCTCATGGCGGGTTTTTTGATATACAAAGTGTACTGTCATATCAGTGGACAAGCAGGCGACGATTCGCCGAGAGTTGGGCAAGGGCGGAGAAACGAGGGAATAAGAAGAGGCCCCGGAGCTTCAGCCAAGCGTTCTGAACCGAGCTTAAGGTGTTAGGCACTATCAGATCTGCCGAATCCCATAGGGTCGCCCTACAGAAGACGGTCCATTTCCAAAGTGTTTTTTTTTTATTTCTTTCGTAACATTGACGTCTGCTCTTATGCGAATTCTGTACAGCTTGTAAATATAAGTTCGTCTCAGCTTACTAAAACGTCTCCAGCGTTTCTGCTTCATCTTCGAGTGACCAGCAAGTCAATCGCCGCTATTGGAATAGTGGCAGCACGTTCCGTCTCCCACTTTGCTATACGACCTCGGGTGGTGCGTCTCGGGCGCCGAGTGGTGAGAGTTGGTTTCTTCAACATCGCGAAGAACCTGGATTTTACTCCGTGTATTTGCACCTACAATATAATAGAGTAGAATATATTATTTGATCTCTGCATGCACCCAAGCTGGCGAATATGGCCGAGAACCGGATAGTTTGTTTTTATAATAGCATTCTTTTTTAAAGGTTAAAGCTGGTTCAGTTAAAAGAACAAAGAAAGCTGAAACAGGGAGAATTCATTAGTGTAACAATAATATGTACCAAAAAACAAGCGACGAAGTGGGAAATTTTCAATAAAAAAGAATTTGGAAAAGAAAAAAATAGGAGCAAATATTGATTTCCACACTTCAATTTCTTCAAACTTTTGACGAAATCCAGCAGTGCATCAGTAATCTTTGCGTCTATGGGGCCCAGATATGAAGCCCAAAAAGAAAGTTCACTTTGCACTTTTAACTATATTAAACGAAGAAGAAAAACGGCACGTAAATTATTGTTGCACGAGGATGATCACCTACTGCAGGAAATGAGGTAGTGCTCGGTTGACTCATCTACTCTAAAAAAAGAACAATGAGGAGAGGCTACCGAACTACCTTTCTGCAGATATAAATTTAGGTGCGAAACCTGACAACACAGTCTAGTGTTAGCGACTTCCATTGCTCGAGGTATACATATTCTAATATTCATGATAAATTAGGTGCCGAAATTCTGATAGATCTGCAGGCACATTGTCGTACTTCGCGTAAGGCTTGCATGACTTTAGAGTATTCTCGCATACGTCCTTGGCTTCCCTTGCATCCTATCGTTCTGCTTATTTAGGATCTTTGGCTCACCGCGGTCTTTTCGGAAAAAATTGTCAAATTTGGCCTAAAACAAACAATATTACTGTTTCTGCATGAGAAACACAGTGGACGCATTCACATTTATACGGATGGGTCAGTCACTTCAACAAGTTCAACAGGCACAGTGGTGATTCCGGAGAAATTCATCACGATAAAGTTCAAGACCTCTCATCTGACAATATCCACGGCGGCAGAACTCGCTGTCATTCGTGCCGCTCTGGAGTTCCTAGTTGAGGAACCGCAACAGACATGGTCAACCTTCTCCGACTCCAAAGCACCCCTCCAGGGCATTGCCTCACCATATCATCATGGACCAAACGAACAGCTAATTGCTGAAATACGACTGATTCATCACCGGGATATATAGAAACAACATGACATAGCGTATCAATCGATACCAGGCTACTGCAGCATTGATGGAAACGACCGCGCAGATGAAGCAGCCCGATCTGCTCATGATGATGCCCCTTGTGCAGCTATACCATTATCAAGAACGGACGCCCCTGCAAGGCTTCGATCACTTGTACAGGAACTGACACTCACTCAGTGGAATTCATCGGCATTCACCAACGTCCGCCTTCATAATTTGGACCCACACCTACAGCTCCGTCTTCCATCAGGAATAACCAGAGCTGAGGAGACACTTTTGTGCCGTCTGTGGATTGGGGTGGCCTTTACGAATGCTTATTTGTTCTGAATCCGAATAGCCAGCAGCCCAGCATGTGACAACTGTGGCTGCGCAAAGACTTTCTCCCATCTTCTCTGCGAGTGTCCTCGCTTCAGCGTGCCAAGAAAAGGACTGTCGAAAGCTTTAGATAGACTAGACAATCGCCAATTGTCGGAAGAAAGGGTATTAGGACACTATCCGAGACCGTCCTCTGCACGCAAGGCATGAAGAGCGTTGTTGCGCTTTCTGCGGGCAAGTGGTCTTAGAGACGCACTGTAAGCAGCGTTGTGGATCGTCTGAGGACCTTCTCTCGCCTTTTTTTCAAAACTACTCTTTTCTCTCATCTTTTATCCCCCTTACCCCCTTCCCCAGTACAGGTTAGCCAGCCGGTCTGAGAACTGGCTAACCTCCCTGTCCTTCCTCTTTCATTTCTTCTCCTCCTTTTCGGAGCCATTTCTTCCTCTAACATTCCTTTTTTCCTTTTTAGTGAAACAGTGGTGAGTAGTTGAAATTTCCCCATTTCTGTGGCACGTACCCATTTATGTTTATAGTTTTTTTGCAATATTTGTATATACCGAAGCTTTTACGGTCCGCTTGAACAGCCTTGCAGTTAAAATCTGGTGAAGTTTGCCCGCTAAGTTCTTTTTTAGAACAGCACGTCATACAAGTTTCAATTGTGATGTCACCAAAAGACAACATACACATGGGCACATGTCTTGCCCCTGTAGAGCGGGAAGCACCACACCAAGGCTCTTTCTGTAAGTTAGCCCTTTTTACTACTCTGTCCGTGAATTGGTGTTTGGTTGGGCTTTGTTCATCAGTTGACGCGTATCTATTGTTGTGCTTCATGAAAATACGTCGACAACACTGGTTTTCGCACAAGTGCTTATTATTTACATTTGAATAAGTTGAAAAATCAGTAAGGTTAAGCGCCACTGTCCTTCAGAGTCTCAACATCTGCGAAAATATCAACCACGCCGTGGACACTACGGAAACACAATGGGCAGTGGTGGGAATAATAGGACATGAATCGCAAAACACAAAGATAGACCATCGATGTCATCGCTTACACAAGCGATGTAAATAGTGACAACATATGTCAGGACGTTACCCCACGACGCCATAAGCCGTCAACGATCGCCAATAGTCGTGACTTCATGATAACGCCTTTATGAAATCATTATCGTGATGGAAGTCATCGTCATAGTTTTGTGAAAGGTGCACCAATTATGTGCGCACTAAGAAACTGTGAGGTGGAGAGCTTGCAGTGGCTGCGATTACAAATGCAGTGCCAAACCCCCAAAGGTGCAGAAAGTTGTTCGTGGATCATAACAGTGGTCTCATGCAAGAAAAAGAAATTGATTGATTGATATGTGGGGTTTAACGTCCCAAAACCACTATATGATTATGAGAGACGCCGTAGTGGAGGGCTCCGGAAATTTCGACCACCTGGGGTTCTTTAACGTGCACCCAAATCTGAGCACACGGGCCTACAACATTTCCGCCTCCATCGGAAATGCAGCCGCCGCAGCCGGGATTTGAACCCGCGACCTGCGGGTCAGCAGCCGAGTGCCTTAGCCACTAGACCACCGCGGTGGGGCAAGAAAAAGAAATTGCATGAGACCACTCGAATTCAACGTTTTCTTGCATCGGAAAGAAAAATGCTGTTTAGTGTGTAGATAATGCTAAGTGAGAGTGAACAGTCTGATGGAAAAAGCAGAGGTTGTAAAGTTTTTTGAGACACGGCTTAGGTTGAGTTGACTCGATAGATGTTTGCGTGGTCATTCAAATATGTGGCATTGGTGTGCCGTAGGGTGAAAGCGAGGGTAGTGACTTACATAAGCAACTTGCCAAAGTCTGCTAAAGTAGTGCGAATGGCAGCGACGAATGCATGAATTTCCTATTCTGCAACAGCTCTGAATAGTCGTTCACTGGATTCAGTGACGGTGTGTAGGAGGTAATATTGCCCATAATTTAATTATAGTAAAATAAGCGTGCTTTCCGCCATGTCGTAGCAACTGTATTCGAGCCTTGAAGTTTGTAGTTGGCTGCCGTTTGGTTTGATTGTTTCCAACAATCGAGCGCCTATGCAGAAATTAACCCAAGTTTCGGTAAAATAGGGGTGGCCTCTTCCACGTAATTTTGTGAAAACGCCTTAGCACGAGATGTTTCATATCATCTGCACTTCATACTTCTAATGAACTCTACTGTAGTGAAAAAAGTGAAGTTGTCGGGAGAAATCGTATGTGCTTTCTGCACAACCAGGGACAAATTGATATCACCTAATTTAAGCCGCCATCATCCATCGCTATCGTAGCATTTCTTATCATTTCTTCCTTATCTGGGCTCTCTTTTCTCCCACCTTTTCCAAATTTGAATAGAAATGCAGAAAATCATGGCGAGTAAAGCGAGCGTAAAGCAGAAAAAAATCTTTTTAATTAGTGCGGGCAACATCACCTAACTAAAACCCATGTTGCATTTGAAAGAAAAGTAAAGCTATTTGCTTGATTCACGCAAGTATTATCTTGATGCACAGCTTATATTGTTTAAGAGGAATGTAAAATATACGTGAGTGCATATAATTTAGTGATATAGAAAGTGCGTTAGGATCCGTTACCTAAAGCAAGTAGTTCATGCTATGCGTATTTACACGTCAAATCGATCCTGAAATTGGGGCACTATTTGTGTTTACTTTTTAAAGGCTTTTTTGAACCATCCAAGTGAACCTGAAGGTGAACAACTTGTGGCCTTTCTCCTTACTTTTACTTTGCAGGAACACACTGCATGTGATAATTGTGTATCGATTAATAAACATGTTACCTAATCACTCAATCTCTCTTATTTCTTGGAATCCTTCTACGCTGTAGCTAATTTCCACATTCGGAAGCCTTGGCCAGAGCAAGCTCTGAGGTGATTCTTTGCGATACCATTGTTATCAGAAGAGGTAACATAAATCAGTACGGACACAGAGTTTAATTTAATGAAAATAGCATTGATTCTTATCAAGCTCATTCACATCTTCATGAGATTCCACAATCGTTATTGGTACGCCCACCTGTAAACGCGAATAGTATGATGTGAATGGATGAGTGAAAGTTTATTTGATCAATGACTTCCAATGAGTTGCAGCTAAATCGGGCGTAGAAGGCATTGCCTCGGGGTTTTCGCCCCCAGATTCTCCAGCAAACGCAGAGTTGTCGCTTTCTGCTTTTGTCACACAGTGAGACAAAAGGTTCAGGGTCAGAAATGGGCTCGCTAGTGTGAGAGATGAGGGAGACAAGTGGGAGGAGGTTGAGGTTGGTGGTGGTTCTATCGAGCAGCACCACTTTTCGTATCTATATTCCTACATGAATGTTCACATTTGCTGGGATGATGCGCGTGTGCGCCTGAGAAAAAGGAAGGCGTGCTGTCCAGCACTGCAGGTTTGAAATATATATTCAAACTGCTGCAGGTTTGAAATATATATTATCCACAGCCTCGCCGGCCTGGCGTCTTTTCTTTCCTTTAACAATATCAACGTTCACACTGTCACGTGAGCTACGCCTGCCTCCGCAGAACACCTTTCCCTCTCTTGCGTTTCTCCTCTCCACAAACGCTCACACGTATATTGCGTCAGGCTGCGGATGCCAGCTAGCTGTCATAAAAACGTGGTCGCGGAGTCACCGTTTTTTCGCCAACATTTATCCTGTAGCTCATGGAGCTCGTGTAGGAAGCTGAAACGTTCTGCTCAGTGGAACGCTTTGATCGCTGCTTGCGTACACGCTCCCTCGTCGTCGCCGATGTGTTCTATCTGGGAAATACCATAAAAACTGTTTCGCTGATGTCTAAAAAACATGATAACTAAGTGAGTCGTCTTTTAACTTACACTGATTTTTTAGAGCACTTTACAAATGTAAACTCATCTATTTAACTGGGTACCTTACCAAAGTGCCTTGAGTAAAGCGATTGTGTGTAACAATACTCTGCAGTCCGTAGGTAACAAGACTAATATTGGGAGCGAATATGTTCCAGTGTACCACAACACAATTTTTTTTAATTTTGCTCTACCTCTACTGCACATAATTAGAAAAAAAATTTGGCCACCTAAAAACCTATTCTCGGTGCGAGCGTAGACAATAGGTTAACACAACTGAAATATGCATGTGCTTATTTATGCCACAATATATAACACGCAGCCCTCCAATGCCGCCTTGTATTGTTTACGGTGAAGACCGCCGCTACATATAATTTCTTTGATGGCAGCAGAAACTATCTAGAGCTAGGAGGCATCATATTTGTACTCCCGGCACGCTATCATTACTTCGCAGAGCTCTCAACCTTGAACATAACACATTTCTTTCAAAAGCATTTTCGAAGAAAAGAAAGTTTTGCTGCGTTAGGTACATCAGTTCTGAGATGGTACCATCTCTTACAACAAAAAAAGCTACTTTTAGAGTATGCAGATGCTTTTAAAGTCGAAGACGGTTTTAACTGCTTTCATCTCCCCGAATAAGGAAACGGAAACACGCTTCTTGCAAGTTTGTGTAGTGAGTACCTTAGATCAGTCAGTTAATTAGAAACACTTCAGAAGCCCACGTGCCAGCGTTTTTCTCAAGTTTATGCGCCTGGTACTGTATGATAGTGGGCGTAGTTCCACCCTCAGGACTTCAACATTTTCCAAAACGTGTGCGCCTATCCTGAATGAAATTGACGAGCGCAGGCATTGAACCCTTGGTATGTGGTGCGTGTCTGTTGGTAAGGAAGTTCTGTCAACTTTGGAAAGCCTTTGTCGTGGTCTTGTGAGAGGAAACGGCTGTTTAGAAGTGCTCCCTCATAGGACTGCTTCACCGATCTGGAGATCTGCGGCTTACAAGAAAGAATATGGCATAAATTCTAGCCTGTTTTACTGGTACACGTCATGTTGAGAGTATTACGTGGTCGCGCTATTTTTTTATTAATTCTTGTAGGGGCATAAAAAGAAAGCTGTCATCAGTCTAGCATTTGTGTTGCCTTGTAGAGTCAAATCAATATAATTTTTGAAAATTGATTTTTCAGTACCAATGATGCTCTAAATATATTACGATATAACACGTGCATGGAGAGTGTGACATCTATTCATATTCTCCTGCAACAATTGTCATACAACGATAATTTGCGAATCACAGTCATTGTAGCGAGCTCATTCTTGGAAATCTGATCCCACCATTGCATTATCTGGAATATCAGGCTACATCATGGGCATTCACCACGGGATATTAACTTCATGGGACTACAAGGGCTTCGTTGCATGAAGATTTTGAATGCATTGAAGGCAGGTGTTTTTACGAAGGGAGTCATTGCGTCATCCGCATCATCACTCACGGACCCATCTACCAAATATTTGAATGCGTAGATCAGATAAAAACTGAATCAACACTAATTATCGCCAGCAAGTGGCTGCATGTTAAAGGCAGATTATGAAGTTTAGCGTCTCAAGAACACGACTTGATGGAAGCCAGCAGTAGTAAGTGCTCCGGAAATTCCAGCACCTGTGATTTTTTCACGTACCGCTTAATAAAAATGCATGAGCCTCGAGCATTTTTGCTGTCATTGAAAACGTGGCCGCGCAGCCGGGTTTCAATACCGCGACCTCCAGTAAGCAGTTAAGCTGCATACCCATAGAATTTCGTGGTGGGCAATTGGCTGCAGGTTGTGCAAACCATGCATATACTGTAGGCACCCTTCTCTCTTTCAACTACTTATTCTCAAATCACTGTGCAGGGTTGAATGCCGGATACTACCTTCTGACAATCCTCCATGCCTTCCTCTTCCCGATCTACACGCCACAGTAATCAATCTATTCATACATACTGCCATCCATCGATCTGTTAATCGATCTACTAATTCATTTATCTATCCCTCCATTCATTCATTCGTCTGTACATTCACTCATTCGTCTGTACATTCATTCATTCGTCCAGCCATCCATCCGTCCGTCCATTCATCTATCCATCAATCCATCCAGTCAACCGTCCGTCCGCCCGCCCGCCCGCCCTACCGTCCGTCCGTCCGTCCATCCATCCATCCATCCATCCATCCATCCATCCATCCATCCATCCATCCATCCATCCATCCATCCATCCATCCATCCATCCATCTATTCAACTATCCGTCCGTCCGTCCGTCCGTCCATCCGTCCGTCCGTCCGTCCGTCCGTCCATCCATCCATCCATCCATCCATCCATCCATCCATCCATCCATCCATCCATCCATCCATCCATCCATCCATCCATCCATCCTTCCATCCGTCCATCCATCAATCCGTCCGCCCATCCATCCATCCATTTATCCATCCATCCATCCATTTATCCATCCATCCATCCATTTATCCATCCATCCATCCATCCATCCATCCATCCATCCATCCATCCATCCATCCATCCATCCATCCATCCATCCATCCATCCATCCATCCATCCATCCATCCATCCATCGGTGGATGGATAGACAACGTACCATACACCACCTTCTAAATATTTTCCATGCCTCTCTCTTCTTTCTCTTACCACCACATCTATCTATCTATCTATCTATCTATCTATCTATCTATCTATCTATCTATCTATCTATCTATCTATCTATCTATCTATCTATCTATCTATCTATCTATCTATCTATCTATCTATCTATCTATCTATCTATCTATCTATCTCTTTAGCTTCATGAAGGTAGAGTTACCACGAAAACTACAGCGTTTTCAGAGCTTCAGTCACGAAGTGTGGCAGTGCGGGCTAGTTGGTATGACATGACGATAGTTATAGCTCGAGAAGAGAACGACGACAAAGAGACAAGGAGGACACAAGAGCGAAGAACACGAGTTTTGTCATTTCCAATGGTGAACATCTGTGACTTTTAAGAAAACATTTTTAATCATTGGCGCTTTGAACGTCTCTGCCTAATGAACACCTATTCAGTTATGCCACCGAGAAGTTAGAGTGCAGTCTCTAGTAGCCTCGTCTTGAAGGTAAAAATTAAATTCTGTCTGGATGGCCAAGTAAACCGAGAAAAACATTTATCTCGAACCAAAGGCATATAAACGCGTAAAAACCAGGCTTTTGCGTTCTGTCATCCACGGAAGCGAGTGGGCACGCACTGACGCGCACACGGATGCGCACACGCACACGGATGCACGCACGCACACGCATGTGTATATATGCATGTCTTCTGTATAGAGCCGTACGACCTTAAGGTACTTTCCTGTGTGAATTACGTGGACGGAAATACAACAGCTGCGCACTGAGTGGCAGCCGTTTAGACTGCAGGAATCTGTGCAATGCAGTTAAGCGGAGTCCACACTCAGCCTGCTGCGCACCACCATTAAACGCAGTCGTCTCACTTGTGTTTGGATTTGCCGCTGAATTTGTGTAGTCTTTCTCTGCATGAGGTATCCCGAATTTCAGTTGAAACGCTTCAGTCAGCTGTATAAAACCTTTGCTCCGCGAGAACAGCTTGTCGAATTTCGGCCTTGCAAAAGAACCACGCGAGCTCTTACAGCGTTGGAGCCTTTTTGCTGAACCATAATGTAGCGTGCTGCACTTCCGTGCCGGGATGAGGGCTATCAGCCATGCGAAACGGCAATTGCTTTCCGGCACCAGAAACTAGCTGACGTGCTTCGTGGCCAACGCCATTTGCTCATGCATCGCAGCATACAGCGAGTAGAACGGAATCTCATACCATGATACTCTTGCTGCCGCTGCAAGAGCTACTCCCATTACTCAAAGAAAACGTGATACGTAAGGCCTTTTCTATCTTTGGTTACGTAAAAACTGGTTGCCAGGTGGGAAATAGTATGCCGCCTCTCATTTAGAGCCCTTGCTTAAACCAAACTGGTCGGCAGCTGCTAGGTGCCCTAGTCAACAAAATATGTAGTGAAGGCACTGAAACGGCTTGCATATGATATATTAAAACTTTTGTGTAAAAAATTCAGCTGGAAGTGAACACCAATATAACAATGAAACTGGAGGCATTCCCATCGTCAGGGCAACGCATTGCTGTTTCGGAAATTCTTCGTGGTGTGTTGTTTCACTTTTCTTTAATTAACTGTCTTTGTTTCGAGGTGGTGGTATAATTTAGTGCATCCTGGCCTCCACGACTTGACCATACGAAACCATACCTCGGCACACCCCACCACAGCAAGCACAGCACACCACAGCAAGCCACACCACACGTTACCACACCATACCATGCTATTTGCTGGGCTAAATGTTTTCTCTGTTTTAGTGGAAGTTGTTTACAGTGGGATTTGCCCTGCAAATGTGGCCTACACACGTTTATGGTGGCGATACACTTCTGATAGGCTGCACGTATTTTTGTGAGACACACCTGTTTGTTTGCCTAATTGATGCTTCAATCGCTAGTAGAGTCGGGGTTGGTGGGTCGAACCTTATTAACCCTTTGAGCGAGAATAAAACAAATCTGTCCCACTTTCTCTTCCTCACTAAAAGCTCCCTATTCCTCGGCGTGTCGCCATCGAAACTGTGATTTCCGGTGGCTGTGAGTCAAAAACAATTAAGAAACCAAGAAAAAAGAATTCACATATCTTCGACGCTGACTATTGGAAATTCGTCAAGTTTAGGTTTGTTTTATTCCTTAATTTTTTAAACATTTGTTTTAGTGCGTGCAAGATTGTTGAAGTTCAAGTCTATTTTATGGTTTTTCATTCGTGGATTTCGAGAGACGTAGTTCAAGTACGAAACTATTGATCTTGTTTGAAAATCAAAGTAGTCTTTCGGCCAGCTACCATGCCGAAGCAAACTTTAACGAAAAAAAAAGCAGCTGTTTGTTAAGCGCATCTGCACAATAGCTATGCATAAAGTATTTCAATAGTTTGATTCGCAATATTACGTCACAAGAAAATGCCTTATGCCAAAACAGGCCTCAAAATTTCTTTTTACCCTTTTTAGCCAGTATGGTATTAGTGCAAATCAAACTAAAAGCAACGCTTTAGTTGTTTTGCTTGAAATTGAGGGTCGAAAGAAAATAATGGCGAGATTGAAGCTCTACACAAGGAGGAAGCGAAAAACACACACAAAAAGACAAGATTTAAGAGTAAATTTATTACCTCAGACTTGACTGGAGTGCTTGAATATTTTTATGGGTACCACTGCGTTATGTGACACCACGATGATGTTGGCTGCCTTGATTCCTGGTCGCAGTTCTATTCATAGGTTGAAATTTAGGCTAAAATGAGGTTCTTGTTCTATGAATAGTGATAAAGAAGACAGAACGATGCTTGAATTGTTGATTTATGTAAAGTGCTCAGACAAAGCCACTGCCACAGCATGAGAGGCGCCGGCCACGTTGTGGGCACATAATTAAAATGAGTTGCATCGGACTTTTCTTCGCTCACTGTCTGATGTGCCCTTTCACCACTTCCTTCGAGCCTTTTTGTTTGAGAACTTTAGTAGTAGGTTTACGGCTTGCTGCGTTGAAGAGGCAACGGAACGGGTTCATCTCACTCTCTTCAAAGACACGTCATAGGTTAATGGAAGGCACATGTCTTATCTTTTACTTGTAAATTTATGGTTGTATATTAGTGAAAAGTGCTTGACGCCATTTCTATTCAGATATTCCGCAGGTGCATTGCCTGCTATATTGTGAAAAGAAATATCGATGAATCCACAAAAGCGTTAGAGTCCTAAGAGTCGACTGCTACGCAGTGGGGTGGTCCTGCGTTAGCCCAGGCACGATAAGCCTCCCCGCCACGTCGTGGGCTCTCTGGACGGCCCAAAGCTGATCCTATTTTTGGGGGCTATCGATGCCATACCATCACTTGGAAGAGTTAGGATAACCACTGCCCAGCAACGAGGGGCATCGCACTACCATGTGCGTCATCAGCAACCTCCCCGTAACAGGGCACGAGCTTGAAGTGTAAGTATTAGGAAAAATTTTGTGAACGAAAGCAAAGTTAGGGTATGAATGTTTCTTTGGGAGGTTAAGCGTGATTGCGTAGGCTCTCTGTAATTTGATTTTTGAGTAATAGGGTTTACTCTAAGACAATGGCGTCTGCCCGATTTCGGTGGCGCATAGCATTATGATGCCCTGAAGCGTTACCACAAATTCCGGACATAAAATGCTCTATCAAGACCAGCTAAGCTGGGAGTGAATTACTGAACCAACTTGGTTTGGCTGACAATAGATGTGAGTAAACTCAACGCCACCTGGCTAGACCCACTCAGGAATGGTCAGTTTAAACCTGGCTGCCCTCGTGCGGGGCCTCTAGACAGCCAGGATATGAGAGGTCAGGTCCTGGACCTTAATAGGCTTCATTCTTTTTTGGTGTTAAAACATTTTCGAGCCATTATACTCGGTGATGGCTAGAAAAGTAGTTTAGTACATGATATAGATCTGGCAAAAAGAGGCTACCAAAAGGGAAAGAGAACTCGTGAAGTCCAGCCGTAGTCAAGTTGCAAAACAGGCCTTTTGCAGCGCGATGCCTGGGCCAAGGTTCGATGCTCTTCTTTTCTGATAGAGGGCTTGCGTTGAAATTCAGGATGCACAGAATTTTCAGAAAAGTTGCGAACTCATTTTGCTCTGACGGCATCGACATGGCGCGTTCTCTTTTGCATGAGCGGCTCTTTAAAAGGCGCGTCATGCAGCCATCGAAACGCACAAACTTTTCATCAATCCAAATTTTCTCTATATGTAACATGAGGGTTGTAAATTTTACATGTTATAGTGGAGAGATTTATTCCAGCACCACGAAAGTCCACGAAATCGTCATAGGCAATGTTTCCTCTTCGCGTCTGTTTTGCACTGAGGGAAAGGCGCATTCATATCGTACAGATACATTGATTTCCTGCAAGCGTGGGAGTGTACACCAGGCAAAGGTGTACGCAAGTCACCTTCGGAGCGTAGGGGCTCGGTTTCAAATAATGCTCCATCAAAGACATTTTTTTTGTTTTATATCTTCCCGGGAGTTTACTTTGGCGAAAAAAATAAACTGATCCAAGTTTGAGGTGTAATTTGGAACTAACAATAACAGTGTACTATTGTGAACAATATGAGTTCGAACACGCGAGCACGTGGCGAACAGCCTTTCAACCTACTTCGGCTGATTCGCAGCGGCCGTTCTCGGAAACAAAGTGGCAAGGCCGATGCCTTGATGGTATCTGTTGACACTCCCGCCTCGGTACCGTTGCTGCAACCGGTCAGCTTATAGCGCGTTAGTGGGTGCCAGTGCTGATATGAACTCATATAACGCGCACAACTGCACCCAATCGCCCATTAGGCTATGTAGATGCTGAGATATCGGCTGTGACATAAGTTGTCATGGTGCCATGCCTGTGTTATATGTAGGTGGTGTTGGCTGCGCATTTTTCTAGTCGTATTTAACTTACTTTGTTCTTTGTGCATTTTTATTCGTGTTATTGTTGCTATCGCGAGATTGCACGTAATCATCTGCCATTTGCTCGCAACGCTAGTGAACCGGGAGTGCCAACATACAGTAGAACAGTGCCCCTTCTTTCCCATCTGGTTTCGGCAGCCCCATCCTCGAATCTCGTCATCTTGCTTTTGAGGCTATTCGGCACGCGCTCGCGTGTCTGATCTCATAATTTTCACAATACAGTCCCTACAATCGTTCAGCATACGCTACAAGGCCAGATATACAGAGGGCTGTTTACGCAGTTTAGATAATTAAGCTTGAGTAAATCTAGATATCAGCCACATTTACTTGGTACAGCTGTTACGCTTTTATAATTTTCTCCTTCAAAACATTATGATGGCTCTGAAACTAGCGGACAACCAACACAACTGTAGAGGCAAGCATCGCTCTTTTGGCATGGTATTCACGCAAAACCAGGTTTTGTAGATCTTTGCAAAGCCATCTGTAAAGATTGCTCCCGAGGGCAACGGCTGTGTATACACACCACGAAGGAAATCGATAAAACACGTGAAAGACCGAGCCACTGCGCTGATATTTGCCGAATGACATTTGGGCCCGTGAAATAAAAAGTGCGCTCATGGCCGTAAACGTATGCAGTGAGTAACGGAAGTTCTAATACCTTCCCTAACTCTTTGAACTTTCGCTTGCGGAAGTAACCCATTTCCAGGATAGCAGGAGTCACCAGGGGCATAATTTCCGCAGTCGTCGTTAGTCATTCAGGAAAATGGCAGGGAAAAAACGAGGGGAACTCCAACAGCATATTCCCACTTTCCCTTCACTATTCCTACACTTAACACACATGCATCATCTCACTTTTAAAGCTTACGCCCGGACGCGTAAGCACGACACAGCTTTAACTTTCCGCGCCAATTGCTTCGTAATTTCTGAGCCATAAAACTCAAAGCAATTAAGAATTCTGTGAGCGGCTACCTTTTTTTCATTTTTACTTGACGTCAAGGAGCTTCTGAGAGCCTCGGCTCTTCAGCAATAATTTATAAGTGAACTTTGCTTAACTATCAATGTCCACATAATGCCAGAGTATTATTTTCATTAGCAATTTCGCATTTCTTTTCATAGCCCAACACTCAATTTCAAAATGATTATTCGTTGAAATGATTTTTCGCTATCGAACTCATGTATGTGTTAGTATTGCACTGCGTTACCTTCATCTTAGGTTAAGAAATACTGAACATACTGATATTGTTTTTGTTATCATAACGAGGGCATATTTTGCACTAGTTATGGACAGTTAAGATCCGATGTAATTACTGCATGCTCGCCTTCGAAACTATCTATGCTCCCTAACTGTCGCTCTACTAGTCATTTCAACTAACAAGGCACAAGGGATGCCTGTATGGTTTCCTCGTTCAACGTGTCTCCCGTGTATGTTTTTCTCTGTAGGAGCTACAAAAAAGAGTGCATTTCGGGGAACAAACGAGACTTTCCAGCAGCTAGTGTGGTGTAAAGCTGGCCATTCTGCAACACCCGGGACATTTAGCAATGTCCGAGGAGCTCGGATCAACGGTGAATGGGCATGCGTAAGACCCGAATCTTTCACTGTTCTATCCTAGGCATATTGCGGCTCTACTTTCGTGGACCGTACACATGCCTCACGAAAATAAAAGAAAAGGGGAGAAATTCCAAGGTGGCAACGTGTTTGGTGCTAACGAAGACCACAAAAAAAAAAAACGAAATGTGAGGACGTCATCAGCGGAATAGTCGCGTTGGCGGTCCAGTGTAAGGCGTGGCCGTGACGATGCAAGTCGTTGTGATGCCCGTCGCAGTGCTGCAGGTGCGAAGATTGCGTGATACGTGTCGGAGCTTTCCCAAAAATGCAGCTGAATGTGCCATTTTGCTGCCCAAGTCCTCGGTGATGGCATTATTATGCAAATGCATGTGGTGCAGTATATGTATGTATAACTTGCGTTAACACCAGATACCATAGCTATATATGTCCGTGAAGATAAAGTCCAGCCCACTCGTTCCTCTTGGTTGCAAACAAATCTAGGATATAATGTTGAAATGTCGAGCAAGGCCTCATAAGCAAAATGTAAACTACAGCAGATTTACGTGGTAAAAAAAGGACTAAAGAAGTGGGCATAAAAGAGTGAGAACACAAGCACTCGGGAAGTTTAAAAGTTCATCAACATTGAAAGGGGTAAGACTCCCTTACTCGTGCGGGTATTATATTCGGCGTGCGCCACGAAAGATAACGTCACGGGCTGAACGGCTTTATTCAAACGCTACACAGCCTGAACAATGGCTTCCTTCTTCTTGACGAAGTGGGGACTAAATTGGGAATTAATTTCCAAGCAAAAAATGTTGCCGTTGCAGCACGTATCACGGCTGCATAATCAAAACGGTAATTGCGAGTCACGATGAAATACGCAAACTGGAAAGGGTGCTAAGAGCTGATTGATGATTGATTGATATGTGGGGTTTAACGTCCCAAAACCACCATATTGCCACGTTCCATTTCACAAGTTTTTGTTATCGTTCCGAAACACCACACGATTCTCGGCGCAAACCACGCCTGCAGGTTTCGAGAAGGTTCCGGACTGAAGTAGATTGATTCGATAAGGTCACGCCCACTCTGCGAACGGTACGGATTGTTCTGGAACCTACGCCACCGCCAGCGATAACGCTAGAACATTCGATGGCAAGGGTATAAATGCCGACGCGCTTCGCCGCTTGTCAGTTGTTGATCGAAGGCCGACGCTCCGTTCGCCGCTATCAGTCTGAGACTGCTATCTGTGCGAGACTGCTGCTGTAATTGGACTTTCTGTTTACCGGGCACAGGTTCGCCCAAATAAACAGTTAAATCCCAACAAGAAGTCTCCTGTCTTCGGCCACGTCACGACCCCGTGACATTTGGTGGAGGTGCTGCTTCGTTCATGTACCGGACGCCCCCGTCAAGCCGTGAACCCAGCCCACGTCGCGGAGAAGACACCGGCGCCAACCAGGAGCAGCGAACAAGCCGCCGACAGCAAGGGCTACCACCGGAGTACGGGCTTCTACACGACAAGCCGCGGAAGACCAAGGACATGACTGCGACTGCAGCGACAATGACAACCGCAGCGTCCCAGCCCACGATGGTCATGCATCAACCCAGGGAACCACCAATTTTCCATGGGTCATCATTCGAAGACCCGGAGTCCTGGCTAGAGACATACGACCGTGTGGCCGCCCTCAACCACTGGGACCATGACGAAAAGCTGCGTCGTGTGTTCTTCTATTTAGAAGACACCGCAAGGACCTGGCTCGAAAATCGGGAGTCCACGCTCCGAACGTGGGATGCTTTCTGCGGCGCATTTCGGCAAACGTTCGCGAGCGTCGCTCGAAAAGAGAGGGCCGCTGCTTTATTAGAGACCCGGGTTCAGCTACCAAATGAAAATGTCGCCATTTTCACAGAAGAAATGACCCGACTATTCCGTCACGCTGACCCAGACATGCCTGAGGAGAAAAAAGTTCGTTTCCTCATGCGAGGGGTCAAACAGGAGCTCTTCGCGGGGCTGATAAGAAACCCACCGAAAACCGTCCAAGAATTTGTAGCCGAAGCGACCACTATTGAAAAGACCCTGGACATGCGCACCAGGCAGTATAATCGTCGCCTGACTGCAGACTGCGCTGCTGCTCAAGCCAGTAACTCCGGAGACCTGCGTGAAACGATCCGAGCGATCGTGCGGGAAGAGCTGCGCAAGCTGTTGCCTTCGGCGCAGCCTCAAGTGGATTCGATCGCCGACATTGTGCGAGAAGAAGTTCGGCAATCGCTTCAAATTCCCCACGCACCGCTGCCCGAGCCGGAAGCTATGAGCTACGCCGCTGCACTGCGCCACAACGCTCCTCCCCGTCCACGCCAAAACGCCGCCCCATCGCACTTCCGTCGACAGACGCCACCGCCGCCACCACCCCCACCGACGTCATACCGTTCGCCAGCGGCCCAGTGCAGTGCACCGAGGAAGACTGACGTCTGGCGCACCCCTGACCATCGCCCGCTCTGCTACCACTGCGGCGAGGCCGGACACACGTACCGCCGTTGCCAGTACCGACAGATGGGATTGCGTGGCTTCGCCGTCAATGCACCGCGCCCACAGCCAGGAGAACGACCACGTGACATCGCCGACTACCTGACAGGAACTCGGTGGACACCACGAAGCCCTTCCCGTTCGCCGTCGCCCAGCCGCCGCACGTCACCGCACCACCGACAGTACTCTGGCCCAACGCGGGGCCGGTCTCCTAGCCCGTATCCGGGAAACTAAGGGCAGCAACCGGTGGAGGTGCGGTTGCTGTGCGACGAACTACCGAAGATCCTCCGACGACGACGACGCCGCGACGGAGCTTTCCGAACACAACGCCAACCAGGCAAAGCCCTGACGGCGAAAGCTCACTTACCGAAGGTGGCCTGACGACGCAACATGGAAGCAGCGGAACAAGCCGACGCAGCCGTGACCCGACGCCACGCCCTAACTGTAATGCGAGACGGCGAATTAGTGACCTCGACGTTCTTATCGACGGCCGCAGTGTGACCGCTCTCGTCGATACTGGAGCCGACTATTCTGTCATCAGTGGGTCGTTCGCCGCGAAGTTAAAGAAAGTTAGGACAGCTTGGAAAGGCCCTGAAATCCGCACAGCCGGAGGTCATCTCGTAACGCCTGCAGGAATCTGCACAGCGAGAGTCACCATTAACGGCCGTATTTATCCTACAGACTTCGTAGTCCTACAGCGTTGCTCGAGAGATGTCATCCTTGGCATGGACTTCTTATGCCTCCATGGTGCTGTCATCAACCTAAAAACAAAGTCGATAACGTTATCCACAAAAGAAGCACTACCGCCGCACACGCCGTCTGGACACCATGCCTTGAATGTGCTGGAAGAACAAGTCACCATTCCGCCTCGCTCAAGCGTCATTATTTCAGTCGGCGCTCCTGAATCACCCGACTTCGAAGGCGTCGTTGAAGGCAGTCAGCATCTGTTGGTCACCCGAAATATTTGCGTCGCAAGAGGAATTGCAGAGTTGCGGGGAGGCAAAGCAACGGTTATGCTCACAAATTTCAGCAATGAGTACAAACATGTGAATAAAGGAACAACGGTCGCATACATCGAAGAAATTGCCGAAGCCACCAGTGCTTTCGCCCTCGCCGATTCTGCGGAACCTGCTCAGAGGAACCAAGCCCCTCCCATAGCTTTCGACGTCAATCCCAGACTTCCGAACGATAAGCAAGAAAAGCTGAACGACCTGCTCCTGCAATACGAAGATTGCTTTTCGTCGTCATCGAAAATTCGGCAGACCCCAATCACGAAACATCGCATCATAACCGAAGAAAATGCCAGACCACTCCGTCAGAGTCCATACAGGGTTTCGACGCGAGAACGTGAGGCCATCAAGAGACAAGTTGATCAAATGCTGCGGGATGACATTATCCAGCCGTCCAAGAGCCCATGGGCATCCCCCGTGGTGTTAGTGAAGAAAAAGGATGGGACCCTACGTTTCTGCGTCGATTATCGCCGCCTGAACAAAATCACAAGAAAGGACGTGTATCCTCTCCCACGAATAGACGACGCACTTGATCGGCTCCATAACGCCAAGTACTTTTCGTCAATGGACCTCAAGACTGGCTATTGGCAAATCGAAGTCGACGAAAGAGACCGAGAGAAGACGGCGTTTATAACACCGGACGGCCTCTTCGAGTTTAAAGTGATGCCCTTCGGCCTTTGCTCAGCGCCTGCAACTTTTCAACGCGTTATGGATACAGTACTGGCAGGATTGAAGTGGCAGACTTGCCTTGTGTACTTGGACGACGTCGTCGTGTTTTCCTCGAGTTTCGACGAGCATCTTCGGCGCCTTGAAGCTGTACTTCAAGCCATCAAGACTTCCGGACTCACACTGAAGCCAGAAAAGTGCAGATTTGCGTACGAAGAGCTCTTGTTTCTGGGGCACGTTATCAGCAAGTCTGGAGTTCGTCCTGATCCACGGAAAACAGCCGCCATCGCCGAATTCCCGCCGCCCACTGACAAGAAAGCCGTGCGCCGATTTCTGGGCCTGTGCGCCTATTATAGGCGGTTCGTGAAAAACTTCGCCCGCATCGCCGATCCTCTCACTAACCTTACCAAGGCCGACGTGGAGTTCAAGTGGGAAACGCCACAGGAACACGCTTTCCAGGAGCTTAAACATCGCCTCCAGACGCCTCCGTTACTTGCCCATTTCGACGAATTCGCCGAGACAGAAATACATACTGACGCAAGCAGCGTAGGTCTTGGCGCCGTTCTTGTGCAGAGGGCTGACGGACTTGAAAGGGTTATTAGTTACGCCAGCCGATCGCTATCCAAAGCAGAAGCAAATTATTCCACAACAGAAAAGGAGTGCCTCGCCATCATCTGGGCTACGTCGAAATTTCGCCCATACCTCTACGGCAGGCCCTTCAAAGTTGTGAGCGACCACCACGCCTTGTGTTGGCTAGCCACTTTGAAGGACCCTTCAGGTCGCCTCGCACGATGGAGCCTGAGACTTCAAGAATATGACATTACTGTCATTTACAAGTCTGGCAAAAAACACTCCGACGCCGACTGTCTCTCTCGTGCGCCTGTCGACCAACCGCTACCCGACGACCCGGATGACGACTACTTCTTGGGAACGATAACTACCGACGACTTCGCTGAACGACAGCGGGCCGACCCGGAACTTAAGGCCCTAATAGAATACCTCGAAGGCAGGACCGCCGAAGTCCCGAAGGTATTCAAGCGCGCACTTGCGTCGTTTTTTCTACGAAACGGTCTTCTACAAAAGAAAAACTTTTCACCGCTTCGGGCTAAGTATCTCCTTGTGGTGCCTTCAGCTCTGCGACCAGAACTCCTGCAGGCCCTGCACGACGATCCGACGGCAGGGCACCTCGGTGTTTCTCGCACGCTCGCGAGGATACAAGAAAGGTACTACTGGCCGCGTCTTACCACCGACGTCACTCGTTATGTGAGGACATGCCGGGACTGTCAGCGACGCAAGACACCGCCGACAAGGCCAGCGGGACTTCTGCAGCCAATTGATCCACCTTGCCGACCTTTCCAGCAGATTGGTATGGACCTACTGGGGCCGTTCCCGACGTCGGCTTTCGGAAACAAGTGGATCGTGGTAGCTACCGACTACCTCACCCGCTACGCCGAGACAAAAGCCCTGCCAAAAGGCAGTGCATCCGAGGTAGCTAAGTTCTTCGTCGAAAATATCGTCCTACGTCACGGCGCCCCGGAGGTCCTTATCACCGACAGAGGAACGGCATTCACTGCCGACTTAACTCAAGCGATCTTGGCATACAGCCAAACAAACCACCGCCGGACGACAGCGTACCACCCACAGACCAACGGCCTCACCGAGCGGCTTAACAAGACGATCGCCGACATGCTGTCAATGTACGTCGATGTCGAACACAAGACGTGGGACACCATTCTTCCGTATGTGACCTTCGCATACAACACGGCGGTGCAGGAGACGACGCAGATATCTCCATACAAACTGGTCTACGGAAGAAGCCCGGCAACGACGCTCGATGCCATGTTACCCAACGTCACCGACGAAGAAAACCTCGATGTGAGCGAGTACCTTCAACGCGCCGAGGAAGCCCGACAACTTGCGCGTCTTCGTATCAAGAATCAACAGACGACCGACAGCCACCGTTACAACCTTCGACGACGCTTCGTGGAATACCAGCCCGGTGAACGTGTTTGGGTGTGGACGCCGATACGCCGACGTGGACTAAGTGAAAAGCTTCTGCGACGGTACTTCGGACCGTACAAGGTGGTTCGACGTCTCAGCCCACTTGATTACGAGGTTGTCCCCGACGGCATCACAAACTCTCAACGACGCCGATCGCGACCTGAAGTCGTCCATGTCGCGCGCCTCAAGCCGTTTCATGCACGTTAACAAACTGAAACAGTGTTTTTTTGTATTATTGTTGTATTGTAATTTATTCATTGTACTTTCTTGAATTATTATTGTACCTTCATCTTTAGTTAAAGCATCGGGACGATGCCTTTTTTTCAGAGGGGGGCAATGCCACGTTCCATTTCACAAGTTTTTGTTATCGTTCCGAAACACCACACGATTCTCGGCGCAAACCACGCCTGCAGGTTTCGAGAAGGTTCCGGACTGAAGTAGATTGATTCGATAAGGTCACGCCCACTCTGCGAACGGTACGGATTGTTCTGGAACCTACGCCACCGCCAGCGATAACGCTAGAACATTCGATGGCAAGGGTATAAATGCCGACGCGCTTCGCCGCTTGTCAGTTGTTGATCGAAGGCCGACGCTCCGTTCGCCGCTATCAGTCTGAGACTGCTATCTGTGCGAGACTGCTGCTGTAATTGGACTTTCTGTTTACCGGGCACAGGTTCGCCCAAATAAACAGTTAAATCCCAACAAGAAGTCTCCTGTCTTCGGCCACGTCACGACCCCGTGACAATATGATTATGAGAGACGCCGTAGTGGAGGGCCCCGGAAATTTCGACCACCTGGGGTTCTTTAACGTGCACCCAAATCTGAGCACACGGGCCTACACCATTTCCGCCTCCATCGGAAATGCAGCTGCCGCAGCCGGGATTTGAACCCATGACCTGCGGGTCAGCAGCCGAGTACGTTTGCCACTAGACCACCGCGGCGGGGCGGGTGCTAAGAGCTAATGCGACAAGCTTTCCTTATCGAAACTGCCCTGGGTTTCGCTGCAAGACTTTTCTTTTCCTGACCATGACCATGATGAAACACTTCAACCCCAATTGCATGATTGATTGATTGATATGTACAGTTTAACGTCACAAAACCACCATATGAATATGAGAGACGCCGTAGTATAGGGCTCTGTAAATTTTGACCACCTGGGGTTCTTTAACGTGCACCCAAATGTGAACACACCGGCCTACAACATTTCCGCCTCCATCGGAAATGCAGCCTTCGCAGAGGAAATGCATTTTTTCCACATGGTGAAGCCGTGCTAAAAACACCGAACCTGATCCCTTTAGCCAACCGTTCGCGGGAGGAGCGGGAAGCAGTGCTGTTTCGGCTGCTCTGACCTGATGGCCCAACGAGCCTTGGTGGAGTGGGCCCGGGCCACGGTGTTTGACGTGAATGGGCTTCCGTAAGGGCGAGGCCCCCTAGTGCTTGTACGGGCAGCCCCTTACAGAGCGCTCCCAACCTTCCTGTCTATCTATGAATAAATGTTTTTCAGTCTGTCATGCAGCACCGGACATCTTCCATGGCACGCACAGTGAGTGACGCTCTTGTTTTCTTAATCGGGCACTTCCGGTCAAACATTGACATTTTGTTTTTTCAATATTCAGTAAAGTTTGTCTAAAGAGTTGAATTTCTATGAACGTTTTAGTTGAATCTATGGATTATGTAATGAACGCATAGAATATAGGAGTGTAACTTTACTTTAGAAAAAATTAACTAAAAAAATTGATTAAATCACTTCCCTGAGAGGTGATGGTTTTCTCGTGAGTCGCTCGGATCGCCGCGGTAACTGGTGGAAAAGATTTCAACCTCCCGCGTTTTCATTCGTGGCCTCAGGGATCAGATTTGGCTGCGTGAAGAAATCCAAAGATCAACACTTTAAGATACATAGATACCGACTACCATGTGTTGTTACCAGACGCTTAGGTCATGAATAATATTTTCTTATCTTGTTTTTGTCCTACATTATTGTTGCGTGAAAGGAAGAGATGACACTTCACTTTTTGTGCAACGTATGTTGTGCGCTACACGCTTAAAATGTTGCCAAAATTGGCGACAACCTCTGCACAGCCGTTTCTTCACACCAGTGTAAATTGAAAGACAGGAAAAAGGAAAGCAAGATGTACGGAACAACACTGACTTACATTTCAGTCTTGCTATAACCGTTCTAGGTGTGCAGCTTTCCCACAGAACAAGAATATACACATTAAGTCGAGGTAGTACTACTTTTTGCCATACGGACAAATGATATACAAAGAAAACCGATAGATGCAGGCCCTGCTTATATTACCTGGGCTAACACCAAGAAGTCAAACGGGCAAAGAGTGGCCTGAGCAGTGTTACTAACCGCGATTCCCGCAACGAAGTGCCTGACTTCAAAGTTTGCGTTTTAGGAAGGAAGCAGATAAAATGAGAAGGCAGGGAGGTTAACCAGAAAGACATCTGGTTCGCTACCCAACAATGATGCATTAGGAAAGGGGACAAGAAAGAGAAGCAAGAGAGAAGAGAGGAATAGAATAAAAGAAGAGAGAGACAGTGAATTCAATGCAGCGTGTAGAATTACATCGCAAGTCAGATGCGTTCACACAAACCCATCATCCTCAAAAAAAAAAAAAGCACAAGAGGGCTGTCGCTGCTTTGTGGGCTGTCGAGAGATGTAAACGGTGCTGTAATAGCACCTGCCCAGAAAGGGTTCGATCATCCAGTCACCTAAATGTCTCGGAGGAAAATCGAGGACAGTGGCACAACATTTGTTCTATATTTTCATCGGTGCTAGAAACATCGAATGCCGCACTTTCAGTCATTCCAATTACAAAGGCATATGCTTTCATGAAAGGAATTCTTAACCAAAGGTGATAGATAAGCGAGGCTTCCCGTCGATGTACGCAAGGTGGAGGTTGAAGTTTTAGAGCTTTAGAGTCAGCTAGTGACAATGGGCTAGCAGTACTTGCACTTCGCAAATAAAAAAAGACTCAAGCTATTTTTTTTTAATATCACAGACTCTGAGGCACAGCATGTTTTGGGGCTCTCGGCAACCATTCTCACTAGCACATGGCTTATTTACATTGCGCGACACGCCCGCAAGGTAAACCCACTGGAGCACGCAGAAACCAAAACACAAAACTAGGTCACCAGTGACATATGCGCACCGAGGTTGGCAGTTCTCGGTCACTGTCGACGTATTCGAAAAATAAACAGAACAAAATACGGAGGTAAGCTGGCGTGCCACGTTGGGTCACACACCAATTAAAAAGAATAAATTTCGCAGGACGCTTGGGTCTCCCTTAAAGTAGTAAAACGTGATAGTATGACTGGGTCCCACTGTAAATGGCTAACCTCAATGGCTAAGCTGGCGTCGCTTTTTAGTAAACACGTCAGCCTTACCGTATAGAAAGGTGAGTCCGTGTGCGTAGCATTGAGTCTCAAAATATCTTAGAATTTTTGGGGCAAGTATATTTGCGAAGTGCCCAGTTCTTCCATTTGAGAAACGACGAAGTACCCCTCACGTGCCTGTGAAGCAGCACGCTCACTAGCGTAGTTGTGCACTTTCTTGATACTATCGTTGATAGCAATGTTTTAATAGGGATGCGTGATCTGTAATTAGTGTGTCTTTAATCCAACAACTAGTTGAACTATTCACATGTTTGACGCCTGGTGCGATGCTACGCTTTTGGAACGCAATAGTACGAACACAAGAGAAACTTCTCGCACTACCTGACAATTGTATTTTTTTGTCAGAAAGGCTTGGCGTGTCTATGTGACAGAACAGCTGTTTGCCACACAGAAGTGTTGGGTGCGATTCACACTTGAACAGAGCATTTGAATCTTATTAATCTGCATCTATTTCACATTGGCGCTAATGGAAATTGCAGATTTTTCACTCTCCAACGACGCCAAAGCCCACACCTAGACCGAAATTTCTGCGAAAGGAACTCTTTCCCCCAATCGTATTAAAAGGAATTTGAAGAAACACGCGCCTTCTATTGTTTTTTTATTCAAATTGAAAGAGTACAGGGTGTACGACGGGCCCCTGTGTAATGAATATTACGATTAGGAATAAAAACAAATATGAGATCACAAGGATAACAACCATTTAAAATTTGATACAGAAAAACTTGTAGCTGGGAGAATTGGGTAATACTTCAAAGTAAAACTGATGTGCGCAAAAAAGAAAGAGAAAAAAATGACCAGGGACAGGCGCTTCATCATGTTCATTCGGTATCCCGGTCATGTTATTTTGAGCACATCGGTTTTACCTTCAATTTGAAATGTAGAGACGGAAGGTTTTCACTGTTTACCCCCATTTTGAACAGATTCAAAAGCTCATACATTCAAGAGTTTGTTTTGAAACGTTTACACCGATCTGTTAGAGCGTAATAAATTAGTGATAACATACAATTATCTATGCTTTTCTTTTATCCCCTGTTGTTCAGTTCAACAATGTTTGAAGCTTCTCCCGGATGATTACTTTTTTTTTTACGCTAATGGGAGATACTCGTACAGACGCTTTACTGAGATCTTTTGAAATGTGGAGGACCCATTTTTTTATTTTTATAGAGTGGAAAAAATTACATTTCTAAGTGTATACTCTAGTTGATTACCTCACCTAGGTGAAAAAAAAACTACTACGTTTTAAAGGTATTGATATAAAAAAGAACACAAATGACAGTGAACATTCTCAGTTAATCCACGTGTAACTAATTTCGTCCGTGGCGCATGTGCGTACACTCTTCGTACTTAATCTATACCCTATGGTCGTGAGAGCTTCATTAACAACGCGCCATGTCACCGGCATATTCGGTCTCCGCGAAATTTATTTGGGGTTTGCTAAGCCTTTGGCGCTCTTTTTCTCTCTTATCTATGTTACAGGTATACGTAACCTTCGACAGTAGTCCTATACCAAACTACAGGGAAATAGAGAAATTGCTGAATCGACGCGTGGCACATCGGCTGGCGACACAGCGAAAGGCAGATCGCATGTCAGCCGAAAGACCCAAAACACATCGGAGTATGGTTACTATGCGCCCAGCGCGTGGTGAAAAGTGAGAAGCGCTGCCCAAGGGAGGGAACAATGTGGATAGGCAGAAAAAGAGAGATTTAGCGCGCTCGTTCGCTGCAGGCGGCTCCGACACCTCAACGTATCGGGTAGGGCGTTACGCACATGACACACACACACACACACACACACACACACACACACACACACACACACACATGGAGAAAGAGAGAGAGAGGGGGGAGAGAGGGACGCAGGGGAAAGACAGAAAGGGGTCAGATGGGGAAACGAGAGTTGTGAAAACGAGAGGAAACGAGAGGAGAGAAGCTTTCACAGAGCGTGTTTGGAAGCGGTGGCCGTCCGTGGCTGGCGACGGCGTCCGCCTGCTCCGCGTCAGCGCAGCGTTTTAGGTCTGTGGGTTGGACGGTTGTGCAAGCGTTGCTTTTGACCAGTGCGAGTACTTGGCCTTGATTAAAGGGTGTCTCCCTGTCACCACAACCGCACACGGCTATCCCAACTCGCCCGCCGGAATGCACGCTGTGTGGTGACATTGATCGCAGAAGCGTTCTCGTAAAAAGAGAGCAGGCGACAGTCAGCGTTTCGTTAAACAAAACTGTTTCGAGCCGCTGAAACTAAAATTGTGTCTGCTTGCGGCGCTGGGCCAACTTTTAACAACACCTGCGAAGTTTTACTGAGTCCAAAATGCTTGAAGGGTCTGAAAAGAAAGCCCCTTTAAACTTACTGACACTTCACCAGTGAAAGAAAGTAAATAAAATTTGGGCAAGGAATATTGGTAAAAATGCATGACTTGTTTACAGTTGCCGCACTCTGACAGTTAAAGCAATCACCGAATACATGAGTTCAGACAGACAAATTTGGTGGCACTGATCGAGTAAAATCATCTAAAAAATCTTACCGCGTCTGCTTCAAAAAGATACACGTATGGAGTCGAAGACGTGTAAAGTGGGCATGTTAAAATTGGATGTCGGCATTGGCAGATTACTCATGGTTAGGCAAACAGTGGTATCTTATGAATATTGGTATGTTCAAGCTGCTCCAGTTCTTCCACCCGGTTCCTGCAGCGTGAGAAGCAAGCGCCCTTTTGTCGTTGTCAACTTACAATCCCCTGCCTTGCTTTCTTTGCAGCAAATGTGCCTGAACGTACCCGAACTCAAAGCCTCCTGGCCAATGTAACAAAATGTCTTGTACAATCAGGTTGCCAAGCCTGACAAGCAGGACCTGTACTCGATAGAATTGCAACAAGAAGACATATCTGGTTACTGCCTTCATGTATACATTCATGATTGCTTTTTAGCGCAAGAAATCGGTTTGTATATACGAATTGAGGAGAATCAGAACTGTTGCAATATCCGAGACATATAATGCGTGAGTTCCAGAGCTATGGGAGGCCCAACAAAGGAAACATCGCCTCTTTTTCGCCAGCAATCCAAAAACGAGGGCATACCGGTGGCACCGAAAAATTCCATCTGTTGCTTGTTCTGCTACCACTTATCGATTTCTGACTCAATCTTTCCTAAAGCACAATTTCTATTGTTATAGTCTTTTTGTTTTTAGTTCTTATTCTTACTTCTGCCCCGTACTCTGAAGATTCGGAGGGCCTTTATCTTATATTACACGTTGGCGTGTGACAAATGTCGGGGCATTGAAGTCTGGAATGTATTATCTGTGTTAGCACCGATTTCAAGCATCGATTTCAAGGAGCACTTGTGTACTTTTCTCATTCCCAGTGAAGGGTGGTTACGGTGGAAGAAGAGACAATGTAAAGGTAGAAAGAAATCTAGCTACACCAAGAAGCTATGCTCTGAAAAGAAATTGAGATTGATATGAGTTGCCCAAAAGGCGTAAAGGCTTGTTTGGTGTTCTATTATGGTATTCGAAGTGTGCTTACTTTTTTTTTTTGCTCTTTCAGGGGAGATAACATAAAAAAGTGGCTAAGCAGTCGGGAGCACTCTGCCTCGAGCAATTGTGGCCATCGTACAATAGTGATTTCTTGCCTGCTTTTTACCCGTGTAAAGAGAATACAAGATTTAATTTTTTGCATACACCACGGCATTCCACAGACCCTTTGCTCGGTGACTGGTCCACTGAGTCCAACAAAATCAATTCTGAGCAGAAAAGGAACATTCCGAACATTCTCGACTTTTATCTTCTCTCAGTCCTGAAAAAAAAACGTTTCTACACAATGCAAGAGGATGTATTAGGAGGCTGAACCCGACTGCTACCTTGAGGAGTCTGTGGAATGCAGTGGCGCCATTATTAAGAAAATTGTTCGCCAGAAACCAATTTATTTTAAACGTGAAGCTGCTCAAGCCCGAGGTTTGGTGTCTAGGCGGTTGCGTGAACGTTTACCTCTAGCTATGACGTAAGTCCCTGCCCGTCACCTTGCTACAACCTGACACAGCTAGGCTTTGAACGTCCAGAGCAATAAGTTGGCCGCCGCGTACTCACTTCGTCATCTCCTTCGTCTTCTGCTTGGCGCCCCGCAGGCGCTAGTCAGCTGTGACGATTTGTCAGTCATAGGTTGCAGTAACTTGCACGTGTGCGGGAGACGGCAAGCCCACAGAGCTACAAAGAGAAAGAGAATAAAAGAAATAAAAATAACAAGTTAGATAGAAAGGAAGCGAAGAGAGTGAAAAAATGAAAAACAAACAGGCAAAAAGCTTCGAGGAAAAAAACAGCAATAACAGAAAACACCAGAGAGGGGGAAAAACAGAACAGGAAACAATAAAGAGAACAAGAAATACAGATATAAAGAAAAGTTTGGAAGGAAACACAGACAAAATATAGAAACAGAGAAAGAAAGCAAGAAAATAATAGATATAAAAACAAAGACAAGGAAGGCCACCAAACAAGACACTCCCTTCAAGATTGGTGCTACCAGTCCAAAAGTGCCTCAAGTTTTTTTTTTTTGCAGGTGAATTTTCTGTTATTCATCTTGATCCTATTATAATATAATTATTAACAATGCTAATAACTAAGGCATGATAGATTGGTCGCCGTATTGTAGTCGCTAGAAATTTTGGAAGTATAACTATGCATCACCATTTTTTAATCTGCTTACGATTGTAACAATGTTATCTATTTTAAGGGATACCGGTGCGTTATCATTTATTTGTTATTTCACGCAGTGATTTTTCAAGAAATATTCTACTTGCCCAGAAGACTACAGCCTTTAAAAAAGAAGGTCTGCGTTAGTACAGCACGCTGTATTTAAAAAAAATGGCAGATGCAACGTTCAGTGGGAATCAATGATATGCGAAGCATGAACGATAAATGTTGATACGTCACTTTAAAATCAGCACTACGTTACGAGGTGGAGATAAATGATGCCGTACATGACTTCCCGTGTCATTATTATCTTGTTTGAATGTGTCGTTTATCCTCGCCATCTATTCACGTTTAGTGATACCAAATTTAGTATATGTGGAGCTAGCACACTGTGAGCGCGGTATGTTGTCATGTTCTTACATGACACGCGTGTCAGGATTATTATGTTTGCGGCATTCATATATTTCGTCATCCGTTGACGTCACGTAACGCCAAATTCGGTGTATGTGGAGCTAGCAAAACGGCCACGAGCGCCTCATGCAGGGCCCAATAAACTCCAATGTAGCGCTGTCGCGCGCGCACGCTAGACACAGCGCCGCTATGTTAGCAAAATGCGAGCACTCTATAGCCTGACGCCAGGCGCGACCAGCGTCCGTCGGCGAGGCCTGACGGCAGCCGGCGCGAAATGCGACAAGCTGCATTTCGCACCGATGCCATAGAGTAACGTTACTGTATGCTGATGCGTTACCCAGGCAACACTGCGTCTCCTTCTTTTCGTGACGGATGGACGCCAAATGCGCTGAAACATGCATGCGTGAAGGCAACGCAGGGCGGTGCGCGTCTCCGAGTATATGGCAGGACCGGTGCCTGGCGTGGCAACGCCGGCGTGACGCGACGAAATGAACGCCGGCGAGCACGCGCACCACGTCATGTTGAAATGTATTGGCACCTTGACTGTGGCATGTAGTCATGTTCTCTCATGACACACATATCATGGTTATTATCTTTGCACCAGTCACATACCTTCGTCATCCAGTGGCGTCACGTAATGCAAAATTTGTCATATATGAAGCTAGAGAAACGGCCGTGAGCGCATCATGAGTGTGGCAAGTAGTCATGTTGTTACATGTCATGCATGTCGTAATTATGCTTGAATGGGTCGTTCACCTACGTCGTCCATTCGCGCCGCGTAATACCGAGTTTGGTACATGTAAACCTGGCGAAACGGCCACGAGCACATCATGACCGTAGCATGTAGTCATGTTGTTACATGCCAAGCATCTCATGTTTATAATGTTGGCAACATTATGATACCTTTGTCAATGATTCACGTCCTGTAATAATAAATATGCTATAAGTGATGCTTGCAAAATGGCCGCGAGCGCATCATGAGCGTGGGATGTAGTGATGTTTTTACATGACACGCATCTCCAGATTTTCATGTTAGAGTCTGTCGCTTGTGTTCGCCATTCAATCATGTCATACCGTGCCACTTTTGCAACATGCCATGTGAACGAAACCACCGCAAGAGCTGCAGAACCCTGAATTATAAATCATGACATCCATGACATACATGTCATGATTTTCATGTTATGACAAGTCAAATATGTTGTTCGTACAGTCATGTTTTACCATATCAAGTTTGTTATCGATACCATTATCGAAACGGCCAGGAGAGCTAAAAGTAGTTGGCGGATAGATAGATAGATAGATAGATAGATAGATAGATAGATAGATAGATAGATAGATAGATAGATAGATAGATAGATAGATAGATAGATAGATAGATAGATAGATACGCTCAAAATCACCGAAGTTTGCTAAGAAACGCTTCGCATATAAAAATTAGCATAAAAGTTTGTTTGGTCTATTATTTTTCAATGTCCCAGTCATGATCAGATTTTGTAGGCAAATATAGGGGGGGGGGGGGTAAAAGTAAATGTTTTATTTAGTGCCAATTTTTTGATAAAACAAAATCTTCCAGAGCAATTTTCTTCCACGCGAATAGAACGCTTTCTATATGAGTCCAATTGCTTAGACCACATATGAAGAAATTTTGCCACTATGTTAAGCCTTTTATTGATTACGTAAGTGGAGGCCTTTTCTTGTGGGTCCCAAGGATAACACGCATATTCTAAAATGAGCAGGACAAACAAAATATAAGCACTATTTTTTTAGAGCAGCCGGTGAGAATTTCAGAATTCGTTGAATGAAAGTTAATGCTAAGGCTGCTTTTTTTCAACTACGGCATGAATATGCTTGTTCCAGGAATGGGCGCTCACGAAGTTTGCACTAACACAATTGTACGTTAATTTCTGGTCAATGAAAGCTCTATTCAAATAGTAACGTGTTTCATCCTTTTTTTACAGGAAATTCTCCGTATGGCTATAGTCGAAAAAAAAAAAGACATTCGCGCCGAGTTCCAAAAACAATATTCATTGTATGAGCTGTCTGTTATGTCGTTCTGTACGTCACAACCAAGCACGCGCTATTAGCCTCACCGTTAGTTACGTCATTCGTTCCTTCGCATTCATGCTATACCGAACCCATACGCAGCCAACTGCAGTCAGACAACAACACGCAGCCAACATCAGATAATATTCTAAGAACAGCGCCAACAGCTGATCCGTGAGAGAATTCAAATGCGCCAGGCTGCTCCAGCAATCCGGGCCCAAAAACAGGCTGTTACGTTTGGCTCGGCAATTTGTCTGGGCAGACGCCATTGTTCGTAAGTCGGTCTGCCATGGATGCTTTCAACCCCATCGGCGCCCATTCTGCAAGACGCTGTCCTGTAGATGTTCTAGATAGCAGTTCGGTCTCAAGGAAAGCTTCGCGAGACAAGCCTTTTATTGAGCGCACTCGAACAACGGCGGGACGGCGCCACTGTGGCTAGTCTCATTAAGTCAACCTCTCGACTCGGCTATTGTCATCTACGCGATGCCATCGCAAAGCACCGTCAGTCCGGAAGCGGGGGAAGACTTCGAAGAAGCCGTTCTCAGGGATCGAGTTTTTGGAATGCCACGTTCGAGAATGTTCTGGAAGCCTGACGCTGAAAGCAGCATTGACCACTGCTGACGTTCGGGTCAGAGGCCATCTCCCCGGAGGAGCTGAACCTTTCCTCTCCGGACTCTATCTCCTCGCCCTGCGGTGCCTACAAGGTGGGGGCAGGGTGCGTCATTGTGTGGTGCGCTCGTGCTACTATTCGACCTTTTCACCCAGCCGAGTGGTGCAATATCTGCGCCATTTCTGGTGGATGGGCCAGTGAGACTTCGTCCCCTGATTTGTGGCGAGAGTGCTCATTACCTTCTTCGGACCTCCGTAAAAAGGAGACGGCGGGCTTTAAAACCGAAGCATTTTGTAAATAAGAGCGGTATCATGAGCTGAATCATGAACCGAATCTCTGTTGTAAATAATGCGGGATCTTCTGGATCCCTGTACAGTTTCTATCTTTCATTTACCATGTAAATACACCTTCGTTCTACCTCTCTACGAACGCGTCTCCTCACTGGCGATGATCGGCTATGCGGACGATGGCGGGGTGCCAGCTACCGTAAAAAAACCACGCCGTACCTACCATCGAGCTTCAACCCTTAACAAGGCCTAGGTGGCGAAGCATAAGCAACAACTGCGCAACGAGAATCCGGCAGCTTTCCGAACCGAATAGAAGTGACAACGGCAAGCTGAAAAAGTGACATTATGGGCAGAGCAGCGTCAACATGGCAATGGCCGGAACGCGTTCGCCAGGACCAACGCCCGCTCATGGTGGGAGTCGCTCGAGTGGGACAATGGCCTCGGCTTTAACCCCTGTGCCCTCCAGTGGCCACATGTTTTTACTTTGCAGTTAACTAGCTGTACGATGGGCTCAAGTGGTGATCCTTTTCTTTAAATTCAACGCACTTTTCAGCAAAGTTCAGTGATGATCGTATCTCTGTTATCTATCCTTCCATTAAGTTATTGTTGCTTTGTCTGGGCGACTACTGGAAAAACAAACATTTTGAAAATATTTTCAGTGAAAAAAAAGATGATTCAGAACATTGACAATGTGGGCTTATTGGAGACAACAAAATCAGCTTACCTAAACCATAAACTTATTAAAATACAGTATCTCAACACTTTACGCCTGCTTCTAAAAAATATAAATGGACCATCAACGATTTCTTGCGTTTGCTGTACGTTTGACACCTAGAGTCACTTCCGCCAATACTAGAAATAGCGACATGTGATATGGTCCTAGATTTAGAAATATATATACCCTACACTTATTAAAGCACAATTGCCACTTATTTAAAATCATGAAGATGTCAAGTGCTTTCCAGCGAAGCAACTCCAACGCACTTAAGTAAATACGTGACGATTGATCGTAATTCCTATATTTCGCAATTTTCGTTTTATTGCTTAACTTGTGAGAGCCAATTCTGTATAATTTCCTGTTTTTTTGTGCATCTGTTTCTTTTCATTATTCATACAGCACTTATGTCTTGTTCTCTACATTTGTGTTAGTATTTAACTTATTTTTGAATTTCTACCAATGATGCATATTTTTTTCATACAACTTCCACATAAGCCTTGCTACGGACCATTGGCCCAGTCAAGATGTCTGACATCAGCTTTTAGCCGATAGTATTCCGCAATCTATTCTAAAAATGCCCATTCTATTTTTCTGTTCTCCTTCTATCTGAGCACGTACGACTTTTTGCTCTCCTGACCATATCGCTAGAGGCAGGTATATGAAAATAGGTATGGCATAATGCTGTATAACGAACATAAATTACTAGTCATATAAAAAAACTGAAGTTCTTTACCTGAGGTTCTTTAACGTGCACCCAAAATCTGAGCACATGGGCCTACAACATCTCCGCCTCCATCGGAAATGCAGCCGCCGCAGCCGGGATTCGATCCCGCGACCTGCGGGTCAGCAGCCGAGTACCTTAGCCACTAAGACCACCGCGGCGGGGCTTATGAACCATGATTCCTCACACATAATTGATGAAGAAATAAACTATAGGTCACCTCTCCTAAAAGCCAACACAATGCTTAGAGTGAATTGACATGCGCACTGCTCGACACACCATCCAGAAACCTATCAACGCAACGGAAACTTACGCTCGACGCTCTTCCAAAAGCAATTCTACCCACAAGACTGCATTATGATTTTAGAATGGCCAACAACTAGTCAAGTTGGTATGAATGAATGCTCCTGAAACGGCGCCCCGAAGTAGGACGAATGCACATGAATGTGTTTTGCGTTTTCTTTTCTTCGTGTGCATCTATCTCACATTGTGGTGCTGTTTCAGTAGTATGCATCATATTTGTTCGAGTTAAACAAATTATATTTGCCCATATGATAGGCATTGGCAATGCTGCTCATTAGTACACCAGTTGACACGTCACTGGCTTCGTTCGCAGAACTGGCTCTTTCTAATTTTTTCTATATATAAATATGCGTGTACCTATCTCTTTCACTACACCATATTCTTTCATATTACGTTTTTGCTCTGTCTTTTTCTAATTCATGAAACTCGATTAGCATACAGTATATACGGTGAACATCGCTTCTCTTAACATATCTGTCCCTCAGAGGTACATTGTGAGAGAAATGTAAGTCGCACGCGTTCCATCCTTTTGTTTACATTCTCTTTTTTAACTTTTTTTTGTAATTTAAAATGCCCCTGCCGAAAGCACCTCTTTAACCATCCTGCATTTTCTTCGTTTCTTCCTCAGCTCACGGCTGTCCGCCGGGCCCATGAGGTTGCCGGCAGGCTCGGCTTGCCGGTCCCTACGTAGAACTGAGCCGGGTGCGTGACCCAATAGCGTTCCGCATGCAGGACCAAATAAAGTTTTCTTTTTTTCCTTCCTCCCTACCTGCTCCTCCTCCTTTCGGTGAAGATCGTACGTCTCGAGCTATGATTGCTATGTCGGTATTTTATTAAATTAGATGAAATTCTTCATCACGTACCAGAAGCTTACTGCGCAATCTGCCAGACGATTACCTTCATCAGCTTTGTCGGAAACCATCCGCAGACGCCTATGGGTCTTTTGAATCTACAACGCCTCAGCTTCATTTAGAAACTGAAATATATTCAAAAATGTTTTACTCAAGAATTTCCGCTTTCTCCGTATTTCGTCAGAGGTTGCCTAGCTGTCGCGAAGAAACTCGCAGATTTCGGAAAAAACTGTTCAGCTCTTCTTTAAACCATTTAATGAACGCCGCACGCGTGAGAACCTCGAACATCTTCTGAAGCCTCGCTTCGAGTTGTTCAGCAGCGTTTTGTTGCGAGTGCAGCTGTATGCAAATTAACTTGGCAGACGCGGATTCACCGCTCCATTGACTCCGTAAGCGTACGGCTTTGTGTCGCAAGCTTTTCGAGTTACTGAAAGTAAAAGAGCGCGCGTTTCTTGGTTATTTACAATTCATTGCTCTTGCTCGAAAATCGCCCTTGCTCGAGGCTCCCGTGCTCTTTGATGGCTGTTTGATGAAATTTTCAAGCATGCCGTTGTATCACTGAGCCACACGATAAGAATTCCGGTGAATAGCTCTCGCCTTGTCCCCAATGGTTATACGATGCTTGGTTAGAGGCGCGTCGCGAAGTCTTGCTGCTGTAGAAAACCAGTTTTTGAAATCAGCCAGTAGCTCAAGGGGGCTCCAACACTCGTTCTTTTGCAAAATAGAGCCAACGTCCAGAACTGGTGCTGAATCAAGTTTTTTTGCTTCGTCGACTACCGACAGCCAGCCTTCCGCATCTACGACATCGTGGAAGTAAGCGACGGTCGTGCCTTTTGGGAGATGCCGGAGCCGAACAATAAAATTTGTCAGTAGCAAGTCCGTAAGTCTAGTGGCAACAATGACAATACCTCGTGCGACGGAAATACCGTGGGTGAAGAGGAGTGAGCTTATTCGGTCTGCAACTCTTTCGCGACGTCACAAACGGTAACAGCGGCAGATAAAAAAACAAGAAAAGCAACAGCACATTTATCTGCTTTCTGTTTCACAAAGTATTGAGTACTGGTGTTGGTGGTGCTCTACACCGGTGATTCGGTATTGCAAAATGGTTTTTTATAGACAACGTGAAACAGCAAACTGGTATTTTCACCATCATGCCACAGCTTGTTATTGAAGTTCGCGTGTTGAGATGGCAATCCGCTAGCTGGTCGACAAGTTCAGCTTTGACTCCCATACACTAAAGAAATGAAAAGCAAGAAACGCTGTCATCCAAGTGTCTACAGAGCTGTCTTAAGCAGCTAAATCATGCAGCTCTTAGTTCTTCGTACGTCAAGTGATTTACTTTAGAACATAAGTTTTCGAGGTACCAACAAACGCATCATTTCAATAAAATCGAGTGTATTACAGTGTCTAGAATTATACTGGCAGTAATATTTCTAGGCAATATAAGTGTATGAAACCTTTTCGAACTTGCCCGGCACCAACTACGTAGCCCTTTGTGTGTGCCTTTTGTAGTGGGTGACTGGTTTCAAACGGTGAAGTCATTATAATAACCTCAATTTTTACCACGCGATGGTTGTGTACGCTTGTACCACACATTATTACGGCAATATTTCATGCGGTATTGTGAAGCATGTATTGTGAAGCTTTACCGAACACTCAGGACGTGTGTATTCGGTAAAGCATGAAAGTTACTTTCACTGCACCTTGAAGCAAATAAAGCTATATTCGTGGTATTCACAAGCAGAGGTGTGACTGTGCGGTAGAGTACCCGCTTGCCACGTAAGCGACCCGAGTTCAAACCCTACAGAGACCCGCAATTTTTTACAGCGGCAGTTGTTGTGAGATCAAAACTCGGGTCACGCGCGGTGCCGTAGTTGTCCGCCACCACCATCGCTGTCTGCAACAACATAGCACGAAGCTGAAAAAAAGGACCTAGTACCAATGACAAAATGGGGCTCTAACCCGGGTCCGCTGAGTGCCAGCCCAGTATTCTATCGCTCAGCCACGCCTGCGCTTGGGACTTGCTGGCAAACTTGCCTTAGGCAGGCCTGATGTGGGGAAAGCAATCGTGTTGGTACGACTTATAAGTGTTTTTAAACAGCGAAAGAAGAAGCAGTCGTGGCTGTTACGACCGGCCCTAGGGAACCAAGCAAGAAGAGTTTGGGGGAGAACCGGTTCTTGACCGACGGGGTCGTCCACCCCCACCTCCCCATTCAGGCTCCTCCTGTCTCCGGGAGAACTCCGGAATCTGCTGTGCGTTCGTGACCATGTTTGGTAACATTTTAGGGCGCCGTGACCATATATGGAGATCGTGTTAGGTTGTGCCACTCCATGTGTTGTGAGAGGTGTTTCCCCCTCTCTCGTGGCCGAGGTGCCGGGGACACCGTATTGGCTGACGATGCGGACAAGGTGCCCAGTGTCAACAACGTGGCGCTATAAAATGCCGAAGACGTTTTGTATCACTCTCACTCTTCTCTCTTTGGATCAGTTGACCACTTCTCCACATGTAAATAAATCTCTGTCGATCGTTCGGGTGCTTCTTCTCGCTGAATTGTTGTACGATGGATCCTGCGACGGGGCCAGCTACCGAAAACGAGACCGGCCGGACCCGGAGTCCCAACAACTGGATGGCAGCGGCGGGATGCCGATAACCCCGAAAGCGACCACTGGACGGAGTGAGCCTGAAGTTCAACAACGGGACGACAGGAGAAGGATGACACGAGCTCATCGACTTCCAAAGGGAATCGAACGGCACTTCTGAGAGGCACGACGCCGGAGACATGACTGCGAACTGGGTGAGTGCCGGCTTTCTCTGTTAAATTTTACCAGGCATTTACTCTATGTCTTAAGTAAAAGCTGGTAGAGAGGGGCTGTCTTGGTCATTGGGTTAACAGGTAACTTGCGTCAGGCAGAAATTGTGTGATAGCTTGGTTAAGCTCTTTCTGTCAGTGGCGTCAAGGTTAACAGTGGCAGGGCAGGATTCCGTATAAGAGCTTTTTGAAGCTTTATTTGTAGACTAAGTTAACGGTGTAGTGCATGATCATCATCATCATCACTACAACGGAAAACTTGAGGCAAGGCAGGAACCTAGAGCTGTCGTTGCCGTCAAGGTTAATTAGTTGCAGGACAGGAATCTTTGTGGAACAGAGACAGCGGTACTGTAGGCAGCCATGAATCTGAAATCCCTGCGAAAGTCCATGTTGTTGCTACTTGCAAGGGAGTTAAATCTGGAGGTGTCGGACTCTCAAAGAAAGCCAGAGCTGATAGAGGCGATTCTCGCATTGGGGGCGGAGGATGACGAGCTGTCAGAATGTGTCGAGGAGATTCAGGAGACGCAAGCGGCAGAGGCCGAAAGAAAGGCGGCGGAGGCCGAAAGGAAAGCGGCAGAAGCCGAGGCAGATAAGATGCGAAAGCACGAGCTTGAAATGAAGCGCCTCGAGCTAGAGATTAGCCATAATAGTAGAGCAGGAGGCAGCGAGGCATCCGGTACCGCAGAGCGGGTCAGGTTCAAAATGACGGACCTAATGAGATCGTACAAGCTAGGGGAGGACATTGGGCTGTTCCTCGTCAACTTTGAGAGAACTTGTGAAAGGCAAGGTTTCAGCCAGGATACATGGCCTCAACGCTTGTTGTCCCTACTTCCGGGGGAGGCCTCAGAAGTAATCGCGCGCCTCACGAAAGAGGAGGCTGACGAGTACAGTGAGGTAAAGTCGAGCCTTCTCAAGAAATACAGGTTGTCAGCGGAAGGTTTCAGACAAAAATTTCGCAACGCCGTAAAAGAGAACAATGATTCATACCCGGAGTTTGCTTACAAGTTAATGGCCAACATGGGGGAGTGGCTCAAAGAAGCAAAGGCGTATGGGAATCATGACAAGGTGCTGGAGTGTATCGGTCTGGAACAATTCTATCAAAGGTTACCAGAAAAGGTGAGGTTCTGGGTGCAGGATAGGCCGGACGTGAACACCGTAACGAAAGCCGCAGAGCTCGCTGAAGAATTAGTTACGCGCCGCGCCCTCGGGGCAAACAGCGAGCCTAAAAGGGAAAAATTTCTACTACCGAATAAGGCGCCGTTTAGAAAACAACCGACAAGTCTCGTACAAAAGGGTGAGGAAAACAAGGCATCTAACCATGAGGCGTCGGCAGAGGCAAGCAAAAGGAAATTTGAGGCAAAAAAACTGGCGGCTTGTTTCAATTGCCACGAAACAGGGCACTTCGCGAAACATTGCCCGAAAGAAAAGGTGGCCTTTTTATCTATAAATGAAGCCGACGAGGACATGAAGTTGTTAGAGCCCTATATGTACGACCTTACCGTGAACGGCAAGCAGTGTCGGGTTCTTAGAGACTCCGCAGCCACTATGGACGTAGTTCATCCGTCTTTTGTTCAGTCCGGACAGTATTCAGGAGACTGTGCCTGGATTAGACAAGCCGTAGAAGCAAACAGTCAGTGCTTCCCCGTAGCTAAAGTTGTCCTTAAAGGCGCATTTGGTACGTTGGAAACGGAAGCCGCGGTATCGCCATATCTACCCCCTCAGTATCCTTACTTATTTTCAAATAAGTCAGATCAAATGCTGAAGGACAAAGGTCTAACGTTGGGAGAAGGCATAGTGCAGGCACTGACTAGATCGAAGGCACGTGCGCTGGCTGCGAGAGCAACATTCACTGAGGCAAACAAGCCTTAAATCGACAACGGGCCTGGTTGCGAGTTGGACACCAAGGTAACAAATCGACTTGTGCGAGAACAGGCTGCAGAAGCCGTAGTCGTGGAGGCAATCATTCCTAAAGGCGACGTTGAACCTCCTCCCGAATTGGAAGGGGTCAATTACGCCTCGTTGACCGAGCAAATAGAAAATGCCGTTGCTGCCAAGCCGATTCCTGGTAGTACAGAGGATAGCACAGAGGGTGACACATTCCAGGTACTAGGAAATACAAAAGAGTTGTGTGTCATGCCAACTTCGGATAATTTCAGTCGGCTGCTGCAGGTGAGCCCCGCTTCCTTAATAACCAAACAAAAGGGGGACCCGACGCTTAAGCAATTCCAGGACAGTTCGAAAGAGGGAATCGCCAAACGAAATGTGAGATTCCAAGAGAGGAGCGGCATACTCTATCGAAAATATCTAGATAGGCGAGGAGTAGAATTTGACCAGGTGGTCGTACCTCAGGCGTATCGTCAGGATTTGCTTAGTTTGGTGCATGGAGAATCATGGTCAGGCCATTTAGGCGTAAAGAAGACGAAAAATCGTCTTTTACAGGAATACTACTGGCCTGGATGCTTTAAAGATGTAGAGAGGTTTGTAAAATCTTGCGATGTGTGTCAGCGAGTGGGTAAGCCGGGAGATAAGGCGAAATTTCCAATGAAGCTGGTACCCGTAATCACGGAGCCCTTTCGTCAGTTGGTAATTGACACAGTAGGTCCTTTGCCCAAGACAACTTCAGGCTACCGTCACATCCTGACCTTAATCTGCCCACCTACTAAATTTCCAGAGGCGGTCCCGCTAAAAGAGCTAAGTTCCGTCGAAGTAGTGAACGCACTTCTGTCCGTGTTTGCCCGGGTAGGCTTTCCTGCCGAGATACAATCAGACCAGGGCACCATTTTCACGAGTGCCTTAACGACAACCTTTCTAGAGCGGTGTGGCGTTAAATTATTGCATAGTGCAGTCTACCATCCGCAGTCGAACTCGATAGAAAAGCTTCACTCCGTGATGAAGCGAGTGTTAAGAGCCTTATGTTTTGAACTAAAAATTGACTGGGAAGTGTGCTTACCTGCAACGATGTTTGCACTAAGAACTGCACCACATGAGACAACAGGGTTTCCGTCAGCGGAACTTGTTTACGGCCGCAGACTGCGGTCTCCTCTTCGTATGCTGAGAGAGTCGTGGGAAGGTCAGGGTGATGATCCTGTAGTAGTGGAATATGTTCTCACCTTATTGGATCGTCTAACTAAAGCCCAAGAACTGACCGAGAGTGCGATGACCAAAGCACAGCAGAAGGCTAAGCTTTACTACGATCGGACAGCTAAAGCACGACACTTTGCTGTAGGAAACAGGGTCATGTTGTTGAGGCCCTCCCAAAAGAATAAGCTTGAAGTGCAATGGGTCGGCCCGGCCGAGATTACTCGAAAATTGTCTGACACCAACTATGTGGTAAAATTACCAGGAAGTCGTAAGGTACACCAGGTGTATCATAGCAACTTACTCAAACCCTATAAAGAGAGGGAAGCCATCGTGAACATGACTTTAATTGTTCCGGAAGAGGTTCCGGCAGAAATTCCTGAATTAGCTCCCGAATCGGACGAAGTCCCGATCGAGAAAAGAGTTGAGGATTTAGTATCAAAATCACAGCTGACAATGAAGCAGAAGCAGGAATTGCGTGGTCTTTTGACCGAGTTTCAGGACAGATTTGTAAGCGAGCCAGGCTGGACATCCGTCCTCACTCATGACATAGAGCTTACCTCGTTGGAACCGGTAAGATCCAAGACGTATCGGGTTTCACCTCGCCGGCTTGAGCTAATAAAAGCAGAGGTTAACAAGATGCTGGAATTGGGCGTGATTGAGCCGTGTGAAAGTGATTACACTTCCCCGTTAATTCTTGTGAAGGTACCCGGCAAAGATCCGCGTCCTTGCGTAGACTATCGTAAGTTAAATCTCATCACCAAGGATCAGACATACCCAATTCCCCACATTGAGGAACGCGTCGAGAGGGTAAGCAGCGCGCAATTTATCTCAACGCTAGACCTAGTGAGAGGTTACTGGCAGGTGCCTCTCACCGAGAGGGTGAGCCGGTATGCTGCGTTTATTTCACCATTGGGGACATTCCGCCCTAAAGTGCTGAGTTTCGGCCTAAAGAACGCGCCTTACTGTTTTTCAAACTTAATGGATAAAGTTTTGCGGAGTCAAGAGGACTTCGCATTGCCTTACTTGGACGACGTCGCCGTGTTTTCCTCGTCCTGGCCAGAACACTTGGCTCATTTGAGAGCAGTACTGACACGCCTACGCGAAGCAGGTTTAACGGTGAAGGCGCCCAAGTGTCAGCTAGCACAAGCAGAGGTACTCTATCTCGGGCATGTTATCGGTCGAGGGCATCGCCGTCCCTCTGAAATGAAAGTGGCAGCTATCCGAGACTTTCCCCAGCCCCGAACGAAAACCGATATTCGGGCTTTTCTTGGAATAGCTGGTTACTATCGTAAGTACAACCCTAGATATTCCGACATTGCCAGCACTCTTACTGACGCGTTGCGCAAGACCGAGCCCCAAATGGTCGACTGGGATGAGGAGAAAGAAAAGGCTTTCCGCGTTTTGAAAGCGGCCTTGTCGAGCCAACCTTTGCTTAGTTCACCGGACTACTCGAGGCCTTTCATAGTCCAATGCGACGCTAGTGATAGAGGCATGGGGGCAGTTCTTAGTCAAAGGGATGAGGGGGATCAAGAGCATCCCGTCCTCTATGTTAGCCGGAAACTCACCCTTCGCGAGCAGGTTTACAGCGCTAGCGAAAAGGAATGTGCGTGCTTGGTTTGGGCAGTCCAGAAACTGGCTTGTTATATTGCCGGAAGCAAGTTCATTGTGGAAGTGGACCACTGTCCTCTCACCTGGCTGCAGACCATGTCCTATAAGAACGGCCGCCTGCTGCGTTGGAGCCTCGTTTTGCAACAATATACGTTTGAAATACGCTAAAAAAAAGGTGTACTCCATGGCAACGCTGATGGCTTAAGTCGATGCCCCTGACGCGAGAGGATGTCTCGAGAACTCTGGCATTTTTTTCCTGACCTACACAAGGGCTAGTGAGTGTTTTTTTTTTACTCTTTTAGGTGTACTTGCTTAAAAACGTTGATGACACGGCTATCCAGGGTTTCGGGTTCGGTGTGCTTCCAGTGTTGTTGTTTTGTGTCACCTTAACGTATGAGTAACATTTTGAATAAATTGTGTATTTCCTTTAATATCAGTTAAAGGGGAAAATTGCCTGGTGGAGTTTGGCGGAATTGTCCGGCGCTCACTGGCTGAGTAGTTGTGTTTTCATGTGCGTATGTGATGTCTGTTGAGCCCACAATGAAGCAGGTGGTGCCCTCTACTTCATCAAAGACGGTCGTCACCAAACCGACTGCCGGCGCTGATCTCTCCGGACAGTGGCTACAAACCTTAGCCCATCGAGATCTTCACCCCCCCGCGCGAGAGACTGTTACGACCGGCCCTAGGGAACCAAGCAAGAAGAGTTTGGGGGAGAACCGGTTCTTGACCAACGGGGTCGTCCACCCCCACCTCCCCATTCAGGCTCCTCCTCTCGCCGGGAGAACTCCGGAATCTGCTGTGCGTTCGTGACCATGTTTGGTAACATTTTAGGGCGCCGTGACCATATATGGAGATCGTGTTAGGTTGTGCCACTCCATGTGTTGTGAGAAATGTTTCCCCCTCTCTCGTGGCCGAGGTGCCGGGGACACCGTATTGGCTGACGATGCGGACAAGGCACCCAGTGTCAACAAAGTGGCGCTATAAAATGCCGAAGACGTTTTGTATCACTCTCACTCTTCTCTCTTTGGATCAGTTGATCACTTCTCCACATGTAAATAAATCTCTGTCGTTCGTTCGGGCACTTCTTCTCGCTGAATTGTTGGACGATGGATCCTGCGACGGGGCCAGCTACCGAAAACGAGACCGGCAGGACCCGGAGTCCCAACATGGCACAATGCAGATAGCGTAACGAGGGGGTCATCCAACGCTTCAACCCACTACAAAAGCTTGTTCTTGTTCAACTAATAACTGTGGCTCACACCTACTTCAGGCGTTATTCCTCATCGTCGTCAGCGACTGCATAAGCAATAGGCACAAATTTCCTTGCAAGTATTTGGCGGATACTACGCTTATCAGAAGAATGAGGAATAGTAGCATAGCAAATGCTGGCCTACTACCAAATTTTTTTTTATTATAGCAGCTGCAATTATATGGTCACTCTCGACCAGATTTTGCTGTCAGCGTCGGCGTCGACGTCGGCGTCGCCATCACTCACCATATATGTATACGTACCTATACATATATAAATCCTGGAAAGGAAAAAAAACAGAAAAAGACTGGCACACGCAATCGAACTTGTGTCCTCTGAATAGTGGGTGTGAGGCGTTAACCACTGAATCACCGAGAAGCACGTCTTTCATTGTTGAAACGGCAAGATATTTATATCTACCACTTACTGCTGCGGATGGCCATCCCGGGGGGAATGATTTTGTTCTCAGCATTACCTGAAAGATAGTGTGATGAACGCGCGTCACCACATCGCGGGGCGGCACGCACTCTAATCTAACACGCGTACTTTGCCCCGCTTAGAGGTGGGGAGCGAAACTTTCTCGGGCACCCTTATCTCACGGTGGGAAGGAGGGTTGATCGAGCATCTTGGCTGGTCTCGGGCTTTACTGTTGGAATGATTTTGTTGTAGGTATTGGCGGCACAAAGGTCACTACAATCATTCCAGTCTCCGTTTGCGAAAAGCGCTTGCTTTTCAGACACAACGAAATAACAACTGAGACGCCTATTCGGGTGCATATGTACCTGTGAGTACGTTTCGTGCGTCATTTTTGTGTGAGAAACGCGGGGAATGTTTCTATCTGCTTTCTATTTTGCGTGTGACCTTCACATTTGTTGCTACCGCGTTCATTGCTTTCTGCGGCAAAGCTGTGACATTTTAATGCCCTAGTAGATTTTGAACAAGTGTGCTTTCAGTAGTTAGCCAATGAGTGTTTAGAAAAGTCTCAGAAAGGCCGCTCTTCTAGCTTTCTCTATGACTGTGCTACTCGCCCAGCGCTGGCTTGGCGTTTTTGAATTATAGTTAATTTGCATTTTAGGGGCGAAGCTCCTTAGAGCGTGGATCTGAACATCCCATGCGGTTTGTTGTTGGTGATGTACGTAGCCACAGATGGCACATACCCGCTCTAGAGCGGGTATGTGCTACAAGGGATGCGAGATGAGGGAGATGGCGGTACTTGCAGTGTTCACTAGATGGACGCATGAATGGACGGATGGATGGATGGACAGACAAACTATCAGACTGACTGACGGATGGATGGACGCGCGGGCGTACGGACGGATGAACGCATGAATGAATGGACAGACGGATGAATGGACTCACGGACGGACGCATGGACAGACGGACGGACGCTTAGATGGAGGCAAAGATGTATATCGTATGATCATATAAAACCAACCACAATCCGAGGAACATGCATTGACGAAGTGTTTGCAAATTTTCCACTGCAACCTATACGGGAATCACTCACCCTTCATTTCACGGACCATAAAGCCGTCATGATGAAGGGACATCGCAAGCCATCCACCGTCTCTAAGAACAAATTAAAGTTGATTTCTATATGTACACAAATAAATAGTGCTTCTCATGATGTCTTTAGATTATGATCGACTGGGCGAATTACACACGAAAAATTCACGGTTTTACCGATTATTCTCTCCGGGGCTTCGCCCACTCATCATCATTTACCCCGCGAATATGCTGAGATTTTTTTTTTGGTTTTTCTCTCACAACCAATGAAGCCGACACCTACACCGCAATTTCTGCGAAACGAGCTCTTTAACGCTGTCGCGTTAAAATATATTATTGCAACATTGCAGCGCGAGTACAGGTGGCTGGCTCTCACCCCACTAACAAGTAATAGACAGCGCACACACACATATCTTGCAGTCAGTTAAAACTCGGGGTTGCAATCGAGGTGTACTTTAGCTTGGTGGGTTATTGTTTGTCAAAACAACACTTTTTATGTGTCATACATCTTTATTTGAGACAGGCAAGCGTTGAAAAGAGCTAATTTATTCCTTGATCTGTGCGTTTCACATTTACGCAGGTAATCTGTGTTAGCCTCGCTACGCGTTGAAGTGCCCTGCGCCACATTTTTTTTTCGATCTGTGCTAGGTTATTACGAGGTTGAAGGCAGCGCATATAAAGTGAACATGGAACCCCCCCCCCCCCCCCTCCCTCAGCCATCTTTCGCGTCGGACAGTGAAGAATTCGCCGCTTTCAAGCACATCGACCAAGCAAGTGTAAGCAATTCCTGTCACCCCAGGGTGAAACCTTTGATCGATTTTTCACTGCGGTAGGATGAACATTTCGTAGCACAAGAGGTGCTTGGCTTGCTATGCTGCGAAGTTCAGTGTAGTTCTACCGAACACCCTGCTATAGAGTTAGTGCCTGTAGGAATCCGCGTTTCACCTCATACTAGCATACACAACAGCGTGTACATGTTTATTTTCTATATCTCTTTAGAGCATTCTTGAGGAACCTTTTTTCGAGTCTATGATCAATAGAGCACACTGTATCATCTACTGATGAGACGTCAATAAATCACACCCTTCGTATGACATCAGCATGTTACTTCTAACGGGAAACTCTACAGTGCAGTGTATGCAATTGTCCAACGCGAGAACCTGGTACCGTCAGTCAACAGCCAGATTTGTTTCCTCATCATCACTACCACACTTATCATCAATATGACCAGTTAGTATTGTTATAATCATTTAAATATTTCATTTCTTTTTCAATGATTTTGTAATTTAGCATCGTTATAATAATTTGACGTCGTCATACGACATGCCTAATTTATATATACATATAGAGAGACAGAAAAAAGTAAACCGACAGACAGGGAGATAAATCAGGAGAAAAATGTTAGGTTTACTGCTCTGCAATGGATAAGAGAAATTGAAAAGAAAGGCAGGAAAGGAAAGAATGAGAGAAAGAGTAAAAATAAAACATTTTATGCTTGCATAAGCTAGCTTGAAATAATCTAGAGAAACAACTTTTCCTTTTAGTTCTTGATCGCTTGTTTATCTTTTCAAAATCGTTTTTGAAATCACTGAGCCACTTGAAAATAAAGAAAGAAACCATTATATAACAAAGTTTATATACCCTCGTACTAGACTTCTCTCACTGCACAGTTTCATGTATCTGCATTACAGCAAGCCTTTACTGTGAAGTCGGTCGTTTGAGTTGAATAGACCGGATTATACGGCTTTCGAGATATAAGATTCGCTACAACAATGGGCATTTCGTAATGTACTGAGAAATAATGCAATAGATAGAATCTTGTATTCAGTGACGTATCCGAAAGCATGCTTCCCTTACGTAATGTACAGCCAATTAACTATTATATATTACAGCGAAAGCTGTTATGTGATCACCACACGGCTCACTTACACCGTCGTTGTCCACCGCTGCCGACGGTGTCCGTAATCACTACCAAGTGAAAAAAACAAACTAAGTAAATCAAGACCACCAAGAACACCATGGGATTCAGACCTGGGTCTTTTGCGTGTCAGACCAGTGTTCTACCACATAGCCACGCCAGTGCTTGTAACTACGTCGCAAACGAACCCTAGGTATGCCTGGTATTGGAGAGGGAATCGCGTTAGTATGATTTATAGGACATTTTAGAACAATCAAAGAACAACTAGGAGTCAAATATTGTTAATTAAATAACGACTGGCTCGTCGAATGCTCCACCGCTGAAGCTTCAAAAACTGAAGCTTCGAAGAGGACTCATCGTCGTCATCAGCCACAGCATACAAAATCGCGAAAAATTCCTTGTAAGTCTGTAGTGGGTACCCCGTTTCTTCGAAAAATAACGAAGGGTGGCTAGGTACTTGACTTTTCCATTCTTTTTTTTTCTTGTTTGCTCTCTTTTTATGTGGTTTTACTTACATTAGTCATATTATAACACAAATTCATTACGCACAGTCAAAATGCTCACAGAGAAACTGCACTACGCTTTCTTGGCCAATCCCTCTGAGTGGGTATGAGCCATCAGTCCAGGGAAACAAACAAACAAACCCTGAAAATGCTCGGGCAGCAGTTACACAAATAGTGTTTAAAAAGGTTCTGACAGCTTTCCCCGTGACTGTGCTGCGCGTTGTGCACAGATCTGGCAGTTTTTTTTGTCAGCTGAAAAAGGAGATTTTATTGTTATCGCTCTCTGTCTCTAGTTTTTCAATACTGAGTTAGGAAAACTTCATTCACTTCGCAGCCCTCTGCAATAAGCCGTTACCTTTAGTCGGTTAAACGGTATCGCCTATTACTCGCTGCTGAGAACAGTCACCTGTTCTAATCCACTGTTTGGAAGCAAGAAATTGGACTAGTGCCTGGAATAGTCCGGAAGGTTATTCCCTAGCGTTGCGACATCATAGATACCTTACACCCTATGGACTGCAATTCACGCAGCACATGAGTGATTAAGAAAGTGTCAAATATGTGACCATCAAGCAGTCTTCAAGTAGTCGAGGCTGTGCAGATAATTGAGTTGTTCTCTGGACAATACCGCAGTTGCTTAAAAGAGAAATATATATATTACTCCTCAGATATAAAGCTGACTGTCGGCATCAACACGAGTGATACACGAAATTAGCACGTGATGGAGAAACAATATCATGCCACAAGAACCTAGCCAAGAGAATAATTATGACGTCATCATAACATCTCTGTGGCGTTCGTAGTAGGATATTTAATGATAACGTTAAAACATTAGACTGTCGCTTGGTAAAAAGTGTGCCGATAATTTAGGCTCTGCAAAACTAAAGGAGGTGCAGATACCTTTTGGAGGCCCGCGAGAGGGGGGAGGTTCAATAGATCGACTGAAAACGAAAAAAGGAGAAGTTGATAGCTTGCGCCTCCTAGGCAAACGCATAGCAGATCTTGTGAGCTTTTCCTGCTCGTAGTCAAACATAGATATTACAACTTCCGCCCAGTCATATTAAACGGAGTCAATGAAGAACGTTTTAATGCCTGGCCGGTCACTACGCAAAAACAGCGGCTAAGTAATATTCTAATTTTTCAGTAATACGGTCGGTGCTGGGTGGGCACTGGAAGCCTCAATGTATCACTGCGTTGCATATCGACATATTAACATCGTGAAATGAAATCGTGTGAATGGAATTTAAGGGTAGTATCAGGCGGAAGTCGTGGTAGGCGGCCATTGTGTCAGTCCAGGTGGAGTAAGTCTCACACATTAGCGCTCCCGGAATGACACTCCGCAAGTGCAAAATATTGGGTTAGCAAACCTGTTTGTGTAAAACTGGTAAAATATTTACTCATCACAATCAGCGGACAAAAAAACATGAAAACACAAGGAAGTGCATGGAACAAGTGCTGTCTAACAAGTGAAAGTTTAATGGAAAATACGTGTCACATACCAGGTGTTTAAAGTTAAGCTTTATATTTTAAAAAAATTAGGAGCCCGAAGGCACGTGAGAACCACTTGTGTAAGTAAATCAAACGACCAGGTGGAAAGAAAGTTAGATGCTAATTATCACTGTAAGCAGCCCAGTTAAATAAAATTTAATAACTGACTTTTTACTGGCTGCGGCAAGTTGGCATGTTTATATTTTTAAAAAAAACATGTAGGCAGCGGTGTTTGTACAAAGTTTCGGTTGGGATATATTCTCTAGTACGTTTTTGCTCCGAGATATCCGGCTTCATACTTTATTTGTCTTTCGCATGATTAGGCACTTTTCCCTTCAGATTACCTAGGCTCGTATCACCAAATATTTTTGCCCACTGCTGTTTTTTATCCGAAGAACTTACGCCACGGAGATGCGATGCTGACGCTTTACTGGCACTGTGGTGTGAATAGCGTTCATGGCTAAATCTGTAAATAATATGAGACTGGCTGAGTGGCAAGCTATTCCGTATGTTGTTCCAGTTAGACCGACCGGATGGGTTGATGCTTTTCGTTCAGCGAAGTCACTTTTACCCTGAACTTCTGAAACAGTGCTGCCGGCACTGCTCTGGGAGTTTAGCTGACGGTGACGGAAATACAGGCGAGCCACCTCAGCAGGGAGAAGCGCCGCTAGAGCGAGGGCGCGAGATAAATCTATATACGCTCGCACTCCGACAATACGCCGCGTTCAGCATAAATTTTGTCTGTGGTGCAGACCGCTGCCCGAGGTGTTTCTCCGGTGATGGCTCCCAGGAGTAGTGTAAATGCCACCATTTCTTTAATGTTTTTATGCTTTTTTACATCTAGCTTGTCTTTTTATTCGGTTTAAAGCAACACCTGGCTATCCACCTATATATAAAGCTAAATGAGGCTATCCATCTATATATTAGCGAATTGGCCCCAGGGTATGAACAAAAACAAAAGGCTATTTAGTAGTAATTATGGCAAATGGAAAGCGAAACTGGCAATTGTGTTCCACATTTTTGCTTGACATTCTGAAACCACCCATCTGAGCCTGTACAAAAATTAGTAAAAAAGCTAACTCACATGCGATTGGAAAAAAACTGTCTATATTGTTTCATATAAAAGCTAAAAAGAATGTGCAAGAGAGAAGGTATTAAATGGGAAACGTAATGATGCGAAGGGGAGATTGTAAAAAGAAAGTATTGCGTCCGAAATACGCAAACAATGATAAAAGTGATGAACATCTTCTTGTGGTAGAAGGAAATGCAGGATGAAGGGGATGGTTGTCCCGGTCGTGCGCGGGAAAAGGGGCTCGCTTAGATAAGCCATAAACTACGGCGCAGCGAAACGTCTCGAGCATGCTCCGGAAGGAAACGCGAAGGATAGATAGGCTGAGACGATATGATAGAAAGAGCTGTGCGCGGCCAAATCGTTCAGGGGTGTCCTAATCCCGGGAAAGAAGCCCTCCCTGGCGGATATTATACGCGGGCATCGGAACGTCCGGTGGCGTGTGGTGGCTCGCTGCAAGCCTAGATTGAAACCCGCCTTCCCGCTTTCCTTGGAGTCCTTATTCCTCGTTTTCACTCCGCATTCGTTTTCTCGCTTCGCTAATCAAAATGGCTGCCCTGATATTTTCGGCATCCTCTTTATTTCCTGGCGACATATACTTTGAGGGACGCCATTTCGATAGCAGCGCTCATTCGACTGCGATAATGCAGCCCAAGGTGCCATCGCGAACCCTCTATATCATACAATGGCACTTTCAGGACTTTCAATCTCGTCTCCGCGAAAGCCGTATTGATTATGGCAACGGCTTTTTTCCCTGCCGTTATCACTGCTGTGCGAGTCGCTTCTTCCCGTCTTTTCTCGTCTATTCCTAGCCTTTCCATTCTTAGGCGTATACTATCCCGCAGTAATGGGTTTTGCTGTGTCCCGCATAACACAGGTTCGTCTTGAAATATGTTGGCAGAAAGGAGAGAGATGTTCGTATTTGGGTTATTTCCGGAAATTCCCCTCGAATATGGTGAAGCTCGTGAATGTTGAGGGGCGGACGTACTTATTTTTCTTCATATTAACAACGATAAAATAGTTGGAGCGACCTTAGTCTTTCACACAGGCGTTTTTGACCCTCGATGAGCAGCCCAAGAGGTACACAAAGGGAAGGAAGAACTCACAAACACATTATTGTCTTTCAAGAGCGCAACTCTAGACATCAAGTGTCTCTGGGTAGTGCGAAGAGGTATTATCTTCGTTCCGAACGGGTACGCACTAGATTCGACCTCTTCAATTTCTACGTCACCCCCCCTCCTCCAATCACCTGTGTCGTACTGTACCACGTGCGATACAAAAACTATGATGAGCTTCTGCTACGTGACTAAAGATAACGTAACATCACGTACCAATTAGTCACTTTATGCTCAAAACACACACTACTAACAAGTAGTCACGTGACAAAGCATTACAAAAACACGTAATAACTAGTCATGTGACTCAAATCACGTAGCAGCCTTCAAGTTACCAAAAAATGACGCAACATCACGTGAATAGTAACGTGGCTTGATCCATAGAACATCACGTAATTAAGGCTGTTTCACATGCCGCGATTGCAGCGAAAAAAAATCGTTCCGTTCGCTCTGTTCGCAACTGCCGCAAATGGCGGTTTCGTTTCACATGGATCGCCAATGGTTCATGATTTTCGCTCTGCGACTGAAGCGGCGAGTTCTTGTCACCCTTCTTTCTGGCAGACACCGCAGAATATTTCGAAGGTAATGTAATGATTTGTGCATTATTATATCATTAAGATTCTATAAACGCTAACGAAGGGCCCGTGCGTTCCGACGTTTAAGAACACTTCTTAATGTAAAATAATTTTAAAGTGTACAGCATCGGCCATTACGTCTACGCTATTTCAATGGCATAGTCGGCCCGGCCCTATTTCGACGGGTCTCTACCAAAAATCGCTCCCGCCGTTGCGACCAGAGCGAAAATTTCCAACATGTTGGAAGCTCGCTGTGGACCGCTGCGGCGGGAGCGAACTAGCCTTTTCTTCACTGTGAGCGAATTCGCGCACTGAAAATTGCTACTTTTTCTGTCATGCGAAAGGGCCTTAACTCGCGCGACTAAACGTCACGCAACTTCAAGCACGCGAGATTAAAAATCACGTGGCATTTTTTTAACGGGACTCAATTTCGGCCGCATTGCTAGAGCTGGTAACGAGCCAAGTTACCACCAGAAATGAGGCAACAGCTAGTCACGTGACTAAAATAACTCACCTTAAAGGTAGTCACGTGACATGTCTAGCCTAACCTAGCCATACCTAGTACAAGTGACAAGAATGGGCATATCCCACGTACTGTGGGAAACAATGATATGCGAAGCACGAATAAGGAAGCTTTATATGTCACTTGAAAATCAGCTCAAAGTTACAAGATGGAGGTAAATTATGCCGTACATGACTTCGTGTCATGATTATCATGATTGGATATGTGGTTTACCTTCGTCATATTTTCATATGACGAGATACCAAATTTTGTATATGTGGAGCTACTTCGTCATCCATTGACGTCACGTAACACCGAATTTGGTATATGTGGAGCTAGCGAAACGGCCGTGAGCGGATCATGAAGGGCGCAATATACGCAAGGTTGACGCGCGCACATGCTGGGGACAGCGACGCTACGTTCGCAAAACGTGAGCATTCTACAGTATGACGCAATGCGCGTCCAGCGTCCGTCGGCACGGCATCACTATAGCGCGGAATGACAGCAACCGGCGCGAAATGCGACATGCTGCATTTCACGCTGATGCCATTGGGTAACCTTACTATATGCCAATGCGTTACCTAAACAACACTACGTATCCTTCTTTTCGTGACGAAGGGATGCCGGACGCGCTGAAACGTGCATGCGTCGAAGCAACGTAGCGCGGCTCGCGTCTGCGAGTATATGGCAGAACCGGCGCCTGGCGGGGCAACGCCAGTGCGACGCAACGAAACGAACGCCGGTGCGCATGCGCGCTGGGTCACGTCAAACGTATTGACGCCTATATTGTGGCATATAGTCATGTTCCCACATGACACACATCTCATGATTATCATGTTTGCACCAGTCGCATCGCTTCGTCATCCATTGATGTCACATAATACCGAATTTGGTACATTTGAAGCTAGTGAAACGGCTGCGAGTGCATCATGAGCGTAGCATGTAGTCACGTTGTTACATGACACGCATCTCATGCTTATCATGTTTGCACCAGTATCATACCTTCGACATCCAGTCACATACCGTAATACCAAATTTGGTATAAGTGAAGCTAGCGAAGCGGCCGTGAGCGCAACATGAGCATTGCATGTAGTCATGTTGCTACATGACACGCGTGTCATGATTTTCATGTTAGGGTCTGTTGCTTGTGTTGGCCATGCAATCATGCCATACCATACCAGTTATGAAACATGTAATGTGAACTAAACCAGCGCAAGAGCAACAGGACCATGAAATGTAAATCATGATATTTATGACATATATCATGATTTTCACGTTTTGACTAGTCATATATGCTCAACATACAGTCATGTTATGCCATACTAAGTTTGATATTGATACAATAATTGAAACGGCTAGGAGAGCTAAAAGTCGTAGGCGGCTAGAAGTCGCCGAAGTTCGAAGACGCTCGAAGTCGCCGAAGTTCACTAAGAAATGCTTTGCATGTAAAAACTGAAGCTGAATTCCAATGAAAGATCCAGATCAAGTTTTTCTGCTCTACTCAGAGCAATCACAATCCAATGGCAGATTGAGAGCGACCGCAGATCCCCGATTGCTCCATCAAGTAAGAATTTTGGCTCTGCCTAAATCAGTGGATTTGCGCCGAAGTAAGTGACGTATTCTGTGCGCCCGTCTTTCATCCAATCACCGATGAATGTCCGGAAAACGCTTTGCACTCCCTCACACCCTCTCGTGCTCCTTTGCTAGATTTCCGCTCACCAACAGCTCCCGTATAGACACGCGCGTTCCGATCGTAGATTTGGCGAGAGCAATCCCACTCGAATCTCCACGCTCCATTCGCAATCCGGCTCAGCGCTCGCGATTTTCCATTGGAATCTAAAGTTTGCACCTGAAGCAAAAGCTCGGAATTGCTGAAAAAATTCGGGAAATCACACGCGTACCTTGGGAACTGTTATGCGAAGGATGTGCATGCAAGCTGACTGTGTTGTAAATTTTTTGATTGAGCGAAACGTTACGACTTGTGGGAGTGTACAATTGCACGCAAATACATACTTTAAACAGCTCCATATGTTTAAATCACCGGTTGTTTACTTTTGCGTACTGATGCCAAGAATATATTAGTGACACCAGAAGAAATAAGCTGATATAAAGCACTGCTGCTCGAGAGGATCGTAGCCCTGTACACTGCTGCATAAATCAAGTTCCACGGATGGCACCTAAGCACAAATGACTTTAAACCAACATCACGCCCGTATTATAAAAGTAAATTTGCAATGTCTATAAAATTGGAAAGCCAGCACTGCAACCAAAATTGGCGTTTCTCGAACAATAGGGTCCATTTGAAAGGTAGTTCTGAAACCTGCCAAGGCTTTGTGGTAGAATGTTAAATCTTTGCGCTGAATGCCAGGACACAATTCCTATCGGGACAATGACATTCACTTTGTGCTTTCATCAGGTACACGTTGCCAATGTCCGCTATTTCTTAACGATAAAACGACAAAATTACCAAAGTGTGTTCTCGTCGTTCCTGGATAGATATAAACTGTCAGACACCTGTGGTCAATACCTGTGGTGCATACCCACCCCCGAGTATGTGCCAATTTTTTTTGGACGACATACGTGGTGTGGTATGGTATAGTATGGAGAACTTTATATAACGTCGTACTTGGTGGGATTCTGACATTATTTATGTCGTGACCAGTGAGTTGTATTCGTCAAACCAGGGTAAAAACCCTGCCATACTAATTTTGTTTTAAACCAAGTTAAGAAGGAGATAATGAGAGCACCAACACGTAAGCGGATGAATGGACAGACAGACAGACAGACAGACAGACAGACAGACAGACAGACAGACAGACAGACAGATAGACAGATAGATAGATAGATAGATAGATAGATAGATAGATAGATAGATAGATAGATTAGATGGTTAAAAGACTGACGGTGCGCAAAGAAGTCGCTTTTAAAAACTTAGCTGGGCCGAACGATCGCTCCATTATATATAGTTGGAGCGTTGCAACGCTAGAGCAAGCGGCACACTTTTTTTTTTCTTGCGGAGGTAGAACTGTTGCGCCGATTGATCATGGAAATAACTTTGGCTCGCTTTAATTTTCCGATTCGTGAAGTGAGATTCACTTTCTTTCTGTCTTTAACAATCTTACACATTATCATGTTTCAAACATAGCATTTGTTGAGATTTTTCGTCTAAAGGTAAAAATCAAAGCAAAATAATAAAAGCTCGAATAGCTACAAAAAGGACCAATTTTTTCGAAGCAGGGCCTTGTCTTTTATTGCACACAAAACTTGTTATGAACGTCCTTGCTTCTGAAGCCATACAGAACAAGCGAGCTGCATCAGGCATCTCCAGCTGGGCGTAAAATCCTACAAAGGCGTGTCTGGAAACAATGCCGAAGCCACTCTGGAGAGAAAGACCTTGTCACCAAGGGCCCGCTATTGTTCACCGTAGACGAGCAGCCGTGGCACGGAATAGACATCTATCGATTTATTGGGCGCGGACTTGTCCTTCCTTTCCTTCCTGTAGGCCAAAGGCGCCAATTTCGTGTCGACGTCATCGACCCACAATCTGTGAGACGAACTTTCGAATAACAGCTCAGTCTGCAAACGAAGGCTTTGGAAATCTAGGCGCCCCTCGAAACTTGTACGCACCCCGAATCTCCATAGCAGTTGTCTCTGGCGGCCAAAGTTTCGCCGCCATGTTGATACATGGGAAGTTGGCTGAAAATCGTGTGAGCGTGTCGTCGCGCAGGTCAAAAATGAATTCATGCTTAGATGGTACTTATTCGCCGATTTAAGCTTGTGCGGGAAGGTATGCACATGCATAATGTACTATTGTAGTTGAGAGAAACGCAAATGGTGAAGAATTTAGGTGCCACTAAGCTAATTTGCATTGATGTAGCTTAGATAGTTACAAAAATCCAATAGATTTACCCATTATGCATTCAAGGATCTCTGTAGAATATTTTTAATGCCACCAAGGTCAGAGTGCGATTGAAAATTGGGGGACCCTTAAGCTTCACCTTTAAGAGTTGAACGCGATAGCAAAATCCGGCCCCTATTGCGCCCTTCTACCGCTAAGTGCATACTTATTCATCTGTTTGGTTGCATACACACACACACGCACACAAACACGCACACAGTAGATTGGAACAGCGCGCTCTATTATTGCCGAATGGGCTCGTTATCGTCGTGACACCTGTCAAACAAGATGCGTTAAAGAGACGATGAAACACTTTTTCAAGAAACCATGGAATTACTTCACTAGAAGTGTTTATTGCCTCACGAAATCAACGCCGCAAAAATTTTAGGAATCCGTCCAGTACGAATGGAGTAACAAAGGTTTGTCAAATGCTGCAATTGCATTATCCCTTCTCTCGTCCCAACGAAAGCACTGGAAGCTAAGCGGAGAGGGCTGGCAGGGCAAAGAAACTACCGCGTCTCGTCACCTTGAGAACTTATTTTTCTTCGAATGCGCGGCTTTGTCAGTGTGATCGTGTGCACACGCGTGGACAAGTAGCGGCATCCCGCGGCTATCTTGGTAACCTGATTTTTCGGGCACAGACGCACTGACGCTTTTGACGAAAACCCGGCAGCGGGTTTTCTGCGACACGAGCTCTTTAACACTAGAGAGTTTTAGTACTGCGTACACTGCGTACGTGGTGGCGTTGCGTACGTAAGAGCGCCACGTTCTACGTAGTGCGCATGCGCAGACCGCTACGCGCACGTATCGCATTACGTACGCAGCCGCTACGTACGCACGCATGAGATGCGTGCGTGCGTACGTATGATCTGATCGCACCGCTCTCGAACAAGTTCGCGACAGCGCGAGACTTCGTTTTGCATCGAAGGCAAGCACCGACCGGCTCTGTGGCTTAAATAATGGCCATAATCTGGCTATAACACTTGGATTGGCTCACATTGGCTGTCAACAACTCGTGCTTCTATTTTGATCTACCAGATGGCGCAACACGCTTCTCGCTTGTTACGTACGCGGGTACTACCGCGCACTAAAAGCTGATTAGTGGGAAACGACGCCACGTAACGCAAGGCGCTTGAGTGATGCGTAAGTAGCACCATTTCGCAGTACTAAAACTCTCTATTATCGCGTTAAAACGCCGCACCACGCTGTTTGCATTTTTAAGGAGCCAAGCTCATTAGAACGGCACCCGTTTGTCCCTCGTAGCTATTGTAATGTGTAACAAGTATAAGATTTTGACCTCCAAGGTGGTGCTGGTCGGAGATTCTTCTGTGCGTTGTTGAACAATTAAAGATGGTGCTTAATGTACATGCCAATGACTGCTAAGGGGGAGTGTGGCCAGGAGCATTCGGCTTTTAGTTAATGCGCACGCTGCGATCCCCATTAGCAGCCATTGACATGTACACTGAGCACCATCTGACAAGAAAGGGTTGCTACGTTATACTCGCTGGGTGTAACCTCCTTAGTTTTAGAAAGGCTTAGCGAGTGTTGAGCCACAGTGCTATAAATACAATCAACTAGTATATACCATGAGCTCGAGGTGGCTAAAGATGGGAAGTAGATACGAAACGCAAGCCGTAAGAAAGTAAAAGCCGAATTCTCCTGTCTCTCATTTCCCATTAGCAGCCATTGGCATGTACACTGAGCACTATCTGACAGGAAAAGGTTGCTACGTTATACTCGCTGGGTGTAACCTTTTCGGTTTTAGAAAGGTTTATCAAGCGTTGGGCCGCAGTGCCATGAATACAGTTAGCTAGTATATACCATGAACTCGAGGTGGTTAAAAATGGGAAGTAGACCCGAAGCGCAAGCCGTAAGAAAGTGTTGTGTGCCAGCTCTCATTTAGTCCTTGGAATGTCTGCTGGATGGCGGTGCTTCTATATGGGGAATATCTGATGAAAAGTAGCGAGATGGTGGTACTTGGAGTGTTGAATCGATGGACGAATGGACACACTGATGGACGCATGAACGGACGCAGGGGCGGATGCATGGACGAACGCAGGGACAGACGCACGAACAGACACACGCACGGACGGGAGGATGGACGCATGGACGGTCACATAGACGGACGCATGGACGGACAGAAGCAAGAACGAATGGACGGACGAATGCTTCACCCCACTCTCCATCATTCACTCCGTCAATATGCTGCCATTTTTCTTCATTTCACCTGTAGGCTGACCTAAATACGCAGCTTATTGTTCCTTGCGAACCAACAGGCTGAAAAGAAATTGTAAGAAAAAAAAGCAATTTCTCTCATATCAACAGAATACTCGTTCGAAATTCTGAAATCCCTTCACTTGCCACAAGAAGACGCACGCTTGACATGCTAGAAGACGCGCAAACAGAAATTGTGGGTGTTGACAACACCTTACAATTCGCATACAAAACGCCATGATGTCATTGATTTTGACAGTGTCTGCTAGGTGCTACGTATAGTGTCTGATGAACACAAAGTTAAGAGGCCATGTTATCATACCACGTTTTTATAAAAAATTCGTGAAGCCAATTTTCCCAAAATATGAAAAATTGTAGTGGCTAAGAACGTGTATTTTCTCGGGATGCTTTCATGCTACTAGTCCAGGGTTATGATACTGGTGCTATATAGCCTAAAGAATGATAGCGGGAAGCGACGTGCGCCACTGTGCTACCAGCCAAAGTCTCTTGCATAGGTGACCAGACGACACACAAATCTTGAATATAAATAGGTGCACTGCTTCTTTACAAATTCGGCCAAGTTAATAATACCTGCATGCTGTTTTCGAATGTGTAATAAGAATATATTAATGTATCTCATCTTTTCTTAAAGGCCACAAAAGCAGCCTTACCGTCAATATACAATCCAATGCGTGCGAAATCCCCCACTTAAAATGGTAACTCATTTAGAAATGCCTTAGAAAAAGAGGTACCCAGTGGGCCATGCCACCACTGCTATTCAAGTTAAGTACGCCGGCTTCAGCTACTCGCCAAGTAATTGACGCACATGACACTCAAGATCTCCATGTTAAGTACCAACTCAATTTCTCAGATCAGCGCCGTTAAGACAGTTCTGAGAAATATTTTTACTTGTATATGCCTCTTATTGAGACCTAGCACAAGACCCTCTCGCTAGTAATTTCTCTGGTGCCTCAGAAACCAAAGTATCTTTTTTTAAGACAGGCATTGAAAACACTACCGCATAATGCCTAAAGTATGCATTTAAATTTAACGACTGCGGTGGGAACACCGCAGTCGTTGCCGACGTTAGTGTTCTAAGATATCTCGAGGGGTGTGGGGAACCTGCAGTAACAAACGGCTATCTGGACGAGAGACGGTTGCTCGGTGAGTAATAGTTCGTGCTCAACTGTCTGCTGTATTGGTACCCGTTTCCATTACATGTCCGCGGCAGCATATGATGTAGTGTTCCTGGTCTAGTGTTGCACCTAGGCGGCGGGCGACGCACGCAGGTACATGGCCGTTAGTGAAATATCAACAGGCTAATTGAGAGTCCGTGAGGATGTAAGAATGCTGTCCCATAACGTCTTCGGTTTTGATGGCGAGTGCTAACAGCGAGGGCTTCCGCGGTGTCCGCTGAGTTCGTCTTAGCTGAAACACAGGTGAATAAACCCGGGCTGCACGCCGAACTAACAGTAGCCAATGAAAAGCCATGGGTACCGCAGCGGGCTGCGTCCGTAATAGAGCGTGTCTGGGTCCGTTCCGGACTGTTTGGTGAGCTGCCGGGCTCTGGCGTTGGGACGCGTTCGGTGGTACAACGGATTCATGTTTTTCGGTATAGGAGCGATATGGATTTGGGCACGGATATGAGCGAAAAGGTGCAGCAGTTCCTCGTCACTATATTGGGACCTATGCAGGATATCTTAAGCCACATAATATTTCCCTACCAGTGGGTGAGAGGCTAATTCTTTCTCGCTGCGAGATGAGGACCACGGCCCTAAGCTCCTCGAATGTGTTGTAGATCCCCAAGGCAAGAAGCCAATCTGTGGATGTTCCCATTGGTAGGCTGAGGGCAGCCTTAAAGGCTGGTACGAATGAGGGTATCCAATTGTTAAATTTCAGTCTTACTGAGCTCTTGGTAAGAAGACCATACGTTATTCTGTTAATTACGAAGGCTTGAATTATACGAATTGTGTCTACCTCTCCAAAGCGTTTACGGTTATACGTCACTATGTGTACCATGCGTGCAGTGTGTTTAAAAGAAGTGCGAAGAGATTCTGAGGCTGTTGTGCACGTGCCTATTTTCCTGTACCCATAGACCAAGGATACGTGTACGTGCTACATCTCGTATGGAATGGTCACCTAATTTCAGTGCAAATGGTGCTTTACTTCGGTAACTCCTACCATGCAACCGAATGTATTCTGATTTTTTTGGGTAGCAACTGATACCACAGCTCCCCGCAAAGAGATGCACTGGCTGAGCTGCTTCTTAGAGAGTAGTTTCCTTGTGACAGAGAGAGCCTCGGGTCGCCCAAAGGATTATATCATCGGCATTCAGGGCGCATCCCAAGTCTGGTATAGACTCCAGTTGTCGTGCAAGGTGGGTCATTCCAATATTAAAGAGTAAAGGAGATAATATGGCCCCTTGGGGCGTTCCTCTATTGGCAATTTGAAAAACAGATGATCTAATGTCTCTTAAGCCTAATGTTGCAGTCCGATCGGTGAGGAAAGACTGGATATAGCAGTATATTTTTCCCCACAGTTGTAAGAGCTGAGCTCCTGCAAGATGAGGTTGTGGCCTGCCGTCGGAGAACACTGTCGAGTACAACAGCAGGGCTATTTCTGGAGCCGCCAAGGCGATCAGCTGTCGTGATTCAGTCACCTAGGTCGGGTCTATCCAGACTTCTTAAGCTGCATACAAATGTATGTTGACAGCCCTATTTAGCAGCACGAATACCAATTTACATCCCCGTTTCCATTTCATAGATTTCCGCTGGAGAGCTATCACGTTTAATATTCAGAAGTCGTCTGACAAGTGCAATCTAGTTTAGGTTAAAGTGTTGTCGGGTAGTTACTGGCATTGAAAAATAAATTTACTCATAGTAGAGGTCAAACATTAGTTGAAATAAAAATTAAAATCTATTGCTTGCGTTTAGTGAAACATTCTGGGCAGATGGGGCCCATGATGTACTTGATCGAACATACCACAACCGTGCATTCTTTCTAGGTGGTGACTGGGATGCGCTTCAGCAGCTTGAGAAACACAAAGTCAGGCCATGAAATACAAATTAGCACTCGAATTTCATCATGGGGTTGCACCTGACAGACACATAGCGACTCCGTTATGCCCAAGTTATCTTTAGCGCTACACGACGCTTTGTACGCTGTCTCGGAAGATTACACCAAAAAAGATAGAAAAGCGGATCAAGACACGAAAGTCATACAGGTCACCTGCTTTGACTTCTCTTGGCTAAAAGTTCAAGCACCATGAGTATTCTTAACTTAAATCAGAACCATAGTTTAAGGTAAGGAGTTGTAAAACAGCAATAACTAGCTAGATATATAAAGCTATTTGCTCTAATCGAGACCACGTTCCAACTCTAGCTGAGACCGTGCTCAAACCACGAATACAGCTCAACAGGTTCTTTAGCAAAAAAGAAAATTGAAGAAGGTGGTCGGGATTGAACTTAAAAAAAGTAAGACATGCATGCGAGAACAGAAGCGGAAAAAGGAAGCATTTTTGTTGTGTTTTATTCTATTTTTTCCGTGTCTAGATACCCTACCTTCTTTCACGTGCCGCAGGCTTCACTAATTTTCTTTGACGTGAACCTCTGCATGCGTATTCGTGTATTTCAAGAAAGCTGTTTTACATGCAATACTAAGGTTTTTGAAGAACTTATTTTGCTCGTGGGCAAAGCTCGATGAAGTCGCACACAAGCTCATGTAAAAGAGCAACAGCACCTCGGGCTATTGAGACATGAAAAACGACTCACACAGCAGAAACCCTATCATAGTATCAGAACTACGCTTAGCGTCAGGAGATAGAAGCTCATTTCTAAGAGTGTATACCATGTTGGCTGCCTGGCTTGAAAGAGTACGCTATTAATCTCTGCTATCTTTCTTAAGTTGCTCTTGAGGAACGAAGATAAATTGAGTTGTGCCTGCACATCCCGAACGGAAAAAAAGTGAAACTGCCAGTGCAAAATTTCTCGTTTTTTGTTTCACGTTCAGAGAAGGGTCCACTTGCCACTCTTCTTGTTCCTATTTTTTGACTTGTTCATTTTTGTTTTTGGTTCTAAATTCGACGACCTGCCAGTAACATTGAGAAAATAATGATGAAATATCTCCTCCGAGTGTATGCTTGGCAAATACTGTTTACTATTACGAGGCAAAGCGTATTCATTTTTAAAACCAAGCATGCGCCTTTAAAGTCTTTGGTACCGGCTTGTGCCAAGTTCTCCCTAAGGGGGGGGGGGGGTCGAAGTTTTACCGTAACGCTTTCCTCGCTGTTTCTGATCACTTCCAACAGATGCCTTTACTATAAAAAAGGGCAGTGTTCCCCTCATCGTTTTTTTTTTCATATTAGTCTGCCTATGCGCAGCGTTAAGACGCCTCACATCTGGCAGATTGTTGTCTTCTTTCGCAGCCGAGGTTTCTTAACGGGCAACATACCAGTGCCCCACATACCAGTGCCCCCGTAAACTTAACATAGCTTCTAAGCATTCCAGTGCAAAAAAAATAACCCCGCTATGGCTGCCACCCACTTGTCATTATTGTGTGATGCAGGCGCAACCATATTAGGCCGATCTTGCTGTTCTCCACGGCATCACGATCAAGAACACTGAGTACAAGAGTGGTTCACTTCATATATATGGTCCAACTTCTGGGAAGCATCGCATAATGTTAGACCCAGCTCACTGCTCGACGCTCTTCCCATAGCGTGATTGCAGCACTGGAGCAGAATCTTCCGATTCGCTAGCCCTTCGCCAGGCCGTAGCGTGACTATTTTTGCTCCAGACCTCACCTGTCCCCACACGCCTATAGTCCGCTCCGATAGCCGCTTTGCCAGTAGTGCTACTGCACGAAAACATGCAGTCGCAACCGGGTTCACGGCCTGTTGCATTTGCTTTGCTGCGCAGATTATTACTGGGCTTTGACGCACGCGAAGTTACATAAAGGAGTCGAGTTTAAAGATAAAAAAAAACAGACCTCAAGACCACCGAGGCATCATCTGATCTAAATTCGGCAACCATACGAATGATCCCGTTCGCTCCCAACACGCCAACAGACCAACATACAAAAGAGGCGGGTTCGTTTGCCAGTCCGGCAACCACCGAGCCGACCTGTGTATGTCCTCGTTTGGTACAGTATGTGAAGAGTAACAAAGTGCCATTAGTACTTTACCAAAGGACTATAGACTCCCACTTTCATTCCGCTTAGGTTGATTTGTGTAGCGACGTCGAGGGCTACCATTATCCTAGCCCCAGCGCAACACGAGCGCTTCTTGTCAACTGACCGCTCATGGTGACGCAAATCTATGTTGCTGTTGGTATCATTACGCCATTGCAAACAATTTACAATACATAAGCGGCTGTTTAACCTATGTGTGTGCGTATATTTGTACATATAATGAGCGCCACTTCATAACGTCTCACTAATAAAGAAATAAAAACACAATGTCTTTGCATAAGCATGCTTCATATAACATCAATTCCCAAGGTAAGTGGTATTTGCCGAATTGATTTTTCTCTGTTTTCGGTTATTTTCGTGTGATTAGGGGATATTTTGTTTCATTTTCTGTATATTACTTCTGCAAATCTGCTATCTTTTCTCTGTTCTTTTCCCGTGATCGTGTGATATTTTATTTCATACAGTTTCCTGTTCATTTCTTGCACTTATCTCATTTGTTTTGCGGTCAAAGAGTCTTGGTCTTTCTGTTCCGGCGTGGAAGTGGCCTTTGACTAGCTAGAGTACATTCTGACCGATCGTAATGTTTTTGATCCAGCCATCGGCTTTTTCTTGTGATCACTGTGTGCTGATTCAAGTGCAGCGTGTCTAACTGCAGGCTCTGCCTTTCACAGACACCTCATCGTTCAGTAAATTTTTTTATATACTGTATCTGAAATTTTACGTCCCAGAACCACAATGTATTTATGACAGAATTCTTCGTAGAGGGCTCCAGAAATTTCGACCACCTGGGGTTCTTCAATGTGCACTAACATCGCACAGTACACGGGCATCTACCATTTCGCATCCATGAAAATGCAACCGTCGTAGCTGGGATCAAGCGCGCGACCTTCAGGTCGGCAGCCAAGCACCCTAGCCACTGCTCCACCTGGCCGGACCATTGTTCCGTAGATCTGTGTCTAACTAGGAACGCTGGCGTTTCTCTGTCCCTTCACTGGTTTACGAACGTGGCTGGCTAGGCCAGACGATTCACCATTTCGGCGAAGCTGGTGATCCCGGACATGGGTGCGTTGACGTTCCAAACTTGCAGACTTCGCGACGTAAGTGCATCAAACAGGGCACCTGCGTGACGCCAACGTGGGACTAGAGGCTGTGTTACATGGCCTCAAGACATGAGACGATGTCGGGCCGAGCCCTTGACCTGCTGGGCAGAGACACAGAGAACTTCACTGATAATTGTCCAGCGAACCTGCTCTGAAGGTAAAACAATATTCGATAATTCCAGCGACTACTGGTTGCGCAGCGGAAGGTTGAAATGACGGGCGAGACGGTGATGCCGCGAGCGTTTACGTCTGCGTCACAGAGCGTGAAGACGCGTTCATTAGCCCATGACTTCTGAGATACCAAACTGCGTCGCAGTTTTGTCACCGTGTGACAGCTTCAGAGCACGGCTACATGGCGCCGCCTGTGTCGCTGGAATGACCGAATACAGAGACGCGTCAGAAGGAAGCGTACATGCTATTTACGCAACTAGGGTTCCGGATGCAGTTATTTTTTGTCATTATCTGTTCTCTGCCATTCCCTCTATTTTTGCATCTTCAAGCCTTCGCTGGCGGCGTGGGTCATTGGGCCTACAACTTTCCCTCCACACAAAAGAAGGCCACATTTACATGTTATACGCATTTGCCAATATGCAAAGGGCTTGGTGCCACATCTTGAATAGGTGCATGGCACATCGAAAATGTGCCTGTGCCCTCTTAGTGCCTTATTTGCAGAATCTTATTTCGTAAAACTCTCCGTTGAAGAAAAAAAAACAATTCACACACGAACTTGTTTCACCCACAGAAATGTCTTCGAGTGCAGAAGCTCATTATTTCGCTTCGAGCGTTGTCCCGACGAATTTTATTTTATCAGCTACATCAGCAAAACTTGTGAAATGCACGCTAAACAACTTAGTGCCAAATGCGTTCACGCATCGCGACTGTGGTTGCACGGAGGTATTCAGACGTATGCAAATTTCTCGTAAAATGTAGTGGAGGTGGAAGAAGAAGTGAATAGAAGAAGCCCGTAGCTTCATTGCGCTCTCTTAATTCAGTTATTATATTGAGTTCAGGATCTTTTTACAGTGTGTGCGGTGGGTGGACTGTCTCCAGAGTAGCAGCTAAACATCGGTGAGTCGGAGTTTCACTACGCATCGCGATCAGAATAGCCCCTTAGCGGGCCTGTGCCTCATACCTGGCAAAGCCCGGGTATGGGGGACAATGAGATGCCGCTAGCGCCAAGCAGAGCACCACTTATCCATCCCGCTCGACTTCAAGTTGCTGCAGGCTCAGCAACAATAGCGACGTCCCATACAGAGAACAGCGAGGCCTCGCAGTGCAAGAAGAGGCGTACAGAGGAGGAAGAAGAGGTTGATACGAAGACGCTACAACGACGTACTCCCTTAATGACATGACACAGATGGATACAGAAGCACCCAAGGAAGACGAGGGAGCTTACACGGTGGTCACCCATCACAAGAACCGAGCTACGGGGATACCGGTGGTGTTCAGACCAATCGCTGCCGAGGACTCCATCTGGAAGGTGAATCCCAATCGCATAGGATCTGAGATAATCTCTACTATCAATGAGAAAATGAAATCATCAAGAATCAACAGAGACGGAAGTTTTTGTGTTGGAGTACAGTCTTTGTACTCGGCAAACAAGTTGCTGCTTATCAAGAGTCTGGCTGGATTGCCTGTACATGTGATAATACCTCAGTCTTACATGCAGACCTTAGCAAAGATAAGAGATGTTCCCCTCGAATACAGTGATTATGACCTACTGGAATATCTTAAAGATGCTGGCGTAATCTCAGTCACACGACAAAAGAGATGGGTAAGAAATGAAGATGGAAGTGCCACAATGCAGCCCATACGTAATGTAATACTCCAGTTTAGACATGACATGCCATTGCTAAAAAGAGTTGTAATACTCCAGTTTAGACATGACATGCCATTGCCAAAAATAGTTGTTGGACATCTATAATAAAAGTCGGCAAGAAGAAAAAAGTTCCGGAAAGTTCGAAGATATCAAAAGTAGTACCGTTGCTAAAGCCAGGGAAGAGCCCTATGCAGTTGGACTCGTTTAGGCCGGTTAGTTTGACAAGTTGTTTTTCAAAAGTGATGAAAAAAATGATCAATGAACGAATTTTATGGTGGCAAGACATAAAAAACTACTACCAGAAAGCATAGCCGGCTTCAGAAGAGGTAGTTGCACAATGGACTGCATTCTGGATTTGGTCACGGATGTGGAAAACCAACGAACGCAAAGAAACATCACTGTCGCTGTATTCCTTGATGTCCACCGAGCATACGACACAGTGAGTCACGTTCACGTTCTGGAAGGCCTGGCGTTACAGGGATTCAAGGGCAAGATACTGCGTTGGATCGCTGACTTCCTGAAGCACCGGAAAATGTTTGTAGTTACGCAGGAGGGCCCAACGTCAGAACATGTCGTCAACCAAGGAGTGCCACAAGGCAGCGTACTAAGCCCTACCCTCTTTAATGCAGTCATGGCGCAGCTCCCGTATAATCTTCCACCTAACATCAGATGTTCAGATATGCTGATGATATAAGTATATGAACGTCTGGTCTATCGTTTTCGGGTGTACAACAAACTCTACAAGAAGGATTGGATTATGTAGACCATTTTCTAAAAAAAGAGGTATGGCACTGAGTCTGGCTAAAACAGCCATACTTCCGTTTACATGAAAGAGACCCGGAAATTTCCAGATTATTCTGCAAAATCAGCCTATTCAAATGGTCAAAAGTCATAAATTCTTGGGAGTAATTTTAGACCGGAGACTAACATGGTCGCCTCATGTCCAGTCCCTGAAACAAAAAGTGAATCAGGCCATTCGAATCCTCCGGCATCTCTGCGGGACCAAATGGGGTGGTACTACAGAGTCGTTATTAGCCCTACATGTTGCCTGGATACGCCCCATCGTAACTTACTCACTGCCTCTGCTGCATGGACTCCCAGCCTTCACCGAAAGGAGACTTCACTTGTTATTGGCAAGAAGCTTGAGGGTATGTCTGCGTTTATCACGGTCTACTTCCAGTGCTTTAGTGTATGCGGAGGCTCGAGAGCCACCTTTGGCAGTACTCCGAACTAATGAAACATCTCGAAAATTATTTAGAATTTTCACGCGATATAAAAGTCATTTTTTATCTGGTACATTAACACAAAGGACGGCAACGAGACTACAGGATACTATATCATCATTTGAAGCAGTAGTACCAGAATTTAAACAATGGAAACCTTCAAAACCACCTTGGACGCTGTCACTTCTCAACGTTATCCGTGAAATAGACGGCATAGAGAAGAAAGCAGATATGGCACCTCTAGTAGCGGCACAGTTGGTACTTCTTCAGCTTCATGTAATGCATAATGAAAAAACAAAGATATATACAGACGGATCATGCACAGAAGAAGCGTCAGCCTGTGCGGTCTTTATACCCGAAATTCAGAAAAAGAAGATGTAAAAATTATCGCACAAATCTTCATGGACGACAGCAGAATTGGTGGCGATCTTTGAAGCAGTTAAGCTTATCTGCGAGAACCCGAGCCTCGAAAATGGGTGATATGCAATGATAGCTAACCTGCTCTTCAGCTAATCAGAAATGTGAGATCACCTTACAAAAATGGTGAAATAGCACAATGTATCGCAGAAACTGTGGAACATGCCTCAGCGCAGGGTCACAAAATCGTATTCCAATGGATACCCAGCCACATTGGAATAAAGGGAATTGAAGATGCTGATAGTCTCGCGAAGAAAGCATTGAAAGAAGGAGGGGATTGCACAATCCCTATGTCTGGGGCGGATATTCGACATTTTATATCTCAAGGAGCTAACCATTGTTCGATGTAGAAGTGGATTGAGAGCCCTAAATCAATGGAAATGGTACTTTATGAAGTTGATCCACATAGAAAATTTTCCATAGCGACAGACCTCCCACGACACCTAGAGACATTGATTCACTGACTTAGATTGGAAGTAGCATACACATACAGCTTCCTGCACAAGATACATCGATCCAACTCACCGGAATGTCATTGTGGTCATGCAGAAGAAAATGTTCGCCATATTCTTTTGGAGTGCGTTATATACGCGAATGAAAGAGGAAAATTGAAGAACAAATTAGCAAGTTTGGAAGGATGGCCCCTCACAATAAAGAAACTACTTGGACCATGGCCTGAGATGCATCTCCAGAAAAAGGCAATAATCTTCCTGACAGACTTTTTAGTGGAGACCGGACTGGACAAGCGCCTATGACTGACAGCCAGAGATGGGTCTTATGTAAAATATGGTCATGTATATACTGACATTAGATTAGTAAGGTGTGCGTGTAAGTAGTTTATGACTGTGTGAACTGGGTGAAAAAAACTGTGTATTGGCATGTTATTTGAACTGGTTTCAGTGTCATATTATGTGTTGCTTTTCTGTATTGTTAATTTTTGGGTGCCGTTCTGTATTAATATTTTATTTTTCACTGCAGAACTTTGTGATATGAAGTAGCCGAGGCAATAGGCACATTAACCTCTCCACAGCAAAACAGTTAAAACAGAGCATAACAGAACAGAACAGTAGTGGTTCTTGAAAATGAAGAGCGAAATCAGCGCGACTGCGCACTGTGTGCTCTTGTTTGATTCTGGAAGAGCATACCCTTACTTTTCTTTATACAACAAGTGAATGAAGCGCGATTTCGCGCATTCTTTGATGCATTGTTACAGACGTTCTTATCACTATTTAGTTGATGATCCTGATCTGTCTATTACTGCTTAACATCTGACAAACACGAAAACCCTAGAGTAAGGCCACGATTATCAGCGGTGCTCGTAAATGGAGCAACAACGAGACATTCCTTATGCTAGTTAAATAATTGAACGTTAATATGACTGGGTTTTACAGTGTGGCTGTCTACGGCTAGGGGAAGCAGAAATTTGTGTATTTAGAAAAAAGTGTTTAACAATTCAGAGGATTTAGTACTGTACTATAGGGGAGAAGAAAGCTGTCCCTGAAAGGAATTCGTCTAACTTGTGTATGTAAGAACTCCTAATGCCAACATACCACAAACGTTAGGTAGCCCCCAGTACTAACTACTGATACACTAAAGTAGAAAAAAAAGCTGGTAGCATTGCCGAACAAGGGCAAAAGTAATGAAGGAAAAAGGCGTGTCATTTTCTCCATCATTAGTGACGTAGTTCTCTTGGTCAGAAACACAAATACTTTGATGAATATTTGCAATATCACCAGCGATAAACACCGGGCCCTCACGTTTCAGTTTTGCTCATAAACTTTCTGTATGGAGGAGACCTACTCAATCAGTGTCATGGTCTAAAACGTATCAGCTGTGCGCCCTACAGTTCTGATTCAATTAAATTCAAGATGGCCACAGAAGTGCAGGTGTACCTGCTGACAATTTCTTGTACATGAATGACCGATGTCGATACATAGCGTATTTTTGTTTCGTTAGATTTTCGTTGGGTTCTCCCCCCCCCCCCCCCCAAAAAAAAAACAAGCATGGCATGGGCAACTACTTCTTCATAGGAACCAGTATAAAAGACAAGAAAACGTTTACTCACAGATGGAATAAATGTTTACTCTAGAATAGTATAAGAGAGCCTGTCAATTTTTATTGGTGTATCACCGCTATTTAGCCTTTAATTGTGTATGTCCCAACGTTGACGCTTGGTGGTACTACCACTTCCTTATGCTGATGACTGAAGGCAATAAACAATGATTAAACAAACGTTCAGGGTAGCTATAGGTGGAATTCACCTCGGGGCAATCTTAGTGTAGTGATTAATTTTGCACTCCGCATACTTTCCAATAGAATGATCAAAGCTGTGGGTCAGCCGACGTAGTGAAAATTTAAGTCTGGTGTTCACTCTAGCGAAAGTGATTGTGCCCCAAGCAATCATGTTTTTCTACGTGCAAGTTCGTAAGCGCAATTAAGCCCAAAGCTTCAACTAGATTCATAGAACGTAGCAGCAGTATGAAATAATTGAGTAAACTCGACTTTCGCGCCAACAGATAGAATATAAGTTCAAATTGTCTTTTATTTGCGCGCACAACAACGCAGTAACCTTGACTTTTCAGTAAAGGTTCGTGGACAAACCCACTAGTCAAGCATCCAAAGATTTTTGGCTGCCAGTCGTTCATCCGTCACAAAACTTCTTGTCTGCACCAGGTAGTCCTATGTGTCTCAAGGTTACGCATTCCGGATGAGTACGATGTCAGGTGCAGCTTCCTCGCACATAAAAACGAATGGGTGAGCGCACACTGCACAGCGCCACATTGTCCGTGTATCGCTGTTTCGTATCGCTTTCCTATTTCCCGGCGTACACGCTCAAGCGAGCCGAGCTCACATCCCCCATGTGTGCTGCAGCTTCCCAAATGATAAGTCTCGCACCTTCCACAGACAGACAAGATTAAAACAATAGCGATGTGCCTGCAGTAACTTGTAGACAGTGGACAGGCAATGGTCGAATGAATGCACCTGTACAAATCATTGGCCTAAAAAATGGAGGCCACGTGTGTACTAGCCCAGCTGGTGCGATTCTCACAACCGCACCTTCCAATCTGACGTCACGTGAATACAGACAATAGTGGTTAAGGGTGAGAGTGCAATCAGAGAAAGCGGCATGGCAGCCGGAAGAGCTTCAATGATCGAACGTACAACTTCGGTTAAGGCTGTCATCCTGGGGCATGCTGAAGGGTAAAAAAAGAAATCACAGCATATCCACGGAGTACATGATTACGAGTGGGGCCAAGCATTCATCCGCCCGTTCGTTCCTCTGTGCGACTGTTCGTGCGACTGTACGCCCATCTATGCGTCCGTGCGTCCATCTGTGCGTCCCTCCGTCTGTTCATGCGTCCGTCCGTCCGTGCATTTGTCTGTCTGTCTGTCTGTCCATCCGTGCGTCTGTCCATTTGTCCGTCCATCTAGTGAACACTCCAGTACCACTATCTCGTATCTTTTCGTCGTATATGCTTGATATAGAAGTACCACCATCCAGCAGACATTCCAAAGAACGAAAGGAGAGGTGGCACTGCCAGACTAGAAGAGTGACACGCGCGCACTCTCTAAAGGGGTACGCTTCGTGTCTAGTTCCCATCTTTCACCACCGCGAATTCATGGCACTGCGACCCGATCCTCGCTAAACCTTGCTAAAACCAAAGAAGTTACGCCCAACGAGTTTAACGAGGCAACCTATTCTGATCAGAGAGTGCGTAAAGTGCGTCCTTCGATTATTGTTTTTTTTTAGAAAGCATCAAATTCAAGGCAAATTTTATTGTAGATTAGCTCACCGATGCTCGTCTCTGTGCGATATTCAATCAGAAACAACTATATTTTTATTTGTGATTAACGTACGTGGGTTTTCTCTTCAATTCAAAAGAGTACATGCGTGCCACTCTTCTAGTTCGGTCGTGGAGGTGGCTACGTCCCACTACGACGAATAGCATTACATACATCGCGGAAGCATGGCGCGCTGCTTATAGAGCTTCGCCCCTAAAACCAAGGCCCGACTGGAGGGAAAGAAGACACGGGTTTTGTCTCATCAGTAGGCCGGCCACGATTATAATCGGGGCGTGCGTAGCCATGGAACGCGGTGTTTTAGTCAGGCGAATCATGCACATGTCGCCGAGCTAATATTGGTATGAATGGAATCTATCAGGGAGGCTGGCCCGGCTGTTGGGGTAAGGTCGCCACCTCGCGGTGTGTTCAGCTTGTAATAAATACAAAGTATTTCTTAGGAAACATCCGTCCGTCCGTCCGTCCATCCGTCCGTCCGTCCGCCCGCCCCTCCATCCATCGAACCATCCGTCCATCCGTCCGTCCGTCCGTCCGTCCATCCATCCATCCATATATCCAGATGGATGGATGGATAGATGGATTGAATAACAAGAAGAGCCATTTCTAGCTTAGCACTGTGGTCGACGATGGATGGTGCACAACTAGACTACACGGACAGGCAGTTTGGCACGTGCTCGCGTGGTCAGCATGGTTTCCTAAGAAATGCCTTGCATTTATTACAAGCTGAACACACCGCAAGGTGACGACGAGTGCTCGTCTCCTTGTCCCTTTGTCGTCGCTTTGTTCTCGCGCCATATCTACCGTCATGTATGAAGTGCATAAGTTAGTATCATAAGAAGAAAATCAAAATGTATTGGCCTCAAGGACGCACCGTGACGCCACCTACGTGATGACGTCACTCATAAGATGCCGGGTTGTGTTGTCTGCTAGAACACATTTCTTGCGCTTTTGCTGTGGACACGGTGCGTGTTTCCCTTTGTTTTGAAGGTCAGTGCTTAAAAGAAGCGGTAAGACCTGGTAATACGGGCAAGGAAACTACAAATTGGTGGCCCCGGTGGCACTCTCGTGTCTAATTTGCCTCGCAAAATTGCGACTAACAACCGGTGCAGCCATGTGAGACGACGCAAGCGGTGTCACGGAAGCTGCCGTATACACTACGCCGAGGCAAGATAGCAGCGCTGGCCTCTCTAGCGGAGGCCCTCGCGGCCAATAGCATGAATGATATGATTTACATTTCATGGTCTTACTGCTCTTCCAGTGGTTTCGTAAACAGGACATAAAGCACGACTGGCATGGTAGGACATCGCTGCATGACGAACATAAGTGAGAGACCCTAACAAGATAATCGTGTCATGCGTGTGAAGTAAGTATATGACAACATACCACGCTTATGATGCGCTCGCGGCCATTTCGCTAGCTTGACTTATACCAAATTTGGTATTACGTGACGTGAATTGACGACGAAGGCAAATAACGCGTGCAAACATGATAATCATGACATAAAAGCCTCGTACAGCACAATTTACGTGCGCCTCGTAACATTGCTGTGCTTTTAATGTGACATCAACTTTCCATATTAGTGCTTCGCATATCATCACCTCCCATTGTACGTTGGATCTGCCAATTTTTTCAAGTCAGCAATGTATTCGTAGATATAATACCAGCGTTGTAAGAGGTTAAGGAAATGTGGGGCAGAAACCATCTAGCGATGATTGTGACAATCTGCTACTTGCTATTCTCCGCACGGAATTCCGACACGCTCCTATTGCGTTCATTTTTCGTCCTTGCGATGAGAGAATCGGTTTATAGCGTTAACAGTTATAAGAAACTTTTACATTGACATCATGTCTCCGATATTTATATATGCAACTACATAAAACTCGCAAAAGAAATTAAATCTGAAAGAACAATTTTCGAAGTTCACCAGTGGTATTCCAACCTCTGACCGCTCGCTCCGCTGCCAACCGCATTGGACAATTCTGGCACGTGCCACTTGTTCATCTATTTGGTTGCAGACGGCTAGCGTTCATTTGCTAGTGGTACACAGATCTTGGAGGCACTTCGTGCTCAATACCAACCAGCAGGTGTTGGGAGAAGCGGTCATTAAAGGGGCAGTAAAACCGCCAACGAACGGTAGCGTGCCGCTCTCCATGCCTTCTCTCTGGCTGTGCTCCAATTCTTAGACAGCACGTAGATAGTGTACGCAGGCTTCTTAGAAGACAGCACCGAGCCAATGCTATCCGAAAATTCGAAGAGGTCTAGACGGAACGATGGTAGCTTTGGCGCGAGAACAAAATGACGACAAAGGGACAAGTTCTGTTCTCGCGCTATACCTATCGTCATGTCACACCAAGTAGCCCGAACTGTCACACTTCTAAGTAACTTAAGTCCAGACGGCTTTTACACGACGAGGCACACGTCGCATTGAGAAGAGCGAGCCGAAATAAACAATCTTAATGGCTGTTTTTCCTGGCTTATATTTGAGTTAAAATATAAAAGTGGGTACGGACACCACCACAGGTATCCGCACCCATTATCACGAAATGCGAAGGAAAACTAAACAAATAAAAACACCAAGCAAACAAAGAGATTTGTAACTGGGTCCCCTGCCTGCTAGCCCAGTATTCTACCACTGAGCTACGCCAGTGCTTGGACCTACGTGGCAAACTCACCATAGGCAGGCTTCGTGTCGAGGAAGAAATTGCACTATTACGCGTAAGAAAGTGTTTACAACAGCAAAGTTACAGCCTGGCGTCGCACAATGTGAATTACGTCATGAATGGGGCGTCGAATGCTACAACCCATTACATTAGCTCTAGGCATAATTCTTCGTTGTTGTCCGCCACTGCACCGATAAAAAAAAACTTCGCAAAATTCTTTGTAACTGTGTCGTGGGCATTACGCTTTACCAAAAAATGACGAAAGATGAAATAGTGGGCATGCGCCACGGGAAACAGGTGAACAAGAAAAACACCACCTGCGCAAAAATTGTCATGATAGTTTGCGTAGTGGGTACCCTAGAGATGTGCTTGCAGCAGTTACCCAAATAGTGTTTAAAAAGGTTCTGAAAGGCCGCTCTTCCAGCCTTCGCTGTGACTGTGTGGCGTGTTTCGCGCAGCCATCGCAGTTTTTTTTTACTTTCATTGATATAGTTTACTCCCTTTGTATCCAACAGACAAAACACGTTCATCTACTCAATATATTATATTTTTTATTACATTCTTGCGTGAAAAACATTGTGTTCGTTCACAGCTCTAATGTCTATCTTTGCAATAACGTTCATTAACGAGCTTCCGCTGATTCGCGCCTAAATACGACAGTGGGAAGTAAGTGTGCGCCACTGGCTAAGTGGTATTCAAGGTGAAAAAATAGCGGAGCAGAAGGAAACTAGTTTGAATATGCTAAGCAGGGCGTAAGGATCTTATAAGAGGTCCTTAGGTACTACCAGAGCGTGTGATTTGACGGGTGGGAAAGCACTTGCTTTCTGAGTTGAGTACTTAGTCTGGAGCCTCAATGTGTTCTACACAAACGCTTCTACTAGACCTGCCCCACACGGCTTTGCACGGTCAAAGCAGTCGAACCATGAATTTAATCTTATTAGCAACGGGGGATGGCGACTGAGTGCAGATTCATTTGCATCCAGTGCCGCAACGTTTAAGTGTTCATGGTGCGTCTTGAATTGAGCGTTTCGGCTTTCATGCGCTCAACCGGCGTTGCTCCAGTTTAGTCTTGAGAATAAATGACAGAAGGTGAGCGTCATTGTGCCTAGCTATGGCTAATTATAAATTCAAAAGGGTACATGATTATCTACCGTGGAACATGACAATAACACGGCGCTATACTTTAAGTTGTGGGATGGGGAGCATCTTCGTTTGTTAGCTGCAAGCCCCAAATCTCGTCATTTGCATGATGGGTTTGAGTCGCTGCTATTGGCCACCAACGCTGCTTCATTTACATAGACAGCACACGTAGCTTTGTACAGAGCACGCTTTCATAGGGCAGTCTTGTTAGAAGCAGCCATGGGCTTTGACGCACCTACGCATTTCGCTGCCGAGAACTTCCCTGCAAACATAGAAGCTTGAACAAACTTTGCATGACGGAAGTCTCAGCTATGCCATTTTATATCGAAGATGAGGCTACGAAAACGTGTATCTTCACCAAACGCCTGCTATATCGTTTAGATAGATAGATAGATAGATAGATAAATAGATAGATAGATAGATAGATAGATAGATAGATAAATAGATAACTATATAAATAGATAGATAGATAGATGGATAGATAAATAGATAGATAGATAGATAACTATTTAAATAGATAGATAGATAGATAGATAGATAGATAGATAGATAGATAGATAGATAGATAGATAGATAGATAGATAGATAGATAGATAGATAGATAGATAGATAGATAGATAGATAGATAGATAGATAGATAGATAGATAGATAGATAGATAGATAGATAGAGAAGCCGGCCGCTGACCAGATCATAGTTATAGTATCACTATGTTTAAGACGGTCTCCTATCAGTAAACCCCTTATAAACTTTATGTGTTAGTGAACAGCGAGTAATAGTGATTTATTTTTACTCCAACAAAACATTGTATGTAATTAAAACGCCAACGTGTTGATGTGACGTTATATTGCAGCCACAGATGATGATTTTTGTCAAGTATACTTGATATCAAGGCTGAATTCGAGTGTCTATGCAAAAGAAACGCCATCGTCTGTCGCGGTCATACAGCGAGGGACGGCAAACCGTGACACAAAGGGCTTTCTTGCTTCGATGAGAGTTCGTCACGCAATATATCGTCCCAGTCATTCGCCTGCGAAAGCTCCAATGTATACTCTACCAGAAAAGTTTACGGAGAACGCGAGAGCGTGGCCAAAAGCAGCACCACAGTGTCCGAAACGCATCCCTCCCTAATTTAAGGCATGCCTGTTTTGCGACTGGGTACAAACGGAAAGGATTTGGTATAAAAAGCTCTGACTTTTCACTTTCTAACGCGACCACGTTTTGGCATCTGCGTCTACTTGCTTCTATCTCGAGAGCAGATTATCAGCATAACTGTTATCAGTCGCAATCTTTATCACAAATTGGTGTCAATCCAACGAAACACCGTTCAAGGCATGCTGTGATGGCGTTGATCCGGCTATGAAAATATAAAAGGGACGTTCGTATTGAGAATACGTGCTTCGTGAGATAAGTGTGAACTAACAATGCGCTACGTGGTAATAGAAATCAGAAGCCCAGTGAATAACAAGAAGAGCCATTTCCAGCTCAGCACCGTGGTTCACGATGGATGGTGCACAACTAGACTACACGGACAGGCAGTTTGGCACGTGCTTGCGTGGTCAGCAAACTTTTGTGGTAAACTGCAGGTTATGTTCTCAAGGCGCTAGGTGTAATAGAACAGTGTCTATCTACCTTGAATGGACCATGGTGCGACTACTCAGTTACGAGGAGCGCGCTTATTTATTACAGCTAGCATGGGACCAATTGACCAGCATTCCACAGCCGGAGAAGACAATCTAAAAAAAAAATAAACGGACACACGCAACACCCGATACGACATCATCCGACAACGTTGCTGGGAGGAAGACGTAAGTGCTAACCACTAACTGCGAAGAGCATCACGTTGCGTATGGGGAAAAAATGGAATTCCTCGTGTCTTCAAAAACGAGGCTCCAGCCTCAACGAAGGGGCAATGAGTCGCGAAACATTGCACTAGTGGTTCCAAGCATGAGACAAGTGCGAGCTGGGTGGCCTTGGTTTCTCATCATCTTTTTTTGTTATCCCTTTTTTTTTCATTTCCCGTGTCTCTATGTTTTAAATGCTTTTTTAATCTCTGTTTATTTCCATTCTTTTTTTCTCTGTTATTGTAGCTTTCTCTGTCTTTTTTCTTTGAAGGCCCCGTTTGCTCTGTTCTCTCAGTTTGTTTCTTCTTTCTCTCCTCATGTTCCTCTTTCTATTCTGTTTCACTCTTTCTCGTTGCCCAATCAGCTGTGGTGTTAAAAAAGTCATGGCATATATACGAAGTGATTGATGATGAGTAGGCGAAACAGTAGTATTTTTCGGTCTTACCGTAAATGACCCGTGACATTGATCACTCACGCATGTAAATGAGTGGCAAAGTGATGTTAAATTATATAAAATGATTATTGGTCACAAATTGCATGTTGTTTTGAGTTGGAAATTCCATGTTGCCTTCATTATTATTGCTTTGTGGTATCGGATCTAATCTAAAGTTGGCAAAGCCGAGGTATGTGCTCATTCTCTTGGTGGTCTTTAGTTGTTTGCAGTTACACTAAATGCTAGGAGCACATGCGCTGTGTGATGTCAGTGCAGGTGTAAGAACACTGCATGGTGAAAATGTTCGTACCTGTCTACTACAGTGTCTGTCATAAACATAGCCTTGTTTGTGGAGGCAACACTCAAGATGATGATGATGATGATGATGATGTATAGGTAGTAGTAGTAGTAGTAGTAGTAGTAGTAGTAGTAGTAGTAGTAGTAGTAGTAGTAGTAGTAGTAGTAGTAGTAGCAGCAGCAGCAGCACCAGCAGCAGTGGTAGTGGGTACAGTAGCAGCAGCAGCAATAGTAGGAGCAGGAGTAGCATTACCAGCGGCAGTAGCAGTAGATGCCGCAGCAGTAGCAGAAGTAGTAGTAGTAGTATTCAGGAATCATCGGTCAGCGGTCCCAGGGGTTCACAAGATTTTCATTTTTTTATTGGCATGATGAAAAATATAAGAGGCTCGTGCGTGGCATGAACTACAATATGTTTCGTTAAAATTAAAGAAGCGTCCATGCACATGGCGCGTAGATTGCTTTCGGGAAGTCACAAGGCAGCGTATTAAGAGAAGTATTGTATGAGAGAACACCTCGCGAAACTCGTCTTTTGAACGATGGTTCACTGGATTGGAACGACCTTCCCAGAAGCATCACCACTATAGTATGGAAGAAGGAAGGTGCTTACTACGTGCCCCTTGCTGCCGCGAACTCTGAGCGGTGGTGCACGGTCGAGACTGTTCACGAAAAGAAAACACCGATGAATAAAGAAACCCTTAGGGCGCGCAGTGCAACACAGGCTGAGGAGGTCACAATAGGCCTTGCTGCATCTCGCATAAATTTCAGATACATCTCTGCGGATTAGCGAAGAATGTGTCAAAACAACGTTGATGAACAATGCCCAAATGCATAACGGACGTAGACCTTCACCCGACAAGTACTATGTAGGCTCGGGACCAGAAAGATTGGGCGAAATGAAGCTGTAAATACTGTTGCCTGAGTGCTCATGGGCGAGCATCTTATGTCAACCTGAATAAGACAGACGGAGGAGGTTACAGTCTCTTTCATGGAGAAATTCTAGAAAGTTAAAGGAGAAAACATTGCCACTATTCTTTCCTCTTTAGGCATTGAAGAAAGGAAATCAGTTCCAGACCAATATCATGCTGCGTGTCGCAATAGTAGACCATTTCGACTCTATAGTCGCATGAAAGTGCCAGCACTGTGGGGAGGGGCTGGACACCTACAACATGATGCAAGTCTCTGAAAAGAATTCAGCATTCACTCTTCAACCGAACCATTTGTAGAACGACAGGGAGGCGACCCGGCTCTGTTGCTTAAATCTTCAGGCTCCCCTGGGCTTGATAAAGGGAACCATGGTCGTGTCTTCAACCATTGAAGCCCGGGAACTGGGACTCATCCTTGTCTGCAGAAACCTCTATTGAAATTCACATTTTTTTTTGTTAATCAATCATTATAAAAACCACCACCATCACCATTGAAGACCAACTTTTTAATGTACACCACACTAATACTGAGCATTTCAAGCCTAACAACGTGCGTCTGTTTTTCTCTTTGTTGTTTCCTACTTGCTATTACTTGTTCTGCATCTTCACTTCTCCCTACAATGCTAGAGACCTGGAGAATATCGATCAATGAAATGATATAAAATATGAATAAAATAAGCTCTATTCTTTGTGCGCGTATAAAACTGTTTTACCACCAGAAAGCGATGTCGAGTAGGTTAACTTCGATGCAGGAATATAGACAGAAATTCTTAGTTACCATGTTAAAGACCACGGAAAAAGGCTATAGTATCGAAAAAAAAAAACGAGGCTCATCAATTTCTTTCACATTAATAACCTGGTAGGTTTCCTTCACCAGTCAGTCTGAGCTGCTTTTAGTCTGAAAACACAAAAAATACCGCGTGGAATAGAAAATAATTCAAGCAGCGAAAAATGGAAGGTTTCTTCTCGTATTCTTGAATCTTTTTTGAGTTCAGCAAGCTGGTTGCCAGAAAACAGCGTGAAAATGTCGCGCGTATGCAAAATGAAATTTATTCCGAGGTGCATGACTAAAGGAAAAAAGGATCAGCGAGAAATTGCGACAGTGTGATCGCGAGAGAGGAACGCTACTTTCTGCGTAGTCACCCACCATTTATCTTTCCCTACGAAAAGAAAGAAAGTTAGGTTACGGCAAAAAACGTTTTCGATCCAGACTCTTTCACTTTTTTTTTCTCGAACGACACTTTGATCCGGTATCGACTTTCCCCCAGCCATGGCAAAGCTTGTGCAACCAACAGAACTGGTCTTCTGTCGATAAGTATAGCGCAAAAAATTCAATCGAAGAACGGATATTTCAAAGCGAAGAGGATATACAGGCGTAATGTTCCAGCCGCCTATCTTCTGCCATTTGTCACGGACTAAGACGTACAGAGAGACAAGAGAAAGAAAAATTTGTGGAGCCTCGGAATGGGCAGATAGCATCAGAGAGTACGTTTACGAAGTGTCGTCGACGCCTGAAGATGTGCCTACGAAGGGCAATGTAGTAGAGGCTCGTTTCGGCAACGCAGTTGAAAATCTGGGTCGTGGAGTAGCTGTAACGCAAACGATTAGCATTGCGTGCACACGTTTCATATAGTTACGCGTTAGACTAAAGTGAAGTTTCTTGAAAAAAAAGTTTGCAGATCCCACGAATAGTGGGAATCGATGATATGCGAAGCAAGAATGAGAAATGTTGATATGTCACTTTAAAATCAGAACAACGTTACAAGGTGCAGGTAAATGATTCCGTACATGGCTTCCGTTTCATATTATTATGTTTAGATGTGTCGTTTACGTTCGCATCTTATTCACGTCACGTGATACCAAGTTAAATATACGTGGAGCAAGCGAAATGGCCACGAGCACTTTATGAGCGTGGTACGTTGTCATGTTTTTACATAAGATGTGGGTCAGGATTACTATGTTTGCACCAGTCGCATACATTGTCACCATCGACGTCACGTAACACCACATTTGGTATATGTGGAGCTAGCCAAATGGCCGCGAGCTAATCATGAAGGGCCATATATACTCCAATGTAGTGTTGACGCGCGCGAACGCTGGGCACAGCAATGCTACGTTAGAAAACGGGAGCACTTTATACGCCTTTTCATAGGGAGAGAAAAAAAACACCACCATGATGGACTGTGCGCGGGAGTACAAAGGCTAAGGGCACAGCGTTGTCAGTGCATTTTCGAGGGGACGCGTCAATTTGCACAGCCCAAGGAGGGCTATGGCGGCGCCCAGGGAGACGTTTATGAAGAGGTGAATAGTCTGACGCCAGGCGCGACCAGCGTCCGTCGGCGCGGCCCAACGGCAACCGGCGCGAAATGCGACATGCTGCATTTCAGGCTGATTCGTTACCCACACAACACTGCGTATCCATCATTTCGTGAAGGAGGGACGCCGGACGCGCTGAAACGCGCATGCGTCAAAGCAACGCAGCACGGCGTGCGCCTGCGAGTATATGGCAGGACCGGCGTCTGGCATGGCAACGCCGGCGGGACGCGACGAAATGAACGCCGGTGAGAACATCACCGCGTCACATCGAAATGCATTGGCACCTTGACTGTGGCATGTGTCATGTTCTCACATTACACGCATCTCATTATTATCATGTTTGCACCAGTCACAGACCTTCGCCATCTATTGGCGTCACGTAATACCAAATTTCCCACATGTAAAGCTAGCGAAACAGCCGGGAGCGCACCATCAGTGTGGCATGTAGTCATGTTGTCACATGACACGGATGTAGTGATTATTATGTTTGGATGTGTCATTTACTAATGTCATCCGTTCGCATCGCGTAATACCGAGTTTGGTACATTTGAAGCTAGCGAAACGGCTGTGAGCACATCATGAGCGTAGCATGCAGTCTTGTTGGTACATGACACGCATCTCATGTTATTATGTTTGCACCAGTATCATACCTTCGTCATTCATTCGCGTCCCGTAATACGAAGTTTGGCATAAGTGAAGCTAGCGAAACAGATGCGAGCGCATGATGAGCGTGGCATGTAGTCATGTTGTTACATGATACGCATGTTTTGATTTTCGTGTTAGGGTCTCTCACTTGTGTTCGCCATGCAATCAAGCCATACCATACCAGCTTTGCAACATTCCATGTGAACGAAACTACCGCAAGAACTGCAGAACCACGAAATGTAAATCATGACATTCACGACATGTCATAATTTTCATCTTTTGACTAGTCATATGTGCTCTTCATACTGTCATGTTATGCCATACAAAGTTTGGTATCGATACCATTATTGAAACTGCCGTGAGGGCTAATAGTCGTAGGCCGCTAGATACATATTGATAGATACTCTCAAAGTTGCCAAAGTTCGCAAAGAAATGCTTTGTATTTAAAAAAGGGCGCTTGTGGCATCAGTAAGGCTCTTACCGCAATAACTCTCTCAAATTACAAAAATAATTTACTAACATTCACATTAACATTGGATGCGTTCAATCATGAGTTTAAGCAGTTGCCACAGATTGATTCACTAGTTATTGGTGAGTGTAGGTCTGCCACTGATAGGCAGAATACTGAATAACTGCAATGATACATAACAAAACGTCAAACTTGTGGCCAGATTGTGTAAGAAATTTTTTGCAAATGTAGAAATATTTTATGTCGTATTGTCTGGTATAAAGCACAATACTCTGTTTTTAGCTAGCAGGTGGTTACGCTAGCACTCAACACTGTGTTCAAAGTTTTACGAGAAATATTCTAAAGCATGTTGCGTAAGCATGTGAATACACTCTGACCGAAAATCAAGTAGATTCTCGAGTGCCCGCAGCTTATTACAATACAGATGTACTGCTGCACCACAGAATATTATGGTCTAGTTCTTCTCAGCAGACTCGCACGTGAACTACGACGCAAAAGTGCACATCACAAATATAACAACGATGGTCTGCGCACATATCTGAGCAGAAGGCCATGTCTCTCTCATCGCGATCATTAAGCCCCATAAAATGATTCCGTGACTTCACTGCCGCCATCAGGCATTATGAAAGTGCGGCCGGCAGAGTTCGGGCAGGCGGCCCACCGGTGCGTGCGTCATATTTTGGGATTATGTTTTTGCCTTACGAAAGGGACCCTGTTGCTGTGAGCAGAAGTGTTAGGTGGTAGGTGGTAGAAACATTTATTGCCACTGTGAAGCGTGGGGGCCGAGCCCCCTCATGGCACGTGGGTGCACCCTCGCAGTGAGGAGGCACCCTTACAAAGCAAAGGAAAGCCCTTGAAGTGCGATCCTCTTCATGGCGCACGAGATGATCCGGCGCTGATCGAACGCAGAAGTGCTGGTCATGATGGTCTCCCAGTATGACACTGCCACAGCCGGAGGTGGGGGATGTGGGAAGGTGGGACATGTGAGGAGGATGTGGAGGAAGTCTCCTGGTTTGTCGCAAAGTTTGCATGAAGAGGGGAAATGGTCTGGGTAACGGGCGTTTAGTAATACGGGATATGGAGCAGTTCGAGTTTGTAGGCGTCGCCAATGTGTGGCCTGCGCTATGTTTAGGGATGGGGCTGGGGGTGCGTATATTCTTCGTTGTTCCCGGTAATACGATAGAATATCACGAAAAGAGAGCAAGCGCTCCTCGACCTGTGGAGGGGGCTCCATTTCTCCTGCCCGGAATGTGAGACCTCGGGCTAGAGAATGAGCCTCCTCGTTGCCAAGGAGGCCGGCATGTGCTGGCGTCCAGATCAGGGTTGTGGAGCACTGAGGCTGCCAGAAGCGTAGCAAGCGAGCAGCGCTACATGATATCAGGCCATTGGCGTAGTTAAGAATAGCTGATTTCGAGTCGCTAATGATAGTGGTGGCAGGTGTGGAGATGAGAGCAAGCGCGATGGCTGCCTCTTCTGCCTCTGTGGAGGAATTTGTGACAATTGAGCAAGAAGTTAGGAGATTTGCCTGATTGTCAGCCACCGCAAGGGCCATGCGGGATCTTGACGCATATTCCGCTGCGTCAACGTAGACTACATTCTGGTCCTCGCCATATTGTCTCTGGAGGGCCCGGGCCCTTGCCTTTCTGCGTTTCTCGTCGCGCACAGGATGCATGTTCTTGGGAATGGGCGGTACGTTTAGGTAAGAGCGGAGGTTAGAAGAAAGAGGGACCCTTCCAGGTGATTCTGTTATTGGGGATAAGTCTAATTGGGTCAAAAGAGCGCGGCCACTCACCGAATTAGACAGACGACATATTTGTGCCGTAAAGGTGGCTTCAGCGAGTTCCTCAAATGTATTATGTACACCAAGTTTGAAGAGTCTGTCATTGGATGTGCTTGGGGGAAGGCGTAGAGCTGTTTTTGTGCAACTTCGTAGAAGCGCGTTAATGCGGTCTCTCTCTTTTTGTCGGAGAGGTAGGTATGGGAGGGCATACGTGGTGCGGCTGACGATGTAAGCCTGGGTGAGGCGAAGCGTGTTTCGCTCGCGTAGGCCAGCCCGACGGTTCGCTATGCGACGAATCAGCCGAATGGTCTGCTGAGCATGTGTTTGGAGAGTCCTGATGACTTCTCCATGTGCGCCATGTGAGTAGAGTACTAGCCCTAGCACCCGAATTTTTGAGACAAGTGGGATGGGGTGGGCACCTAGCGTGAGAGAGATAGGGGGAATGGCTGAAGCATGCTGCTTCGGTCGGTAAAGAAAGAGCTCTGATTTGGAAGGGGAGCAGGTAAGGCCACGTTCTCGAACATATGTGTCGATGGTGGTTAGTGCCAACTGTAAGTGTTCTTCTATTTCGGCGTCACTACCACGGTTTGCCCAGACGGTGATGTCGTCGGCATAGAAGCTGAAGTGGATGTCGGGGATCTGACCCAGTTTTTGGGGCAGATGTAGAAGTGCTATGTTAAAAAGAATAGGTGAGAGGACTGCTCCCTGGGGCGTACCACGGGCTCCAAGCGTGATGCCTGGCAGGCTGTGATCGCCAAAGGTAAGTGTTGCTGTGCGGTGGCTGAGGAAGTCGCGGACGTAGTTGTACATCTTTACGCCGACTCCCAGGGTTATAAGGTTCTCTAGAATAGCTGAGTGCGCAACGTTGTCAAATGCCTTTGTTAGATCTACTCCTAAGATAGCTCTGGTATCGCAGGTTTGAGAGTCAAGAATGTGATGTTTTAGTTGTAGGAAAACGTCCTGTGTGGAAAGTCCAGGGCGAAATCCAAACATGCAAGCAGGCAAGAGATTCTTGCCTTCTAGGTACTGGCAGAGCCTGGTTTGGAGTACGTGCTCCATGAGTTTGCCGACACAAGAAGTGAGGGATATGGGCCTGAGGTTAGACGTAAGGAGAGGTTTCCCAGGTTTGGGTATAAAGACAACCTTGGCCTCTTTCCATTGTGGTGGGAGGATGCCCCTTAGCCAGCACTCATTAAAGTATTCAGTAAGCTCGGCAATTGATTGGTCGTCGAGATTACGGAGTGCTTTGTTGTGAATATTGTCCGGACCGGGGGCTGAGGAAGTGTTTAGTTTCTGTAGTTCGGCTTGAACTTCGGCTACTGTAATGGGTTGGTCGAGGAGCTCATTAGGAGGACCTGTATAATCGGGATACAATACGGCAGGGTATGTTGGGAAGTACTGATTTCGAAGTTCCTGTAGTAGTTCTGGTGGAGGTTTATCGCAAGTATGTAGGAGTTTGGTGAGGTTGTGTCTTTGGGTAGTCTTTGACTGAGTTGGGTCAATTAAGTGTCGGAACAAATTCCAAGTCTGAGGCATACTCATATTGCCATCTAATTTGTTGCAAAGCGATTCCCAGTTCTGTCGCGAAAGAGTGGCTGCATGGGTCTCTATCTCTTTGCTCAGGCGGGCCAGGCGACGTCTAAGAGTTCGGTTCCAACGCTGGCTTTGCCAGCGTCGTTCTAGGCTTGTTTTAGCGTCCCATAAATGTAGGAGACGAGAGTCAACTGTGTCGCTTGGGCAGTCCTCTCGTACTAGACGAGTTGCGGATCGGACATCACTCCGGAGTTGTTCTGACCATTCAGTGATGTCCGTGATAGAGGCGTGGGTGCGTGTTGCCCTATAAGTGCGGAAAAAATCCCAGTTGGTAAAAGTGGAACCTCTGAGAACCCTGCGGGGTAGTTGCATATTTAAGAGAATTTCGATAATGTAATGGTCACTACCCAAATTCTCTTGTGTGTTGCACCATGTGGCATGAGGGAGGCGATGTGCGAACGAGAGATCTGGTGTAGTGTCCTTGCAGACACTATTCCCTATGCGTGTCGGAAAGGCAGAATCGGTGAGCAGTGAGAGGCCGGCTTGCTGCGCTGCTAACCACACCCGACGTCCTTTTGGTGTGTCGCGCGGATAACCCCAGGCTGTATGTGGGGCATTGAAATCTCCCACGACGAGTAGGGGGCACTTATTGGCTATGCGTTTCGCGAGCGTAAAGAGGCGCTGGAAGTTGCCCTGTAAGCACTTAGGGCTGCTGTATACATTCAGGATGAAGAGGCTTTTAGCTCTGGCATGTTGCGGCACAAGCTCAATTAAGAGGTGATCAATGTCTTGGACTGCTAAACAGTGGGAGATGGTGGTGATTGAGCGATTAATTAGAAACGCCACCCGAGAGGGTGTAGGGGATGTGGGTGTAATAGAAGTATAGCCGGGTAGGTTAGGGGGTTGGAGGGTTCTTGTAGGGCAAGGATATCGGGTCCCGCAGCGCAAGATAGCAGTTGGTGGACAACATGACGCTTCTGGCCAAAACCTCGGCAGTTCCACTGCCAGAGTGTCAGATTACGGTTTAGAGCTGCCATCATGAGAATTGAGAAGGGGCGTAGCCGCCGCGCAAGGTTGGGAGTCGTTAGTGACGTCAGGGAGTGGATTGTCTTGCCCTTCAGTTGCTTTGGGCTTCTTGCGTTTACTTGGGGTGAGATCCCGTTTTGCAAGGCATGTTGCGAACAAATTGAGCTGTGATTCAAGATTGTTGTAGCGGTCAGTTAATGTTTGAGCTAAAGCATCAAGACGATGATTAAGTGCTGCATTGTCTGTTGTTACACGGATTACCGCATCTTGGAGCGTTGTGCATTCCTGATTGATGCTGGTGATACCTTCCTGCAATTTTGCCTCAAAACGAGCAGTAAAAGACTCAAGCATGGTTGGAATATCGGCTAGTGAGCTGTGTGTTGAGGGACGCGGGGTAATGCCCTGATTTGTGTGCCGAGGAAATGCCGTGTCGATATCTAACTCAAGCGAATCAGAGCAGGATGTCGCGTTGACATGGCTGGGTGGGAAAGACATGCTAGAGGTGTTGGGTGGGTTGTGCGCAGGAGTTTGGGATGTAGTAGGAGTTGGGGTAGGTGGAGTGGCATGGCTTGTGGCGAGAGTACTTATCTGGGTCTCCAGCTTCGCGATGTGTTCTCGAAGGGCAGCGGCTTCAGCTCGGGCTGCTTGAGCTTCTGCTTTGGCTGCCGCTGCCTCCTCCCGAGACTTGGCCAGAGCGTCTTGCAGACTGGAAGTCACTGTTGATGATAGTGCGTTCTTGCAGGGCGAACGGGGAGGGCCCCAATCTTGTTTAAGCGGCTCGGTCCAGGCTTGCTTGGGTTGGCTGAGTTGGCTGGGCTGAGTGGGTCCCGCTGACAACTGGGGGAAGTTGTCCCCGTGTGGAACCGGTTCTTGTCGCTGCGTTTGAGGTTGCTTTGTCGTTTTGCGTGGCTGGTGAAGGTTGCGTCCTTTGCATGAACCAGTGCCGGTAAGATGAGGGCCCTCGCACAGAATGCACTTAGGCGTGCAAGGAGGTTCCTGGGGTGAGTGTTGGCTGCCACAGCGTGGGCAAAGATTAGTCTTGGGGCTTGGGCATACGTCGTGACGATGGCCCGGTAGTCTGCAGTTCGTACAAGCATCCGGACTTCCGCGGTATGGAGTACAGCGGTGAATGGCTCCCATGTATTTAATGGAATGTGGCACCTCATTGGCGTCGAAGGTGATGAGAATGGAGTGCGTCTTCCCCATTCGTCGGGCTGCGAGTATAGAGTATTCAGGATTCCGTTTGACCAGGTCTTCGTACAGCTGGGTTGGCGTCTCGTCGTCAAAGGCGTTTGAGATGACCCCTCTTGTAGCTCCTGGGGGGGGTGCCACGTAAGCCATGCAGGGGTAAGCATGGCCACCAATGGTGAGTGAAGTCAGCGTCTTTAGGAGCTCGGCTGCGGCGGAGTGTGTTGTAGCTGCCGTGAATGTATTATTAGTGGGGTGTATGCGCAGGCAGAAATCATCGGGCAGAGTGGTTTGAAGTGCGGCCTGCACTGCCTTCATGAGTCGAGGCGTTGGGACATCTAGGAGTCGCAGTTGACCTCGCGGACGAACAACGACGCGAATAGCGTTCGGTGGGAGTGGCGGCAGTTGCTTGCTGCGTTTTACAATGATGCGCGTCTCCTTGGTAGCAGGTGGTAGGTGGGTTGGCGTCTTGCCTCTTCCAGTTGCAGCTGCTTCGACGCGCATGGCGTTCGGGTTGGTCTCCTTGACGGTAGCGTTGGGTTGCGAAAGTGGTTTCTGTGAACAGGCTGGTCGAGACGCATAGGCTTTATAGAGAACTGGTGTCCAATTGCCTGCCTGGAGCTCTTCAGCGGAGATGGTGTGGCCCTCAACCGTTACTTCCATAATAACGGGAGGCGTTGCTGCCAGTGTCGACGAAGGAGCGGAGTCTCAGAGAGGCTTAGCTCGGATGCTCAGCGTCTCGGTTCATGAATTGTTGCACACAGAACGTCGGAGCTTGCCCGGAATGGGCGTCGTCTCTGTCTTCCTCAGACCCTTATGTCGCTGTTCGAACAGGCTAGTGACCGCAGGAAAGGTTGGTAAAGAGTAGCACGTACCGTTTGCCGGAGCCGACGTTGCAGGCATCCGCTCACGTTGGCCCCCTAGCGGCGAATCTCCCAGAAGTGTTACTCGCTTGCGTGCTCGGGGGTGCGGCTAGCCTTATTTCCGGGAATGCAGGTTCTTTGCGTGCAACGTGCATACTACATCTCTTTTTATTTCGCACGGCCACGAACAGTTCGTCTAATTTGAAAATCGCTTTGCCTCTGAGTGCTAGCGTTCGCGTAGCGTTTCAACTCGGCAATTCTTGCTTCGACAGATGGCTGCTAACGCGTCACCAAAGATCGTGCATAGATAATGCTCTCTCACAACTTGTAATTGATGCACGAGCTACTCTCACTGCAGTCCTGCTACGGTGGCCTTTTGGTTGTGGCGCTACACTACTAACCCGAAGGTAGCGGGATTTAATCCCGGCAGGCGGTTGTGTTTTGGATGAAGGGGGAAGTGCTCAAGGTCCGTGTACTTAGATTTAGATGCACGTTAAAGAGCCCCTAATGGCCATAATTTTCGGAGCCCTCCACTAAAGCATCTTATAATCATATCGTGGTGTTGGGACGTTAAAGCCCAGATAATCTAATTACTTTCACAGCAGCATTCATATCTGTGGCCCGTGGCAGCGACACACGTACACGGACGACACTGCTCGGGTAACTCGCATGCTATTTGAATGACATGACTGATAAGTGGTAACTAACGTCCCAAAACCGCCACATAATTATGAGAGACGCCGCAGTGAAGGGCTCCGGAAATTTCGACCACCTGGTTTTCTTTAACGTGCACCCAAATATGAGCACACGGGCTTACAGCATTTTCGCCTCCATCGAAAATGCAGCTGCATCAACTGGAATTCCATCCTCCAACCTGCGGGTCAGCAGCCGAACACCTTAGCCACTAGAACACCATTTTGAGTCTCACATCCTATTTGAGCATGAATAATAGGCTCTGGAAGCATCGTTACAGCGTGTACCATAGATTAGCGGTAGTTTGTTGGGTGCGCAATGTAGATCTTGTGATGTTAGCACCATATGTGACCCGGTATACAATGAGTGTTTAGTTGTGAGCAGTAGAAATCAGTTTACCCGCGAGATAATTGAGGTGGAGTGAATTGACAGCTCATGTCACCCATGTGTCTCAAAACCGTCAACTGCTCTTTCTATGACAGAGTTGCCGTTTTTGCGTCATGATATGAATTTTGTGCAGATGGTGCCAATGTGTCATGCCATGATTTTTTTATTTATATATTTGGTTGTACTATCGTAAGCCAGCACTCGTGTATTTTGAGCCTCCTTTTTTGTCCTCGCGTGGCCTTCACCCAGCGAGTCGGAACAGCTGCCTAGCTATTTGAGCGCATGCTTTCTTTTTTTGTACATTTACAAACATTTGTACATATGTTATTGTAACTCTAACTGTAGATAAACAGTCTGAAAATGCGTTAATTGTCAGACATGGCTTGGCTTATAAAGTGCACTTGCAAAATATGACATGCGCAGTATGGGCCTGTCTAGGGCATTTGTTCGTGACGAAGCCTCTAGTTACGTGTTTATTTTTTCGAATGAAAATTATAGCATATGCAAAAAAATAGCAAGAAAAAACTATTATGTCCTTTCTCTTGTCCTGGCAAATTTCGATAGTATTGTGATACGAAGAATTTTCCTTCAAAAATGTCTGCCACGAGCTCTTCCCAGAATCTTTACAGTTAAATCTAGTGCGCTGTAGCTTTGGTTCTATTTTCCGAAGTCGCATTGACGAGTGAGGAATCCAGGGTCAATGAACCTTCACCCGATTGATGGTCTCAGGAGCCAAAACGAAATTAGTCTAATGTTAGATTTTTCGCAGGTTTGTAGGGGCGTTAAGTTTTTCAATGACGTTGTCTACATTTCGATTCTCATTTTCAAACTTGAAGATTCACAATGCTAGCTTTTCTTCAAAAATTAGTACAAGAAAAGTAGCTGCCCTAACGTCTATAGGCTGCTGCTTGAATCTGTTCGCCGTAGACAACAGAGTAGACTTACTTTTTGTAGTTCAGTTGTGAAAAACATCGCCCATTGTGTCGAGTAGCCTTGGTGAAGAAAAGAGCTTGCCTAGTGGGCGTTACTTGAACCAAGCCGGACACGGGGGTGGGCTTTAACGAATAGTCAAGCGAAAAGAACAGCCACCCACTTCTGAGAGCACGTGAACGTGCGTGCACAGTGTCTGCGTTTATAGTCAGATATGGCGGATATTATGCAGGGCACATACAAAACAAGACATGCGCAGTAAGTGCTTGTTTAGAGAACGTGTTGACCGCGAAGCTTTTAGTTACGCTTGCTTCCCCAGCTCGATAAGTTGTACCTCTACCAAGGTATACGTAAAGTGGTAGCGTAAAATTCACTGAAGCCTGTGTGTCCACTAGTTGGCGTCTCGGTGACATCGTCGCCATCTACCTATGAAGGAGACAACTAACAGCAAACAGAAAATAAATAAAATGTGACGTCACGAACGGAAGTGGCGGCGACGTCGTGAAACTGACCCACGTGGCACGAAAATCAAATATTTTTTCATTTGCTGACCTTTTAAATTCCGGCATGAATACGCGATTTTATTGTACTTTATGGCTCGCTAAGTGCATGCGCGAGAGAAAAGGAAGAGCAGGAAAGATTGAGGAAGCAGGCTGCTTTTATTAGTCAAATAGCGCACTTGCGACACAGACAAAAAACTTTGCAGGTTAATAAACTGTGACATCAATTGCACGATACCGCAATAGTTCAATAACTTACGTTGCCGAATCATGGAAAACCACTGCAGCGAGACAGCAGCCTGAGAATACCGCTTTGTCAGCCGTATACTACAGCGACTCGTTGCTTAACGTGTCACAATCACCGTCACCAAAGGCCTTGTGCCAGCGAATGCACTCAGTTGTCACAGGAGCTGCTCTTTACACATTTTGTGAGAGCTAGTTGAGCTCTGAAATGTCGCGCTAGTGAACAACACATAAGCAAGTAAACTACGGAAGGTTTGTAGGCACAAAACCATCACGCAATTATGAGCAATGGCTCGCTGACACGGCAATGTGGCGAATCAAACACAAGAACTGATAGCATATTGCTTTGATACGCCACCCCGCTCCCCAAATTTGAAGCCCTTGAAAGAAAAATGACACAATCAGCCATGTAGTTAAGTGTTGGATAAACTGTAAAATAACTGTATACATATATGTAACGATGACATAAATAAGATTACGACTATTCCAATAAAAATAATTGTATCGAGCTTGTGGTTTTGGTTGTTTGTCCTTTCCTCACCTAGTCGCGCATCAATTTTCGGCGGGTGTCGATGCCAGTGGCAGTAGGTTTTCGACACTTTTGTTCCAAGGTTCGCGACCTATGTAATTTGACCATGCAGTGACTGCGAAGTTATTATCGTTGATTTAACGTCTCAAGACTAGGACATGAATAAGAGGAAAGCCGTAGCAGGAGGCTCCGCAAGTTTCAACCGTCCGGTGTTTTTTTTTGCATCTGCTCATATCGCACAGTAGACGGGCCTCTGGCACTTCGCCTTTTACATGCGAAGCAGTGCTTTGACTAGCCCGTTTATTGATGTGACTAGCCTATGTAACCCGTAAAGCTTGTCTGCTGCAGAAAAATTCACACTGAATCTGAACCTCTCCCCAAATGTTTTCTACCTATGGGAATCCCCCTGTACATACGGAAGGCTTACAAAAGGTGCCCCTTCCTTTTGTTTCACTTGATTTACACCCCGCGCTTCCAACTTCATCGTTTGCAAGATCCTTTCACTCAAGACGCCCCAACTTGCTTTCTGGTAACCTAGACTGCCGGAGGCTCTCAATTTGCCGTGCAAAACTCTCATGCATGCGATGTGGGAAGATTAAAAAGGACGGTTGCGTGAGAAATTGAGGAAGCATCCTGAAGGGAACAGCTCAAAAAATTAGACGAAGAAAGACTGAACAAACAAGTGCTGACCGTTACTGGGGAATTCGATGGTTAATGTGAATGCGTTAAGAATGGCCACGAACACACCAAATATTTGCTGTGATTCTTCATCGATTGAACTGTCAAGCCTGAAGAGCACCAGGAAATCATGCAAGAACCTAATGACCTTCAGTGCACTGTGGCCTGAAAGGGCGTCCTGCAGCTGCCTGTCGAGGTGAGTCAGAAGCAAACCGCTCAAAACGGGGCAAGACAAGAGTCTATACTATACCCTCATTCTGTATATACAGACGACATTCATGTTCGACCAACGTAGAACGGAGGTAGAACCGCAGCAACTCCATGAAGGATGACGTATTGATGCCACACGAATTTCGAAACCGAACGCTTCTATGTTCTACGATGCTCTCGCTGACAGCTTGACACATGTATTCTTGAGGCAGGGAGTAATATAGATCCTTGACATCCGCAGAGAACGCTTTAACTCATGTGTTTCCATGGTTGCCTATGAACAAGTAAACTTCATTTGGTCTTCTAAAAAGGAACAGGTTATTTATGGTTAAGACCGACAGACACCGCTGGAGGTAGAGACCTAGCGACTGCTGCCAACTGCCCTTTTCGCTCACTATGGCTCTGAAAGGGCAGGCTTCCTTGTGCGTCTTTGCAGAGAAGAAAGGCTTCAGAGTCAGAGCCTCAGCTTTTTTATTGATGTAGCAAATTTCTCTAGCCCCTCATGATTGCACAACTGCAGTGACCACTTCTTGACCTTGCGTGCCTGTACGCCTTCGACTAAGCCAAAATCGGCATGGATTGCATCACTCGCCTTGTCTCCTTAAATTGCTGCTGGTATGATGGCAGATTCCCTTTTTTGTCTGATTTAAGCGGCCTTATTGCATATTCGCGTAAAAGCGACACAATCTTGCCTGAGTGAACAAAAATGCGGCTGTTGATTTTCTTCGGAAGCACGTCCACAGTGGCGTTCACGCATCTCTTAAAATCCTCCGACGAAACTCTCGAGGCTCTGTTTTGGCCATTGAAAAGCTGTTCTGTCTTATCTAGCCTTGGATGCTCGCAGAACTTTGGGCCGAGGCTGAGCACCTTTCCCACAGGTTTAGGGAAATCTGGCGTGCCTACTATATAGGTGAATTTTATGCGAAGTTATGGCAGGGCGAATTTTCCGCGGAAGGGTCGCGAGCGCTTTGAGCTACACCAACCTGGTCACCTGGGATGCAGACCTTAATTCTCAGTAATAGCGCTCAAGTTCTCCTCCAGGTGGGGCTTCACGGAAATAGGCGACGCGAAGACAGTTCTTGAAGAACTTTGACTGATTTTATGCCTCATAACGCAAGATGCGGCACAACTGGGAGGCGTGGCCTCGCGAAGGGTTCAAAGGCCCCACGAGGGAAGCTACTTCACGAGGAATGGCGCCATTCTTGATAGAATACGAGTAAATGTGAGCGCGAATCGTAGCTAGGGTGAAAATATCGAAGCACTTAAATGCGTTATGCAGAAACTATATTATTTGTAAATGTAGTTCTGTTGAGCGTGAAAATGTGTGAAAGTTTCAAATGAATAATTTGAAACTTTACACGTAATAATTTGATAAAATAGATGAATAAGACAATAGTGTCATTACTGGCACGAGCTAATTAAACGCAGCTCTTGATCGAAATTATACTTTCGACTATGAATATCAAGGAGAAGTATACGAATGGCTTAATGTTACATCATTTTCGAACCGCAGTTCAAACAGGGCAGAGATCAATTAGCTCATTCAAGCGCCTCTGAATCAAGTGCTTTTTTGCTTTCTGTGCTCCTGCAAATTAGGTTTTTCCGGCCGTGAAAAGCTATTTACAGTGTTGAGGACAACATCAGCTGTGACGCCTGACAGCAGAAAGTGGTGTGACGGTACTGAACGCCGACGTTTCACCGTCCCCGTGGCGGACGAAACCAGCCAGGATGTGCAAGCTTGGCAAGGGCCACCTTTACCAAAGCGTGGCTTCGGAACGGACGAGCATGTGAGTCAACCTGGTTCTACCATGGTTTCTTACATCAGGACACCAACACTCGTTTTGGAGGCGATGAGGAAACCTGAGGACATGTCGAACGAAGGAAGCTCTGCGAAAAAGGTGAGAGTGGAAGAGCATACGGACAACATGCAGGAGGGGACATCGACCTACTCCTTTATTGATGAAGATATTAAATCTGATGAGGAAGCAGATCCTTTCACTCAAGCGACATATAAAAAGAGTAGATTTGAGGGAATGCCTGTGGTGTTCCGACCAATAAAGGAAACGAGAACTTTCTGGAAGGTAAACCCAAACGTTGTAGCCTCGAAATTGTTGCACTTGCTAAAGAGAAAGTGCGTTCTTTCCGAAGGAAGAAAGATGGAAGTTTTTCAGTCACCGTGAGCTCTCTTGCTTCAGCCAAAAGCTTGTTATCTTGTGCGTGCGCAGGTGGCTGGCTTGCTGGTGAAGCCATTCATTCCGGAGTCTTACATGTGAAATGTAGGCAAAATCAGACATGTGCCTCTAGAGTACACAGAAAAACCACTTACAGAATATTTAAGAGAGGCAGGAGTGATGTCGGCGAGACGCCAGACTCGTTACATACGACAAGAAGATGGCACTGTAGCATCGCACCCACAAAGAAGTGTGGTTTTACAATTCAGATATGACAGACCTCTTCCGGAGAAAGTATTCCTTGAATTTAAAAACCATCCAGTTGAGGAATATCTGGGCCAAGCAAGACGCTGCTATAATTGTCAGAGATTCGGACATTTGGCAAAAAAATTGACGAAGAACAAGGCGCTGCAAAATCTGCGCCGAAGACCACCATCACAAGGACTGCAATTTGATAACACAACCTAAGTGTGCCAATTGCAAGGGGCCCCACGCTGCGTCGTTCTCTGGATGCCCACAGAACAAGGCGGCTTCTCTTCAATATCAACATGACATCATCTACGGCCGCACGCAACAGCATGACGCGCCTGAGCCCAACATGAACACCATGAACCCAGCATGGCCTCCTCGACCGCAAGCACCTAAACGCCAGGACCATGTAATGACGTACGCGCAAGCTGTAAGAGGACAACAGAAGCAAGGGCAAAGTGCGGGGACATCAACAAGCCACCAGCAAGCTCGACAAGAGTCTCAGGAGGGACCTCAAGAGAAAAGTAACCACGTGGTTAACATCCGAGAAAGCACTAGCACATTGCATCCAGTATGTGTAACGCAATCTGAAAACTCCTCTGTGTCGATAGCTCATATTGTCATACCAATGTTATTCTCGGCTTTAAAAGCCATACTAGCCGCGATCCCACAGACTAACAACCTTCCTGAGGTCAAAGTCATCTTGTCGATGGAACAGGTAGTGTTACAATTAGCCACAACAGTCACTGCGCAGGCAAAACATGAATATTTGTTATTAAAATGTCGCGATCTTCCAATGTAATGCGAATAGTATTCGCCCTAAGTGTGCAGACTTCCGAAAATTTGTGGCTCAGAGCTCGTTTACAGTGTTATGTATTACAGAGGCCGGGGTAGACATCACTTTTCGGTTATCGAACTACGTTGTGTATATGTCCTCTAGATCTACAGGACCGAGCAGAGCGATGATGTGTGTGAGAAAAGATCTGCCATCAGTACAGTTGAATGCTACATCATCGAATTATCCAGAATATGTAGCATGTGAGGTTAGATTTGGTCGAGTAAATATAACAGTAGTCAGCATTTATCTCCAGCCTTCCACACATATCTCACTTTCTGCATTGACAGCACTTTTCCGGACGTACACGAAAGCTGTGATATATTGCGGAGATTTCAATGCTCACAATGTCATGTGGGGAAGTGCGTACTGCGATCGTCGCGGAAAGGACCTACAAAAAGCAATTCAGGATAGTTCATTATGCTTGTTAAATGACGGTTCAGGGACGTTACAACGGGGTTTCAATTACTCGAGTTGCCTAGACCTCACGCTCTGCTCACATGATATTGCATCTGGGGCGTCATGGCGAACAGACATTGAAACAAGGGGTAGTGATCATTTACCTATCCTAATACAACATCCAAAACTACGCTTTACTAAATATAGGCCCTCAGCAAAGATAACTAACTGGCAAGCATTTCGTTATCACATATCACATCAAGCTGATACTGTTACTGACACTGACAGCTTAGTCTCACTCATAGAAAATAAGTTAAATCAGTGTTCCAAGTTCGTTAAAATTCCTGAAGGTTACGTTGGACTAGACGCTGAATACAAAAGACTTAGGGCCATTCGTCGCAGAGATGAAATAAAATGCAGACGCACGGGTCTACTTGAAGATTACCGCGACTGTCAAAGAACGCATGACCGCATGAGACATCTGGAACGACTAGGAAAAAAGCGCTGTCGGGATTTATGCACTTCGCTAACGACATGTACACCCGAGTCAAAATTATGGAATGTTCTACGCTCTTTAAGTGGGACAGTAACACATCAACAACCATTTAGAGCCTTAGCTTTAGTAAAGAATGTACCGGAAACAACCGTTGTGGACGAATTTTGTCAGCATATTACACGATTTAGTGCAGCCGGACACACGCTTGATTACATTAAGTCTGTTGGGGATATTAAAGCATTGATTACTTTTTCTCTCAATACACATCATGATGACCTAGATCATCCGTTTTCAATGCAAGAATTAAATAATGCTCTTGCAGTGTGCCGACAGAGGACAGCAGCTGGTCCTGATGGGATAACATATGCAGCATTAAAAAAACTGGGTCCTGTGGCCACATATACTTTGTTGAAGATATTTAATAATGCATGGACAACAGAGTACCTTCCACCCTCCTGGAGAGTTGCAAGAGGGGTCCCAATTCTCAAACTCGGAAAAACGCCTTTATCCATAGACTCTTTCCGTCCTGTCAGTCTGACTAGCTGTCTTTGTAAACCTATGGAAAAGATGGTGGACGCTAGACTTCAGTGGTGGGTGGAATGTACGAACGTGCTTCAAGAAATTATGGCAGGTTTTCGTAAACGTCGGTGCACCATGGATGCCATTCGAGACATTGTAACTTATGTAGACCATGAGAGGAGCTGTGGAAGAATCGTCGTTGCAGTATTTTTAGATATAAAGCGAGCATTTGACACAACCAGCCACGCTCATGTACTACACGGTTTAATTCAGTTGGGAATAGTAGGCAGGACACTAAGATGGATTGTAGAATTTCTATGAGACAGAAAACTCTTCATTGACACGGCTGACGGTAAAAGTAAAGAGCATTAAGTTAGTCAAGGAGTCCCATGGGGTAGCGTACTAAGCCCATTTTTATTTAATTGCGTTATGGCTGAAATATCCCATATCTTACCTACTAGTTTGAAATATTCCATATATACAGACGATCTGTGCATTTGGGCATCAGACACGAGCATTCAAGCAGTTGAGCAAAAACTTCAGATTGGTCGGACAATAATGAATGGCTTTTTTAAGACAAGAGGCATGATTCTTTCCCATGAGAAAACATCTGTACTTCCGTTCACAAGGAAATGCCTTAAGAAATTCAAACTTCAGATAGACTCTCAGCGCTTACAACTTGTGTGGCAGCACAAATTTTTAGGGGTTATTTTAGACAGACGTCTATCTTGGGCACCACAGATAAAATCATTAGAGGACAAAGTCAATTCCCTAATCAATCTATTACGGCGACTGACCGGAGTGAGATGGGGTATATAGTTCATGTTCTTCTTTATCGCGTGTAACTTCAGCAATAATTCGACAAAGAATAGCTTACTCTGCCCCGGTGTTGCATGGGATATCACGTAACTTAGAGCAGAGGATTCAAAGATTGTTGGCCACAAGCCTTCGTATATGTGTTGGTGTACCGCGAGCGTCTGCCAGTGCTTTAGTAATGGCGGAGTCTCGTCAACCGACTTTCCATGCTATGAGATTTACGGAAACTTGCCGGCATTATCTTCGGTTGGCAACTCAACACGCTAATCATCCCCTATACCGAGCTATTCAGGAGAGATCAGCTGCAAGAATGCATAAAAATATACTAGAATTCAAGAGTTTACTGCCTACGCACGATTACTGGCCTCCATGTGCACTCCACCCACGATGGCGACTCTCTATCCCAGATATTACAACTTCGATTCCGGGAATAAATTGTAAGAACAATCTGCACATAATCGTAATAAATCAATTAACTTTAACACACCTCTATACTAACTATGAAGATTATATTCACGTGTACACCAACGGATCATGTCTGAATAAAAGCTCTACGTCGGCATTCTTTGTACCTGCATACCAAGCGAAAAAAGCTTTTACACTCAGCCATTTCACAACATCCACAACGGCAGAACTTTATGCTATACTCTGTGCTTTACGCTTTATATGTTTACAGCCCGGTCCACTTCGACGGGAGTTATAAGTGACTCACAGTCCTCATTATTTTCTTTAAAAGGAATCAGCTTGGGAAACAAAGCTAGTGAGCTCGCATATGAAATACAGATGACGTACGCTATAGCAAAAGATTTAAACCACACTATAATGTTCCAGTGGGTGCCAAGCCACTGTAGAATCATGGAAACGACATAGCTGATCACATTGCACGTGCAGCACATGAAAAAAATAATATATCACTGCTACCTCTATCGAAGAGCAATGCACGTTGTCTTATAAATAAGATGAGCTGTCAACTGTCTAAGGAAACCTGGTTCGAAAATGGTGCGCAAAACTCTCCGTTGTATAACATTGATCCCGGTATAGAATCGAATATTCCGTTAAAGGTAAGCCGATCGGTAGAAACAGTCATCCATAGGCTTCGACTTGGTGCAGCCTACACGAAGGCTTTCTTGTATAGAATAAGGAGAGCTGGCAGTCCCACCTGCTCATGTGGAGATGCTCAGAAGACGTGGAGCCTATTCTTCTGCATTGTAAAAATCATGACGTACCTGGAAAGAACCTTTTTCAAAAACTATATTCTTTGGATAAGCGACCTCAATCAATTGCGAAAATCTTGGGTCCATGGCCAAAAGGAAAGCTACAAGCCACTGCAGCAAGTGCAGTCGTTCACTTTCTGGAGAAATCAGAAATAGCTCAAAAGTACTAAACAAAAAACAAATTTAAACCACGCTATGTTTCAAAACAGTATTTTCCTGCTTCACTACGATATTTTTGGGAAAACCTTTCTGAAAATATGTCAGTATTTAAGCGACAAGATCACCTTACACGTTTTATTGAACTTTCACGTTTTTGTGGGAACACCTAAATTGGCGTGATTACTTGTGTGGATTTCTTTTCTTTTGTTTTTTACAAACTCAGTGTGGTGTGGACACAGTTCTACGCAGTGTGGACTCATTTATGTGCGGTGTGGACACTAGTGTGAAAAAACGTGAACCCATTGTGTAAGTGTTGTGCTATGTACATATGTATAGCCTTGTGTTTGCTACTGAATGTGCGATGTTGACTTTTGTGCAAGAGAAGAGGATTAGCCGGCACCACGCATTTGCACCAACCTCTCATTACATACATTTATTAAAAAAAGTGCAGTAAAAGCGAAATATCCAGAAAAGATTGCTAGCCGAGCAATTAAAGAAAAAAAAGGGACAGCCCGAAATTCCAGGAGATCTGTTTGAAGACGGTGGGACTGTGGCAAATTATAAGTGTTGAAGAATTATGACCAGGTTCTCAATCATCCCAAAATTTCAGTGGTACTTCTGGGTTTAGGGTACTTCTGAGGACGTAGACCGAAGAGCAAGAATAATTGGACTTTTCGCTGCTGTGTATTATTCCTCGAATCTCCAAGAGCGATGTATTGACATTGTACTAGAAATACGGCACACAGTTACGACTGCAAGGTTATAAAAGAGAGACAGGTAGTGAAAAACAGTGGACGAGGGATAAAGAAGGCGTTCAAATTAAGGTTATAGAGCCCAATCGTCAACCACTCTGATGTGGTCGGGCTCGAGTAGGGCACTTGCGGAAAGACGTAACTTCGGCGAAAGCCTCACACCGAAATGAGCCAGCGGAAAGTGTCCGAAAGAGAAAGGGGATAGAGATAAATAGCGATGGTAAGAATGAAGAGAGGACAGGCCACTACCCAATCTTGTCCTCGAACTCTAATCCGCAAAAACTGTGTGTTCTTATTGCAATGACGTAAACAAAAAAGAAAAAAAAACGTAGTTCTCTTAGACCGTGCCCGTTACGAATATAGGCCGACTTCATCGAAACCTTACATGAAGCTGGACATACCGGGTCCACCCAAGAGCCTTACGAATTGACTGGCACGTTTTTTTTCCCTTTCCACGTAATTTCGACTCCTGTTTCTTTACCAGCATTGTAGTTAGGTATAAACTGAGTTTTGTCTTAGGCAGAATACACTTCGTGTTATGGTCTCCTTGTTGGCTGTTGTGACTACCGATGACATAGCATGGCTTGGCAATACCTTCATTACGGTGCCAGTAGAATAAGAGTGGAAGCAAAGCTTCCACGCTAAGTCGGTGGTTCCGCACACGTAGGAACCAGTAGGCTGAAAGATTTTTTGATGTCGTTCATCATGACGGTTCTCCTCGAGAAAGAGCACATTAGCTTTAAACCACTTAAAAATTTTTACATTCGTTATTCATATTTGGAGTACGATGTACTATATCTACTATGGGAGAGCGATAAGCTGTCGCAGCTTTACTTAGCATAGACAAGATCCCTATCTGTGTGTAGAAACAAATGTTCGACGATTCAGAGTATTATAAATACTCCACTCTAAAGAGCGATCAGCTTTCCTCTCTTACAAAGTTTTCAGCACATTACGTTTCCACGCTCTAAAACTCTGCTTCTGAATGCGTCGTTTGAACATTGTAGGATGCTCTGTTTTGATAATTATTGTAAGCACCTTGAAAATGCCCATGTTGCTCGATTTTCCGCAGCTCATTAGTAAATTGTAAAAGAGCTACTGTAACGCAGTTATGACACTTCTCACTTAATTGAACCGACGCAACCATTCACTTATAAGCACAAGTCATCCTTTATTATTTGTAAAATGATAGAGCACTTACATCGAAGATAAGTTTCTTCGATACGAAGTTTTTCTAGAACATGAAGTCACTGGTAGGTGGCAGCACCTTGTAGTTTCAGTGAAGTGTACGAAACACTTTTTTTTTTTCAGTCAAAGCATCTCATCGCCAGTGCCTTATAATAAGCACTGCGTTGTTAATAATGACGTATATATGCATTTTAAAATAAACTACCACACTACCTAAAGACCCTGTACTAATGTTATGCCAAAATATGCATACTTTTTGTTATTTCATTGACAATGTCAGCACGTATGAACACAGAAACCATATCAAGATGGCTGGTTGCTTAAAAAAGGGTTAAATTTCCGCCATATGTATGAATTGGTTCAAAGACAAAAAAATTAAGAAAAAACCACTCACACAGACAGATCTTCTGTCTTTCTTGTCAGAGGCATTGTTATTCTTTGGCGAAGAGGAGTTTCTACGGCAGTGGTCACGTCGTTTTATGTCGGTGGTCAGCGGATGCGTGCGGCTCCATATATACATTCGAGTGAAATGTGCGGATTCATAGGTGTTTTATAATAAATTTCATGTCATCACATTGTAATTATAGAAATAGCCCCCATTATAACGCGAAGTTATGTATATAGAGTGTATTATCGGCATGTGAATTGCTTACAGATCACTTGCATTTATATAATAAGTTTGTGTGTCTGTAGTAACACGCGCTTCGAACATCCCGAGGCCTAGGACATTTCATAATATAATGTTCTTTGTACATCGTGCTTACTAGTTGTGTGTAAGGTACTCGGCTGCTGACCCGCAGGGTGCGAGTTCGAATCCCAGCTGCGGCGGCTGCATTTCCGATGGAGGCGGAAATGTTGTAGGCCCGTGTGCTCAGATTTGGGTGCATGTTAAAGAACCCCAGGTGGTCCAAATTTCCGGAGCCCTTCACTACGGCATCTCTCATAATTATATAGTGGTTTTGGGACGTTAAACGCCACATATCAATCAATCAATTACTAGTTGTGTACGTTCATTACTTTCTTTGTTTTACAGTCACTATGTCTAATGGTATCTTACGTTCTACGTCAAAATCAACTTTTTCTAAACAGACAGACAAACCAAAATATAGAAGAACTTCAAGCTTGGCCAATAAAAGTTGAATGCGATACCGGTATTTTGTTCCTAGTGCGTACTTCAAACATTTGGTGCATGAAATCATTTTTAAACTTTCTATGCACCCGCTACGTCACCCAAAGGGTGAGTAGCATGTGTGCTTTTTGTAGTGGATGACTGACTGTAAACTATGAAGTTATTATGGGAGTCCTTGTTCTGACGTCCGATGTCAATGTACTCTTGTACCGCGCATTATTACGACAATATACGATGTACAGTGAAGCATGTATACATGACGCGCGTGCTTGTAAATCATTGAAGTTGCTTTCACTGCCTTTCTGAGCGGAGGGTGTTAGGAGAGGAAGTAGTATATTAAGCGCTTGCCACGTGAGGGACCTCAGTTCGATCCCCACCCAGACCCACAATTTTTCTTATTTTATTTGCATCTTAATTTTTCGGTCACGCAGAGATGGTTTTTCCCTCACAATCAATAGGGAGCTTTAGAATACCGTTTGAAAGCGCTGCAGGTGTTGCGGGCAGGCGGGCGTAGCGGGCGCCATATGAGTTTTAGAATAGCGTTTGGCCTGCTACACCGCAACACTCGATCGCAGTGACACCGTAGCCTCGAAACCAGCGCTTGCGGGCCACACGCAGGCTGCAATCGCCGCACGCAATTTCGGATTTTCTGCGTGTGGTCCACGAGCGCGAACGCCGACTCACGTTACGACGCATGCGCAGTAGCAGCGACTGCACCGCAAGGGCTCGCGGTGTGCTATTATAAAACTCCCTAATGACACCGATGCTGACGCCGGAATTTTCGCAAAGCGAGCTCATTAACGCTATCACTTTAAAATATCTGCGTCGAAGTAAATCTCGAAAAAGGCTTTGGTCATGAAAATCCCTAAAAAATGTGACCTTGTAGGAAAAAACAAATCGCCCTTCTTTATGCTTCACGCGATCGCAAATCGTCAGTGTGGGATATGTTTCGTACGTTAGGCTGTTCAATGCTCCTGAACTACTTAAATAAGAAACAAATGGTCTTTGAGCCATTTTTCGGAAAAAAGTAATGAGCTACGTTACCTTTACACTGTTCGTTAATGGAAGAATGTCGTTCCTCTGCTTTTCTATAAAGGAATGAGTTCCAGGAACGCCTTTCCGTAGAAAAAAAAGACAAAATGTTTGAAGGTAAAATCTTGTCATGCACTAATCAAATAAAAACACACAGTGAGTCTTTGCATAGCACAAGAAAATGATGTCATTTACGAATGGTGGAAAAACACTGCAAGTATTTTTTCGAAATATTTCCTCTATCATCACAGGTGGGCACACCGTAACGATACGGCAAGCTAAAATAACACCTCACTCAAATGAAAAACAGAATCCACCTCTTCATGCAAAATGATTGTTTCATTATCGCTCTGGCGCATCGAGGGTGTCAGAACACTTGGCAACTAGTACGGCTCTCATCTATATCGTGGGCGTACAGGACTATTATACCTGAATATCATTCGAGCTGTCGCGCTAAATCTTCTTATCGAGCGCCAACTCATTCCTGTACATGCTAGCAGCATTAACGAGGAGAGCCGTACTCGTTGTTACTAGAGGCGCTACATCGAAAAAGCGTGGATTATTCGTGTGTACAATGTTCCAAGAGAAAGTGATCTCATATCACTATGTCTAGTGTTACCGAAGCAGCCAATCAAACATCGGCGACAATAGAGCTTTGTTCGGTGTTCCCAACCCTTTCACCAAGCAGATTATGGAAGGAGAACATATTTTTTCCCGCCTTCGAAGGGTGCGTCTGTGAATTGCATCTTCGCCAGAACTCTCAGCGTAGCTTGTTTGTGTGTCCTGCCATCCGATAAGGCTATCTACGCCTTATTCAGTATCCCCCCTAAGCCGAGTGCTTTGTGACCTTTTTTTGTACATTGACGTAAAGATATATGTATTTATACATCAGTATATATACTGAAACTAATTTAACGTCAATATTAGCGTAGAAGGATCAATCAAGCACAATAAACTGCAAATTAGAAAAATCATCGTTAAGTTTCAATGAAACAAGTTCAACATTCAGATCGCACTACTAAGCACACGATTTCGCACACGATTTGACGACAAAAATGATAGTTGATGCCGCTGTATGAACGTTTTTCTTGCTCAATTCATATTACACAGCCACGAACTCCCTCACAATTTTTTAAACAGGAACGGCGTTCACTGAAAAAATGCAGATCTATTGAAACTAGTATCATGATCAACATTTTTTTTCAGGTTTTTCTGCCCCCACACGGGGATTATACGAAACAGTATTTACATCGAAGCAAAAAGAAAGCAAATATCACCTGTTAACTCTGCACACAGGTAAATTTTCTAGCTTGACATTCGTAGCCACGTTATTTCTGGGTGCTCAATGTACTCGATCCATAGTCTCCACAGAATACTCGTACACCCCAAGGCAGGGAATGTTCCACACCTCTCACCTATGTATGTTGGTCGTGTTATTTTTAAAAACGATAGTCTTTCTTGAGGACATTCGACGGAAACATTTTGGTCTGTCTGTCTGTCTGTCTGTCGGTCTGTCTGTCTGTCTGTACGTTTGTCTGTTTGTCCACACTAACAATACCTCAAACGGGATTGAACGGCCAACCCTTTTCGCAGCGCCCACCAATATTGCTCAAGGTTTAGCGTTCATAGCTGTGCGATTGTCAATTAAAAAGCAATTATTGCACATATCTGAAGTGCCATAGCAACATGACTATGTTTTGTATGTCTGTCTTTATACTAGAAGAGGACATACACAAAACACTTTAAGGACTGTGGCGTATAACGTGTTGCGCTGAGAGTGCAACGCGATGCTCAAGAAGGTGTTTCCAACGCTTTGCTACGAGGGCACGGTGGTGGCGCCTGCCCGTCACTTTCCATCCGCGAAAAATGGGGCACTGTGGAATTACAATAGGTGTGATGTTGTGAGAGGAGTGTGGAAGGGGGTCATGGTTCCTGGGCTGACGTTCGGCAATGCGGTCTTGTGCATGAGATCAGAGGTTCGAGCAAGATTGGAAATTAGGCAACGTGGAATAGGTGGGCTTGCTTTGGGAGCTCACGGGAATGCACCAAGTCGGGGAGTGCAAGGTGATATGGGATGGACATCATTTCAGGGCAGGGAAGCTAGCAGCAAGATAGGGTTTGGGAAGCGATTGAGAGAAATGGGGGAGGAGCGTTGGGCTGGGAAGGTTTTCAGCTGCTTGTACATGAGGAATGTCGATGCAGGGTGGAGGAAGCGAACCGGGAGGTTGACTGGTGAATGCTTGGAAAGCAGCAGGTGGCCGGACCAAAAGGAACTGTCGGTTGGGAGGGAAGTGAAGGAGGCGGGGACTGACATGTGGAGGATGGGCATGATTGGGGGGTCCGCACTGGAGATCTGTCGAACTTTTAAGCAGGAAATTGCCGAGGAAGGGATCTGTGATAGTGCTCGGGTGGTTGTCTGCTGTTTGAGGCCAGGACGGGAGTACTGCGAACCAAGACATATCGGGCCAAATACGAAGGGGTCGACACAATATGCAGTGCGTGTGGAGAGGAAGAAGAAACTGCCGAACACTTGATATTGTTCTGTAAAGGGCTTCGCCCTATAGTTCGGGATGATGGCGCAGAGTTTTTCAAATCACTGGGATTTAGGGACGGCGAGGGCAAAATGGACTTTGGGCGGGTGGACTTGACTAGAGGGAGGTTGTCTGATTGGTGGCTGGGGTCAAGGCACGAGTGAGAATTAAACCCTTCACTGGAAAGTATGAATCCTCAACTTCATTATTTAAAGGAAAAAAAAGATAAATGTAATGGTTAGTTCACTAAGTATTACGGCTAGGTGGCGTTAGCCGCCGCCCGATCTAAAGGGTACAGCCACATCCATCTATCCATCCATCCATCCATTCTACACCTTATCACCTCCGAGACTGGCGCGCATCTTTCTCCGCTGATTGATTGATTGATTGATTGAAAACTTTATTTGGCTATTTACAATGTGCTCTCGCTTATTTGCTTCAGCACCATGAAAAAGAAAAAAACATCAGCGCCATGAAAAAAAAACTCGGGTGACCTCAAACTGGTCAGCTTGTTACTGCAGAGCAGGGAATGGCGAACGTGCGCATGGCAGCACACCACAGGTTCAGCCTGGCTCTGATGAGTGGTTCTTCAAGTATCCAGTTGGTAGTCCCTTCCATGTCTTGCTGTAGCTGAGGCAGGGTACGTTGGACTTTTTTCATAAAAGCAGCTCGGCTTGATTCGTGAACGGGGCATTCCCAAAGGATATGCTCCGTCGTTGCTAGCTCGTGGCAATAGTCACAGTTGGGGTCAGAGTACTTAGTCGGGTGTATCTTGTGAAGGACCGAGATTGTCGTGAAACTTCGTGTTTGCAATCTTATGAGTGTGACCTCATAGATGCGGGTGGATCCTGGGGGTGGGGCATCGTGATTTGTAGCTTCTTGTAACTTGGACCTTAATTGCCGCCGCCGTTGAACTTTCGCTTGGTAGTTGCCTTCATGGGTCTCATCTTGCGTCATTGTTGCGGCCTTCTTCGAGCTCGCATCCCCGAGTCATTCGTCGCTATGATGATGCAAGGCTCGTTGATGAACTAGCTCGTGTCCAGGTATATTAGTGTGTCCAGGAATCCCATGAACTCGTACTCGGACTGATCGTTCTTGAAGTTGGGCGGCATAGTGCAGGATGTGCCTGGCGTACGCTGGTAGCTTTCTCCTAGTTTGGAGTGTTTGAAGCACTTGCTACGAATTCGTGAAGATGTGAATAACTTTTGATGATGATTTTTTTTATTGTAATGAGCTAGAGCTTCCGATATAGCGTACCCTTCAGCTGCTTCGGGCAGTAAGCAGGGTTGAGTTATAAAGAATGAGGATACTTCTCCTGTTCTGAGGTTGAAAAATGCCCCTGTGTTGGAGCCTTCTAGAGTGCATGAGGCGTCTGTGTAGATTATATCTTCTTCGTTAGGTATACTTTCAACGTGTTCAATATGCCGCAGAGCATAGTATGCCCTTCGCTGATTGTCCGAGGTTTCGCTCATATGTTTTGGAAGCGGCTGATTGTCTGCCATGGCAATATCTTTACATGGCGGAATGGTGGGTATAATTTGAGGTAGGTCTTGGTTGCTTAGACCTAGCTCGTTCCTGATGGCTCTTCCAGGACGGGTTAACTTGAGGCGCTCATTTTGAGCTTGCAGTGCAGGCTCTACTTAGTCACTTAATGGAAGAAGTAGACCTGTTCCGTACAGGTCTCCGACTTTTGTGTATTTCGGTAGCCCTGTGGTGATGCGAATGCATGTATTGTTAATGCATTGAAGTTTTTCAAGCTGGGTCGGCGTCAATGGCAGGAAGGGTAGTCCAGCTAGGAGCCTTGAGTGGACGAGTGTTTGTGTGAGCCTTTTAATTTGACCTTCGGATAGGCCCCAGGCGCAATTTGTCAACTTTCGCAGCACTCTTATTTCTGTTTCGTAGTGCACAGTGCTTTTTTCAGCCATTGAGTGGACTTGGCGTATTGTTGATATATAATGCCCAGTAACATAATGTGCTCTTTGCGCTGTATGCTTGTATTGCGTACAGTAAGCTGGATTTTATCTCGACTAAATTGCTGCTTGCTGTGGTTTGTAGGTTTGAGAACAACTATAAATTCTGTCTTTTCTGGTGAAATCTGGAGACCTTGCCTGTCAAGGAAAGTGGTGATAACATCAATTGCCTTCTGGAGTTGCTGCTGTTGCGTAGAGATGTCTCGCGCGTTACACCAAATTGTAAGGTCGTCGACATAGATCCACGCCGAGATTGACTGTACTTCACTTAGAAGGAAGGCAAGTAGGCGCATTGTTATGTTAAACAGTGCTGGAGAGATAACGGCTCCCTGTGGAACTCCGATTTTGTTGGAGTATGATTGACTGAAGAAAGAGCCTATTTTTATAGAAAAGGTCCTGTCCTGGAGAAAACTCCGGACGTAACTATACAGCCTTCTACCAACAGGCAGTTCGGACAGCTCTCGTAGTATAGTATTATGGGGCACCGAATCAAAAGCCTTTTTCACGTGAATATCTACAATAGTGCTCGGCCAATAAGGTGATGGGTTCTTTAGTATGTCCTCGTATAGGCGCCGGAGTGTGTCTTGAGTAGACAGGTGGGGTCTAAATCAAGTTTAGGTCCAGTAATAGTGCTCCCCACTTTCAAGCATTCATGTGAGGCGCTTGTTTATCATTCGCTCCATCACATTTCCGATTACTGAAGTTAACAAAATTGGCCGAAGGTTACTTACAGTCGTCGGAGGTTTGTTTGGTTTTGGCTGTGGTATAACATTTGAATGTTTCCACTCTTTAGGGAGATTGCCATCATCCCATGCTTGATTGATGATGGAAAGAAGAGGTGTTAGTTGGTTCTCAGTCAGTTGCTGTAATTATTTGTAGGTAATCATATCAGGGCCTGAAGCTGTTTTACAATTTGACTCCTGTAGTGCTATTATAAGTTCTGGAATTGTGAAGGGAGCATCCATTATGTATTTGCTTTGTTTTTCCTCTGGCCACTTTGGATACTCCGGATGCCTTGCCGGTTGTGGAAAAAATGTGTTGGCACACGTATCAGCGGTGGCTGGTGCTGATGAATGGGAAGCCAAACAGAGTTTTTTAGCGGCTGTTCGAGTTTCGCCCCGGCCTTACAATGATTTGACAATGTTCCATAGCCTTTGATTATTAATCCTACCATGTAGCTGGTTGCAGCAATCCTGCCACTGTTGCCTACGTAGCTTGAATGCGTACTTTGATGCTTGTGCCGTAAGAAGCTTAAGCTTCAGGTGATTGCGAGCTGATTTTGCAGTCCTGTATGCATGTAAAGCAGCTATGCGTGCCTCCCACAAATTTAAGAGGTGCCTATCGGGTGCAGGTTTTTGAGCAATCTTTTTGTAGGTTTTGCTTGCTTCCCTGTCGCTTCACGTATATGTTTTGTAAATTAGTCCAGGGTGACTGTTTTAGGGCATCCATCCATATAAGACCGATACTTGTACCAGTCAATGAAGGAACACTCCTTTGACATAGTAAAAATTTTGCCCCAGGCAATCAGAATTGGTAAGTGGTCGCTTCCAATATTGTCGGGCCATAAGTCCCAGTGCGTACCTTTTGGTAGGTGCCTAACCCACATGAGGTCTGGCGATGTATTATTCCGATTCGCGCCACCAATCCTTGTGTGTTAGCCTGGAGTGTTGAGGAGGGTAAAGCCGGCGTCTTCCAAAGCTTTTTTGAGTTGCTTCCCTTTGGGAGAATCTTGTGAGTATCCCCAGAAGACAGGCGCATGGTGCGGTAAAGTCTCACAGAATTAAGGTTGGACCTTTAGGGTCTATTTTACTGAGGGATAGCTCCACACTACTTGATTTGGGAGGGCTGTAGCAGTTTAATATTTCGTATGTCTTGCCCTCTATTTCAGTACGAGTGTGAATGCACGAGAATGAAACTGATGAAAGAAGGTCGTGCACCGCCGGAAGGTTTTTCTTTGTATACGTAACACATCGACCAGAAAAAATGCCAGCATAGCGTGGAATGGGGTAATATTTACCCGGTTCCTTCACGCAAATGATATCAGGCGTTTCTTCGAGAGCGTTTATGATGTAAAGGAAGTCGTCAACTTTATTGGGAAGGCTTCTCGCGTTCCAATGAACTATCAGAGGCATGATTCTGAATCTATGGTTTCTTCTTGGTCTGCACTTGCAATAGGTCTGTCGCGTTTGTTACCTTTAGCCGACGTTTTTAGTTTGAGTGTCTCAATAATGCGTTGCATGTGCTGTAGCTGTGCAGCGGATTGCTTGAAGCGATGCTCATATTTCTCATGCTCGGAGGAGAGTTGCCCTTGCCTTAAGGTTAGAGCGCCTCTGGCAGCGTTTTCTTCTTTCAATTGGATAATCACAGTTTTAAGTTCATCAATAGTTTTCTGTTGGTAACTGATAAATTGCAGATACTACTTCTGGGTGTTTTGTAGTTCCACTAGTTCTTGCAGAACGCTTGGATGCGTCTGTGGTGCAGGCGAGGCATTAGGTGGAGACTGCGTGTGATGCACCTTAGCTGCATATGTGGTGGGGGACGCTAGCTGCGTCGGAGGTTGTGTTGCCGACTGTGGGTGCGTCTGCGGTGTAAGTGTTGGCTGATTGGTAGCAAGAGACGGAAAGTTTTGTTCCTGTGACTTTTGCGTCTTCTGGGTCTTTTTGCCTGACGCTTAGTGGTTTGGTAAGGAATAGGGTGCTGCTGGCTTGGGTGGTTTGTTCACTCGCTTACGAAGAGCAGCAGTAGCTGCTGCTACCTATGGGCAGTCAGGCGAGCGCGAGTCATGGGGTCCGTTGCAGTGTATGCATTTCGGAGTACAGATAAAATCCTCCGCATGTTTCGTATGGCACTTTGTGCAAACTCCTGGGTCCCTTTTAGGAGCTATGCAAACGTCAGCTCTGTGTCCTATGCTTAAGCAGTTCAAGCATGACGTTATCTTGGGTCTGTATTTGTGCACAGGGAAACGTACTGATTCGAAAGCCACGTATTCTGGCAGGTTTGAACCGTTGAACGTAATTAGTGCTGTGTTAGACGACCTGAGAGGCCATGCTGACACGATTTCATGAGTTGAACTTGTCGGGTCTTGCATTAACTGCTCTTCAGTTAATCTCTTGTTTCTGCGAATGACGCCTCTTATGCGCCCTTCACGGAGAGCAACATATGTATTAAACTGCACGATTTGATCATCAATGATCAGGTGGTCCAGGTTCAGCAATAGATGTACAGGTTGCTATGTGTAGCAGCCAACTACTGCTACATTAGACTTGGTGAGGAGTCTGCAGTGAATGCCCGACCCCTTTATTTAAGGAAGACTTAGACGGAGTCTCTACGCAAAATGGTACGGCGGAATCTGGGTGATGTTAAATGCTTTAGGCCTCAACATTATGGTCTCAAGTAGGGTCTGTGGCTGTGGGGAGGTTGGTGGCTTGGGTCGCAGCAGTTTTCGGTTCGGTACTAGTGTCCAGCTTTCCTGGTCGTCCGTAGCTGTATGCTCGCATGCCACATGATGTTCAGCAAAAAGATGCGGGCTTACTTCGTGTCCTGTGGTGGTGGGGCCGTTTGGTGGTGTGTCGCTCGGAATCCCTGACCGGGATAAACCTTGGGTGGTGGGATCCACTGGCTGGCTGTTAGAAGAATCTTCCAATTGGCTGAGGGGTTGGAATCTTGATGGTTGAATCATCTCCTCTTTTAGGTGGGTTCCCCTACAAGAGAGCCGCCTCGCTGATAAGCGGAACAAAAGAACCATTGACAGATGCCAGAAGCGTTCGTTGCAGCAGCATGCCGCGACAACCTTCCAGCTCACCGGTGGTGGTGGTGGTGGTATTAAAAACATTTATTTCAGAAAAAGTCTACTGGAGAGTGCCGACGTGGCCCATCGGCGTGCTAGAGTGGCAAGACCCTATTCCGGGACGCCAGTGGAGCTGGAAGCTGCCCGTGCGCGCTCCACCAAGGAGCGTTGTGCAGCCAAGGTAGAGCAGCCGAGCAGGTGCTCCTCCCAAGCCTCTCTAGTTGGGATAGAAAAGGGGATGAGAAAGGGACGGGATTAACTGGGCACGATGCTACGACGTGATATGTGTCGACGAAGACATGACATGTCGAGCAGGTGCCATTGATTTCCGGCAAAAAGTGCCTGGCGACTGCCGGACTGATAAAGGTGTTCGTCTGCAGGCGGCGTAGCAGTCGTTCGTCCGCTTTCTCCAAACCGCGTGCGGGGTCCGGGTAGAGGCGGCGCGAAGCCCGGTAATAAGCCAAAATTTCGCGAAAGCGCGTCAGGTTGGTATTGCCAGATTCCGTCTCGGGACATGGAGGGGCAACGGCCCAGACAGGAGAAGCGCGGGCAGCGGCATTTGCCGCCTCGTTGCCGGGCAGGCCCGAGTGGCCTGGGGTCAAAGACAATACGAATGGAATGAGGGTTGAAGTGCCAAGAGGCTGCCTGTAGTAGGCTAGCCGCCAGCGGGGCAATGGAACCCTGAAGGTACTGAGAACAGGCCGAGCGCGAGTCCGTCAGGATGGTGCGTGAGGCAGGGTGAGAGGCAGCCAAAGCTATGTCAACCTCTTCAGCGTGCGTTACTGTGTCTGCTCGAAAGGAGAGGCCATCTACGTGTTTGCTCTCTGTAATCACGGCAGCCGTGAAGTGACCCGAGGGGGAGGGACTCGAGACGTCCACGTAGAAAACACCAGGACGATCAGAGTGTCGCGTATTAAGGGCCGCGGCGCGTGCTAGTCTACGGCCAGGATGGAGGTCGGGGTTCATATTACGGGGTAGAGGTTCTACCCATAGCTTTTGACGCCAGAGCTCTGGTACCGGCTGCAGAGGGTCTTGGTCAGATATCGGGTTAAGGCCAAGTCTGTGTAGAAGACGGCGCCCTGAAGGCGTCTGCGACAGTCGATTGATTTAGTTAACGCGATGAGCTTCGCGCATCTCTGCAAAGGTGTTGTGTACCCCCAGAGCCGTGAATCGGCTGTTGGAAGTTGCAATAGGTAGGTCCGGAGCGCGTTTGTATACTGAACGAAGAAAGACGTCCAGCTGGTGCTCGTGTCGACGACGCAGGCGAAGGTAAGGCAAGGCGTAGAGGACGCGACTGGTCACAAACGCGTGGGCGAATCGGAGGGACTGAGACCCGCGGAGGCCGCCGCGCTTGGTAGAAACTCGCCGTATCATGCGGCTCACCTGTTCGCTGGTGCGTCTGAGGCCTGCTATAGTGCCCTTTGGATCTAAGGACGATGTGAGGTGAAGGCCAAGAACCCGAATATTTTGCACTGATGGGACGGGCCCGGACAGAAGAAAAATTTGAGGCGGCGGTAGCGGAGAGACTGAAAGAAGAGCCGATTTAGCTGGAGAGCACTCCAGGCTGCATGTACCTGCGTAGGTGTCCACCAGAAGGGCAGCCTTTTGCAGGCGTTCTTCGATTTGCGCTAAGGAGCCGGTGTTGGTCCAGATTGTGATATCGTCCGCATATAGTGCGTGTTGTATTCCCTCGACCTCGCTTAGAAGAGAGGGGAGGTTCATCATCGCCAGGTTAAAAAGCAGAGGAGACAGAACTGCCCCTTGAGGTGTACCCCGCGTGCCTAATAAGTACGGGCCGTGTTCAGTAGAATTAAAGCGAATGAAGGCGGTGCGATGTGATAGAAAGGCGCGAATGTAGTTGAAAGCCTTCTGCCCGCAGTTTGTGGTAGACAGGTTAGTGAGTATAGTGCTGTGTTTGACGTTGTCGAACGCCCCGCGGAGATCGAGAGCGAGCACGGCTTTATCGTTATGGCGCATAGTAGTCGGCTCTATGATATCGTGTTGAAGCTGGAGCAGGATGTCCTGCGCCGACAGATGCGGGCGAAAGCCAAACATCGTGTCGGCAAAGGTCCTCCTGGCTTCCAAGTAGGCGGAAAGGCGTTCGCGAACCATGGTTTCCATGAGTTTGCCTGCGCAAGACGTAAGTGAGATGGGTCTCAGTGCGTCGATACTAACGGACTTTGCCGATTTGGGAATGAATGTCAGGACCGATGTGGTCCATTCCGTTGGAAGCGGAGAACCGTCCCATATCGAATTTTTAAGGTGGAGTAGCGAGAGGTGTGCTTGGTCGGGAAGATTTGCCAGGAGCGATACTGTGATTCCGTCGCGTCCAGGGGCCGTGCCCCGTCGCATTTTCGTAAGTGCAAATCGTAAATCTGAAAGCGTGCATGGGGCGTCGAGGTCGGTGTTAGGGCCGCCGGAATACGTATATTCTGGGCCTGCGGGATCAATTGTGCGGCAGATGTAGCGGTCACAAAGTTCTCGCGCGAGTTCATCCGTAGTGCCCTGAAAGGCATGCAGAACACGGTGGAGCTGGCGTTGCGTTTCTCCCCTGGTGGTGGAGGGATCGAGAAGGCTTCTAAAGAGTCGCCACGCACTCTTAGAGCTCATCTGGTTTGCAGCCTTCGAACAGGTGTCTGCCCAGTTAGCATCGGAAAGTTGTGCGGAGTATGCGGCCGCCTCTGCAGTGAGCGCCTCAATGCGAGCGCGAAGTTTCCGATTAAGTTTGTTGCGTTTCCAGCGCCTTATGTGGCCGCGGCGAGCGTGCCAAAGATGTAGGAGGTGTGGATCGATTGCAGGAGTCAAATTAGAGGTTGCAAGGGTGCGAGTGTTCGCTTGTTTCATATGAAGAGCGTATGATGCCCACGCTGCATATTCGGTCGAGGAGAGGCCGGCGGGGAATGGTTGCATTCTGAACTGAGTCAAATCGGTGAGACGGGCTTGTCCCCAGTGTTGGCGCATTTTCTGCCGCAGTGTGAACGAAATGCGGAGTAAAAAGTGATCGCTGCCTAGGGTTTCGCCTAAATTTTCCCATGTAGCATCGCGGATGTGACGCGTGAGGGAGAGGTCGGGGCATGTGTCTCGCGTCACCGAGTTGCCGGAACGTGTGGGTTGTGCCGGATCGGTAAGAAGCGTCAGGCTCAGCGAGGAAATGAGCTCCTTGAGCTCTCTGCCCCGGGCCTTCTCGTAGTGGTAACCCCAGTGAGGGCTGGGGGCATTAAAGTCCCCGACAATCACGAGTGGTTGTCGGGCCTCTATACGCAGCGCCCGATGGAAGAGATGCGCAAACGAAGCCCTCGCAAGGCGAGGGGGACAGTACACGTTTAAGATATGTATTGATGGTTGGCCCCTCCGCTGAGACAGCACTGATATCATGCAGTAGTCGTAAGGAAGATCCAGATCGAGGTCAATCTGTATCGCCGTGTCAGCTTTATGCACGAGGAGGCATGTGGTGGTGCCGCCTACATAGGAGCAGTATTCAGAAAGGGATGGAGCAGGGCCAGATTCTTGGAGCGCCAAGACGGCCGGCTGAGAGCCAAGTGAGCTGAGGAAAAGGAAAAGATGTGAACGCTTTCGCCTGTTCCCGAAGCCTCCAGGGGTCCACTGTATGATCTCGAATTTAGACGCAATGTTTGAACGGGACGTACAATTGGTAGCCATCGTGACTGTCTTAGGTTTTATATTTGGTCCTCCATGTCCCGCTCGGAATCCTCAGAGGCAGGGAGGGGCACGGAGGCCAGATTGTCCGACGGTGGGGTGGTGGTAGCTATCTTACGACGACGCCGTGGAGCTGTACCCTCACTGCTCACCGAGCAGGAGCGGGAACGCGATGCCTTGGGTTGAAACTGGGTGACTGCCCAGGCTTGAATAGCCTGCGTAACCTCTACTACTATGCGTTGGACCGAGAAGCTGGTGAGGAGGTGATTAATCGAAGCTTCGACGCGCGAAAGGCGTTCCTCTACGCACGGGGTGCGCTCTTCGCTAGGGAGAGTTTGGTTAGCGGGCAAGAGAACCTGAGGTGCCCCAGGAGCCTCAAGAGCTTCTGGAGTAGATGTGGCACCGGTTTCGAGTGCTGGAGTACACATGGTTGCTTGAACCGGCGGTTTAATGGGAGTGGACTTAGCGCGAGGACTAAGCTTGGACGTAGCTGGCGTAGCCGCCTGGACAGAGGAGGCAACACCGGAAGGCCTTGCAGTACACTGTTGTTGGGGTTGAAGTCGCTTTTTTATAAGTTCGAGTTGTTTAGTTAAAAGAGAATTTTGCTTTTGAAGTGCCGCAACTTGCTGGTGAAGGGCCGCAAGTTCGGGAGAAGGAGGATCGACAGAAGGGGGTGAGAGAGGCTTAGAAGCAGCTTTCCCTGCCCAACTGCTCACCTGAGGTACCACCGCTGGTGCTTCGAGCGGTGGGAATGCTTGAGCGTCGGCGTGGAGTGGTGGAGCCCAATGATGCAGGTTGGTGCTGCTGTATGGCTGTGACGAACATGAGGTGGTCCCTCGAGGAGATGTTGAGGGCTGCTTGCATTTCCGATATTTTCGATATTTTGCCGTGCAGCCACTGGTCCCAGTCTCATGGGCGCCGTGGCAGAGGAGGCACTTGGGGTGGCAGTCGTGGGCATTGAGACCTGCAGGTGCGGGGGTTCCACTTTTGGCACACTGGGCTGGAGCGGGGTGAGGACACTGAGGTGGTCGATGACCGATGGTACCGCAGTTGGTGCAAACAGGAACCGTTTTCTTGTAGGCGCGGATATACGTCGCTACGCAGTGGTAGAAGAGGAAGCGGGGTAACTTCGTGCCCTCGAAAGTCACCACCGCCGCCGCGGAATCTCCGAGTTTGCGGACCGCAAGGATAATACCTCGAGGCCAATACAGTTCAGACTTTATCTTCTCCGGGCTTTCAGCAGGGTTTACGTTGATGACGCCCTTGCATGTATCGCCTGGTGCCTTGACGTGGCCTCGAAAGGGCAGCTGCTGATCCCCCACTTGCAGCTGGAAGTCGCCGAGGAGTCGCTGTGCCATAGGCAAAATGGTGGTGCTGCAGACCAAGATGTTCCGTTCCCAGATTGGCCACACTTGAATTTGCGTGGTAGGCCGGTCGCCGAGGTAGCTGCGGATGGCGTCGCCCGCGCGATCGGCCGGGACAAATGTGCGTAGCTCGCAGGGAACGCGAGGTTTTACTACTACGATGTAGTCGTAGTAGTGAAGCGAGGAGTTTGACGCGGACGCCACTTGCGTTGCTTCGCTGGCTGCGAGGATGGAGCAGAGGTAGGCACACCACCGGAGGGATGGCGCGCCGGCGTTCCTTGCAAGGCTGGGGAATGGTGGCCCGCCATGGCGTCTCGTTGTTGTTGAGACGCAGACTTCGATTTCGCTTGCTTGCGTTGCCACAGTCTCACCATGTCGTCGAGGTATTGATCTTCTGATGGCATAGTGTTTTCGGAGGATGAAATCTCCATGGACAGCATCTGGCTTGAGGTAGGATCATAGCCCGTAACCACGTTAGCGGCCGCTATCGCCGGGCTGAGAGCCCTTAGCGAGGCGCCGTTGTAGCCGGGAGTGAAGGACGTCCCTCAAGTTGTCAAAACTGGACCCACCTGGACGAAGGTGTTGTCTAGGCGAAGCGGAGAACTTGGCGGTGACAATAAATCCAAGTTTCAGGGGTACCAAGGTGGATGTCCGCAGAAATAGCATAAAATCTACGGAGGCGATATGGAGTGCGTCCGTCACCATCGAGCGCTCGCAGCGCCCCTCTCCAGCTCGCCGGTTGACAAGCGTCTCCCCATCTTTCTCCGCAGTTGCGCATGCCTTCGTTTTCGTAGATACCTGCCAGATGGCGCTCGTCTTTAACGTGCCTAGACGCGCTTGTTCACCTCTGTTACACGCTCGAGGCAACGCATGACAGCCACACTCTCGGTCAACAATTTGCCTGCACCTTCTGTCACTTTCGGTGGGAAAGGGACACCACAGGGGTCGGTCCTGTCTCCATTTCTTTTCAACCTAGCCATGCTTCACTTTCCGCCACTTCTAGAAGATATAGCCCACCTCCACCACAGCATATACGCGGGTGATATCACCTTGTGGATTGTCAGAGGTAGTGACGGAGAGATACAAGATGCACTTCAATTGGCGATTGATAGAATCAGAACCTATGCTGAACAACAAGGATTGTCCTGCTCGCCCCAAAAGTCAGAGTTACTCGTCTATCGACCTAGATCTTCCTACAACAGAGACCTTCCCACGATAAATCTGCATGTGCAACATCACCCTATACGAACAGTCCCTGCCATTTGCGTATTGTGCTTCTGCATTCAGCAGAACGGCGGCAATTCGGAAACAATGCAACTACTACACCATCATGTCTATCAGACTACTAGGCTTGTCTCCCGCATCGCCAATAAAACAGCACGGCATTGAAAAGGCCAATCTCATACGACTGGTAACCATCTTATCCATAAGCAGAATCCTTTACGTTGCTCCATTTATGAAACTTACGCTCACCGACAAGAAAAAAACTAAACATAATGATCAGGCGCTGCTACAAGTGCGCGCTGCATCTCCCCATGTCTACGCCCAATGCGAAACTCAATGACCTAGGACTTTACAATACTATAGACGAATTCATTGAAGCCCAACGTATATCGCACTATGAACGATTAGGCCAAACTCCTACAGGACGTCGTCTCATGTGCTCACTCGGCATACCTTACGTCTCCCAGTTTGGCCAGAAACTCAAAATTCCTTCGGACATTCGCGACACTTTCGTGATTCCCCCCATACCACGCAATATGCACCCTGAATATAACGTGGAAAGACGAGTAGACCGCGCCAAGCAACTAGGCAAGCGTTACGCGAAAGCCACGTACGTGGCGTATGTATACGCAGCGGAATATCCTACGCATCGGGCCATGGCCCTCGCTGTCGCCACCGGGCCGCAGCACATAATTACCGCAACTGGCACCATTCGCACCAACAAACCAAAAGAAGGCAAAGAAGCAGCCATCGCTCTCGCCTACGCTTCAACCCAAGCATCCTGCATCATCAGTGACTTTACTGATGGTTTACCAAAGGTTTGACCAAACTTTACCAAAGGTTTGATCTCCCAACCGGCGCACCAAATTCTCACAAGTACACCTCTGTTACGTCGTCGCCGCGTTGAGATCATCTGGCCTCTAGGCCACTCGGGGCTTGCGGGGAACGAGCACGCTCATGACACCGCCCGAGCTCTCGTCCACCGGGCGCGTCATCCAACAGAGCACCACCCCTCGCGACCTGACGCGGCTGAGCGAGAGATGATGGTCTCCTCGTTTCGCGACAATGCGAGGGACAGAATGATTACCTTTGGAGAAATCTTAATGTATTACCGCAAGGCCAGACATAAATACCCACCACCAGACACGTGCATTAGTAAGCAGCAGTCCACTACCTGGCGCCTATTACAGACACGTACTTTCCCCTGTCCGTCACTGTACAGCCGTATTTATCGCGCTATTCACACACCACAATGCAAAACGTGCGGTGCACCTAACGCTGAGCTCGACCATATTATATGGGCCTGTCCCGAAGCTACTCACTCAGTTAAACACAGCCCGAACCCTACATTCACAATCACCATGGCCGAGCAGTGGGAGGCTTTGCTGCTCAGCACGTGCCCGGAGGACCAGCTCTGGGCTGTCCGGCTAACCGAAGACGCCGCCAGGATTCAAGGCCTAGCCACCGCCTGAGAAAGGGGGTTACAGAGAGGCCCGTCTCCCGGCCCCCAGCCACCTTTGACTCCAGCAGGGGCACTTGAATAAAGTTTCTTCTCTCTCTCTTTCGAGGCAACGCAGCACCGTCAGAATACCATCCACCGATTTTCTTGCGCACAACATCAAATAAACGTTTTGTTCACTCTCTCCAGACGCAAGACTATCGTCTTTCGACGACATTTACAGTGTAACATGTAGATTCGGGCCAATATTTTTATTCTATTAAAGGTTTTAAGGGCCCCGTGGTAAAAACAGTGGATATTTAACTCAGCACTTTTAGTGCGATTACTGCATAAATACGACTATGACGAAGCACAAAAGTTGACAACTCGAGAAATCAAAAGCGCCTCTCTACGCAATGCCACAAAAAGTGGACGCATTATTAATTACTAATCTTGTCCGGCAATCGCACGCTAAGGTAGGCACAACAATATGTGCGAACGGTGCCACGCCCGCAAATATTAAGGGACTCCCAACAATGAGAGAGTATACGCACGCGAATGGTCGGCCAGGACGAAAACAGGTGCGTAAACAACCAATGTGAGTGAGAGTGGACATGACTAGGGTGGCTTGACATGAAGGTCTGTGGGAACGCAGGAAGTGCTATTGCTACACACAGAGGACACTTATGATATGTGCCCATTTGCATAAGGGCTGCATAATCGATAATGCTTTCCCTACCTCCGTATTCGACGCATCGATGATCAACTTGCAACGGTCATCTTGCCTAACTATACGCACGATTTCTATGTCGCCTTCACAGCTATATTTAGTTATTTCGCACTTGTTTCAATCACGATAAGCTATGAGCTCCCCCATCATTTATTATATGTGCGTGTAAACTACTTCGAGGACGTCAGCTTTTTGGCAGTGGGTGCTTGTATTTTGCTTTCACCGCTTAAACGTGGCAACGACCCACACTGTGCAGGTAGAACTGCACACATGGTGAGATACGAATGTCACTGTATACACATGCAAAATTTAAAAAAAAAAAAACGCCAGGCCTGCGCGGAGGGCGCAGCACAATCCCAGCGAAAGCTAGAAGGGCGACCTTTCAGAGTCTCTTTAAAACACTCATTGGGTAATTACAGAAAGCACACCTTCTTCATAGCCATTAAGGAATAAATAATAAAATTTTCGGGTAGTACACCGGCATTCGCTGGCCTATTTTTTGTCATTTTTCTGAGAAGGGTGGTATCCGCTTAACACTTGTAAAGAACTTTGTGCCAATTGTTCGTGCAGTAGCTGACGACAATGAAGAATTATGGCTGAAGCGGGTATGCGCCACAGTAAATGGGGGAACAAGAACATGCTTTTGTAATTGGTTCGAGCATCGGACGGCCCACTCATCACGCTGTTCGCATTGTGCGACGACTAGTTGGTTTTCGCGGTTTTAAAACGCTTTATAAGTCGTATTACCGCGATTGCGTTCCCGACATCAAGCCTGCCTTACAAAAGTTAGCCAACAAATCACAAGCACCGGCGTAACTCAGAGGTGGAATACTGGGAACCCAGCGCACCTGGGTTCTCTCTCTCTCTCTCTCTCTCTCTCTCTCTCTATATATATATATATATATATATATATATATATATATATATATATATGAAAATAAGTGCATATTTAAGGGCTCATTTTTCCGTGTTTGACACAATAATAAGGAGATGTAACAAACAATAATGCCAAAGAAAGTATAGAAGAAATTATTAATTAGACCTAAATGTATTGTAATTGTGAAGAAAGAAAAGCGGGTGAAAATATAACTTGCCCCGGCCAGGAACCAGTTTTCTTTCTACACATGTTAGACCTCTCTCTCTCTTTCTCTCTCTCTCTCTCTCTCTATATATATATATATATATATATATATATATATATATATATATATATATATATATATACCAAAGAAGCTTTTCCAATACGCCAAACATACCTGGGAAGAGAGGAGACACAATTTAGTGATTGTCTTGATTTTATTGCAAACGGTTTCGACCAGTGGAAATCATTGGTAATAGAATTAGGACAACCGCTGAGTTTTGTCCGTTCTCTCTCTCTCTCTCTCTCTCTCTATATATATATATATATATATATATATATGTGTGTGTGTGTGTGTGTGTGTGTGTGTGTGTGTGTGTGTGTGTGTGTGTGTGTGTGTGTGTGTGTGTGTGATAATTAAAAGTGGCATCGTGGTATGGCTAAAGCCACCAGTACGTGCCCTCCCAGGTCATCGGCAGCACGAGTTCTCCATTCAGGAACGCTGTTCACGCTTTCTCGGCGATGGAATCATCAAGAAGACCGTTGCTTCAGCTGCCATCAAACCATCAGGAAACGGCGTCCATCCTTCCCCAGCTGTACCAGAGCATAACTCAGCAAACACCATGCTACAACTTCACGGGAAGAATACGCAAGAGATTCTGTCCTTCGGGAATGTTGTTGACGCCTTCCATGGCTTGAAATCTAATCGCACTAGTCTGCCAGCATACGAGACGCCATGGAACGCTGTCCAGGTTTTCTTGCTCGTGGATTTCGACAGAGTGACTGCGGGAAACTCTGCAGGCTCGGAGACCGTGGTCCCTGCATCTTCAGGCTTCACTCCCAATAGGATAGCACCGTAAGCCCACGGCGTACCATCGCGCGACTCCACATCACGCTAAACACTGTGACAGCGAGATCCACGCTGTTACATGCAATCCTGCCGATCCTGAGAGCAATCAACGCCATGTTGGATGTAGCCGCCCCACAAGACTTCGACGTTTCTCAACTGATCAACTCAGAGCGCATAGGGGCGCCGTCCTGCAGCTCTCAGACCAGCTTGGCTGTTCTTTTTGTCTCAGCGATCTTGGCATTGTCCTATGCCACCCCATGATCATTGTTTATCTGCAAACTGCTGGAATTTGACGGGTTTCAGAACGACGCCGACAGCTGGGTGGCAACCATCAATGCGCTAGACATGTACGTGGCGTAGACAGAGCATAAGAATTGGTCCATGGCAATAGACCGTCTTCGGGAAGGTGCAGCGGCGTAGAACCGGTATGAAGGCTTGAAGCAGCAGCCGTGGTTGAAGTGCCAAGCTCATAGCTGCTTCACGTCCGATTCTCTGTGCCCCATGCAACTCGGCCTCCACCGAAAACAGAGCTGCGGAAGGCCGCCTCTTCAATACTACAACACTGTAGTGTAGGCCAACAGAGATCTTCTTACCCTCCCCTCTCTTGTCGTGCAACCAATGAACTTCTGTAGTGTCGTGAGACTACGCCAGTGTCAGACAGCAGAACCGTAACACGAGAAACCGAGGATAGGAGCCACTGGCACGTGGACGACCTATGGAAGATCCACAGCAGGTCGCCTATATCAGAAAAAATAAATAAAAATCGGCAGATCCCACGTACAGTGGGAATCGATGATATGCGAAGCACGAACGAGCGAGGTTGATATGCTACTTTCAAATCAAAACAACGTTACGAGGTATAGGTAAATTATGCCGTAAACAACTTCCATGTCATGATTATCATGTTTGGATGTGTTGTTTACCTTCGTCATCTATCCACGTCACGTGATGACAAATTGAATATATGTGGAGCTATCGAAACGGCCACAAGCATGCTATAAGCGAGGTATGTTGTCATGTTCCTAAATGACACGCGTCTCATGGTTATCCTGTTTGCACCAGTCATATACCTTCCTCATTCATTGACGTCATGTAACACCAATTTGGTGTATGTGGAGCTAGCGAAACGGCCTCGAGTGCGTCATGTAGGGGCCAATATACTAAAAACGAACCGTTGACGCGCGCGCACGCTGGGCAAAGCGACGCTACGTCAGAAATACGTGAGCACTTTATAGTACGACGCCAAGCGCGACCGGCGCTACCAGCGTCCGTCGGCGCGGCCCAACGGCAACCTTCGCGAAATGAGACATGCTGCACTTGGCGCCAATGCATTATTCAGACAGCATTGCGCCTGCCTCTTTTCGAGACGGAGGGACGCCGGACGCGCTGAAATGCGCATGCGTCAAAGCAACGCAGCGTGCGCTTGAGAGTATATGGCAGGACGAGCGCCTGGCATAGCAACGCCAGTGTGACGCGACGAAACGAACGCCGGCGCACATGGGCGCCTGGTCACGTCGAAGTGTATTGGTGCCTTAACTGTGGCATGTAGTCATTTTCTGACTTGACACGCATCTCATTATTATCATGTTTTCACAAATCACATACCTCCGTCATCCATTGGCGTCACGTAATACCAAATTTGGCATTTGTGAAGCTAGCGAAACGGTCGCGAGCGCATCATGAGTATGACATGTAATCATGTTATTACATAACGCGCATGCCATGATTATAATGTTTGGATGTGTCATTTACATATGCCGTCCGTTCGCGTCACGTAATACTGAATTTGGTATATGTGACGCTAGCGAAACGGCCGCGAGCACATCATGAGCGCAGCATGTAGTCATGTTCTCACATGACAGGCATCTCATGATTATCATGTTTGCACCAGTCACCTACCTCCGTCATCCATTCGCATACCGTAATACCAAATTTGGTATATGTGACGCTAGCGAAACGGCCGTAAGCGCATCATGAGCGTAGCATGTAGTCATGTTGTGACATGACACACATGTCATGATTTACATGTTAGGGTCCGTCGTTTCTGTTCGCCATGCAATCATGTCATACCATACCAGTTTTGCAACATGTCGTGTGAACGAAACCACCGCAAGAGCAGCAAGACCATGAAGTGTAAATCATGTTATTCATGGCATACATGTCATGATTTTTCTGATATGACTAGTCGAATATGCTCGTCATATAGTCATGTTATGCCATACCAAGTTTGGTATTGATACCATTATTCAAACGACCAGGAGAGCTAAAAGTCGTAGATAGATAGATAGATAGATAGATAGATAGATAGATAGATAGATAGATAGATAGATAGATAGATAGATAGATAGATAGATAGATAGATACGCTCAATGTCGCCGAAGTTCGCTAAGAAATGCTTCGCATTTAAAAGCTGCTACAACAGACTTGCGAAGTGCAAAAAGTTGCTACAACATCGACTTGACAAGTACAGGTCGGCAGGTGATAGCTCTCTAGCAACGCTTAATTGCTGTCGTTCACGTGTTGCTAAGCGGCTTGCACACAACGTCAGCCACATGCGCGCTATAAGTACTGAATGCTCTGAGTCCAGTACTGACACCGCTTGAGTAGATAACTGACTTAGTTGCGCGTCCGCAGCAGCCGAACGGACGCGGCCAATGGCTAGCAGGCTGCGTCCATACGGCTGCTGCATACGCGTGAAGAAATCGGTCAACTGACTAACCAGCCACTGCTGTTTATGGAAGAGGCGCGTAAGGCTGCGATTTTTCAGTGGAGTTCCCGGCAACTGAGATAACGCACTGCCGACTTCCGATGGCTCATGTACACCAATATGATCCCATCATAGCTCTCTGCGAGCCGAACTTGCCGAATGCAATCTGTCTCTCTAGATATGAACTATTTATGCCTTCTACAACTGCTGAAAACAGCTAAGTTTCGATGTTCATTCCTTGCGACCTCACGTATTTCATCAGCCGCTGTCCAATCATGACCACAATAATATATAAGTCTAATGGTGAAGAGAGGTTTACTGTCACGGTTGTGGGCGCCTACATATCTCCATCAAGTCGATTTGACCGTAAACTACTACAAGGCATCCTGTCATGAACAAATGCGCTATTATCGGCGACTTCAACGCTATTCATACAATCTGGGTAAATGCGAAGTTCAGTGCAAAAGGCAGAAATGTGGTGACTTTCACCTCCGACAATAAACTTTTCTCACTTAATGACGACAGTCGAACGTTTCTCCGGAGTTGAACGCACAGCAGCTGTCTTGATTTGGCGTTAGTATTACGAAGCCTCGTCAGGTGAGCTGGTTGTTTCCCAGATAATGAAACACACAGAAGTGACCACATTCCCACATATGTAAAAATTGATGGCCTATTATCTTTCAACACCAACAACAGCATTAAAATGACAGACTGAAGGAAATTTCAATCTCGTTTGCAAGAGCAGTGACTATATTGTCTGTTCGTCTGTCTGTCCGTCCGTGCATCTGTCCGCGCTTCTGATCGTGCATTTATAAGTCCGTCTGTCTGTCCGTGAGTTCATCCGTGCTTTTATCTGTGCTTCCATCTGTCCGTCCTTCCATCTGCCCATCCGTCCGTCAGTTCATCCATGCACCCGTCCGTCTACCCGCGCGTACAAACGGATGGATAAAGGCACGGGTGGACGGATGGCAGCACACGCCCACTCATCATCATTCACTCCGTGGATATGCTGTGAAAACCACTGACGTAATGTAGTTATATTATTTGCAAGGGCATATACAAGCAACGCTTCTATTGAGCAACTCATGAACTAGAGGTGCATACTTACTACTATACAGAGGAGCGAACAACCCACGACGCAAGGAGCTTCACCCCTACACGTTGCGGTAATATGTAGCCTAAGCGAATGAAACTTTCGCTGTATATAGAAACTTTTATGCTGTATTCAAATATGTAGTTGGTTTTATAGTAACTTGCAGCTTTTATTTTGTGCAATTACAATGTTTAAATATACTTCGTTTTAAACGAACTCTTTATGCCACTACAAATTTTTTGTCCAGAACCATGAACCTTTCACATTGCTCCACTTTATCTGCACAACACCAATAAGTATCAATATAGTGGTTATAAGACAATCTAATGGACAACAAATATTTTAATGGAAGAATTCTTTGAATTCTCAGCCCATACTAATTGCTTACTTTGGTTTCGTAAAAAAGTATTCAAGCGAAATCAAGTTTTAAAGAAGACAATTCTACGCTTCGCATGTTTAGAAATGTGTGGGCGAAGTTTCATCCTGATCGGGCTATCTGATGTATCAAAAACGTGATGTCTAAACAGATAAAGTTGACCGAAAATTGATCTTTGAGAAAAACGCATTTCAGAGATATAAGTGAAAGGTGATCTATGCGAAAAAGATAAGTTTTGTAAGGTAATTCCTTCCAATATAAAAGCTTGGCAACCATGGTTATTTTGAGCATGTGGATTTAGTGAACTTCTCGTGGTAAATGCAATGGCAAGAAGCCAAGTAACAAATTACAGGGGACTCTAGACAATGATCTCATTTTAGTTTCCAGTAGCCACCTTGTGTTCGTTAAAGGCGATTTTGGCTTACTTTCATTTTAGTCACAGTGTTCATTTTTTTGCCGAGAAAGTAGAGAAACTAACTTTGTGAAAGCAAATAAAAAATAAAGAATATGTAATATTGAAAAAAAAAAACTTGAGTTTATTGACTCTCATCCCATCTTAACAATTGAAGGAAACCATTTTATTGGCCTTCGCAACACGGCATACAGCATAGAGCTCATTATTGAATTCAATAAAAAAATTAAACACTAAACAAGCATAAAAATTGCATGCGCGACGATAGGCACCTGTGAACATTGGGAACACCCTCTCATGCGTTGTTGGTAAGGATTAGGTTGCAGCTGCTTCGCACTTCCCACGAGGGCTTAGAATGACGTCAAGACCATTGCTTCTCGTGTGTGTTCATACTACGAGTGTCAGGCACAGTATGCCAAGTTGATACACACCAGAAGAACCACGTGAATGCATCGTTGGATGAAAAGATCGATTTCGTATTGCTGAACACGGCTGCTGAATTAACCACAGTTCGCTACAACAACAATATGATTATTCCTAACATTACCACTAGCAGCCGGATTTATAGTCACGAAAAAAACCCGCAAACTTTCAGAGAAAAGCGTGTGGGATCTGCATCGACAACAGGAAAGAAAACAGAGATGTTTCAGTTTACGATGGTACAAAGGCGCCCACAATTTTTTTACGAACAGTGTTTGCAGTATATGGTGTCTCTTTTTTCTAGTCCAGCGTGGTTAGCTACCTGTCTACCGTCGAATAAACACTCACATGTGTCTTTCCTTAATGCTTAGAAGGGCTACACAGGAGCAAATGGCCAGACCGCCAGACCGCTATAGGCCAGAAGAGTCTTTCTGCCTCTTAATAAACTGATCTAAGAGCACAGGGCTCATTTATCTTGCGTCTGTGAACACCTTAGAGGACCCTTCACTAGGCTTGAAAATTTTTACTGGGTGCTCACAAGCTCATCTGCCAAGATTTGCAATTATACGCGCCACGGAAAGAGATAAAATACCAGACTAAACGCCGCTTGATAATAATTTCATGAATGCGCGCTTCAACATGATGGAGCAGAGGTATACATCAAGGAATGGTCCTGCGTATGTCAAAGTAGTACGCGACACTACGAGAAGTATTCGAGGTGACGCGTGCAATTTGTGCGATCTGTTGCCTGGATAGAAGTATGAAGGTTGACATAAATATTCAAACATGCAAGCGCAATCCATGCGCATTATATATTTTGTTAATTTCGTATCTAAGGAGATGGGAGACTAAGTTGTCTCCATTTTGTTTGCGATGGTTATTCGGCATTCTCGCGCCGCGCCGGTGGCAGCATTCACAATGTTTGCGGTGCGCACCATCCCTACGAGCAGTTCCAGTTGTGCGGCGCTATGTATCGTGGTAAGGATACTTGATCCATGCCAGCCTCTTCAAATATGCTCGCATAAAGGGATCCACTCCATAGAAACAGGTGGTGCAACACAGAGAATGCTGAAACGACAGACCGAATCTTCCATGCGAAACCTGACGTGGGAATGACATGCAAATGTAACCTTGCGTGCACATGACGTGTGATTCGTCTGCGTTAATTTATTTCCAGCTTTCGCAATTTTTAGTCACGCATAAGTTGATAATTTTCCGGTCAAAACCAATGACGCTGACGCCAGAATTTTGGCGAAACGAGCTGTTCTGTCGCGTTAAAAAACATCTGCTATATACAAAAAAATAACACCAGTGCCACTCCTAACACATTTTGGCGAGACTGTAATCGATGCTGTCTTTTATTTGCCGCTTCTGTTATGTTGTTTTTCATGCACCGCCGCCTACCTGAATGATCTGAACTTGCCGTAAAAGTGCGATAAAGTACACTAAAAAGCATGGAGCGAGTGCAGTGTTTTCTAACGCGAAGCTCAAAAAAGTTAAGAAGATAATCGATCGTTTACGTGTATTCACGCATGACCCATGCCATTAAAAAGCAGACAACAAGCAGTAAAAGCGAATTGTAGTTGTCAGGGCAAGTTTTTTTTTGTTCTCGATTTTGGCCATGCATACTGCCGGAATTTTCGTGTGCAGTCGCCGTCAATAAATGCTGGAATCAATGAAAGATAAGCTGGTGAATATACGATAAACATTGGGGGGAAAAGCAATCATGTGAGCTGCCCTACGGATAGGAAAAACACTGCAGTCATCGATTTTACCTGGAGAGCAAAAAAGAAAAAGAAACAGCAGGTTTGCTATAGATATTAACGACGCGTTAACGAAATATTATAGATAGATAGATAGATATATAGATAGATAGACAGATAGATAGATAGATAGATAGATAGATAGATACATAGATAGATAGATAGATAGATAGATAGATAGATAGATAGATAGATAGATAGATAGATAGATAGATAGATAGATAGATAGATAGATAGATAGATAGATAGATAGCCCTGGCAGCCATTGTCGACGCTGGCGTTACGCAAAGAATTGCTACAGGATGCCCTCACTCTCGACTTTCTATTCAATGTGTCATATAAGAGAGAAGTCATATAAGAGAGCCATTGTTACCCACAGTGAATACCGAGTAAACGAGCTGACTTCAGCAGACACCCTCGCTTTAAAGTGCTTTTTGTATTCGTGATAGGTTGTGCGCGCTTTCAGAAAGCGGCCGCTTATATAAGATGCTACGCAGAGCATGCAGCTTCACTCTGCAAACTCAGTGGCGTGAAATTTCAGTTGAAAATTGCGAAGAAAAACGTGATAGAAACTGCGTGAAATTCTCTGAATAAACAACTCGTACCTCCTCGAGTTTTGCGACGCGCACGTGCTCAATCATGTGAGCATCTTAAAGCGAACAAAGTGCATCTGCAGTTTATGTACCTCAGTAGAAAGCAAAATAATGTAGACGCGTAGGTAAACGCTATACAAACGATCACCAAGAAAGTTTTGCTCTGTTGTAGTGCTTAGAAGAGCAGTGTGTTTTAGCGGCAAACAAAAGGAAAGACACGGGCAAAAAATTAAAAAAAAAAACGTTCTCTGCCTACTCTACCATAACAAAATAAAAAAGAGGGCCGTTATTATGTATCTCGCGAATAAAATAAAAATGCCGACACAGTGTGCTGAAGCGTACTATATAAAACAAAAAAGAAGTGCCTGAAAAAGAACTGTCACGGTAGTAACATTTGTCGGTGACAGCGCGGAAAGTCGCTGCATATTGCAGGATATGAACACACATCTCTCTTTCTTTCAATTTTGTTTGGCCAGGTAGCAGACTCCTGAAGGTATTCGTGAAGTTGCTGAGCATAGCGCTTGCATTTATTGTTCATTTATGTTATCTGTATTGTGGGTTGAAATGTGCTGAAGAGTACTACCTGAAGACTGCGAGAAGGCTGTGTAAGTTGTGCGGAGTTGATCGGGTATGAAATACTGCGCCACGTATTGACCAGAGCCGGAATCTGAAGAAGTTACGGTAATAAAAAATAACAAAAAGGGTTTCGGGGGGCTGCTGTGTAGTGAATCGTAGCTATAAAAAGGGCGTGCAGCAGTAGGTAATAATAATAATAATAATAATAATAATAATAATAATAATAATAATAATAATAATGCAATGTGTGGTTTTAAGTCCCGAAACTACGATGTGAGTATGAGAAGAGACGTGGTGGAGGCCTCCTGAAATTCGGACTATATATCTGGTGTTATTAAACGTGAATTGGCATCACACAGTATAAAAAAAATATAGGAAAACCAAAAATTTTGCACGTTTTTTAGATGCCTGGTGTAAACTTCCTTATTCACAAAAACCTGGTATAATGTTCAGGCTGATGGTGATGATTGTTGATATACCTCTGGAACGGAGCAGTGACAATAGACATCTGCAGGCAACTGAATAGTTCAAAAAGACAGTACTATGAAGCAGAGCAGTAAAAGATAACCCAGCTCATGGATCTGCTGGTCATCTCAGGGGCAGGTGAGAAAAATTATAAGGTGACACAGAGAAGAATCCAAATATATAATGTATTGGAACGTCGAAATAAGCTTACATTAGAAAATCAGGGTAAGTATTGCGCAGATTTGTTCGAACAGTACACTCACATCTTAGGGAATCAGTGAGATGTGTCTGTCCTGAAATAAAACTAAGTACATGGTCTTAAGAGATGATTTGCAGGACGGAAGTCGCACACTTATATCATGGGCTTAACGTAGCGCTTCACGGAACAGCACGAGTTCAACTCGTGAACCTAGGTCAGTAGGTATTTTATCGAATGTTTTCGCCAAAGGAATCCACGCTGTTTGGAATATCAATATCAATAAGCAGCGGAGCACAGTGATGTTACTACCGCATAAGATATGGTGATAAAATGGTTCTGACGATAAGTCAAAACGGCGTTGTTATTTCCAGTGGTATTTTGCTTGTCATTGAATGCCCACTGAATATAAATTCAGTAAAGGTGTCGAAACTTCTCGTAATTCTCAACCGCGATGCCCGAAATATTCAGAGAAAAGAGCCATAAAAAAAGGAAACGTCAAAGCTGACTTCCCCCTGACGATATGTTCCTTCAGGAACACAAATGATGCATTTGTTTATTGAGAGGCATGCAGTGCGTGCATCGCATGGCTGAAAGTGCCGGGTAATTTGCATCTGCAAACGGCCGCGAAAAAAAAAAAAAAGCTGTTTAGCACCACAAGCTCATGCGCCTGTTTGAGCAGAGGTTACCGATCCTATAGTTGCTGATCCCCAATAGAACTTTCGTGGTGGATGGAGTGAAGGCGCGAAGGCGCAATTATTTTTATTCTAACCTCATTTTGCATATTTGATCACAAACTAAGCACTACTGAACCGAAAGCTGTGACACTCTTTGGGGTGTACTTGTAATTTGTTGTGCTTTTTTGGTTTGTTGTGTGTTTTTAAGTTTGGTTTGTAAACGACTGCTCCGACTATTCAAAGCAATGACATTCTCTTTTTTGATAAACTCTTCGTTTCGCTTATGCATATATCACCAAAAGCATTGTTTTACGGACATTGAACACGCATAACTGCGTTAGCATTGAATGAACTATTCCAACCTGTATTTGATCCTCTGCACTTTCGATACAATTTTTATTCGAAAGTTTGCACAACAGTATAAATCATTACACTTATCAGTGAAGGTTTGTTAGCGGGAATTCTGCCAATAGTACTGTATTTTTGGGCTCATATAACCAAGAATTGCAGCCCGGTAGTCTCCCGCGGAGCTAGTTTGCTCTCACCGCGTCTCGAGGGCTTACACGCCGGGCCACAAAGACGCCCCCACCAGACTTGGTGAGCTCGCATGGTTGCCCAAGAGGAAATGACTTACCAGTATACATAATAAAGGTACCTTTCCACTGGTTCCCCATACAATTTACGAGCCAGAAGCGGTGGCATGCCACCCGAACTCTGTGGACTATAGCCACTGGTACTCGGATCAGTATTCCAGGAGATAAAAATTATGCGAGAAGGCAAACCTAACCCAATTTTTGGGGACCTGCCCAAAGGTGGTCGGACAGGGTCGTGCAATCGCATATGATGAGCAGTGAGAGACTATGCTGCTCAGCGTTGATACAGAGGAACAGCTCTGGTGCACCTGAGGGGGCAAGGACGCCACTAGGGCCTGAGGGATACTAGGGCTCCAGGTGCCCGTTCCACAGGAGCCACCGGATTCGTTAAAATAAAGCCCTGACCACTCCTTATACCATCTGTAGGTAGTATGTGGTTTAGGTTAGGGCTTGCCCGCGGCAGGTGTCCGATGGTAGCTGTTATCGGTTGAGTTAGGCAACAGGACAAGTAGTCCGAAACTGCCCACGGAGGTGGTGTGGCCAAGCGGTCAGCTGCACTTTACACTTGATATTGAATCCTTCATAGGTTTACTTGAAAAAATCACTTACTTTTGTATTATTCGCCATAAATAATACATCAGCACATTATGGTGTTGGATATATTACAGCTAAAATTCAATCCAACGAAACTAGAATTTACGAACTTCTCCAGCATACGAGAAAATTTCTATTTAGTGGACGGTACCTATAGGGTTTGTTGTTGTCATTAACCCAAATTAACAATGCTTTCATCTCACTGAACTTGAACTATCGAAGTTTTTCCACAGAAAAATGAGCGAAAAGGGAGTTATTTCTTCCCAACATCTACAAAACTTTTTACAGACGTGTACGGCATAGACATTGCGTTAAAACTTCTAGCCACACTAATTATGACACTGACTTTATTTTGACGAGGCTGCACACCACAGTCTGCAGCACGTTTACATATTATATATTGCAGGATGGTATTGATTTGTTGTCTTTGCTCATACTCTCATAAAAACACGGTGGTTGCTTATACTGTTCCTTATGCGACAGATGACAGTGTTTGTCTCTTTAGAGCTTTCTTCTCTGCCCGCTTGCACGTTAACTTCTTTTCTTCTCGCTGTCTTTAAATATCGGCAGCTTGCCGTAGCTTGACGTGGCCACCTATACCATGCATGCCCGTTTCGTTATCTCCTCTTTTCACACGCGCAGGCGCGTATGCCGCGAGAAGTGACGGACGACGTTTCGTTAAAATTTTATATATTAAAATAACCTTCTTTTCGCTGTATTTCGCGAAGTTCTCAGTTTGAAGAAAGGATTCCAGCATCCCATCACAGCATTAATTTGAGTTTCAACTGTGCTAGCAAATGCAGCCAGTTAACGGGAAGCAGAGCTTAGCAGCAAATAACTGGAACTATTTTGGCACCTTCATCCATGAATCGGGCAGAATGTGAAAACATTTATCCAGGAGACATGATACTCAGATGATACGTCTTGATGTCTCTTGAATGGCTAGGAAATAGAATATATTCTCATCAATTCAGTCAAGCGTTGGAGCTTCAATTTCTTCATGCTATCAAGAAGGGGTTCCAGACAGTGTGACTTCAAAGTGCTTTGGCTAAAATTATGTGTACATTGCTCTCTTTTTATGGCACTTCACTGAGTAAATCGGCTAAGGCGGTGCCTAAAAAAAGGATTTACTATGACCGTAGAACAGAGTGCGACAGCTCACCGTCGCTGCTTCTTTCCCGTTGCACAGAATTAAACAGGGTCGTGCAGCAGCGCGCAACGAGACAGACGATCTTTGCTTTGAAGGTGATGTTTTTTTGCGAGCAGTAGCCGACTCGAAGCAACGTGCCGGGTCGTCAAACGATCCGGACAGCGGTAATATGCCTTCAGCGAGTTTACTGCACTCAGGTAGTCTAATCCCACACAATAAAGCCACCAGAACCCACAGACAAAGCGTGATGCTTGATCGGGTTTCTTTACGAGGGTGACCTTACCCTGTACACTATTGTCGCAAAAGAAAAATGGTGGCCAGACATTCCTCAGACTCTGACCACACGGGCGTAAACGATAGCCGATCCGATGCAATCAAAGTGATTGCAGTACACAGAGACAGAGATCACTAGGTATGTGCTTGTTGGAAAAGGATAGCTTCCTTTCTGTGTAGACACGATGACACATACGGACAAAAAAAAAAGAGAAAGTGGAAAGGAAATCAGCAGTAGAAATTTAATTCAGTTTCTCACAGACAACTTCTTTTACGATGTAAACTCACGGGTCGCATGTCCTTGGAATAAATGTGTGAAAATTTTATTTAGACACAATCTGATTAACCACTACACTTTCTAATAAGTCATTTGAGAAAAAAGTATCATAATATCCAAAATAAATGTTTACAGGTTATTGTAGCCGTGTTTCATTTATTGGTTTCGTATAGATAGAATTCAAGAGTTCATGCGTTAAAGAACACTTCATACATGCTGTACTTTGTGAAGACACCAAAACACACTGAAACGAAGTGCTAAAACTGTCAACTAAGTTATAAATTTTCAGACAGCTTGATACCAATTAGAAATTTAAAAAGAATAGATAACCTTAAGAGCTCTTATTAGTGTATCGGCTATGCAAGTTCTATTGTAGTTGCGATGCAAGTTGTCAATGTAAATGGGCTGCAAAAATAGCCTGGTCTATACTGCCTTGAATTTTGTAGAGAACACGAAGCATGCATGCAGTAGCCGGGTGGTGGAATCGATATAACCTTCTGGCAAGAATGGTAAACATTAAAAAAAGGTGCTTTGTTATTTTAGATATGCTGTAACTGGTAACTAAGTCAAATGGTGGGCCATGTCTCCTTAATTCCAGGCTGAGAATGAATCAGTGGGCGCCCAATTTTACATCCTCATGAACCCTGCGAATCTCTTCGTTAGTGTTATTTATATATGGTGAGACATACCTAAGTATTCTTTCGCCTTTTACATGTGGTTCTTAGGTAAAGAATAGAGTTGCAGCTTTATGAGTGAGCATCATTTTTCATTTCCTGTCATCAAAGGAACATCAGCCACCAAAACCAAAAGAGTGCATAAATGTTTGGAGGATATTGTCAAGCACGTTTAATTGGTGCTGTACCTCCCGAGGGAGCATAGCAGATAGGATGTCGTGTAACTGAACTTCAGCATTGAACATCGCCGACTCAATTAAGTAAGTAACCTATTTTAAATCTAGAGTTTAACACAATCCCAGCTCATAACGCTGGAACTGTGCATATCGAGGCTGGAAGGCCACCATAGCGCGGAGGTTTTCGCCTGTTTCTGCCGTCTACATGTCCTAACATCAGTATCCCCTTCTCCGCAGTTCGTTGGCTTTGAGAGACGGGAAGTGACGTTAGCCTTTTTCACCCGACAGCGGATGCCGGCTGTGGCACAGAATTAAACAGGGTCGTGCAGCAGCGCGCAACGAGACAGACGATCTTTGCTTTGAAGGTGATGTTTTTTTGCGAGCAGTAGCCGACTCGAAGCAACGTGCCGGGTCGTCAAACGATCCGGACAGCGGTAATATGCCTTCAGCGAGTTTACTGCACTCAGGTAGTCTAATCCCACACAATAAAGCCACCAGAACCCACAGACAAAGCGTGATGCTTGATCGGGTTTCTTTACGAGGGTGACCTTACCCTGTACACTATTGTCGCAAAAGAAAAATGGTGGCCAGACATTCCTCAGACTCTGACCACACTGGCGTAAATGATAGCCGATTCGATGCAATCAAAGTGATTGCAGTACACAGAGACAGAGATCACTAGGTCTGTGCTTGTTGGAAAAGGACAGCTTCCCTTCTGTGTACACACGATGACACATACGGACAAAAAAAAAAGAGAAAGTGGAAAGGAAATCAGCAGTAGAAATTTAATTCAGTTTCTCACAGACAACTTCTTTTACGATGTAAACTCACGGGTCGCATGTCCTTGGAATAAATGTGTGAAAATTTTATTTAGACACAATCTGATTAACCACTACACTTTCTAATAAGTCATTTGAGAAAAAAGTATCATAATATCCAAAATAAATGTTTACAGGTTATTGTAGCCGTGTTTCATTTATTGGTTTCGTATAGATAGAATTCAAGAATGCATGCGCTAAACAACAATTCGTACATGCTATACTTTGTGAGAACACCAAAACACACTGAAACGAAGCGCTAAAACTGTCAACTAAGCTACTAAATTTTCAGACAGCTTGATACCAATTAGAAATTTCGAAAGAATAGATAACCTTAAAAGCTCTTATTAGTGTTTTTGCTACGCAAGTTTTATTGTTGCGATGCAAGTTGTCACTGTAGAAGGGCTGCAAAAATAGCCGGGACTATACTGCCTTGAATTTTGTAGAGAACACGAAGCATGCATGAAGTGGCTGGGTGGTGCAATCGATATAACCTTCTGGTAAGACTGGTAAACTTGTAAAAAAGGCGCCTTCTTATTTTTAGATTCGCTGTCATTGATAACTAAATCAAATGGTGGGCAATGTCTCTTAAATACCAGGCTGGCATAGAATGGATCAGTGGGCTCCCAATTTTACGCCCTCCTCAACCCTGTCTATCTCTTCGTTAGTGTTATTTATATATGCTGAGACATACCCAAGTATTCTTTCGCCTTTCACATGAGGTCCTTAGGTAAAGAATTGAGCTGCAGCTTTATGGGGGGTACAGCACGTTTAATTCGTGCTGTACCCCCCGTGGTAGCATCGCAGATAGAATGTCCTGTAACTGAACTTCAGCATTGAACATCGCCCACTCAATTGGGTAAGTAACCTATTTTAATCTAGAGTTAACACAATCCCAGCTCATAACGCTGGAACTTGTGCATATCGAGGCTGGAAGGCCACCATAGCGCGGAGGTTTTCGCCTGTTTCTGCCGTCTACATGTCCTAACATCAGTATCCCCTTCTCCGCAGTTCGTTGGCTTTGAGAGACGGGAAGTGACGTTAGCCTTTTTCACCCGACAGCGGATGCCGGCTGTGGCACCATGTGCGAGTCTTGCGAGAGGTTTCGCACGTGCGCCCAGCAGGAGCAAGAGATCTTCTCTGGACAGCGAAGGATGAGCACGCCCTTTTTTCCCCGTCTGTCGGCTGTCTTCGCGAAGCTCGAGGTGCTTTGAGCCCACGGTAACCGCTTACCTTTCGCTGTCCCTCCCGAGCGCTAGGCCGAAGAGCAATGCAGTGTTTTCGTGCATGTTCTTAATACGCAAAGTCATACCCATCGAAGCCAACGCGAGTGGGGTTTGCCCTCGCTCGAGTCGTCAGGCGCTGTGGTCACGGATTGTGCGAGCACGAAACATAGTTCTGAGTGATCGTTTCTTTCAGCTGCATGTCGCCGTGAGCCGTTCTGCCTGCGGAGACGTGCTCGTGGCACCTGTGTGTTGTACTTTCGCCTTTAGTGGGAATAAGCCTCTTTTGCTTTCCCGCCGCTTTTTGTAGCAGGTGCTGTACTTACTGCAGTTTGGTGTTACTGCAGGCGATAAATTGTTGCGACTTGTTAGAGAGCAGTGCTGTGTACTTGCCGTGCTACGCTCAGTGCGTTGGCCGTCCGAACGCGCGTCTGCCCCGGTGTAGGTCACGCGAGGCGACCGTGGCCCTGTGGCTCGCTAAGGCCGAACCCACGCTAGTGGCCGCACTTCTGCGGGATACGTGTACACTATTATAGCTATCGGGAACTTACGCATAAAGACGACGCGTCGATGCAGTGCGCCGAAGATGACATTACCGACGACTGATTCTGTGCTTGGCGCTTCCGCTGCCTTTTCAGTGTTGCTCCCTTTACTGTACTCAAGTTCCCCTAATCAAGTGCCTCAACATTTTAGGCTCTGTTTGGCATAACCGTCGCAACCTCACGACAATAAGAAACCGATAAATTGCGATTTTAGTAAGAAATATAAAGTGTTTCAAAAAATCAGTTTGAAACACCCTGCAATTGGAAAAATGCATTATTTGTGTGCGACCACTACAATTAGTTCTTCTGTAGCAGCCGGCTTTTTAGGATGGCCAAAGACACCAATTAGGACAGTGAATAAGGAAATCAACCTAAATAACTTTTATTAGTTGTAAGAGAGAGAAACATTGATGAAAAAAAAACTTAGAAAAGTTTTCCTGGTAGAGTAACCTGTTTGCTACCCTGCACAGGAGTGGGGAATCAGGATTTAGAAAGAAAGAAAGAAATCATGGAGCATTGAAGCCCCTCATGCAAAAAACCTACTGAAGCTCTGAAATTGTGAAAGAGTGGCCTCTAGTAATTGTATAAATTGATCAATTTTAACTACTTTCAGTGGCTAAACCGATAGCTGCAAGAGCGCAGCCACCTTATTGTTTTGAAGCGTACAGAATGAGTTAGCGTCGTTATAACAACCACCAACTGACTTTGTTGTATTGGTTTGCGGGCTGCACTTGCTGATATAGCACGCACGGCACACATACCATAACGAACACCAAAGAACAACACATCTGTAACTGTTGTCTTGAGCAATGGAGTCAGCCTGTTGCACTAATCGGGGTATCGCGCACAGTTTTACCGTTGAATTAAATTGAATTTTATTATGGCAAAAAATTACTTGATTTCGCTTTTTTAAATATATTAGCTGTGATGGTCTCTTCGAAACAGGAAATTGAATGCTCCTTTTTGACATAACCGCCCAACTTAACTGATCGAAAATAATAATTTACCTTACCAATTTCCTGCTTTATACAATGCCTTTAGCCATTCTATCATATCTGCTGCTACATAAAGAGCAATTGTGAAAACAGCGAGCAAATATCACACCTCGTTTATTTCTGAACATTTTGGACACATTTCTTTGTACGCGCTGTCTTGGTTCTCACCGATGTGAGGCAATTTTTCTGAAGTTGATTTCTCTGGAAAGTGGCTAGTGTTATATTATTCTTGGACAAAAGTGCAAGCCTAGGAAGTTGAAAGAAGGAATTCGTATTATATACAATTCTCAACTAAGCCATTCATGATAGTTATTATCAAGTGGGAACTTCATAGTCGAAAGGTGCTAAGAATATAATAGTTTAAATCAGGCAGAAATAATCTCGTGCCTGGCACATAGCGCGTGGGCAGGTTCACTGCTGGTCATCGAGAGTAACTAACTGGATTCCAACAAGGCACACGTGTAAGAGTAGACCTGAAGTTAGGCGGGCAGATGAGATTAAATGTTTGAAAGTATAACGTGGTAGCAGGAAGCAGAGAACCATGTTGATTGGCGAAACAGGAAAAAGGCCTTTTTCCTGAGTGGGGTAGTGAGACGGCTGCTGCTACTGATTATGACGACGACAATAATGATAAATTGTAATTATGCGTCTTACGTCCATCGCGTTGTACAGTAGCATCACGTCATTAGCCGCATGCAATATTTTATATTTCTTCCTAGGCTCACAGATAAGGGCGACAGTGCAGTTGGACTTTCTCCTGTTTTCCCTCTTTCTAGGACTAAAAATATACAAAAATTGCGGGAGATTTGAGTCTATCTTTTAAGATTTCACCGTGATAGCGATAGCTCGTCTATAGTGCGCACTTCAAATACTTAGTGCATGAATGTTATCGAACTTTCTATGCACCCGCTACGTGGCCTTAAGAAAATAGGCGCAGTAATGCGTGTGCTTTTTGTAGGGGGTGACCTGCTTTAAACCTTTAGGTCATTATAATATTCACAAATTGTGACGCCCTATTTCAACATGAGCTTGTACCACGCATCGTCACTGGAAAATTTGATGCTGTATTGTGAAGCATCTATGCAGGACACGGGTGTTTGTAAAGCATGAAAGTTGCTTTGACCGCATTTCCATGCAGAGGAAGTTGTCTTCACTGTAATCACAAGAAGACGTGTGGATTTATCGTAGAACATCCGCTGGCCACACATACGACCCGGATTCCACGCCCACTTGGACTCAGACGACACGGGTTTCATTAATTTAGCTTAGTCGTTCTCGATTTTTCGGTCACGCATAAGATAATGATTTTTCTCTCACAACCAATGACGCTAACACCGGAATTTCTGCGCAACGAGCTTATCAACACTGTCGTGCAGAAAATCTGTTATTTCGTACAAAGATGATATCCAGATGAATTCTTCTGGTTTAATTCTTTCTGACAGATGAAAATCAGATCAATTCCACTGAGTGAACTCGCGAGTGTAAATTGTTCTTTCAATATTAATTCACGCTAATAACATTTATACGGTTTTGATGGTCTATACACGCAAGATGTATTTACTATGAAAAAACAGACCCAAGAGTCACGATTGCTCACTGACAAACTCGTGCGCCTGTCATCTTCTGCCCTTCATCTTCCCTCCCATCATCATCGTAACAATACTTAAAAATTTTTATGTCCTCACGCTAGGCAAAACTTCATGCCGATAATCTAAACGCACACAGAGATTTTTTATCTTGGTGAAAGAATAATTTATCTATATTTATTACTCCATTTTATACATGCGTTTAGCATACTACATTTAGTAAATGTTCATTTTTCTGACTACTCACCTTTAAATTCGAAGCTCTCCGTCAATATACAGATTATTTTATACACGCTTCTTTTTTTCTTATGATAATAAAAAAGTGAAAGCGTATCAACTTAAAACCTCAACTCATATCAGTAAGCACAATCTTTTAATTCAAGGTGGTGTGATTTTGCTACATTGCTTTGCGCAAATGGTTGACCTATTTTTTTGTACATTCATGCATTTTAAATACATTACTTTGAGGCATGCCGAAGTCATACATTTCAATCATTGAAGCAGACAGCTGAGACGTAAGGACCATACATAAAAAAAGCCACCACGTAAAGAAGGAGTCAGATATTTTATCTCAGTATTTATTTTACCGCATATACAGAGAATTTAACAGTGAGCGCGGTGAAACGTTTTGCTGGCATGTCCGAAATAGGATTCCGAACGACCTTTCCAAGATTGAGGGAGGAATGCTCGTGAAATAAGGCGAGCAGGATTACAAAAAGAGGGGAACTGGTGAACATTTTTTTATTTGTTTTAACACAAGAAATTTACACAGAAAGGTATAAATTTTAAAAAGAAAGCTTCTCACAAAAAATGCGACAGGACTAAAATCCACTTTCTCCAGGAACGTGTACGAAAAGCCATTTTTTCTTTCTCCGATGAAGTTTCATCTGCAACTGGGTTCCCTCATCGTTTCTTGACGAGGTGTTTATGTTTAAAAAAATCTGGTATAAAAAAAGAATAATAATTTGCCTTAGGAAAGAGCGAACTCAACAAAAAATTATGATACATTTCTTCAACTTACGATTCCTCGACACTCGTCCCAACATAGCGATGCTGAAGAAAAGAGAAAAGGTGTCTTAAAAATTTTCGAGAATTCGTTGAAGCGGTGAAGTGGTTCAGATGAAGAAACAACGACAACAAAAAAAGTAAGTGGCTGCTCCAAATAAAATGCAGGAGGAACGACCAGCATTTATTACAGCACGCTGCGAGAACAGAAAATTTATAGAAGAAGGCCTCAGTGTAGCTCAGAGTTGCTTCAATCTGCTAATTATTTTCTTTTCACAATCCTTCTAACGGGCAGCAAGCGATTCTGCATTTCATGTTGTGTTTTCGGCTGAGCGGGTCCAATAGCTCGCCTACATGACGCACCCCAGAAACGAGAGTCGTGCTTCTAGGGCTAATTTGTTCAACATAGTTCGCATGCTAAACTAGGTCCGGACTCATTGTACATACACAAAAGTATGAAGGAATCTAAGGTGTACTTGTTTGGGAACTCTGCAGCCCAGCCAAGCATTTCGTAAAGAAAGTCGCCAAAATCCGACTGCAATAGATCTGCACGCCTAAGGAGGTAGTACAGGTCTCAGGAATACAACAAAACTTCAACAAACGGTCTTGTGCTTTCTGCTTCCACGTTATACCTGCGAACTTTTTAATCTCATCGGGGTACCTAACTTTCTGTTTCCCCTTCGTGCGTTCGCCTTCTCTGAGAAAGCAGTCAGTTGCCCGTAATGACTAGTGGTTATCCTGGCTACGTGTTACGTGCCCGGCCCATGTCCATGTTTTCTTCTTCATTTGAACTATCATGTTCTTAAACTGGTTTGTTTTCTGATCTACTCTGCTTTCTTCTTGTCTCCTAGCGTTACACCTATCATCCTATTTTCCATCGCTCGCTGCGGGGTCAACGATTCAAACTGAACCCTCTTTATAAGCTTCCAGGTTACTGCTCCATAGGTAAGTGCCGGCAAGAGGCAACTGTCATATACCTTCCTCTTGACGGATAGTGGCAATCTACTTGTGATGATTTGAGAGCTCCACCACATTCTTAATCGTCTAGTTACTTCAATCTCGTGGTTCGGCTCTGCGGTTACTACCTGTCCTAAGTAGACGTAGCATTTTACAACTTCAAGTGCACTATTACCTATCTCGAAGCGTCCTTTTCTTCCGAGGTTGCTGTACAATACTTTTCTTTACTACAGATTAATTTTAGAGCCTACCTTTCTGCTCTCGTTGTCTGATTCAGTAATTATGAGTTGCAATTCATCGCCTGAAAAACTCAGCAATGCAATGTCGTCGGTGAAGGGCAGGTTACTAAGGTACTATCCATCAATCCTTATTCCTAACTCTCTCCAATATACACTTCTGAAAACCTCCTGTAAGCACGTGGTGAATAGCGTTGGAGATATCTCCTTGTCTTAAACCATTCTTTATTGATATTCTGTCACTTTCTTTATAGGGCACTATGGTGGCAGTTGATCCTCTGCATATTTCTCCCAGGATGTTTATATATGTTTCGTCGACACCCTGATTGAGCAGTGTCTGCATGATTGCTGATATCTCTACTGAATCAAATGCCTTCTTGTAATCTATGAAGGCTATGTATATTGGTTGGGTGTACTTTGAGCATTTCTCTATCACCCGATATGTTATGAATGTGGTGAATTGTCGAGTAGGCTGTCCGTAATCCTGCTTGTTCTTTTGGTTGATTGAATTCTAATTTTGTTTTATTTCTGTTACCAATTACCTTTATAAACGTTTTTGTACGACAGAGAGCAAGCTGAGCGGCCTGTAGTTCTTCATGGTCTTGTCATCCCCTTTCTTATGGATTAAGATGCTGTTACCATTCTTCCAAAATGCTGGTACCGTCGTGTCAGAAAACATTTCGTAAACAGGGTGGCTAGTTTTTCTAACACAATCTCTCTTCCGCGTTTCAGCAAATCTGGTGTTATCTGATCTTCACCAGCAGATTTGACTCTTTGCATTCCCTCCAAGCCTTTCCTAACTACTTCTGTGAATAAAAGTGGGATGTCTTTTGGATTCCTGCTAATTTCCAGATTATGGTCGTGCTTGTATCGGCTACTGCACGGATCTCTGCGAAGCTCACTGTAAAACTTGATAAGTACTGCGCTTTCAAATCAACAATTCTTGTGCCTTTTAGGCTGAAGCAACAGCGAACTGCCTATTCCAGCAAGTATACTCTCTTTATCCCGTTGCTCTTTTATTACAGTGAAGTCAGACGCCCATTTACGGAGGTCTTGTGATAAAAGAATCTATGGGAAAGTAAAGTGATCATCACGGAAGTTTAGACAGCTAGAACACCAAGGCTGTCCCATATGCAACCACTGCGAGAGTAGTGTTCGCAAACCCTACTACGCACAGCTACGTCTCTGGTGGAAGCCGCCGAATCCACACACACACACACAAAAACAACTGACGTGGCAGGTTTCCTACCATAAAAATATTTCTCACTATAAAAAGTTAACTGAGTACCGTTAAATTTGAATCGATTGTTCTCAAGCTGGCCCCTACGCCACCTTCTCCTCTTGCACACAATGACAAAATACAAGTGAAAATTAAAATGAACGCGTATAGAAGCGACAGAAATCAGTGAAGAAAAGTAAAACGGGGTTAACAACAGTGATGGTACTTTACGGATAGTTTAAGGCACATGAAATTTGAAAGAACTTAACACTTATCACACCCCTCAGCATCTTTGCATGGCTCAGTCAAAGTGCCATATTTTATTCGTACCAAGAGCCCAAGGAGAATGTAAGTGGGCAGTAAAGAAACGTCAAATCCTCTGTCTTTCTTTCCTTTCATGTTCACTGCTCACTGTCTCCAGCTTTACTTTTACTATAAAAAGCATGGTGAGAACCATACGCGTGAAGACGGAAGCAGAGAGTGCTGAAAGACATAAAATAAGAGAGAATAGGGAAGGAGCAGGATAGAGGTTGACGATGCTAAATGCACGTTGGTTACGCTTACCGAAAGATAAAGTTAATAAAGGCAAGCTTTCTTCATCCTTGCTTCATCAAAACGCTTGCAGATAAGGTGCACCTCGATAAAAACCTCAGGTGAAATGGAAAGCTAAACATAAAAAAAGAAGACACGTTCGAGATGATGAAAAAAAAAACGAGTTGTAGGGCGTCCAATCTTCTCAATGGTGCCGTCCGAGAAGAGAGCGTACTTCTGTGTTGCTGATATGAGACGTACGCGTCAAAACGTTGTCGCAGGCTTTTCTCGTAATACCAGATATACGTGCTTCCCTTTCTATAACCGACACACTTCATTGTCGGCAGCTTGCGCTTCGTCTTCATTGATCTGTTGGATATTGAGGTTGCCACAAACTCATCCGGAGGATTGCGTAGCATACGTGTTGGATCTTCTTATCTTTATATCGACGTTCGTTGTTGAGATGACAAGTGCAGAAGCCTCTACCACTAGTATTTAAAGACAAAAAAAACCTTTAATGCTTCTGATTTCATTTTGTGCAAGAGTTTTGTGTAATGCTACTGTCCGTCCGTCCGTCCGTCCGTCCGTCCGTCCGTCCGTCCGTCCGTCCGTCCGTCCGTCTGTCTGTCTGTCTGTCTGTCCATCGGGCCGTCCGTCCGTCCGTACGTCCGCCCGTCCATCTGTCCGTCCGTCCGTCCGTCTATCTATCTATCTATCTATCTATCTATCTATCTATCTATCTATCTATCTATCTATCTATCTATCTATCTATCTATCTATCTATCTATCTATCTATCTATCTATCTATCTATCTATCTATCTATCTATCTATCTATCTATCTATCTATCTATCTATTTACCTATCTATCTATCTATCTATCTATTACCTATCTATCGATCTATCTATCTATCTATCTATCTATCTATCTATCTATCTATCTATCTATCTATCTATTTACCTATCTATCGATCTATCTATCTATCTATCTATCTATCTATCTATCTATCTATCTATCTATCTATCAATCTATCTATCTATCTATCAATCTATCTATCTATCTATCTATCTGTCTATCATTCTTCTGAGTATCGTAGTATACGGTAAACACTTTCAAGAAATTTTGCGCCAATCATTCATGCAGTGGCTGACGACGATGAGGAATTATGCCTGGAGTGCGTATGCGCCACAGTTAATAAGAGGAACAAGAACAAACTTTTCTAATGGGTTCGAGCATTGCACGAACCACTCGGTACGCTATTCGTATTTTGTGACAACTGGTTGTTTTTCGCTGTTTTAAAACAATTTATACGTTGTATTAACGCGATTGCCTTCGCGACATCAAGCCGGAGCGAGGTGTTCAGTGATAAGCATGAAGATGGGCCACTTGCAAAGGTGATTTCATTCCGACGCAGTAGCACAAGGCAGCGTACCAACCTGATATCGGACAAACACAGGCCACCATTGTCCTCCAGTGGCACTGGTCCACCTGGAGGCTCCGAGGATGTTTATCACCGTGCTAGACGCTTGAGGTAAGCATCATGTCCCCAGCTAACTTCTTCACTGTGTAAACATGGCTTTTGCACCGAAACTTAGAGTGGCAACGTTAAACGTTCGAGGTCTTGCCACCAAGCGGAAACAGAGCCACGTCTACAGGATTCTCGTGAATCATGATATAGATGTACTAGCTGTACAAGAAACAAACGTAGACAGTGATGGAGATACGCAGGGCATGCTGCGGAGGTTTACGGCGCGTTACTACGCGTTTGTAAGTCAGGCAATAAGCACGCCTGCAGGCTGTGTCTTGTTCATTAAGAATTTACCGGGTCTTTCAGTGCAAGATACCTTAATTTGCCGGTCCGGTAGATTGGTTTCCTGTGATTTTGTATTTAATGAAATCAGTGGCGTATTGTGTGTATTTATGCACCAACAATTTGCGAGGAACGCTTACTTTTTTTTTCAAAGCTAAAAGAGCACTTCACTTTGGAAAGGAAATCTGCATTGGTGATTTTAACTGCGTCCTCAACGGGCCAGATTGATCAAACAGACGCAACATGTACGATAAAAGTAGTAGGATGCTAGCAGACGTAGTCACTAAATTCGAGTTAGAAGACGTAGGTGGCTGTATGGAGGTGACGCGGGAAGCAAGTTTCACACACTTTAAGGAAGTAGCCATGCACGCCTATCGTTTTTGCGTGTCACTTGAAATAATAGTCCACTGTCTACCCAATACACTTCAGCGATCATTGCATAGTGATAGGTGATATGGGAGAGAAAACACAAGGTGGAACTTTTTCATGGGAGCTGTGGAAGATGAATGCTACTTTGATCACTGACGAATATTTTTTTAGATCAGGTAATGAACTGCATCAATGAAATAAAAATGGATAATTAAGCTAAACTTGGAGAACAATGAAAAAAGTTCAAGCAGCGAATAAAAATAAAAGCTACTGATTGTCCTTTCGCCTTGAGGTGTGAAAGGAAAACGAAAGAAAAAACTCCGAATGACCTCTTGGTAAGACTAATTGACTTGGAGTGCAAACAACCGAGAGAGTATAAAATTGACATACGCAATATTAAGCAAAAACTTGCAATGCATGCCGAGGAACGCTACCGCGGTGCACTCGTCCGTGCTAAGGCTGAGGCTTTAGCTGCTAGAGAGACGCCAACAAAAAGAGCGTTAGTGGTGGAAAAAAACGAACGCTCGGCAGAATCATATAAAAAAAATAGAGAAGGATGGTCACGAAGTAACCGATACCGACAGTATTTTATCTGTATTTTCAAGTCATTTTTCATGCCTTTTTGCGAATAGACAGGTAAACCTAGAAAGATTTAAAAGAGAATATTTAGGACGCATGCCACAAGTGAGTGAGGAAGTGAAAAGCGCTTTGGAATTATTTATATCTGCATCTGAAGTTGAACGGGAGATTGATAATTCAAATCCGGGGAAATCTCGAGGACCAGATGGTCTTTGTGCCAAGTTGTACAAATGTTTTAAAAGTGAATTGCCTCCTATACCTGCAGGCGTTTTTAACGAGACATATGAGGAGAAGAAATTAGCACCGTCCTTTGGTGAATCACGTACTGTTCTGATTCCGAAGACAGACGAGGTTGAAAAGCTCAGGCACGTCACAGCGTACAGGCCAATTGCACTGACAAACCTAGACTACATAATATTAATGAAAATGTTGGCGCCTACACTTCAGTCAGTAATAAAAGATATCGTCGGTCCACACCAAACGTGTAAAACAAAGGTCAGTCCATAGTAACAAATGTTCATAAAATGCAGTCCGTGCTCAAATGTGCTGACATCAGTCAAGCTCGTGTGGCTATACTGTAGCTGGATCTCAGAAAGTGTTTGATTGTGTGGCCCACGCTCTTTTATTTCCAGTATTGAAGTACATTCATGTTGGTAAGATAATTATGGACGGTGAAGCCATGGCATATTGAAATGGTAGTACAAGACTAATATTCAACAAGACATTGCCCCTCCCCCCCCCCCCCATTAAAATTGAGGGCTCATTGCGTCAAGGTTGCCCCGTTAGTTCACTTGTTTTGCATCTACATTGAAACTTTATGTCAGTCGATATTGCAGAACGACATCATTGAAGGGCTTAGAGTACAATCCTTAAAGGTCAAACTACTCGCATACGCTGACGATGTTGCTATTTGTTGTACTTCTGATGAAGGTATTGAAAAATCAATCAAAGTTTCTAAATATTCGCCGAAATTACCGGAAGCCACATAAACTGGGGTAAATGCCTCAGCTTTTGGCATGGATATTGGCCTTCATGCCCAGGTTTTCTTCTGAGCCATTAAATGAACAAAAACGCCAGTTAAATATCTCGGAGTTCCGCTTGAGTCATACAAAAGTACTGATGAATATTGGACACAGCAAAGAAAAAAATTAAAGAGACAACGAATAGGTGGTATGAAACTTATCTGTCTATGTTTGCTAGGGCTACTGTTTGCAAGTGGTTTCTTGCGTCTAAGCTATGGTATGTAATGCAAGGACTGTACTGTTGCCGGGTCAATGTGCAAGAATGACATATGGTGTTTGTGATATTTGTGTGGGGGTCTAACAGGGAAGGTGCAGTCGCACGAATTTGTTTATACGGGTGAAGTGTGGAGGCCTTGGGCTAGGACATCTGTTTATCAAAAAGTTAGTAAATATGTTTCTCTTTTTCCGCGAGACAAGAGGTCCCTTCCTACTAACAGTGCGTCAAACAAGACTAACTAGAATGTTGCCTGAGTTTGTTGTGAGCACTCATGTTACCAGAGGGGCTGTGGATGAAGGAAGTCATGGCTGGCGTGCGGTTATTGTGTGTTCGTATTTCAAATGACTACCTGCGGTCTGTTGGAAAGAAAAAAACTGTACAAAGATTATGTGACACTATGCTCCCAATCCCGCAGTACAGAGCGCTATATACAGCACGCAAGGGTCAGAATGTACTTGAACGAGTTAAAAAAATCCCGGAAGCTCCAAGTACAAAAACCTTATTTTGTATATTACACAGTGGAACAATTTCTGTAAGAACCTTCCTGGTGGAGCATGGGTTTTATATGCCTTGGGGATCTCACTGTCTAATTTGCAAGGAACCGGAAACTATTGACCACGTTTTCCTGCACTGTTGGGAAGGAGTTTACTATAATGACGTATTACAAGAGACAACTAAAAAAGAGTTTCCGTTAGAAGACCCTCATGGAGTAGGGTATTTGGCAATAGAGAATTATGATGGATTGCCTTCCGATTTTATCATAATGACGGCCTTGTAGCGCATATGGTGCTCTAGAATGACTAGATTTCACTGTGACCATAACAGGAGACCAGCAAGAGAGTATTTTAAAGAAAGCATTGAAAGGTTTCTCGAGGTAGTAAGAACTGACGAATGTGTACCTTTATGATTAGAAAGGGTACAAGCCCAACTGACCATGACGGATTTCTAAGGCATGATGTGTTATAGTAATGCTTGACGACCACAGTTTTTTGAAATGTTTGTTGTGTATTGTAATATCTATATCTTGGCAGCTCGTGTGTGAAGTTTAAGCGACAATAAGAAAAAAAACAAGCGTTGCTCAGTGGTAGATAATGGGCTGGTACCCAGTGGACCTGGGTTGCAGCCCCACTGTGTCATTGGCGCTAGGTTTTCTTTTTCTAATTTTGTGTGATGTGGTTACAAACATTAGCGCTGGTGGCGGTGCGGCAGACAACGTGGCGCGTGACCTGAATTGTTATCTCATAACAGTTTTCGCTGTAAAAAAAAAAGCTGCCATCGGCAGCGTTGACTAAATGAACGCAAACAATAAATATCAGTGTCCCAGCAGAAATGTAAGTCAGCATTCTGCGTGGCAATGAAGTATTCTACCACAGAGCCACGCAAGGCCTCCGATATAAATTTCTGATAGACCCTAGTCTTTGTACAACGTCAATTGTGGTTGCAGTACTGGCTATCTGGCCATATAAATGTTGCATATGTACTCCTATAACACAGCCATCATGTCGGGCTAACGTAAATTGTACTGAGGTGCCATGCGATGAAGTTAATTTGTGTAGCCGTGTTGAGGGTTAATATCCTCACGCGCAGGAGCGCAAGCACCAGCGCTTCAAATCACCTTACCGTTTCGGGTGTTGCTAATATCGATTTTTCTGTTGGGATCGTTTCGCAACTGTGGACAACTGCTTATATAAAACGTACGTGGCTGTTTAACGTATTTTTACCGGTGAACTTATATTTACAGCCACTTCATAAGGTCTCGCTCAATAGAAAAAGTAAAATACATTCACATTCCATCCGTATGTCTCACATAGCATCGACTCTCAAGGTACGTGGAGTTGCAAATTTCATCGGCCAATTCTTGCAATACGTTTCTTTTTTGTTCTAAGCACAAGACGGAAATGAAGAGCAGCGCATTGCTTCGAACCTTCTCACTTGCACGTTTGCTCACTGACTGACTGACTGACTGACTGACTGACTGACTGACTGACTGACTGACTGACTGACTGACTGACTCACTGACTCACTGACTGACTGGCTGACTCACTCACTCACTCACTCATTAACTCACTAACTCACTCACTGCTTGTCGTAGTCTTGCTGTTCACTATTTACTGTCCCTAAGCAGATATTTCCTTCTAAAAGCCATATTTAGGCACACGAAACAAATAAATCCATCAAATGGTTGTGAACACGAAAATTTACCCCTATCTCGTACAGTTTGTTTTCTCCGTAACGGATGACCCGTATCCAATACGACCCGATCGTCTTTTTTTCCGTCGCTTAGCTGCCGGCCTGTTTATTCTTGGCAATGAGTCTTCGCTCCCGCAAAAGATGCTATCTTCCGCTCTAACAACTTATTGACGCAGCAACCCTCTGCGGAGTAAGGAAAGTGAGCCCAACCGTATTTGGGATCGCTGGACGCTCTGCACAACGTAGACATCAGCACGATGACCGCTGTACGTTATGGATGCCTATTCAATCCGGAGATGGTGGAGCAAGGAGACCATCGGTGACAACTGTTCTCATTCCACAAGCCCATGGAAGATTACTTTTGCCGATAAGATTACACTGGTCAGCTGAAACTCTGATGAGTGTTGTGTTAGAACAAATATTCGACGATTTTGTACTCTACTATGGGAGAGCAATAAGCTATTCCAGTGTTGTGTTTAGAACAAGTACTTTGAGTACGAGGTACTCTAATACAGACTGTTCACTTTAAATGGCCAGTCAACAGGCTCCGACTATTTTAAAGACGACACACTTTCTTAGGGACCTTCAACGCGAAAATTTTAGTCTGCCTGTCTGTACACTTGTCTATTTGTTGACCCTTAATGGTACCCTAAACGGAATCAAAGTGACCAAACGATACTCTAAACTGCCTGACCCCATCCGCAGCGCCCACCAGTACTGCTCAAGGTTCAGCGATTTATACTTCTGCGATTGTACAATTAAAAAGCAGATAATTGCGCATATCTCGGGCGCCTATAACAACACGTCAATATTATGTATGAGTAGTTTTTACTAAAAAAGACATACATAAGGTAATTTTAAAGATCATAGCCTTTATAACGCTGCGCTGTCAATGCAAAGCTTGCACTGAAATGGCAAGTGTTTCCAACGCTTTGCTAAGACGACATGGTGGTCGCACCTACCCGTCGCCTTGTGTTCTGCACCTTATCACCTCAAAGACAGATGCGCACCCCGTTTTCCAGGATAACTGCCAGATAGCGCTCATGTCTCACGTGTGACGTGACTTGATGGGCTCGTTCGCCTCCGCTGCACGCTCGAGGCACTCTACCGCAGCACCTTCAGAATACCATTCACCTATTTTCTTGCAAAGAAGATTAAATAAACGTCTTGTTCACTCTATCCAGACGCAAGACTATCGTCTTTCGATGACATTTGTCGTGTAACATGCAGATACGGGGCCATTTCTTTAAATCTATGAAACAAGCTTGCGCATCTTTCTACGTTTGACCAACCTCCTTCTACGCGCAGTGACGTCCACTTGGTGATCGGCAACGTTGACTTTAATTCCGTGTGTTGAGAGCTGCTTTTGACCAATCGAAGAGCTGCGTGTTGCGTCATGTCGCCGATAGTCGAGTTGACTTCCCTGTGCGCGGAAGGAGGTTGGTCAGGCGTAGGAAAGATGCGCGAGCTCGTTTGGAGGGTGTAAAAAAAGTCGAAGCCTGTTGACTGCATTCTTTAAGCCGATCCTCGTTAGTGGGCTGCAAATGGAGGCGATGTCATCCGTCATCTGAAGTCTTTCAGCACGTGTGAGCCGTCGATTTATGATGATATGTGGGGTTTAACGTCCCAAAACCACCATATGATTATGAAAGACGCCGTAGTGAAGGGCTCCGGAAATTTCGACCACATGGGGTTCTTTAACGTGCACCCCAATCTGAGCACACGGCCTACAACATTTCCGCCTCCATCGGAAATGCAGCCGCCGCAGCCGGGATTTGAACCCGCGATCTGCGGGTCAGCAGCCGAGTACCTCAGCCACTAGACCACCGTGGCGGGGCAGCCGTCGATTTATCGTTTCTTTTGGGAATACGTGAAAGCATTCTGTCCACAGTGACTTGCACGATGCTGGTTGTTTTATTCGAAGAGATAATTTTTTTCACTCACACTTCTTTCTTTTTCGCATTTTGGTCACTGTACATATAGCATATGATACATCATGCCACCCCAATTTTGTTTTTTTCTTTCCGTTACTAAAGGCGAAATTTAGAATGTCGGCTTTTGTGGTTGACGCGGGTTTAACTAAAAGGTGAAAATTTAGTGCTATGCAGAAAAAATAAGAGAGAAAAGTAAGTATGCTATAGTTTTCTGGTTGCGGCATTTGAAGAGTTTGGAATCAGTAACTCCAATTTATTGAAGGGAAACTGGATAATTCAAAAGTTGCAACTACGCATGAAGTCAGAGAAAGCTAACCACTACAGCCCACTTTCAACTTGCGCTAATTGGCACAGAGATGGAAGCTGTTTCAGCGCTCCACGCATCGTAATTACTGTCTTGGTCGGCGTAGGGAAACCACCCAGGTGGTTCAACTCCGGACTATTCCAGTGTAGCGTGCGGCTTGGCTAACTATATAGCAGGCATCGTCTTACGACTCTGACGGCATTCGTGCAATTGTTCTTTATGTTATCTTACAATGTAAAGGATGGCACAATGGTTCTATTCATTCAATTTATTCATTAATGCTTTGATTCACTTATTTGTACGACAACTAATTGGGTCGGTGATACTCAGCAGCAAGCTCCGGAGTGGAACTAGGTTACGTGCACTAGGTGTGGTATTCTGGAAGAGTCCGCCTTGTGAACTGTCCGCTTCAGTGCATGCACATTAAATATTACTTAGGAGGCTCTACTGATTAATGCCAATTTTAAGACTCAGTCGAGCCAGGTCATGTTGCAGGAAAGTTCATTTAGTATATTTTACGACATTCGCACATATTGAACAGTGAGTCAGCGATGGCTTATCGACATTTGGATAACTGTCACATGATTATTTGACTGCTGAGCTGCTTTGACTGAAGTATGCCGTGGGTCGTCCATAGAAATTGATCATCCTGAACTTGCACGCGATCTACCACTACCCAATCTACTGGTGGTTAACAGCGGAAGCTGCAACGTTTGTTCCTTAACCAGTGTTCGCCTCCCGTGTGCTCTCTTGTTAATTTTTAGTGGTCCAGTGTGGTGAGTGGTGCGATTTGCCCAGTTTATGTGGTACATGTAGGAATTTTACAATAAAGCATTTATGGCCGAGGCTTCTCTACAGGTATAAAGAAAAAGAGAGAGAGGAACACGTACTTAAAAATTATAAGAAAGGGAGCAAACATAGTCATATTTTTTACTACGCCATAGTATAGCAAAAGGCAGGAAAATACAAGTGAAATAATAAATACCTAGTCAAATCAGGATGAGCTAGGTACATGCCAGCTCTGTTTTGTACCCAGCCTTGCGCGAGATAGTGCAAGTTGTGATTATTTTTCAGATGCCTTACTTAGTTGCCCAACGTGTAATCCAGCTGACGGCACTGTGTTCACGTGATATTCATGAAAATCGGCCCATTTCAGGGATTTCCGGGAAGTTCAGGAGACTGATGCCAAGGGGTTGCAACGTTACCCGCGTCCCGACAACAGTCGCATTACAGAAGCCTCCATTACTACAGAATCGCACGTCAAGAGTATTTCCCATTCAAGAAAAGTGTTTAGGCACCGAAGAATAACTTGACTTCAGTTACAATCAGCAAAGGCATAGTCGCGAGCCAAAAGCAAAACAGCCTACGCGGGATAATGCACGGTAGATTGAAAAATGATACAGCCAGCGCTACTATTATGCTAGTAAGTACACTGGGCTGCTAACGCTTGTTGAATTCAATTATTTTAATGCGCATAACCGTGCTTGTCTTTTGTAAGGCACCGATGCAGCAAAAGACAAGCCGTACTATTTTATAACTGCACCTTCTTTTCTCTCCCTTAGCTACAGAAAATTTTCCATTGTAAGGAAGTGGTTTGGCATCGTACTCATTAACTAGAAAGACGCATGTGTTCGAGAAAACATGGTAGTTAGTCTCGGTTTCTCCCGAGTGGCCACGCTATTAATGACCACTTCATTCCTCGTTCCCCTCCCCCCCCCCCCCCCCCCCCAAGTGGCGAAAGGCGGCATGTGGCGATCGCTTCCTTAAGTAAGCGCCATCACGTCTTGGCATCGCAAGCTGAGTCCATCAGTTACTTCGTCACGCACACGCCACTATCGCCGGCTGCAGCGTTTCAAACGCGAAAAAAAAAGAGGAGGCGTGATTAACAAGCACCCCCCACGTGCCAGTAGTACACGCGGCCATTATGCGTTCATTTATAAAGATTATGCACAAGAACGTAACTTTATGGCCTTTTAATAACACTTCGAACGGTACAAGGCGTGAAGGGACGTGTTTGTACACTACATTCATTTTAACCTCTCATTGCGTGTCATTGTTATAGTTTCTTCACAAAATGGCTCCTCAGTGTATGCCTTAACCGACTGGCGAGGGCACAAGAAATCTGGAAGTGATAAATTTTGATGACGCAATGTTAATGGTTAACCGCTGCTCAGGAAAGGAACTAGGGCGTGTTCTTTCAACGAACATACTTAAAGAAGGATTCTCAGTGAAGACAATCTCTAACGTACTGGCGCTTCAGTGCAGTATTTCTCTGCTCTAGGTGCAAAATCGTGTGACGAACAGTGAGGAGAATGTGAAAGCGTGTGTGAAGGGACGGTGAAGTATATCCGAGACATAGTGTGCTTAGGTTAGCAGAATGCTTTTGTTCGATTCCTACTGGGACCTTAGGATTTATTCTTTGCATTCGTCCTGTCAACGCTACCTATGGCAGCTTTTACTTAACGCTCAAGCGTTAAAGCTACCCTTGTGTGTTCTCGCCGTTCCTCGGTAGATACAAGTTTTATATCACGTGTGGCTCATACCCACATACTAGTGGCACGTACCCACCCCAGGGTGTGTGTCACTGCTTTTTAGAAAGTGTTTGATGACGTAGGTGACGAGATCGTGACATTACTCATGTCATGACCATCGATTTTTATTTAACAACCCATCTTACCTTCCCGTACTAATTTCGGTTTACCCCAAGTTAAGGAGATGATCATGAGAGCACGCAGACGTAGGCTGATAGATAGATAGATAGATAGATAGATAGATAGATAGATAGATAGATAGATAGATAGATAGATAGATAGATAGATAGATAGATAGATAGATAGATAGATAGATTCTGCAAAAGAATTCTTCGCCTTTAAAAGTGCTGCCTAATGAAGAGGTGCTCTTATATTTAAATCTGCTGTACCATGGGGCACCGTGGCAGATGAATGAAAACATCAGCTCTCGAAGTGAAGAATACGCTTGAGACTCAGTGGCTTGAAGTATGGTGGGCGTTAGATGGATGCGTGGGAGGCTTTTAGAAGGTACCTAGACTTTCCGTAAGATTAAGCAGTCATGGGTCTACTAAAGATGCACAGAAACATTTCTCAGAGCGAGATCAAAGCAGTTGCTTAGTTGTGCACTCTGATCTCTGGCCTCTCTCTCTCGGTGGGTTGCACAACGTTTACAGCCTGGCTAACCTCCCTAAATTTTCTTTTTCTTCCTATAATGACTATAAACTGGCTACTCTTATCTAAACCACCACTAAGGCCACACATTCCTGTTTATTTTGTAACATAATATATTCTCACATATGCATATGAATGTCAGATCTACTGCTAGATATGCGTCTAATATTATAGTATATAGACCGCTACATAGATCTATCATAGATAGGGCCTGCACGGAGATTAGGAAAGCACGAGTAAGCAATATAAGCTTTTTACGTTAGTGAGCCTGCATTCCCGAGGTAAAACGTTGTAACGTAAGAGAAAATTCGCAGCCAGTGTTAAACGCAACTTAGTAAATATAGGGCGCAAGCGTTGCTGAAACCTTGATTTAAAGATACTATGTGTATGAACAACCGTAAAACAACACCGTACTTTGATGCAAGAGTAGGCGTATCATAAAGAAACATATTTCGTCACTCTGCCGTTAAACCAGTAATAAAAGGCTTATTGTACGTTGATGTGCGAGGGGTTGCACAATCTCTATTGGTGTACAGAAAATATACTACTGCTTTACGGGGACGCAGCTATGTTAACTCTTGATGACACATCGCCATCTTTACACATAACATTCATGAGTGTGATTAAAGCTTTAGGGCAGTTATATTAGCTAACATATCCCTATAGATACAGCATATGGCAGGTCAAGCACATAAATTGCGTCAGCATGCACGTAATCAAAACAGGTACTCTATATGCACATTTCATTTCATTTCATTTATTTATACTGTTAGCCCAGAAGTGGGCCGTTACAGGGTGGAAGTACAAACAATTATTTGCAAAAAAGAAGTACCGTACAGGTCTCGAGATAATTTCTCGGTATTATTGTGACCAGCAACTCGAAGTTATACATAACATACATAAATGGAACACACATGCGATGCAATACATACGCGCAGAACAGCACATGACGCATTTGAGGCGGCACTTTTGCACCGCGCTGAAGATTTGAAAGACAACTACTGCAGAATCATGCAACCAACAAAAAGTACACACACACGCCAAAAAAAAAAAACATATGTCACTGTTATTCGGAAAATAAACGTTTTAGATTCTGTTCAAATGATGTAAGCGAGGAACAACCAATTATAGACTCTGGCAGCATATTCCAATCTTCAATAGCACGTGGAAAGTAACTGAACTTAAAGCAATCGTTACGTGGGACTAGGGGTGGTATATACATATTATGGCGATGTCTGGAGTGTTCTTGTGTGTTGACCTGGAAGTAATCTGAATAGTTTAGTTTAAATGATTATGAATTAACTGGAAGAGGAATTTCAGACGCTCAATCCTCGTCCTAAGTTCAGGACTATCCAGTCCAGCTTTTTTACAGAGTTCAGTAGGAGAATGATGTCGGCGATATTTATTAAAAATAAATCTCGCACCAAGTCGCTGTATTTTTGTTATTTTATTGCAGTTTGTCTTTGTGTAAGGGTCCCAGACAATTTTAGAATATTCGATAATAGGTCTGACAAGAGTTTTGTAAGCAAGACACTTTATATCAGATGGGGCGGTATAAAGGTTACGTCTAAGGCTATACAATGCCTTGGTAGCCCTGGAGCATACATTATCAATATGAGTGTTCCACCGGAGGTCGGGCGTGAACCATAACCCAAGATATTTATAGTTTTGTACACGCTTGAGGAAAGCATTGCCAATCTGGTAGTTGTAATCTAGAGGTGCTTTCTTTCTAGTTATAGTCATAAAGACTGTTTTTTTTGTGTTCAAACTCATTTGCCATTCTTCGCACCAATCCTTTATTCTTTGAAGATTGTTGTTTAGATTAACTTGGTCATGTTCAGTCTCGATTCTGCTATAAACAACACAGTCATCGGCAAACAACCTTATCGGGACCGTAACGCGGTTTGGTAGGTCATTTATATATAACAAAAATAAAAGGGGACCCAGCACGCTCCCCTGGGGAACTCCAGAATTCACTGCAACTGCTCTAGACTGTTTATTTTTATTTGAACAAACTGCTGACGGCAGCTGAGATAGGATGAAAACCATTTTGTCAAGTGATTATTTTGAAACGTTTTGTCAATTTTAAACAGTAGCTTTGAGTGCGATACTTTATCAAATGCCTTTGCGAAATCCAAATATACCACATCAGTTTGACCACGCAAATTGATTGTTTTTGAAAGATCATGAACAAATTCGATTAACTGAGTTGTTGTAGATAAGCCTCGGCGGAAGCCATGCTGCTTCGAAGATAATAGATTGTGCGTATCAAGATAGGACATCAAGTGTTTGTTAATAATGTGCTCGAGTATCTTTGAACATGTACTGATAAGCAAAATAGGACGGTAGTTGCGCTCGTCCCGAGAGGAGCCACTTTTGTGAACAGGGGTAATTTTAGCCTGCTTCCACGCTAGTGGGAAAGAGCCACTGCGCAGGGACGACTGAAATATTTTTGTAAGGAAGCGAGCCGCCCATTCAGCGTATCTGTACAGAAATTCGTTTGGTATACCATCAGGGCCGGGGGTTTTTCTTGTATTTATATTAAGTAAAAGATTTAGGACACCCTCTTCACTAATTACCACATCATCGATCTGCCGCTGCAATGGTGACGTAGAAAACTCGGGCAAAATGCCATTATCATGAGTAAACACAGAAGCAAAAAAAGAATTGAAATCATCAACACGTTGTTGAGTAATTTCAGGTGGCCTCGGAGAGCTTGCTGGGGGAGTTACAAAGCGCCAAAACCTTGAGGGGGCTTCCTTCAAGTATTTCGTCAATGTCACATTGAAAAACCGATCCTTGGACTGCTTGATCAAACGTTTCAGTTCTTGTCTCATTGAAGAAATGCAAGCTGTTCCTTCAGGGGTACAATTTTTTGCACAAGATTTCCGTTTCCGTTTTAGTTTTCTTTTTGTGTGAATGATTTCTCTGGTAATCCAGTGATTGGTTTTACAAATGCGTTTTCTAATCCTAGGTACATAGCTGTCTATGCACTTCCCTACAACAATTGAAAAGAAATGCCATAGCCTATCAGTGCTGCAGTCAGTGTTGTAAAGGACCTGAAATTCATCAAAGGACCTTTCAAGATAGTCCAAAATAGACACATCATCAGCCGCCATAAAATTCAATACAGTGCTAAGTGTGGGTTTACCCAAGGTGTCTGGGGACAATGCTAGGTGCGTTACTACCATTCTGTGGTCGGATAGGCCTTCTACAACTTCACAACGGCTGAGTAACGGCAACAGCTTTGGGGACACAAAAACCAAATCAAGGATAGATGACCTTGTAGTCCCTATCCGAGTAGATTCAGTGACAGTTTGCGTTAGCCCGTAGCAGAATGCCAGCTCCAGTAGTTGCTCAGCACTTGCAACCTGTTCCGATCCAGGAGACTGGGATAGCCAATTAATATCCGGAAGATTGAAGTCCCCTAATAATAATACGTTATCTTGGAGGCTAAAATTAGAATCCATAAAATTTCTTAGCTTTGCGATTATATCAAGAGAGGAATTCGGCGCTCTATAAATCCCTCCAATATACACAGTTCGCTCGCTGAACCCACACCTAATCCACAACATTTCTATGTCATAGTTATCATCCAACACTGAAAACCTAATGTTGTCTTTAATAAGAAACGCAACACCACCACCTCTTCCTTGCCGGTCTTTTCTAACAATTGTGTAACCTGTAGGTGTTACTTCAAAATCTGCTACATCCGTGTGTAACCAAGTCTCTGTTACGACCATTATATCCGGTTCATGCTCCAGGATTGCGGCTTCAACTGCATCAGCTTTATTCAGGAAACTTCTGGCGTTTACATTAATAACCTTAACAGATGCGGTCGGTCTCGATTTGCGTCAGTCAGAGCTGGTAATACCTGGGCTAGCATACCTGAATCGCTCGTTGGTAGCCTCATTCCAGCCATAGAGAACGTTGTTTACTTTCAATTTATCGATGATTAGTTTAACCTTTGCTCCCTTTTCACATTTTCAAAGAGTCATCATTTGAGGAGAAAAATGACAAGTTGTGCACATCATAATTATAGGGTAACCTAAACTAGTGCTCCTGCGTACACAGCTAAACGTGATTCAGGAAAACCAGAGGCACTGTCGGACCAGTGGTGAGTACTACCTTTACTCAATTTCTTTGGCACACACCAGTTTATGATGATGACAGTTTTCGCGTAGGTCCCACGGCACTTAGCCGTAGGCCAAATAAATTACGGCTCGCTTAACCATCTTCGCGGTGAAAAAGTAGCGTCATGCCACGCAAGCCTTCGTAAGAGCTTACCTGAACTATTCTGGGGACTAACATAGTAGCATCTAGGTGATTTCCTAGCCCTCTAGCTAGGTGATGCAGGCTGTCACTAGGTTGCTTCTAGGTCATTGCTAGGCCTAAGGTTGGTAATGCTCTGTTGTTAGTTCCTAATATTTAGTGCAGAGACGTTCGTGTTGAACCACGTACAGTGACATACAGGATAGAGATACAGAAACTCCAGAGACTGAAACTCGCACCAGAACAAAGCAGTCACCCCCTCCCACACACCTACGGGCTCGTCTTTATTGGTGTACGCTTTCTATCGCTTAGCGGCCCCCTCGCAGACGCCGTTGCTTTTTCCGTTCCCTAGTGCTCTCTTGTTATACGTGTTCGGGGTCCCCGGCTTACCTCCGTATAGTTTCACAGCCATTCTTTATGGCTATCTGCTGCTTTTTTAGTTTCGGTTGAGCAGTGGAAAGTATTGGTATTCACTCATTATCTGTGGCCCATAACTGTATATACGATTTTGGCATTCTGATTGGCCGCACAGTGACACATGCTCGTTTTATGGTAATAGTTTTTGTCTCCCTTTTATTGGACCAGTGGTGGTTAACAGGGACGCAGGCAGAAATGTTTTTCGGGAGGAAATCACCTTCTCAGTGGCCCATACTTTTTTATGATCATGACAGTTCTTGCGTAGGCAGCACGGCAACTACTCGTTGGCCACCCAAATTATGACCAGCCTAAACATCAACAGCTTGACTAATGAAAAAACTAAAATCCGGAAGACCATTCAGCGGCGCAAAGATAAGAATCAATGAACCTTCTCTTTTACCAGTGCCCAGATATCGTAGCGGTCTATATGAGTCAGTCGTTTTTCATATTGCAGTCCTTGAAGAAAAGGTGACACATTGAAAGTACAGCGTCACCGTATACGACCGTTCTCAGACCTAATAAAATACAACTGCGTTTCATTTGCATGCGTGCACAGGTAACGGAAGCCAAATCACGAATGCTGAACAGGTTTCTTCTCGTGGTGACCGAAGCGTATACGCTCACTTCCATGCATGAACATAATAACAAATAACAACAGAAGCTAGCGTACTTACCAACACTGAAATCAATTCATTATCCGGATAGAATCACATTTCAGTGAGCATTAAAGAAGAAGCTGCGGCTATCCGTTTTACCGGTATAACGCTACAACTTCCAAACTTTTTAAAGTATTTGCCAGAGCTATCAAACGAGCACGCTTTCTCGCTGTACGTCGTTCTTCATTCCTTAGTAGCTACATGACCATTTGGTCTGCTGAAGCAAGCCAGCGACTTTGCTAGATCACCCACAGTTTATTTTCAAGCTGTCACTTAATGTGAAAAATGTTCCTGAGTATCAACGCCCACCTTTTCTTTTTCTTCTGCTGCGATGTTTTCGAAAAATGCGCGTTCCATCGCATCGCAAGTAAATTGAGATTTGTATTCCACACTCACTGTTCCCGTTGGCGTGTTTGGTTTCTGCAAATGGCTGGCACGTCAGCTCTCGGCCACCGTAGAAATAGCCACAGCAGACTTTCCGTGTCCTTTTTTCACTTAGTGTTATTGAGTTGAATTCATTATTGGGAGAAGCAGAATTTTCATACATTTCAGTGTTCGCAAAAGTTTTGTTTACTGTGAATAAAAAGAGAGGCCTTCGTCACTGAAATACCAGAAAAGGGAACAATAAATACGAGAAAAACAAGGCATTTGGTGCCATCTACGAAAACATATCAATCCGTGAATCGCAAAGAAAAAAAGAGAAAGGTAGAGGGAAACACAATGAGGGAGTTGAATGAACGTTCAGCGTTATGAGTTACGCAAGTCCACTACGTGAAATTGAATTGTCCAAGATGTGGAAAGAAGTTCTACAACTGCTTCACTGTCGCATTTCGCGTGACACGTTCTTAAAAATTATGAGGAACTGCAAGACTTGAACGCCAACGTACATATCTCGTTTTTTCTTCCATCCTCCCGACGTCATTCGTGGACTCACCACTTTCCTCGGCTTCGTTGTGACTTGAAACCTAAAATTATGCTGAACTGAACAGGCGGATACCCAAGCCTAATTATTTTTCGGGCGTGCTCTTTAAACAAAGCTTGTAGTAGCTGACTTGTGAAGCCCAGTGAGGTTCGCTGAAACCCTTCTCACCTGCAGTTGGTAAGCATCAACAAAATACTATATATAAACGAGGTAAACGTTCTGTTCAGAACTAGGGTTCCTAACCGCGTTCTCCCAGCCCAAAAGAGAGTGTCTTTACCATTAAGCCGCATGCCCATGGTTGCCCATTCTGTACTGATCAGATGCATAATTATGTGTTTGACTAATGATGCAGAAAATAACGTGAAGCAGCACACTTGCTGTGGGTGCGTCACTGAAATATTTCGTGTCAAGAAAAGCACATTTCAGGGGAATTCGGACTTCGAGAAGATTGTATCCTTAGCTGGCGTTTCTGGGATTGTGGAAGGCCTTTCCATTGAACATTTCTGCAGGCTAGACAACCATGTGAAAGCCATGAAAGACATGTCAATCCAGCCCACAAGAGTGAATATGATCGGGCGTTACAAATAAAGAAACAAAGAGAAAAAGAAAGAAATGAAGAAGAAGAAATAAAGAAAAAGGAAGTGACTGCACGCATAGTGCACGCCAGAAATGGCATTGTAACAGGCAAACGCATTACACGTGACGTGGATGATCCCTGCAAAAGCCCTAACTCCCTTATACAGTGGAGTGTTTATTGTATGGCCCGCGTTTTGCGGCATGAAGGGGCACAAATTAATAAATAAAGGTAATCTTTCCCTAGTTTTTATTTTTGTTGTTTTGTGCTAAGTAATTCTCACGAATTACTTGTACCATCTGTGGCGTATAGAGAATACCCCGGAAGGGCAGTGTGAATACAAGCAAGTCGGAAATAAATTACCACATAAAGAGTCAGCACAGAATGCTTTCATGCAATTGCGTGTAACGTGTGCATCAGATATCTCAATCTACAACAGTGTATCATAGAGATAAGTAAATATACTATTTGCACTGAGCACCCGCACTGGGGGCTCAGTGCATCTCAGTGATTGCAAGTCCAAGCACTTCGCTCATTTGGTAGGCTTATCGCATACCGAGGCTCTTGAATTAACCAAAGATTTGAACTTGCTCTTACTTTTACAGCGGACTTTTTAAAATTAAGTGTTTAACCGACTTTTCAAGATTACGACTGTTGTCACGATCTGGGAATGCTCATGTAGTGCGGCAGAATAAGTGGGATTTGTATGCGACATGCAGGAGTAACGAAACGAACGATATATATATATTTTGTTTCTACTTCAACAAGCGCGAAGTTTCTTTTGTTTTTAGGAGATTAGAGGGAAATGGGGTACCGTGGGGGTTGTACAACCGTGCTCCCTTCTATGAAAAAACCAGTGCAAGTCTAAATTCTTGCACTTGACGCGACGGCGTAGCCAGCCTCACTACTCTCGGCAGGTTGTCAACAGAAATCTTTGTCACAACACTAAACTTCGCCTGTGGTTCGAGAACCACCGCTGTGGTTAACTAATTGCCAAACGCAGTTAACCACTCATTACAGTCCTTCACAACCGCCATCATACGAGCCGCAATGTGTGGAATGTGAAATAAACAGTGTAGCAAACTGAAGCCAAACGTGTGCTTAACCTAATTAGGAAGCACCAACAGGGCCACGTCGGGTTGGACCTACTGCTAAACACCGCGGACGCACTTTCCAGCTTTTCCTGGTTAACCATTTGTACGAAGCGCTTGGGCGATGGCTTTTAGGGACGAAGCTCCTTATAGCGGCACCCGTTCGTCCCTCGTAGTCGTAGTCGTAGTCGTAGTGTGTAACCAGTCATACGTTTTTGACCTGCAAGGTGGTGCCGGTGGGAGATTTCTCCTGTGCAATGTTGAAAAATAAAAAAAATTCGTAGCGTGCGCGTTAACTAAAAGCCGAATTCTCCTGTCTCTCATTCCCATTAGCAGCCATTGGCATGTGCATTGAGTAATATCAGACAAAAAAGGGTTTCTACGTTATACTCGCTAGGCGTAACCTCCTTGGTTTTAGAAAGGTTTAGCGAGCGTCGAGCCGCAGTGCCATGGATAAAGTGAAGTAGTATATGCCATGAACTCAAGGTGGTTAAAGGTGGGAAGTAGGTACGAAGCGCAAGCCGTAATAAAGTAAAAGCCGAATTTTCCTGTCGCTCATTCCCAATTAGCAGCCATTGGCATGTACATTGAGAAACATCTGACAAGAAAGGGTTGCTACGTTATACTCGCCGGGCGTAACCTCCTTCGTTTTAGAAAGGTTTAGCGAGCGTTGGGCCGCAGTGCCATGAATACAGTGAACTAGTATATACTATGAAGTCGAAGTGGTTAAAGGAGGGCAGTAGAAACAAAGCGCAAGCCGTAAGAAAGTGTGCGTGTGCCACCTCACGTTTAGTTCTTGGAATGCCCGCTGGATGGCGGTGCTTCTGTATCGGGAATATATGATGAAAGGATGTGAGATGGTAGTACTTGAAGTGGTGAATAGATGGACGACGAACACACACACAGATACATGGATGGACTCACGGATGGCTGCACGGACGGATGGACGCATGGACGGACGCAGGAGCGGATGCATGGACGAACGCTGGGACGGACGCACGAACAGACGCACGCACGGACGGGCTGATGGACGCACGGGCGGCCACACAGACGCACGCATGGATGGACGGAAGCAAGAACGAATGGACGGACGGATGCTTCGCCCCACTATCCGTCATTCACTCCGTGGATATGCTGTCATGTCTTGTTTTCTTTGATTACAACCATGGCAGTAAGCAAAGAAAACAGATATTTTCAGATAGCGCTGTGTTTAGAAAAAGTGGTTTACGATTTAGATTACCTGTACTCACTATGGGAGACGTGTTTACAAAAAATGTGCGTGTAGAAAAAATGAGTAACGATTTTGAATACTAGGCACTCTGTCACATGCAGTGCCTCCAGAACCCAATTCACGGATTTTCTTGCGTAAAACATGAAATATATGTTTTATTCACTCTTTTAGACGGAAGACTTTCAACGTCATTTGTAGTCAAACATGTGGGTACGGAGCCATTTTTTTACCAGTTTTAACTTCTCTAATTCATTGCATTCTCTTTCGACTTATCAAACTTTAGTAAAAAACATTATTTAACAATGGCGAAAATGTTCACGAATAGTTGGCACCACACGCAAACAAGCAATAACTGAACAGCAGTATCAGACTGAGCTGTCACATTCGCAAGCGAAGAATTTGCACAGCCTGATGAAGAGAGCTTGAGAGCCAACGTGGTCACCCGCCTAGAGCTTGATTGACTGATTGATTGGCGCTCACTTCACATGCTCAGGATAAAGTTTTGTTCTCTTCTTATCCATCCCCGCCTGATCTCCTGACCACTCCCTCGTCCGAGGCATGGGAAAGAGCACTCCGAGATACGAGCCTAGAAGTACAGCTCCGGGCCATACAGCGAGCTGAGGAGGTGGCGGCCAGGCACGGCTTGATCGCCATTTCTCTGTGATTTTTACACTTGAATAAAGTTGTTTCTCTCTCTCTCTTCTCCTCTTCTTCTCCTCATTGATTGGGGAAATTTTAGTTATAGACAACGTTTAATTAGCAATATTTATTTTTCCTCCTTAGTTTTCCTTTTTAATATTTATTTCTTCTTGATGACTTTTTATTTCGTATAATACAAGTAATGTTTCCGAAGAGAAAGTTTCCGCTTCCGTTCTCGAGGAAACAAGAAGAGCGTATAGCGTGGCTGGAGGTGCACGAGCCAGCAGGTCTTTCACAGTACGATCTATGTATGCGGATCAAACAAGTACTACCGATAAGTATTGTCTCAAATAATGGTATCCAAGCAATAATCGTATGGTTGAGACATATTTACGTTCTGAACACTCGGGGCTTCTTTTCAACAGAGAAGACACCCAGTATTTGAGCGTGACACGCTCGGTTCGAAACTCAGCACCCCCAAGAAAACATATCCTGTTTCCCAGATTTAATTCTTTCTAGTGATTTATCTTTGATGAAAGGCAAACGTACAGACAGATAGAGAGTTTCTTTGCTTGTTGAGTCGGCGCGCTCAAGCTTTCAAAGATGAACATTAAAGCACCACTGTACAAGCGAGAGCCAAAAGAGCTAGAAATAAGCACGCACGCGCGCCTCCAGTACAGCTGCGCGTGCCTGTATTGAACGAAAGGGAACCCGTAAAGCGAAGAGTTATGGGCGGGACATAGAAGACAAGCGTAAACGATCCTTTGGGTACCTTACTGTACTTCAACTGTTTTTGAGCCTGCCACTCGAGATAAACGAAATAAATAAAGCGCAGAGAACGAAGACGCGTGTGCGTTGACCGTGATCGATAATAACGGAAAGGAAGAGTGCACGCACACATGCTCTGACACTCGTCGAAACTCGGGATTGATTGCGCGCATTCGAAAAGCCACAGGCAGGGCGGCTTGGCGTAGTGGTGTCCGCACCCGTGCGTAGGGTGTAAAAGAAAGCCTGGCAGCGCGCCATTTCATATAGCCCCTTTCGCAGCGGCACCGCAGAGCGAAGACGACGGGCTGCGTTTTTGTCCTCGTAAATGCAGTCAGCGTGAGTGAGTCTTAATTTCTAACGTTAACCCACTGAAATCGTAATTTCGGTCACCTATAGAAAGTTTGCATACAGTTATCTAGATAGTTATTTGATCTAAGAACAATTGTTCATTGAATGTCTGTACTACTTAAAGCAACAATTAGATTCACGTGGAATACGTTTGATTTACATAAATTATTTAGCTGTAGTAATGTTAACACTACCGACTTGATCCCATACAGGCTATAAACGTGTATTCCGCAATAGAACGAAGGTAGTAATATTCTTCAGATATATCGAGAGACGCACTCTATAATGATACCGAGACAACGGCACAACCACTGACGTACCTAAGCTCACAATGTGAGGTGTATCTGTCTGTTACTTCACTGTTGTGTAAGTACCGGTGTCGCCCAACAAGCCCTCAGGCGTTCAACAAGAGAACGCAAGACAGTACAACGCTTTCAATTCTAAGGGGGAAAGATTGTTGTGTCTTCGCGGTTTCTGTGTGTGTGTGCGCGCGCACCTGTTGACGCCTCAGCTGGCCGCCTGCACCACATCGGACTACCACGTGCGCATCGTTATCTGGCTAACACTGCGCTGCCTATAAATAAGTTATACACTTTTGAATAAACGTTCTTTTAATTCTGCTGACTACGTTGACACATTGCTGCTCCGGCGCTGCTATGCGCACACCATGGCTATGCTACAGTAACGCATATAGATCACTCACCTTACCCTGACTCCCGTATCAAAGTAGAACGGTTTCAATTGAGGTTCACTGGTTTTCAATTTTGTAAAGGGGACGGATTATATAAAGAATACGAAACTTACGAAAACAAACAAGGGCACAAAAAGAAGAAGTTGTAGAGATTGTATCTTTTCTACCTCTCTTTTTCTTGAATAATTTAGTGAACTTTCCCACGTATGACATGACGACTGTGTATTGAGAATGTGCTTCACAGGTCTGTAACCCCATTTGAAGAACGCTTGCATATTGAACACCTGAATAAATACATCGATATTGGAGCAGTGCCCGCTTAGAAATAACTGAATAAGTGGCAATAAATTTACAAGCAAATGACAAAGCTGGGAATTTTTGAGAGAGAGCACAACATGAAAACGTGGCCAAGGTTAACGCAATGTAGAACTGTCAAAGTGTACTAAATTTAGGCTGTACCCTTTTTTGACAATCTCACGAATTTCAATAACCTCAAGAAAGCTCAACCTAATGAGCTCTTTCATAATATATTTTCCTTGTAAGTTCCAGCACATTTATATTTGATTAGACGTTTTCGTAGTACCAGACCTGACTTGTGACCTCAATATTTTCTCGTTTCTCGAGCTTTGTAATTTATCACAATTGCAAACTAGTCACAGGAAGCCGCAAAGGTAGATGCCACAGGCCTCATTTTTCTTTCAGCCATTGCATACTACAATGGCATTTGCACTGCGAGCATATATAACTACCGAAGTAATGTTACGAATTATATCAGGTAGTTCACGCACTTTAACCAACCTATGATTAGGAAACGCGGTAGTGATTATTCCGAATAAATTTTCTGCACCGAGCTTTGGTAACGCAGGCAAAGCTCAGTACGGACAAAATTGACAATATCGAACTCGGTTGAATGGAATCATCCCTCATATCAAGCTATTTTCAAATATTACCATTCATTTTTGCTTTGTTTCGCAATAATGTGTCATAAATGCACATTTCACATAGTCATGGCGATACTCCCCGCTCCAATCTCGACTGAGTGCAAAAGAAGGGCATAATTGCGCCACTTGCTTGCAAGTAAATTTCCGCACCTGCGTTTAAAACATGCGATCCACCCAACCACATACTCCGGTTCTTTTTCGTGGTGTGGAGGAAAGCCAACATCTGCTCACGTTACATGAGAATGTAAGTTAAGGCCAGCCAAATTATTACGCCTTAGACTCCGACGCGAAAATTCAGGACGGAGCAGTGGGAGACCTTGCTCACCAGCGAGGAAAACTAGGTCCAAGTGGCGCTCCTGAACCAGGCGCAGTGGGCTGCTGGTGCCGGCGAAGCTCTGGACAAGGGGCCTTACCTAGAAGCTTTTATCGCTTATTTCCTTTTTTTCTTTTAATAAGCAGTTTTTTCCTTATCAAAGTCATATATAAGGGCATAGAAAACTAACTGTACGGACCTAACTCGCGGCAATCGATGTGACTATACCCTCAATGTATTGGACTGTGTTCCTAATCAATGTGTTCAACTCTGTCCGTAAAGCTCCGGTAAATTACTTATACGACACAAGTTGTAGATTTAAGTAGTGCTTCTTGTCATTATTTTCTTTCCGAATTTTTTTAGTCGTTCTAGTTTTTTGCTCTTTTTGTGTGTTCCTTCTATAATACTGTCATGACGGTGAGATAGCCGGCTCTGATGTAGCCCACTTTCCCAATTTTTTTTTTAATATTTAAATTAAAAATGCCCAAATCATCGTATAGGAGGATTTATGACAACGTTGAGAAAAAATAACCGGAACATCAGTCTGTACAGGACGCCCCTATATATCAGAATTTCTTCGCTAAAGGTGACTTTTTCTAGTTTAATTGTGAGCGGGAGCGGTATGATTATGAAGGCGCCGTGCACCTGGAAGCTACTAGCCGCCATTACAGGTCTTTTCCGAAGATACCTTGTCTTCATGGCCGTCGGCTTATTTTGCGCGGTCGATGTTGGCCTCTATACGATTTTCTACTTCCTTTGGAAACGCAACGGCTGCAGTGAAATGCAAGATGCGTGCTGTTTTCTACAAAGCTTGCAATAACCAACACAGGCAGGAGAAGACAATAAATCTGGCGCTGCCGCTGCATAAATGATTTCAAGCCGCACGCCGAGTACCATATCAAAGAAAAAGGTGGGCGTCCGATGGAAGCATGCTAGAGGATTCCAGCGCCCAAGGAGCCCTCACAACTGCGTAAGATGTTGAGATGCTGCTTACATCGATACCGTATTGTCTAGCGTACAATAGGCCCCCGCATATATGCCGTACCATCAACTACAATCCGCAAAAAATTAAATACTACAAAAAATATATCCACTTGATGTCATGAGGTCGTAAAGAATTACCGGGAAGCCATCTTTCCCAACCAGATTGGTAGTGACAATGCAGTACATCAGCAATTTATATTGACTGAAGCCATACGTCCAACTAATCTCGTGTGATATTTTTTTTGTTTTGTTCTCATTGTTCCCATTCTTTTTTTGCGAGTGCGATATATGCTGGTTTGACAGTGCACTCGTACGGTGTTGTATCTCGTCCGCACTCATATACCGATGGCGCAGCCGGGAATGAAAACCGTATTGTGAAGGTTTCCAACTACAGCACCCGAACAACAAATACAACAACAAAGACAACAATTATGACACCAACAACAACAACACGACGACGATGATTAAGACGACGACATCACCAACAGCAACGACGACAGTAAAGATTGCAACAAGAACAACACTAGCAGCAACCACACCAACAACAAGGATACTGGCAACAGTAATGACAACGATAACAACAACAACAAGGAAGACGATGTCGACGATGACAATCTTTACCAGTTGAGTCATTCCGTGTGTTTTCACAGCACGGTGCACGGTTTTATTCGAATTCGACATATCGGCGTCTCTGCTGTGTGAGAGAAAGAGAGAAGGCGATCGACGCTCGCGCCCCCTCTCGGCCGCACGGACCTCACAAAGCGTACGTGGCCCGCCTCGGTTCGACGGCGCTCAGACTTCGAGCGGCGCCCCAAACAGTAGCGCCTGCGGCTGGGACCTCTCCCCAAGAACTGAGCCCGCTTTGAGAAGCATGTACTGGGACGGCACGTCAAACGACCTCATGGAGTATGGATCGACGCTAAGGCGTTGTGACTGATGTTGTACGGCGTAGATGTGCCCCACGCTCAGTGCATTCAGTGACTACAGAAACCTACGAAAGCTCCGAATTTTCGGGTCTTCTTTATTATGTGAAACTTGGTCCAGAAAGTGGTGCGTGCTATTGTTTTCTAATCGAAAGAGGCGAGACATACTGGAAGTAAACTGAAGACGTTGTCTGGTGTTTTAGTTTTCTGTCGTTAATTTTCAGTGACCTGAAGTGCGAAAAGAAATTGAACCATCCAGACGCCAGCTACTTTGTCAGAAGAGAGCGAAGTTTGAAGTTTCCGCACTTAGTCATTGCATTCACTGAAGAAACTACGCAGAAAACGTAAGAACACAGAAAAAAAATGCAAACACACTTTACAGGAATACGAGACATTCTTGAAAGTGAGGTGGAAGAAATCGTTGCCCGTTGATCAAGAGATTTGTGTGAGCACATTTTACACGTGATCAACATTTATTGTTTCCAAAGGCTTAATACTCGAGCTACCTCAAGCGAAGACGTACTTGATGTGTGATCTCTGTTCTTTGTGAAAAGAATCGGATTTCTGCGGTGAAGTAAACGGCCACGACAGAACATGGTAAGACAGACCATTTTCTTTCTCGAATTGGTTTTACTTGCTGTAGTGACGCAGGACATGTCTCTTTGCAGTAGTGCGCAATATTCAACAAGCTTTCGAAACAAAAAAAACAACAATCGAAGTAACAACTTCACATAGAGATTATGGTGGTCACAGTAATCGTTATCACACCATTCTGCTTTTGGAGCTGTAATTTTGAGTAATTAATACGTTCCGGTGACATTTTCTTTCGTTGTAGCATTGCTGCATACAGTCGTTTATGAAAATGTGCCCTTTCAAGGAGGTTAGGAAGCCGAACAGACACACAATGCACCTCATGGTGCTGAAGAAAACGAAATGTTGAGAATTATCAGCCATAGTATCTTGCAAAACTTACGCGAAATAGAATAGAGTTGAACAGAGAGACAGTTGTGGTTGGCATGGTAAATTATTTAGAAAACAGGGAAAATATTACGTACGTCATTCCATCAAACTATACAAAATAAAAGAAAATTGAAATGAATTGTTATGAGTGCTCAATGCAGTTTTCATCTTGATGGCAAAGGCTAGCTTGGCGTCGCAAGCTTGCAAAAGCAAATCAGCTGCAGCCTTACTACTTTACCAATCAATAAACTTAGCCCAATGATTTTCCGACGAAGACATTACATGCTGCTCTAAGAACGCATGTTTAGGTATAATGTGATAATGCGCAAGAAAATATTTTATTACCATGTCAAAAGCTTTGACAGCATTAGTTGCTGTAGTTTTGCGAAACCAAATATGCACATTGGAAGACTCACGTCTTTCTTTATGTTGTCATAAGTAGTTTACATTCAGTATATATCGCAAATGAACATCCTCAAACTAAACACTTCTTCAAGGAAAAAACCTGGCTGCCATGTTTGTACTTGTTGCGAACAGAATAGAGTGAGTTGGTGTGAAGCATTTCTTTCTCTTAAATTTTCCCTATTCCCAATAAAAGTAAAGTGCCAGAAGTATATGACCTGTTTTTTTTTTAAATTTAACTAAAAATTACGCGATCAATTTGATACTAGGGCAGAATGGAGTGCCATGACGTTATGATGGTATTTATGGTTAACTTTCACACTACATAATTACGTATAATTGGAGTTGTTTTTCAACAGCTTGTAAAGAGTACCTTAAAATAAATACATGAATGAATTACGAAAATTATGAGAAATACGGGTCAGTAGTTGAACTGCTAGTCAGTTTTAAATTGTATGACACCTTATCTTTGTTTCGCGGTAAAGAAAAAGTCCTGCCACATTTCGATGACTCGCCCTTGAGTTCGATGCTATTTCGATGTCACCGCTAAGCAGTTCACAAGCGCTGACAGTGTTTTCGTAGACACGGCTCGGCATCCCCGATGAAGTGTTGCCGAATACAAAGTAAAGATCCTGGTCATTCACTGTCACCCTCGATGATCACTCACTGGTCGAGAACGCATGGATACAAGGGAAAACACATTTTGCTGGTTTCACAATAAGAGATTGACTAACCCAATGTTTTACAATTTTGGAGCGGGTTCCCGCCATTGCCAATTTCCGGTGTAGGCGGACTCTAGCTGCAGCGGTACGATTCTCGTCTACCTATACTAACGCCCCATAGCGACGGCACCTCCCATTCACCTCAATTCTTTGCAAGACGTTAGTATATCAAAATGCACCATAACAACACATTCAAACTGGCTCTGCGGAACGAACATTGATCGTTTGAATGTAACGTAAGCGCTTGGCCTTGCCACAGCTCTTTCGCAGTGGTTCTTCAGACGTTAAACATTACGTAACTGACTCTGTTTAGTACCGCCGGGAGAAATATGCCTGAGTACCATATACGACCAGCCCCAAAAAGGCCACAAGGGCTCTCATTCATTCACCCTAGGTCACTAGAAGGCGAAACTCGTTGTTTTCTATTCCTTCTCATCCGATGCATTGAACCCGAGGCTTCCACACTACATCCGAAAGTTTTCTGAACCTTGCACGGTTTTAGTCATGTGGTGTTGTCAACGTGTGATAAATGTTTGCATCACTAACGTTGACGCCTAAGGTAAATTCTCGTGATTGCTGAATATTTAGTAAATTCGATATAAAAAAATTGGCAGCATATCCACGCAGTAAATGATGCAGAGTGAGGCGAAGAATTCGTCTGTCCAATAGTTCTTGCTTCCGTCCGTCCATGCGTCCATCTGTGTGACCGTCCATGCATCCATCCACCTTTCCGTGCGTGCATCTGTTCGTGCGTCCGTCCCTGCGTTCGTCCATGCATACGCCCATGCGTCAATCCATGCATCTGTCTGTGTGTCCGTTCATCCATCTATTCAACACTCCAAATACCACCATCTCGCACTTTTTTATCATAAATTCACCATACAAAATCACCGCCATCCAGCGGACATTCCAAGGACTATACGAGAGGTGGCACACGTACACTTTCTTACGGCTTGCGCTTCGGGTCTACTTCCCACCTTTAACTACCTCGAGTTCATGGTATATACTAGTTCACTGTATTCATGGCACTGCGGCCCAACGCTCGCTGAACCTTTCTAAAACCAAGGAGGTTACGCCCAGCGGGTATAACGTAGCAACCTTTTCCTGTCAGATAGTGCTCAATGTACATGCAAAAGGCTGCTAATGTAAAATGAGAGACAGGAGAATTCGGCTTTTACTTTCTTGCGGCTTGTGCTTCGTATCTACTTCCCACCTCTAACCACCTCGAGTTCATGGTATATACTAGTTCAACGTATTCATGGCACTGCGGCTCAACGCTCGCTAAACGTTTCTAAAGCTAAGGAGGTTACATCCAGCGAGTATAACGTAGCAACCCTTTCTTGTCAGATAGCGGTCAATGTACATGCTAATGGCTGCTAATAGGGATCGCAGCGTGCGCGTTAATTAAAAGCCGAACGCTCCTGTCTCTCATTCCCCATTAGCAGCCATTGGCATGTACATTGAGCACTATTTTTTATTGTTCAACAACGCACAAAAGAAATCTCTCACCGGCACCACCCTGGATGTCACAATGTTATACTTGTTACTCACTACAACGGCTACGAGGGATGAACAGGTGGCGCTCTAAAGAGCTTCGTCCCTAAAAAAAAAAAGAGAGACTACGGAATCGGCCCATCTTTGAACCAAGCGACAATGTCATGTGATGACTTCGTCACGTCAAGTCTCATTTTGTGACATCTGCTGACAAAAATTGAAACTCGTAATGTAATAATTACGTCATGTAGTGTCGTCAATGTGTGATACATTTTTGCATCACTGGTGTTGACGCCTAAGGTAAAGTCTTGTGATTGCTGAAGAATTTAATAAATTCGCATTTAAGAAATAACGAGCACATTACTTTGCCCATGACATCTAAACGAGTTAGAGAGCCTCGCGCGCTGTACGAAGGCATAATTTTTGCTTATTTGACACTTTCTTATCGACCTATGCACTGAGTGAATTGCAGCCAACACGCTCTAATTATTTTTGTGGTGTTCCGATACTGGTGATATAACTTTTCCCACGGTGGTGGGCGCTAGTCTGGGTTCATGCTTGCAAACAGGGGCTTCAGCAGGTTTGCCCATTAATGATGATCATGGAATTTGTAAGGCGGCGAATCGAACAAATTTTTGCTGACACATCACTCAAATCTCTAGAGACAAAGGGCTGCAATACTAGTACAATTATGATATCCTCAAGGTTCGCCCTAGAGAGTTGAACGTAATAGCGATATCTTGCACCAAGTACGTACTTCAAACAATTAGTGCATGGGATCTTTTATAACTTTTCGTGCACTCACTACGTCGAGTGAAGGGAATGCGCGAAGCGACGTGTGCGACTTTTGAAGGATTTCACGGGCTTTAAACCATTAAGTTATCATAATAATCGCATGTTCTAACACCCGGTCGCAATGTACGCTTGCAACGCGCAATATTACTGCAATAATTTATGTTGTACAGTGAATCATGTATACATGACGCTTGTGTTCGTAAAACACGAGTCACTTTCACTGAATATCTAAGCGGAGGACGTTATTTTCACTGCATGTACATGAAGGCGCGTCGCTTTGTGGTATAACCTCCGCTTGCTACGCATTTCACCCGGGTTCAATCCCCAGTCGGGCCCAACAGAATTTATTCCATTTGCATCTTTCTCGATTTTTCCGTCACCTACAAGATGATGATTTTTTTCCTCACAATCAACAGCGCCGGTGCTGAAGCCGGAATTTCTGTGAAACGAGTTATTATTAGCGATCGCGCTAAAATGTGCTCTTCTGGCTAAACAGTTTCATTCATTTGCTTCGAATTACATAAGTGAAGCGCACTTGCGGACACGTGGCTGAATACAAGATTTAATTTATTGCATTACTACTTAGTACGTTATGAAAAACATATTATTCCCTCGATGCTTGATTTGCAAAAGTCTTTTAACGCGTTCTCAGAAACTCAAGCTGGAAGCCTCGTAATAAAGTCTCGCTAATATGTAGATATACAAAGGAAAACTGTGCACTGAGGGAAGGCTACTACGATGGTAATCATGCAAATAACGTCATCTTTTCTCCGAGCAGTAAATATATTATTTCCTTCAGAAGGTAGGTAAAATATCGTGAACTGCAAGTGAAGAATTATATTTTAGACTTCGTCAAGACACTTTAGATAAGCGCAATATAACTCATTTTCACACATTCTCTTTTTCCTTTCTTACCTCTTTCATCTTTTACACTTCCTTAGTGCAGGGTAGCAAACCTAATAATATTTTTCTGGTGAAGCTCCCTGCTTATCACTGAAATGAACACTAAAAAGCAAGATGATTTTTCGCGTATTAGTAAAGTATGATTTTACAGTCCTGAAAGCACCACTTTTACTTAGTCACGACGCCTAGTAAACTAAAAAATGCGGTTGGCGACGCCACATTCACATTCCCACATGACGTAAGAAATTTCGAAGGCGTCCACTAGGTGTTCCGTAGCTTCCAATGAATAAGATTGAAGTACATTTTAATCTGTGGGTGCCTTAGATTTACCATACGAAAGGTTTTAAAAATTCATCAGGCGGTGGTACGAAAGTGCCGAAGAATATATTTTACTAATTTCCTAGGTCAGACGGAAAGATTTAGGCGCAAAATTTTAAAATCAAATTTCTCCTTGATTTTCTCTGCTAATAGTGAACTTGTGGTAAGGAAACAAATGACAATATATTTCTCAGAATGCAGCTTGTAAATTTAAACAAAGTCTTTCTTCCTTTTTAGTGTCCCTTTAACATATCAGCCTCCAACGTCAATTAGGCCTGTCGTGGTCACGCAGTCGAAATGGTACGCCAGTTAGTAAGCACATTAACGTGGTATGTAGGCCTAGTTGAAATCATGATGCCTGATTTTCAGCGGAGCTTGAAAGTACGCAGGCCTATTGAATGCAGGCAGACAATCGCATGAGATGGAAATTACTCCAGAATCGTCTACTACGGCATGCCTCATAATCATAGTTTAGCCTTAGTAAAAAATGTCGTTCTTGTTTAGTTATAGTAAAGCTATTTTAAAAAAAATCGCCAGGTCTGCGTGGAACGCGTAGCACAGTCACAGTGAAAGCCAGAAGAGCAGCCTTTCAGAGCCTTTTCTAAACACTCTTTCGGTAACTGCTACGAGCACGCTTGCTGAGTACCCACTGCGCCATAAATAATTGTATTTTTTTGTGTAGTAGGCAAGCATTCACTCTGCTATCGTTCGTCTTACTTCGAAAAAGCGTGGTAACCGCTACATACTTGCTTGGAATTTCGGGTGATTTTTTATGCAGTGGCTGTCGACGATGAAGAATTATTTCTGAAGTGGGCATGCGCCACATTTAATAGGTGATCAAGAACAAGTTTTCTAATGGGGGGGGGGGGGGGGGGGCATTGGACGACGACCCACTCGATACGCAATTCGTAATGTGCGATGCCTAACATTATATTACTCATATCAACGCGATTCTTTTCTCGACATAAAGACTGCCTAAGGCCAGCTTAGAAGCGAGTTCGAAGCCGCAGCGTGGCTCAGTGGTGGAATACTGGGCAGGCACGCAGCGGACTCGAGTGCGGCTCTCATTGTGTCTTTCGTGTTTTCTATTTACCGAGTTTTTGTACTTTGTTTTTGTGTTACTTGTTACGGATACCGGCGGTGGCGGCGGCGGTGACGTCTGACAACTACGGTGACGCGCGTGACCCGTGTTTCGATCTCATAACAGCTTTCGCTGTGAAAACACAATGCGTTGCTTGAGCCAGACTTAAATGCACCTTTCGCAACAGCCCCCCCCCCCCCTTTTTTCAAATAATAATCGGCTTAGTCCTTTTCAATAAAGATAGTTTTCGCCAGATGTGTATTCTGAAAAATGGGTTTTATAAGCTAAATTAGTACATTATATAACTGCGAGGTGCCCGCGATGACGCCTAAAGCCGTTATTGCATAACAACCACTGACGAAGTTATTTGCTCCAGTTTTTGAAAGTAGAGCGGATGCGAGACAATACAAGCACACCCCAAGCTAGCGTTTTTAAATGTATAAAATTTTTAGTGATCTGCAGGCACTTTGAGTCTGCCTGCCCATCCATCCATAAATTTATCCATCCATCCATCCATCCATACATCCGTCCATCCATCCATACATCCGTCCATCCGTCCATACAACCATCCAGACATCCGTCCATACATCTGTCCATCCATCCGTTCATCCATCCGTCCGTCCGTTCATCCATCCATCCGTCTGTCCGTCCGTCCGTCCGTCTGTCTGTCTGTCTGTCTGTCTGTCTGTCTGTCTGTCTGTCTGTCTGTCTGTCTGTCTGTCTGTCTGTCTGTCTGTCTAGGCACTTACATTTCGGGGCTCTCATAATCACCATTTTAGCTTGGTGCGCAGCTGAATTGGTATGGGAGGGTAAGACAGTTTGAGATATGTGACTTTCTCGTCACGAGGGAATAACGTGAAAATCCAGCAGCGTACGTCGTCAAACCATTTCTTCCAGACACGCGTGGTACATAACCTTGCACCATAGGCCATAGCATGCGGCTAGGCCCTATGAGTGCAAGAATAACAAAGCAGGATCTGAGCAGGAATCGAAACGAAACGTTACGCATGGCAATCAGGTAGTCTACCACAGGGCAATGCCAGATGTTGCAACTGCTATAGAAAAAGGCATTATTAAGGCGTTGGGTCAGTGCAACTTCAACTGTGGTTGCATTGTTGGATATATGTCATATTATAATAAAGCAATAAATGAAACATATGTAAACCTATAACAAAGACGTCATGCCTGGTTAACACGAATGTTTGTTTTTACGTTGACTACAGTTTAATAGCAGCCTATTAAACGTTGTTTGTATTAATTTGATTCCATATAATATATTAAAGCGTGGCTCGTACCCGGCAGATCACACTAAGAAAATTACTTGCGGTATTAAGAAAGAAAGAAAGAAAGAAAGTAGGAATGAAAAAAAAGAGGAAAGATAGAAAAAAAGAACGAAGGAATGAAAGAAAGAAATATATAAAGAAGCAAACAAGCAAACAAATACTATTTATTTGGTAACATTACAGAAAGGTCATATCGTCTCATCGTGAAGCGCACTTCATTTCGATAACACTGACGTCCAGCTGTGCTATAACGTGAATTCTAACGTTATTTCGCACCATACACTATTCTGGTGTTGTCTGCAGTAGACACCAGTGTAGTGGACGTACCTGGAAAAACGTACGATGTGCGCAAATCTACTAAACTTAACGTCGATCCACCTTGCAACAGTTGCCTCAAAGCCAAAAAAAATTCAGCATACACAATTACTCACCAGCTGCTTCGCATGAAAGCGATTCCCGTGAGGTGTGCGATTCTCTTCTTTGAATGTTTAGAGGAAAAAAACAATCCGTGTTGTTGCATTGCCGCTGAGTTTCTGCTCATTGCCACCCGACTCAGGATATGTCACCGTTGATGTAAGCATAGATAGGAGCACGCAACGTTTTTCGACGGGACGAGTGTTGTAGCTTATGTTCCTCTTATCTTTGATAACAATTGAAATGGCTTCAAGTAACTCATTTTTTTCTTGTTTTTGTGTGATTCTGGAGTCCCAAAGGAAAGGATCGACAATATTTTTTTTAATATTCAACTTACGCATTTGTATCACAATACTGCACGTGGATGACGTCAAGACTCACAAGAGCTAATTTAAATTAGCGAAGTGATGGATGGATAGAAGGATGACTGCAAAAATTTCATTGAGGTCTATTAGGACGCGCTAGTTCATTGACTGAAGTGGGCTGCTCTCCAGTCGGAACCGAAAGGTATAATGTCGCACCGCTTAGCAAGGTTGTTGGACTGCCCGTAACTGTTCCCGTTATGTGAAACTGCGTAGAAGTGAGTGCCACCACTTTTTAGTGTTTAACTAGTCGCTGCATAACGAGTATAGCAATGCGCAGACATCTGACTAACACCTATGGTGTCGTTATATTAAGCAAATGTTTTAAGAGCCAAGAACTCCAGATAGATATCTGTTGCAATAGCGAGTTCTGATTGGCTCTTCTTAGCGAGAGATTTAGCTTAACGGCTTGAGATCCAGTTTAGGTTTACTGTGTCGAAACAGGAGGACCCCCTCGTCCTAGGCAGGAGTGCTTGCAAAGTTTGTTGTAAGAGAAGAGGTGGTCACTGCAGTCTGGACCTCAGCATGTACTTGCGCACCAGCTGCCCCGTTGGAAAATCCTCATGAGGTATTGTGGGTAGATTCGTTGGAGTCATTCAAATGAGAAATGCTTTCTTTCTACCTAGCGTGACTGTACATCACCATTTTGATGTGAACTGCACAGCGAACCGAAAACAACTTTATTATACTGAATAGCATGGACCGTTTCGTCTGCATCGTGGCAACGAAAGATAATAAGAGAGATAGCGAATGAATCTAACGCTCTAAATGTTGATAATATGCTAAATGATGATGACAGTGTGATGAAACAAATCCGGTGGTGAATTCGCGATACCACGTATTTTGTTATTGAATAGCCTACAGTGGTGCAAGCACAGCTTCACTGTCTGATGCTTGACATGGTGTGGGACAAAGTTAAAATCTTTTCTCGAGTATGTCGTGCCTTTCACTGTATTACTGTGGGAAAACCATCATTTTGTTTGCCTACGATATTTTTCACATGTTGATGTTGTGTGTTCCATGGAACGCACCATATGATTTGTCTGAAGTAGACTCAAAACAGGTATCTCTTAAATGCTCTAAAGAGACGAAAACAACAAGAACATAATGATTTGGGCGCTAGTGCAGAAAAAAAAAAGATCGTGGATGCCTAAAAGCAGCGTCTCTAAAGCAGAGTGATCCAGCGAACTCCACAGAACATCGCAACAGAGGAAGCCGAACGCTTCTCGTGTTGCCCTAAATATCCAACCGACAGCAGCGCGGACTCGCTCGAGCACTTCAGCCGGAGGCGACAGGTTTCGCTTATGTTTGCTTTCAACGGCTGTGCTCGAAAGGATCGTATCCTTCACTGTCAGACGAGAAAGCGTGTGCGTTCACTTTCGATGCACTTCGTTCAACCTCGCGCATTCCTCGCATAGCTCGAGAAAAAGCGTGGTTCAGGGCATTTCAACGCCGTACCTGGTGCTATACCAAATACGTTAAAATGACACGCCAAGAGCAAGGAAAGAAGGAACTCGTTTCAGCATTTGCTTCTTCCGAACAAAGAAAGATTACAGATTGAAAGTGTTATCAACACTGCACCAATCTAAAGTAAACTTCGAGTGCAGCCTAGCGTGTAAGGCGACTACGAGATAAATGTGTGCGCTGTCTATCCCTCGGCTAAAGGGGGGGGGGGGCGGAATCTGCCACCGAAACTCACACCAAAATATTGCGTATATATATTTTTGGCAGCTCGTTTTCTTTTTCTCGGCTACTCTGAAATAGAGCACGTGTGTTCAGAGGTATGATCGTGATCGAAAATGTTTTTTTTTCGGGCCTGCATGATGCACTTTGTGAACGGCAATGAAGCGTAGGTTCTTCTGCCGAGTTTAATATCGCTGAGGTTCTTGTGCGAGTCGGGCATGGCAACTGATTTACGCATTTTCCCCTCTTCCTGGAACTCTTCTTTACGAAAAAAAATATCCACATATATCTGCTTACGATACTGAAGTAGATAGCACGTTGTGCCGATATCCCGACTAGACAAGCCTGGATGCGTTGCCCATAACTCGGAAGGGCACAGATAGCATCGCCGTTCCAGAACGACACTCTCCGAATCGAAAAAGCTGGGCTCGAATGTGTCCTTTTTTTTTGCTTACTTGCTTCGTATCTTTGCAGCAGTCACGATCATGGCCTGGACTCCGGATTAGGGATTCGTCTCAGCAAGTTACTACTAAGAGATGGATAAGGGATAAAGGAAGGACAGGGCAGTTGATGATCTTAACCTGACTCTGTGCTAGGTAGCCGAGAAAATGAATGCGTGGGATTCACAAACAAAAAACGAGAAGCTAAAGGTAATCACGGACACACATGCAGTCACTTCAAAGCGTTTTTTTGTTGTTTTTAAATCTAGTCCGGAGTGTTACGTCCAGATCGTCAAGATACGATGTAATCTTTGTTTACTTGGTATGAAATAGAGTCAGTTTGAAAGACAGAGCTCAAGTTAAGCCAGCCTAATGCACAGTTGTCACAGTCATATAGCGCCAAAACTGGTTTTGTTTCGCCAGAAAGATAAGGCCATCGTTCTTATGCTATATAAAATGAATGTGCCGGTTGAATTGTTTGATATGCATGTGGGGTGTAAGGTGTCAATACCACCATATGAATATGAGAAACTCAACAGCTGAAGGCTCCGAAAATTTATACTACCTGAGGTTTTGAACGTGCACCCAAATCTGAGCCCACGGGCCTACAGCATTTCCACCTCCATCGAAAATGCAGCCACCACTGCCAGGATTCGATCCCGCGACCTGCGGGTCAGCAGCCGAGTACCATAGTCCCTAGACCACCGTGACGGGGCAGTGTGGCGGTTGAATTAAAGCGTAAGACCATAGCACACAGAGCTAGAATATAAGCACGTATTGGGTAGTGTTAGAAAGACGGAATAATAATTTTGGTAATGATTGACTGAAGGAAGTAACCTAAGAAAGGTCAGACGAGCAATAAAACTTGAAAGTACATCAGGACTCATCAGCCAGCTATGAAAAAGAGAAAGAGAGATGAGAAGGAGGGATGAAAGCATGTTTCCTTTCATATATATGTGAAAACATGAAGGAGTTTTTGTGTTCAACAGCGTTTATTCATGAATAATAATCACCAGTAGATACAAAAGTGCTTGGGAGAAACCAGAGAATCGCCTGCGTTAATAATAAACATGCGATGGAAAAATTCGTGCGCGTACGTGTTTAGAAAAGTGGGTAACAATTTAGAGTACTAGGTACTCTACTATGGGAGAGCATAAAGCTGTCCCGTCACTTAGTAAGTGTACTCAGGACGTAAGTAACAGATATCGCTGTTGACCTTAGCGTCCACCCATTAAAGGTAGCTTAAACGGCACCAAAGTACAAAGGATGGTGAGCGACGAGCGTGGACTTGTAAGTTACATGGCTGACATAATCACTGCTGATAACGTACTTATGGACCTCCAACTGGTCCTTTCGGCTCCTCAGCAAACGAATCCGACTAATTATTAAGACATCACGTTCGAGGAGCAGACATTTTCGTTTGAGCTGCTGCTTAACAGGGTTCACCTCGATTTTTATATCTATGGCCTGATTAAGGCGAAAAGCCCAGCGTCATTGATTGCTAGAGTAGAAGCCTCACTTCAGCTTACATTGGCGATAAATCAGGTACGAGCTGTGAGGGACGTCAGGATGGCATTGAATTCCTGGGATTGCCATAAAGATTATATGGACATTCTCGGCGGGCTTTTGCCATCACTCTCATGTTAGGTTCAAGCGAGAAATCGCTAACGTCATCACGCACACCGCATGTTCTACGAGCGAGTAAAAAGAGCATTGGGCATGAACGCGGCTGCAGGGGAGATGAAACGAGCTGACCATCTCCGTCGCACAAAGGACACAGAGCACACACCACCTCACGTCACCGCAAAGATCGTCACGCATCACAGCTGCTGTGTCGCCTGAGAAGAAAATGCGAACATTCATCACAAGTACGTAGTTATGAGCGCTGGAATGTGCGTGTTTTCTCGACAGATATCAGTAGGTGACTCGTATACTCTTAGATTACACACAACATTAAAACCGTGGGAGCCGTTATGTTTCACTAGCCTTTCGTACAGTTTATTGAGATGGGATCTGTAAGAGTTGGCTGCTAGCATTACTTCGTATAACGTTTTAGTTTCCAACATATTTGTTGCTTCGCCATTTTGGTGAAACTGTCCATTCTTTATGCAAGTGAATGTATGTACAACACCGTTCGTACGTTTCTATACTTAATATAAGCAAGACCAGCATGGCCAAGAATGGATCCTGCTATTTCACTGCAGCACCTTGCGAGTAATTTTAACGCGAATGGTGTCTATCGAAATCTAACGTACGCCATCAAAGCGCGACATGACAGTGATACGAAAGTTTCTACCATAAACATTCCTGCTCATCCCGATGGTGGGCGGTATCGACACCGCATTTTTTCCAACCATAGGCTTTGATCGGCATTTCTTTTTAACACGAAAGCAATGTATCCCTGTGTCCGCCGAGACTTCACTGTTGCATTGCCATCCGGGATATGACATTGTAAAATGTACAACAGATTACAAAGGAAAAAAACTGTAAGGTAAACTTCCATCACAGGGAATCAAACCCACGAACACTAGCTTTACACCGCGTGGCACTAAATGATTTAGCCACAGTGCGTATGTTACTTTATAGACACAATTTATCGCTTTCGGTACGCAGAGTTTGGAAGTGCTTCAGAGTTCGCAACGTGCAACGCGCTCCCCTTGCACGTTGCGAGGCGCGCGCACCTGCTAGCTCTACCAGCCTTATTATGCTCTAGTGTTGCGTGATCACCACCAGTGTTCGTGCGCTTATCTCTTGATGGAAGCTGTTCGCACGTCTTGTGCTTTCACCGCAACGTTTAAAGTAGAGAGCATTTAATGCAGCTGAAATGTTTGCGAAAGGAGTGCTCTGTTCAAGCAAAAAGAAGTAAGAGTTGTGGTAGTTGTTAGTTTGAACTGGTCTTGCGTATACGTTTGTGCGTTTGTTGCAGGCGTCCTTGTCTGTCTTTAAACTGATCCATTTAAATGACAACAAAAGAAAACAATTCCTTCAAATTTCCACTGCTTTCCTCCAAGCTGTCACAATAGTTAGTTCGCGCTCGATTCGTGTGTTGTTTTTATGCGTCCTTATTGCTTGAGAACCCCGCACAAGTTTTCAGTTGTTTACCATTTTCCGCGGGGCATTCGAGTTTGCTCCTATATATCACATTTATTGCTTCATGCGTGCAGTGAAATTACGCCTTTCTACCATTTTTTTTTTGCTTCTTGATGCTATCTTTGCGCGAGGTTCTCTTTTAATTTCGTCCAGATGTATGGTACAGCTTCGGATGCTACCATAATTAAATCATGATGGAGTTGAAGATGAACTAATATAGGCGTGAAGATGTGAAAATCTCTGTCAAACGGTACTGTAAATTTAAAACACCAATACGCATTATAATACCTGTCAAATATCAGTGCAAAATAAATGCTCAAGCACCCATGTGAAGAAACGTTTAGGTTTCGTGATGTACCGATTTTTATGATTCAGGCACCAGACACAATTTTTTTTACTTGCGAATTACACAACACAGGACCGTGGATATTCGAACATGTATCTAACAGATTAAAAAGCAGAAGTCTGAACGAAGTTTTTTTTTTGACGGACGGCCTTAATTTTTATTTGGTCCGCGTTAGAGTTATAAGGCGTGAATACCATGATGGAAGCCAAGGACAAGCAGGATCTTTCCAAACTATTCGAGGGCACCAATCCACAGCAAGACTCGGAATTCGCTGTGGAAGTAGACGTCGAGGGCCACATGAGGTGATGCACTTCTTCGCGCAGTTTTCGTCTAGTAGGTCAACTCTCCAGCCTACACCCGACAGTGTCGCTGAAGATTTTTACGGTGATGTAGCTGGACCTCTCGATTGCTACCCGCCGGCTTCATAGGTTCGTCGTTGAAGCATGATGCCAAGCGTAAGAGGCAACTCTGATTCTTGACTTTTGCCAGGCACTGAAGAATGCGGCAGACCATGATGCGGGTAATTAGACTCCACCATTTATCTTTGTATGCAACAACACCGTTTAAACTGTGTTTCACATGACGCGCTCACCTCTTCCGGCCCCCCCCCCCCTCAATGTTCTACTCTGGTGGCCTCGTGTCGCCGTACATAGTCCTCTTCTTTCTGGCGCTAGTCTTGTCACCACGATTCTGTGTGACCACTACATTCACTCGGACTATGTCGACTTTGTCACACAACAGTTGACACATTACGAATCACACCTACATTTGCATTGTACACGCTTAGATGTATCCTACACGTCTGACTGCTTGTACCGCACGACTGTTCAAGCTTGTCCTATGTATACCAGTGCGCTCTTTTCTAGCGTCCTTCTTTGTGCTTCGGCGACCCACAGTAAGTATCGAGTTGCTTGACGTTCTTTACGTGACGTGCCAAGTTATTCCTATGTAATTCCTTGTTTAATTCTTGCGGTGAATGGGTGGCTTTTTAGTGAGACCGCCATATATGTTTAGAAGACTGCCCTTGTATGTACTTTCTGAAACCAGAGTAACTGATATGAGGGCACTACACTATTGATTAGCTTTATTATTACTCTAATATTCTTAAATTCTTTCTTCGGTTTCGGTTTTTTCGTTTTTCAATATGAGCACCATGATACTGGTATAGGAAGTTATAAAGTAGACTACCTTAGCAGTTTTATTATATAATAAAAAAATATACCTTCACAGCATTACGATTTGACTGGCATTACGCTTGAGTCATACTTATCTCATGAAATATACCTATTTTGTCAACAACGACGTTTATTTCGCTTTTTAAGACATAGCACATTTTTTGGCTTGCAAACTTTGAAATATAATGCAGTCCTTACAAGCTAAAGACTAAAACGCTCCCATCGTGAGGGCAGAATTAAGGCACGAGAAATGCTCGGACCCCAACTCTCATCGTAAACTGGGTGCCGGTCAGTTGTGTTATTCGATAGGCTAATAGTGTAGGCAGCAGATTACCAATAAATGGTACTTACGAACGAATATTTTCATAAATTACCCTCGCAATGAGTTTATTCCTATTGAGACGGGTGCATTCAGACGTGAGTGCAGTGCAAGTCGTGTTTCTCGGAGGAGCACTTAAAGCACCAAACTTCCCAAGTTTCGCGCTCACTCTCAGTTTCTAGAGCGCGAAAGTAGACATAGCAACGGCATGGACATCGTATGCCCCAAGCGACTTGGACAGTGCGCAACACAAAGCCGCACGCTTACAGATGCACCAGAGTGGCGTAATCCAGGTCTATGGAGTTCATTTGCATAGAGCCGGGCTCGCAACAAGACGCTGCTCAACGACTTGAAACGGGGCTTACGAAGATTCTCGAAATTCTCAGGCCAAGGCTTTAATTAAAATTGTGAACGAGGTGAGCATTTTTCTTTCGAGAGCCCACGAGCCTCTTTGTGATGGCGGGCCGCTGAAAAGTTGCGGAAAAACGGAATGTCTAGAGCTGAAATCTACTCAAAATATTACAGCTACTAAATGAGTTGTGGCAAAATAGGCAAAACATTGACATATGTTCAACTGAGTCGTTGGAGGCATTAGCGCTGCAGATCGAGGAATGTATTACTCATTCGCGATGAGTATGTTCATTTAATTATGAAACTGAACCAGCGTAATAGCGTTCTCTACATCTATGTATATAGAGACGTGTGAGCCTTTCAGAAAGAAGGAAGAAGAAGAATGAAAAAAATGCAGGAAAGTTAATAAGGCACGTTGCGTTCCTATCCCACAATGGGAGAAATGAATGGAATGACAAAAAAAAAAAGAGGAGGATGGAACACATGCAGCTGTCCATTACACCGGCAATAGACCTCAGTGAAAATTATACTAAAGGTGGTATTCGTTCACCATATATGTAGTTCCATTGGCTCTCCTGAATCAGGGGAAGGCGAATGAAAATAGTAAGCGGAGAAAGTGTGTTGAAGGGCAAGCAGTACGTGTAGCAGAGATACACGAGAAAAAGGGAATAAGGGCAACGCTTGCTCCATATGCCGCTTCGGCTTGCTTTCTCAAGCTCCATATTTGCCTGTATTTTTATTTCTCTTAATCTGTTTTTATTCTCAATTCTGTGTATATATCTTCACCTGTCTTTTTGTTTTCTTATTTTTCTGTCCCTGTCTTTCTGACGATATATATATATATATATATATATATATATATATATATATATATATATATATATATATATATATATATATATATAAATACAAAAATTGTCACAAAGACATATATATGAGTATATATATGTGACGCTATTGATGACTGGGCGACGTGGCCTGGCTCATACGCCATGTTTATTCCAAAAGCTCTTCTTCTTCCTCTGCCTCTACCAACCATCACTTCATACGTCACACGATTCCCCCTCCCCCCGAAAGATGCACTGGTTACAAACTATAACAAATTAAAGAAGTGAATGAACAAAACAATGCCCAAATTCACAATTTCACGCCCAGACGGAGTTCCACAATCTCACTAAATCTTCAAGGCCGATTGAGCAGTCCGATTAATTTTATGACAACTCTGGTGGGCGAGGTTGACTGTTGCGTTCTGGCCAACTGAAGCACGCCTTGAACGTAGAAATTACTGATGACACAGCGATTCTCGTCATGAATGAACAAGGGTCAAAGTACTTGTAGCATTTGAGAGTCGGATGTCTTAGTCACGAAGTTCTCCGTCGTAGACGCTGCTTTCTGTGTCGTGGCTGAGACAGAACGAGTGCTTGCAGCCTGCATGTGCGAGAACCGAAGCTCTGATGGTATGATGCCTTTGTTCCTTCATTGTACACGTGGTAGCTGCACGTCTCTTTCGTAGCTTTCTGTGGTCTTCTCTCAGTTTGTTGAATCGTAGACACGGCGTTGAGAACTGGTGCAGGAAACTTTGTCGACGTTGCTTTCTGCGAAGATGGCTTAGGCATCGACTTCGTCTTTGCTTCTTTAATTGATGTTGTCTCTGATGATCTTTCAGCCACAAGTGTACTCGTGAGGAGGTTTCACTTGATCGTTGTTCTTGTTCGAGTAGCCGTTGCAGTTCTTGGAGTTCGTGGAGTTGCCTTTGTTGAAATTGCTCGTCTTCTTGTGAAAGTTCGTCAGATGGGCCTCTTTCAGGAACATGAGTCTGCTTTTCTTTAGATGGTGATGTGATCAGTAGATTGTCGGTAGTCGACACTGTACTGCTAGGCTTGTCCTGCGTTGAAAGCAGCGTGGCAGGCTGATGAAAACGCTCCCAAGATGGTTGTGAGTCATCCTTGATTGTAAATGCTTGTCAGTTGACAATGCGCCGGCGTTGGTGGATTCGAAATTCCTGCAGTGCTTTGACTCACATGTGTGTTGTCACTTGACGATGAGAGCACAACAAACATGGCTTCAGGTGGTTCTCATGGCGTATGTTTTTCTTTTTGCAGCGTAGTTAGGCTGACAGTGTCTGTCGAACGACCCTGGTCGGGAACGTCAGGGTGGGGGCTGGTATTGTGAGGATTCATCAGCTCATCACATGTAAATTCCGTCACACGCTCGAAACCGTTTGGGCCTTGTGTGTGACACGATGCATCAAGGCATTTGGGTGGTTCTGTAAAATCTGAAGTGTTGTCGTGCAGTGAACACGTCGAAAATGCCGATTTCATTGCTCTTGGGAAAGGCGGGGTTAGGTTCAGTTTTTTGGCGAAGTTTTCTAGATTCCTTTCGGTATACGGGCGCTTTACCTTGTCTGTTGCGACGTGCACGTTACCAGTTGGTGTTCGAATGCGTGACGTTTTTTCGGAAGAGTCGTATGATGGTACAATGGTGGTATATTTTCTCTGAGATCTCCTTTGGAAAATAGGCTTACTGCGGGAAGACTTCGCGTACCTGTGATGGGTCAGTTGAAAAGGCTTCCGCTGTTGAGGTATGAACAGGTCTTCATCGTATTCTTTTAAACGGGTAATCATCTCTTCCCTGATCTTTTGCCATGACTCGTCGTTTTCAAAGATGTGGATGAGGTAAAACTTAAATGCCTCACCGGAGATGTAGTCAGTGAAGTTCGTGATCATCTCCCGTTCCGACCATGATGCAGCGGTTGCGTGGAGCTCGAACAGGTCGAACCAGTCCTGTACAGGTCCATCGTCCGCTGATCCAGAGTACTTGGGGATGTCAAGGTCGTCTGATGGTGCTGTCATGATGCTGGTCTTGGTGTAGTGTTGGGATGTACTTTCGTGGTCCACGTTCGGTCACTGCGTCTTGCTGAGACGTTCGAAGATGGTGGCTGGTTGATGACGTGGCCGCCAGGTCTTCATCCTGTCGACTTGTGTGACGCTATTGATGACTGGGCGACGTGGCCTGGCTCATACTGATGCTGATGCTGATGACCTCTGATGGATGGCGCTTACCCACAAAGGGGGATGGGCCAAGAACCGGGCGGCAGGATACTTAAATGAAACTAAACTAAAAATGAAGCCAATCTGAAAAAGTAGCGTAAAATAATACTACCAAAAAAAACAAAAAATGTGTGCTGAGCAAGCGGTCAAACCATCTTTTGTTTTTGAAAGACATTACTATGAATTATAAACTAAAGATTTGAAAAGGTAGTGGTTCACTAGCATGGTAATCTTTTAGTTGCGTTGATGTAGTCAAACACAGCGGAGCATACATCCCTGTGGCAGTAACCAAATGAAGCTCCGCCAAGTGATAAAATTACTGGTAAATTTACTTGTATTCCTAGCTTTTGTAATGGGGCTACTAAAAATCTTTTTCTCTGATAAGAATAACGATGACAGAATAAAAAGAAATGTTCAATTGTTTCAATTTCGTTGCACCAAATGCATAGCGGTGACGCCTTGAGCTGAGCTTTATTAAGGTAATAATTTAGTTGTGGAACTGCACAGCGCAATCTGGTATAAGTGACCTCTAACTGGCGAGATAAACACCACTGTTTATTCCAGCAATAGCTCAAATGCTCGAAATCTTTGAAGTTATCCAAATTACCTTTTCCCCATTGCAGGCAAGCATTTCGGAACCTTAGCGCGGTTACGTAAGCCGTATCTGGCAAAACTGGAATGGTGGGCCCACCCAGGGATACTGCTGCTAAAGAGTCCGCCATTTCGTTCAAATATAATCCGCGGTGGCCTGGTACCCATAGAAAATGCAGTTTTTTTACGTTTTTCGGTACTAAATGTCGAAACGTATTCATCAGCTCTGAATTTACTGCCGCAGAAAGTGCATTACAAACTGATAACGAATCTGTAATGATCACTGCTAATGATTCGCTTGAGGGTAATTTGCGTAGGGCAAGAACAATGGCCAATAATTCTGCCATGAATACCGGGGTATAATCTGGGTGTCGAATCGAAAAGGACCAGTCCAAAAAAGGAGAGAAGATGCCAACCCCAGCCTTTTCTTTTGACACAGATGCATCAGTCGCTATGATATTGCTTATCTCTAGGTGGGCTAGATAATCTGCTAACTGGTCATTTAAATACCTATATGCCAATTGTTTCGCGTTATGAGGAAATATATCATCGAATTGTATGCTAAGCATTGAATTTAGATTGTGTATTGGACGAATATGTCTGATTTTTACATTCAGTTGCTTTAGTAGCGCTTGTGCAAATACTATTTGCGGGGTGTGTAGTAGCGACCAATGGGTTTCGAAAAATAAAGTCGGTTCTTGAATGAAAGCGTAAAATGAGAGTCTTTGGTGTGAACTGTATATCTTTAGGAATGCTTGCACAGTAAGAATTTTAAACCTATTTAGCAGAGAAGGTAGGCGAGCTTCCATATACAACACGTTGTTTGCAACAAACTTTGGTAGACCCAGACACAAACGCAACGCTTCTCTTTCCAGCAGTATTAGGGGTCTCACTTTATAGGCTGCGCTGCCAGAAAATAACACGCATCCGAATTCCATGATGGGCCGCACATAAAGTTTATATATCATTATTAGCACATCTCTTCTTAAACCCGCTTTACGGTTTGCAAGCTTCCGTAGCCACCCCATGGCCCGTGTTGCCTTGGAGCACACATCATCAATGTGACTTCTCCAATTTAATGTGTCATTATATATGATGCCCAAATATTTAAGGAAATTCGCCTGCGGAAATAGCTCATTACTGTACATTAACGAGATGTTGATAGGCTGCAGAAAAGAGAATGCAAGGAGCACACTTTTCTTTACGTTCAGGGTCATATGAATATTTTTAAGCCATCTTTCTATCATATTGAGATAATTTTGTAGACTCTGGTATAATGATTGAAGGTCGGTATTACTTGCGAAGAAAGCAATATCGTCCGCGTACACATATAACTGAATATCCTTAGCTGATGGAATGGAGCTTAAGAAAATGTTAAATAAAACTGGCGACAGGACAGCCCCCTGTGGTACACCACGTGTCTGCTTATATCTATTCGATGAGTACCCATCTTTAAAGCAGTAATATTCTCTCCCTCTTAAAAACTCCGACACCCACGCAGTGATGTAGTTGGGAAAGTGGTGATATTCCATCTGTTTTAATAAAATTGAATGCTCAACCCTATCGTACGCTTTAGCCAAATCTAAAGTAACTAAAGCACAGTATTGGCGCCGACGCCGAGCCAGTTGTATTCGGCTCTCTAAATCAACATGCGCACACCATATTGAGCAACCGGATCTAAAACCAATTTGACTGGGGTTTAGTATTGCGTTATTATTAATATATTTCATTATCCGGGCATTCAAAACTCTTTCAATTAGCTTAACCAGATTTGACGTGATTGATATCGGCCTTACATTGTCCAAGACGAATCCTTTTTCCTGCTTTTTAAGAAGTGGAATCACTTTAGACAGCTTCCATTCCGCAGGTATCCAAGCTTTTGTCAAAGAAAAATTCACCAGATTAAGTACTTCAGTTGGACAAATCTCGAATATTACTTTTATCATTGAATTTGTTATCCCGTCTGGTCCAGGTGCCGAAGGAGATAAGTGCCTTATTATCTCTGCCAGCTCATCTAAAGTAACCTCCTCGAAATCCTCGCCTGCCATTGGGTTCACAATGTGCAGTGGTAGAGTTGACATAAATCTATCTTGAAGCCCTTTCGCAATATTTTCTACTAAATCAGAGAGCTCACGGGGGGAAAGAACAGAAGAGTCAATATTTTCAGCGGGTGGTAACATCTTTCGAGATCTTAAAAATCTGAAGAGCGCTTTTTTGTTTTTAGCCCTAGAAAGATACTCATGTCGTTTCATATTATAACCATCTTTTGCTGTACTTACTGTGCGTTTGAAGTCTGCTGCTGCGAATTTATAATCACACCAATTTTTTGGACATTGGTTGACCAGCAGTTGTTTCCATGCAGCTTTCCGTTTTCTATAGCTTCTCGTGCACTCTTCAGTCCACCATGGACTAAAAGAACCTCTTGTGGCCGAGTCTAATTTAAACGTTGCGTCTTTTACTGATCTTTTTAACACTGCACACAGACTCATAGCCCTAATGTCACCTTGTATGTCCTTGCGGTGATCAAAATTAGCCCTCAAGTCTTTTTCTAATTTTCTATAGTTGAGGAATGAGCGGGCCTTTTCGGCGACATGTATTCTTGGAAAGTTCAGTACAAAACTAATAGGCAAGTGGTCACTGTTAGTAGCACAGTCTAAAGTTTGCCACGAAGATATATTTAGAGATGAGCTTGAAAATGTCAAGTCAATTACAGATTTAGAGAGACCTCGGACAAAAGTAGCAGATTGCGAATTTAAACAAGATAAATTCTTGTCAATAGCCCATTCCCACAATCGTTTTCCGCTTAAATCTGTTTTAAAACCCCAGGCCACATGATGTGAATTGAAGTCTCCAGTGATTAATATATCCTTTCTGCAGGCAGAGAACATATCGTCTAGACTTCTTGTGTCTTGCACCCCGGCTGGGAAATACGCATTTACAAACGACAAGGGAGAAGCGTCTGGTAATATTATGTCTACTATCAAAATTTCACAATCTGGAGTCACACAACGATAAGAGATCGTAGCTTTGTGACTAAACTTAGTTGCTATCAAGACAGCAAGCCCACCACCTCTGCTAGGTCGGTTCAATCGAAATAGCCGATAATTTTTTAGGTGAAACTTCTGGCTGGTTGAAAGCCAGGTTTCTTGCAGTGATATAATATCCGGGGAAAGTTGTGAAGAAAGGTATGATAGGTCTGTGGCTGCGGAAATATAGATCTGCAATTCCACTGTAATATGGTTAGTGAACCTATTTTGACGACAGAACCGTCGCAGAAACTGCTTGGTCCAAAATGTCCTTTCGCAAAAAGTCTTTCTTAGACATGTTCTCAAAGAATTCTTTTTTGGATAGATACTTTTTAGATTTCGAATTATGCGAAGAGTTTTTTGATTGGGGAGATCGGGTTCGCTTCATAGCCTTATGAGAGTCCATATCCATATCTGCACATGCTTCCGAATCATCCGTAAGATCACCGTCTTCCGTTGTTTTGGAAGTCCCTGCCTCAGGAGAAACCGCTCGCTGACGTGTTGTCGCACTTTCTATTTCCGTACGCTGCGATACCAATGATGTCTGAGGAGCCCAATCGTTCGTAGATGCTACACCTAGAATTTGCGATAGTTGATTGGAAACCAATTGTGCCAAACTTTCAAAAAGGTTGTTTGCGAGGCGTTCCATTGCCTTTTCCATAGCCTTTTCTACGGCCTCTGTGATAGATGTTGCGAGAGATGCATCCGTGGCGGTGGTTTTACGTGCTGCAACACTGGCATATCCTTTGGATCTCTCCTGCATTTCTGCAACGGCTTCTCTCCGAGAACACCTCTTGCGTTCTACAATATCCAATACGGCAAGCTCCCTTTCTTTTGCTGCACAGTCTGCGGAGTCTGCAGGGTGCGCCCCATTACATAAGCAACACCTCTCTTTCTCAGAGCTGCACTCGCGGCTGTCATGATTTTCACCACACAGACGGCATCTAAGAACTGATCGGCACCCTCTGACGCTATGTCCATATCGCCAACATTTCAAACACTGCAGGGGTTTGGGGGAAAGTGGCTCTACCTTATAAATCAGTGGCCATGCCTTAATTTCGGAAGGTCGGACTGTTCCTAAAAAGGTGACTATCACCGATTCCGTTGGTGATTTTATGTTGTCAATTGTACGGGTGCACCTGTACACTGAAATTACACCCGCCACCGAAAACAAATCGAGCACATCTGCAGGTGTCAGGCTTGTGTCTACACCGCGGACTAATCCTTTCGAGCATGCGAGGTGTGCCGGAATAAATGGGCTTACCGGATGCGCTGCGAATTCGGAACATTGCAGGAGCTCACGAATGCATTCCTGATCTGCGGAACAGCACAGGATGCCTCCGCGACCAAACTGGCGGACCTCAGTGATCTCCTGGGGATGCGAAGTGACTTTTCGAAGCTCTACTTGAATCGCCTTTGGGTTCTTGATCGGAATACTGCCCCCATCTGTAGGTACCAGCGCCACAGGGACACTTCTCGCTCCACTGCGTAACAAATAGTCTATCGGCCAATCCTTGGCGGGGGTGGAAGCTAACCAAGGGGAGTGCCCTTGGCCGGGGGAAGAAAATGACATCAAACTGGAATGACTCGCTTCAGCTGAGAAAGACAATTACAGTTACCGAAAAATAAAGAACACTCAAAGAACAATAAGGATACTGCCGCCCGATCCTGAGCCCAGGCAGCTTCTTCACAGTCAAGCCTCACAGCCGAAAGCTGGTGTAGGCAACCGCGTCTCCTTCTTCCTCTTCCTCTGCTCATACGCCATGTTTATTCCAAAAGCTCTTCTTCTTCCTCATCCTCTACCAACCATCACTTCATACGTCACATATATATATCTGTTATTGGGCTGCTTCTGCAACCTGGTCAAATTATAGCATCACTCAACCTGACAAATCGGCACAGTCGAGGGGTGTACCAGTTGCGAAGGCGATAAAGAAGATGGCGAAGAGACCGCACTGGCCGGTTATTGCGTTGCACGCACAAGGCGTAGCTTTGCCGCATGGTTTCTTGGCAACGTACAGTGACGTCATCGTCAGGCGCACTTTGTTGCGAACGCCTCCGCGGTGAACGTCCAGCTTGCAAGGCTTCGCAGGTAAAAACAAATTGGTCTTTAGAAGGTTTTTTTTTTCATGATTCTTGGTTCCCCTGCGTTCCAAAAACATCACCGAATAGCACTATGTCTTCATCTTTAGTGCAGACATACTACTTCATCTATGATAAAAGATAAAAAAGATATGGAGAATCTTTCGATTGTAGAAAAGAGAGTTATATTGGTTTCCTACGAAGTGCTTTGTTACGGTGGATTCGGTGAGCCGGTTACCCAAGCGCAGGGTCCTTAAAATGTCGGGGCGTATGCGAAAACTGAAATTTCGTTCCCATGTTTCCATGAGTGGAGAGACAGTCCAGAGATGACACGCTTGTACAATGCGTACAATTGGACGAGGCGAGGTGCTCTGGCCGGCTTACCTGCGTTTGCTGCCGTCCTTCCAAAATACAAAATAAACTAACGTATGGGAAATCTAATTCAATAACAAAACGCGAAACAATTCTATACCTATACCTTCGAGCTGAAACCAGACTTTCCTTTCACCTTGACAAAGTGTCTCCTTCCACCGTAGCTTCTCTTCACTGGAAATATCAAAAGTATCACACGTCTTCCGTGGAACCGGTGGGAGGAAAAAGAAATGATACATTCCAGACATGACTGCTGAAACATTTGTCACACGCTAACGTAAAGATACGGCAGAGGGCCTCGGAATCTTCGCAGCGCGCAGCAGACACCAGAATATAAAACAAAAACTGGAAACACGACGAGTAGACTAATATAAATTGCGTTTTGGGAAAGATGGAATCGGAAATCGATAGATAGCTGCAGAGCAAGCAACACACGGTAGAACGCACGCACTAAAATCCTTATACGGAATTTCTCCGTACCGTCGGCGAAACTTCTTTGGATTCCAGGCGAAGAAGTTATCGCGTGCTCTTGGTCGTTTCTTGCATAGCTGGGGCAGTCATGAGTTATTTTTATCGCATATCGCAATGACGGCGATGATAATCAGCATTGTTGATATATGCAACCGATTTCATGTGCTACAAGGCAATTAAGAATGCTTACAGGTAGTAGTTAAAGTAAATATGCCTTATTTCGTCAGAACGATAGATTACAGGCTGCGCTTGAGAGGCATCGTGACTAATGGCACAGGATATTATGATAGATTGGAAGGCCTATATAAACAAATACACGTTCAGACACGTTTGCTGCAGGGTATGCGAGGCTGGTGATTTCGAGTTGAGGCTGACGACAGGGCGTTCACTTCTTGCATCGCAAGAGCTTGTCAGATAGACATCAGATAGAACTGTCACGATATTGAGGTGATAACACTCTGTGCTGCTCAGAGTGACCTGCCAATGCAGATATTTGTTTTAATCTAGCCTACTAAATACTTTCAAATGCGGAGTATGTGTTAGTGGACTTCGGCAACTTTGTGCGTATCTATCTATCTATCTATCTATCTATCTATCTATCTATCTATCTATCTATCTATCTATCTATCTATCTATCTATCTATCTATCTATCTATCTATCTATCTATCTATCTATCTATCTATCTATCTATCTATCTATCTATCTATCTATCTATCTATCTATCTATCTATCTATCTATCTATCTATCTATCTATCTATCTATCTATCTATCTATCTATCTATCTATCTGTCTATCTATCTATCTATCTATCTATCTATCTATCTATCTATCTATCTATCTATCTATCTATCTATCTATCTATCTATCTATCTATCTATCTATCTATCTATCTATCTATCTATTCTTCTTCCTTTCTTTCTATCTATATATCCGCCTATGACTTTTCGTTCTTCTGACCGTTTCAATAATGGTATCAATACTGAAATTTGTAGGGTATAACATGACTGTGTGGCGAGCGTAACTGACTAGTAGTAACATGAAAATCATCAGATGTATGTCATGAGCATTATGATTTACACATTTTATGGTTTTCGTGCTATTGCGGCGGTTTCAAAGACATTATACATTGCAAAACTGGTACGGTTGGAAATGACTGCATGTGAACGAAAGTGACAGACTCTAACGTGGAAATCAGGACGTGCATGCCATGTAAGTCATGACTACACGCCACGCTCATGGTGCGCTCGCGGTCATTTCGCTGGCATCACATATACCAAATTTTGAATTACGTACCGCGAATGAACGACAAAGGTATATGACACGTCCAAACATGATAATCATGAAATGCGTGTATGTTAAACATGACTACATGCTGCGCTCATAGTGCGCTCATTGTCGTTTCGCTAGCTGCACATATACAAAACGGTGTTACGTGACGTCAATCGATGACATTGTTATATGAGTGGTACAACGCGATAGTCATGACATGTGTGTCATTTAAAACAAGACTACATGCTACGCTCATATCGCACTCGCAGCCGTTCCGCTAGCTCTGCAATAACAAATTTGGCATCACGTGACGTGAATAGGCGACGAAGGTAAATAAAATGGCCTAACATGATAATTATGGCATGCGTGTCATGTAAGCAAGACTACATGTTACGCTTATTGCGTGCTCGCGGCCATTTCGCTAGCTCCACATATACAAAATTTGGTATCACGTCACGTGAATAGATAACGAAGGTAAGTGACACGTCCAAAGATGGCAATCATGAAAGAAGTCACGTACAGCGTGATTTATTTCTACCTCGTAACGTTGTGCTGATTTGAAAGTGACTTATTACCTTTCCTTATTCGTACTTCGCATATCATCGATTCTCACACAATGTGGGATCTGCCAATTTTTTGTAAACTTTGTATGGGTATATCGTTGGTTCCGGACGAGCTAAGATTCTTCAGCTATTTTTTACTTTGTCAGTGCCAACAAATTCAGCTGAAACTTTGACTTCCGCGTTGATTGTTGTAACTGGCACAGCGTAGCAGCGCTAAGCAATTCATGCACTCTTGCAAGTTTTCTTACAGAAACCTCTTTCAGTATTTTTTATTGGCAAAACCTTACTATGTTGTATGAGGCTTTCACTTCCTTTTCATAAAGCATTTTGGACTTGTTCAAACGCCGCTTAGTTAACCTTCCTGCTTCTCCTTTCTATTTCCCTCTTTCTCTCTCTCTCAAACTCCGTAGATGCCATAAAAATTGATCAAGTGCCGCCAACAAAAAACAAATGCAGTTTTGCTGAGCTCGACGGCTCGTAATATTAGTTCGTCACAAAAAAGAGAAGAAAACTAAAAAGGCTTTTCGACATTAGGCGGCTAACGAAGCACTGAGCGACGCGTCCTGTCCTGTTCACGAGAACGGTGCCGCGATCAATGTGACCGAACAGCGCAGTGAACGGGCGGGTGGGCCTCGCTGTGATTGTCGCTATGGTGTACGCCTTTTAATCAGGGCCAAGTGCTCGCGACGCTCTAGAGCAACGCTATCGCCACCGTCCAACACTCGACACGCCCTCACCTCCCAACACCGTGTCAACGCCGAGCAGCCACATTCTGTCGGTACCCTTGGGTTTCCACCGCTTGCAAACTCGCATCGTGATAGTTCCCCTCTTTTCCCTTCTGTTCCCTGCTGTTTCCCCATTTGGCACCCTTCCGCCCGGTGCCGTACTGCCCTGTTCCCTTTCTGTGTGTACTTTTTCCCGTCATGCGCGGAACGCCATACCAGGTACGTTGAGGTGTCGTTATTTCAGGGTCGCCTGCAATGATGTGCCACGCTGTCACTCTTGCCTTAGTGCCAACACTGTTATAGAATATTCACACTCTTCGCCAGTTTATACCTTACATTGAGACCAGGATTTTACAGGGTAAAAGTGCAAACCAAACGTTCAAGACACCCCTGAAGAAAATAGGCGCATCACAGGAACACTGAGTGCTTCATTTTAAAGTTTTAAATATTAGCATTTGTGTGTATACTTTGGCACATGCATTAGCTAGAATGACGCTTTTCTAGAGGACCTCGTGGCGTAGATTTTGAGGATTTTCCAGCCCTTGTCACGTGTACTTCGTTTCGGCAGTTGTGCAACGGGCGTAACAACGACTTTCATCGCCACGGCCGTGCCCTACACTGGAAGCGAAACACAACCATTCCGGTAATCACGTTCTCATGCATCGTTTTTCTGGGTTCTTCGTTAGAAACGACCACGTCGTCAACTAGGAGTTTTTCTCTATTTTTGTGAAACTTATTTAGGGTACACGAAAGAAGAGCCATACTTTACTAGGGACATGGGGAATGCGCGTCTCAGGGAGACCCATTAACTACTTGACGCGAGTACTTTGCGAAGTGAGCACATTGCGAAAATGGCACACATGTCGCAGAATTCGGAGCATCCACCAGCCTATGGCTGCCGGGAGGGCTCGTTCTGTCCCTAAACCACGCATTCATTTGGTGCTTAGAATCGCAAAACATACATGAGAGAAATTTTGAACGAGGTAAGCCTATATCCATCCCTCGTGCCTCGTTAGTCGGACTGGCAAGTCGAGCGCGAGTTGCGGAGCAGCTGGAGTGTAGCAGGGGAGCGTGCAGTCACAACGTGGAGTCCCAGCGCCTCTGTAATATGGCACGCCCCATTTAGGATGAGACGCGTGTCCCCATCTGCAGAAGCGTTGCACACCGAAGTCTTCGCGCTCGGCCACACATTGCGGCCTTCCAGCGAAGTGGCATAAGAACGCGTGGCCTGACGATGTGCTGGGAACCGAGTGCGGTGCTACAGTTTTTTGTGGCACTGCCACCATGGCCTTGTTTGCGATAACGGTTCCGTGCAAACTGCAACCAACTGCACAAACTCTTACGGTGTGTTTTTTTAGCAGCTCCCGAGTTCACGATACGGCGTTGTTTTAGGTGTGTTCACATCACATATAAAGCTACTGCCCGTTGAAAACGGTATGATTTTGGAGTGGTGTTTCTTAACTGACATCTCGACACTCTGTTTGCTGCACTGAAGTTAGTGTTCCTGGCAAACAAAAGTGGGTATACGGTCACGAATAATTTTTTTGTGGTAGATACCAATATCCTAAAACGATTTAACCCAATTCGTACACCTTCTTATTCCTCTTTTGCTTTCGCATATGTAAGTGTCGTTTGTGGTCCTTGAAATGCTTTTCGTTATTTGAATATTGACGTTATCGCCCGTGATTGACAGCCCTTATCACTCAACTACAGCAGCTCTACCATAATTTCCATGGGCACAAGCACATCAAACTGCGTATAGGAAAAGCGTACACTCAAAATATGGCGCCTGTTCTGGACATGCTCTCAGTGGTCACAGGCCGAACTATTCTGGCAGTAGCAAATTCTCTGGCTTTGTTATTTCAGGTTAAAAACTAAGAACGGCCTAATATGCCTGATCCACCTCGGCTTCGGCGTTCCGTTTTGCCAGACTAGAAATAACCTCTGCTTTTGTTTCAAATTCGCAGTTTACTCTCGTTTCTGTTCCTTATCTCTGAAATGCTTGTAGTATACATCTTGCCAACAAAGGCTACCTGGGCTCCACCATAATTTCTTCTCAGCTATTGCTAATATGATGACTTCCTCAATGTGCGTCGTAGGGCTGAGCAGCCAGCTTTTGCATTTCCTTGCCACAGTCCCGAAAGGTGATGGCCCCTCTCTCCATTGAAAAGGTCTACAGCCATGACCTGATCTGTTCTCTGCGGTGTGCCGTAGATATCGGAACTAGAAGACACAGCATACAATATCAGCAATATTTGCACCCTAGAGGAAAGATCAAAGCAGTATCGTATGCTGCATTCGCTTACCGACTGGAGATATCCTAGAATATTTAGTGCACCATTAGGCCATCGCTGATATTTTATGTGGGAAACCACGCGTGCATGCAATAGATTGTCAGCTTTACGCTAGGCTTTTTACGATCCATTTTTGCTTATATTTACAGCAACGCAGACGTTCTCGGTGTGCAGTATTGTATTTTTCCATTGGTGGCTTCCCTACTTCGGGCACTAGAGCGAGATGAGAACTCCAGTGACAAATAAAAACAAAACAAAAACAGCAATACCATGGCGTTCAGTATTACCCAGTGTAAGACGAAGCTAACGCATCCTAATGATAATATCTACATCGTTGGGAAACGACCAAAAGGAAAAAACATTTTTAGATTAACCGGTCAGACGAGAACAGAAATAATAAAAAAATCACGGCAAAAATATTGGTCTGGCATGATGTGATCATTCAGTGGTAAATCTGAGCTTGTTTATATGATCGACAAAGAAAAGAGTGTTGCGAAAGTTCTGTAACGTCATGTGAGGTTCAATAAACGTGATTCCCTGCCGCTCACAAAGTCTTTACTCACGTTGGGTTTTATGGCACAGTGATGAAGCCTATGATTAGAAAGGTAAAGCTCAACATGGCTTATGGTTGTGGGCGGCTGTGCGCTTTCAAAGTGGGGTGAGGTCTGTGTGTTTACGCGTAGACGTGGATGGAGAGTGTGGACGTGTTATTGGAGTTGCCCGAATATTCTGCCTGCCATTTTCCTCGGTGACTACCCGACGACTGCAGAAATTATGCCGCGGGCGCTTCCTCCGATTCTGGAAATGGGGTACTTCCGCACGCGCAAGTTCATAACAACGGATGTTAGTAGCACTTCCGTTACTCGCTGCTCATACTTACGACCATAGGCGCCGTTTTTATTTTATGACCAATAATGTCGTTCTTCTATTATATGTATAACGGCTTGGTCTTTCACAATTTTCATTCCTACCATCTTTGCGTGCAGTAACACTCGTAGCACCTTGGGGCGTTATTTATGAATTACATGTTATGTGAAAAGCTTGCGTGAAGAGGCGTGCGGGAGGAGTGATGTTTGCGGTGATAGTTACCCGGCTTGTAAGCTAGTGGCCGTGCGCTCTAACGTTAATTTATATGTGGGTTTAAACGTCCCAAAACGACCATATGATTAAGAGAGACGCCGTAGTGGAAGGATCCAGAAATTTCAGCAACCTGCGGTTCATCAGAGTGCACCCAAATCTGAACACACAAGCCTACAGGATTTTCGCCTTCATTCAAAATGCAGCTTCTGCAGCCGAGATTTGATCCCGCGACCTGCGGGTCAGCCGCTGGTACCCTCTAAATGTCTCGGATAAAATCAGTCGCGAAAGTGTAACAGCTGTAACTTGACAATGTGACTGATATGTACACTTCAGTGATGCTTACTGTGCAGTCGGCATAAATAACCAAGAGCATTTCTAGCCTCTGTGTTGAACCACTTCGCCGGTCATCAACTCAAAAGCTTAAGACAATAGAATTTCTTAAGATACTTCAACGCAACAATGTTGATCTGTCTGCCTGTTCGTCGTCTGTTTATTTGTCAACAAAAACGGCCCGAGTACGCCCACATCCACAGCGGCCACCATAATTGCCCAGGTTTCTGCGTTCAGACTTGTGCAATGGTCGTATAAAAAGCAAATATTGCCCATAATTCAGGCACAATATCAACAGGTCAATATTCTGCTGCGTGCTTCTTCATACTAGAAAATGCATACATAAATATTTCTAAGAACTGCAGCATTTATTACGCTGCGCTGAAATTTCGATTCTATACACAAAAAGGCGAGTTCCTAGGCTTTGCTGAGACAATACAGTGTTGCCAGCTACTTTTAAACCTGCAAAATATGGCCTCCAAGACTGTGCGCGCATGCTGTGCGCTTCCTGTCACAGGCTTGCTGTAAGAGAGGCCTTCTTTTCGTTTTCTGAGATTACCATCAGATGTCGCTATGTCACACACAGCGTAACGCAGCGCCTTCAGAATACCATTCACCAATTTTCTCGCTCAAACTGTCAAATAAATGTTTTACTCTATTCACTCTCTGCAGACGGAAGACTATCGTCTTTTGACGACATTGGCAGTCGAGCATGCAGATACGGAGCCAATTTCAAAGATGATAGTCTCTCTTGGGGTACTTCAAAGCAAAATTTTTGGACTGCCTGTCTGTCTGTACTTTTGTATGTTTGTCCGCCGTAACGATACATCAAACAGCCTTTAACGATACCCCACACGGCCAACCCCTTCCGCAGCACTCACCAATATTGCTCAAGTTTCAGCGTTCATACTTGTGCGATTGATAACTAAAAAAGCAATAATTACGCATATCTGAGGCACCAGAACAACACGTCAATATTTTGTACTATGTGTCTTTTTACTGGAGAAGGCATACAGTTATTTCATGGACCGTAGCGTTGATCACGCTGCGTTGACAATGCGACGTGATGCTCGAAAAGGCACGTGTTTTCAACGCTTTGCTAAGGCTAAAGCCATGGTGGTGGCACTTGCACGCCGCTTTGGGTTCTACACCTTATCGCCTCCGAGACAGGCGCGCACGCCTTCCTTCGTTTTCGAAGATCAGATAGCGCTCGCATCTAACGTACCTGGATGCGCTTGTTCACTTTTGCTGCTGCACGGATCGAGACTCTTCTAACGCAGTGCCTCCAAAATACAATTCACCGATTTTCTCGCGGAGAACATCAAATAAACGTTTTGTTCACTCTCTCTAGACGCAAGTCGAGAATGGAGATACGAGGCCAATTTTTTTTGTCATGTGATTACTTGTTTCTACAACGTGTAAACCATTTCAATGTTATTTTATCTTAAGCAGACTAGTATGCTCCAAAAACGGCAGACTTGTTTGGTTTATGCATTAATCCTAAATAAAAGGCTGCCTAATATTTCCCACCTGACAACTAGCATTTGCAATACGAAAGAAAAAAAACAGTACGCATTACGTTTTGCGACTCATAGTGATTGAGCGGTGAAAGTAGTGCTTGCAGCAGCAGCAAGAATACCGTGGTATGGAATTGCGTGAGCGAATGGCATCGGCCACGAAGCACGTCAGAGTCAGTTTACGGAGCAGGAAAGCGATTGCCATTTCGCATGGCGGATAGCCCTCATCTCTGCACGGAAGTGCGGCACGCTAGACTCCGCTCAATCAAAAACGCTGCAGCACTGCGCAAGCTTCGAAGCCAGAATGGTCAGCATGGAAGCTGCTCTCGCGTACCAAGAGTTAAGTTGGCTGAAGCATTTGCACTAACCATTTGTGACAGCTCACGCCGAGAAAGACTGCATTAATACAGTGGTGACTCTTCCAGGAAATATGACGAAGTGCGTTCCATTTGGCGGTCCTTTTTTTACAAGCTGATTGCTGACCCTGCTGCACTGCTTTGCACAGCTTTCAAGTTAGGCAGCCTGCTGTAGTTTAAGCGGCTGCAACTCGCAGTGCAGCTGTTGGATTCCCGTCAGCTTACAACGCAGTTGAAAAGAACCACACATGCGGTGGCTGTATACCTGACACACATACGCATTAGACCTGCGTGCATACGCACAATAATGTATGTATGTATGTATGTATGTATGTATTCGTGAGAACTTACGTGAATACCCAATCGCACAAGGTGAGCCTTGTACTGACTACATATTAACTTCTCAGTAGTATGGGGCACAAAGACAACACCGCACGTAAAGGCGTGAAATGTGCGAAATTTTAACATTTGACTGATGGATTGATTGATTGATTGATTGATCGATCGATTGAAATGTAATGTTTACCTTCCAAAACAACCATATGTATATGAGAGACGCCATAGTGGAGGCCACCTGGGGTTCTTTAACGTGTACCCAAATCTGAGCACACGGGCCTACAACATTTCCGCCTCTATCGGAAATGCAGCCGCCGCAGCCGGGATTCGATCCCGCGACCTGCGGGTCAGCAGACGAGTACCTTGGCCACTAGACCACCGCGGTGGGGCCTAGCATTTGATAGGTAGATATATAAATAGACGGGAACGATTCCATTTGTGAATGGCAACACAAACGCTGATGTTGTTAGGGAAATCCTCCCTCCTGTAGAAAAGAAGGCAAGAGACTGGGAGAAGATAGAGAGATAGATAGATAGATAGATAGATAGATAGATAGATAGATAGATAGATAGATAGATAGATAGATAGATAGATAGACCGATAGCTAGATAGATAGATAGATAGATAGATAGATAGATAGATAGATAGATAGATAGATAGATAGATAGATAGATAGATAGATAGATAGACAGACAGACAGACAGACAGACAGACAGACAGACACACAGACAGACAGACAGACAGATAGATAGATAGATAGATAGATAGATAGATAGATAGGTAGATAGATAGATAGATAGATAGATAGATAGATAGATAGATAGATAGATAGATAGATAGATAGATAGATACCATTACGGGTGCATGTGTGAATCGGGAGTCATGAAGCGCGTAGGTGATGCGAACACGTTTCAGCGTGAATTTGGTTTTCTGAACAATAGAGAGAGCTGCACATGATCGAAAATCGTTGAAAAGTCACAAGGAACGTAAAACGAAGAAGAAATTGCATGCAAGAAGTGAGCGCGAAGTTCAGTCACCAAAGTGGGCTGAAAAATGGACCCGTTTTGAAAACGCCAAGGCACAGCAAAACAGCTTTTTGAAGAAGAGCTTCTCTTTGAACGTTGCATTTCATCTCCATATTTACGCCCTTGCGTCGGCGCGTTTCAAGGATCCTGAGTGCATGCGCGCCTAGGAGAAGTGTGAGAAAAGAAAAAACAGCAAGAAAGAATGCGAAAGCTCATGAAATACAAAAAAACAAATGATGTCTGAATACTAAACAGCTGTCGACAACAAAATTAGAAAAAAAAACTTACAATAACACACGCCGACATAATGTCTATATTTGCACTACGTTCAAAACACGCTCTTGCAGTATTGTCAGTGTTCGTGGAGAAATAGGCTGCAGTGACAATTCAGGAATGTAATGTGGCTAGTAGGTTTTGATTCAGCTCGTCGTGAAACCTAATATGCCATGCAGAAAGCTGATATTCAAAAGTCACCTCGTATATGTTCATGCTTATTTATCTGAAGCAGTCCACAGGCTTGAATTCATAATAGATAGTAGTCGCAGTGTAACGTATTTGCAGCGTTTTGGTAAACAGCCTTTTAATTAGCAACAATACTGATTGTTGACCTAGTTGGTACTTGCTTACTGACATGCTTTGGCCGCAAATAACACAATAGCAAATGTGCAATTGCTAGAATCTGTAATGAACGCAATGGAAGAAGCAACGCGTTCACAGTAACGCTTGTCCTAGGGATGACGTTATCGCAAATCAAGCTCGTGTTGAAAGCACGCTCTCTAAATTAAACATATTACGATTCTTACACAAACGTAAAAAATATTCAAACGTTCGTTAGGGGTCGCTTTTAAAACGACAATGAGATACCGTGGTGAGCCAACGCAGCAACTAGATGACGTCAGCCTCTGATGACATGTATCCACGATTCTCGTGGCAATGTGTGCGTCCAAGCAGGTCTATTGTTCAGAGGCTGACGTCACCAAGTTGTGTGTGTGTGTGACTGCCGGAGGTTCCACACTGGCATTTTTGGAACGATATTTAACGAAACCTTTAAAGTCACAGTGACGAAGAATAGTTTGTGTTTTCACAAGTATTGTTCATGTATCCTAGAACACATAACGCAGACCGCGAAAGTCTTTTTTCCATTGAATTCGTAATGAGGTTGCGGAATAAGTTATCTTCATTTCACTTATAGCCTCCGTTATATGTATGGCATGCGCAAAGTGCAGCCCGCACAGTCTAGCACCATAAATTATTTCCTCGACTGCTGGCTCCAAGGTCGTGGGTTCGAACTGCTCTCACGGTGGTCGCGGTTGGGCGAGAGCCGGAATGCTTTGGGCTCATGTATGTACATTGAAAAATTTCACAAATCTAACGAATCATAGTTCAACTATATCACGTGCTCGAAATTTCCGGGACCCTTTGCTATGGCATGCTTCACAGTTATATCTTGCTTTTGGGAAGTTAAAGGAAAACGGAGAACATGCAGCCCGTTACTGAAAAGTAGTGTGCGAATCTACTTCTATCTCATCCACATGCCCTGCTGCGGCGGCTGCATTTCCGATGAAGGCGGAAATGTTGTAGGCCCGTGTGCTCAGATTTGGGTGCACGTTAAAGAACCTCAGGTGGTCGAAATTTCCGGGGCCCTCCACTACGGCGTCTCTCATAATTATATAGTGATTTTGGGACGTTAAACCCCACATATCTTATCAAATCTCATCCACATGCCCAATCAATTTGTGGATCGGCCCATGCTGCAGACTACATTATGACTGCATTCGCAAAAAAAAAAAGATGATCGCAATGTCTCCAAGAACTAGATCTAAAAGGATGCTATTGTAGTGACGTAAGACTAACTTTTTGCATCGATAGTCATGTGATGCAGCCTTGTTTGCCAATTGTTGCAACAATATGACCATGTTTCAAAGAATGTGATTAGTAATGCAAATGGTGGGGATTGCCTAACTCAATGTGGATTTCGCCGCAGGGATTGCTTGCAATAAGCTTTCTACCAAGAGAACCAGTGAGCCGCTATGTAAGCTTCTACAATGTGTGGGCTTCTGTAGCACGTGATGCATGCCGCTCGTGCACCGGTTAGAGATATTGAACTGACTTGCGAGGCATCGCTGAAGTGTATTAGTGAAGCATAGAATTTCATACAGTAATACCTAGAGGGGAATCTGGCGCTAGTGTCTACGCGGGCCCCTTCAGCGGTGCTATTATCCCTGTGGAAATTATGGGGGTACAAGCTTCGGACCTGCTTGGATGGGTTAAGTTCTTGAGATTTGCCGCGCTTGTTTGCCGAGTGTAAAACAAAGTGATATGAAGGTATATCTAATTGAAGCTTGCTTTTTTCTTTTGTACGTAAATCTTTTTGCAAAACGTTTTCGTAACCGTATGGTGAAAGTTAAAGCTGAACAAATTTAATCACCAGGGGTATCCATTGATAATGCGTTTCATAATGGGCATCCGAATAGAATGAATTATTTTTCACAACACTCGAAATGAAGCGTGCCTGTTTTGTCCTCGAAAGTACGCATTATCTATTTATGTATATAACAGTACAGTATTGAGTGAGAAACACCTAACGATTCGTCTGCTGCTATGGCAGGTGCGTCGGCTCAAGTGGTCTGTCCTCAACGTACCTCTGGTCTCTTATGAAGTGGAGTCAGCGAAGCGTGACAGTGCGTCTACCTAACTTCGCCATCGTTTTGTAGTCGATTTAAACGAGCTTTGACAAGACGCGCAAACAAACAAACAAAAAAAGTAAACTCGATGTAGTAGTATTCTGCCCTGGCATCAGGTGCAACATCTATGTGCAGCAGTAAGTGAACGACGCTTCGCTTAAACTGTTAATTACGACGTGTAAAGCTCTAAAGCTGCAGCAAATCTCAAACCTAATGTTCTTCAACCTCTTTGATCAACGAGGGCGCTGCTTCATTGTTTTTCACCGCACCAGACTACCCAGGCTGCGCGAAGAACGAAACTGAAACTGTAGAAAAAGATTCGTACACAGTTCGTTATCTGACGCAATCCTATCCAAAGACTGTACTTCCCATGGGGGTACACGATCACAGCACCAGATTCTTGTCTAGGTATTATTGTATGAAACTTCACGTCGTGTAGAGACACTTCTGTAGAACGTTTTAGCGGACTATATATATTTCAACGATTTTTTCTCGGCACACGTTCACCTATATACTAAAGGAAATGTTTGCGTGACCCCTCTTGAATTACGTTACATCATGACCCTGGTTGCTGGAGGTTATCAACGAGAGTTCACTTTCAGTGTGCTAGTTTTTTCTGAAAATGCTCAACAATGTTTTGTGGGCGTAAATCAGCTTCTAACAAATGTACCCCACTTGTAACATTTTATTCTGAAGAACAAACACAAAAGGCGATTCAAGGACTAAGAATATAGAAAATGTTTTTCGCAGCCACAACGTTAATTTGACAAACAAAGAAAGCGTGCAATTTATCTTCATTCTTGTTATTTATTATATTATACACCTTTTATCAAAGTATATTAGGAAAAAAAGCGATGGAAATCATACTATATGCATTTTGTCAATTGCATGCCTCAACATCAGTAAAGGAAACCCGCGGGGTTGTATTTATACACCCCAGTTTTCTGTCGCCCGACCTCAACAACAGCTTTCGAGAGTTGGCAGAACTTCGTTTTCAGCCTACGTGCATCCTTTACAAAACAACACAAACGGACGCTCGTCGCTTTTGTTCAGGATAAACAGGCATGTTTCGAAAAATGTTGACACCCCTTTGGAAGTACTCCCACGAGGATATGGGACCAGGCGCATAAACATGAGGAAGACGCTTGAACGTGGTCGGGAACACTGTTTTCGCATGGCCGACTGATAGAGGGTATTTGCCACGAAAATTCGGAGAAGATTGTTTACGTTCCCTTATTCGCGGCGGTGAAAGCGGATGAAGCCGTGACCAATTTGAGAAGCGGTGTATTCTGGAGAGCCTTACAGCCGTCGTAAGAGACGGCCGTTGCACGACGTGGTAAGCGTGGCGAAACTGTCTTCCATTCGAAAGCACTTTCGAAGGGAATGTGTTGTGTTCATTTTTGGAAACACCGAAAAATTGCGATCACAAAATAAATGGAAGAAAACATGACGCCTTCTGGCTGGCACAAATTGCTAGGATAGTAAAAAAATGATATCTGGCGACTTCGTCATTCTATATGTATGGCGCTGTCGCGTTGTATGCGAAGGACAAATGATCACTGGATGAAGCACTGGTAGAATCTTGTTGCGTGAAAGTATTTCTTTCACTCGCCATACAAATTTTTTTGTCTAGGCAATTTGTTACTCCTTAGCTATTTTTTTTACTTAGTAGGGGGTTTGCCGCTAAACCAGAAACAAAAACAAAACAAAAAACGCTGAGTTGGCGCTATACATAATCGGTATGTGCTCCAATGGTTACTTTTAGTTTCTCCCGACTGCCGAATATCACTTCACAAGACCGCTTTACCGTAGACGCATTGGTAATAAGTGAAGTAAAATTGATCAGCTAGCTTGGTAACATGTTTCGAAACACGTGAATTCACCCAAATAAACGACAATCGCCATGGTACGTTTGACGAGTATATGACAAAGAATATCTATCAGTCTCTTGGAATGCTGGTAGTTTGTGGAGTACACAAATTGCCAACGAAGGCACAAAATATTTCCGTTAGTATAGTGGCTGCTATTCCGTTTACTGCACCGTCCATGACGTCCGTGTTTAAGCCAAGCGTGAACGATTTTACTGCCTCGAGCAGATTTTTTAAACAGAAATTTGCAGACTGGCTGTGCGACATGCGCTGTTTTTTTTTTGCCACACCTTTGCGACTTCCTGTTTCTGAGGCACGTCAAAACAAAGTTGAGAGACATTAAGAGTGCAGGAAATTCCATCTGGCTGTTTAGGCTTTCAGACGTCGCGACGAAAGCGGTTGAAAAGTGCCAATGAGAGGAAGAACCACGCGCTTGGCGAAGCGCTAGCATCTTGACGCGCTTGACGGCTGCATGTTAATCATTGTTTTAGGAATTGCAAAAGAATCATTTTTGGTTACTTCTTGAAAATTTCTGTTAATTATATGGAACGTTCTTTGCCTATATTCACCTTGTGTACCTATTGGTGGGCTTGTTATAGGTCTGCATCAACCACTTGCTTTTGAGGCTTATCAAGTCACATGAATCTATGTATGGATGACAAGCCGGGCCTCAAAAAGGCTATGCACATAAAGAAAGATTGATTGATTGGTATGTGGGGTTTAACGTCCCAAAACCACCATTTGATTATGAGAGACGCCGTAGTAGAGGGCTCCGGAAATTTCGACCACCTAGGGTTCTTTAACGTGCACCCAAATCTGAGCACACGGGCATACAACATTTCCGCCTCCATCGGAAATGCAGCCACCGCAGCCGGGATTCAAACCCGCGACCTCCGGGTCAGCAGCCGAGTACCTTAGCCACTAGACCACCGTGGCGGGGCGCACATAAAAAAAGAGAAGCAATAGTTTGCTGTTCGGAGCATCGCTTCATGGAAATAGTTACGGTTATTTGCTTTTAAAAAGTGGGTTAACTAAAACAAAGCAGCCCTGTGGATACAGGCCTTGAATTCACATTTTCACCACTTTTGGTCCAGTTTCACTTTTTAACCACACGTTTTTTGAGTATTCAAAAAGCCAGAAGTAAGTGCTAGACACATACTGCTTGGAAGCGAAAGATGGTGTTCACTCGTTGCTCACACCACTAATATGCAAATTATTGTAAAAACTGCGTATGGCGGCAGTGGGCAAAAGTAGAGAGAAACACATAAAGGACTTCAGCAGCAATCAGGATGCAACCAGGGTGGTTTGATACGACCCGATTCTAAGCGGCATGATCACAAAACAGAACAGCTTTGATATCACATTTACTTGAGCCGATCAACCCCGGAGCTCAAGATTGTGGTGTGATCAATAAGAGCAAGGAGCTATCGAACGTACGGTTTCATGAAGAAGCCATCATGCTTGGCTTTAAGCATCTGTAAGGCTTGCGGTGAGGATCGGTGGTTTCCAGGTGCAATAAAAAAGAAAGAAAAAAAGAAACAAAACGAGTGTGAGCTGATCGATGATTGCGTGGAACCATGACAGTAGGAGAAAGACGATGACTCAGCAAAAAAAAGGGGGGGGGGAGACACCAGTTCAAAGTGAAAGAAAAGCGCGTAGCGTAAAAGATATTCGAAGTAAGGCACATCACATACAGAAATGTAAATCTAAACTTTTTACGCAAGAATCTTGATTCGTATGAAAAAGTGCTTTGTAGAACGGCCTACATTACCGTGGTATAATAATGTGAAGGGTGACAAATCTTTTTTCCAAGAAAAATTGAGAGGCCAATACTACCAAACTCGTTAATGAGAGCTCAATATCTCATCTGAGGTCCTTGCCTTGTTAGATTTGAACTTGAGAAGAAGGTGAGTTCTCCAATATTTATGTACTTGGCGACCCATAAGTTTATACATCCTCATAGCAGACTCAGGCGTTCCTGGTTGGCTTCGACCTGAAATACCTCCATGCTTTATCAAAACGTGAAGTTAAAAAACAATCAGCGATAAATATGATGCTATATTATGCTATTTTTCAGTACAACTACATAGGTATTTCAATTTCGCCACAAGTAGAGGTGTGACTGCCTGCCATGCGGGAGACCGCAAAAAATCAGTGCGTGAGCACGTTTAACAAGAGCCGCCGCATACAGGCTCACGTTCATGCAGCAATTTAGTTGCATGTGTGGTATCAGTGGACGCGCCCACCACATACGTAAGGGATAACGTAATGGGCAACCACATGAAGGCGCGCACTACTGTGGCGCCGCAGGTGGCCAGTTAGAAAAGAGTCGCTCCGCCACCGTAATACTCTCCTTCTCACACTCTCCTCCCTATTACCGTATTTCATTGTGGCGCTCCGCAATCACTATATTTCGTTCTCGTTCGCTCTGCTGGTTGCGGCGATGCGGACACCGGGCATCCGCCCAAGAGCTGCGCTGTAAAACTTGTTCATTGCGTGAGAACTCATCACGAGAAAACGAGTTACAAAATCTAAGCGAACGCTTGTGTGGTCCATACAGGAGCGATCCCTTCGACCAACGCACGTGTTCGACCAAGCCTCGCAGGTCAATGCACTTTCTCTTGCCCGGGGTGTTAGGGGCATGCGCTGCGCTAGCACAGGAAGCGCGAGCGGACACGAGGCATTGCAAATGTTAACAAATTCGTTTGCTGCACTGCAAATTCACTCTTTTTCGTTTCGTGCATCAACAGTCGTTCGAACGCGATGGCACACGATTGGTTAAGCGATTGTCTGTCAAACTGACGACAGTGTCTAAACAGCCGGCACAAGGGATGCATGTTTACAGGAACAGCACCATTCGATTTCACTGGCAGTTAATACGAATCGGCACATTATTTGAACTAAATTCACTGCCGCTCCTCGCAATCAGCTAACAAGCTAGCAGACTGGGAACTATCTGTTTTAACTGAGCAAAAATTAAGTCATTAGAGATTAGCGATAGTGCCCGTCTAGAAATGATTTGAGTGAAATTGACGGTATACTTTGGTTTGTAAAAAAAAAAGAAAGCCTAACAACCTGTTCATTGAGATTTCTTCATAAAAGAGCGCAATGAGCATCTGTACCCACACGTAGTGGGGGCTCACTGAAGAACTACACTGCATGTTGCTTACCATTTGCGAACTCTATCTATTCATTATAAAGCCATAAGTCTGCCTCAAAAGTTTTAGAGAAGGAACGAAACAGGGATGGGCGCTATTCTTCATCATCTTCATGTCTTAGTGCAAGCATTTGGCAATACGTAAAACTAAATTCTTCATCCGGAGGACAGCAAAGAAGCCTTTGCTGCATTTTGTAGTCAAGGCACACTGACGACGAAGAGGAAGCGTGCATGCACAACGCCGCGAAAGCGTTGCACTCAGCAAAACGTGCCAGTTTCCAGGGCGAACTGCGAGAGCGCGAGGATAAGTGTTGGCGAGGAAACAAAGACTCTTGTGTCACGTTTTCAAGACAGCTAGGCGGCAACCGAAAGCTGACGCAGCATACGTGTTTACTCTTGTGGAGAGGAGGCGAGATGCGGCGTGTGGAAGGGTCGTCTGGCAACACTGGCGAAGCCGAGGTGAAAGTGTGGACGTTGTTACATACCCGGAGAGTGACGCTGCTCGATAACGCCGCAACTTACCTACGCCACCTCCTCATTCGCTTCCTGCTTTTCTTTCTGAGCCTGATTTTTCCCTCTAGCACACTCATTCCAGGCCGCCGCCATTCATCTCACTCTGTGGCGATGGCAGAAAGTGAGAACTCCTTGCGTATGCAGGGGCACAAAAATGATTGGGGGACAAAACACCCGGGAGAACGCGCTCAGCGCACGTTTCAGCTATAATCGTAACTCACCAGCAGCCATTGATCGAATGAGCGTCGACTCATCTGTTAGCCTCGTAGCTTGATTCCATTCTCGTTAGCGGGTGGGCGTACCGATGACCACTGTCGAAGCTCATGAAGATATGAATGAACGCGAGAAGTCATCCTAATGAACTTTCACTCGGTTCTGATTAATGACACATGTGGGGGTAACTCTAGTATTGGAAATGTGCACAACGAAGCTATTCTATAAGAGATGCCACTGGATGCGCTATTAATTTTCGCACCTCTTTGACAGCATGTGAAGGTTCTTGCTTTCTCTTTCTTTCCCTTTTCATTTACCCCCGTGGGGAGTAGCAGGCAAGAAACTCACTTTGCAGGCCAACCTCTGCTTCTTCTTCTTCTTCCCATTAAACATCCTCTCCTGGACATATTAAGGAATGATTTGGCCAAGTGGTTATTTATTGTTAGACAAATGTCACAGGCAGTGTTTTGGTGCATATCAACGACAAAGAGCTAGACGAAAAGTTTTTCGCCTTCAAGTTCACTGCGATAGTTGAGAGAAGAAACGTTTATGAAAAATGGGCAAACTGGCAAAAATTACCAAAATGTTCTTATGAAGTTATATGCAAATCATATAATTAGACAACATGTGTTTATTTTTTTAGTGTCCTATTCAAACGGTATACATATTTCATGAAAATAATGTGCACTGTCATGCAATTGACATGGAAGGAAACAACGAGGTTCGGTGCTGGAGATTCTGTGAGTGTTTACTGGAAGCAAAACATTCAAGATAGGGTCGTAAAATTCTGGACTGCGTACATTTTGTCAATATTCAAGACAAGAAGTGTTCTTGAATAGTTTTCAATGCATGAGATTACATTTGTAGCATGATTTTTTAAAGTGTCTGTTATTTTAAGCACTGTCTCACACACATAGTGAGTGGAATTGTGATTCACACCTGCCGAGTGTGCATGTTTGAATGATGCTAGTATTTCCTTGATTGACGGTTTGTTTTCTTTTTGTTAACAATCATTTGCTCTGACTCGGTCTTTCAACCACAACTGACATTTACTGGGGTGACAGGAAGACCTATACTGTACATTGGTTGCGCTTTCGTAAAGCATTTCGTGTGGTTGATACGTCAGCACTTAGAATGCACCTAGCGATTGCCTCACCACCAATGGGATCAGTGAGAATATACATTACAGATTTATAATAATAATAATAATAATAATAATAATAATAATAATAATAATAATAATAATAATAATAATAATAATATAATAATAATAATAATAATAATAATAATAATAATTCAATAATACTAATATAAATATAAAATATAATATCTGAGATTTACCGTCCTGAAATCTCGACATGATTATGAGAGACGCTTGTTTGGAGGGCTCCGGATATTTCGGCCTTCAGTGGTTTTTAAAACATGCACTCAAATAAAGTACGTGGGCCTCAAACATTTTCGCCTCCGCCTTGAATGCAGCAGTTGCTGCCGCGATTCGATCCCGTGACCATCAGGGCAGCAGTCGAGTGCCCCCAGCCCTACAAGCGTGCGGCGCGGCCATTACGTAATTCTAGAGCTCCACAAATATAAATACGAGACGCCTGTTTCAAACTCGGTCATATGCCCTATTTAGCGGTAAGCATAACGATAGATACCTGACAACTCAAAAAGAATGCACCACCAAAATTCTACTCGCCCGATTAACCTGTAAAGAGGGCTTACTGACAGTAATAGTCTTTGTGCGGTGGTGCACGCTTTACAAAAGAAAAAAGAACTTTGTGCATTAGTGCTCGATCTGTTCGATAGTACCTCTAGAAAGACTCGTATAACACGCTGTTGCACACATAACGCAGTGAGTACACTTTATAAAATTTTAACAGTGAAGCTCTTCAAGCTGGCTGCAAGAACTTTGGTGCGCGCTAAGACTACCATCATCATTATGAACGCGCATGTGCAACATGAATGGTCAGATACCCTTTTCTCATCGTTTGCCCACCGAAATTGAAGAATACGAGAGACGGGTAGCAAACTGCCTCTCACGGTGTGCTGTGAAACAAGACTGCCACCATCAATCGTGAGTAGCCCATTAAATGGTTGGGAAAATATGGCGGTGAGCCGCAGACTCGAAGTCCACTCGACGAGAGAGTAGTAGACAACGGCAATTGGGGCGGCGGCGATGAGGAGACCGCCAAGCAAGGGAAGCCCTAAGCGAACAACAACCTGCCCGTAGATAAATTGGGAGTACGAAAGCTAGTTTACAACGCCAGCTTTTTTTGAATGCGAAACATTTCTTAGCGAACTTCGGCGACCTTGAGCGTATCTATCTATCTATCTATCTATCTATCTATCTATCTATCTATCTATCTATCTATCTATCTATCTATCTATCTATCTATCTATCTATCTATCTATCTATCTATCTATCTATCTATCTATCTATCTATCTATCTATTAGCTCTCCTGGAGGTTTCGATAATGGTATCGATACCAAACTTGGTATGGCAGAACATGACTCTATGACGGACATGTTTGACTAGTCATCACATGAAAATCATGAAAGAATGTCATGAATGTACTGAGTTACATTTCATGGTTCTGCAGCTCTTGCGGTGGTTTCATTCACATGGCATGTTGCAAAACTGGTTTGGTATGACATGATTGAATGGCGAACACAAGCGACAAACCCTAACATGAAACTCATGACATGCATGTCATGTAACAACACGACTAGATGCCACGCTCATGATGCGCTCGCGGCCAATTTGCTAGCGTCACATGTACCAAATTTGGTATTATAGTACTTGAATGCATGATGAAGGTATGTGACTGGTGGAAACATGATGATGATGAGATGCGTGTCATGTAACGACATGACTACATGCCACGCTCATCATGCGCTGGCGGCCGTTTCGCTAGCCTCACTTATGCCAAATTTGGTGTTACGCGATGCTAATGGATGACGAAGGTATGCGACTGGCACAAACATAAAAATTATGAGATGCGTGTCGTGTGAGAATATGACTACATGTCGCAGTCAAGGCGCCAATACATTTCGTCGTGACGCGGTGCGCGTGCTCGCCGGCGTTCATTTCGTCGCGAAACGCCGGCGTTGCCAGGCTAGGTGTCAGTCCTGCCATATACTCGCAGGCGCGCACCGTGCTGCGCTGCTTTGACTCATGCACGTTGCAGCGCGTCCAGCGTCCCTCCGTCACGAAAATAGGGAGGCGCAGTGTTGTCTGGGTAACGCAGCGATGCGAAATGCAGCATGTCACATTTCGCGCCGGTTGCCGTCGGGCCGCGCCGAGGAACGCTGATCGTGTCTGGACAAGACTGTAGAGTGCTCGCGTTTTGCTAACGTGAAGTCGCTGTACCCAGCGTGCGCACGCGTCCACGCTACATTGGAGTATATTGGGCTTTTCATGACGCGCTCGCGGCCGTTTTGCTAGCTCCACATATACCAAGTTTATTGCTACCTGACGTCAATAGATGACGGAATATATGAAGGGTGCAAACAGAATAATCGTGACACGCGTGTCATGAAGGAACATGACAACATACCATACTCATAGCGGGCTCGCGGCTGTTTCGCTAGCTCCACATTTACTAAATTTGGTATCACGTGACGTGAATAGATGACAAAGGTAAACGACACATCCAAACATGATAATCCTTAAATGGAAGTGATGTACGGCATCATTCACCTGCACCTCGTAATGTTGGACTGATTTTAAATTGACATATATCAACATTTTTTAATTCGTGCTTCGCATTTTATTGATGGTCCCTATTCGTGGGATCTGCCAATTTTTAGGGGCGAAGCTCCTTAAAGCAGCACCCCTTCGTCCCTCGTCGTAGAGCGTAACCAGTCTTACGTTTTGACCTGCAAGTTGGTGCCGGTGGAAGATTTCTCCTGTGCGTTATTGAACAATAAAAAATACGCAGCGTAGGCGTTAACTAAAATCCGAATTCTCCTGTCTCGCATTCCCCATTAGCAGCCATTGGCATGTACTCTGAGCATTATCTGAAAAGAAAAGGTGGCTACGTTATACTCGCTGCGCGTAACCTCCTTGGTTTTGTAAAGGTTTAGCGAGCGTTGGGCCACAGTGCCACAAATACAGTGAACTAGTATATACCATGAACTCGAGGTGGTCAAAGGTGGGAAGTAGACACGAAGCACAAGCCGTAAGAAAACGTGCGTGTGCCACCTTTAGTTTAGTTCTTGGCTGGATGGCGGTGCTTCTAAGTGCGGAATTAATGATGAAAAAATGCGAGATGGTGGTACTTGTGGTGTTGAATAGATGGACGAACGGACACACAGACAGATGCATGGACGGACGCACGGATGGCTGCACGGACGGATGAAAGCTTGGACGGTAACAGAGGCGGATGCATAAACGGACGCAGGAATGGACGTGCGGACGCACTGACGCACGCACGGACGGGCGGATTGACGCACGGACGGTCGCACAGACGGACGCATGGACGGACGGCAGCAAGAATGAATGAACGGACGGATGCTTCGCCCCACTCTCCATCATTAGATATGCAGCCATTTTTTGTTTCTTGAGTTTAAACATCCATGCCATGTATTTGATAGCCTGTTGTTTAACTCGAACCTGTCTGCACTGAGAAAAAACCTAAAAACAACCTAGTTTCTCCTAGCTAACGCCTAGCAACAACCTGGAAGCTGCTAGATTGAACTACAGAATTGTGCGGATTTGTTGTACTAAGCATGGAGTGATCTAGTGCAGGCGTCATCTTTTTTTCGGACACAATTTTCAAAATACTTCAGACGTGCAACTGCGTGGTGGATGAAGCCATTCGTGGTTAGCATACATTCTTTTTGCCTTATATCGGTTTCCAACATAGTTTTATTGAGTTTGACAAAACTATTCACTGACTTGAGATATGTGCACCCACATATAAAAATCATATCTCTAAGCGAATGTTAATGATAATAACGACAGAAAATATTATTATAGCAGCAACTTAAAAACATTCAACAGCACATTATAAACTCGGCTCTATATCGGTATTTTCGTGGGTATATAATAGACGCGCACTTGACAGAAACATAATTGAGGCAACCAGTAGGAGAATATAGTGTAATAAAAAGATTCTGTTTTTTAACGAATATTGCAGCTGGCTCAGCGTCAACATACTCACTCCCTCGTTTGCTCTCGCCAACGCTCGTGGCACGCGGCCTCTACTTCGGGGGAAGTCTTGGCAATTATAAAAGCTCAAACAGACGAAGACTCAACTCGCTTTTGTATAATCCACTAATATACTCACTGGCCCACTTCTCGCAAATGGCTAGATTCTTCCCCAGAGCCTCATTCTTTTGAATTTCAATTGCCGTTACTCTCATTGGTTCTTTCTTTCTGCAAGACCTGAGTAGCCCAGTTCCTGGACCTCAGCTCATTGATTCAAGAGCGTCAATCCTCAGCCTCGTCATTCGTGACACGGCATCCCCCTGCTTATTCTATGGAAGAATATTTCTGCTTAATATGGCTACCTTTATTCGTTACATATACTCTTTTTCTCCCTTTATTTTACCAATCAGTCCCACATTTTAACGTGTTTTAAAGACGCTGGCAGGTGGGGTAATATGCGTTCTGCAAGCTTTTAAATGCGAAGCATTTCTTAGAAAACTTCGGCGACTTTGAACGTATCTATTTATCTATCTATCTATCTATCTATCTATCTATCTATCTATCTATCTATCTATCTATCTATCTATCTATCTATCTATCTATCTATCTATCTATCTATCTATCTATCTATCTATCTATCTATACGCTTACGACTTTTAGCTCTCCTGGCCTTTTCAATAATGGTATCGATACCAAACTTGGTATGTACTAACATAAGTGTACGACAAGCTTAATTGGCTTGTCATAACATGAAAATCATGATATGTATGTCATGAATGTCATGATTTACATTTCATGGTCTTGCCACTTTTGGGGTGGTTTCGTTCACAGGACATGCTGCTAAGGGGGTATGGTATGACATGATTGCATGGGGAACCCAAGCGACAGACTCTAACATGAAAATCATGAGTTGCGTGTCATGTAACAACATGACTACATGCCGCACTTATGATGCGCTCACGGCCGTTTCACTACTTTGCATGTACCAAATTTGGTATTCCAGGACGTGAATGGATGGCGGAGGTATGAAAGTGGTGCAAACACGATAATCATGATATGCGTGTTATCTAACAACATGACTTCATGCCACGCTCATGATGCACTCGCGGCCGTTTCGCTAGCTCCACTATATACCAAATTTGGTGTTACGTGGCGTCACTGAATGACGAAGGTATATAACTGGTGCAAGCATATTAATCATCAGGTGCGTGTCACGTAACAACATGACAACATGCATGCCACGCTCTTGATGCGTTCACGGCTATTTTGCTAGCTTCAGTTATACCAAGGTTGGTATTGCGGGACCTGAATGGATGATGAATGTATGTTGCTGATGCAAACTTGATAATTATGAGATGCGAGTCATGCAACAGCATGGAAACATGCTATGCTCTATATGTGATGCTGGCCGTTTCGCTTGCTTCACATTTGTCAAATATGGTAATACGTGACGCGAACATATGACATATGTAAATGAGACCTCCAAACATAATACTCATGACTTGCCCGTCAAGCAACAACATGACTACATTTCACACTAATAATGCGCGCTCGCGGCCGTTTCAGAACGCAGCGCGTTTGAGCAACCAAGCGCAACTAGCATGCGCACTTGAGCGCTCCCAGCGTCCCTCTATCACGAAGAGAAGCAGTGCTGTCTGGGTAGAGTAGAGCTGGGTAACATTATCAGCGCGAAATGCAGCATGTTGCATTTCGCGTCGGTTGCCGCCGGACCGTGCCGGCGGACGCTGGTCGCGTCGGTCGCGCATGGCGTCAATCTATAAAGTGCTCACGTTTTGGTAGCGTAGCGTCGTTGCGCCCAGTGTGAGCGCGCATCAACGTTACTTCGCAGTAAATTGGGCCCTTCATTTCACTAGGTTCACTCATACCCAATTCGTATTACGGGATGCCAACGAATGACGAAGTTATGTGACTGGTGCAAATATGATAACCATCAGGTGCGTGCCATGTAATAACATGACAACATACCATGCTCATGATTCACTCACGGCAGTTACGCTAGCTCCACATATTCTGAATTTGCTATCACGTGACGTCAATAACATGACGTCACGTGATATGACGTCGCGTGACGTCATCACGTGACGTCACGTCATTAAACGACAAAGGTAAATGACACGTTGAAACATGATGATCACGATATGCGTGACTACATGCTACGCTCATAGCGTGCTCGTGGCTGTTACACTGGAGATATATATACGAAATTTGGTATTACATGACGTAAATAGACGACGAATGTAAATGATAGGTCCAAACATATTAATCATAATATGCGTGTAATGTAAAAAATGACTACATGCTACGCTCGTAGCACGCTAGCGGCCGTTTTGCTTGCTCCACATATGCTGAATTTGGTATCAGGTGACGTGAATTGATGACGAAGGTAAATAAGACGTCCAGACATGATGATCTTGACATGAAAGTGATGTACGGCATAATTTACGGGCGTCCCGCAAAGTTGTGCTGATGTTAAAGTGGCATATCAACCTTCCTCATTTGTTTTCGCATATCATCCATTCCCACTGTACGTAGAATCTGCCTTTTTTTAATCAGTATTCAAGCTTTGCGACCAAGAACAGAACGCAGTAGCGTTATCGGCCCCATTTGGCCCCACCGCGTTGGTCTAGGGGCTAAGGTACTCGGCTGCTGACCCGCAGGTCGCGGGATCAAATCCGGGCTGTGGCGGCTGCATTTCCGATGGAGGTGGAAATGTTGTAGGCCCGTGTGCTCAGATTTGGGTGCACGTTAAAGAACCCCAGGTGGTCGAAATTTCTGGAGCCCTCTACTACGGCGTCTCTCCTAATCATATGGTGATTTTGGGACGTTAAACCCCACATATCAATCAATCGGCCCCATTTATTACCGGAATGCATGTGACACAAGCCTCTTAAGGTTTTGGCGTTAAGAATTGACACACGCTTAGAATCTTTACATTGTTTACATAGTCATTTAAATCGGTTCCGTGTAAAGGAGGCTCGTTGCTTGTTATGCATCGTTCTGCAGATGCGACGTTCTTTATATAATTATGCACGGCAACATTGATGTTGCGAGAACTGGACTTTTCCTGTGGTAGCATTCAGAAGGACATATCAAACAGCCGAATCGCACGTGATTTTGAACTATTTCCCTGGCTTTGTTTTTCGATCTTTTGTGCGTGTTCCACTGTTTGTCGCCTCAGAAGAATCTGACCTTTCTTATACAAGATATAAAATTGGTTATCCAACAATCGAGGACAGAAAAGTGTTAGTAAATACGAGTGTATCAACACCTTATTGCGATCATATGAACTGCTTTAGAACTCGTAGAAATCTGTGTGAACGGAGCCTATAAAAATATTTCTGTTTATGCAGTACGGGTTCATCCACTGCGCCTTGGAAGACCTCGTGACAAAAAAGTTTGGAGCAGACACATGGAAGCTGCTTCTGTGAGTTTTTGTCTTCTCATTGTTCTACTACTTATTAACTATTTGTGTAGGTAGTTTCAAGAAAGGGAAGCGGCCCATAACAACCTCAGTGACCATCGCTGGCTGATACTGAAGGCCAAGTTATCAGATGAGTTGATGGCGTCTTGAAGTTAAAATATTTCTATGTTGTGGTTAACGATTATGTGTCTATACTTTCTTGAATTGGGCAGGTCCCCTTAGAATTACATAGACTTACCAGAGCAGAAAGACGAAACACTGAAGAAGTACGACAAACACAGTGCTCAATGCGTTTCAATATTCTTAAGTATTTTTAACTGATAAATCTATCTTAATCATCGACCAACTCGACCAAGCAGCAGTGTTACTTCGTTATTTCTGTTCCAGAATTTGCCACATAACCAATCGCGATGAAGAATTATTTATCTACTAGGTTGTGCGGGCTGCGTAGATTTTTTTGTTTTAAGATGCTACAAAAATAAATGACACATAAAAACATAGGTTTGCGTTCGGAAGACTTAATATGCTTCTTAACACCAAGAAATTGAAAGCACCTTAAAGCAGCTACGATGGAATTTTTCGTTTGTTGTTTACAAAAGTCAGTTTTGTCTATCTGTGCGACACTTGCATTCATATTTGGATTTACTCTGTCTGCGTATCTAGATTTGTGGAACGCTTATTGCAGCCAGTCTGAATATTACATGCGCATTTCGGATTTTAAGGTTTCAACATGGTGCTAACCTTGGCACGTGATTGCAGGGAATCTTCTGGCGTTGTCACCGAATCATCACTTACAGTTTTAATGTTGCATTTGACGGTCCACTATGACGTAGGAAACACTTCGCGCAATGCACAGAATATGTGCCTCAATCAGTTCTGAATATTGAGCATTAGGCTTTGCTTGTTTTTCAGTTTAGTTAAATTGCAGTTATTTGATTTTCACAACCTTGTTGGCCGGCTATTAAACATAATTTTGGCGTTTTAAGAAGGCAACACGGCCTCTCTTGGAGTAATGCCTCTACACGAAATGTCATTTTTTCTTGGATGCATGTTGTAGTTTGTTTAGTGTGCATCTTCTCTAGAACGTGCACCGAGCGCAACATCTTATTTTCCTTCGTTACTAAATTAAGCGTCATGCAGGAAATGGTTTCAGTGCTCCAATAAGACGCGTAAAATAAAACGCAAGGAAAAATACTGGTAAAAGCAGCTGAAGCGCATACAAAAGCATTTATTGTAGATTGCTACGATTATAGACTATGCGATACCAACTGTGCCACACAATGGCTTTTCTAGCACACTCGGCATGGTATAATAAGGAATCTCTCTTTTTTTTTCACTAAAGTGCCGTTTATATTATCAAAGATTTGACGTGGGAAAACCATCATTTGATTATGAGGGACGCTCCCGTGGAGGGCTCAGGAAATTATGACCACCTGTTGTTCATTCACGTGCACGTAAATTTAACAAAGTGCACGGGCCCCAATCATTTCTGTATCCATTGAAAATGCGACCATCGTGACCAAGATTGTGTCCCGCGAAGGAGCCACTTTTTTCTCGCTATATAACAGAGAGAAGTCGGGGATCACCATGCACGGCGCCTCCTTCCTGATGCACAAAGTGTACACGGATGACATGACACTCAAACTGGTGGCTGCAGTCTGCGAGGTACTTGGTGAGTAGCCATTATTTCTTTATGGCGACAATGCTTCTGGATACATTTTCTCCTTTCCAGATTTTAGCTTCATAAATACGAATTTTGGCTTCATAAATAAAGATGTTTTCGATATACACTTACGTGTGGACTGGGCGACCACGTGTACCACCGTTGACAACGCTGCAGAGATGAGAAAGCACAGAGATGCGTCGCATGAATATAGAAACGGCTTCACGAGGTCGTGCTCGAGATGTAACTGGACATTATGATCGTCCATGGTTAAAATACTGAAATACAAGTGTGCTTCCTTGCTAAAAAAGCGCCTCACGTTAGTAGGTAAATCTATCAAAATTCAAGGTGATAAAAATAGAGGCAGCAAACATAATAGTTTAGCATGACAAGCTCAACCTGCTGTTGCGAAATATGCCTCCTTTACCCGATTGCCCCGGCAACCTAGCTGTGGCAGCATACCCTTGAACACTCGTTTCTTTATGAAAATATGTGTTGCGTGATGGAGGAAAGGGACAGGCAGTAGGTGGACGCATAGTCCTCTTGTTGACTAAAGACATAAAAATGCCCATGCTTTTAAATATACGCACTGTGCTTTTGAAGTTGTATACTGCATTTCCATGTCCATTGGAAAAAGGTACATAGGTCAGTCAGAACGATGCGTCAATGACCGACTTAAGGAGCACGCACTGATGCCTAATTCAAACTGAAGCATCTGCTTTCTAGAGAGTATATTGAACCCTTCATGATGAAGGTGCTCTAGGTGCCGACCAGTGCGGACGTGCGAAGATCGGCTCCTGCTTTCTAGAATGCTTTCCTGTGGTATTCACGAATTTGTCGCCGAGTTTTCAGTCCTATTGTGTGCCCATGTTCTCAAGAAATCAGCAGATACCACCTTTTTGCTGGTGAGTGGACTTTTATACCGTTTTGGGGGCGTTTTTACACGGCAACGCCACCGGGGGATTGAAGCCTAACAAGCAAGGAGGCGATTGTCGCCGATGCGCCGACCCGGCGCCGACGTGACTCAACGCTCTGCGCGTTCCAGAACCTGCAACTGAGAATGGAATACCAAGTAGATGGAGAGAACATCTCTCCAGAGGATTGCACGGAAGACATGGTTTGGAAGGAAGCCGAAACGAGACGCTCAAGGAATAAGCAAGCCGCGGTTAGCGTTCCTGCTGCCAAGGGTTCGACCAAGGCTGGCGTTGCGGGAGACGCTCACGCCAGTCGTAGTAGGTATGATACCAAGCACACAATCGTGCGAGCTGGACGCATGCCGCCACTACCTAAGGACTTCAGCAAAATTGTGCTACGACCACGTGGAGGATTAAATATCTCGACAATTCGCACTGGAGCCGTGGCAGACGCGATAGTACTGGCGGCCGGCATCAAAGAGGAGGAGGCCATGTAGGACATCATCTGTTCCAACTTGCAGCTGAACATTATGGTGACAAGCACTCCGGACCAAGACAGAGCTTCAAAATACCTCAAGGTCAAGCAAAATGACATTGGAGGCAAGGTTTTCTAGGTTAGCGCGTACGCCACGGCACCCCACAATACTTGTAAAGGAGTGATTCGCGGGATCCCCGTAAGCGATACTCAGGACATTTTGACCCGAAAGATTGTGAACGCGAACAACCCGCTCGCGCATCAGGCCAAGAGAATCAAGGACACCGGGACAATCATCAAGCGTTTGGAGGACACACGGTGGCCAGATTCGTGAGATATGGACCTTCACTTTTGCAGTGCTCCCCCAATACTTGTAAAGGAGTGATTCGCGGGATCCCCGTAATTGATACTCAGAGATTTTGACCCGAAAGATTGTGAACGCGAACAACCCGCTCGCGCATCAGGCCAAGAGAATCAAGGAAACCGGGACAATCATCAAGCGTTTGGAGGACACACGGTGCCCAGATTCGTGAGATATGGACCTTCACTTTTGCAGTACTCCCTTTACCACAACAACATCGATATTTGTTAAGTCTGTGGAAAGCTGGGACATCGGTCTGACGTCTGTCCTAACCCAGCTGAAACCATCTGCAGAGGCTGCGAGATCAAGAACCTAGATAGCCTGCACTAGTGCAATCCAAGATGCAGGCTGTGTGACGGTCACCATCCCACGGCAGACAAAGAGTGCAAGAACAGGTCCTTAGGTTCATATGTCGTGCGACGCAGACGTTGGGAAAGATCGCGAGCAGCCGCAGAAGCCCGGGACGCATCAATCACATCGAGTCCAGACATCAACGACAAGCAGCTTATTCCAGCCTACGGGACCCGGAGCATCCAGACTACTCAAGAACAGAAAAGGCGGCCCCACTCCAAGGGGAGGTCGCGTTCCAGAAGAGGTTTTAGACCCAAGGCCCACTCACAATCACGGAGGCGCTCGAGTTCTCAAGGTCACCATCAGGGTCGGGATCAACCTGGGCGGCACCCGAATGGCCAGCTGCCTGGCGTTCAGTTCGCAATCACGGCTTCACACCGGGGGAGGACGCCTGCAGTTACATCGAAAGGCAGCTGGGCTGGGCGAGTGCGCAATGGCACGGCAGAGGTGATGACAGGTAAGCTGCCAGAGCATGATAGAATTGCACAAATAGAGCAAGAAAACACGAGACTTACAAAATCGAATGAGAGGCTATCAGCTGAGTTAAAGGAAATAAAAAATCTTCTCACTAAGCTAACCAGCACGCAGTCTTCACAGCCAATGCCTCAGCCAGTTGATGTCCCTGTGGCTGAAAACGTGGGGGACTCGAGAACCACTAAAAAGAGGGCAGTCATGGCAGAATACGTGGAAGCCAACCAAACGACCATGTCAGATATGAAAAAAGGTCTTTGACAAGCTCAGCAAAGCAGCAGCCAATCTTATCGAGCAGATGGGTAGGCTACAGTCAAGCGTGGCGGCACTGGAAGAGCATATGACTTTGCGCATTACAAAGGTCGAAGGATATCTGCACAATACAGCAAGGCCTCATCATGCACCAAACTGACCCCTTCGGCCACCAATACCAGTGGTACCAAACCTGTCGACAGGTGCAGCATCAGGCTCTGGCCGCCCATGTAATAACCATGATGGCAGCGCTACGTGAAGCATTTCGTATCTGGCAATGTAACTGTAGAGGTTACACTAAAAAGAAGGCAGCCCTACAGCACTATATCAGGAGCAGCCAAGAAAAGCCTCATATTATATTATTACAAGAAACCCTTTCACCGCAAGCAACGTTGCCTGGATTCCGGCCTGTAATAGGGGATACTGAAGGGAGGAAGCCTGCACCTTCGTATGCAACAAACTAACGCACGTAACCCACGACCTCAAGATAGGAGCAGGCCAGTTGGAACACGTCATGGTAGAGATCGTGCAGGTACCGGCAACCGTCAGAGCATTTTCATTCTTAATATTTACAGCAGTCCAAAGGAACAAAAGCAAGGGTTCAAGACGGTTCTAAAGAAAGCTGTTAATATCGCCGGGGAATGTCCACTCGTCATAGCAGTGATTTCAATGCCCCTCATCATACATGGGGTTACAAGTACAACACTGGGAGAGGAAATTGACTTTGGCAAAGTGCCAGTGAACTTGATCTCACCCTAATCACAGACCCCAGCCTACCAACAAGGCTTGGCACATCTTGCCGCAGGGATTCCACCCGGACCTTACATTTGTAAGGAACATCAAGAAGGCCCAGTGGATGAACATTGCTGTAGACCTAGGGAGTGACCACTGCATTCTTTCCACTACCTTCTCCGTGGAGCGTAAAAAGCAGAGAGAATTCCACTTCACAGACTGGGATAAGTTCAGGAAGATAAGGATGGAAAGGGAACAAGATTGCCACAGAAAATGCTTGGAGCAGTGGGTCAAACAGATTAAAGATGACATCAAATCCGTCTCATCCACCATTACCACAAATTTTCCGGTTGAAAGAATGGATATCCGGCTCGCTCATCTTCTTGAGGCGAAGCAAGCACTACTGAAGCGTTGGAAGGGTCAGCGCCTGAACCGAAGACTGAGGAAGAAGGTAGCTGAGGTAAACAGATCAGTCGAGGAACATTGTCGCGCACTATCCAGGCAGCAAAGGGACGAAATCTCCAACTCCGGCGATGGTCAGATGCGCAATGGCAAGACATGGAATATGTTAAAGCATCTCCTCAACGAAAACACCACCAAAACAAATAAAAAGCATGTTATCGCTCGAATTTCGCACAAAGAAATAGGGCGCACTACAGAACAGCAAGCTGTGCAGCGGCTCGTGCATAAGTACCTCCCAATCAAAAGAGGATTGGCACCACCAAGTAGATGATATCTGGGCAGGCCCAATCCAGGTCTTAAGGACGACTTTAACATCGAGGAGATCAGAAGAGCCTTGCATGATCTCAACGGCAGGTCGGCCCCTGGCCCGGACAGTATATCAAACAAGGTCCTTCGTAACCTTGATGATGATTCAATTGAAACCCTGAAGGATACAATAAATGCAGCGTGGAAAGAAGGCAGGGTGCCAGAGCTGTGGAAGCTGGCCAGGACGATCTTTATTCCTAAGCCAGGAAAGCCCCCTAACTTGGACAACATGAGGCCAATATCCTTGACATCATGTATCGGCAGGGTTGCAGAACATGCCATACTGCACAGGTTAAACAAGTACTTGAAAGATAACGACATATATACACACATTATGGTTGGATTCAGGGCAGGGCTATCCACACAAAATGCATTGAAGCTTATCAAACACCAGGTCATCGACAACAAAACGAGAGAGGTGAGAGCCATTCTGTGACTAGATCTAGAAAAAGCGTTTGACAACATCCACCACTCATTCATACTTGAAGCAATTTCCAAGCTTGGTCTGGGGAAAGCCTTCTATGACTACGTATGGTCCTTTCTTACAGATCAGAAAGTTGTGATGATTGCAGATATTGAGACCGCAGCAATCGAACTAGAAGCAAGGAGCACGCCGCAAGGTGCAGTGATTTCACCAATGCTGTTCAACATTGCCATGATTGGACTGTCAAAGAAATTTTCGAGCATTGAAAGATTGAAACACAGCATCTACGCAGATGACATTACCATCTTGTGCACAGGTGGAAGCAAGGGGCAGATTGAGAGCGCCCTGCAAGAGGCGATTGACACCGTAGAAGAGTACCTTCGTCCTGCTGGGCTCAAGGGCTCCTCGAGTAAGTCAGAACTTTTACTGTATAGGACTGCACGCCGGGGACCGAAACCCAGGGGATGGAAGCCGTTAAACAAGATAGACATCCACCTCCGTACAAATCAAGGGGATTCCATCCAGAGGGTCGACTCCATCAAAGTCCTGGGCATGCTGATAGAGTCTACCGGCACCAACAGCAAATCTATATTCAAGTTAACTTGGTAAACGGAGAGTGCGGTGCACCTCATAAGCAGAGTGGCCAACAAAAGAATTGTGATCAAGGAAGACAACCTCATCAGGTTGGTGCATGCGTTTGTTCTAAGCCACTTCACGTACGAGGCAGCAATGCACAACTGGTCAAGAGCAGAGTCCGAGACACTGAATGTGCTCCTCAGGAAAGTTATCAAGAAGGTCCTGGGCCTACCCATACATACCAGCACCGAGCATCTGCTTGAGCTTGGCATTCACAACACGCTCGAAGAAATAGCAGATGCCCTAGAGAGAGCGCAGTTTGCAAGGTTATCTACAACAAGTTCGGGGAGAATAATCCTGCAGGAGCTGGGCCAACACCCAATGGCAATCAGGCACAATTACAATGATATCCCCGATAACATCAGGGAGAATATCACGGTGTCTCCTATACCAAGAAACATGCATCTAGAACACAACGTCGGAAGAAGAGTAGCGAGGGCCAGGACTATACTTCGTCAAGTCTCAAACGAGGAACGAGGTGTCGTATTTGTTGACGCGGCTTTTACGCCAATGGGAAAGCGTTTGTGGCAGTGGTGGTCGATGGGGCTGGCCATGTCGTCAACTCAGCGACGGTCAGGATGAAAGACCCAATCATTGCGGAACAGGTGGGCATCGCCTTAGCACTCAAGATGGATAACATCGAAGTCATCTACAGTGATTCCATGGCAGCCCTACGGGCGTTCGCCAAGGGGACGGTCTCTGAACAAACGCTGAGAATACTGCAAGGCAAGAACATAACGCATCATCATCTGAGTTGGTTCCCAGCTTACCTTGGGCAAATCAACGATTCCCCTCCCAATCTCAATGAAGCAGCACACTAGGCGGCGCGAGAACTCTCCAACCGCGCCTCACCGGGGATGCGTTCTACCGGCGAAGGGGATAACCGGGAAATTCTTACAACATATAACGAGCTCACTAAACATTTCTACCTGTCTAGAAGGATTTTCCCTCCACCTCACAAAAATCTTACCCGGCCCCAAGCCTTTACATTAAAGCTTTTGCAAACACGGATGTACCCTACTTTGAAAATGTTACACATTATGTACCCTGACCTATACCCAAGTAATCTTTGTCCACATTGTGGAGAAATAGCTTCATTAGAACACATGCTCTGGCAGTGCACCAAATTCGCTCATATATCGAACATCACCTCTGCCAGATGGGAGGCGGCAATCCGCAGCTCATCTTTGGCAGATCAGCTCTGGGCTGTCCACCAAGCCCGCGATGCGGCTGAGGAGCTTGGCATCTCAGTCCCCACGTGGGAGCTGCAGCAGGTTTCAGCTTCTCTACGCCCCGTTCTGGTCAACTGGTCAGGCGTGAAATGCTCTTGAAGGTGTGTTAATTACACGCTCCAGGTGCTCTGTATACGTGCATGCGCACAAGTATTTGTAACAACTGACATGTACTAGATGCGGCTTTGGCGTTTCAATAAAAACCGACAAATAAACTTGCTTCGCAAATCTGCGTTGACTTACGTAAACGGAGTTGCACGAAAGCGTTCACGTGAAATGTTTCATAGCTACACTTTACGGTGTACTTCATTTTGGATGGCACGAGGTACGTTGAAAAGTGCGAAACTATTTTTGTTGTTTTACGGCAACCGAGAATTGTTGAAAAACTCGTATATTGCATAGAACGAGCACCGCAAACAATCTTGGCCGAATTGGCGCCGAATGAAGCGCTCCTCCTTCCCAGTTTATGTCCTGGCTACAATTTTGTCTTTGATCACGTCGAGAATCCAGCTGCAGCCATATGCGCATGCGTACTTGTTTTGAACCTTTTGCATAATACTATATAACGCTAATACTTGCAAGATTACGTGCAAGGACTGCACCAGTAACAGACGCCGATTTCAGAGAAAGAGAGGGGTAAGCGAGAGAGTGAGGAGGACGGCTCGAGAACAATGAGTGACGCTACTTTGGAAACTTGTTTCATCTAGGGACTTTACGCCGAATAGCCATAGTGCGTCATCTGCCGAGTGAACAATGAAATACAAGGCGAGCACCTGATGAATGCACTGTTTCCCGGAGGTTGTCGGCGGCTTGCAACTTCAGTGCGCTCGTGAAGAGTTAGATCTTGTTTTGCACGCTTAAACTCTTGTTGCAAGCCTGAAGAGAAAGGCAACCACATCACATGGTGCTCGTGATTTAACGTGCAAAGAAGCATAGGGACAGGATCTCGTACTTACTCGTCAGTCCGAACTATTTCCCTACTTTATTTCACAAGTCGTATTTTAGCGAGCTCTCTTGCGCTTGGGGCGGCATTTATTGTAAAAGACGGGGTTCTTACTCGTCAATTCAGACAACATTCCTGCTAAGCGCACGGTGTTTGACTGGTATGACGAGCCAGTTGCACTTGGCCGCAATGTTTTTCGAATTCGTCGGCTAGCGCTCCTATTGGTTCATGGTGAGCTGATCTAGCTGAAGACGCCGCAAAAAAATGGCAGCATATCCACGGAGTGAATGATGGAGAGTGGGACGAAGAATTCGTCCGTCCATTCATTCTTGCTTCCGTCAGTGTGACCGTCCATGCGTCCATCAGCCCGTCCGTGCGTGCGTCTGTTCGTGCGTCCATCCCTGCGTTCGTCCATGCAGCCGTCCCTGCGTCCGTTCATGCGTCCATCCATGCATCTATCTATGTGTCCGTTCGTCCATCTGTTCAACACTGCAAGTACCATCATCTCGCATCTTTTCATCATATATTACCATTAAGAAGCACCGCCATCCAGCGGACATTCCAAGGACTAAACGAAAGGTGGCACACGCACACTTTCATACGGCTTGCGCTTCGGGTCCACTTCCCACTTTTAACCACCTCGAGTTCATGGTATATACTAGTTCACTGTATTCATGGCACTGCGGCCGAACGCTAGCTAAACCTTTCGAAAACCAAGGAAGTTACGCCCAGCAAGTATGACGTAGGAAACTTTTTCAGTCAGATGGTGCTCAATGTACATGCCAATGGCTGCTAATGGGAAATGAGAGGCGGAGAATTCTGCTTTTACTTTCTTACGGCTTGCGCTTCGCATCTACTTCCCATTTTTAACCACCTCGAGTTCATTCATGGTATATACAAGTTCATTTTATTCATGGCACTGCCACTCAACGCTCGCTAAACCTTTCTAAAGCTAAGGAGGTTACACCCAGCAAGTATAACGTAGCAACCTTTTCTTGTCAGATAGTGCTCAATGTACATGCCAATGGCTGCTAATGGTGATCGCAGCCTGCGCGTTAACTAAAAGCCGAATGCTTCTGTCTCTCATTCCCCATTAGCAGCTATTTACATGTACATTGAGCACTATCTTTTTATTGTTCAACAACGCACAGAATAAATCTCTCACCAGAACCACCTTGGAGGTCAAAATCGTAAGGACCGCTATTAAGGTTATGTGCCACTGATTGTTACGTACTACGAGGGACGCACAAGTCACGCCATAAGGAGCTTCGCCCCTAAGGCCGCGTTCACACTGAGCATTTCGGCCGCCGAAAGTGCTCCGAATCCGGTTCGGCGGCGGCGAGTTCTGCCGAAAGGGCCCTATCCGCGCCGATCGCTCTCGGACCGATTTTTGCGGCGTCTGCCGCCGAATCGGTCACCGCGGACCAATAGGAGCGCTAGTCGAGGAATTTTGAAAAATGGTGGCCAAGCCCTACTCACTTGTTATGTCGCAGTGCACGTAACTGAATGTTGAAACCAACGGGAGTTTAACCTACTCTGTGCCTACTTCGCGTCCGTATTTCGTGGAAGAGGTGACCGAGCTAGCTGTTGACGTGACCGAGCTTGTTGCGGTCTTGCAGAGCAAAACGAACCCACCAACGCCGCTGGTGTCGGTGGTTTTTCTGCTCTTCGTGCATTACAAGACGGCCACTTGCCAGCAAAGTAAGCAGTACTGTCTTTTCTTGCTTCTTGCGTACGAAAGTCGTCGAAGTATACACCACCGGATATCGTAGTAGCGTTTGCAAGCCGTGACAACAACCGGGTGACAGCGCATCCATCCCGCGTTCATCCCGTAGTAGATGGCATACTCGGCGGCGCGGGGCGCGTCCAGTGCGAACGACGCTGCGTTTCGGCGGCAGGGGAGTTTCGGTCGCTGTAAAAAGCGGATGTTTCAGTGTGAACTAGGCATAAAATCGGTCCGGGAATGATCCGCGTGGAGGCCCTTTTCGGCGGATCCTGCCACCACTGAGTTGGATTAGGCGCACTTTCGGCGGCCGGAATGCGCCTTTTGAAGGGGCATAAGTGCACATAAGAAAGAAAACAAGCGTGCGTATCTGGTCAAGCACATTTCAGCATGCGGGTGCGAATCAATTTTTAGGGGCGAAGCTTTTTAAAGCGGCAACCGTTCGTCCCTCGCGGGCGTTGTAGTGTGTAACAAGTATAATATTTTGACCTCCAAGGTGGTGCCGGTGAGAGATTTCTTCTGTGTGATGTTGAACAATAAAAACTAGTGCTCAATGTACATGCCAATGGCTGCTAATGGGGAAAGAGAGACAGGAGCATTCGCCTTTTAGTTACCGCGCACGCTGCGATTCCCGTTAGCAGCCATTGGCGTGTACATCGAGCACTATCTGACAAGAAAGTGTTGCTACGTTATACTCGCTGGGTTTAACCTCCTTAGTTTCAGAAATGTTTAGCGAGCGTTGAGCCGCAGTGCCATTAATACAATAAACTTGTATATACCATGAACTCGAGGTGGTAAAAAATGGGAAGCAGATACGAAGCGCAAGCCACAAGAAAGTAAAAGCCGAATTCTCCTGTCCCTCATTTCCCATTATCAGCCATCGGCATGTACATTGAGCACTATCTGACAGGAAAAGGTAACTACGTTATGCTTGTTGGGCGTAACCTCCTTGTTTTTAGAAAGGTTCAGCGAGCTTCGGGTATATACCATGAACTTGAGGTGGTTAAAAATGGGAAGTAAACCCGAAGCGAAAGCCGTAAGAAAGTGTGCGTGTGCCACCTCTTGTTTAGTCCTTGGAATGTCCACTGGATGGCGGTGCTTCTATATGGAGAATATATGATTAAAAGATGCGAGATGGTGGTACTTGGAGTGTTGAATAGATGGATGAACGGACACACAGACAGATGCATCAATGAACGCATGAACGGACGCAGGGGCGGATGCATGGATGAACGCAGGGACGGACGCACGAACACACGCACGCACGGACGGGAAGACGGACGCATGGACGGTCACACAGACGGACGGATGGACGGACGGAAGCAAGAACGACTGGACAGAAGAATGCTTCGCCCCACTCTCCGTCATTCACTCCGTGGATATGCTGCCAATTTTTTGGAAGCAGTGAGATACTGGACAAAAGCAAACACATTTCATCACGGCTCGCTTTCGAAGCGTTTTCATAAAAAAAAAAACGTTCTTCCATGAATAAGTGTGGCTTCCATATCTTTCTATCTTCTAAATTAGAATTTCTGCAGGGGTCCTATAACTTGCGATTTTGTGACTTGTGCCTTTTTATTCTGTAGTCGTTATCACATATTGTTTTTTTTTCTGTATATCCGCTTTTCCGCTTCGTTATCAATGCGATGTTACGCACTTGAAGCACTGCAAAATTATGAATTACAACTCGATAGGTGTGACGAAAATGAACGGAATGGTGAATTTCAGAGTGCAATAACATAGAGGAAAAGGAGCAGAATAGAAATTCGCCATCGTGAACCCAGATCAACTAGCCCAATCTTGTGCACTTATAAAATAAATACTCTAGTGTCTGTCCTGCTCCTGCTTTTTTTGTGCTCGTCAATATAAGCGCGAAAGTCCTTATGGTCCAGGCAATCCTTCGTCCCTCAGGCGTATTGAGTACTGTCTTCATTATCACACAATAGATGGCGTTGTATGTATATGTCTTCGGAAATAGTATTACTAAATGGCGTTAGTGGTTTGCATATAGTTGACGGTTTCGCATAGATGACGGACAGACGGATGGACGAACAGACAGATGGACGGATGGACCAATGGACAGACGGATGCATAGATGTGTGGATGGACGGATGCCTGGTCAGACTCATGAACCGACGCTTCACGCCACTATTGATCATTCAGCATAAGGATATGCCACGAATTTTTTTCAGCACTCTTCTCTTAGAGATAATGTGTACTCAGGTGGACGCGCCAAGACTACCCGAATACTCCTTACACAAACAATTATTGCGGCATTCTTGTATCATTGGGTGCACGTAATATAAAGAGAAACATAATCTGGAGTAGTGATCGATGTGATGCACGTGGGAACATTGTTGAGTGCGCCGCAGACAAATGCAATTTGACAGTTTCAAATGACGGCTCACCAACTTTTCTTTGAGGGCATAATTACTCTAGTTGCATCAATGTAACCTTGTGTTCCCAAGATCTAGTGAATGGTGTGGTATGGACAACGGATGTAGAAACACGTGGGAGTGACCATTTTTCCATTCTAATAAATCACCCCTACTTGCGAAAAGACGACACCAGACGCTACGGCAAACTGGCGAACTGGAAAGCTGTTCGGTACCACCTAACAAACCAAAATAGTGAACTCACAACAGTTGAAAGCTTTACTGAATTTCTGCAAGATAATGCGAATAAATGCACAAAGAAAGTCCCGATTCCAAAAGACTATGCCGCAGTCGATGGAGAGTATGAACATCTAAGAGCCATCAGACGACATTCAGAAAGGACATATACACACAGCGGAAGTGTAGAAGCACACCAAAATGCACAGAACATCCACAGTGTAATGCGCAGATGGCTAGAAAGTTTGGGTAAACGACGCTGGCGTAATTTCTGTGGCACGCTCTCTCCCCACACACCTGTTCCAAGACTTTGGCCTGCAATTCGAGCACATAAAGGCCCTGTATCACAGAGCTTCCCATTTTGTGCTCTTGCTGTAGCCTTGGACAAACCAGAAGCTGTGGTAGCAGATGAATTTTGTCAACTTATCAGTAGGCCCGCCGCATTACAATGTGCCTTATTTGATAATTCTGTCGCGTTAGCCAGCCAGAAAATTAATGCTTGCTCTTGGGCCCAGCATCCTCAACTAGACCCTGTATTTACGTTAAGGGAGCTGCATTGTGCTATAGCATCATGTCGTCAAAAATCGGCCTCTGGACTGGACGGCATTACGACAATATGCTAAAGAACCATGGGCCCACAGGCACAACTATTCTCTCAGATATTTACAATAATCTATGGACGCAAGAAATTGTACCCGAGTCTTGGAAGTCTGCTCGCATCATTCCGATCTTAAAACCGGCTAAGACGCCCTTGAACCTTGAATCCTTCCGTCCAATCAGTCTGACAAGCTGTCTATGTAAGGTAATGGAAAAGATGATTGATGCGCGACTTCAATGGCGGTGCAACAGAACTGGTGTATTCTCCAACTACTTGACAGGTTTTAGGAAACAGAGATGCACAATGGATGCAATACTGGACTTAGTAACGTTTGTGGGGCGTGAACGCGCCTGTGGTAGTTTGACGGTCGCAGCGTTCTTGGACATCACAAGGGCATTTGACACAGTCAGTCACACTCGTGTTCTGCTGAGTATATTGGAACTCGGACTGTCCGGCAGGTCTTTGCGGTGGGTATCCAAAGTTTTATCAGGTCGTAAAATATTCATTCAGACGAGCGAAGGAAAAAGTGCAGAACACGATGTCAGACAGGGAGTGCCACAAGGAAGCGTACTCAGCCCTCTTTTCAACTGTGTTATGGCTGATTTAGCTAAAAGACTGCCTTCCAGGTTGAAATACTCCTTATATGCAGATGATGTCTGCATTTGGGCATCTGGCACAGACATACGGTTAATTCAGATTGCATTGCAAGACGGAATAAATATTATCAACAACTTTTTAAAAGAAAGAGGAATGATTCTATCGCACGCAAAGACAGCTGTATTGCCCTTTACCCGTAAGAAGTTAAAGAACTTCAATCTCAAGTCAACAAACCTGAACGACCGCCTGTAAACTGTGTGTGCTCCCCGAGTGTGCTCGTGATTGTTTGTACCTTCTCATCTTTCTGCAACCTCTTTTCTCCCCTTTATTCCTTCCCCAGTGCAGGGTAGCAAACCGGATGTGCGTCTGGTTAACCTCCCTGCCTTTCCTTGTATCTTTATCTCTCTCTCTCTCTCTCTCAATCTCAATTTAGAAGACGAACCACTAATGATTGTGACACAGCATCAGTTTCTCGGAGTAATACTTGATAGGCAGCTATCATGGGCACCTCACATAAAGAAACTCGAAAACGCGATGAATACGCTAGTGAATATACTCCGCAGAATTGCTGGGACATCATGGGGCGGATCTGTATCATCCATGCTCGCTGTTCACAATGCTTTAATACGACAAAAAGTTGCATATTCTGCAGCAGTGTTACACGGCCTTTCCCGCACTTCAGAGGGGCGACTTCAAAGACTATTAGCTAGGGGACTGCGCGTCTGCATAGGTGTTCCACGAGCGACTTCCAGCAGCCTTGTCAAAGCAGAGACTCGGCAACCACCCTTTGCAGTCATGAGAACAATTGAAACATGCCGACATTTTTTTCGCTTACAGACGCAACACAGGGACCACCCATTGGCACTGGAGATTTCACTAAGAGATAAAAGCACTGCTCATAATGATGTACAGAGTAATGTACATATATTACCCAGAAATGAATGTTGTAGCTCTGAAATGGACTATCCTCCATGGCTGCTTGTAATACCAAGCATTGAATTCTCAGTGGATGGCATTATCAGAAACAGAGACATGTTCATCCAAGCTGCTCAACAACTAGCGCTTTATCAGATACACATGCGGTATCCAGGGTACATACATATTTACACAGATGGCTCAAGTACTACAACGTCTTCAACATCGGCATTTATCATACCACAGCTCAATATTCAGGAATCGTTTAAATTATTTCGCATGACGTCATCTACTACATCTGAGCTCTTGGCTATTCTGTATGCTCTAAAGTTTATAAACTCGGTAGCAGACGCTAGAAAATGGGTACTTTTCAGTGACTCACAGGGCACATTAAGATCACTCTCCAGTACAAACAGAACAGTAATAAGTGATAGTATTACGTACGAAACGCTGAAGGAGCTCACCAAAGCAAAGAAGGCGCAACATGAGATCAAATTCCAGTGAATACCTGGCCACTGCAACATTCCTGGAAACACAGCTGCCGATGAAGCAGCACGAGAAGCACATCATAAAGATGTTACTGTTTCTTTACCAATTTCGAAAAATCAATTGCGTAGTATTATAAAAAATACAACTTTCAGAATAAGCAAAACTGCTTGGTTTACAAAAGTACAAAGAGCTGCGATTTATATCACATCGATCCATTTATTGAATTCAAATTTACGCTGGCATTAGATAGAAGGATGGAAACTCTAATTCACCGATTGAGGCTAGGCACCGCATCCACAACACATTTTTTGCACAGAATCGGCAGAGCTGAAAGTCCCGAATGCGAATGTGGATTTATAGATGAAGACGTCTGTCACCTTCTCATGGACTGTCCACATCATGACACGCCGAGACGCCGTCTTAAGTGCGAACTGTTCGCATTGGACCGCAGACCATTTAGCATGAAAAAACTTCTGGGCCCATGGCCAACTGAAGTTTTACAGTCCCACGCTTTAAAAGCATTAACACGTTTTTTACAAGACAGCGGGATTGCTGATAAGTATTAACAAAGAACAAACTTTCATTTGTAACACATGTACTTATTATGTACCGTATTATGTGACACCCTTCACGTGTGTGTTGTGAAATGAATGACATGTCGACTATTATGTACATACGAGCGAATGCACCTTTATAAGGACCAGACGTGTGCTTTGCTGTTTTGTGCTGGTGGACCGAATATTAACGAGGAACATTTCCAGAGACTTCTTACATTGACTTTCGAACATTTACTTACCATTGTGATATGTGCGTATGTGTGTGTCTTTGCATATCTGTGCCCGAGATTTCTATTTTCCATGCACTGCTTTGTATGTTTTGCTTCAAGATACGTGTTCATGTTTCAATCAGCGGCTAAGGAGTAGCCGGCGCCATAATGGTGCGCCAACATCTCCTTATACATCATATAAATAAAAAAAAAGAAACAATAAAGAGCACCTTGTGTTTAAAAAGGTAGTAAACGATTTATAGTACCAAGTACTCTACAATCTGAGTGCATAAAGCTATCCTGTGGACCTCCTTTCTGTTATTTTCGCTTTCCCTGGCTGCAAGTGTGAGTGATGTTTAGAAAAGCTTATTCTCACGAACAGTGAACATTAATTACAATCCAACAGAACATCGCGACGGAACACAACATCCACAGGCACACTAAAAATTGTGTGTTTATAAAAAGTGGTAAACACTTTTGAGTACTTGGTACTCTACTATGAGAGAGCATGGAGCCATCCCGTGGGACTCGCAGCACCGTTTGCCTGCTGTATGCTAGCGAAATGATTGCTGTTGTTTCGCGATAACCACTGTTTTACGATAACCATTTGTGTTGCGTTTAAAAGAAACGATTAACAATTTTGAGTACTTCGTATTCAACTATGGGAGAGCGGTAAGCCGTCCCTAAAAAGCCTTCTTGAAAAAATCGGGGCAACTACTGCACCACTGTCATTGAAGCCAGCTCATCAATGCAGCAGTAGGCATATCGTGTCTAGCTAACCTCATTTGTATTTCTGGTGAACGGCTCTTACATAACCATCCTTTTTCATAAAATGGTGGCAACAATAAACTAATGAAGACTATGAGAAAACGCATCACACTTCCTTCAGGTGTTTTAACCTTGTGTGCGTATTGTGAATTAAAATAACACGGTTTCGCAAAAAAGAAGCAATGAATGCGATAGCGACAAATCGGGATATCATAAGAAATCAGTCTCGCAGCCTACTTCATCGGCAGGTCTATCGTAAAAAAGCGTGGCTGCTACACTAAGCGTATTGATCTTCGTGTTCACTATGGCTTGATTGCGAAGCTTGCCACGAGAACACGACACTTACTATAAGAATAAGAACCATTTTCTCTCTGTAAAGGTAATCGATTGATATGTGGGGTTCAACGTTCCAAAATCACCACATGAATATAAGTGACGCTGTAGTATAGGGCTATGGAAATTTCGATCACCTGGGGTTCTTTGACGTTCACCCGAATCAGAGCACACTGGCCTACAGAATTTTCGCCTCTATGAAAAATGCAGCCGCCCCAGCCGGGATTCGGTCCCGCAAACTGCGAGTCAGCAGCCGAGTACTTTAGCCACTAGACCATTGCGGTGGGGCTCCCTGTAAAGGTAAAGCCCGTGCGACCAAAGCGCGTAGTCTCTGCCGAAGTCATGCAGACTATACCCTCCCCTCTCAATCATCCCCACTTGAAATGAGCCGTCCCTGCAACTATCATGTGAAGGAGGATACGGCCGGCAGCAGTTGAGTTTGCATGGAAGTATTAGGTCGCGAGAAAAGTGCTGAATAACAAAGGTATTGGTGCACTTTGGAAGGTCTCGACATTGGTAGTGCTCCCAGACACCGACAATTTGGCTACGCAATGACAGCTCTACGGTAACAAATGAACTTACGCTGGCCATTGCGCTATGGCGCTAATATAACAAACATTTTCTTTAGAAAGCGCACTTTATCACAATCCGCTGCCAAGAGTCCAATATTCCTATTGGCTTAGAGTACGTCATTTGAAATATTCTAGCTGCGGAGGGTATTGATTGATTGATTGATTGATTCATTGATTTGTGGGGTTTAACGTCCCAAAACCACCATTTGATTATGAGAGACGCCGTAGTGGAGGGCTCCGGAAATTTTGACCACCTGGGGTTCTTTAACGTGCACCCAAATATGAGTACACGGGCTTCTAACATTTCCGCCTCCATCGGAAATGCAGCCGCCGCAGCCGGGAATCGAACCCGCGACCTGCGGGTCAGCAGCCGAGTACCTTAGCGACTAGACCACCGCGGCGGGGGCGGAGGGTATAGAGAATACGAAACTAAGTTTCCAACTAATGTACAATACAGCTGAAGAAACGATAACAGCAGGCTAGCCATTCCTAATAAATGCCCAATAGGCAAGTCAAATGGCTTGCGCAGGGTTCATAAACCTGCACTTACATGTTGCAAGGCAGCTGTATGCGACTAAAATGTACTGTAGTAAGGGACTTCCTTTTTCCCAAGGGACTCGTTAATTTCTTAGTTGCATTCAAATGAATTCAACAGACAAATATGACAAAGAAAAGACAGCTACTGACCATTCACAGTTGTATATCTGTAGTGTAGTAATTATTACACAAATTGGAAGGAATAAAATGAACGAAAATCATTACATCAACGAAACAAATATTTTTTAAACTATTTCAATACATTTCAATTTAAGTAGCTGATTCTACGCTACTGTTCAAAGCCACACTCAGCGTTGCTGTGCCTTCCCTGGCAAAATGTGCCCAGCGAAGCAAGAACACATCTTGTACTAAGCAGGATTCACGTTAAATGTCGTTCCCTAGACATGTTTTTCTCTCAGTAACTTTTTTTCTTTTAGTGTTCAGCAGCCAACTCTGTGTAGGATAGTAAACCTACTTGCCGCTTTATAGAACATGACATATCACTTTTGATATTAAGATCATGATTTAAAGAGACCTACTTCGTGTTAACGCAGGTGGAATTGAGAAATGTTCGTTCACAAATGGGGCGTTGGACAGACAACCCCAAACTGCAATATTTTTTAAGATTTTTTGGTATGGCATCTCTAATAGCGCACTACTGAGCGTCTGAACGTTAGACTCGATGAATTCATGAGTTCTCTTTTTTAGCTATTCAAGTTGCGTGGACACCATAGTCCCACTCTGACGGTTTAGTATTAAACCTTTAATTTTGTCTACTATGCAGAATAAACACAATGTATGTAGAAACTTCGGGATTGTTAGAGAAGCTGATAGAGAATATGCACAACTATGTGAGTTTAGTATGCATTGTAATATATTTTCATGCCACTTTCTCGATGGCGACTATATTTAAAAATGGCCCTTTTTTATAAAAAAAGCACGTCGCTCTGCTACACATGCTCTTTTTATTTATGCTACCGCCCCATTACACGTGTAACTGCTGCCTTACGCAAACCGACATGGAAACATTAATGAATAGCTAGATAGTCTTTGATCCTTATGACGAGATTATGTGCCCAACCGAACCATTAGAGCTTTGTGAAATTTATGCGCCCATTCGCGATAACGCGGGAATCATTGATAGCACGTGTGTAAGTGCTGATTTACTTCGTCGCTTGATAAATTACCGACGACCGACAGTATGTTGGCCGCTATCAGTCGACAGCTTATTGCTGTTGGCATGTTGTTTCACTTTTCTGGCAGAGGCACAGTTTTGAAAACGCTGGCTGCTGCCTTCTTCAACGTCGCGAACCCCCGTGACACTGTACAGAAACAATAGTACTTAACCTATTTAAATATATTTAGTACAAATATGTCTTTCACACCAGAAGCGCTATTTTTTGCAGCTAATGTAAGCAGCCAGTGAATTTCATGCTTGGTAATTGGACCACACAGGCCAAAAAAAAGGGAGAAAGAAACAGAAGGGAAAGGAAAGGCAGGGATGTTAACCAGTTTAGGAGTGGTATGCCACCTTACACTAGGGCAAGGAATGGTTGAATTTGAATGTTAGAAGTGGAAAGAGAGAGGCAAGCACGTCCACTCAAAGTCGCACTTCACAGTTATCAGTAATCTATAAGCGCTGGTACAAGTCTGTTGCCTTTAATTGGCTCAAGACTGCTTTCGTCACCTTTACTAGCGATGACCTCTCTAGACGACATTCCAGAATGGTTTCCGCCGTCATAAGGTTCTGTGACAGCAAGTGATTTTTTTTCTCGTGCGCATTGTAGTCAGGGTAGTCGCAAAAGATGTCCTGCAGTGTCTCTTCTCTACCAAAGCTGTCACAGATGGGGTTGTCAGCCATTTCTATACAAGATGAAAACAACTTTGTGAAAGCCACTCTTCGCCATAAATGGCAATTAGAGCGTAGGCAAAGTTTAATGGTTCAAGTATTGGGGAACACTTTTGGGCTAAAGCCTTGACCAACCTTTGCTTTTATTTTGAAAAAAAAAATGTGCGCATCTACAAGAAATACTTTCAAATAACCTATCTAAATTCTACAAAAACGCTCACTAAACTGATCCGGTAAACGATTTCCTCAGTACCTGTATTGTTGGAGCTTCTGCCGCATCACTCAAAGGTTGTGGGGTCAGTATCTGTCTATCTTTACTAAAACATATAAACTGCATACTACAAAGTATTTTTGCTATGCATTGATCAGCTTACGTTTTGCCTAAGAAGAAAACTAGCTTATTGAAGAAAGAATTCCTTCTTGTATCTTTTTTAGTGAATGTAGCACCAATCAGTTGTAAATATTTCTTGTAATAGGTATACGGATTATGTAACGTAATTAGAATGATTCACGAGTTCGCTGTCGATGACACAATATAAAGCACAGGGCTTTTGGAGGTAACGGTCAACTTTCGCAATGTGCAGGCTTGGATCTAGACACATGCCTAGAAGCGTTCGGGGAGCACTTCCTGTACTTCTGTCAGCAGCACGGCTACGACCACATCCTGCGTGTCCTGGGTTCCAACATGGCCGACTTCCTGACAAACCTAGACAATCTGCACGACCACCTGGCCTCCACCTATCCGGGCATGCGGGCGCCCTCTTTTCGCGTAACACCAGGTCCCAGCGGTCAAATACTGCTACACTACTACAGCGACAGAAAAGGTACGCCTCAAATCCTGTTCTCACGAGAATATTCCGCGTTGTCTAGCACATATTGGGACTGCATCTGATGTTTGCGCAGTGATGTCTTCCGGAGAATAAATTGTATGGTGCATCACTGAGCTGGCTGGGGCGTTTTTTTTTTGAAAAAAAAAACAATGAAGCTGTTTAAGCTATCCGTAATGTGCGCATCGTAGAAAAAAGTTATCATTAGCTTAGTGGAAATGTGTCAGTTCGGCGTGCCACAAGACTGTCTTCATCATAAATTATGTTCCACAGACACCGAGTAAGTCCCGGCACTCATCCTTAGTCAACTAAATACGAAGAACAACCCTAAGAGCACCATAGACGCAACCCTCCAGAAAACTCGCTTAAACGAGTAGGTCCAACGAAAATTGACAAAGTACCACTCCTGAGCACTATTTCTCTAAACATCAAAAAAGAAGATTAGCAAAAAGAGTGGCTTCGGAGTGACGGCGTCGAGCCGAAGGCCCTTAGGCAATGAAAGGTCTCAGTCAACAAGGCCACGTTGCTTGGTTTCTAATTATATGCTTGGACATTCGTCTCGTGTCTACGTCAGTCTTCACTCGAAACTTTCTGCACTGAAAACGAACGTAGAGACAACTTGGCATCGCCTTGGCATGGCCCTAGCAACAGCCTAAAAGCAATCTAGAAACAACTTGCATCACCTTGGTTTTGGCGCATAACCTTGACGCAACCACATTATTCTTAAGAATCGGAAAGGTTCGCTGTTTTGAAGTCTTGCGCGGCTTAGGACAAGCCTTCATAATTTTTTTGACAAGACACGATGCTCTGTGGTACGCCCTTTCGCTCTCTTTCTTTGACTTTCCGTCGAAATAAATTTTCAGGGTGATTACATAGTGCTCTAAAATGTGGGTTTAGAACACTTACAGTCTGCCGCAAATTGCTTCCAGCTGTGAACAAATGCCAAATTACCTTTTGCGCCGTCTTGTGGAGAGTAATTTGCTGTCAAGAGCATATTTGTAGCTGAACATTCACCAGAGTAATGTTCTCGATTGCAAGCGGCTCAGTACTAGACGGCGCTGACGACGATTTTGCCTCGCACTTGAGTGGTTAGTGTCATTGCGAAAAAAACCTTTGGAAAGGTTGTCAAGCGCTTGCCTTTAAATTAGCGTGCTAGTAATATCATATTGTAAACTTATCTGAGATAAAACTGCTTGAGTTAATGTGAAATACCACTTGGCATGGTGAATCAGAAGAGTCGTGTCTCTCACTTTCCTAAACTAATACCCCCTTTTCTGAACTAATACATGTGCTGCAGGCTAACCTCGCGAGTGAATGGTTTGTCACTTGTTTTTTTTGTTTTCTTCATTATTGATTAAAAAAGAGCTAATTAGTAAGCGGGAAAGGAGAATAGTAGTCAATTGAGCACACTGTTGTCAGATGAGCACGCATTGCCACTGCTAGTGAAAGTGTTTCTTGGTATTTTTGTATGTGTTTTACACGCAGGCCTCCACCCGATCGTGCTTGGAATCGTTAAAGTGGTGGGAAGAGAGTTCTTCAATACGGAGGTGCGCGCCAACATCTCCATTGTATCAGAGTTTGGAGACAGGGCTCATGTGACTATGGAAGTGACGGAGCAGAACAAGGAAGGAAAAAGCTGCCTGCTTCCAAGGTACAATTTGATTTACGATTTTTTGTGGATATTTTTGTGTATTGTAGCCACATTGCCAAACGCCACTTTGGCAAGGCTGCTGTGCAACTGTGTAAAAGGGGATAGGCTTCCTTACTACGGGGAAAGTGTCGTGCAATCAGGTAAGAATAATTGTTTAAAATTAACGCCCTAAAACCATGACATCGTTATGAGCGACGTGTAAAAAACGTCTCCGGAAATTTATACCTCTACGGTCCTTTAACTTACGCGACCATCGTAATTTGATGCAGGTTAAACAACCCTTGCTTCTATACTTTGGACCCTCTATGTACACGTTCCTCATCAGTTAACCAGCAGTTCTGAGATGCACAAAAATGCCAATGTCATTCTCGCGTCATTGACGCGTGAGTATGGCATATACATCAATCACGTACATGTCAGTGTGAAATCTACGTCCATGGTATATGGAGTTCTTTTCAGTTTTCGTCACCGCCACTGCAACCTTATCTTAAGTACAGTGTCAAAGAGAGTTGAAGCTTTGATTGCCAACTTGATATTAAATTTCGGCTGTTTGCAACATTCTCGAAAAAAATATTGGCGGAATGGGCGCTGACATAGGGGTGTAAATAAACTAGGCAAGAACTTGAACTCACCCAGTTAGCGTTCCCCCACTACTGCCCTGATTTCGTCGCAGTATCTACCCAACACCTGAGCTCGGAGACACAGCGTGTTGGACGATTATTTCTGCGCAGCTGTGCTTCCTTAACGACTGCAGGTGCATTGGGACGTCACGACGACATGTTAGGCAAAACAAAAGAAAGACTTTGCAAGAATCTAATGACAAAGCCAACAACTTTCTTCTTTCACTTCGTGAAACTGGCCAGACGTTTGGGCTTTGAAGTCGTGCTTGACTAGTTGACATTGTGCTATTGTTAATGACGTTGCACCGATTTCACGTAGTGCAAGCTCGTGTTTCCCCTTTTGTTTCGTGCATGTCAGTTTACGCCTTGATTATTTCCCTATGAAGACGCTGTAAAGGAGCGCAAAGTGGGGCCTTCTTTGACTTGGCATAACAAGCCTTCGATCGATACTTGATGAAGACGACTGCTGTGGCAGTGCGCGGCTGAATTGTAACCTATAGCTGTTGCTCTGTGACACTGCTTCGGGAGAGAGTATCATCACATCGATTTCGCCGTCGTCTATGTTTGGCGTGTCAGTATAACGCGAGTCGAGCCTCGCGTGCACTGGCACAGACGTCACGATGTGTTTTGTTTTATTATCCAAACGACCGTTGCTATGGTATCAGTCTCAGGCCGTGTAGATCAAAGGTAGATAAACTGCTTGGTACTGGGGTTGTTCCGGAGAACATATATAGTAAAAAATACAGACGTGCTGGCATGTGGCACATTGGTTTTGAACGCGTATTTAACTGAGTAACTTAGTTTAAACCTGGGGTCTTAAATTCCATTGAGCTGGAGGACCACAGTCACAAGGCTGCCGCAAGGGCCAAGACAATGAAGATGGTTAAAACAAGGGGAGGAGGGAGCTTCAAAAAATTGTCAGCAAAAGTGGTAAATAAATAATGTCTTTGCCACATCTTATACAATGGTCAATACTGAGCAGAATTTCATGGCATGTTTTGAGCAAGATCGCGCTACTAATACGTACTGCTCAACGACTGTGATGTTCACTGTGAGTCTGAATGTTGGAAACTTCGTCCCAAGTTTAGGTTATGACATAATGCGACCGCATGGGATGCTTCACGAAAGATATTCTTAAAATCAAGCACCTGTGCTTAGCACATGAATACAATTGTTAAGAACATAAATGAAAAAAACTTGGGTCATCTCCCCGAAAGGAACCCTGTTGGAATGCGAAGCAGCGGCGTTACGCACGGGTGGCTTCACGAGTTCAACAGTGCTAACGCTGGTGCTGCAGTGAGCGCTGGAAGATTCGTTTGAAACGATGGCTGGTGTAGGTCTTCTAGGTGACACGTATAGGCATGTTTAAACGCGTACGTTAGGTGTGCGTCCGGTTTATTGCGCACGAACTGACTAGTCGGTGGTGTAGCGTGCGGCAGTCGCGGCTGGTGTTGCGCGCAAATGGCGGACGAGGCGGCAGCGGCATGCGTGCGGCAGGTGAGAAAGGGAGTAACGTCAGCGCATATTGCGAGGGGACCGCGACGTCAACGTGCAGTAGCGGCGTGACCTACTTGGAACCACGCCAACACCTGCGGCACATGGTGCATTTGTACGGAGGGACAGCGTGACACAAGCTAGTCAAAGAGCTGCTTTTCATTTCAAACTATGCAACAAAGACAGTCATGTGCGGGCAGCGGGCCGCAAGCACGGAGTACGCTGGCCGCATGTGGCCTGGGTGATTTAGAACCCGGTATAAGCTGTTCGAGAGCTAATAGAGAGTTGCCTCGAGTGCCAACGCCAAAAAATGTGGTTATATTAGTGTTTATTTTCCCTATTTAGCTTTTCATATAATCGTGCAATGTAAAACTTCAAGGTAGTCTCTACATTAAGCTAGCATAGTAGGGTTAGATGGGCGAGTAGCAATACGAACCTGGGTGATGATTACCCCTTTTAAGGAAACCATGAACGAGAGAGAAATATTAGGTGGTTTAGTGAACAGAATAAAGGGAAACACAGCAAATTTTTACTTTTCGATTTCTTTTGAATACATGCAAGGGGTCCGTGGGCCTTCTCAGTCCCTTTTTGCAACAAGTCATGATTGAAGCCAATGACGGTGTTTCACCGAATTCAACTAACTTATTTCATCGCCCACTTTCAGTGGTGCCTAGCTTCGGCTAATGTTGCCGACCTGCTGCTAACGTTATACATTCGTATTTATAACAGCAACGTATTCTTCCTCCAGTTTCAGCCATACCATTGACTTGCCAAGAATTATATTTTTGATTACACTATCTCTTCTGGTACACCTCCGTCATCCAGAAGGCCTCTGTTGCAGGATTCGACTTCAGTGTTCAATGAACCCTGCATCAACCGAGGTGGAGACGCTTGTGAACGCGCGATGCCCTAGGCCCCCACCTTCATTATTTTACCTTGCCTACCAAGTCAATGCAGAACATGATGCGAAAAGAGGGGGGCGATGCAATTCACACTCACCTGTCACCCTGCATGCTGGTTCGTCAACAAGCTGACGTGATTTCTGTCTCTGACACATTCCTTGGTAGCCTCATGATGATGTAACTGTAAGTCACAAGGGTTTGTGATGCCATGTTTGACTGACAGGTTATGTGGTGCATATCGCTTTGTTGACCAGTAAACCGAGATCACAGCATGCGCTTGTGTTCTTGATTGTTTGCTTTTTCAGTCCTCCCTTAGCCGTGTTTCCTAGCTTTTTTTTCTTTCGCGCGGCTGACCTTAACAATAAATGTACATTGTACTATCACTGGGCATTTTTATTGGCAGTAACGCAGCCGACACGCTGAGCAACTCACCAGAGGACTTGCCCATAGGAGTGCGGACTATGTGCGCGGCGTTTCCGTTCCACGTGCTGTTCGGCCGTGACTTCGGCATCATGCAGGCCGGCAATGGATTGCTACGGCAAGCCGGCCACCGTTGGAAGGAGAGCCGGGCTCAGGGAGGACGCCGCCTGAAGTTCGACGACATCTTTGAGATCACGCGGCCCGTCATTGACTGCACCTTCGAGTCTATACGCAGCTATTGCAACCAGGTCAGTTGTACTTCGTTGCTGTTGACGCGACGCTGTTACACTACGTGTCGTGGTGGAACGGGGTTAAACCATACTCTTCTAACAATAGCAGCAACTAACGCGGGTAACATGACGTGGTGCTGTCCTGCGCGTCGGCGTCCAACTATCGAAAAGCCGGGCCACGCTGTCCAAGTTCTCTCGTTATTGCCGGTGATGGAGTCACATGTTCTCGCTGCTCTCACCGACTAATAAAGATGGGGGCAAAATAGGAAAAAAAAATACTGGGCATGTTCGTTGCTATGATGGTGCATCTGCGAGATGTAGACGAGGAAAGTTAGGTTGGCTGCACTTCGAGGTACAAACGCGTGTACGAAGTCGTTTTCTGGTTTTGTACTGGGAAGAATATTGCCATCGCTTAAAAACGGATTACGTAAAAGCGGGAAGCATTCGCATTCTAGCATTGTAAGTTTGTTCGAACGACTGTGTGATGCTAGGTTTTCAGTTTTTTCACGCCTGTCTGCTTGAATACCTTTTCAAAGCTTGCCCGTGGGGAAATTTGGAATGCATATCAAGAGTAAAAGAGCAAATTCAATTAAAAAATGTACAAGAGAATGGTGATATGGAGTGCTAAAATGAATCACAAAATGTATCACTAATGATTGTCGTGACGCTGCTGGTATTTGGCTGTATCTATATGAAATTCCTTTTCATCTCATATCAAACTTCATGTTAATATAGGTTCATTAAAAACAACTCTATCTTTATTACCTTGCCAGCTAGACCTATATTTTTGTTTGAATGTTATTGTTTGCTAGGCCTTCTGCGTCTACCCGAAACTGATTTATTGCTGTACGAAAATACACGCCTTCATTTTACGTGCTGTTTCGCAAAATACGTAGTTTTATTTTGAAGTCTCGGACAGCAGGTTCCCCTGCATCTTCGTGCTTTCGGACATCTTTCTGTAGGTTTATCTTTTACTGTAATGAGATATAAAATCTGCTTGATTTTGAATAAATACTTCAAGGTCGGTTGGGCGGCCAGGAAGGATGTCTGTTGCTCGATGATGGCAAGGACTTCCTTCGTGAAGACCTTACCTATAATTGTCAGGGGAGCGGATACATTTTTATTTGATGTAGAATATGCACTCAATGCAAGTGTGTCCAGGTATGAAAAGGATCAGCCAGGCCATTTGAATGTTCCGCATGTCAGATTACCAAATTCAAGGTCACGCACTATATACAGACGTCTTCAGTCACTTTATACTTGCTTTTACTTTGTTGTCTTTGATAAGCAATAACCAGTCCCCCACGTGTGGGCACGACAATCAGTGATGAATTACTTGCGCACCACGCTTTTTTTTTCTCTGCACCATAGACACCTACCCTATAAGCACCTCTCACTAATGAATTTATTCTACAAACATCGGCGCATGGTCTTAGTTTTAAACGCGAAGCATTTCTTTGCATACTGCGAGCACTCTTGGCGTCTGTCTATCTATCTATCTATCTATCTATCTATCTATCTATCTATCTATCTATCTATCTATCTATCTATCTATCTATCTATCTATCTATCTATCTATCTATCTATCTATCTTTCTATCTATCTACTATCTATCTATCTATCTATCTATCTATCTATCTATCTATCTATCTATCTATCTATCTATCTATCTATCTATCTTTCTATCTATCTACTATCTATCTATCTATCTATCTATCTATCTATCTATCTATCTATCTATCTATCTATCTATCTATCTATCTATCTATCTATCTATCTATCTATCTATCTAGCCGCTTAGGTCTGGGTGCTTTCGTGATCACCCCCTTAACTCTGCGTGAGCCAAAATTAGCATGGCAGGGTAAGACGGTTTGGCGCAGGTGACGCGTTGGTCAAGAATGTCTCAATCGCGTCGCGTACGTTACCAAATATTTGACGCCAAACAGTGGCACATATCTGAAAGCAGGGATGCGCCACTGGTGACTGGCACTTAGTAGTCACCCAGGAATGGCGAGAACACAAATGGATAATTTTAACGTGTGAGCGTTAAGAAAGAGATGACATCGGCAGCGTTAACTTGACGAAAGCAAATATAAATGTAAGGGCCTAGCAGGACTCGAACCCAAGAATCGTGCATGGCAATAAAGCATTCTGCCACAGAGCCATGCTAGGTCAGGGAAATACTTTTCAAATAGACCCTAATGTTTGCGAAACGTCACTTATGGTTGGAGTGCTGGCCATTCAATTCCATAAACATTACATATGTACTCCTATTAAAGAGCCGTGACGTCGGGTTAACGTAATTTGTGTTTAGGTGCCACCAGAGGCTTTTGGGAATAGAACAGCTCAAGTGTGTTTGAAGTACGCTTCGTCAAAAAAGCACTTAAATGACATGCGTTGACTATCAGGACATATCCTAAAATAAACAAACATGCAAACAAACTAAACATTTACCTAGGGTGTGCTGACAATGTGGACAACAAAAAGCCCCGCATTCCCGTGCAAAATTGGTCCAGCTCGCGTGCTTACGCTTATTTTTCTAGTTTTAATTGAACGTCCTATATTGTGCCGCAGCACACTGCATTTAGGTGCTCTTGTTATTGATTTTGTATGTTACACTTCAACTTCGACCGGAAGAAAGGTGCAGTGCATTTGTCAACGCTTCTTCTAACAAATGCAAATGTTAGAAAGTTGACCTACGTAAATAAAAAAAATGTTGAATTTATTGAATTTGCCGACTAAAACATTTGCGTAGTTTTGTTGAAGGGAATCAATATAGACTGTCATTCATGTTGGGAACAATGGGTCATTTGATGAGGAAACAAAGATATGAAATGAAAGTAAGAGGAAAGGGATGGACTATAACGCTGTCCACGTTATAGATCGCAAGTCGGCACGTATAGATCGCGATATCGGCAAGTCATCACCGATATGGATCCATCGCAGACATCAACCTCGACTGCGATACCTCCAACAACGAGTACAACGCAATCGAATGCGAGCATTGCACGCGTCGTTGAAGATGTCGTGCCGGTTTAAGACAAGGCAGCGCGGCGAATGGCCCGTGATGCCGAGCGCAAGCGGGCGAAGCGAGCCGCGGACATAAACATCATTATAGTGCGAATTTACTCTCACATATACGCGTAAACTCACCAAGATTTCCCGAGAGGGTCTAATGGTTCCTGGGAATCGCAATGTGATCACACGGGGGAGTTTACGTTAACTCACTGGCGAATGCCACCGAATTTTAAATTTACTCCCCCTCATAGCATCACCCCGTGCATTCGCACTTAACCATGTTCACTTTCGGGGAAACGCTTGGGAGTTTTTTACTGTAGCAAACAAGATAATCCTGAAACGCGTGTCATGTAAGAACGTGGCAACATACCACGCTCATAGCGTGCTCACGGTCGTTTCGCTAGCTACACATATACTAAATTCGGTATCACATGATGTGAATAGATGTCGAAAGTAAACGACACATCCAACAATAATAAGCATGACACGGATGTCATGTACGGCTTCATTTACCTGCACCTCATAATGTTGTGCTGATTTTAAAATGACATATCAACTTTTCTCATTCGTGCTTCGCACATAATCGATTCCCACTGTACGTGGGATTTGCCAATTTTTCCGCTGACAAATGGAGAGAGGTGGCGCGGGTGAGATGATGTTGCCGAAGTGAGGAGTGGGCTCGAGCATTGCGAGCGGTGGAGAGGGTGAAGCGAGAGGCATGACACGTGGCGAGCTGTGACAGGGTAGGGAAAGAGTGGCGTCACGCGCGCGCACTGCAAAGAAAGGCGTGGCCTCCTTGGCACCGACCCAGTGCGGAGGCACATGGTTACACACGAAGGAAGAAAAAACTAAGGAGAGGCCACGAAGTCATATTCGGTAAGCCGCCTCATCGCAAACACCCGCGCAGCCTTCCAACGGAGAAACACTTGCCGATTTCCGGTGAGCAGCTGCCGCAGTGGCCTCGTAAGCAGCGCAGACGGAGTGGTAGGTGTTTTCAGCCGGCAGCGAGTCAATTTACTAGTGGTGCTTCTTATGCGTGTTCTTTAGGAAAGCTCTGCGATACCTAGCTGTAGATTTTTCTCGGTGCGAATCCATTGCACTGCAGGATGTACCTAGTGGCACTTTTCACATATGTTCACTTCACTGTTGATCAATAATGCATGGTATTTGCATTCGCAGCTATCAGCTGCACGCTCCGTTGGTTCTTACTCATTGTGTAAATTGAGAACACATGCGAACTTTTGTTTTTAGTGCTGTAGGCATCATGGCGCGTTTTTAGAAGTTGTGTCATTCATACGGAAGGACAACAAACTTTTCTTGTTATGGAACTAAGTGCGTATGTATTGTACGCTGTGCACTCGCTGCGTGCTAGTTGTGTGCCTACTAGAATTACACAGTTTGCGTGCACGATCGCGTATACAAAAACTGGCCCCGTATCTGCATTTCATCACAAATGTCGTCGAAAGATGATAGTCTTGCGTGTGGAGAATGAACAAGACATTTATTTGATGTTCTGTGCAAGAAAATCGGTGAATGGTGTTCTGTAGGCGCTGCGTTAGAGTGCGTCGAGCGTGCAGCGTAGGCGAACGAGCGCATCAAGTCACGTCACACGTGAGACATGAGCGCCATCTGATAGTTCTTTTAGAAAATAAAGCGCGTGGCTCTGAGATCGGTGCGCGCGCCCATCTCAGAGGTGATAAGGTGTAGAACGCAAGGCTACGGGTAGGTGCCACCACCGTCACGTCTTAGCAAAGCGTAGAAACACTTGCCTTTCTGGGCAAGCGTTGCATGGTCAGCGCAGCGTGATAAGCGCCACGGTCCTTAAATTATTTACTCTGAATGTGGCCTTTTCTAGTAAAAGGTCCACATTCAGAATGTATACGTGTTGTTATGGGGCCCCAGACATGCGCAATATTGATTTTCAATGCACAATCACACAAGCTTGAATGCTCAATCTTGAGCAACAATGGTGGGCGCTGCGGATGACGTCGGCCGTTTCAAATATTCTACGCCGTTTGTTTGTCTGTTTATTTGTCTGTTTATCCACTCTTAAGTAGATAAACAGACAAATGTACAGACAGACAGACAGACAGACCAAAATTTTTTTCGTCGAAGGTCCCCAAGAAAGACTTGTCTTTAATAAGGTGGTGCCTTCTTATCGACGTTAAGTACGTCGAGTACTAGGCTGGCGTTGCACGGAATAGGTACGAAGCAAGCTCTCAAAATCGTGCATTGCCACATTGACAATATACACGAGCAAAGAACTGCTAATCAGCCCGTGGATTAGGAAATCTGGCTAAGAGCAAAAAAAAAAGGCCTTATTGCGAGCATAACACGCAATTCATGCCCGGTGTGTTCGAATACGATGATGCAGCGGCTGAATGATTTCGATTACGATACATAGCGCTGCTTTTTGTGCTGTTGCACAAAAACACTCCACAAAGGCTGTCCGTGCCTGCCACGCACGGACAGCCTGGGAAGGGTGTGCTGGCAACAATTTAATGCATGAAAACCATAGAATACGTGTTAAGCTTGCACCAGGACTATAAGTGCGCGCAGAAGTGAACGAGCGCTGCAGAGCAGGCTGCGGAGCGTCTGCTGTTTTGTTTGCCCCATACCGGTTTGTTTGCCCCATAATTTTGACGGCACTGCAGCCACACTTTTTGCAATGCAATGAGATATGATAGAGCCTCTCCCCAGTTTTGCCTTGCTCCATGAGATCACACAGGCTAAACAAAGACCTGCTTCGCATCTAAAAACTTGGAAGACGCTAGCACTTCGTCTTGAAAGGTAGAAGGCAAAAACGTAATGGGACCACGTGTGTATCGCCTCGTGCACTGCTAGCTCGGATTCGCTTTTCGGTGAATGACTCAACCGTGCCGCAAGGAAATGGATTTCGTTGTGCTTAAGATTGGCCATTTCACGCCATCTCCTGGAACACTGCCGTCACCTCCTGGAAGCCCGCCTTCGCTACAGCGACAAACCCAGTTAGGACCGCCGAATACATGCCGACATATTTCACAATACACTACTTCACTTCATGCACAATAGTGGCCTAACCACGCACATTGATAATACGCACATGGGAAGAGAATATTGTGCCTTAAGTTCAAGCCTACATTGCAAAAAAATAATTATACCTACTGTATGAACAGTTACACAGTGTGCATCACGCCATGATTCTTCCTTTTAAATCTGCGAAGGGCTCACTATGCTTCCGCAAAGAAGCACGCCAACCTACGCAGCTGCTGACTTTGTTGATATTTTTGCTCATCATGATGATGAGTAAATACGTCTGATCACTTTGTGATGAGCGGTTCTTACAAAGAACCATATTTGGGCGCAATTCATATGTTTAGATACCAGGAGTGATGTATACTTCTGCCACGGAGTATTACATTCGTCAAGGAGACTCCACACGCATACACGACATTCACGCAGTGCTTTTTCCCAAAGGTGCTTTCATCTTTGTCGTCGCCCTGTGGTAGAACACGTGCTTGCCAAGCAGATGGCGAGAATTCGGTTCTCAATCAAGGCAAATAATGTTTTTTATACATTTTAGTTGCATATTTCTTGATACTTTGGTCATAGAAAACGCAGATGTCTAGCTATAAAATGAACGACGCCCATGCCGGCATTGGAATTCCGGCAAATTGAGCTTTTTAACGATATCGTGTTAAATGTTTCAAAATACTACGTGTTAAGCTCGGCAAGCTTTTAACATGGCAACATCAGCTTTCATTAGTAGATAACTTACATACATATTTAACACATAACGGTGCCTAACTGTCCATTGCAATGTTCACCATAAAGATACGCACTATCTCAGATATTAGCGTGATTTGCGCGAGAAATTGTCATAATTGACATATGGGTTCAGTCCGAAACTATCTGCAGCCTTCTTCCAGCCTAACACAACTGACAGATTGTCAAGCCCTAATTGAATGGCGAGTCGGACATATTTTATTTGGGGGGGGGGGGGGGGGGGGCTAGAGACCTTGGGTGTGGCAGCGTTGTTTCAAGTTTTTCTTGGTATCGAAATCAGCAATGCTACGAAAAGGCCTTTATTCTGACCCCGCTCTTTCGCCCTCTATACTCGTCATCCCAATCCTTCCTTTCCGGCGTGCGTTATGCCTCCCTGGTTTTGCGTTGACAGTCTCGTGTCTCATTCCTAGGACCATTTCTTCGTCATTTCTTATCAATACCGCTACTACTGCACCACTACTGCCTCCACTTCGCGCTTATATGCGGTGTCGGTTGTGTACATAAGCAGCGCCTTGACGCCCTCTCTCTCTTACTTCACTCCGAAACGTTGGTCACCGTCCACGACGAAACCATCGACCAACGCCAATGGCCTATATCTTCGCCCTCGTTTCCGTGTCACTGCGCTTGTTCCTCGTACGTGAGATAGCGTTGTCCGGTGTTTTGCTTTCGTCCACTTGCTCACTCTTTTCTCGCGGTGTTTTGACATCCAAGCAGTAAGGAGAAAGGAAGCAGTAGTGTGAGCATGTTCGCAGATAGTAGCGTCCACCTCTTTTCTCCATTTTTTTTCTAACTCCTCCTGAATGTCGGGAGTCATTTTGATTTCTTCAGGCTGTGTTTTGTTTTTCAGCTTCGTGCGTCCATTTCTACTTCTCGCTGCTTTTTTAGCGATCTCCATTGACCCGATTCCCCAGGGGTTCGGTTACTGTTATGTCTTCCAAACACTTGAAGGTCACGTATTTTCAACGATGTTGGCCGAAGCCTTCATCGCAGTTAGCTTGTACTAGGATACCCGTACGCGTTTTGAACGGAAGCGATCACCTCCCGTGCGTGGCGAACAAATCGTAAACGATTAGGTTGCTTGGCGTTTTTTTTTTGTTTGCCTTTTTTGTCAGACTTTTTGTCCATATTCCTCTTAGCGATTGATTTTGAACCCTAGCGTCTTGACAATACGGCGTACTCGAGCGGGGAAATAAAAGTAAAAATCACGAACCGAGTATAAAATGCCCAAAAGCATCGGACTGCGCCGAGGAATCTTTCGCTTCTGCCGCGCCAAGTCAATGTGTTTTTACGGTACATTCATGTGTGACGTTATGCGCGAAATATTGCATGCCTGGGAATAAATAACATAGTTCTATGCATGCAGAGTATACTAGTATGAAGTAAGAAATGTTAACTCTGTTAGAATGGGTCATATCTGAACTAGTTGTTGATCTTGCATGTCGAATCATCATCATACCACCAGCCTGACAACGCCCACTGCAGGACAAAGTCCTCTCCCATGATCCGGCCACCAATCAACATGGTCTTGTGCTTCCTGTCGCCGCATTATGCCTGCAAATTTTTAATCATATCGACCCACCCAACTTCCTGTTTTTCCTTCATGCGTTTGCCTTTTCTGGGAATCCAGTCAGTTACCCTTAAAAACAGGCGGTTATCCTGCCTATGTGCTACGTGCCCGGTCCATGTTAATTTCTTCTTCCTTTCAACTGTGCTATCCTAAACCACGGTTAGTTCCCTGGCCCACTCTGCTCTTTTCTTGGCACTTAAGGTTACACCTATCTCTTTCCTTTCCATTAGTCACTGCGTCATCCTCAATTTAAGCTGAACCATCTGTGTAAGCTTCCAGGTTTATGCTCCGTAGGTAAGTACCGGCAGGATGTAGCTGTTATATACCTTCATCTTAAGGATTAGTTGGAGATTACCGTTAATAATTTGAGAATGCTTGCCTACTGCGAATGACCATATCCTTATTATTATAGTTATTTCCCTCTCATGGTTTGGCTCTGCGGTTTCTACGCGTCCTAAGTAGACATACTACAGCTTGCAGCGTCTCTCCCCCTATATTAAAGTCCTGCTTTCTGCCGAGACTGCTGCACACGACTTTAGTTTTGTACATATTAATTTTCAGACATACTCTTCTGCTTTCCATGTCCAGTTCAGGAATCATGAGCTGTAATTAGTTCCCTGAGTTACTCCTCATGGCAAAGTCATTAGCGAATCTCAGGTTACTAAGATACTCTCCATTACATCTCATTCACAACTCTTCTCAATATAGGGCCCTGAAAACCTCCTCTAAACACTCGGTGAAGAGCATTGGAGAGATCGTGTCTCCCTGCTTTACACGCTTCTTTATTGGAATCCTGTCGCTTTCTTTATAGAGGAATTGTATTGCTGTGGATACGCTGTAGATTTCTTCCAATATGTTTATATAGTGTTTACTGATTTCGTAGTGCCTGCATCACTGCTGATGTCTCGGCTGAGTCGCATTCGTTCTCTTAAACTTTGAAAGCTATGTATATAGTGGTTGGTTGTATTCGGTTGCAGTTAAATTTAAACGAGCGCACAAAGGGAAGAAACATAAAGACAGTGCTAACACTAACACTTGGAGTTTTGTTGAAACGCTCTGCAGAATTTATAGGTGTGGCAACCTATAGTTAACATTTAGGCAGATCCCACGTACCTTAGGAATCAACATTATGCAAAGTGTGCGCAGGGAAGGCGACCAGGTTGTAATTTTTTATTGAGCGAAACGTTCTAAAATGACGCTAAATACATGTACAAATGTTACACGCACACAGATATTGTGATGACGCGGGATTGATAAGGACACGAAAAACCACGAACAATTGCGCTTTGTGTATCACAAAAAATGACTGCATATCCACGGAATGATTGATGATGAGTGGGGCGAAGCGTCCATCAATCCATCCGAGCTTCCGTCCGTCCGTGCGTACGCCCGTTCGTGCGTCAGTCCATCCATACGTGCACCCATTCGTGCGTCCGTCCGTCCCTGAGTCTGGCTATCCGTCTGTCCGTCTGCTTGTCTGTGTGTCCGTTCATTCACCTAGTGGACACTTCAAGTACCGCCATCTCGCTTCTTTATATCATATATTCATCATAAACAAGTACCGCCATCCAGTGGTCAATCCAAGGACTAAACGAGAGTATGTACTACGGTTCTGCTATCAGCGCTTCGTTAACATCGAGAGTATGATAACGACGCCATGCTACGTTTTTCGTAACATGTGGACATGCGAATATGTGCCCGAGGGCGGGTGTGTGCCACTGGTATGCGGGTATGTGCCACAGGTCACGCAATACGGAAACGGGGGACGCACAAGCCACGCCATAAGGAGGTTCCTCCCTAAAACTACTGCAACATCTTCGCATATGCGCGCCCCGCCACGGTGGTCTAGTGGCTAAGGTACTCGGCTGCTGACCCGCAGGTCGCGGGGTCAAATCCCGGCTGCGGCGGCTGCATTTCTGGTGGAAGCGGAAATGTTGTAGGCCCGTGTGCTCAGATTTGGGTGCACATTAAAGAACCCCAGGTGGTCCAAATTTCCAGAGCCCTCCACTACAGCGTCTCTCACAATCATCGTTAAACCTCACATATCAATCAATCGCATGTGCGCTCAGCCAAGAAAGCTCGCGCTGCTTCATTGTCGCAGCCACTGGTACATACGCGCGGCAATATGATGAACAGGTCCAGATGTTTATATTCCAAGTTCTTTGCATTTGCGCAACGATGCCAACAGAAACATGAGTATTAGCAGTACAAGAAACGATTAGCTGATATAAAGCGCTGGTGCGCGCAATGATGTCAGCACTGGACACTCCTACATAAACTTGAGCAGATGGCACCTAAGTGCGAATGACTTTAACCCAACGTCGCGGCTGTATTATAGGAATCATATGTAAGGTTTATAAAATTGGATGACCAGCACTGCAACCAGAATGAACGTTTCACGAACATTAAGGTTGGTTTGAAAAATAGTTCCGAGACCTGTCGTGGCTTTGATGAAATTCCTCATTGCCAAGCATAATGTTTGTGTTCACTTCTTCTTGGACCCTAAAGCTTATTCTTTGCATTAGTCGGGTCAACGCTGCCGATGTCGGAGTTTTATTAACGCTCACGCGTTAAAGTTGCCCATGTGCGTTCTCATCGTCCCTGGGTAGACTAGATACTAAGTGTCAATCACCTGTGGCACATAACTCTGCATACCAGTGGCTCCCACCAGCCTGCGGGTATGTGTCACTGTTTGGCAAGAAGTGTTTGACAACGTACGTGAAGGGGTTGTGACGTTATTCATATCTTGACCAGTGCGTCCTGTTCGTCAAATTGTATTTCCCTTCCATACTAATGTTAGTTCACGCCTAGTTAATGGGTTGATCATGACGACACCCAGACGCAATCGACTAGATAGATACATGGATGGATACGCAGATAGACGCAAAAAAGTGCTTGCAGTACGCAAAGAAATGCTTCGCATTTAAAACATTGAGTCAAAGATTACTTGGACAAAACGTGATTAAAAAGTGTACCTTCTTGACAAGTGTCAAACTCTTTTTAATCTTGTTTAGTCTATGTAACTTTTCACCGTATGTTTTTATCTATAGATTGCCTCAGCTATGTGTACGGTAGGCGGTTTCAATAAAACGACATTTGTTAGTGACAGCACTGTTTTTGTGTTTTTTCCCTTTGTGCGTACGTTTAAATTTAGTTGCAACCACTCGAAATATATAGTGCGTTGTTAGAAGAGAACCGTGATGTTTCATAACTTTGAACGTCTCTTATTTCGACAGTAAGTTATAGCCTCTAATCTACTCTTATGATTCACGTTGGTTATTATTTGCGAGGACAATCATCATTTTGATAAAAGTAAACTACATGAAGGGAACTTTTCACTGCGGCTGCGTAACAAACGTAAAATTTTAAATGTCTCCCAGAATGTTACCTTTTTTTCAATGTTTGGTTACGTTAGCAATATGTCGGTGATGATCAAGTGTTTTCTTTAAAAAATTAAATGAAGTATTTTCGCTTTATATTCCATTCCCGTCTTTCTTTTTTACCCTGTGATTAGTTAGAAAGATAGCTATGTGAAGGCACCACAGACAAACGAGGCGGATAATTTGAGCAAGAAATGCGAGTAGCTGTGCGTATAATAAAGAAGAATTTCTTTATTGCCTTGAAAAAAAAAATCTGCTACTCGAACAAACCTCTCATGTCGGAATACCCCCAGTACGCGTTTTCGGATGTTTTTATGTGAAGTATTTGAACAAAAATGGCCAAATCTTCTCATACTCCTAGAATGTTTCCAACTTCGTCCCGGGCGCTGTACCTGCTCAGTACTCGATGAGGGCGAGATGGTTGTGTTCTGCTACCATTTACGTATATGTGTTCATGTGTTTTTATGTGTGTTTCTATGAACAGGGTCGTTCACTCTTAATTTGTACGAACACGGCACACCATGGCCGAGCTACGCAGGGCGCCAGAGCACACAGTGCGGCCACGCATCCAAGATAGTCGGCGGAGGCACTGAGGCATTGCCTGACCTCTTATGATGCGCCAGCGTGCCATGCTTGCTTTGCAGTGAAACACGCCTGACTATCAGTATATACCAGCAGCGACTGAGCGCTTCGCAACAGCTTTACAGGAAAGCGCGCGGCGCTTGCTGCGCGGTATTCCGCTTAAATGCGATTGGGTTGTGCCTCTTTTCACTTACTCAATCCTTCTTGTTTGCGTGTATTTTGGAAAATGGCTCAGCATTGCTTGGGTGTAAAAGATTTGTCAGCGCAAAGTGACTTCGCGTAAGTGACAGGCGTTCTAAAAATGGCTCCGGATAATTTCGACTCGTGTCCCTCGCTTGTGGTAGCATATGCGAAACACTAATTTTGACCACTCATGGTTATTCAACGCGGAAAATATAACTTAACCATTACTAAACAGCTCGCCCTGATAATGACGCGAAAAGAGCATTAAACTTAAATTCATTATTAAATTGTGGATTATCGTAGCAGGACAGTACCATAAGTGTATAAGAACATCTTGCACCTTAAATACAAAAATAATTTGACCATTGTTCTCAACGGTCTATGAAGCACATAGCTTGGGAAGCAATTGCAGCCTAATAACAGCGTCTTCAGTTGTAACAATATGGGCAAGCCCATGACAGCACAAAACAGAATAGTATTTAAGTCGCTTTAAGAAGGCATAATGCAAACACCGCTGAGTGGACTCGCTGCTTGAGAAAAGGTATCAATATTTCGTGCATACTATCATAATTAGGTTTCATACATTCAGCTAAACGAAGAATGAATTGGTCTCACATAAAGTAGTGTTGAAAGGTAGGTGGAAAGACATTTGAACACAGTTATATGTGAATATTTTTTCGAAAATATTTTCGAGTTTTCTGATCTTGATGTTTTAATTTAGGTAATTCATCTTGTAAAAATAACAACATGAAATCCTGAACTTCAAAGAATCACGGCTGCTTCGCACAAGTGGTGTCAAGCCTACAAAAAACGGGAATATGGGCGGCCTTTGGTCCTCATTGCTTCTTTGTTTCTTTATTTGTTTTTCTTGGTCAATGTCTATAATTACAAAACTTCGCGAAAAGAATACATGAACACAGAAGCTCTTCACTGCACATGTCTTGTAGTCATAGATTACCAACTCGTCCAGCGTTCAGTTATCTGAAATTTATTTTCAAATTTTTTGTTTGCTCTTCTTTATTTATTTTTATTGCTTTATACTTTTTATGTATTTCTCTCTATAATTTTTGCTTCCTTTTTACTTTGTTTTATTTTTATGCGTTGTTTCACCTGAGCTACGCGAAGCGACGACAGCATACAAAATGCCGAGCCCCTGTCGTGCTCCGCACTTAGTATGATCACCAAGGCGCTCGAAGAACAAAAGGAAAAGATCTTTCTTGGCGTGCTCCATATGCTACAGGTGGCTCTGATACGTGGTTTTACCTGCGTAACGCCAAGCGACCATCACAGCATACTACGTCACACGACAGCCTGCGGCTGCTAACTGTTCCACCTTCCAAACAAACAAGCTGTTTCACTAGTCTAAGATAAACTGGTGACCACTTAAATGCGTGAGGATTCACGTAACTCTGACGCAGGGAAATATGAGTAGGAAAAGCAAAAAAAAAGACACAGCAGGGAGAAACAAGAGGCAGGACCAGTGTGACAAGATAACAAGCCACAAAAGCGGGGGGGTTTCATGCTTGATAGTGTAGCGAACAAGGGCAAGACAATTCTTCTGGGTCCATCAAGCCTGTTTTTTAGGTCACTCACTGAACAGAGTGAACAATTAGTCATGTTTTCTTATGCGCAAAGCATTCCGACATACAGTGAAGTCCTTGTTTCGTGACCGAAACGCGTTTGGTATGACTGAATTTCCAGTGACGAGAATTTCACGCACGCCTGCGTGCTGCTTCAAGCCATCTAGCGCTAGAGAACCAGAAGTGGTCAAAATCATCTACAGGCATGTTCTACAACGTCTTTCGCACAGGAAGAATTGCTATGTAAGTAAATTGTTATAAACCAGACTAATCCTAAGCAAGCAATTAACAGGGATTGGAGCACTGTAAGGTGGAACCATCCACATCGTGCCGGAATGTGCACAAAATTGCCAACATGTTTACCAGCGTAAGCTTGGGCTAGGTGGTTTGAATTTATGATAATAAATTTCACAGTGGGAGATCATAAATGAAGGAAGAGAGTAGAAAAAAGGTATCTTTCCTACACATTCCCATTTTTACCATATTCTCGTGCTGCAAAATTCGCCATCATAGATGCAGTAAGCAACTCACGCTTTCCTGCAATGCCGTTGCTACGCATGCTGATATTTGGGCGTGACTTACAGCAAAGCAAGCTCGGCGCTCGAGTGCATCAGGTGAGTCGACAAAATGCCTCAGCGCCAGCGGCGACCCCGCCAAGCGCGGCCACGGTCAACACCATTTAGAAAAATATGCCATGATGCGCTGCGCTTGTACCAAAAGTCAACGCAATTGAACATTCATAAAACTTGAAAAATTCCGTAGTAGAGGGGTTCAACGCTCCAGCAAATTTGTTCTTGGCGAACATCGATGAATGCTTCACTTAAGCAGATTTCACAAGGTGATGATTTCTAAAATCTTATCACAAATATTTTAAAAACTTCTCTACCAGAGGCTTTAGTTAGCTTTAAGAATGCGAAGCGACAAGGTAAATTCACATCAGTAAAGGATCGCCTGGATTTCGTGTGTCCACGTCTTCGTGTGTCCACATCTTATATTAGACCTCGTGAATCATTTAAACCAATAGAAAACTGTAAAAGATTTGAACTGTTATAATCAACTGCTCAAGAACACCAGGGACGAGGTAGGAGCGTGAGACGGGCGCTGGCCAGCAGTAAATGAAATTATTTGTCAGGAACTCCTACATAGTGCGAACTTAGTTTTGTAATCACCTAGTGATTTGTTTCGTTCTTTTTCAACGTTGTAACTTTCTTCCTCACATGAATTTTACCTGCGCTATTTCAGGTGTTTGTTGTGCAGACTAAAGAAGGCGTGCTCAAGCCTCGTGGGTCCAACAAATCTGAGCACGACGGTGCCGGTGTCCCAAGTCCTCCGGTGCTCCGACTCAAAGGTCAGATGGTGTCGGTGGAAGAGACGAACAGCATCATGTTCTTGTGTTCGCCGCGCGTCAAAGACATCGACGACATGCAGCGAATAGGGCTGTTCTTCAGTGATCTTGCTATACACGACCCGGCCAGGGAGCTGTTCCTACGATCTCATCACCATCGTGGAGAGCGAGAACTCATCGAGAAGCTAGATGAGGCTACCAACAGACTTCGCATGCTGCAGTCCAAACTTGATGAGGACAAGAAACGAACCGAAGAGCTACTACATTCCATTCTGCCATCTAAGGTGAGCTGTTTTACCAGCGGATATGTTATATCAGACAGACAGACAGACAGACAGACAGACAGACAGACAGACAGACAGACAGACAGACAGACAGACAGACAGACACAGACAGACAGACAGACAGACAGACAGACAGACAGACAGACAGACAGACAGACAGGACAGACAGACAGACAGACAGACAGACAGAAGAAGATAGATAGATAGATAGATAGATAGATAGATAGATAGATAGATAGATAGATAGATAGATAGATAGATAGATAGATAGGATAGATAGATAGATAGATAGATAGATAGATAGATAGATAGATAGATAGATAGATAGATAGATAGATAGGACGCAGTCTTTCCGCTAATGTTTACGGTGATTCGGATTTAATGAAATATCAAACACAGAGACTAATATTGTCGATTCACCGGGTTACCGCTTATGCTGCCAACAACAAGCTCCAGGTATTGTATATTTCGATTTGTGGCCGAGCGTAATGTGTCTGCTGAACCGAGAGCACCCTCGCCTAGCGCTGACAGTATTTATTATTTATATGTGGGGTTTAACGTCCCAAAACCACCATTTGATTATGAGAGATGCCATAGTGGAGGGCTCCGGAAATTTCGACCACCTGGGGTTTTTTAACCTGCACCCAAATCTGAGCACACGGGCCTACAGCATTTTCGCCTCCATCAGAAATGCAGCCGCCGCAGCCGGGATTCGATCCCACCACCCGCGGGTCAGCAGCCGAGTACCTTAGCCCCTAGACCACCGTGGCGGGGGTAGCGTTGACGGTAATGGGCATCGCTATGGCAACAAAGTGCAGCTGGGTTGAAGGTGGGTGTACGACCGCCACAACCGAGGTGCGCCTTGCGATCGAACGCTCGCTCATTCTCGTCCCTCACTTCGCTGCACGCAACACGTGATTTTGATGGCAAGCCAAAGAACGATTGCTCACGGTCGGGGTGTGGGCTCTTCACACATCAAATGATCGTGACGTCACCGTTCGTATGAAGCCTGATGCTCTGCCTGCGTGCCGCGGACTCAAACTCGAAGTTACCGTAGGCTCAAAAATTAGGCACTATATAGGAGGCAGCTGCGGAAAGAGAGCCGCGTCTCCAAGCCACGTCGAAAAACAACTGCTGACGGAGAGCGAATCGAAAATGCTGTACTAATCGCGAAGCAAAACGAATTCAACGAGCCGAACATGAACCCGAATATCTGGGAAGACAACACTAGCGACAATAGACGCAAGATTGGCAGGAATTTAGTTACCTCTTACGTTATGTAGATGTATATATGGCATGACAATTGTAAAATGAACGTAGTAGCTCGATCCATCTTGTTGAATTTATCTTACAACTTGATACAGCGCAGCCTAGATAACCTGTGGCAAAACCTTAGCAAAACTATCGAAGAATATAAAATACAGCCCCACTGTGCCTGCAGTTTCACACCACAAACACCATGCAAATATAGTCGCGTTCTGTTTTCACAGTAATATCCATGTGTTTGTAATATCAATCAGCTAGCTCGCGAGGCCTGAATAAGGAGTGCCAGTTATGTTGTGAAATCAGCTTTTTGCTTCTATGCTCGTGTCGTAAAAAAGAAAAAAAATGTATTTGGCCATATCCACGTGTGAAGCGCATGTTACGGCATGTGGCCGTTGAATAAGCATGAATACTATTTTGGAGGGCAAAGTAAACTCAGACTGATTTAGAACCTGATTTTCGTTTTACTGTCATGAAGTGACTTTATTATATAGCAGCATCCTATCACTAACTTCCCTGGTTGCGTTGAAGCATTACTTCATCTTTCAAGCAGCAAAATAATCAAAAATATAACACAGTACGTCTCGTTCAATTATTTGAAAATTCAATCTCGGCATTTGCGGATTTTCATTACGTTCCCCGACGGCTCTCCGTAACACTCTCCAAGAAGTTGGCGAGCTAAGCCTCCTCGCTTTCCTGACGCACAAAACGTGAGCGAAAAATAACACGACTTTCACTAAACCAATTCAATACCTTAAATAAACAGAAAGGGATACTACTGGGCGAGGCTTCAATGTAACCCGATTTCCGAACGAGATACGCTCAATGATGCCTCACCCATCACTCCTGTTTCGGGGCAAGAAAACAGAAAGTTGCAAGCGTCCCACTGGAAGCGAACTCAGAATGCCTGCTCGCAAGACGGAGTCTTTTTAATACACTTCCTTTCTTGCTCGTTTTACTATTGCTTTCCTGCGCGATAGACCAAGAAGACGACGCGCCACGCCATGTAATATTATGCATAAATGAAGAGAGCGAGAGGGAACACCTTCTCAATTTTTAATGATGGCTGCAGATTGGGCACGAAATATCTTATGCGTTATAGGGGGTATGGGACCGGAGGCCTGCTTGAGGGTGGGCGACTTCGAATGTTCTTTTGGGCTAGGATCAGCGACTGAATTATGCGGAAAATGGCAGCTCCAGATTCTTGAACTCCTATCTCTGGCTGATGCCTCCGTTGAGCAGGCACCGTAGAATTTTCAGGCACTGCTCCGTCTAAAGTCATGAAAACCTATACACCTACACACTTCCGTTACAGATGACGCTTGCTCATGAGTATTTTCTGTTTACTTCGAATGACTTTAGGTGGGGTGACACTACTTACACCGTACTAGTGTTTCGATGGTCTCTATTACCTTTACCTTTTGTCTTTTTTCAGAAATTAAATATTTGTGACTAAGAAATTACGATGACTCAGTGGAAGTAGCACCTCATAAGTCAGAGCGGGTGGTCGGCATCACTTCTAAAAAAGTTTCATCCATTTGAGCTGGGCCATGAATCTTCTTAGTAATGAGTTCGTTTTAAGGGGTGCTGGAGAGAATGCCTATATTGCTACATTCAGACAATGTAATGTTCAAATCCTTGCGTGCACTGCTTACGAGAATATTAGTTTTATGGGAGTAATTTAAAAGCCACAAATTTCGTTTCTAAAGTAATTACTGAACCTCTGCCAAATAGGTGATAAAAAAAGACCATGAATCTAAGGAAGTGCAAATGATCATTATTTATAGGTTTTTTGCAGTGCAGAATATCGGATACAAATAGAAGGGAATAAAGCCAAATGACAAATCAACTTCGTTTTCTTGTCAGGACATAACCTACTACTTTCTGATAACGTCTTTAATGTTATACCAATCAAACTATTGTGTTAGTCGGTCTGCCCATCCACTTGATTGCGCAAATACTTTTTCGCACTCTAGAGAGTGTTACGCAGCGCCGGTCGCAGCAAGGACAGACAGTTGAAAACGTTTTTTTTTTTATTGCAGCTGGCATCATGTGCTACGTAACTTTATTATTAGCAGGCATCCGACTAACACTGTCCTCTGTACAATTAGTAGGTAATTTTTTTATTGAGTGAAAGGTTAGAAAATGACACCGAAGATAGGTACAAAATAATGTTGTACGAAAAGACAAAGATTGAACAGTTTCATATGACCAGCTGTTTACACAGAACGACATATTTTGTATAACCCTACAGCTTACAGTTGCATGACGATGTCAACAGCAACATGGGTGCTAAAAACATCAGTAGCGGTAAGTCGATATGTAGCGCTTGTGCTCACAAAGATGGTAGCCCTTTACAGTGCTACATAAGTCAAATGCAATGTAAGGCGCTTAACTAGAACTCACGTTATTCCGACGTGAAGACTGTAATACAGGATTACATATGTAATTTTGAGAAAACTATCTAGCTAGCACTGCAACTAGCACTAATTTTTCATGAAAATTAGGGTAGTTTTAAAAGGTAGTTCCGAGACGTGGCGTCGCTCTGTGCTTGAATACTTCATTGCAATGCCGAATATTTGGGTGCCATCTCTGCTTCGACCCTGATATTTATTTGCCTCCATCAGGTGAACGCTGCCGATGTGAGCTTTTTTTTTTCACACTATCGCGTCCAAATTACCAACGTCTGTTCTCGCCGTTCCTGTATAGATATGAACTGTCAATTACCTACATAACCACATACCGTGGTTGGTGGTTTACAAAATTTAGTTACGCGTGCCTCGTGAATAGACTTCGACGATATTCGTGACAGGATTGTCTCGTTATTAATGTGATGACCAGCGAGTAACATCTCATACTAATTTCGGCTTTCCCCAAGTTAAGGGGCTGATCGGCTGAGAGCACCGAAATATAGACGGCTTGCTAGTAAGATAGCTAGATAGATAGATAGAGATAGATAGATAATAGATAGATAGATAAATAGATAGATAGGATAATAGATAGAAGATAGATGATAGATAGATAGATAGATAGATAGATAGATAGATAGATAGATAGATAGATAGATAGATAGATAGATAGATAGATGATAGATAGATAGATAGATAGATAGAGATAGATAGATAGATAGATAGATAGATAGATAGATAGATAGATAGATAGATAGATAGATAGATAGATAGAAATACTCAAAATGCCTGAAGTTTGAAAAGCTATGCTTGCATTTAAAAATTCTTCCACTTATTGTCCTGAGTAGATGATATAGTAAGGACTGCACGATATGAACGACAGCGACGGGTGGCCGCATTTATGTGCTGACGTCTAATCCATGATTCATTTGCAAAAAGCAAGCAGCGATGTCATTCCACCATGCTCTCGAACGCCCGACGGTGATAAGCGACCGCGCAAGAAATACCGCATATGAAACGTTGACGTGTACCGTCCCTATACGGTGCCTAATTAGAAAAAGTTTCCTGAAGATGTCCGCACCACACTAAAATTATTCGCTGCCCGTTTGAATACCTCAGTGACGGCGTCAAGCGTTTCCTGGACGTATTAGAAGATTTAAAGGGCTCCTAGACACGTTTGCGTCGCTTCTTATAAGAACCTAGATTTTATCGCTGTGATACCTTCTGATGCTTTCAGGTGTCCTTTTGAGGCTTAGTTCTTTTGCTTTTTGATCGGCTGAAAGATTGCCTAGAAACGTGATGATATAATGGGAGAAGTTAGATTTTATTAGGTTTCTAATGAAATAAAAGAACAAAAAGAAGCAAAACTACAGAAGTAGTAAATCATGCTTTTGGGGTCCTTTTCTTTCAAAACTGTACTCTAATAACATAAATAATCTTTTGAATCTCTGGCGAAGCGAATGAGTGGTATTACTCGCTGCTTTAACCAAACAGAAGGTGCGTAAGACAAATCTCCGCTTAATTATTGATGGTTAGCAGGCGAAAGCGCCACTTCAAAATTTAGTTTTTTTTAGCGAGCATAATCATAAAATGTAAAGGCAAGTTCAGGCTGTATGTGTACTTTACTAGGAGAAAGACGTCTGTTAATTATCCTAAAGAAGTGATAAACAGCGCTCACTTGTGCGTGCTATCCCCGTCGCCCGTTATTGACGCTTATATACAATGCAGTGCGGCAGTGTTGAACCGCTCTACAGAACTGGGGGAGGGGGCACCAATCATGAAGCGCTTCAATCAAACGATTCATTAGAAAAAGCACTCAATGGGGGGAATGAGGGAACAGTAGAGATTGTTAGGATCAACCGCGAAACACAGGCAGACGGACAGATATATTTTTTTTTTTTTTTTGCGTTCTGAAGAGAGGGTTCCAAGGAAGGCCCCTAGGTCATCACCCACGATCAGATCGGGTCCCTTCACAGGCTTCCTGGTTCACGTAGAGTCGCTGTGCACGGCGTGGACTTGCGACGCACTTCAAGGAGTTCCCCTCGGTGTCGTAGTGCTTCGCTATTGAAACAAAGGAGTGGGGGCAGCCCCACATCAAATGGGGAAAGGTGGATAGTTGATCGTATGCCGAGCAGCTAGGGGAAATATTTGTATACAGGGCCATAACGCTCTCGACGGGAAGGATCTAGTCTGGAAGAGTAGGAAGGCTATCTCCTGCCTCGTAGTTAGCTCTCTGTGTGGTTGCCGAGAGGATTCATTGCCTACTGTGTACTGCCAAGTTATTTCGTGAAAGGCGGTCAACGGGTCCCTATCGGCTCCATTCCCATTCTCCTCCAACGCAGTGTTCAAGGGGCTCGTTTGACCGTGGCGCAGAATTGGTTCTCGCGCTTGAGCGTGAGCCAGTTCATTGGAATTGGCAATGCAGTCGTCGGAAGCACCAATGCCAAAAGAATATATATATATGTAATAAGTTAAATAAGTGAAGCTTCTCTTTACCAATTAGAGGCGAAAACATCGTAGTACCATGCTCCATCTCGCTTGTCTTCCGGCCGCTATATTGAATGTCCGTGAGCGCAATCGACGGAGAAATATACGCATGTACAAACTAGCGCGAAAAGCGTGCTGTGTGCTCTGTCCTATCACTTCAGTATTTTGGTAGATTTATACATATTTGAGCGCGTGTAAAAGCTTTCGCTAAGTGCCATCAATAACAAAACTGGAGAATGGGCAAGGGGCTACAGGCAGGACTGTAGCGAGAAATTTTTTTGCGAAGGAGGGGGGGGGGGGGGGCTTCTTCATTTTTTTTTTGAGAGGGCACCCCCTTAAAATGGTAATTTCCTGCTCTTCAAGCCATGGTGAAAGAAAAGTTGGGGGGGGGGGGGGGGCACGGACCCTGTGTGCCACCCCTTGGCTACAAGCCGTATATGTCCAGCAAAAATTGTGCATAGGTCTTAGTGCAGTGACTTTGCTGATTTTGAGCTCTACTGCCTCAGAGTATGGCTCATTAAAGTGTCTAATCGTTAGTGATTGCGTTCAGTATTGTTTGTTTTAATACACCCCGTTTCATTGTATGGTCCCATGGCTGTGAGGGCGAAGAAGACTCCAGCAGTACTGAAAAATACAGAACATTTTTTGGGGGTGAATTGTACATGGAACATTAAATGTAAAAGTAAAAAAAAGCATTTTCCGCTGCACACTGGTGGCGATGAGAACAGTCGGCTGACGCGGAGAAAAAAAACGTGATGTTTGGCGGAACGCGTATTCTTTTCCGCATGACTACTCGAGCCTTCGAGCTTTATTGCTAGTGCTTGCGTCAGCTTTAGAATAGACTTGAGTTCCCCCGTATTGCGCGTAATCTCACAGCAAAATGATCTCAAATAATCACGACAATTGTCAAACAATGACACGGGTTCTGCGCCGAGGGTTGATAACTGTTTTGTGGATGAAACCTGTATCCATCAAAATAAAGCAATAAACGGGTGTGGCAATGTGCCCTTCCACAAAGCATCTCCCCCATGATTGACACAAAGCATAGAAGAGGAAAAAAATGTTTGAAATATGGAATAACAATAATGTAGCGTGAAATACCTTGGGCTCTAACGCGCATAGAACCGTTAAAGCCCGCGACACGAACGTCCTAAGGGTGCGAGAAGCGCAGCTGAGAATCTTTAATGCCGTCTAGAACGACTTCGTAGTCAATTTGGCCGATATGTCCAAGTGGTATGTAAAGAACTGCAGCATCGGCGAAGTAAGTTCTTGCTCAATCCACGTTAGCGTTTTAGCGTCGAGACCCACACAATGTCAATGGGTTGGTGTTCCACGTGGCGTCGTTCAAGATTATGGTGACGACTAACGATGTTCTGCTGATTCTTGATACGCAGGCGGGCAAGCCGTCTTGATTCATCGATGGGTTAAAAATAAGCAGTGAAATTGATATTCACTTCGTCGGTGGCAGTTGGCTGCATTGAGTGAAGCATCACAGTCGGGTGGCTTCCATACGCCAGCTCAAAAAAGGCATCACGTGTTGTGTTTCTTGCAGCGCCGTGTCGTAAGCGAAGGTTACATGAAAAGCAGTGGCGTCCCAGGTCTTGTGTTCAACGTCTACGTACATTGCCAGCATGTGGGCGAAATTTTCATTCAGACGCTCGGTAAGTCCCTCCGTGAGCAAGCGGTAGCCCGTTGTATTTCCGCCTTCCTGTATTTTTAAACTGACTAGCCATAAGTCTCGCGTAAAAGCCGTTCCACTGTCGCCGATGAGCGGCCGGGACAGAACGTACATTTATGTATGTATGTATGTATGTATGTATGTATGTATGTATGTATGTATGTATGTATGTATGTATGTATGTATGTATGTATGTATGTATGTATGTATGTATGTATGTATGTATGTATGTATGTATGTATGTATGTATGTATGTATGTATGTATGTATGTATGTATGTATGTATGTATGTATGTATGTATGTATGTATGTATGTATGTATGTATGTATGTATGTATGTATGTATGTATGTATGTATGTATGTTCGTGTATTCACGTGTGTATGACAGAAACCGGAAGCACAAATATCTATCTGGCATCAGAAAACTTAAATAACAGTTTCCAGGTTCATTCTTCTAAGACTATGATTTTCTCCATCAGTCTATCTTACGCTCGAGCATGAAAAAAAAAAAACTTCAGTTGTGAGGGAACATCACTAGCTGCTTTCGATAACCTAGAGGCTACGCACGCATCTACGTCGAAAATAATGCCTGAAGATTAACGCAAATGCAAAGCAGAAAAGAAAGGAAAACACGTTTCTGAGTACTCATGCCGGGCGCCGTAGCTACATTGGTTTGTAAGCCCGTACAATGAACACAGTTCCGGGCACAAGAGCTCACCGATAGAATCCAACCTAAGTCTCGCGCGATGCAATGGTAATGTGACGCAATATCAAGCGCTGCGTGTGCAGAATGGATCTAAAAGACGGCGTGAGGAATACGGGGCTCTTGCATGTCTGTACTAATCTCCGCTTACAAGCCGAAGCACGCGCGTGTTTATTGTCGTTAAGGGTAGCGTTCTTATTGGCGGGGCTTTTCGTTCGGGTAATTTACCCAGCAGACGAAGATACTGAGATCCTATGAGTCTTGGACGTGCTTGCCCGAACACAGTGGCCCTCGGAGCTCCGGCTACAAACTGCGCTTTCCGAAGGAGCACTTCGACCCGCCTAGTGCGTATTTCGAATCTCGGGTAAATCAGATCTGGCATGGGGGCATGGTAAGAATACAAAAATATCTGAAAGCTTTTGCGGCAGTTCACCTTCGGGTCGTTCAGCGTACTGCACATGCTTATTTCAATCACCATACTCCACTAAGCCTGCTAAACTATAAATGTTTGTATTTCATGCGTGGTTCTGCACAAATATGACACTACCGATTTCTTTCATCTTTAGCCCAACTGCAATTTAAACAACACTTTATTAGCCTATCTTCTCGAACTCACCAGCCAGCACAAGTGAAACCTGAAGATAGCGCAACGCTGAACGACGGCTGCATTTGTCAACGGCTCTTCTTGTTGTTAGTGCTTGTTAATATTTATATTGTTAATATATTATTACTTAACTGAAGTAGGAAATCAACGAAGGAGTTGCCACTATTACTTCGCGATGGCTAGTCCTTTCCACTTTGTTGTTACAAATAAACTATTTGAAATAAACAAAATTTCATATACTTATACATATATACAGTCCAACAAGGTGAGCACAAAAGCTCTCACATGGGCAGAACAAACCCGTAGCCTTCACCATCACTTTTGATATGGTGCGCTCAGTGATGGCCAGAAATCTTTGTTTCTTCAAAAAAAAAACATTATCATTCTAGTAACAATGTTGGCCTCACTCACCAAGGACAGCTGCATACATAGGTTGCTTTTAAAGGTCTGGTTATGTAGTCTACAAGACACAGAAAAATTTTCTTTTGGCCTGCTCGTATTAAAATTAGGTACTTGATCTCATGTTTTTCGCATTTTAGCATTGCATATTCCCTGAAAAAGCGAGTGAATTTCACCGCGAGGGCGAAGCAATGAATGCGATAGCAAAACGTTCTAATTTTATCCGAAAAAAACACTGGCAGCGACCTTGTTTGGATAAGATCTCATGCGACTCTACAAAATGCTGTTGCTAGTGAATATGGCCACTCCAGGGGCACTCTTCACACGTTCTCTTTATGTTGAAAGCGCAGAACGTAGAAGAACATAGGAGCTGCCCGCTAACGGCTGATACGTAACGGATACGTAAGACGTCTAGGATTTCTTTTAACACGAGATATATTATGCTGGGGTCCACCGAGGCTACAGTAACGTATTTCTGTCACGAATATGACATCATAAATTAACTGTAACAAATGGGGAAGAAAAACCACAGCATATCTACGGAGGGAATATTAATAAGTGGGGCGAAGCGTCCATCTGTCCGTTCGTCAAATATACGGAAATCAGTAACACCATTATGGAGGCCGAAATGTTGTAGGCCCGTGTGCTCAGATTTGGGTGCACGTTAAAGAACCCCAGGTGGTCGAAATTTCCGGAGCCCTCCACTACGGCGTCTCTCATAATCATATGGTGGTTTTGGGACGTTAAACCCCACATATCAATCAGTAACACCATCTAGTGATATTATTTCCAAAGACATATACACACAACACTATCTATTGAGCGATTCATAAACTAGAGGGGCTACATGCTACTCTGCAGAGGAGGAAACGACCCGCACCCTAAAAAGCTTCACCCTCAAAACATTCAAGAAAGGGCTGCCCCACCGGGCGTCGAACCTTTAATTCCTTGCGAAACGATGAAAACCGCTCGATGCTCTACCGACTGAGCTTTTAAGAAAATTACTGAGGGGCCTCTACGAACGCGCCTTATATTTTCCACACATTCGCTTTTTCACTCCGTGTTCTTTGTTGGCGAAGCGCGGTAGTACCGCCATGAGGCCCCGCTCCGCACTCAGACGCCGCATCACGCAGTTAACACGGTCGTGACCCCGCCCATCCCCATCGATGGTAGATTGTTGATATTTACAACTTGAATGTTTGCCCCATTCCGAGCACTTGTGGACACCGTACGCTATGTAACATGTAAAAGAAGAAGTATGAATTTTGCTTTTGTGTTTCTCTTTTTCACCGAGTAGAGATTTCATACACCTTTTTATACACGCGGGTAAGCGTGCGAAGTTTCAATGATGGCGTGCATCTGGGCTGGAATCTCGTGCATCTGTGCTAAAACCTTGAATTGATGACACTAGCACACATTAGGGGGACAATATGGACCCTTCTGAATTCAGCACGGAGGACGAGAGTTCGTCCAACCACTCCGAAACATCGGCGGTCTTGCGCCGGTGAGTTTAGCTTTGTGCTCGGGCCACGTTATTGCCAGCGCGCGTTGGTGTAAGTTCATCCGATATGTGCTGAAGGTTAGGGCTCTTACCTGAAGGGTGTCCAAATCCTTCGGGTGGAACCACTGTCCGGCGGCAGAGCAGAGAGGTGCGGTTTTGTGCGTTGAAGCAGCCGGAAGTGAACCTTGGAACTGCGCTCCGTAGCTCCGCGCGGCGCTTCGCGAAACCTGCCGAACTTTTCTTTTTTGTTTATTAGTTTCCGAGCTCTTGGAGACAACGAAAACATTTTTTTTCTGTAAAAGATGCGCAGAAAACCTGCGTTTTACCACATGGTGAAACTGCTTTACACGGTGGCATGGTGACTACACGTAGTGTTATTCTATGTACACAAAAACGCTTGAATTTACATGCCTATATTTACGAGATATTTGTGTGTTCCTTGTGCCTAAAATGTGTATTTTTGTGTTTTATGCTTACCCTCTTCAGAGCAGTGTTGATAGTTTTATAAAATTTCTTTGTGCAAGTTACAATTTAAGTGTTTCATATTTTTTTCATGTTATTGGTAATGCATTTGTGGATTGAAAGTGACGTTGTTTGAAAAATAACTGCTTGATGTACAATTTTATACCATAAACATTAACATCAGAAACAGGGAGCGCCATAAAAACAACGTTTCTTGGACTACCCCTAAATGGTCCAATTTTACGTGGTCACGAAAGTCTTAAAGCATGGCATTCGAGATTGCGCACTGGTACGCAGTCTTGGAGGCCGAGATCAAAGCGTCTCTATAGCAATGAAATAAATTACGCAGAGATGGAGAGAGAGAGAGACAGGTTTATTTACAGATTTGTAGAGAGGTTGGCCTAAGTGATAGCCTGCTCTAGACTGCTACTCTACACTGGGGGAGGGGAGAGGGGAAGAGAAAGAGTAGTGGGTGACGATAGTGAGATATAGAGCTGAGTGTATCACTTTGAGACGCTATGTACACAATTGTGTACATCACTCGTTTTTGCTTTTTGGATCAAATTAAGGCTATGAGAAAGAAAGGTATATCATACCTTGGATTAATTGAGCCACCCTCATAACAAATTTGTCTTCATTACCTCATTTTTTAGTTTACTGGTACGTATAGTCACTTTTCTGAAGGCACTACCACGCTCGACGAGTTGTGCGATCGGCCGCTTCCTGAAAGCAATGTGAAACGATTAAATTTCTTTGCTCAACGTGGCCATCACCGAAAATAGATTTGCACCATGTTCCTTCCCTGACATTTTATTCTGTTGGTGCCCAAAAGTGAGCATATATGACTTCAGGGTAAAGAGATATTTAATTACAACCTAATTCGGATGATTTGAAATAACACTCGTAAATTTAAGAATTATCTCATTATTCTTGTTGCAATAGATTATTGAGTGCCTTGAAGTAACGTAGTACCGATTTGACACATTTACATACAGTTTTTCATATGTGGCGTCTGAAAGCGATATACAATTCTTTCCGGCTGAGAAAAATGCTATTCGGTCATTCCAGCGACGCAGGTGGCGCCATGTAGCCATGCTCCGAGGTAGCTTCAGCGAGGTAGTGGTGGGGCAGGAAGGGAACAAAGCAGCCAGCGTCACAGGTGCAAGTAGCCCCCAGGTGCAGAACGCTCCAGCGGAAAAGTCACAGCATGTGATAATCGCCGGGGACTCAAATTTAAATCGATGCACAGAAGCCATCAAAGAGAGGGTAAGAGGTGACAAGAGGGTTGCAGTAGGGGCGTTCCCAGGACGCAAGCTGGAAGCAGTCATGAAGCAAGCGAGCGCAAAGCTCGAAACGACAGCTGATAGACGCAACCTCGTGATAATTTCAGGCGGTTTAAACGATGTCCTAAATGAAGATGCAGCAGGACTAGCAGCCACACTGGCGAAAGGCGTCGATGACATGCGCGCCACTTCTCCTAAGGTGCAGGTAGTGATATGCACGATACCGGAGGTACCGGTGCGTGATAGCAACCTGCAAAGAGCGGTGGTCAACGCAAACCAAGAGATATGGCGGATGAGTCGAGAGAAAGGCTTTGAGGTGGTGGAAATAAACAGAGAGGTGCATAGGTGGGGGGGTTTTCAACGAGACAGAATTCACTTCGATGGGCGGCTAGGTCATGAGGTGGGTTGGCGACTTGCAGGACGCGCAGTAGCTTTTTTGGGGGGCAAGCGAGCCCTTCGGGGTGCAGGATAGCTAGTAACGAGGAAAACAACCAGGGAGACTCTTCGACAGGTGGTATGGACAGATACGATTCCAAAGTGGCACCAATATCTAAGATACGTAGAGTCCGGGGCATAAATAGACGTAGCCACGAGCGCCGAGCCAATTCAGACATAGGGTATATTAACATGCAGGGTGGTAGGAACAGGCTGAAGTGGGAAGAGATAGAAGAACAGCTAAGGGAAGAGAGGCCGATGGTATACGGTTTTGTAGAAACACATCTCAGGGACATGGAACAACCTCCGAACAATCCGGACTACGCGTGGGAGTATTGTAATAGAACAGAAGGCAGCAGAAAGGGGGGTGGTATTGGGGCATTCATTCATAAAAGTACAGACTGGCAAAGGGTCAAGCAGGAGTGCCAGGAACATTTATGGCTAAAAGGGAAAGTGGCAGGTCAAGTGACACTCCTTGGTTTCGTGTACTTGTGGACGGGAGCAAAGGCCAGAGAGGAAAACCAGGCAATGGTAGAGTGTATATCAAAGGACATTCAGGAGTTAGGAAGAGAGTGCGAGATAATTATACTAGGAGACATGAAAGCGCACATAGAAGATATAGATGGGTATACCGACCCGACAGGCAAAATGATAATGGATATGTGTGAAAGGCTTGATTTGATCATTTGCAACAGTACCGAGAAGTGTGAAGGGCAAATAACATGGGAGGTAGGAAGGCTTCAGTCGACGATAGATTATGCACTGATGTCACATAGGATGTATGATAAGCTCAGGGAAATGCACATAGATGAAGGTGGCTCCAGAAGTCTGGGTAGCGATCACAAACGTATCAAGCTAAGTTTTGGAAGAGCAGTGAAAGTGGGAAGGAGACAAGATGAGCAACTACAGGAAAATTTTTATCCAGAAAGGCAAATTGAAATAGCCACTAAACAAATTGAGAAAGTAATCACGGAGGATAATAAGACAGTATGGACATACACGAATCTAATTAGACTCTTTGAGATAGAGCTTGCTAAGACGCGTGACAAGTCACCCCGGAAAAGAAGACACAAACCCAAAAGTTGGTGGGATGAGGAAGTTAAGAGAGCCATAGCAAAACGCCAGGAAGCCTCTAGGGAACACAGACACACTAAGCAGCGGGGTGAACCGACAGATGATGTGGAAAGAAAATGGGCAACCTTTCTAAGCTGTAGAAGGGATGCATCCCTTTTGATCAATGAAAAGATTAGAAAGAAGGGAGCTCAGTGGCTGGCAGAAGTACATAAAAAGATAGAAAGGCAGCTGCGAAATTTTGGAACCATCTAAACTCTCTAAGAAATGAGACGAGCCTAGAGCAGAACTTTGTAACTACAGCCCAAGGTGCTAGGCTAGAAGGGGACGAAGCTATTGAATATATAAGAACAAGGGTGACAGAAAAATTTCAACAAGAAGTACTTTATGCACCACAATAGACAAAGACGAATCAAGTGGTGCAATGGCTCCATTTTCACAACAAGAGTGGGAAAGGGCTGAGAAAAGGGTTCCTAGTAGTACATCAACAGGCCCAGATGGCATTCCAATTAGGCTGGTAAAAACATTAGGTCCGAAGTCTAAGCAGGCTTTGAGAGAGGCAGTGAGTACAATAATAATCGATGGTGAAGTTCCCGATGGATGGAAACTTAGCAGGATGAGCATGATCTATAAAGGAAAGGGGGACAAAGCTGACATAAACAACTACCGTCCTATAACAGTGACATCAGTGGTCTACAGGCTGGCGATGCAGATTATAAAGGAAAGACTGCAGGCGTGGATAGAGGATGAGGGGGTGTTGGGGGAACTGCAGAATGGGTTTCGGAAACACAGGAGGTTGGAAGACAATCTGTTCTCACTGACGCAGTGCATCGAAATAGCAGAAAAAGAACACAGGCCCCTGTGGCTAGCATTTTTGGATATCAAGGGAGCGTACGATAGCGTGGTTCAGGAGGAATTGTGGGGAATACTGGACACACTAGGCGTGGAACATGTAGTCAGTAATCTTTTAAAGGGTGTCTATAAAGGTAACAAGGTAGTTATAAAGTGGGAAAAACAGGTATCCAAGCCTGCAGAGGTAAAACGGGGGGCTTAGGCAGGGGTGCCCCTGTCACCCTTATTATTCATGATGTACCTACAAGGATTAGAGGCAAAATTAGAGGGAAGTGGACTGGGCTTCAACCTCTCTTTAGTCAAACAAGGAAAACTTATTGATCAGGCACTACCAGCATTAATGTACGCAGATGATATAGTGCTAATGGCCAACAACAAGGAAGATTTGCAGAGATTGATGGACATCTGCGGTAATGAGGGAGATAGGTTAGATTTTAGATTCAGTAGGGAAAAATCAGCAGTCATGATTTTCAATGACAACGAAGGTAGTGAGCTTAGAATACAGGAGGTCACGCTAGAGATAACAGATAAATACAAATATCTGGGCGTATGGATAAGCAATGGGACCGAGTATCTGAGGGAACACGAAATATACGTGACGACTAAAGGTAACAGGAATGCAGCAGTCATGAAAAATAGGGCACTGTGGAATTACAATAGGTATGATGTTGTGAGAGGAATATGGAAAGGGGTCATGGTTCCTGGGCTGACGTTCAGCAATGCGGTCTTGTGCATGAGATCCGAAGTTCAAGCAAGATTAGAAATTAAGCAACGTGGAATAGGTAGGCTTGCTTTAGGAGCTCACGGAAATACACCAAATCAGGGAGTACAAGGTGATATGGGATGGACATCATTTGAAGGCAGGGAAGCTAGCAGCAAGATAAAATTTGAGAAGCGATTGAGAGAAATGGGGGAAAAGCGTTGGGCTAGGAAGGTTTTCAGCTACTTGTACATGAAGAATGTCGATACAAAATGGAGGAAGCGAACCAGGAAGTTGACTGGTAAATACTTAGAAAACAGCAGGTGGCCAAACCAAAAAGAACTATCGGTTAAGAAAAAGTGAAGGAAACGGAGACTGACATGTGGAGAATGGGCATGATTAAGAAGTCCGCACTAGAGATCTATCGAACTTTTAAGCAGGAAATTGCCAAGGAAAGGATCTATGATAATACTCGGGGTAGTTCTCTACTGTTTGAGGCCAGGACGGGAGTACTGCGAACCAAGACATATCGGGCCAAATACGAAGGGGTCGACACAGTATGCAGTGCGTGTGGAGAGGAAGAAGAAACTGCCGAACACTTGATAATGTTCTGTAAAGGGCTTCACCCTATAGTTCAGGATGATGGCGCAGAGTTTTTCAAAGCACTGGGATTTAGGGACAGCGAGGGCAAAATAGACTTTAAGCGGGTAGACTTAACTAGAAGAAGGTTATCTGATTGGTGGCTAAAGTCAAGGCACGAGTGAAAATTAAACCCTTCACTGCGAAGTACGAACCCTCAACTTCATTATTTAAAGGGAAAAAAAAGATAAATGTAATGGTTAGTTCACTAAGTATTACGGCTAGGTGGCGTTAGCCGCCGCCCGATCTAAAGGGTACAGCCACATCCATCCATCCATCCATCCATCCGAAGCTCTCACACGGTGATAAAACTGCGACGCAGTTCGGTCTCTCAGTAGTCATAAACCAATGAACGCGTCTTCACGCTTTTCGACGCTGACGTAAACACTCGCGGCATCACCGGCTGTGTTCCAATTCCTAGACAACACGTAAACAGTCTACGCAGACTGCTTAGAAGACAGCACCAAGCCCATCCTGTCCGAGAATTGGAACACTTCTGGACGGCTTTTACGCGACAATGCACCCCCTCGCGTCGAGAAGAAAAAGCTGAAATGAACAAACGTCACAGTTGTATTTTCTGGATTATTTCGTGTTGAAATCAAAACAAACAAACGTTATTCACATTGAGCTTCTCGAAAAGCGTCTGCTTGTGTGCGGACGACCATTCCGACGAGATTTTATCGATCCGAGTGATTCGCTGAGCCGCGATCTTGCTTGGACAGCAAAGTAGCCTGCATCGTATTTGTCTACGATGTGGTCTTCTCGGAGCTGTCTATTTTGCCGACCACGCGAGAATTGGAATGTCACTTAAGTTGGCCGCTGTCTATTTAGCTGCCTATTTAGGCGTTTACGGTGAGTACTGGAACACACCCACCGTCTCATCCGCCATTTCTACCTTCCACTGCGCCGCCTATAGTCGCTGGAATGATCTAATATAGGTGCATATACTCCAGTTGTTTTTAAAAAGGCTATAACTATTTTAATGACCCAAGTTACACTGTTGGTGAAAAAAGTTACAGCATATCAACGTTCACCAACGAACTTTCACCACTGACTACGTCTAGTGTGATAGCAGCAGCCTCATTAAAAAACGCCAGGCCTCAGCGTTTCAGGTAGCTGAAGTGCTGGAAGCTTGAGCGCTGGTGTGGGCTTCAGGAGCGCACACCATTCTGTTTATCTTGAAAAGTTGCATAAGATGCGCATTTTAGGAAGCACTATAGTGTGTGCTTCTTGATGTCATTTTTGTGCGTGATCAACAATACGCTGGTTTAGGTATATGTTAAAATGTTCACTTACCACAACGGTTAAATCATGATCATTGGTGGTAGTCGTCACCATGGAGACGTGCCACTAGGCATCAACGTGGCTATGTTCACGTCAACCGGTGCTCTAGCTGGGAAACGCCAACCAAATTGTACAAGCTTTCCTATATATCGCTACACAATAAGCACAATTCCTATGATGGCGCGTTTAACTTTCGCGTTAGACCAATTACAATGAAAAAGGGATTAGCCAAGTTTTTTTTATACAAACGTTTGGCTCATTACTGATGTTCACTGTCGTGTTCACTGCCATTCAGTGCTGTTCAGAGCGCAGTGTAGCACTTGTCAGTACCACAGTCATTAGGGTGAACAAAGGGAACGGTATAAATCTTCACTAAAAGGGATGACGTTCGCAATATTCAGTGAGCAGAAGTATTTATTTTATTAGGTTTGGAACCATCAGGTCCATAGCACCAATATTTATGGCTCAAGAACTCTGGCTACCCAGTAGCTCGACAAGCGACTGGGTATAGCTGATAAACCATCATGACATTTCGTCTACGTCGTCCACCGCATGTACAGCCGCGGCCACGTCTGTGTAGAGCACGCGTGCCGCCAGTTATTGCTCCGCGGCGCGAAACCTTGAGACAATTTCGGGCTCTAAAGTGGTATATCAGAAGCATTCGTGTCCTACTTGTGAGGCTGACCACATCAGAGCCCGATACTGCCTCAAGGTTTCGCCCCACAGAGCGATAACCGGCTGCTTGCGTGCTCTTCACAGACGTGGCCGCGGCTGTACGTTGACTTCTCGCTATCAAGCTTGAAGCCCAGTGTACACCATGGCTATATGTTACCACGCAATATGCCAGTGATATTGCCTTTTTTTAGGTAGCCAAGCTTCTCTGCCAGAACCTTCCCGTGGAAGCGGAGAAGTTCGAGACGGTCTCGTGCCTCTTCTCAGATATCGTGGGCTTCACGAACATGTGCGGTAGCTGCGCGCCCATGGACATCGTGCGGCTGCTCAACAAGTTGTACTTGCAGTTCGACAACCTCTCTAATGTGCACGGAGTCTACAAGGTGAGTATGACTGTCACTGAATAAGTGCAGAAAACTAAAATGATCGGCATTGATCTTACAAGCTCACTCAATTCTCCCGTACGTCATGCATAAAACCACCTTTTTGGCGCCACAATGCTCCCTAACCAATTTCCTCTCAAATTCTGCTCTTGTGCATACAGTTTACTAACGTGCAATTCATGTTCTTGGGTAACCATTCAAGTTCTTTGTACGTTCTAGAACGCACGGAAGTAAGTAGCTGCAGTCATACAAACTTTATTCTCTGCACCGCAAAACATGTTTCAGTACAACGAACTTTGAGGAATAATAAGATGTGCGAATTCTATTGCAGCCCACATTTCGCCACTAAGTTTGCTTGAGAAATAAAATATGCATTACTGAGGGAACCATTATACACCTACGGCTACACGTTTGCTCTGTTTCAATGGAACAATCGGTGTGACACTGTGGCGTCTCAGCTGAGGCTTTTTCTTCCAAACAAACTCATCACAGCAGCAAATTCCTATTATTATCTTAGAAGATATCTTTCAATATTACGACAATCATTACACAAGAACTCTGAATAGACTTGTCTTAGACTGCGGTTACTGTGTGCTTTCCACGTGCGTAGAATCATTAACTACGGAGATCTCTTGAGTGTGCCACTACGAAGGTGACGAAACCGTATAGTTCCGCTGCCAGATTTTTTTTCGGCTGTCTCTGCTGGAGAGAGACCAGCACTCTTGCTTTCATTGATGGGAGGATTATTCCTCAAATGCAGAATAACGTGCCGCCTAAGTAGCGTGTGCACCCTGGCTCACCAAGTTTTAAATTATTGCGCAGATAAAATCGAGGTCATCGGTTCGAACTTCACCGCTGTGGTCACATTTTCGCAGGGACGAAATGCGACTTTATCGAATCTGCTTAAATTTAGCGCTAGGTAAAGAACTTCAGGTGGTCGAAATTAAACTGCAGTTTTCGTTTATGGTGTGCCTTGTAAATGAGGGCTTTACTTTGTATAACACAGAGATCATGTTTTTAGTAAAGATCACACATTTTAATATACACTCTAACTTAAAGGGAAAGACCACAAGACGCTGGCAAAAGTGCAATGGGATTCCCCATGATAATTTATTACGGTCTAATACATTGTCTGAGTATGTTAGAAGAATCCATTAAAAATTATAACCACCCGCCAAGAGAAGGTCAGTGGGAAGTAGAACTGACTAATCCAGATCTTAAGGACTAGCTAAACAGTTAAAATAGTGCTAGGGTATAACACAAGATCACGTATATTTGGCCTGATGTAGCCGTGAACCACCCGGTGTGAACAGTTTTGTCGAAGACAAACTAAATTCCTTTGTGTCCCTGCCCAGCAGTGTATTACCTGGAAGTGCTCGACTGTCACTTCGAGGCTGAAACTTACTGTCATGGCGTGGAAAAAAAAGGCCGTTCATACGTTGGCATGTGTGCCTCATATCTGTCTATACTTCTGAAATTCGTACTTAATTTGAAATTGTCTTATCGTTATTTTGTTTGATGCAAGTGAATGTATTAAGCATATGTATTCAGACACCAGCGTAACCCTCATTATATCATCTCTTGAACTTCCTCCTTTTTACCAGAAATACGCAAAATCTTCACAGTGGCGCCGTTTCATAAATTATATCAGAACTTTTCCCGCCTGCAGAGTACAGTGCTATTTCCACTCACTCGAACTTGTCGCCACCTGTTCAATTCCAACCTCAATTAAGGCTTCACGGTTAGACCTTTGCCTTAAAAAAATCAATTCGTCCTGCAGCCATGAAGGACTAGAATTGCCTTCGTGAAGTTATAATATTAAACCTTCAAAAAAAATTCAGAAAATTTTAAGCAGTGTTTGTACATCTTTGTTATATACACGCATTTTGTCTGTTTTCTTTCTTCCATTTTTTTCAATACTTTGCCAATATATAGTAAAATGCGTTGTATTTATTATTTTTTGTGCACTATTATGAGTTTTACCTTCAAGTCTGGTTTATTTCAACCTTTATTCATCTGCAACTTTTTGTTATAATAAATTAGGCTCATTCTGACCACTGTGTTCTATGCTTCTGCTTCTCAGTGAGCACTGGTTGTGGAACATTGGTTTCTGTTGCGTGCACTGTCCATTCTGTCGGGATGTTAATTTCGCAATCATCATTTGTTGGAATATACGACATTTCAATTCTGTAAACTCCGCTATGTAATGTCCGGTTAAGGATCGTTTAGTGTTTATAAAGAATTATGATGATTAGTATTAGTTATGGCTCATGATTTCTCTTCTCTCTGAAGTCTGATGGGGCAATTTGGTGGTCAAAGGTTTTTGTTTTTTTCTTTCACGTAGGTGGAGACCATCGGGGACGCGTACGTGGTTGTGGCTGGCGTACCGGACTTCGTGGAGGACCACGCTGACCGGCTAGTCGCGATGGGGCTCGACATGATCACAGCCACCAAGAGCGTGCTCAACCCCGTCACGGGAGAGCCGATTCAAGTAGTCTATACCGCCATTAGATGCCTCTTGCAGTTCACATTGAAATACGTGCACCCGAGTTCTTTGCCTTACAACAGAGCCGAAGCATTGCATCTGGCTTTTACTGTGACTGTGCACTCAGGACGTCGTGTAGGACAGCGTGTGGACGTGGAAAAAGATTGTCAGTACAAATAGAAAGTGACGCGACTGCTGAGAAATAATTGCCTGCCACTGCACTGTCATGGCTTAAGCGTGATTACCGGGCAATGTTGTAGGGCAGTCATGGGTTCATGCAGAAAATTATATGTCAGGACGTTCTTCAATTTAGGGTCAGGGGCGTATAGACTGAATTCTTTCAGGGGGAGGGGGAGGAGGGGGCGAGTACTATCTTGCTTTCAGGGAGGGTGTGGGGCATGGCCCGGTGTGCCACGACCGGTAAACGCCACTTTTTTGGGGTTACCGTTTCCTGCGGTTAATTTACCGTTCTTCAAGACCTGCTGGAAGTGATTCCTCTTTTTCTACGCTGTATTTTGTTTTTTCAATGTACGTGCACTCGGCTATGCGCCGTCATGAACGGAAAACTGAAATATGTATGGTGATCATTCGTTCGCTAGAACTACAATCAATCGCATAACAAGAAAGTGCTGCCAAACGAGTATTTTTATTGTAAAACAGGAACATTAACTTATATTGAAAGTGAAAATGATAATGGAGCAGAGCTTAAAAAATAAAAACTTTAGTGCTTAAAATATCTGATATAAGACAGTTTCACCGAGTAGCCTGCTTAAAGCACACCGCGAAAAGATCGACACACAGAGCGAGCAAAAACACAAAACGAGCGTTTTCATTTAATTATGCAACCCTATCAGTTAGTCCAGTGTATACGTTCCCCCTAATTAGTGATTTCAATTGAACCTTGCACATTCGTAAAGAGCATAGTGTGGAATCATTGGCTACCACTAATTACGTATTCACAGCTATTTTGGCTTGTTGTTTTTTTCCTTATAGATGAGAATTGGTGTGCACACGGGTTACGCCACAGCGGGAGTGGTCGGCATGACGATGCCTCGCTACTGCCTGTTCGGCAACACCGTTACCCTGGCGAACAAGACCGAGAGCCTGTCCAAGCCCTCCAGGGTGAACGTCACACAGGTGGCACGGAGGTAAGAGAACGGGCACTACTACTGCCTCGTTTCAGGCAGCGCTTTGATTGCTTGAACACTGCGAAGTTAAGCCTATAGGTACCCATCGATTCATTTAACGGTCCACTAAACCACTCAGAAGTGAAAAAAGACGTTGGTTCCATTGTTGTCTTCATTACTCGTTTTAGTGAGAGCTACCTCTCACTTGTCTCTTATGTCTGTCTAAAACACGTTGACGAAGTCAACACGTGATGCAGAGCCTATAGGAATAATCTCACTTTTGGGCTACGCGCTGTTATCTACGCTTGTCAAGTCGAAAATGCACAAAACGAGACGAAATCACTTAATCACGCATGAAAGTCACGCAAAAAAAAAAAAAACGATCGGGCGCACGACTGCTTGGCAAAGCAGGGAAATTAGCAATCCACAACTGATATGCCACGCCTGTGGACCAATTCACAGCTGATTTGCACAAAACGACACCTGAATATATTCCTTGCGTCGGTAATTGTATATCTGAAATGCGGCGAAGACAAGCAAAAAATAAAGCGATTGTTCTTTGGCTTTTTATTCAGCAAACTAAAGCTTTATTCGTGCCAAGGGTTTGTACCGACATTGCCAATTGCGGGCCATACCCGCCCAGACCAAATTTACGCTCCTTCCTCCACCAGAGGTGCATTTTGGTTGTCAGTGTCTTTGCTTCCAATTTTCAACTAGATGATAATAGTGGTCAATGAAGACGGCATTCCATGCCGTTCACGTGCGTTTTATGTTTGGCAACAGTCAATTCACAATATCGTTTCGAAAGAAGGCTGGTGGCGGCGCTGATAAAAAAAAAGTTATAAGAGAAAAAAAGGTGCTTTTGGAGGAGTACAGAATCGTCGTTAGTGACGACATAAATTTCGTGTCTGAACCCGACTCGGATGTTGTCTTTGTCCCAGACAATGTTTGAGATGATGGCGATGTTTCAAAAGCGTGTTTCGAAATGTACATCACAAATCAAGACTATTACTTGTGAATACATTCGTTACGACGAACCAACGTTCGCGCAATCTTTAGTGTGTGAGCATGTACTGTATAAATAAATATATGTGTTTTCAGCACGTTCTGTTTCATTATCATTGTATGTATTGAGCTAGACCACCCTTAAAAGCAGTTTTCATATCTGTAAATTTGTAAACAGAAAACAACGACGTAATGTATCTTCATAATCAAAATCTATCAACAGAAGTATGACTGCTTTAAAACTTGGCCGTTAAGGGGCAAAGTTTTCAGATGGTGTTAAGAAGTCCTTAAGGTCTAACATCATCATTTACCGCAATGCTCGATATTGTAGTATAAAAAAACGCCGGTGCCCGGACAGTCATTAGAGTTCGCTATATGTCTCTTCAGCTGACACACCGTGGTCATCAATTAGTGAAATATTTGGATGAGAGAATATTGTTGCAAAGCAGTCATAATGACCGGAGCCTTGACGCTGTCAGATCGCCGAATGAAATGACCATAGACCTTCCGAAGGCATCCGGTGGCCCCCGCATTCGGAAGCGTCCGAGCGGTGGTGTCACCCAGCTCCAGCGATAGCGCCGAGTTGATTTACGAGTACGCCGAACATTCATCTTTTTTGTTTGTTCGTCTAGATTACGTGTCTAATGATTTCAAAGCAGAGATGGTGATTTACATGCACAAGATACTCATGCACTTGAAGGCAGAAAAAACAGAATTGAGGAACATATGAGCTGATGGAAGGCCGCTATGGTTAGGTGCATGTTTCTTGAAACGTACAACAAAAGTGAGTTAATAAACAGGCGCAGGCAGTCTGCGCCTGTATGTGCTCCCTTACTTGTCAAATTTTTTTTGCGCGAAATGTCATCCACTGAGCAGTACCAAGTCACCCAATGCTCGGTTCTTCTGCGCTAGCCATTTGGAACACATCCTGCTAAACATGTTGCATGTGCTTCGCATGACACCGATTCCCACTGGAGATGTGGTGAGAGATAGAAAAAAACATTTATTTTATAAAGATTTGTGAATGAAGGTGGGAGGGTCCCTTATTCCAAGAACGCTCTGGACTTCTGCGAATTTTTTCTTTCTTTTCCTGTACTGGTAGACTGAAAGAAACGTATGCTATCACAATGTGTTCACCGGGCTGATTTGACTGCTCTACTTTATGTAAGAAAACAGACTATAGCAAGGTCTGTCAAGCTTGGCATCTAGACAGACGGCTTTGAAAACGTTGCAGCTCCACTTTTACGAGACGGTGCCCGTGTAACGTGCTTTTGACATTCTTAAAGCACCCAGGAGGTGGTATGTTTTTTTTATTATTACTCCCTCACTGCCCTGTCTTGTTAGTTTCATTCTGAATGTACACCAGTGAAGCGTGATGTGCCTGGCCAGTGCACGCCCTTTCTTTTATGTTTGGAGCGAACATTTGTTTCTAGTATTTCCACCTTTTCACTCTACTTTATTTGTACTACAGCCATGTTCTGTTAAAACGTAAAAGAGATTATAGCTAGGGCTGACCATGCAAGTGTATAAAGAACTTTCAAAATGTGATGGCCATTGTGAAAACCTGCCATTTTAAATTCTGACTAGAAGTCGTATTCTTAATGGTAAGGTTTTTTCCCGAGGTTTTTCCGTCACTTTGACGACTAAAAGTTCTTCGATGCACTGCAAACAATATTGCCAGCCACTGAGCGCACGTATAAAACTGCAAGTTTATAGCATTGAAGTTGTTGTTAAAATGATGAAACGCCCATTTAAAAGTTTTCAAAGCTTACCCGTGGCGTGCAAATGCTCTCCTTTTTCTCCGGTAAACGTACAGGGGGGGGGGGGGGGCAAAAGTTTCCAGGCCACAATTCTACATATTTCTGTGGAAGAGTAGCCTGGAAACTTTCGACCAGGATTGTACATTCACTTAAAGGGACCTTCAAAAACTGTTAGAAGTAATCGGAGATCGGGCTCGTTGAAAGAGTGCACTGTCTCTCGATTTGACAGCAGCAAAAAATTTTAAAGCCCGTGAATTCAAGTGAACTTACATGAATTTATCGCAAGCGTTAGGTGATTGCTCTTTCCTTGCGCACTAGCGAGTTCTATGAAAGCTACTAGGAGAAGGAGATGTCGAGGGGAGAAGAACATACGTCGTTTAATCAGCGCACCATTTCCCTTCAGTGTGATGGCGAGTGTGCGGGGACAGGTGGTGGCATCATGCGGCGTCTACGGTAACTATGCAGTTCACGAATAAAGATGAACTGTAAATTTTTGTTAGCGTCCTACAGTATAATGTTTAGTCCGAGTGTTATCAAGAGCCTCGGCTAACAATCAGCAGTGTTTATCGATGATGTTCGGTTCATGTTCTCTCTTTCTGGAAAGCTTGCCTCAATGGATCAGTGGCTAGGGTACTCGGCTTATGACCCGAAGGTAAAGGTTTCAAGCCCGACCATTGTAGTGGCATTTTGATTGAGACGAAATCGTAGAAGCCCATGTACTGTGCAATCTAAGCGCTTGTTAACGAACACCAGATAGTGTAAATTTCTGGAGCCCTCCACAACAACGTCTCTCATAATCATGTGGGTGTTTCAGCACGTAAAACCCCACATATTATAATCACTTCTGAAAGGTTGAGGTCATTCGCTCTTCAAATTAAAACATCAAGGGAATATTTTCTTTGCGACATCATTTTCCACTCCAGTAAAAAAAATAAAACACTGACAACACTTTTGATGATTCTCGACTTGCCATATGTCTCTACTTAGGAACTAACTTTTACTCTAACTAAACGTACAAGTCAATGTGTACAAAGAATATTGCCAGGTACTTCAAGTGGATCTAGCTGTAACAAGTTTTGCTGGTTCTAACAGCGTAGCGATTGAAAAAGCCGGCAGACTTCAGAAAGGTGGGCCTTGATGTCGCTTCTTTTTTATACATATTTGTATGCGCCGTTTTTCATTAGCAATGGTTGGCCTATTATAGGCTTGTCATCAATAGCCGTTTTTGATATGGCGATCTGATGGTACGTCGACCTGGCTTCTTATTTCGCATTAGAAATTCATTGTTCCCAGGATATGAACGCATGAACGTCATGTTTGCTTGTAGCAATTCAAGTGTTGCGCTGCTATAGTCCGCAGATAAAGGCAATTCTTGGCTTGAAGGAAGCAACTGGTAAGCTGCAGCATTGAGCAGTGGCATGAAAAGAAAAAAAAAGAAAGAAGGAAAGAAAAGGAGTAATAGAAAGGAAGAGAAAAGAAAGGAAGAATAAAAGAAAAAGATAGTGCTTCAGAGACGCACAAGCCCAGCATTGTTAGCCCCGTTTCTTCAAAAGTGCAATACTCCCCAACTATTTATTTGGAGAGACAGCACCCGAATGCTTCAATGTAAACAATCGTTGAACCATGCTTACTTTGCCGTATTCGCTTCACGTTTATTACAAAACTTACCCCTCAGGTCATGATTTCCTGAAAGAGCTACTCAAGTGGCACAGCAGCTTCACGGTGATTCAAGATTTGTATTGGCTTTGACGAAAAGTGCGCAATGTTGACGGAGTTCTGCGCCGGTGAGGTGACCAGCTGCTGGCAAGCTTTTATTTTGTTTGTTTTATTTTTTATTTTGTTTTTGCTTAGACAAAATTGTTGTTTTGTGCCGTCATTTTCTTTGATTGTGCACGCCCACATACTTGATGCTTCGACAGCACTTCAGGATGTATTGGCACACGAATCAATATCCTTAGCCCGTTTGCCGTCTTTGAAAAAGCACACACTTCAAAGTGCTTTATGTGCTTCGCAAGGGTATCTTCGGTAGAGAATACGAGGCAGAGTGGCTGGAAAAGGAACAGAAACGGTTTGATAGCAACGCAAACATTAGGTTTATTATATGGTTTGCCCCCACTGCTGAGAATCGGCATATTAAAAAGCTGCTGGATCTTTCGTTCAATACAATAAATTTGCAACGATGAAGCAAGTGCAGTTGTTCTGCACAAATCTGAATTCATGTTTGTGCAACTTTTCTGCTTTTCTTTTGCTTTCTTTTCACATCCAAATTCTTGGCTAACTGCGCTTATTGATCTCAAGATTGGACGCTTTTTTTGGCATGCTTAGTATGAAGCACAGGGTGTGCTTGCATACGTTTGTTTTGATGTGACACTGAGGGATGTTGAAGCGAAGTCGGTGTTCTTTAGAATGGAACAGAGCCCCAAGGTCCTCCCTTTTGCAGTTGTGAAGCGGTAGCTTTCGTTGTTTCGAGTGCAACTAGATCTTCTGATATCGCCGACTCTTCATGTCACGCTATTTCAGAAGTAAAAAAAGTCGTGTTACATGAAAAAAACAACATCACAGGAACGAGCTACCATCATGGCGATGGCTATGACTTCATTTCTGTAATGGGGAAGGTCAGCTTGGCACAATCACGTATGCTGCCTAAAGATGGTGCGTAGAAGAAAACAATCGCGCAAATTCTGCTAGCATTCGCAAAATTGTTGGGTGACATATATAATTCAGGGTAGATGAGGACACAACGTCTCGAATCAACGAAAAATATTAGAATACCCCTACAAAACCCACTTTCATGGCAATTCCTTTTCCTATAAATAATACACACATGAAACCGTTTACCGGATGATGTCGTTAAAAAACTGATAATGAATTTTTTTATTTTGCTTCCCTGTAACAACGCCAACAACATCATTGCCAGTAAGAATGATTTGTTGCCTTGAAGCGTTTGGATGTTTAAAAACGTATGACCGCGACGTCGTTTGTAATTTGTGTAGCTCACTATTATTCGAATGTTCTTCTCATAAAATATCTTGAGTATTGTATTTATTTCATCGATTGTGTTGACTACAAACTGTGTTGTGAAATTACTCATATGCACCTCCCCTACGTAATGTTTTACGGCAATGCAGGTGAAGTGTAAATAAATAAATAAAATAAAAACTTTACGGACACTAAGAATGCGAAAGGTGAGGGGAAGACGGGTAAGAAAAGATGAAGACGATGGGCTCTGAGGCTGCTCTAGGCGGCCGAAAGTCCTTGCGCTTCGGCGTCCTCCAAGGCCAAGCATACGATCTGGAGTCGGCAATCAGCTTACTCCCATCGCTCTCGGCACTCAGCCCCTGCTGAGAGGGATTCGTCTTGCTGGGCATTTTCGAAATATATAATTAAAATTAGCTCAAGCACTATGGAATAGACGACAATGTAGTAAGTCGTCACCCAGGTTAATCTGGAAATTGATGAAGTGTGAAATCAATGTATTCATTTAAAGTCGGCGTCAAACGATTTGCTCAGCCTTGGATAGTGCTTTAAAGGCTGGTGGTTGCATGGGGGGGGGGGGGGAATTGCAGTAAAGTATTTGCACGGCAGGTGAGTAGGCATTCTCGCGTGTTGTGAAAGGAGGTTAGGTGGACCATTCACTGTCTGGTTAACAAGGGATCGCAATTGTTCATGGACGGCTCTATTCGCGTGGTGTTCACAATGAACTGGAACTATAGCAAACTGGAAGAAGTGGAAGCGTCAGGCTAGCTGATGTCTTAGCATGCTAATCCAGATTCTAACCGGAAAATTTATTCAATACCCGGCGTACAAATATCGTAAGCAACGTTTTCTGCATTATTACCCTGTTATTACACTGAAATCTTACTGCACACTTCACACGCAGCCACTTGACGAAAAAGGACTACGTGTTCGAAGACAACCTCGATGTGGGCGACTTTCCTCTTCGCTGCTACCTGGTTGATATAGCGTCACGACAGAATGCAGAAGCCCAACCGACCACTGCTGGAGAGCAGCCCGCTGATGACAGCATGCTCCTGTCTCCATCCTCATCACCCGTTCGCCGTTCATCCGCCATCACATCGCCATCCCTTGATGTTGATGAGGTGAGAGAGTAGCATACACGAAGTGCCACGTCACGTGGCGTTAGAGACCTTGCTTTCGCTCGTCTCTGTGTTATAGCTGCTCCCTTCACTTGTATACGTTCCAGGAAGCACACTACAACAATTAAACAATAGAAGAATCAGGCCCTCACTGCTTGCCCGATGCTGTAAGAAAGGGCCCATGACAATAATAAAAAGTCTCTATATATAGAGAGAGATGAAATGTGCTTCATCTACGGTAATATAGGAGTGATCATTTGCATAAGGTAAGCGTTGTCGGTGGTTAAATCAGTCATAACAGCAATGCATATGCTAGAATGACAAGCAGACGTACTCACGTAGGAATTATAGCCGGGGAACATTAGTTTAATGTGCCCTTTAAATATTGTAAACAACAATACACGATTCATCCTTCGTCATTTAGTACATAAGAATTACTTGCATGAATAATGTTTGTGGCTCAATGTAGTTGAGGATATCATGACAAACTTGTTTTAGATTTCAAAGCCCGTGAGCATCACAAAAAACAACACAATTTTTTAGAATGCTGTTAGTTGTTTGCATGTTGCTTCTCCCTAAGTATATCAAATAAAAATTTCAGAACTAAGCTAACCAAATCTAGAAGATATTGGTGCGTGCTTTGCAGTTTTCTTGTAAAGAAACTGGCAGAATTTCTTCTCCTTTATCAAACCACCTGTAAGACAAAATGACCGTCGTCATCACAGAGCACACGTCTTTCATTTTAGCATTTTACTCAACCACGTTGGCGGTGTTCCAAAGTAGAGATAAGGGAAAGATTAAAAATAGTTCTTACGAGGTAAATAAAATATGCATACTGTTTAACATTTTTTGAACATCGGTGAAAACTCTAATTGTTCTTTTCTTATTCATCTTATTCCTGCAGATTGGTCTATTCATTAAAAGCCGGCTCAATTGTACCAACGTAGACGTCGACGACATCGGTACTCCGCAGCGGAATAAAAATGAAGATTCTTCGCCACCGATAGAGCATATATTCTCTCCAAGTAGAGGCCGCCTTAACGGGCGAGACCGTGGCGAACTCACTCCCACAAAGACCATACCAATTGCGGTGGTGCCATCGGTCGCGCCGACACCGAAACACACCGACGGCTCTACGCCACGTGACAGTGCGGTCAGCAGCACGGAGCGCAGGGGTTCGTCTTCACACGAAGTCAAAACGGAGGCGAGCAAGCCGATGTTCGGCAACAGGACTTCGTTTTTCGGTGGTTTCACGTGGAGCCTATCGCAGGCAAACAGACAGAAAAAGGCCGACAGCTACTCCCCGCGGTCGGCGTCACCACAGGCGAATAGAGAGAGCCGCCTGGATGGCGCTGGCAAAGCGGATGCCGTGGAAAACGTCGCTTCCGACGCTGCGCGAACGCACTGCCCTTTTTTTCGATTCCGGTCAAAGAGTACAGGACGCCAAGAGGAAGCGACAGACAGTGGCAGGTGTTCTCAGTCGGGTGACGCCACACTCGCTCCGACAGCTGATACGGAGAGAAGGCCTAGCGGAGGACAGCAAGACAGGCCACCTAGTAGCCCGTCGACATCACACCGGGGAAGTACCGATGTCCGCAGGAAAGAGAAGTTCTGGTCACGGGTCATCTTTCCTTCCTGAGGACGAAAGCCGACCGGTAGCCGTATAGTGTTCTTGGTCTTCCCTCAATTAAAAAGAAATTCACAATGCGGGAACTGTGTAGACGCAAAAGAAACTGATTCCGGTGCCCGTACACGATGTGTCCAGGAGTGTGGTGACCATCCGTGTTCCCCCAGCCTCAAAGCCTTGTTGACATTCGTTCTGAGGTACCACGATGCATTGTGACCGGGTGCTTCCCGGAGGGCGTTGACAGTTTTCCCTTGTTGGCCACCACGAACAGTGAGAGCTCGCAGTGGAAGTGCTGGACGCCTCCTTCAACCATACGCAGGTGACGGTTCGTTCGCTAATATAAACCCGATAATAACGACGCGTTCGATCTGGCAGATTGCGCATATAACAACATCGTAGAATGAATATATTGTAACACCTGTTTAGCGATTATATCCGAATTACTTGTAGTCCATTGAAGGACAGAAATTGTTGAAAGAATTTCTGCTACACAAGGAGAGATAGAGAGAAAAAACGTTTTGTATGTAGGTCTAGTTGGGTAGATCGTCCTCGTTGTGTGGAGCCCTTAGTTTTGAGCCCCAATGGCTCGTGCCACACCAAGTGCCTGCTGGATCAGCCGACGCTGCTACCGCGGCTCTGAGCTAGACAGTGCAGTCTCCAGAGAAGAATGTAAGGATAAAATTGTAGTGTGGTAGCCTAGTGTTTGTGGACATTCCCAGGTGTAGTAATACACCGTGGGCACAATAGGAACATTATGAGGGATATTGTGCAGGGTGAAAAACCATAAGGATACTGAATTGGTCGGAGGATGCCGCGAGGCAGCAGCGTACTCACGGTTGTGTGATTTCTGTCGCGGATAGAAGTACATACGGCATTTTTAAACATGTAGTAGCGTGGCAGAGTAGTTTAGTAGCTCTGGTTGTGCATCGTTTGGGTTGGACAGCTCTGCATAAAAAACACGGTAAGCATTGGGATAGATGAGCAGAGAATTTGGGCAGTATACAAAATCACGCCCTCAACACAATAATTTTTATCGGAAGGTGTGGAGTTTTCGTATTTATTTAAAAACATAAACCACTAGTACACAGAACCCCAGAGCTCTGCACACACCACCTCACACATAAGAAAAATATTGCCGGAAGCTTATAAATGGGGAATACACTGCAAAGGAGACAGCCGGTCATGTGATTATGGAAAATTTAAAATATGACTAATCATTTTGCATTGGTTATGTTAAGCGCACTCAAACTTGGACGAGAAGAAGTAGACAGGACAGCGCTTACTTCTCACAACTTCTCATTTAGTTTAAAAAAGGTATATAAATACAGACAGAAGATTCCTCGCTCTTGCGTAACATAGCAGGACACAGCAAAACGACCATTTGTATTGGGACAATCACAACGTGCGAGCACAACGTGTCTAGATAAGCGTACTCCTCGATGTGCAGCAAGCACAATTGTGGCTCGACTAACACAGTCAAGTCTCCTCTTCCTGATGAAGTAAGATTGAACTGTATCGCCAGTCAGCTGATTGTCATGGCGAAAAATGATTTCAGTTTCATTTATCATGGGCCATTAGAATCTACTTACTCGCGAGATAGTCACTTTACCACATCAGGAAGAGGGGACATGTTTAGTGAAGCCGAAATCGTGCTGCACGATAAGGAGTACGCGTATGTATTCTAGACACGTCGTAGAGCTTGTGATATTTTTACACGTTCCCAATACAAGTGCTTTTTTGCACCCTGCTCTTTTACGCATGTGTGAGTAAAATTTTCAGTTGTGAGAAGTCAGCACTGTTTTGTATTCTTCATCAAATTGGGTGTGCTTAACAACAACAACAAAAAAAAAACAATTCATTGTGAACGCCAACAAACTGGCCCAACTCACCATCTTGCTGGGATGACTTATTTTCAGCACATGGAATCGCTGGAGTCAATGTTACGAGTAGTAAAATTGTCGTCGTGAAGTAGCAGGTTCGTGTTCGTCATAACGCTCAATTTTTTTGTATCTGCATTTTGTTCTTTTGGAAGTGTCGTTCCGCCAAACTGGCGACGTGTGCCTTGATGGTCGGTATGTAGAGATGATGTTACTGCGACTGAAATTAGCTTGTCATGCGAACAATAGAGTAAACATAGATCAATTTTAAACAGGTATCACGCTAAGCTATCTTGCTGATTTACAATAGCAGAAGACGAGTTTTGAACGACTAGAAAGAGAGAGGCAAAAAAGGCAGGGAAGTTCACCAAGTAAGAGTTCTCGCTTTTCTAGCCTTCCAGAAAAATTGATTGGACTACCACTATATAGCTAATTAGGCCTTCACGTCATTAGGTATGACTGCCTAGGGGGTGTCAATAATATTTATCAACATTAAGTGATCACGTATGCAAGATATAAAAGCATGTCAGCTGTGAGAAAAACATTCATATTGGACGATTCAGTTCTTCTTGTACCCCACCGCGTTGGTCTAGTGGCTAAGGTACTCGTCTGCTGACCTGCACATTGCAAGATCGAATCCCGGCTTATGGTGGCTGCATTTTCGATGGAGGTGAAAATTCTGTAGACTGATGTGCTCAGATTTGGCTGCACGTTAAAGAACCCCAGGTGGTCGCCATTTCCGAAGTCTTCTACTAGGGCATTTATCATAATCACATGGTGGTGCTGGGACGTTAAACCCCACATATCAATCAATCAATTTCTTCTTGTCGATGCTGGTTTAAACTGAATTATAAGAACTGACTTTCATTGCATTTCATCCGCAGATCCCAGCCCACCAACTTGTGTGATGGACAGAAAAACTCACGGTGCTTCACAATGCCAGCGATTGCTACATTCGGCTTTCAGCAAAAGCCCCCGTTTACCTGTGAAGTTCCGGCTGGTGTTGTGCTTCTCCCTGTTGCCACGGACCATTTAAAGGTTTTTACGAATAAACAATTATAACAATCGTCTGGCCATCAGTTCCCTGGCCACGTAGCAGCGCCAAAAAAGAATACTAAAGCATTGCGTCTCACTACCAAATTTTCATCAGGTAGACAATTCAGGAAAGTTACGCTAAAATTATTACTCATAATTTGAGTACCGGTGGCCTTAAAGATGTGTTCGGATTGTCGTCCTGTTCTTCGTGTACACCAAGAAATATTTTGTCTATATAGCCATGTACAGTTGTAGGTGGTAGTGCCATTCCAACTACAATAAGTGCTTGCTGAAGGCCATACCTGGCGCCCATGAATTGATGGATTTACAACGGTGCCACAAAACAGACGAACGGCCTATAAACACACGAACACGGCGCTTTTGTTGGTGTGAATATTGGTCTTTTCGTCTGCTTCGTCACGTCGTTCTAAATTCATGCATCCGTGTCCTTCACACCAAAACAGAACTACCTGCGTAGTTTTCAATCTACAACGGGTAGTCATTGCACTAATGTATGCCCACCTTCAATGGCTGCTTCAAGGTAATGCGCTGTTTGTATGTATGTATGTATGTATGTATGTGTGTATGTATGTATGTATGTATGTATGTATGTATGTATGTATGTATGTATGTATGTATGTATGTATGTATGTATGTATGTATGTATGTATGTATGTATGTATGTATGTATGTATGTATGTATGTATGTATGTATGTATGTAGTTTAATGGACTACGTTTGGCGCATATGTGAAGCATCCCACGAATCAATACATAGCGCACTAAACACAAATAAACAAGACAGAACTTGCGGCATTCTCAACTCCTATATTTCTAACGATTCATACTTACATGTCTGCACACCTTCATATTTTACGCGAGGTCTACCTGGTTAAGCACCTTTCGGCTGTCCTTGAAGTCATGTCATATTCCCTATTGTTATAATCATAGCCAGCCTCACTGAATGTGCGGAAACGACATGTAGCTTCTAAATTGTTCTGTTTATGTACAAAAGTCTGAAGTAATGTGCACTGGTTTGCTTAATATGTCGCTGTTTACGACGAAACGAAAATCAAAACTCATTTGCTACGACGTAATGGAGTCGCGCTTTATGCGAATGCAACAGAACACGAGGAAATTGGTGTATTTAATGTGACAACCTTTCCTTTACCGCAATGTAGACCCATCTGAGCTCGATCGAATAGACCATTCCGAGGTGACAGACAAAACTGCAGAGATGCGGAGGCATGCAGCACTTCTGAAGCAGCACTATACTTCTTCAAATCAAGGCCTCCTTTCCTCAAAAACACTTACATCATAAGTTCTTGACTACCTTTTCCTTTTAATGCCCTGATGCGAAAAGTCAAGTGCGATGGGTAAGTACTTTCTTTCATAATAACGCCATCCCTCTCTTAATAATAACAAAAACGCCGGCAATTCGGCCGTGCGTTAGACGATGCCCGTCGCTTGATCCAGCAAAGCAATGCAGCTATTAATGTGCAGACATGACGGGAAAGAGGGTGCTGCCGGAATAATGCCAACCGTTATTTTATGGGTTCGGTTTTGGAAACGCCAAAGTACCTTATAGCGTAATTTTAGGTGCCATTTAAAATTGGGATTTTTTCTTAACGAGCGTAACTCGTCGGTCATAGGCTTTACCTCACTGTGGATAATAGTTTTTACTGTCTGCACTGTTTGAAGTATATGAACGTTGGGCAGCTTACGCTGCTATACGTATTTTTATCGCTCCAGGCAACCATAAAAAGAAATTGGTCAACAAGAAACATGTGAAGACACTGGGATGTATATGATAAACAAATAACATAATTTACAAGTAAGAAAGCAGGACAGTTTAAGAATGAAAGATTAACTGAATTGATGACAAACCAACAAACAAAGATTGTAGAAAAAGTTTGTATTTCGGCAAAGGCACCTGAATATGCATCCTCGCAGCAAATTTCCTTTGACGAAACGTTTGCTGAAGCTATGTCCCCTGCTCAAATTTTTTCCGTGAAGATATTTTTCCATCACGGAAGCTGCGTTGAGCGTTAATCGTACCTGCTGGAGCTGGTGTACACGTCCGCCAGTTATAAGCGCCACGTTGGTCGGTGAGACTACTATGGAATAAATATAACTCTAAGTTGGGTATAAGCTAGTACTTCACTTCGTACGCTCTCAACAGGGTCCCGCCGCACACACACAAAAAAATGTCGTGCGCACGTTGTTTTTTCTTCTTTCCACATGCATAAGCTAGGGCCATAGCGAGGAATTCGGGGAAAGAGGGGGTTCAACCACACCTGATATATGTTCGGGCGTACCTTTGTATGAATGCGTGTATATACACGCAAGCGAAATTGGAAATAATTAGGGAGGAGGGGGAGGAAAATGAGTCCCCCTCCCTCTTCTGGAGGCGTCACTGGTATGAGTTGACTACTGCTGAAAATTGCGTGAAGCGAATTAGAAGAAGCTTGAAAAGTGCGAGAATAGAAACACACTCGTTTTTGATAAAAAATCACAGGTGCCTTCGCAACAGTGTCTGAATTCGTGTGTTCCGATCCCTCTGCAAAGCAGAACAGCACTCCATCGAACACTATTAAAAGGATCGAAACAAAAAAACATTATGCAAACATACAGAATATATATATTAAGTAAACAATATTTCCAATCGACGAGTGCAGCTGTCTGATTTTTTTCGTCTCGGAAAAGTATCCAAATATAATTCTGGTCAACTACCCCGTACCTCAGACGTGCAAAGACGGGTGGATGTGCAGGGCAAGCAGAAGCCGACGAAATTATTTTGTGGTAGGATAACTGACGACGATGGTAACTGAATGTGTGTGCTGTGAAAAGAAGCTACAGCAGTGAAATAAGCCGTATACGCTTTAGTAGAAACGAACTCCAATAAAAACGTCTTCAAGGCTATTATCAAGATAAATGGCGATGCCACTGCTAAATATTACTTTTGAAAAGTCACTTTGTATAGGGTATTTGGGTATTTTTGCTCCCTGGTGATGTAACAGGAAAATTAAAAGAGAAACACGCCAACTTCGTCACATATGTGATTGTTCGAACGTCATGTCTCACAATCTGTATATATATATACATATTGTTACACAAGGTAAGGTAACTTAATGGGGGGGGGGGTTTAATGGGCCCTGAGTCCGCGATCACAGTACAATGATGATGATCTCCACCGCCATGGCTCGTACCCACTCAGGGGAATCGCAATAGAGGCAACTTCGTCTTCCTTCTGGATCCGCGCTTCCCTTCTTTTTCCTGGTAGTGATACCCCGTATCATTCTTCCCGTCTTAGACGAAGCCCTCTCGGCGAGTCATTCTTGCATCCTTCGAGTAAACGGCTTCAGGCGGGCAACATGCGTCACCTCTGTCTTGCATGAACGTCGGCTACTAGTGGTGACACGTCCAATTTCATAGTTGACGTCGCTGAGACAACGGAGTATCACAAAAGGACCGGCATAGTGTGCCAGTAGCCTTTGGTTCAAGCCACGTCTGCGTATTGGGGTCCACACCCACACTAGATCACCGGGAGCATAGGTTACATGCCTGTGTTGACTGTCGTAGCGAGTTTTGGAGGACTCTTGCGCTGCCAGTGTACGTAAGCAGGCAAGTTGACGTGTCTCTTCCGCACGACACAAGGTTTCCGCAATTGTTAAATCGTCATGGACGACCAAAGGAAAGATAGTGTCCAGCAAATGTCGAGGTGAGCGAGTGTAGAGCAGATAGAAAGGGCTGTAGCCTGTCGTTTCGTGTTTCGACGTGTTGAAGGCGTACGTGACGAATGGTAATACTTCAACCCAGTTTTTGTGGTCGGAGGCGACGTACATTGACAACATGTTGATCAACGTTCGGTTTGTGCACTCAGTGAGGCCGTTAGTTTGTGGATGATACGCAGTTGAGTGTCGGAACTTGGAGGCACATAAACGAAGTAATGATTCTACAATATCAGCGGTAAATTGTCGTCCACGGTCACTTATTATTACGCGAGAAGGTCCGTGTCAGAGGATGACTGAATGCAACAGGAGCTCCGAAACCTGGACTGCCATGGTGGAGCATAAGGCAGCCGTCTCGCAGTACCGCGTCAGGTAGTCGGCGCATACAATTATCCACCGGTTACCTTTTGAGGAGCATGGAAATGGTCCCATCAGATCATTCCCGACCTTTTCAAAAGGGGAACCGGGAGGCTTTGCAGGTTGCAGGTGACCAACTGGACCCGAGGAGGGCCGCTTGTGGATCTGGCACTTCGTACAGCTGGCCATGTAGTTCTGAATCGTTTTGCTCATTTTCGGCCAATAGAACCGTTCTTTCGTGCGACTAAGTGTTCGTGCAGTGCCTAGATGGCCAGAGGTGGGGTAGTTATGCGTGAGACGCAGAACAGACGTTTGCAGGGACGCAGGAACAACCAGCAGAAAGTGGGCGCCTGCCGTGGACAAGTTTCTCTGGTAAAGAAGGCCATTTCGGACGCAGAATCGGCCTTCGCTTAATGAATTTCTCGCTCCAGGGAAGAGAGCTTTTAAGCTTGGGTCATTACACTGCTCAGTGGTGAAGGTCACGGCATCGGGAAAGCCAGATGACAGAGAAGCGATAAGGAGGTTAAAGTTATCGGCTTCACAATCTGTCGATGGTAGCGGCATTCTGGAGAGGCAATCCGCATCAGCGTGTAGACGGCCAGTCTTGTATGAGATGGTGAAGACATGTCCTTGCAAACGAATGGCCCATCGTGCGAGGCGGCCGGATGGGTCACGAAAGTTGACCAGCCAACACAGGGAATGGTGATCTGTGACGATAGTGAACGGGCGACCATAAATGTATGAGCGAAACCGTTGCACGGCAAAGACTACCGCTAGGCATTCCTGTTCGGTCACTGTAGTTGCGTTCAGGCTTGCTTAAAGAACGACTTGCGTACGCCAATCGTGTTCCTTCTTGCCAGAACGCTGAACGAGAACGGCACCGATACCGATGCCACTTGCGTCTGTGTGAATTTCTGTGGGTGACGAACAATTGAAGTGCCGAAGTATTGGCTGCAAAGTTAACGAACACTTCAGCTTGTGAAAAGCGGCATCACACTCGGAGGTCCACTGAAACAGGCTGTTCTTGCGTAGAAGGCTCGTCAGGGGGTGAACGACATCCGCAAACTTGTGTACGAACCGGCGGAAATACGAGCAGAGCCCGATGAAGCTACGCAGTTGTTTCACGGATTTAGGACGCTCGAACGATTCAACGGCCGCTGTTTTTTGTGGGTAAGGTCTAATGCCATCTTTGTCGACGAGATGTCCCAAAACCAATGTCTGTCACTCGCCAAAGTGGCACTTTTTTTAATTCAATACAAGGCCAGCTTTTTCAATGCAGTTGAGCACGAGGTCTAGGCGAGTGTTGCGCTCCTCAAACGTACGTCCGAAAATTACGACATCGTCAAGTTAACACATGCATATATGCCATTTTAAACCATGCAATATAGAGTCCATAAATCTTTCGAATGTCGCAGGAGCATTACATAATCCGAATGCCATAACGTTGAACTCGTAAAGTCCGTCGGTCGTAACAAATGCCGTCTTTTTTTTGTAAGCAGCGTGCATCGGAATTTGCCAGTAACCTGATCTCAGGTCGACAGATGAAAAGTAGGACGCGGAATGCAGGCAGTCTGGAGTGTCATCGATGCGCGGCAGTGGATAGACGTCTTTCTTGGTAACAGAATTCAGTCGGCGGTAGTCAACGCGAAATCTCCACGTACCATCATTCTTCCTGAATAAAATGACGGGAGCAGCCCGCGGACTTACCGATTCCTGTATTATTCCCTTTTCCAGCATTTCTTGGACTTGCTCGTTGATGATCTTGCGCTCTGATGGTGCCAGTCGGTAAGGTTTCTGCTAATGGGATGCGCCGACTCGGTGTGGATCTGATGACGTATCCGGGACGCTGGAATTAAGGGCCTTTGGCTATGTTTAGAAAAATCGAACACTTTTGAGTGCGTAGTTAGAACGTCGAGCAGAGTATGACGTTCGCTTTGGTCAAATGACTTGCTGACCATTTGTAGAAACTGAGATCTTCTGAACCTTCTAAGCCTAGATGTTCATTTTGGCTTGTAGCATCAACAAGCGCAACCAGCGTCATACATGATTCGGGTCTAAATACTGCAAGTTTCATGCCACCTGGCAGAATTGCAGGCTCTATCGAACTGTTCATTGTCCACACACCTGCCCGTCCATCAACGACCGACACTATACAATGGGGAATGAGAATGTTCTTTTTCAGGCATGCCAAGGGAATCGGTTCGAGCGTGGTGTCAAACGTGCCACAGTTGTTGCTGGAACATGTCACGGGAACCCACACGGCAGAAAATGCAGGAACGCCTGTGTCCACGGAGACGAAAAAGATGCGTTCCTTCGGACAGGAATTTTCCAAGAGCGCCGTTGAGAAAGTACCGTGTATAGAAAGATGCCCACTTCTGCAGTCTACAGTTGCCCCACGCTCACACAAGAAGTCAACACCTAAGATAACGTCATGTCTAGACCGCGGAATAACCGCAAACTCTGTGCAAAACACCTTTCCACACACCGAGACGTTCACAGTACAATATCCTACTGGACACAACACGTCACCTCTTACACCACGAAATGTCACCCCACGGTTCAGGCAAATTATCACTTTTGACCCTAGCAGGTTTTTAAAATTCACACTCATCACCGAGACTGTCGCGCCTGTATCCACAAGTGCCATAGTAGCCACTCCATCGACAACTACATGAACTTTGTTCTTCAACATAAACGCTGACGGGGGTATATCTGTAGATAGCACCTGTGATCTCGCGGCCTCACCCCCACTGGCCGCCGCGACTAGTTTTCCGGCGGTGGTGTACGTGCGCGTCGCCGTGGCGACGGCGATCGTGGAGCACAGGGAGCTGGTGGTGGCGTCAAACTTCGATCAGAGGCCGGCGAGGGGTAGCGTGCTCCGGTAGGTGCGCGTGGTTTCCTAGACGTGGAGAGCGGATGGTCGAAAGGTTGGTGAGACATGTGCCAAGACTGTCGCTGATATGGACGATGGTCACAAAAACGTGCAATGTGACCCGGCACGCCACAGTTGTAGCATACCGGAATTGGTCGAGGGGCATGTGGCTGCTCAGAGTAACGACTCCTCTCGGAAGGCATGGGATAGTGGTGCCGCCCTCCGGGGGCACTGTAGACAGGCGATGTTAGGTAAATAGGCGGGCGAAACTTCGTTCGTAGTTGGGAGGTGGTTGACGGGGGAATCCAGCCCGCCGTGTGCCTTGATATGCATAAGCGTCTGCTGCATTGATCAATGGTTGCCATGGTGGAAGAGAAACAGGAGTCCGCACACGTTCAGGTTCGTTTACGTACACATCCTGAAAATCGCTGGGGCGATGATAGGTCTGCTGACATCGAAGCAGCTCTTCTCTGACAATCTGCCGTATGTTCAAAGCAAGGTCGTTAGGCGGCACTGTTTCAACACTAGCCACAGGGGGACGTTGGGCAGGCAGCCGAATTTCGGAGAACTTCGTCGCATCTTGAGGGATTCAAAGGTACGACAGTGCTTCATCACGTCGGACACGGAGTTCAAGCAGTCTTTCCCAATTAAGAAATTGTACACGTCTTTGGCTATACCCTTGAGAAAGTGTCCAATCTTGTCTTCTTCAGACATCCTCCCATTCACGATCTTGCAGAGCTTCAATATTTCTTCAATGTATGTCGTACATGTTTCTGCTGGAAGCTGTGCCCTCTGAGACAATGTCTGCTCTGCGCGTTTCTTCTTTGCGTCCGAATCACCGAAGCACTTCTGCACTTCTCCACCACAACGTTCCCAAGTCGTGAACATGTCTTCGTGGTTCTCGTACCACATGAGGGCGGTGTCAGTTAAAGAGAATACGACATGATTGAGCTGTTCGTTCGAGTCCCAGCCATTGCTTCTGCTCACCCGCTTGTAGTTCTTGAGCCACACGTCGACGTCTTCTCCTGAGGTCCCGCCGAAGTTAGGTGGCACTCTGTAGTACGGTACGGAACCCATCGGAGTTGGCCTCGAAGCGTTGGATGGCTGCTCTTGGGCCATTACGATCGGCGAAGGTGGAAGTCCGGCGAGGCGGCGGCTGCGACGAAGTCCTGGTAGTGAAGCTCCCGTCTTTGGGTTCGTCCTACCCCGCACCTTCCACCAAATTGTTACACAAGGTAAGGTAACTTAATGGGGGGTTTTTAATGGGCCCTGAGTCCGCGATCACAGTATAATGATGATGATCTCCACCGCCATGGCTCGTACCCACTCAGGGGAATCGCAGTGGAGGCAACGTCGTCTTCCTTCTCTATCCGCGCTTCCCTTGTTTTTTCTGGTAGTGATACGCTGTATCAATATATATATGAGATCTAACAGACAATAATGCCAAGGAATGTGTAGGCAAAGTTATTACAACCCATGTAATGTGAAATAAGAAGAAATAAAACTGAGGGAAAAATAACTTGCCGTAAGCAGGAATGCTCACGCAAGATAATTTTTCACCCACTTTTTTTCTTCTTATTTTACTCTACATTGGTTCCAATAACTTCCCCTTTACATTCCTTGGCAGTATTGTCTGTTAGATCTCATTATTATGCGTCAAACACGCAAAAACGAGCCCTTAAGTATACACTTCTTTCCCATATATATATACATATATATATATATATATATATATATATATATATATATATATATATATATATATATATATATATATATATATAGTTTTTGCGGTAATACAAGGTTAGTATTTTCCCACTCATTGCGAAAGCAGCTTGTCTGTGTTACGTTTACGTAAGCTAGTATGCTACGGTGGGCTTCTAGCCGCGAAAACACTTCGTTTCACTTGGTTCTTCGAATGCGATCTGCCACGTTCAAAACGTGAACAGCGCGCATTTTCGGCGTCAAAGTGCGAGACTTCAAAAAGTCCATCTCTGCCACTTTTGTGCGGCAGGTACTTCGACTTTGGACACTTAAAATCAACAAATCAACATGCAGTGGTGTCAGTGTACGTCGCCCTCATCGATATGCGACAGATGCCACTGAGATTTAAACCCGCCATTTGGAGCACAGCAGCGCGGGACATCAGTCTGGCTTGGTGGACTAAGCCGAAAAATCGCGGGTAGTCGTCGCGACGACTCTAGCTCAACTAAGAATCAAGAGCAACCATTTATTGAGGCGGGCAAAAACGAATACTCTGCTCCAAAATCGATTCCAGCTGCGATCAGTTCATGTAATCGACAAATGATTCACTACGCCATGACAGCGATTAACTTATTTTTATTTGTCTCCCGGTGGAGTAGGCTGTAGGCCTGCCGCGGGTGCGCTGAGGGAAAGGTGTTTCCAGAAAGGTGCATGACTCAAAAGGAAAACTAGTGACACGGAAAAGCTTTCAAGTCCTTCGCCGTGGGAGCCGCGCTGCTGATGGCGTTCCATCGAAACCTGGGCACCCTCTATAGCCATGAAAACTCTGCAGCACCCACCTCGAAGAATGCACTTGTTTCCCTCGCTCCCTTACGTATACGGCGCAACCTTGCTAAACCCTTAAGACACGATGCAAATAGACACATGATATATATGTTTTCACGGAAAAGCCTAATTGCTTAAACACTATACTCAGCTCATCCCTCACAACAGCTTGGAATGTGATGTGGGCGATCCAATTACGAAAATGCGTTCGGTACAATTGGACGAAAATTTAGGCTACAACAGTGCACTCTTAGAATTAACCTATTTCCATGTTCTAGGGCAAAATAACAAAATGGGGAACCATAGTGCGCCAAGGTTTTGGCAAATTTAGGCTCCCCCGACTCTTCCTGAATGAAGCTCGCGCAGCATTGGTTGTAGCGTGTATAAAGCTCATCTTTCATTGTTCTTTGAATTGCAATCGGCCATGTAGTTTCACGAAAGTGTGCAGGCGCACGTTTAATATGATGCAGACAGGGCTGTACGATTTTGAAAAGAGCAGCACCACATGTCACGGGGGTCTAGCGGTTTCGGGAAATTCTCCATGCTGGTTTGCTCTATTTTCTTTTAAAGCTTTCGTAGAGTCATGCACAAACCAGACACGTGAAAGAATTTTCACTGTGAGACAAATTTCTTAAGTGATAACTCGAGATAACAACATTGTTATCACCCTTTCAGTATCGGGTTCAAATAATCGTGGGACCTGGAACCAAGCGATCTGTCTAAAAACCAAAAGTTGAAAAACAAAACAAAATGGGTTTTGTTTGACATAACTGTTTCGTATCTTTCGTATTTTTGTTGCTGATATTTCGAGAGAAAACCTCGATCACAATTGTACGTCAAGCAATGCAAGGAATTGATTATTTGTTGCCAACTAAACACTAAAAACTAAAGTCAATATAAATACGTATGTTCCGAAGAAATGTGTTAAATCTCACTTCTCACCGCTGGCCCACTGAAGATGAAGAATACACAAGTTAGTCCGGAAATTGGCTTCGAAAGAACGGCGACGATCTGTGGACACCACGTACGCACAGCGACAGAATACTACACAGAACGCGAATGCTAAGGACTGTTGCGAGAAGGCGCCGAAGCTATATGCAAAGCCTACGTCAATGATGACGTGCCCGCTGATCTACCAAGAGGACTGAATGGTTAGCTTGAACGAGAGGTTCTGTCTCGATTGTTGGGCATCAGTGTCACGTCTGTGACTGACTGGTTTATCTGGAATCTGTCTGCGTCAGGGATGACAAATGAGCAGCTTAGCATCACCCATATAAAGCTTAGGAATAACATAAAATAAACATAGCAGCTAGCTGCCTCACCTAGCTAAGGCTTTAAAATAACCTAGAAGTAACTATATTAGCCGTGAGAATCACCCAGCTTTGCTCTTTGAAGCCTTCCGTAGGTTAGTTCAAGCTTCGCCTGATATTTCCTGGTAATTATGTAGTACAGTTCACTGGTTTCTCAAAACTGCAATGTTGCCTGTAATTCAATACCACTATAATGTGACTTTATACCCGCAATAATTAACTTTCCTTCTGAAAATTAGCTGGAAGAAGTATTCTACGCCCCCCAAGATAGGTGACCATTCTGTAGAAATCCCCGTCTGAAAGGGTGGACGTCTTCTACACTCTAAAAAGAAGTCAAAAGAGGATTTTGACTCCGTAATTCTCTTGGAGTACTTCCTTGACCCCTTTTGACAAGTAGAAGCAGACAAATAGTTGCATTTAGGACGAAGTCATAAAATTCTCGCGAAGCGTGTTTCGATTTTTTTTTGTCTTAGCTTCGGCTGGGCATGTGCCGCAGGCGTGGTGAAGTGTTAAGGAGACTGCCTTTGTTGCGAGATAATTTCATTCTGATACCCACTGCTGCCGGTCCCCCACCGATTTGTCTGAAGGAGAAACAGATACACCAAAGTGGTGATGAGTAGTGTGGATACGCATACCTAAAAATTTGATTGCTACTTTCCGCTCTCTTCGATTGCCTTTTCGACCCCTTTTCTAACAATGTACCACCCTGCTTCATATGCGTTGCAGAAGTAATTGTACTTCTGACGATAAACACACCAATATTTTTCTGCCTCTCGTTCACAGTGCAAAATTTTCACACCATCACGAGCGTTTCTGATTGAAAAAAAATGGATGAAAAAGTCAAGGACAGCTGTATATCTGCTTAAAAACAGCTACTTCTAGTGGGGTGCAAACACCAACTGATAGGTGAAGAATCTAATAAATGACAGCTGGCAAAACATGCTGACAGGTGGAAACTATGGAGTGCTTGGTTCGTAATGTATGGACCTGCAACACGACACCTTCACAAATGCCTGAAATCAAGAAGGCATTGCGTCATCATATATACCTAGAATTAAAAATATACCGTTGGTGCTTTGCACTTCTTTGCGCTTATTTGAGAGATTGAATACTTACACCGATCCACTACTCCATCAGTTGTGACAAAAAGCTCATTGAAGAGTGCGACAACCCTGACATGCGCATTGACTGTGGACTGTTTAGTATGTGGTCACTGACTTGGAAACTGCAGTAGACCGGCGACGAATTAACAAGCTCTTTCATCTACTCAGGGTGTTCATCATTTGACTTGCATGGTCAACCTGGAAAAGGTGCCCCTGCCGAATGCATAAAGAGTGTATTTGCATATGCTGCAAAACGCCTATTCTGTTAAAGTGTTACCCGGTTCTTAAACGCTGACACTGAGAGGTGCCACCATAAAATGCTCTAGGGTGTGTAGGACGGCACGAGTGGTTGGCTTCTGTTAATGCGGCTTTTCAGAAATTGTGCGTACTTCACATTTTTCGGCAGAACAGACCCCCTGTCTCCAGGCCGAAATATTCCCCAAAAACACGCGCCAGTCTTTAGCGTAAAGAGAGTCCGTGGCACTCTAGCACGACCTCGGCTGCCAAGCGACCCGGCACCCCTTGACAACGTGCTGTTATGGGCACCTTTGAGTCGAGAAAGCCCGATTATTGACGCGTCCCTGTTTTCAGAAACGAAGGGAGCCCTCGTACTCATGGTCTGAAAAAACTATATCGAAGTCGACTAAGTATTCCGCAGCATTATATAGTTCGAAGATGTGCTTTACCATATTGAAAGTGATGTAATTGAAGCAAAACTGTCTTTAACTTAGCAACCACCATGATGGCCTCGTTGTGTTGCTTGACTTGGGCCCATAAAGTGGCTTTGTGCGATAAAGTTGAAGTGCTACAAGTCTATGGGCTTAGACATATGTGCACACCAATGGACCCAAGATTGATGAAGTTCCGGAAGCATTATACTATATACGACATCTCTCTCAGTTGTACCATGCTTACGGGATGCCAAAATCCTGTTATAATTATTACAGCGAAGATATTTTGTAAGGTTTGGTGTCGCAGGCAAGGGGGGTTGATCTTCTTTGTCCCAAAAATGGGCGCTTTTCAAGGAGCCGATTCTCACAAAACGAGAATCCCTACACAAGGCCGCCCGTTCTAGTAAGAGAAACGTGGTGTGGCGATAGAACACCATTCCCCCTCACAGTTTCTCGTGATCATTCTAGGGGGCCAGGCCGCGGTCTGTTTTCGCTTTTAACGACCAACAAGCTGGCCTCCGGCCAGCGGGGTGCCAGCATGTGGCGTGAAGACGTCCGGTGTGTTGACACCCATACAATAGAGTGCGTGAGGCGGCTGCCGCGCAGGACAGCGTATATCATCTGGCAGTAATGTTATGTGCCCACGAATGAACCAGCTTCACCCGGGTAACATAAGCGGGGCAACCGAACAGCGTCACCATTGTGTGTGTTCGCACAGTTCGAGAAACGACTTTTGCAGTGCGTACCTTTCAGCTCTCTCTCTCTGACCGGGAGCTCAAGTTCTTGAATAAGAGAGCGAGAGGAGATGACGGCAATAAATGTGTTTAGCCTGTTCAATAAACGAACTGAATTCTTTTGATTGGCCGTGAGGAGAACGGGGAGGGGCAAGCCATGGGTTAAAACCTGGCTCCTGACTCCTCACGAGCCTTCTGGTCGCAGCAAATAGTGTTCTGCACTATCGGCTCTGCCGAGGCAAAATGCGACAGTCGAAATGGTGAAGAGTCTTGTAAATTTCTACATAGTTCCTGTACACAAAGGTCTAGTTGTTGCAACGTATCTAAAGGCGATGGTCTCCATCCTTGACAAGCAGCAGCAGCTACGACAAGACAAGACGAGCACCATGCAACCAACCTTCCACTCCCTTCTGTAGCAACAGCAGCTACGCAGCTGAGAGAGCTCTGTTCTAGAGAACAGAGGGAGTAGGTAGAATATTGAGTTTTGCCTTATTTATTATGCAAGCCCTAATTCAGCAGCCTACATGCATGTGCCGGGTGGTCAACGGAATAAAAGTATCATTAAAAGAAGGTATACGTACCACAGAAATCGGGTAAATGCCCCCACTCACCGTGGGTCCACAATAAGTAAAAATAAAACTGTCATCGTCAAATGGGTATGTGCCGCTGTGTGGCCTATGAGGAAACTCTCACAACCATAAAACGGTATGTACCGTGAAAATTGAGCAAATACCACTACTCAAGCTTAGTCCGCTAAGAAGGAAGAGGCCTAATAGTTAGCGTTTACTAACAATTGCAAAGCCACGGCTGCGAGCCAAAGACCCCGATTACGTTCAACACAATAATACTATTAAGAAGACGGGAAAGTCAACGGCGGCTGTGAGAAGACGTCGTAGCGGCGGAAAGCTTACGTGAACCACGACGTGTACGTAGATCTATAAGAGGTGCGAACGCTCTGTTTCTACGCGAGGTTCTGCCTTTGGAGGTTCGACAGTCGTGTCGTTTCCGTGACTGTATGTGACTGGCTGATTTCACTGGAAACTCTCCGTGCTGAGAATCAACGTGAAAACAACTTATCATCAGCTGCGTAGAGCCCAGCAACAACATAAAAGCAACTTAAAACTTCCATAACCTAGCAAAGGCGTAAAAACAATCTACAAGCAACCAACTCATTCTGAGATCGTCCACTTAATCGGTTTAGTGCAAGCTTTACCAATAAGTTTTTAAAGGACTATTGTTTTTTTTTTAATTTGAATATAGTTCACAGGTGATGAACAATAAGGCGGTTTACGCTAGCGCACGACTCTTTCAACCTGTTGTATAAAGTGCTTGACACATGAAAGAAAGAAAACACTATTTTCCGCTAAATGGAACAATGCGTATATGCGAAGATGCGGACACTAAAGCTATAATGGCAGTGACGTGGTGTTCATCGCGGCGTTGCGCACGAGAGGAAGTTGGAGAGGCGCAAAGCACGCAGTGATCGACTGGTTTTTTTTTTCTATATGCAACTTGCCAATGACTGACAATGGGTCATGAAAGGCAGATAACTCCGATTGGATACACAGAGCCGCTGTCTGCTTTTAGTTTACGTGCACGCTGGGAATATTTATCGTTCAATGCATAGGAGAAATTAGGAGAAATCTCATACCAGCGCCACTTAGGAGGTCAAGATCCAGTGCCTATATATGCGGTGGGGCAGTGAACAGCTGCACAGCGCCATCAGCGCTTTGAGGGTATTCCCACCCCACACTGGATTGAGTTCGACCATAGGACGCTTCGTATAAAAAAATGACACCTCACAACGCTACGTTTTTCCAACAGCGTAGTGGTCATTCATGCAAGTTTCGTTTAAACCACGGCGCACCTATTCCAAAAATGTCAGCCGTGGAGGCTAATGCAATTAGGCATTAGGAAAAAAAAGCGTCGTTTCGCGCACACAACGAGCGTATATATACAAAGGAATACCGAAATAATGCAACAAATTATTCGGCAAGAAAGGAAAGAGACACGCTTGGTGGATTTCGTGCCGACCGGTTGTGTCCCGTGATCGACGACAGCGTAGCTCTTGCCGACTAGCTCGCCCTACACCATCTCCTGACGCTGACAAGAGCTCTCGCTGAGTGCAGCCCCGTGCTCGGACTTCTGCAACCATGTCCATCTTTCCTATCTTCTTCTTACTTCTATATGTGGTTGTCCCTGCACCTATCTCTCTTCCTGCTCCTCTCTCTATACGTTTAATTCCTCCCTATCTTTTTTAATACCTCCTTACCCCCTTCCCTGCGCCGAACTGTGGAGGTGCCCTCCATTGAGAGAGAAGCAGTAACGGAACTGCGCTTATTTCTTCCTTTTGCCCTTTCAGAAGTCACTTATGTATAAGAAAGGAAAGAACGCGCGTGGACGTGCAAGAGAATGATAGCCTCCAGAAAAGTTTACTGTACGTCAATGTATACGCCTTCTTTTCGTGCAACTAATTTAATCGCCAGCATAAGATTTGAGCCGGGAAGCTTCCCCCTTTGCCTTCGGTGGCGTTGAAGTGTAGAAAAACGTCAGAGCTTGTTGACGCGAATGTTGATGGCGCACAATTGAACGACAACAAAGGCAAAGGCACGAGAGGGACTCACTTGAAGAGGAGTTCAGGAGGTGGACGTCGTGGGGAAAACGTGCAAGGAGCGTCAATTCTGCGTCGAGTATGGTGTACTTTACTATCGGCCGGGTTTAATTAAGTAGGCCTTCTAGTGAAGGCGCGAGTTCATGCTGCTTGCTTTCTTTGCTTTCAGAGAGCATTGGCGGTGTGCTCCGGAGCAACACGTGGCCACCGGCGATGCACCGCACGCAGCGAGTTGTGGGTGATGAGGACGCTCTATATGTAGTAGGCAACTTCGCGGGCAAGTCAGCTCCAATGAGTACCCGCAATTGAAGCTCACCTTTCTAAGCGTTACGGAAAAGAATTTTCAGAGTAACAGGTGCCAAATGTTTTCAGGAGTGAAGCTCCTTATGGCATGGCTTGTGCGTCCCCGTTGTGCGTAACCGCCTGTCGTTAATTCTTGAACCGGCCATAGACGACGGTACTTGTACTATACGCCAAAACGGGCAAATGGTACGACACCAGAGAGTGTTACTTGTAGAAAAGAAGGATTGACGTCACACTTACGAAAGGAGAGAGCTATGATCACGTGACTATGCTCGCGTGTTCTTCGGAGGCGCCATATGCAAGCGGGCGCTCTATAGTACAATAAGAAGTAAATAAACAATGATGACAGAAAAATTTAAACTCCAAAAAAAGGCCACATGCAACGTACAATATGAGGATGAACGAGTTAGCTCAGTGGCTCCACTGGGAAAACGAGAGTGGGAAAGGGCAGAGAAAAGGGTTCCTAATAGCACATCAACAGGCCCTGATGGCACCCCAATCATGATGGCACCCCAATGGGTGAAAACTAAGCAGGATGAGCATGTTCTATAAATAAAGGGGCACAAAGCCGACATAAACAACTACCGTCTTATAACACTGACATCAGTAGTTTACAGGCTGGTGATGCAGATACTAAAGGAAAGACTACAGACATTTGTGGAGAATGAGGGGGTGCTGGAAGAACTACAAACTGGGTTCCGCAAATGAAGGAGGTTGGAGGATAATCTGTTTTCATTGATGCAGTGTATTGAAATAATGGAAAAAGAACACAGGCCCCTGTGGCTGACATTTCTAGATATCAAGGGAGCTTACGATAGTGCTATTCAAGAAGACTTGTGGGGAATACTGGACACACTAGATGTTGAAGGTGGAATAACTAGCTTTCTAAATGATATCTATGAAAGTAACAAGGTGGTTATCAAATAGGAAGAACAGGTATCTGAACCTATAGAGACACAACGCGGGCTTCGACAGGGATGTCCTTTGTCACCTTTGTTATGTATACAGCATCTCCAGGGACTAGAATCCAAATTACAGGGGGGTCGACTTGGCTTCAGCCCCTCTTTTGACAAGCAAGGAAAACGCATTGAACAGTCATTACCAGCATTGATGTATGCGGATTATATAGTAATAATAGCCGACAACAAGGAAGATCTGCAGGGATTCATAGACATCTGGGATAATGAAGGAGATAGGATAAATTTGAAGTTCAGCAGTAAAAAATTGGCAATCATGATTTTTAATTGTTACAAGAGCAGGGAATATAAGATACAGGAAGTTGCGCTAGAAATAGTGGATAAATACATATATTTGCGCGTATGGATAAATAACGCGGCTGAGTATCTAAGGGAGCACAAAAGATACGTATTGACAAAGGGCACCAGGAATGCAGCTGTATTGAAAAACAGGGCACTGTGTAACTACAATATGTATGGTGTTGTGAGAGCGATTTGGAAAGGTGTCATGGTCCCGGGTTTGACGTTCGGCAATGTGGTCGTGGGCATGAAATCAGAAGCTCAAGCAAGATCGGAAATTAGGCAAGTAAACAACGTGGCGTAGGTAGATTTGCTTTGGCAGAACACTGGAATAGCCAAAATCAGGGGGTACAGGGTGACATGGTATGGGCAACGTTTGAGTGCAGGGAAACTATAGCAGCAAAATACAATTCGAGGAGCTATTGAAAAAATGGGAGAGGATCGTTGGGCTAGGAAAGTTTTCAGCTACTTGTACATGAAGAATGTTGATACTAAATGGAGGAAGCGAACTTGAAAACTGTCAAGCAAGTATTTAGACAACGGCAGATTACCAAACCAAAAGGGAACAACGGATAAGAATAAGGTGAAGGAAACAGAGAAGGACATGTGGAAGATGGGAATGCTTAGGAAATCATCACTGGAGACCTACCGAACTTTTGAGCAGGAGATTGCAAGGAAAAAGACTTACGGTAATTCTCGGGGTAGTTCTCTGCTCTTAGAGACTAGAACTGGTGTATTGCGGACCAAGACGTACCGAAAAACATACGAAGGCACAGACCCGGTATGTAGTGCGTGTGGAGAGGCCGAGGAAACGGCTGAACATTTGATAATGTTGTGTAAAGGCCTCTTGCCCTATAGCCGAAGATAATGGCACCAAATTTTTCAAAGCATTGGGGTTTAGGCGCAGTGAAGGCAAAATAGACATTAAACGGGTAGAAATTACCAGGAGGAGGCTAACTGATTGGTGGCTACAATCGAGGCACAAGTGAAATTCAATCCCTAAACACACGGTGATAGTACTTAACTTTATGGCTAGGTGGCGTGAGCCACCTCCCGATGTAAAGGGCACAGCCGGATACATTCATCCATCCAAAGCGCCTCTTGGCGCACGCGCGCATTCAGAGGATCGGCGGTGGAGGATGGACAAAGCTGCTGAGCGGCGTGCGCGCAAGGCAACGGCTCGCGGTCGAAGAAGGGACCACGACATGCGGGCGCGCGAAGCAGAAGCATGCCTCGAGGACCCTGCAGTACAACAATGAGCAGCCGAAGCAGCGCGGCATTGGCATGGAGACTCAGCTTTGCCTCACTCTCCATCATTCCCCCTGTAGATTCACCCCGTAGGTATGCTGCCATTTTAAAGCCGATAGTCTTTCTTGAGAACCTTCGACGGAAAAATTTCAGTCTTCCTGTCTGTACATTTGTCTGTTTGTCCGCCCTAACGATATCTCAAACGGCACCAAACGGCCAACCCCATCCGCAGCACCCACCAATATTGCTCAAGGTTTAGCGTTCACAGTTGTGCGATTGTGAACAAAAAAACAAATATTGCACGTATCTGACGCGCCATAACAAAATGTCGATGTTTTGTATGTCTGCCTTCATTCCAGAAGAGGCACACATAAGTAACTCTAAGGACTGTAGCGTTTAACGCGCTGCGCTGACAGTACAACACGATGCTCAGGAAGGTGTTTTCAACGATTTCCTACGACGGCATGGTGGTGGCACCTGCCCGTCTCTTTCCATTCTACACCTTATCACGTCCGTGACTAGCAAGCGTCTTTCTCCGCGGTCGCGCACGCCTTCGTTTTCGAAGATAACTGCCAGATGGCGCTCGTGCCTAACGTGCCTGGATGTGCTTGTTCGCCTCCGTTACACGCTCGAGGCACTATAACGCAGCACCTTCAGAATACGACTCACTGATTTTCTTGCGCAGAATATCAAATAAACGTTTTGTTCACTCTCTCCAGACGCAAGACTATCGTCTTTCGACGACATTTACAGTGTAACATGTAGATTCGGGCCAATTCGTTATTAGTATTATTATTATTTTGCAATTCTTCTGGTTTCAGATCATGTCATTGCAGCTCTGAACCAAAATAATTTTATACCCTAAAAGTAATAATAGTAATAATAATAAATATAATATTCATACCAGGTGTTACACGTGCCTGAAACACGCATTGATGATAAGACCAGTCGTAGTGCAATGCTCCGTCAATTCTCACCTCTCGGTGTTCGGTAACGTCCACTGAGATTGCACAGCACACGGGCTCTGATAGTGTCACTTCCATCGCAGTGTGACCGCCTTGGCCGGTATAGAACCCATGACTTTCGGATGAGGGGACGAGCACCGTTACTACAAGGAAAGGAATTTTGCTGACAAATACTTGGATGAGAGTTTACAAATTGTTGTAAAATCGTGCAGCAAACGGTACTAGTGACATAAAATTTTGATAAAAATAATTGCTTCGCACGAGCATTCAATAAAAAATTGTAAAAGGTTATACTTCAGCACCACTCGATGCTTTCTGTGAAATGCATGAATTATATATGTAGTTTTGCGGTAGGAGTCACCGAAAACTGTCATAAATGACTTTCAAGACGGCTCAAAGAGATCTCTGAAATTTGTCGTTAGATGCACTTCAAGGAAAGGCTTTAAACAATGTCTACTTCACTCAGGTAAAAAGCCCATTTCAACACAGCCAAAATGAGGTATTGATATAAGTACTGCATGATATCTTTGCTGACAAAGAGACTGCACACACACTCCACATTATTAACTAGCAGCACAGGGTCAGCTCAAATCACTAGGTACCAGCTGTACGTCTATTGCTTTCTTTGTTGCATTTTTATAATCACCATTTATAAACCCAACGAAGTTTTTAAATTAAGTTGCAGAAACAAACTGATTCTAAACGAAAATTTTATTTTTTCGAGGACATTTGTTCACTCCACTGAAAAATTAGTTCAGTATAGGTGCCACTCTGAAAAATACATCATAATAAAATCACCAATCGGAAATAGACTGATATTTCTAAAATACACCGGTGATATGCAAATGAAATAAAACCGGAAATGAGCGCATATTGTGCATAAAAAGGAAAACCTCTACCTAATAATAATTTAAATTAGGTCTTCTTAATGCAAGCCAGAGGTAACAGTTGCAACACCATGCACTCGTTCTGGGCACTCCACGTAACGCCCCAGCCTTTCCCAACCACGGCCGTCATTTCGAGTTTCAGCGGAACGGCTGGTAGCGGTCATATTTCACGGTTCATCTACAATTCGCAGTGCGTTCATGGCGAGTAGCACGCTCTATGCAAACGAACTCAGCGTGACACCCCGGCGTGGCTCCTCCGCAGTCTGCACAAGGGCAGCTGATGACCAGCTGTTGCTATCAACGCCCGTCAAATTCGAGCACCACCAGCCAGCACTTCCCTCACACGACTACTGTGCGCTAAATGTGGGTTTTTAGCCTTCCCCGGCCTTTCCAATCAGCGTAGACGGGAGTCTATCATTAACTACATGAACCCACCTTTGTGCAACACACGCTATATTACTTCATGTACTCGATACAACATCAGCACCCCTTCTCAAATTACCATGCTGCATAGATAGATAGATAGATAGATAGATAGATAGATAGATAGATAGATAGATAGATAGATAGATAGATAGATAGATACATAGATAGATAGATAGATAGATAGATAGATAGATAGATAGATAGATAGATAGATAGATAGATAGATAGATATGTAGCGTCTCAATGCACCGCTCGTCAAGGAAGAAGTTGGCATTTGGGCCGCGCGGCGGGTGCAACGCGATAATAAAAAAATCAGTTCGAAAACTGAACGCTGTCAGGGCTGGATATTTCCCGTGTTAGCTCCGACAGTTAATGGTGACCCGATAAAGAACACACAGCCCCGATCATCCCGCATGGATACCGCCGGCTCTGCCACCAATCCTACCGGTCCTGACGCCCAAGAAGACGCCAAACCTAGCGGTGCTGAAGTCGCTGCGATTCAACATGTCAACCTGCCACAATTTTGGCCCAACAGCCCCAGCACAAGGTTTCTTCAGGTTGAGGCGCACTTCCGTCTACGGCAAATCACCAGCCAACAGAACAGGCACTGGCATCTGGTATCCTGCTTACCTCCGGACGTAGCCGACGACTTAGCTGATATTTTAGCGTCGCCACACCCGAGCCATCCCTACGATACGTTGAAGGCAGCTATCATTTCCCGCAAGTCCGAGTCCGAACACAGCAGACTCCAACAGCTCATCACGGCTACAGAGCTCGGTGACCGTCGCCCATCACAGCTCCTGCGACGCATGCGCCAGCTCCTTGGCGGCCCCTCCGCCCCTCAAGAGGAGAAGCTGTTACGTGAGTTGCTCCTCAGCGCTTACCGCAGAGCATGGTCCCGGTCCTCGTAGCTGCAGGAGATATCCCACTAGACACACTCGCTGAAATGACTGCCCGAGTGGCGGACTACTCGCTGGCACATAGCCTCAACGCCGTTACCACACCGCCACCGGCCACCGCTGCAGACCCGGCGCTCGCGAGCATCGAGAACCGTTTGAACGCCCTTGTCAGGCGCCTCGATGACTTTGTACCTGCGCATCGTCAACCGTCATCCAGGTTCCAGATACACAGTCGCTCCTCGACGCCCCCACGTTCTCCGGAACTTCGGCCACCCGACGCGCCACGGGACGTTTCACCCTCAACCGTGTGCTGGTACCGCCGCCGATTCAGTGCCTCTGCTCGCAAATGCACTCGCCCATGCTCCTGGACGGGAAATGCGACGACCGGCCACTGACGGCGGCAAGTGGTACTGGTCGAAAGTCATGCCGCCTTTTCTATGTTTCTGATAAGATCACTGGCGCTTACTTCCTAGTCGACACAGGGGCCCATATGCATAATCCCGGCCTCGTGTGCAGATCGCCGTCGCAACGAACAGACCTGCCCACTCCAAGCGATCAACAATTCCGCCATTCGCACATACGGCCAACGCTCTCTTACACTTGACCTTGGACTACGCCGTACGTTCCGCTGGATTTTCATCCTCGCTGACGTCTCGCAAGCTGTTCTTAGAGCTGACTTCCCCAGTTTTTTCAACCTTGTTGATCAATGAGGCGATGAGCATGTATGTCCATACATGCTCATCGCCTCATTGATCTCAACACCCGCCTCTCCATCAACGGTGTACTCTGTACTTCCTCGCCAACGGGACTGCGAGCTCTCACACCTGCTTCGCCGTATGCAAAAATACTCGACGACTTTCCCAGCATCACGAAGCCGCACACCAGAGAGTCACCGGTGAAGCATTGCATCACTCACCACATTGTGACCACTGGACCTCCCGTTTTTACACGACCCCATCGACTATCTGGAGAACGCCTCGCCATCGCCCGCCGTGAGGTGAGTTTGAGCACATGCTTGAAATCGGCATTGTGCGGCCTTCCTCCAGCAACTGGGCGTCGCCACTTCACATGGTGCCGAAGAAAGATCTTGGCGACTGGAGACCATGTGGGGATTACCGCGCTCTCAATGCCCACACCTTACCATACCGCTATCCACTTCCTCACATACAGGATTTCACATCAAATTTGGCTCGGTGCACAATCTTCTCTAAGACTGACTTAATGAAGGCTTACCATCAGATCACTGTAGAACCAACCGACATTCCGAAGACGGCCATCACCACCCCATTCGGTCTGTTTGAATATGTGAGGATGCCTTTTGGATTGCGCAACTCTGCACAGACCTTTCAGCGCACTATCAACGAGGTCACGCGAGGTCTCGATTTCGTATCTGCCTACCTTGATGACCCCCTTGTAGCAAGCTCATCCGGCCCAGAGCATGAAGCCCACCTGTGCACCCTGTTCCACCGCCTGGATGATTACGGCTTCGTAATTAATCCCAATAAGTGCCTCTTCGGCGTCGCTACAATAGAGTTTCTAGGCCACCTTGTCACTCCAAAGGGTATCGAACCACTCGCCAGCAAAGTGAAGGCTATTCAAGACTTTCCACCCCCGACTTCACTGAAGAGACTCCGAGAAATTCTGGGCCTACTAAACTTCCATCGCCGCTTTCTTCCAAAGTGCGCCACATTCCTAAAGCCTTTGATCGACCTATTGGCTAAAAAGAAAGACCCGGCTGCGCCAGTGGAGTGGCCCAAGGACGCTGCATCTGCCTTCGGCACTGCCAAGAAGGCTCTGGCAGACGCTACCATGCTCATACATCCCGTACCTGATGCCCCAATTCGTCTCATCACCGATGCATCAAGCGTGGCAGTTGGCGCTGTTCTCGAGCAGCACGTATCCGGTTGGCAGCCCCTTGGGTTTTTCTCGCAAAAACTGAAGCCACCAGAGACAAAATACAGTACGTTTGCCCGAGAACTCCTCGCGGTATACCTCGCTATCAAACATTTTCGTCATTTATTGGAGGGCTGGGACTTCTACGTCGTTACAGACCACAAGCCCCTGACGTTTACCTTCCATCGCAATCACAGCAATTATACTGCACGGGAGATCCGTCAACTATGCTTTATTTCCGAGTTCACTGTGGATCTCAGACACGTACATGGGCCGGAAAATGCTGCTGCTGATGCACTATTCCGCATCGATGCCTTGTCGACCCAGCCACCACTAGACATGGAAAAGCTAACAGCTGCCCAAAGCAACGATCCTGAGCTGCATCGTCTTCGCTCTTCATCCACGTCTCTATCGTTCACGGAGTGCCCGCTTCCATTTTCTACCTCAATAATAACGTGCGAAACGTCTACTGGTACCCCTCGGCCCTTCGTGCCTTCAGCTTTTCGTCGTGCAATTTTTGATCAATTGCACAACATGAGCCATCCGGGTATTCGTGCGACCCAGAAGCTAGTCACATCTCATTTCCTTTGGCCAAGCATCAATGCTGATGTCCGACGCTGGGCGCGAACCTGCCTTGAGTGCCAGCGCGCTAAAGTTCACCGTCACACTGTCATGGCAACATCCCCGTTTCGGCCTCCAGACGCAAGGTTTTCTCACGTCCATCTCGACATCGTCGGTCCTCTTCCGTCATCGCAAGGAGCCTGTTACCTGCTGACATGTGTGGATCGCTTCACCCGATGGCCGGAAGCGTTTCCCATTTCTCACATTACAGCACCAACAGTTGCCAAGGCTTTCACAAACGGCTGAGTGTCGAGCTTTGGATGCCCTTCTGTCGTCACCACTGATCGCGGTCGTCCGTTTCAATCGGCCCTTTTCACCGCACTTGCCAATATCCTGGGCATGCGACACATCCACACAACTGCCTACCATCCTTCCGCCAATGGCATGGTCGAACGGCTTCATCGACAACTGAAAGCTGCCCTCACTGCTCACCAGCCAAGGGAACGTTGTCTCGACCACCTCCCCTTCGTACTTCTGGGCATCCGATCAGCATTGAAAGTGGATCTCGGCTGCTCATCAGCCGAACTAGTCCATGGCGTTTCATTGCGTCTTCCAGGAGAATTCTTCGAGCCATCATCGCCACCTTCCACTCACGATGCCTCCACGTACATTCGAGAGCTGCGCACCACGTTTCGGGACCTTGCTCCTGTGATTCCTGCCGACCGACACCCCCAGTCTGTCTTCGTCAGTCAGAATCTGCATGACTGCAGTCACGTCTTCGTTCGGCGTGACCAAATACGGCCACCACTAACACCAGCCTATGATGGTCCATTCCGCGTACTCCATCGTACACCTAAGACGTTCACGCTGGACATCAATGGCCGTGAAGACGTCGTGGCTGCTGATCGACTGAAACCTGCGTATATCGCCGCTCTCGCGGCCACGGGGTTTCAATCTAAAGTCTGGATGCCAACATCCAAGCATGTCCACTGGGCGACTCCTCTGGTGATTCATACGGCTCTCGCTCTACGGGGGGGGGGGGGGGGGCTGTAGCGTCTCAATGCGCCGCTCGTCAAGGAAGAAGTTGGCATTTGGGCCGCGCGGCGGGTGGAACGCGATAATAAAAAAATCAGTTCGAAAACTGAACGCTGTCAGGGCTGGATCTTTCCCGTGTTAGCTCCGACAGACAGACAGACAGACAGACAGACAGACAGACAGACAGAACAGACAGACAGACAGACAGACAGACAGACAGACAGACAGACAGATAGAAAGATAGATATATAGATAGATAGATAGATAGATAGATAGATAGATAGATAGATAGATAGATAGATAGATAGATAGAACAACAATAAAGCGCTTGTTACATTAAAGTTTTGCGCTCAATGCGCCAGAACTAACACGGCTTTTAAGACCCTGGGTTTGCATCTTGCTAGGAAGCGCAGCCACTATTACAAAGAACACACAACACAAGCGCTTAAGCGCAACACAAGCGTTGAAGTTAAGCGCTTGTGTTTTGTGTTCTTCGTAATAGTGGCTGCGCTTCCTATAGCAAGATGGATTCTTTCCAACTGGCCCGATACAATTGTTTACTGGTTTTGCAGTTTGCTTACTCAACGCATGCAGGGGAATTACGGCGAAATTCTCAAACATTGAAGAAAGCGCCATTTCTCCTCAGACCAAGTAGCAAATAAAACACATGCACCCTAAAAGCTAACGCCACAAGCACCCAGCTCGTCGGTTATAGCATCTTTCTCACTGGACTAGAGAGAGAAAAGAATAACGCCAAAAACAAAGTATGGTGCACAAAATAGTGTTGCATGCGACATCTATCACTATCTCCGGTCAAACACCACCGTAACAAATTATGGTCACGTCGGCAGAGGCATCTGTTACATCCCAGGCGGCGAGAGGCTCAAGTGTCGTAGCAGCTTATTAATATTCGCTTGTGCGGGGGAAAGATTTATTGCGTGCTCCATCATGGGATGCACTTAGCTGCGAGTCATGTGAGTCAAGGGCCAGTGCTGTCGCTTTCTTCTTTTGCGAAATGTTAGAACATTGCTGGTGTTTAAGCAATTTTGTAGTATTTTTATATTCTTATTCACAGCCCCACTCGCGAAGGAAGAATCATTATTCTCTCTTTTTGTCGTGCTTCTTTCCGAATTATGGTACAATAATGCTCGCGCTTGCAGGAGAGCACATGCAAAGAAGTGTTGAGCATCTCGAATGGCAATGTATATAGAGTGCTTCTTCTTACTTTGACAATGAAGTCAAATAGCACCGGCACGTATAGCCTAGGCTGCACAAACGTTTCAGAAATAGACTTAACGTATGTGCATGCTTGGCTATCGCACCTTAGAAGATAATGTTGGATTGGCAGCCCAGAAAGCCAGTTGAAGAAGTTTAGAGATAGTTATAATTTCAACTTCATAAAGCTGTCAGTTTGAGTGAGAACGCTTTGAGTAATGAGCGGTTACTGAACGAAATGGCAAATACTAAATAAAGGATGGAGTCGCTATGGGTTACTGGCTGAAGCTGTACGTTTGCACTGCCTGTCCCTACACAGCAATATACTGGCTGTCCCTAAACAACTGGCAAGTTGTACTTTGTCCCCTTTTATTTTTAAGACGATAATCTTTCTTGGAGTACTTAGACGCAAAAATTTCGGTCTATCTGTCTTTCTGTTTGTCTGTTTGTCCGCCGTAACGATACCCCAAACGGCACTTAGCGATAGCACGAACAGCCAACCCCATCCGCAGCACCCACCAATATTGCTCAAGTTACGGCGTTCATACTCGCGCGATTGTCAAATATAAAGAAATTTTATTGGCGGTATAACTTTTAACATAAATAACAGCTTCATATATTGCCCCATATTTTTACCTTTGCTACTTCAGACCAAAATTAGACCTTGCAAGAGGTTTCGATACTTTTTAGGCTGGTTCTGAAACAAGAAACGTCTTGGCTACTTGACTATATTTTGAATAACTTCCTGTTCTCTTAATACGAACCCAAATAAAAATATTTGGTGACGTCACACTGGGTGGTTTCCAAGATTGCAGTTTCCCAATTGCGTGACTAAGGCACGTTTCCAGCTCCCAAAAATTTAGTTTATTCAGCACTTGCATTGCACAAAAGAAAATGCTTTTAGATACGTGGCTGGGCAGTATGGAAGAACTTTTCATGAGGCCTCAGTTTGCACACTACCTATGGCTGAACGACGCCATAAACTGAAAACGGAGCCTAGAAGGACAATCGAATGTGCTTCACATACAGGATGCTATGCACTCATTGACGTTAGAAACCGGAACTTCTGAGGACCCGCTTTTGTAACCTTTCGGAATTCAGTGCGGAATTTGAATCGAGAATAATAATTGCACTGATATCGTCATCACGTGACAAATTATTTCGCATGTGACTATGACCTGATGGATAATATCAGAAACTTATTTCTAGCACACTTATGAAGTAAAAAGTTTTTTCGTCTCACAAGGCTGGTACTTCTAGAACTTTTACGCATGTCACTTATTACACACGAAGAAACTCATTTGTAGACATCGCAATAAACTTCGTCATCCAGCTTGAAATGATTGCTGCATTGCCCAATTGTGCTTTAATGTCAGCTATTATAATTTTGAATCGTTCTCTCTGTACACTACTGACCTTTCCGTGAAAAATGCTCTTGCTTTTATTCACCTAAATAAGAACGTGGCACTTATCCTCTCAAGTGTAAGGCTAGTTCTGGCTCCTTTTATTGACCTTTGCTCACGCCCTATTTTGGGCGAGTTTGTCATATTTTCGGCCATTTTCGTGTTTCTGAGCTGGCAACGATGCTACAGAAGACAAAATGCTTGCTTACCAGAATTGACAAAACGTCCCATTCCGTTTAGAACTCTGGTCCAAAAATATCAGGAATCCTAGACGTAGCACAGTAACTTCGCTGCTTTTCTTGAACTTATCTGCTGGTTAAATGTATTTATGACGTCTCAGTGTCATAATTGAAAAGAAATTTTTAAAAAGAATCATGACGTTGCAAGCGTGTTTTATACCTACTGGGACAATTACCGCTGATACCACAGGAAGTCATTGTTTGGTCGTGGCTAAGATTATTCTAGAATGAGCTCGATATGGGCAAGTTGGTGCAGCATGCTGGATGAAAAAAACTTGGTGGGCGCTTGAGCTTTGACTTCAAGTTCACAATGTGATAGTGAAATCAGACCTCATGTACACCGCATCCTCAACTGCTATAGTCTAGCTTCGCATCTTGGTACATGCCTCATCCATCCCATACGTTAACGGACGCCTGTACGTGCAAAATTTGCCATTTACAGCTATCCTAAAATACCTGTAGACTGCAGGTATAGTTCTTCATTATCAACTACTCCAGAATTCATCAACTTTCGAGTTTGTGACGGTCTCACTATGCCGGCACAAGGCAATACGCGAGCCTACACAGCTAGTCCATTTGTTGAAAATTTTGCAGCTGGTGATGATCCGTAATGAGTGAGCGTCTATGCAAATGGGTGGGCCTCTAAAACTCTCACTCACAGCAATCCGCATGTCTTTATTGAAGCCTGATTAGATGCTACGCTTCTGCCAAAGCTTCATACAACAACACTTTGTAGAAAACATGATATTCATATAGTGTTTCCTCTCTCTTTTTTTTTAAGGAGTTTCAGGAATTATTGTGGGTTTGTGGTAAAACACCTGCTTTCCAGACAGACGGTACGGGTTTCATTTTCTCTCGAACCAAACACTTTTATTGTTCATTTCATTCGCTTCTTTCTAGGTTTCTAAATCATGGTGAAGGTACAGATTTTTCCCTCTCAGTGGACGACGCCGACGCCCGCACCGTAATTTCTGGGAAACGAGCTCTTTAATGCTATTGCATAAAAATGCTAGAGCAAAAAAAAAAAAAACGTGGACAAGAAAGAACACTTAGGCACAGGCGTATGTTTAAGTGTTCCTTCGAGCCTACATTTTTCTTGCAGTATTTTCAATCCACAATGTTATAATCACTGCCTCACGGCTGGTGTACTTAATCGCCAGTAGTACAGTCGGCCACAAAATTGTACTGACCACACGAGGGCGCACCTGAATTGCCGTCTGCATCGTGCTGCTGCGAGGGGTCTGAAATGTAGGGCCTCACTCTGGCCGCACGTTCGACAGAGCTATATCCTATGGACCGTAGACCGAATTGCCACAAGACGGCGCTGACGGCAGTGTGGGAACGCATTCGCGTGCCCCGTATTATATTGTGCGACTGAGCATAAGTACAGAGGTTTCAGACAAAAGACATTATGGTTGTGAATACGATTGGTAAATAACGGGATCGCTATCTCGCAGTGTCCCAGTCATCATTACAATGTCTTAGTTTCAGTTCAAACAATAGCACGCAATGAAAAGGTGAACATTTTAACCAATAAGGAAAAAGTAGCTCTTTCACAGAAATATGCTATTCATCTCTTTCCATTTCAGATGGAACGAAGACAGTTGTGTCCTTTGATGTTGTATCGGAGGTATCCTAGTGCTTCATAAAGAAGCCAGAAGCTTATTTTGCACACTGCCCGGGGCTAAACCTTGAAAATGTAACCTGAAACAATGGAATTGAAGTCAGTTGACAATAGAATAGAAATGTGCGAAGACAGGTGACAGTGGTATTGCTGCAGGAATAAAGCCTCGCCTCACAATACCGAGTTCGGGTTCTCGCGGCCATAAGCCCGCCCTTATTTCGATAGGCGGCAACAGCAAGCTGCAAACCACACTTTCTTGGTTTCTACTCATTTTGTTCGATTCGCTTCGCACAAGATATGAAACACGCTTTTCGCTCCTGCGTTTACAAGCCGCTTCCATTCCGACACAGGCCTTTTGATTTGTCACGTTTCTTCGCATTTCCCCCCTTTCGCGGTGAATTGCGTTGCCAAACGGGCCTTCTTCTCGCACTGCTCGTCTCCATACCCTAGCCTTTCAGTCACGGTGTGTACGAATGTCCAAGCCAACTTCAAGGGCACGTCACGTAGCGCAAGTGTCATCAAATAGCTTGGAACTTATTGTACACGTTCATGCAGGCCTTCTGAGTGGGCAACTGGTGATCATTTAATTTCATTATGCTGCGTATTGCCCCAGAGGATTTACGATGTTGGACGATGGTTCAACGGGGTGCGTTGCAAGACCAACGTGAAAGGTTTTTTCTTCGCTCGAAAGTAATTCAACCAAACAATAGCTGTGCATGCATTTCGCCCCTAATAGTAGCTTATTTTGATGCAAATACTGAAGCTGACTGGTGGTAGAATTGTTGTATAATAAATTACACCTTATTAACTTTAATTACTATACGTCACACAGAACAATGCTTTCCTTCATTTTCTAATGAGATGAAATACTTATGGCCTTGGAATTATGCCACACGAATTGGACGCGTTTCTGACCGGGCAACATAAATCGTGACTGAAGAGACTAGGACAGTGGATGGCAAATGGGTTTCCACATAGCCGTTTATGGGGTTCCGTGACACCATTGCATGCGAAAAAAAAAACGTTTTTGAAAGTAAGTTTTCATCTGAACTCAGTTTTAGGTTTCGCTCATCTCGCTCAGAAAATACACAAAAAATAAAATAAAACTTTCGACGCCATCTGCTCTGCTGTCACCTTGATGGGCCCCTACTCCAAGCTCAAGATGCGTAGCAAATCTATATATATCTTTCTGCGCTAGTTGTACGATATAAGCTGTAAAATCTAATACTTCTTGAGCCCACCGTGTGAAGAACTTTCCTGTTTTTTTTTTCATGACGAAATGAGTTCTGAGCAGAATACATGCCCAATTTGTAAAAGATCAAGCTTTAGCAGTTAGAAAACCATTGTCTTTTAAACCTATACTCCGTGAAAATGTTTGTACTTAAGGTATTGCTCATAGTAAGATTAGAAGCGTATATGGTTATGACCCCTACTTAGCGCCTCTGTCGACCCTTAATGCTTAGCTCAAGTATAATACAGTTAGTAAATGCAGCTACTCGTTGGATGCGTTACAGGGAATGATTCCCACAATGACTGAGATCTGCTAAATTTTCTTTATAATGTTCTTTTTTGTTTATTAGGTTGTCATTAGACCTTTTAAGGCATTTATGTCAGCTAACCTGTCCGCTATAGTGGTATGGTAATAGTAAAATACAGTTATAATAAATGCACTTTTACATGTAATAATATTGTTATTATACACACACACACACACACACACACACATATATATATATATATATATATATATATATATATATATATATATATATATATATATATATATATATATATATATATATATACGTGACGCTAGATGCGGGAGACGTGGCCTGGCTCATACGCCATGTTTATTCCGTTCTCTCACTTCTTCCTTCTCGGCTTCTACCAACCATCGCTTCATACGTCACACGATTCCCCCTCCCCCTGAAAGATGGCACTGGTTACAAACTATAACAAATTAAAGAAGTGAATGAACAAAACAATGCCCAAATTCACAGTTTCACGTCCAGACGGAGTTCCACAATCTCACGAAATCTTCAAGGCCGATTGAGCAGTCCGATGAATTTTATGACAACTCTGGTGGGCGAGGTTGACTGTTGCGTTCTGGCCAACTGAAGCACGCCTTGAACGTAGAAATTACTGATGACACAGCGATTCTCGTCATGAATGAACAAGGGTCGAAGTACTTGTAGCATTTGAGAGTCGGATGTCGTAGGCACGGAGTTCTCCGTCGTAGACGCTGCTTTCTGTGTCGTGGCTGAGACAGAACGAGTGCTTGCAGCCTGCATGTGCGAGAACTGAAGCTGATGGTATGATGCCTTTGTTCCTTCATTGTACACGTGGTAGCTGCACGTCTCTTTCGTAGCTTTCTGTGGTCTTCTCTCAGTTTGTTGAATCGTAGACACAGCGTTGAGAACTGGTGCAGAAAACTTTGTCGACGTTGCTTTCTGCGAAGATGGCTTAGGCATCGACTTCGTCTTTGCTTCTTTAATTGATGTTGTCTCTGATGATCTTTCAGCCACAAGTGTACTCGTGAGGAGGTTTCACTTGATCGTTGTTCTTGTTCGAGTAGCCGTTGCAGTTCTTGGAGTTCGTGGAGTTGCCTTTGTTGAAATTGCTCGTCTTCTTGTGAAAGTTCGTCAGATGGGCCTCTTTCAGGAACATGAGTCTGCTTTTCTTTAGATGGTGATGTGATCAGTAGATTGTCTGTAGTCGAGACTGTACTGCCAGGCTTGTCCTGCGATGAAAGCAGCGTGACAGGCTGATGAGAACGCTCCCAAGATGGTTGTGAGTCATCCTTGATTGTAAATGCTTCTGTCAGTGGACAATGCGCCGGCGTTGGTGGATTCGAAATTCCTGCAGTGCTTTGACTCACATGTGTGTTAGCACTTGACGGTGAGAGCACAACAGACATGGCTTCAGGTGGTTCTGATGGCGTATGTATTTCTTTTTGCAGCGTAGTTAGGCTGACAGTGTCTGTCGAACGACCCTGGTCAGGAACGTCAGGGTGGGGGCTGGTTTTGCGAGGATTCACCAGCTCGTCACACGCAAATTCCGTCACACGCTCAAAACCATTTGGGCCTTGTGTGTGACACGATGCATCAAGGCATTTGGGTGGTTCTGTAAAATCTGAAGTGTTGTGGTTCAGTGAACACGTTGTAATTGCCGATTTCATTGCACTTGGGAAAGGCGTGTATAGGTTCAGTTTTTTGGTGAAATTTTCTAGATTCCTTTCAGTATACGGTCGCTTTACCTTGTCTCGTGTGACGTGAATCGTGTGACGTGTGAAGCGATGGTTGGTAGAAGCCGAGAAGGAAGAAGTGAGAGAACGGAATAAACATGGCGTATGAGCCAGGCAATGAAGATAGTGTGCCAGAATTAGCAGAAAAATCTGCTGAGGCTGTTGCAACGCCATTCTTGATGGGCGTTCCTGACACAGGGCATAGCTTCGGAGTTGATTCTTCCGAGCCTCCTGTGTTGGTTGAGCTCTCGGGTTGCTGTGAACTCGACGGTGACGCTGCGAGAGGCTTGGTTTGGTCAGATTTTACTTGGGGCTGTTTCTTTGTGTCCGCCACTTTGGAGGTAAGCTGTTCTGACGCATGAATGTGGATGGTTGGCCCTGGACTTGGCTGAGTATATTCGGAGTTCCGAAGCTCTATCCCGACCATAGTGGGCGTGTGAGACGCGAGGTGGGCGTTGTGAGCGACGAAAGAGCGAAGTGATGTAAAACCAGGATTTTCACTCTCCGAGTAGTCATGACGTTGTTCGGTATTTTCTTCATGCGTCAGCTGGTCTACCATGAGCAAGGCGTCCTTATAAGGCAAGTGGTGAGCGTTAGGAGCGCTTGAAGACCCGTGTGATGAAAACCCAGGTGGTGGACCACGTATGCCAGACGAAGAGTGAACGGCATCAGGTGGTTGCGCAACGTCTCGGGTCATATGCTGAAGCGATGACTTCGCAAATGCCGACTTTCGTGGAGAAGGGAGGCGCGCTCGATGGCCGTGTTTTTCCCAAAATACGCGTTGTCGTCTGCCACTGAACTCGTGTGCCACTTCGTCTTTTGTCAGAGGTCGAATCTTGTTGTGCGTTCGAATGGTTGAAGACTTCCTGTAAAATTGACGACTGAGTGCAGCTGTCTGTGGATGGTGGGTTACAAGCAAGTCTTCGTCGTAGTCGTCATCGTATTTTTTAAACCAAACGATCAATTCTTGTTTTATCTTTTGCCAAGACTCATCGTTGTCGAATATGTGGGTGAGGTAAAATTTAAATGCCTCACCGGGGACGTAGTCGCTGAAGTTCGTAACCATTTCCCGTTCCGACCAAGATGCAGCGGTAGCGTGGAACTCGAACAGGTCGAACCAGTCCTGTACAGGTCCATCGTCCGCTGCTCCGGTGTACTTGGGGATGGGAAGGTCAGTCGATGATTCCGTCATGATGCTGGTCTCTGTGTGTGGCTAGGAGATGATTCCGTAGTCGATGTATGGTCAGGGCGTCTTGTGGAGAACTGCGTCGATGATGAGACACTGATAAAGTGGCTGGGAGGTCTTCATCCTGTCGACTGGTGTGACGCTAGATGCGGGAGACGTGGCCTGGCTCATACGCCATGTTTATTCCGTTCTCTCACTTCTTCCTTCTCAGCTTCTACCAAACATCGCTTCATACGTCACATATATATATATATATATATACATATATATATATATATATATATATATATATATATATATATATATATATATATAATATATATATATATATATATATATATATATATAGTGCAGTAGATCCTCCGTGAGCGGTCACAACGTGGTTTATTCGATGTTTCGGCCTAGAGTCTGGCCTTCATCAGGATTAAACATACAGTTTGTTGGTGCTCAGCTTTATACAATCTCAAATCGGAGGGCAATGAAAGAGGAAGAAAACACAGAAAAGGAAAAAAAGGATAAAAGAAAAGTAAAAGAAAAAAAAGAAAAAGGAAAGAAAAAAGAAGAAAAAAGAGAAGAAGAGAGAAATAATATACGGCGGACGCCCCTCGGGTGCCCCCCTTCCACTCTTCCTTCCACTTCCCCCCTCCACTCTTCCCTCCACTTCCCCCTTCATCTCTCTCCCCCTTCTCCCCTTCACCTTTCTGATGTCAGCGGTCTGTGTATGTTTCCGTTCACTAACGCATTCCTCCCGGTCAGACGGCCCCTCCTGGCACTGGCGGTTCGGTGTGGGGCAAAAAAGAGTTTTTCAGGAAGTCCTAAGCTTTAACTACTCGGGGTCCCGTAAACAATTCGTCGTAGAAGGAGGGGTGCCGCGTATTGTGGCATAGGCTGGTAAGCGGGCATTTTAGGAAGTTCTAAGCCTTTAACTACTCCGCGCCCTGTCAACATTTCGTCGTAAAGAGAGGGGTGCCCCGTAATGCGGTAGGCTGTGCAAGTGGAAGCAATGCGAATTCCTTGCCCGCTTCTGGATTACGCGTGTAGTGGGGGCCTCCCGGCTGTGCACAGGGTTGCTGTTGGGCATGTCATGCATGGCACAATTGATTGGTTAGTAAAATAAATCAGAAAACAGACGACAGCTGCACTTAGGAAGAGTAGTTACACTTGGAATTGTTTTGGGTTGTCCAGTGTCCTTCGCAGCTGCAGTGCCGTGAACTCAGTTACTACTTTCATTGTTGCCGTTATTGTTTTCTAATGCTTTAATTGCTGCAAGTGTACCAGGATTCTCATTTATTCCTCTATCGAGGGTGTTAAATCGGTGGATAAGGTATGACTCTCGTTGTTCACGTTCTCGATTTGATTTAAATCCCGTCTCTAAGAGCGTCACTGATAGTTTGTCGAATGCATGGTCGGGAAGATTGAGTTGTTTTGATAGAGGTAGACTTGGGGCTAATTTCGCATGGGCTCTGTGATTATTGAAGCGTATCCTAAATGGTGTTTCTGTTTGTCCGATGTGCTGCATACCACACACGTTGCATTCGAGTAGGTATACCACATTAGAGGAATCGCATGTTAGGTTTCCTCGTATGTTAATGGAAACTATATATATATATATATATATATATATAAGGGAAACAAGTGTATACTTAAGGGCTCGTGTTTCGTGTTTTTACACAATATTATTGAGATCTAAAGACATTAATGCCAAGGAAGGTATAGAGGAAGTTATTAGGCCAATTGTAATGTGAATGAGAAGAAAGAAAAGTGGGTGAAAAGATAACTTGCCGTGGGATCCTGCCCACAGCAGCAAGTTCTCTTTTCACCCACTTTATATATATATATATATATATATATATATATATATATATATATATATATATAGTTGAAATAAAGGTACCGCATGGCAGGAGGTGGCTCATGTAGTGAATGACATTACTATAGACTTCTCTCTAACCACTACGATTAAGTAAGATTGTAATGAAGACTGTTTTCATGACAACGTAATAATAATAGGAAACGTCTATGTACAAGCCGCACCTTATTTTCGAATGGGTCATTAAAAAAGTGATGAATCTCATTGCGCACGTGCTGCAGCCGCTATTCAAATGGTGCACCCATGCAGGGCCATTATACGCACGATTCATACGCAGGAGACCGGAGACATTCTATACGCGGGTCTTTTATGTCTCAGACCATCTACTGAAGCAGTGTGAGCCTGTTCGAAACGTACAGGCATAGCAATGTCTTTTTCAAGCGGGAACGTGGCACGGATTTTGTGAAATAGCGTATTTTTTTTTTTTTTTGCTGTCGTCAAAAAGTCCGGGAATCCGGACGAGAATTGCAGCTAGTGTGGGTAATGCATGTTTCTGCATAGTCATATGCCGTAACTGGGTTGTGCCATTGGCAGGTTTCTATAAAAGGGCTGTGGCAATGAAATGGTGAGGAAAAATTGGGACAAGGACATTTGCATGCTTCGAGAGGCACACGGCTATATAGCGCTTTTAGTCGAGTGGATGCACCGAGGAAATGGCCAGCTAAATTTAGAAAGAAACATTAAGATACCGTGGTACTCCTTCCCATACGTTTACGATTTATTATATCGAAAACACAAACACACACACGCACACACACCTACACAGAGGGGCGAAAGGAAAAGGCAGAGAGAAAAAAGAAACCAGACAAAAATTATCCGGTTTCGTACCCCGCACTGGGGAAGGAGTAAGGGCAGACAGAAAGGCAAGAAATAAAAGAATGAGTGAAAGATTTATAAAATATATCACGTTTCCATGACCAGTCGCTTTCCCAGCAGTCAATTAGCGAATGGCGGAAAAATGGAGCTTTCGGACAAAGCGATGAAGGCCACTGCCAATGACTCTGCGGTCAATCGGCATTTATGAACGACTACGTCACTTCCATGCTTAAGCGCATTCAAAAAGCAAATAATTTCAGTCCTTAAGATGACACTCACTCGTCACAAAGCCTTAAGGTATTCTACTGTGGTTGTTCAAACGATTTCTTACCTGTATGTCTGGAACGAATGTAACTGATCACGTCAGTAGACACTGTACGTATTGGTATGTAAATAACGCTTTCAACGCCATAGCGTTCTCGACCAACCTTGTGACCTTAAGATGGTAGCATGAATGTTGCTTTCGTGGAGCAAAGGGGAAATGGAGACAAGAAAATGAAAGGGGCGAAGTTAAAACTACTCAAGATAGAAATATGGGTGTTCAATGGAAAGGGTCTTCAGAGTGGTTCATGAGGTTGATAGCGGACGCTCGAATAATTACGTCTCCTGGATCATTCGCAACCTCGCACCATAGGTGTTCGCCCGTCAGGAATCTCATGCGTGGTAGCGTGAGATAGGTTATGCATTGTGTAAGAAAGAACAACTATCTGATTTCAATAAATGATGCTATTAAGTTATTGTGCCTTTGCTTCAAATCTGCGCTGCCTGTATGTCTGTCTGTGTGCGTGTGTTAATAACTCTTAAACTTTCGTGCTCGTCCTCTTGAGCGTTTTCATAGAAGCACGCCGCAAGACTCCAAAAAGTGCGTCTCATTTTTTTTATTGGCATGATTTGCTGGAAAACAAGAAGAAAAATGACTTCGATGATGTCTCCCACGTTTCCTTTAATTAGGCGAGAGACTTTCTGTGTTTTCAGTAGTAACACATAAACCAACTTTTTGCCTGTGCGTGTACGTAACATTCGTCATAATGTGAATATTTATTTCAGTTTATTTACGCAAACACCCTAAATGCCCATTCAAGAGTAAAAATAGGTCGTCGTCGTGGAACGTCGCTTAATGGCGTCGGTCTTTACGCGAGTGATCCAAAAAATAATCCGCTGGTAACGCGGTGAAGAGCGTTCGTTTTTTTCTTTCTCTCTTTGCTACCGCTGTTCGTTTCTATCTTTCTTTTTTTGTTTGTTTCTGCCTAATCGCTACTATCACCTGTTTCTAAAAGTGGCCATTTTTGTTTGTTCTGTGGGAGCAGTGGTCATTTCATTGTAATTAAAAGAGAGCCCTTTCCCCGCACCTATGTCAAAACGAACGTGCATAAATGTTGGGACTGTACACTTGCCAAGTCTACTCTTGAAAATGAACTGGTCTGCTGAAGAAACATTGAGTAAATGATTACAATCGTTTTTTTTTTATTCTTCGTACATGCACATACACTTCATATTACTTGATATTCACCCGATCCGAGAAACACGATGTCATGCCCTTATGAAAATTATGGCGGACTTTATGGACAAGTGCGATGGATACACGCCACTGTGGTTACATTTTGATGGAGGTGATATGCTATACGCTCGTGAACTGTACGATGTCAGCGCAAGTTAAACACCAGATGATCAAACTTTCACAAGCCCTGCCCTAGGTCGTGCCCCAGAATAATATGGTGGTAGCACTGCGAAGGTAAACGAAGTATTGATATTATTTTCAAAATTTTCTCTTTAGTAGAACTGAAATAGAGATGCGTTAGGAATAGCATGTACGAATATCTACACCAATACAGCATTCTCTACATTCCTGTGAGAAATATGTGCGACCGCACTTTTGCGCAGGAGTCTTCAAGGGCATGTTGCTTGCGTTAAACTTTGTTTGGTAAGGTGAACTGACATATCACGTGTAGACTTCAAGTTCCTTGATTATTGCGGCTTCGGGGACTTCCAAGCATTAGGTAAAACTCAATATCTATACAAGAAGTGTTAGCTATTTTTTATACTCTTATATGAAACATAACACTCGGGCAGTCCTGATAGTATAAGATTTATCGTTCCGAAACTGTTAGGAGAACCATTTGTTGAAGGTAATTGCTCAGTTACGGTTACAAGAATGCTGCTTTAAGTCTTCCAAATACAATGTCATTTTCATTTCCGTGGCACCGAATGGGGCAGCCACACGGAATTGACACCGTGGCGTTCTATCGACTGGTAGGAAGACCCTACTACTCGTCTGGAGCTGCTTGTTGTTGGTAGTGTGCAGCAGTTTTTTTATTTGTTTGTTTATCATCAACTACTATTTGTCAAGCATCGCTAGTCATCTCTCCCTACGAGGACTCAAAACTTGAGGTAGAAATGAACAAACACAGAAAAAAATGATCTATCTGAAAAAAAACGGGAATAAACAAAAAAATTATCTTAATTACCAACTACACCGCAAAAGAATGTATTTGCACACTGAATATATGGAATCAATTTGGAAGTTGATACCCTAAAACGAGTAATGTAAAGCTAGTGCGTCATAGCACTCGCATGCCGTTTGGCGCACTAGGATGTGACACGCTGTTTAAACTCGGCTTGATCTTACTCGTGTGTGCTTCCCCAGTTTCTTATTTTTGGCCAACGTTCGCAGTGTTCGTGTTGAAAATGCATCACTGATTTAAATTGAGCAGACCTTGACTGATTCGTTATGTTTTCTGACGACACGTAATCTTCAAGCTCAAGAAGCATCGTTCAGATGAAAATATTTTAGTTTGTAAGCTCTTCAAGTGCTTGTGCAGCTGCTGTAATCCCACCCAAAAATGGTACCCAGAGAAAAAGAGCGTGTACTTTTTTCAAGTAAATCCTCCCGCCCCTTCCCTCTCCCTATACCAAACAAAAATGTCAAAAGCACTCTGAGATTCTTCCCCGATGGCATGATTTCTTTATTGCGCTAAACTCCAGGGGGTCACTCATCGGTTCTATTTCAGTATCACCTCGGGGCAGCGTTTTTCAAACGTAGTTTTGTGTCCGCAACCATTTTCTTGCGACATGAGACAAGTTCTTTTACTTCAATTGAGGAGAACTCGGAAGGATGAGACTTGCCGCTCGTTGGTATTTTTTTCTTGTTTCTCGTCACTTCATCAGACTCTGTAAATTTAGCGGAATACAAGTGCCTGCTTTTTGGGCAGCAAGAAAATATTTTTACACACTCAGTATTGTACTTTTTATTACTTTTGTGTATAAAACAACCGGTGAATGGAACGCAGGAACGCAAAGCATACTGTACAGTTCCTGTAATTTGAGTGGTATTCTTGAAAACTGGAAAAAATACAGAATGTAGTATATTCATAGTAGGAACGAGGCATGTTTATGCACGCAAAGCAATCTGGTTAAAGTACGGCTGTTGTATGTTCGTCTTTTTCAGTGTTGGCTGCTCATTGTTGCGTCATCGAATTGGTCTCTTTTGTTTCTTCTCGAGAGCTCTGAATACTACAACTTTGCAACATCTAGAGATAGACGTGACACAATCAGTATGCATAAATATGATTTAACACGCCGCTTCAAATGCGTACAATTTAGTGTGTTTTGTTATTCTGTTTACTTGGGGAAACGACAACACCTGGAGAAAACCAGGGAATCAGCGAACTGAGGGTGTGAATCTTGCGCGCTTTAACTAGTTCCTTTACATGAAGAGGTGTGGATAACGGCGCTATCGGATAGGTTGAGTGCTGAAACCAGAATTGTTCGAGTCGCCAAATTTCGCACATGTCTTTCGGGTGTGCTCGCTTAGAAGTTTAAATAAAGGCGCACATAAAAATTCTGGAATGATGTTGAACCACGCATATATGTGGTCTGGTGCACATGAAGGAAATACGTATCGAAATTTTACACTGGTGCAAGACTAAGTGCAACCTATATTAGTATTTAAACTAGTGCTGTATGCGCCAGCAGAATAAACTACACACTAAACCAATTCTGACCCTTAAGGGTGTAAATGAGCTTGTCGCCAGACGAACACCCTTTGCTCCCTATTGGGTGTTCAAAAAAGGGTGCTGAGAAAGGGTGCAGAGCTCAGCACCCTTAAGGAAAGGGTGCAGAGCAAAAAATTTGAAGGGTGTAATGAGTGCACCCTTTAAAGAAAGGTGCTGTGATGTCATAACACCCTTTCAAATGGGTGCTGGAAGGGTGCTCCACATCGACGTACCAGTGGGCCAAATCTAGGATTGACGCTGGAGATTGCTAAAAATGCAGATTGCTGTATACTCTGTAGACCATGCTGAGTGACAGCCCACATACAGTTTGTTAGTACTTGAACAGATGTACTAAGTCGTCCATTCCACCCTGAACACGTGCACCATGAACGTGGCCGGCCCTCCACAGAGTGCCTTCCGCAGGCGCTTATGAAACTAGCACTGAAACACAGTGACAGCTCTAGGTGGGGCTTTTGCATCGTCGTCTTTTAAAACACAGTGTCTCTGCAGTGAAGCTACTGGTAAGTTGGCTCCAGTGTTTTGCTTTCTCTATGTGTAGGCAAATAGAGAATCCGGCACTGTTATCGAGAAGTGCTGCAATTGTGCCTTACCCTGTCCAGGTGCTGTTCCTCATGTTTTCGTTTTTGGCTGCTCTGGATAGAACAAGCTGCACTTCTAAAGAACAGTGTCGAATTTTAGATAAGCTGGTACTGTTGCAAGAGCAAAGTTAGCTTCACCACAAAGAAAGTGTGATTTGGCGAAGCCATTGTTCTCCAGCAGTCAGTGGAGGCCCACTTACAGCTGTCTGTACGTTTGTGTACTAGTTACCAAAGTGCCCTCGAGAAGCGCTCGGCAGAGTGCCGGATGCATGGTGCAATGTTCAAGGTGGAAGTAGACAATATGTAAATATATACCTTAAAGCAAGCTATATTGAATAAATATGTGTGTTTTAATAATCATGAAATTGATCCCAGAGTGCGTATATGGCCTGTGCTACCCATTTTCGGTCCAGAATGAATGTAATCTATTCAAGACCCCTTGCTGCACACATGCATGCACAATTTATGGATGCTTGGTCATCATACAGACATGCATGCCTGCAGATTAAAAATTCACAAGTTTCGAATACTGGTGATTATTTCAAATGCCACATACTCACTTTGAAAGACACACAGATAATATGCAATAAATACAGAACCTTACCACATTGCGCTCTTTTAAATTATGTGTAGCAGACGTGAGCTTTTATGCATGTGAGAATGCAAGATATTAGGCCCCAACAAAAATTTATGACAAATAAATTAACATGATGCCAATAGTCACTATTTTATTGTACATAGCATACAACTGAAAAAGATTGACAATAGTAAACATGAGCTATGACCTTCTGCATTGATTGTAATGGTGAGATCTTTGTTAGTGAGGATCAATCTTCTGTTTTTTCAAATCTTTTTTCTTGCGAGTAGACATCTTTTTTGTGACGAGACTTCTTTTTTAACTTTTAACATTCTGACTTCCCTCCTTGCATAGTAGGTAACAAATAAATTATTTAGAACAACCAAATATAAGTTAGAGGCACCAGCAGTCCAAAGGCGCTTATTGAGGGTGTTGCCAGTGCCCACAAAATTGAAAAAGAAAATAGATAGGAGAGTAGGTGTGTGGTAAAACATGTGGGCTTATATAACATGCTTTGGTCGTCATGCTAAAAGCCTTGACTACAAACTTGCTCAAGGCCTATTTACATCTCTCCTTTTATATATGTGTGTGTGTTTCTAAACTTGTGTGTTACAAAATCACAAATATTGGCAAAGTAATGCAAGTGGTGTTGGATTAATATAATGTGATCATTCAAACACTTGCACAATCCATCTTCAGCTGCCCAGGCGACTTTGGTTCCTTTTACAAAAGTGTGGTCAGGGCGCTCCTTCTCTACAGCACATCCGCACCCGGAAGCCTAAAATAAAGACGGAAGTAATCACTAAAAGTTTCACAAGACAGACTGTCCAAGATACAATATGCGTTGTCATGCTGGAGTGTTCTTAGTTCGATGTGAGTAGAAGTCAGCATCAAAATTCGCTTTGTTTTCAACGGAAAACATGCTTGTTGGAGGTCCCCCAGGCAAAAAACTGTGTAAACAAGTTGACAGTACCTGTGGGCCTACAGAGGGTAGCATGTACAACAGATTTCACATAAAAAACAAACAGCATAGTAGAAAGGAAATTTATACACAAGAAACATCTGAGCAATGATTCAGCATGATGCACACGTGAAACATGAGTTAGGTTTGAGTAAAAAAGCTATTCATCAAGTGATTGCGCACATCCGATTTGAACAAATCGAATAAGGCACTGAAGTTAATTAGGGTTTTTAAAGAATTGTAAAGTGCCAATAAGCAATATTCTAGTCTAGCTCTACAATAGTGTGTCATGTATGTAGTACTAGTATTTGCCTGTTAGGTATGCTGTAGTCATGAACATATTCAGTTTTCCTAATACCTTAAACTTATTATGTTGCAGTCCAGCTGTTCATGTTCCATAAATAATTGTTTATGGTAGCATTTAGGTTACAAAATTGATGCTAAAAATTTGGCAGACCCCACATACTTTGGGAATCGATGTTATGCGAAACATGCATAACATGTATTTTAATTTTTTTATTGAGCGATCTTATGAAGTGGAGCTCAATATAAGTACAAATTCTCGCACACACATACGTTAAACAGCCGCATATGTTTCATTTGTTATGAGGAGATGTCACACCTTTGAAAACATTAGCAGTTATTTGCTGTTTCGTAACGATGCCAACAGAAACAGAAACACACTAGAAGTGGTAGGCTGGTATCAAGCACTGGTGTTTGCGCTGGCACTCGCGACGATGGTAGCCCTCAACACTGCTACACAAATACTTCACAGGATGGTGCCTGACTACAATTGACTTTGACTCGACCTCACGGCTGCATCATAGGAGTGCACATGTAATAGTTATAAAATTTGATAGCCAGTACTGCAACGGCAGTTGATGTTACACAAACATTTGAGGCTATTTGGAAAGTATAACCGAGGCCGGGCATGGCTCTGTGGTAGAATACTTAATTACCAAGCAGAATGCTAGGTTTGGATTCCTGCTAGGACACTTGACTTTATTCTTTGCATTCATTTGGTCAATGCTGCCTATGTCAGCTTTTTAACATGATAGCGTTGAAGAGCTCGTGTCGCAGAAAACCCGCCGCCGACGTCTGCCCCGTTGGTTGTGAGCGAAAAATCGTCTGTGCATCTGTGACCGAAAAATCAAGTTACCTAGTTTCCAGAAACTCAAAATTCCTACTTATGACCTAATGGAGGCGCGCTAATTGCTGCAAAACAAAACCCCCAAGTTGACTACTAGACACTCAACACAGGGCTTAACACACGGAAGTCTATTGACATCGGCCAAAAATTAACGTTAGATGTACAGCGCTATTCCATTTCCCCATTTCATGAACTACACAATGCCTTGATAATTGTACCCTGGTATTTTTGGTGGGCTATATCGCACAAAAAATGCAAGGATTATGTCAAAAGAATGGCATCAAATTTTACCGGCATGTCATCGAAATAGAGACACAGGCTACTAGTCTTATTTATAATGCTAAGAGTATTTAAGGTAAAGGCATTGAAGATAGCTGGTGGCCTTTTTCACTATCTAGGTATCAATTTTTCACTATCTAGGTATCAAAATTCTGCCATGTCAGTCATAGTTTACTGACATTGCAAGCTCAAGAAAAGTGTGGCTCTGAAGGCATCAACACAGCGTTTTGCCAGATCTTTTAAGAAGGCAGTCTTTAAAATTGCTAATGTTTCCAATTTTTTTTTCTATAAATTTCGTGCTTTGCATCCAAATGTACCTCCATCCAACTTGTTTTTTTTTGCATTCGTGCTCTCACTAACTGCTTACCTTGTCTTGTCAAGTGTTCGTTGACATAAATAGGACTACTTGATCTAAAAGGATAGGCCACTGTAGACAGACGTAAGTTTTTTATCTTATCCAGAACATTTCATTTGTAACATCGTTCATAATTCACTACTATTTTTTTTCAAACTAGGTTTGTTTGTTCCTACTCTGTCTGCAGTGTCAATATTATCATGAGTAATGGTTTTTCCATCATCGCCCGAAAATTTCGGACAGCGTCAAAAGAAAACCCTCATCTGAGACGCCTTTGATGTCGGATAGTTCAACTTTGAATACAGTGTAAATTCTTCAATTTTCATCTGAAGTTGCTTATTTTCACCAGGAAGTTTTTTGTGCCTGTTTCAAGGTGCGACAGGCTTTTCATGCAAAGCCTTTATTTCTAAAGAGAGCGCGTTGACACTGTCACCACCTTCATTCCACACTTCTTGAAGGACCAAAGTTCAGTATGAATTTTGTGCTTGAAATCCTCTGTTTACCATGACAAACAATTCACAGGAAACATTAGTACTCTTGCTTGGCAGGAGTGCATGCAGTAATACTAACACAATTAAAGCAGGAAATAAGTGTCTCACCTGTGCAATAATGATTTTGGCAAGCACTGTGAAGACCACACACGCTGCTGCCAAACTGAGGAGAATATGAAGAGCACTTCATATAAGTAGGCAGCGTCCAGTAGCTTGGTGAGGCACAGCGCATAAGCATGTTGAACAGAGCTGATGCTTGAAAGAATGGTTCAGAGTTCGCTGGTGCTTGGGCTCCTTGACCTTGTCAGGAAATTTCCTTGAGCAGCCTCACTCAAATGAAATGACAGACCGTGCCGAAGAATTTCTGCACCAGTGCAAAAAAATTATTTTAGTGAGGTTTGTCTTGACTGCATGCGCTGCTTGCCGAATTGCAGTGAATGGCTAGAAACGCATGGCCAACATATATTTAGTGGCACGCAACTGAGAAATACAAAAAGGGCATGCTGCAGTATAAATACAACGAAAAACATGCTGCTGCAGAGCTTTTCATGTCGATGTCATACATGTGAATTTTCATTCACCTTTATAGCTCACTCATGCACGAAGATGAAGTTAGAACTTTTAGATGAAGACACCCCCTTTCAGCTGTATCGACTGCACATAATTAAGAGATAAACAAGCGTGAGTAATGCTGCTGCCTGCAATCGATAAATTCTTTTCTTGAGGCTGACCAAATATATGCACGAGTGCATCCATAGAGGCACATTTGCATTTCTGTAGTTATGATACCCATGTGATGTGTTTCTTAAGTAAATGCCATGCAATATGCACCATATGAATATTTTATTCTGTAAAATTGCAATACCACTACATATACATGTCCGTATGCGCATATGCATCCACTGCAGATAAAGCATAAAATTAAAGCAATACTGACACATTAATTTTTTACGAAGGTAGTGGAGGGCTCCAGAAATTTCGACCACCTGGGGTTCTTTAACGCGCACACAAATCTGAGAACACAGGCCTACAGCATTTTCACCTTTATTGAAAAAGCAGCCAGCAAGGCCGGAATATCATCCTGCGACTTTCCGGTTAGAAACCGAGTACCTTAGCGACCAGACCACTCCGACAGGACTTCAATCTTCCTGTTCCCCCGTGTAGGGTGATAGACCGTCTTTGCTGGTCTGGCTAACCTCCCTGCCTTTCCTTCTCTACCATTTATTCTCATGAGTTCAACGAATAAAGCTTCCTTCAAACGGCTAACATTCGGACGTTTATAATTTGCCTGAAATTGAGTTCACTAAATGAATATTGTGTGCTGCTTCATAGTGATCATTGATCTAAATTGTTCTGGTTGGCTAAAAAGGCACTACTCCTCACTTCTAATCAAACAGCACAAGCTGTCTAATGACCATAGGGGAGGAAAGGTGGAAACGCTAAGACAAAACATCAATCTTGAACCCCATGCCATCACAATGAAGCAGGCAAGCTTCTGCAATATTGACCGGCAACCAGGATCTCAGACACTGCAGATAGCTACATAACGTAATGGCTTCCCAACATGAGTTAAAGGCAGCAGAATCACATATTGCCTAACCTGCTTCATTATGATAACGATGAGACAATAACGTTATTGGCCTCTGTATGCTAATAACAATTTACCTTGCATATCATGTGACATTAACATTCAATATGACGTCATGAATCTTGCATCCTACCATGTGGTCTAAGTACCAACAAGGTGGTTTAAGTGACATTGGTGCAAGGCAGTAAACAACAATCACTTGGTGAACATTATTTTTGATATTATTCAATTGGTCTGATGCGTACATATTCAAAAAACGGCAGTTTAGATTTGTTCATTCTTAGATGAATACAATGTCTAAGTTTGCATGTCAGCAGCAACATATGCACGCATACTATGATGTATAACCTTATTGTGTTTTGAGCAATAAATTAGGCATTCATACACTGCACATATCACAGGTCACTTGTAAATCTGCAGCGAGGTCATAAAGAATTTATGATATCAGATAAAGCATTACACTTGTATTCGAAAGTGTCATTGGAAGCTTTGGTATAACTTAGTTTTAGAATGTTTGTAGACGTATAGGTATTCGGCGAAGTTTTAACTCAAAAGCGGGCTGCAGCGCCCACAATTCTTTTACAAACCAGAAGAATGCAATGATATGCGAGCAGGGGGGAACAAGCAGTACCACCAAAATTGCACTCGAACGAGTGAACTACTGCTCAACCTAGCGCTTGCACAGCTAAGGTACGGCTATTCGGCCACTCATAGAGAAAATGTATTGACCCAGGCGTAATTGCACGCTTTGAGAACCGCACCTACAGCACGCTGTGTCACGTTTACGCACACTTAATTAAGCTGAATATCATGGTAATTTAATATTATACGTGCCCGGTGGATGCAAACACATTTGGTCACACAGGAAAACACATCTACCTTATAGTAGTCACACACATTTAATGATCATGTAGCTGTTGAAAAGAGGACGGGTAACATATAAAACTTTCTTCATATACTTCTTTGGCACAGAAAACGAACAAGGCCGCGTAAATACCAACGCGGACACCACGTTATTCTTCTCCATTCTTCTAAATTAAATACGGAAAGATCTAATTCAACGCGAATCACCGTAATACTCCAACGCACGCGACACACAGACGACGCTTACGGCTTCCATGCGCCGTCCCCGAACGGCGTCCGACGGCATTGCAAAAATATAGTGATTCATAGCGTGAAGAGCATCGCCCGCCGACTCACAGCATCACAGCGCACATTGCTTTAACCTCCTTCCCCACAGAAAAAATTCATCCGCGCGTAACGTCCCTGAGCTTAGACTTGAGCCTAATGAAATCAGACACGCCAGCAGGCTCGCTACGTTAATAAAAACTCACTTATCGTCTACCAGCTAGAAAAACCTTAGTTCACAACGTTATTATACTATAGCGCTTTCGGTGTTAACCGCGGGAGGAGCATAACAGCCTGGATCGGGCACGCCGCGGCCTGGCCGGAGAAGCAAAAAACAAAGCGTCGACAGCAGAAACATCCACCTACCTTTTCAGTTTGGCGAGCGCTCGACGGTACAAAGCAGCCGGTCCTCTCTTGAGTATAGTGCATCTTCGTAACAAGCAGCACCGACAGAACACGAAAGACAGCGCAAGCACACTTTGAACAACATAAAAAATCGACTTTAAACGCTCGGCACACGGCCGTTGCGGCCTCCAGGAAGATACCGCCATTTCTGTCCTGCTGACGCCACCGATCCGCATTTGCGCACATAACTTTTTATATGATAAGCAAATAGATTATTTCTGCTTAAATTTTAAGTAACAAATAGTGAAGATAGAAGATACGCTAGTGCGTATTGCATAGAATATTTTTTACCTTTGAAAATGACAAATCACATTACGCGTAATTGCGCGAAATTTGAAATGTGAAAGAGCGCGCGAAATTTGAAACGTTTGCTTGCTTGTGTATTTCTTATACCGATACCTTGTTAACATCTGTACATTGGTTGAGTGGTTAATCTGGCTGTTAAAAAGAGTGTCAAAGCGGTTGTATATTAGTACAAAGTACAGGCAGCAAGCAAAATTTGTCACATCAAAATAAGCGTATTAGTTGGCAAACAATATTTTAGCTGTCTTTAGTGAATTTTCTTTAGGAAAATGTTTTAGTCAAGGCTCATTTTAACTTGCTTTGAAGAATATTTCTATGAACAAAATCAAGAAAACGTTTCTTTATTGTTATAATATTAGAACGTCAAAGTCCATAGCCTGCCATAAAAATTGGTAACACGTGTCAACTGATACATTGTAAGGTTAACAAATATTTGTACAACACAAAAACTGTTTTATCTACAACGGTCTTGTTGGTTTGTATTTCTTTGCATCAACAAATGTATGATTTATATATACTGTCATGGACGAAGCTTTGTTTTCAGTGTTAGGCGCAAACGAGGCTATGTGTAAGTCACAATCCTGTTGTAGCTCTACAAGCTGCGTACTCCGCCATTGGCTAGTGAGCTTGTAGCGCATGGCTTGGTCAGCGCCGGCCGTGAGGCGACGAGAAAGAGGCAGCAAGAATGCAAGAACCAGTGCAGAACTTACGTTCAGCCGGGCACTATCGCTCTTCAGATATCAGTTACTGCGGTGGGGCTATTAATGAGACCATGGTGTCTAACCACTAGACATCTAAAAGCTGTTGGTTATGCTCTATGACCACGTTACTCACAAAGCTTTGTCGGCGACTGTGCACCCTAATGGGTGCTCATCAGCACCCATTAGTTGTTGCACCCTTTTTGCACCCTAGTTTCCACCCTTTTGATGTGTTCACCCTTTAGGTTCCGCTTGTAGGGTGCTGAGACGCGAATAGGGTGCTCAAAGGGTGTGCTTAGGGTGTCGGCACCCTTTTTGCACCCTTAAGGGTCAGAATCGGTTTACTGTGTACTGTATATGTATGTGTGTGGGTGGGGGTGAAGGGGGGTTCAGTTACCTTTTTTCTCGTAGTGGGGGATGCAAAGAAACGCAAACAGCTTGGCTCACTGTTCTCATCACGCTTCGTCTATGATGGTAATAAAAATATGCCAGAACGGTTGATTGGATCACAGAACACTCTAGTGGCTTTTAAACGTCATATAACGGACAACAACTTGAAAAGAATGCGAAACCGGAGAGGATATACTGCTGCACTGTTCACGGTTTTTTCCATGCCAACTTTATGTTCCTGCGCGCGAGTACATGTGTGCGTATGAAAATGGAAACAAACAGAGGGCACAAGCTTCGAACGTTCTGGCCATGAGTACTTCAGTGCATTTTATAGAAATTGGAATAAATAATAGTCCTATACACATGCTCCTGCTGCTGAGTATAATATGAATATGAAATAAGGGTGTACAAAGAAGTAAAACTTTCACGTATAATAAGAAGCTGCATGCAGTTCAAGTGACAAAATACAATGAAGAGAATAGAGTTTATAATTTTCTCGAAAACAAAAACCAATGTGGTTTTTAATGAGAGGAAAATGAGATAAAACCAAGTTAATTCAACAGGATTTACCGAAGCTGGAAGAAGGCTGAGTGGCAAATATTTTTACCGTCGCCTGCAAATCTTCTCTTGGGGACAAGAAAATGAACAAGAATAGAACCTCTTGTTTACGCGTAACGGGTAACTACCCGAATATATCATAAAGGCCCGCCTTTGGTGGGTTGTGTGAACAGTTTTCGCAGACTCGGCGTAAAAGTACAAAAGAAATACATATCAGTGCTTGCAGGCAATCCCGCGTCCACGCAGCAAAGTGCAGAGCCATTCGCACGGGAAAGGCTAACGGCCGGATGGCCACGAATGCACGCAGGGTTTTCTCCTCCCGAGGAAGCTACTAAATGCGCATTGATTTTCAATCTCGCACAGCGGCATGGCGGACGTGATGTTTTCCCAACGCGCACTGCGGCACGCCTGCGTAGATCTCGAAACAAGCGTAACCGGTATTCACCTCTGAGACTGTCGTCGAAACGACATAGAACCTTTGTGAAATGATTACTCTCCTGTGCGCGTTTTTATTGCGGTTCAAAATTCTTGCGACTGTACTGAAAGAAGTTCAACAAATAGACCTAAAAAAACCTGATTGTATTTCGCTATTTTTTTTCTTTCAAACGTTTCTTGCAACCCTAGGCCCCGAATAATGTAGCTCTTGAGAGAACTGATGGCGCTCGTATGATTTATATGCAATCTTATACATGCGAAGGAATGTTACAATGGGTGTGTTTTCAGGAGTAAATAATTCTGCAGTTGCGCAGTTAGCAACAGTGGTAGAAAGAGTGAAGAAACTCCCTACGACGCACCTATTTCGAGAAGGGCGGCAAGCGGAAATGCTAAGCTGAATTCACACGTTCCTGCTCCTCAGGACAACGAGCTGGCAAATGCATGCGACGCGGGACGCGGAGGGTTTTGCGACAATTGCCTAATGAGAAGCCGCCAAAAATGAACGTCGTGCGCGGCTTTCAAAACGGTGCATCATCAGCGGCCCCCCGCGTGCAGATGCGCACGCCTCTTCATCACTGTGTCCCGTTCTCATGACCAGACGCTGCGTTCAAAGCATATCGCGTAACTGTCTACCACATTGCTTTTCGCAGGGGCGAAAGGCCGAAGCCGCGGTTAAACGAGCGATGAGGAAACCACTCAAATGAACTATGTCAGTTGGCTACAATAGAGAGAACTAGTGTATAATTGTAACACAATCAAGTTATGGTGTCGATAACGAATAATCACCGAGAACAGACTGAGCCACTTGCCCGCTTTTTTTTCGCGGTGTTAGTACTGCTAAGACTTCATTTCGCACAGACGGGGTCCGGGAGGACGCTTGACATAGGGCCAGGTGTAGAGAGGATCTACCACGTTAGGACAGGAAGTCAAAAGTTCTCGTGTGCATCGCGGGCCTTTCGGAGATCCTGAAGTTGGTCTTCTAGTGAAGCACATTTATCTCTAAGGGGTGAAGCTCCTTGAGGCATGGGTCGTGCGTCTCCTGTACGTAGTAGCCATCTCTTGTTTTCGTCCTTGGTATGTTCGCTGGATGGCGGTACTTGTACATGGTGAATGAATTCGAGATGGCGGTAGTTAAGGTGCTTTCTGTGCACTATCAGTAACTTTTATGGGCGAAGCTCCTTAATCCGTGGGTCATGCGTCCCCGATGTATGAGTAGCAGTAGTAGTAGTCGTCATGGTAGTAGTAGGTAGCTACCTCTCGTTTAGTGCTTGAAATGTCCGCTGGATGGCGGTACTTGTATACGGTGAATATATAATAAAAATACGTGAGATGGTGGTACTTGGAGTGTTCACTAGACGGACGGACAGAGGGACGGACCAACGGACTGACGCATGGACGCACGGAAGGATGCGCGCAAGAACGGATGCAGGGATGGACGCATTGATGAACGCACAGATGGACGCATGGTTGTAGGGACAGTCGCATGTATTGGACGCACTGACGGAGGGAAGTGCGTCCATCTGGACGGACTGACAGAAGTCAGTGCGGACGTCTGTGCGGACGGACGGACTGACGGACGCTTCGCCCCACTCACCATCATTCACTCCGCAGATCTATTAATTAGATCTATTAATCCACAACCACATAGCATGTGGTTCTAGTCTACACCTTCAGTACACATTTTACACGCATGGTGTTCTTCGTAGCCTCGATTGATGTGCTTCATGCGCCAGTGTTTGGGGTATGAGTGTCTGCAACAAGCGCAACGCGACCGACTGGCTGCGCGCATACTCTAAACCGAGAGGTAAAAACTCTAGCAGTGTTTGTGTGAGTGGATATTATAACATTGACGCAGAACGAGCTCCTTTCATTACAGCAAGTAACGTGCGTTAAAAAAATAGCATTCAGCTTCATGAAGTAACGTTTATCAGGATCTAGCTAGCAAATATGCCGATGCTGTATGACAGCGTCCAATAGTGTGCCCAAACTGTTAAAAATAAGAAGCCACTTACCCATACATGGCAACCATTAGGTAGTAATGAGCATCATTTAGACCCTATTTGCCAAGACTATCTATCAGTTGACCAACAATACCCTGCGCTATAGCTGAAAATAACTCTCATAACAGGATTTAATGACGGCGTGTCAGTAAAGCCTGTCAGCATGTCACTACCGACCCGCCCTATAATAGAGCGACAAATATTGCTCGCCAAACCGACGCTTCTGGAAAGTTTTCTCGCTCAAGATGGCTTGTTAAACTCAAGACGGCGTGTTTGACTTCCAAACGACGTAGTCTGATTTTTGCAACACAACCTGGACGCCATTGCAACTTAGCCTCAGATAACCTTTACCACTTCGTATTATAAAGCTATCGCTCACTTGTTAGCTCGCTCGCTCGCTCACTCACTCACTCACTCACTCACTCACTCACTCACTCACTCATTGAAGGCAAATTGCAAAGATTTGTGTTGACCTACATAAATATGGCGTAAATATAGACTCAAAATGGCGTGTTTGACTTCCAAATACGTAGTCTGATTTTTGCAACACAACCTGGACGCCATTGCAACTTAGCCTCAGATAACCGTTAGCACTTCGTATTATAAAGCTGTCACTCACCTGCTAGCTCGCTCGCTCACTCACTCACTCACTCACTCACCACTCATTGAAGGCAAAATGCAAAGATTCGTGTTGACCTACATAAATATGGCGTAAATATAGACTCAAAATGGCGTGTTTGACTTCCAAATACGTAATCTGATTTTTGCAACACAACCTGGACGCCATTGCAACTTAGCCTCAGATAACCTTTAGCACTTCGTATTATAAAGCTGTCACTCACTCTCTACCTCGCTCGCTCACTCACTCACTCACTCACTCACTCACTCACTCACTCACTCACTCATGAAGGCAAAATGCAAAGATTTGTGTTGACCTACATAAATATGGCGTAAATATAGACTCAAAATGGCGTGTTTGACTTCCAAATACGTAGTCTGATTTTTGCAACACAACCTGGACGCCATTGCAACTTAGCCTCAGATAACCTTTAGCACTTCGTATTATAAAGCTGTCACTCAATTGCTAGCTCGCTCGCTCGCTCGCTCGCTCACTCACTCACTCACTCACTCACTCACTCATTGAAGGCAAAATGCAAAGATTTGTGTTGACCCACATAAATATGGCGTAAATATAGACTCAAAATGGCGTGTTTGACTTCCAAATACGTAGTCTAATTTTTGCAACACAACCTGGACGCCATTGCAATGTAGCCTCAGATAACCTTTAGCACTTCGTATTATAAAGCTGTCACTCACTTGCTAGCTCGCTCGCTCGCTTGCTCACTCACTCACTGACTCACTCACTTACTCACTCACACATTGAAGGCGAAATGTAAAGATTTGTGTTGACCTACATAAATACTTAAATTAAACAACCCCAGGTGGTGAAACTAACCAATACCTCTTTAGCAGGCAACGCCTCCATTCAAATAGCGCTTTAGGCACTTCAAACCTCTAAAATTATGGATATTATTACCACGATGCTGATGTGCTCTATATTGCATAGTTTTTAATATTTATTAACAAAAAAATCCGCAGATTTCCCGGCTCTTAGAAATCGATGTTATGTGAAGCATGCGGGTGAAAGGTGAATGTCCTTTTTTTATTGAGCGAGAAGTTGCAAAGTGGCGCTAAATATATGTACAAATTTACGCGCACACATACGTTAAACAGCCACGCCTCTTTTATATTTGCAGTTCTTTACAGTTGCGTAACAATTCCAATAGCAACATGGAAATCAGCAATACCGGAAGCGGTAAACTGATATGAAGTGCTGGTGTTTGCGCTGGTGCGCACGAGAAGGGTAGTACTCCACACTTCTACACAAAATGAACTTCAGCGCATTGCGCGTAACTACAATTTACATTAACAACAAACATGACGGCTGTAACGTAGGAGTACATTTATTGTTTATAAAATAAGATAGCCAGCACTGCAACCACAATTGATGTTACATGAACATTAGGCTCCATTTCAAAAGGGATGCCTGGTGCGGCTCTGTGGCAGAATAGCTCGTTGCTGCCAAGAATTCTAGGTTTCAATTCCTGCTGTGGCACTCACATTTATTGTTATCAATTGTCAGGTCAATGGTGCCTACGGCAGTTTAGTCTTGACGCTCAAACGCTAAAGTTATCCCTGTGTGTTCTCACCGTTCCTGGGTAGATATAAAATGTCCTGTGGCACATACCAGCATACCAGTGCCACATACTGGTTTCCGGGTATCTGCCACTGTTTTTAGAAAAAGTTTGATGACGTACGTGAAGAGATTGTAACACTATTCATGTCGTGATTAGCGCTTCATATTCGTCAAACCATGTTACCCTCCCATACTAATTTTGGCGCACCCCAAGTTAAAGGAGTGATTACGAGAGCACCCAGACGTAGATAGATAGATAGATAGATAGATAGATAGATAGATAGATAGATAGATAGATAGATAGATAGATAGATAGATAGATAGATAGATAGATAGATAGATAGATACCAAAAGTGCATGCAGTACGCAAAGAAATGCTCTTCATTTGAAATGTTTATTTCGTAACATCGGGAAAAAACTTCTCATTGGCAGCAAACAGTTCCGCATGACGAGGGTGCTACTGTGTTCAGTAAATGACCGGCACAGCCAGACGCAACTACAATAAAAGTGACTGTTTACAGGAGTAGTACAGGGGAAGACGGGGTCATTGAAATATCACACGTTATCGAACATGGTGTGTCGCTAAAGCCGACATGTGGGCAACTTTTGCTTTCTTCTAGCCAGCTATTATGAAAGATTTACGACCACTTGTCGAAAGAATGGCTTCAGTAACACCCCATGTTAAAGATTACAAATGCTTAAACCCGTATTTTAGATGCAAGGCAGCTTACTATGGAGCTCAATGTGGTCTGCGTGGCCACCCTACTGCGCATGCGCAGCAGCTGGCCCAAGCTCTGCCAGAACGCACTCGCGTGCTAGATGATTCTGGACTGTGTAAGAGGCTGGGTAAGACGCTGTGGCCTCTCCCCCTTACACATTGTCGGGAATCACGCGATGGCATCGGGGAACAAGATTTTGGGATCAACGCGCGAGGCGTGCTGCAACAAGAGTTCGGCGCCAGTAAAAGGAGCACATACTACAAAGAATCCGTGGTGCGCTCCACTTTCAAGGACGCGCTAACATCGCGCAAGGTGGGCGTGATCAACAGAATTTTAAGTCGACCCAATCGCTGTTTAGGATGCTACTTTTGGTTCCCTGTAGTGTGAGATGGTGTAATTCTTTTATTTAAGATGCATGTGTAGCACTCACCACTTTTACAAAGAAACTTTCTTTTCACAAAAACTTTTGTTTTAACTGCAATGCTTTTCTTAGCCGTGGCTTTCCCGTCTGCTGGCGTTGCGCTGCTCTCGTGGGAATGCAGTCTAGTGAGAGGGAGACTCGGTAGAAAAGAAAGACTGTGCCATGCTAAGATGGGTGAGAGCGTGGCTTGATAGAAAGGGTGAAAAAAAAGAGGTACATGCGTGGGTGTGGGTGAGCCTGATTAAGAAGGCATCCGCATCACCACTTCGGCAGTGTTCGCGAAGTAGAGCTGTCCGCGCTCTTATATATAAACCTAGAATACTAGGGTTTCGTGTGTCGAAGGCGGGGTATACTTCTATGATTCCTTTTTGATGATTCAATGGATAGGTGGGGTTTAACGTTCCAAAATTACCATATGATTATGAGAGATGCCATAGTGGGAGGCTCCGGAAATCTCGACCACCTGGAGTTTTTTAACATGCACCCAAATCTTGACACGCGGGCCTACAGCACTTTCGCCACGATCGGAAATGTAGCGGTGCAGCTGGGATTCGATCCTGTGACCTGCGGGTCAGCAGCTGATTATCCTAGCCAGCAGACCACCGCGGAAGGGCTATTTTTTGATGGAGAATAGCGGAATCAGACTCAAAATGGCGTGTTTGACTTCCAAATACGTAGTCTGATTTTTGCAACACAACCTGGACGCCATTGCAACTTAGCCTCAGATAACCTTTAGCACTTCGTATTATAAAGCTGTCACTCAATTGCTAGCTCGCTCGCTCGCTCGCTCGCTCACTCACTCACTCACTCACTCACTCACTCATTGAAGGCAAAATGCAAAGATTTGTGTTGACCCACATAAATATGGCGTAAATATAGACTCAAATGGCGTGTTTGACTTCCAAATACGTAGTCTAATTTTTTGCAACACAACCTGGACGCCATTGCAATGTAGCCTCAGATAACCTTTAGCACTTCGTATTATAAAGCTGTCACTCACTTGCTAGCTCGCTCGCTCGCTTGCTCACTCACTCACTGACTCACTCACTTACTCACTCACACATTGAAGGCGAAATGTAAAGATTTGTGTTGACCTACATAAATACTTAAATTAAACAACCCCAGGTGGTGAAACTAACCAATACCTCTTTAGCAGGCAACGCCTCCATTCAAATAGCGCTTTAGGCACTTCAAACCTCTAAAATTATGGATATTATTACCACGATGCTGATGTGCTCTATATTGCATAGTTTTTAATATTTATTAACAAAAAAATCCGCAGATTTCCCGGCTCTTAGAAATCGATGTTATGTGAAGCATGCGGGTGAAAGGTGAATGTCCTTTTTTTATTGAGCGAGAAGTTGCAAAGTGGCGCTAAATATATGTACAAATTCACGCGCACACATACGTTAAACAGCCACGCGTCTTTTATATTAGCAGTTCCTTACAGTTGCGTAACGATGCCAATAGCAACATGAAAATCAGCAATACCGGAAGCGGTAAACTGATATGAAGTGCTGGTGTTTGCACTGGTGTTTGCGCTGGCGCGCAAGATGAGGGTAGTACTCCACACTTCTACACAAAATGAACTTCAGCGCATTGCGCGTAACTACAATTTACATTAACAACAAACATGACGGCTGTAACGTAGGAGTACATTTATTGTTTATAAAATAAGATAGCCAGCACTGCAACCACAATTGATGTTACATGAACATTAGGCTCCATTTCAAAAGTGATGCCTGGTGCGGCTCTGTGGCAGAATAGTTCGTTGCCGCCAAGAATGCTAGGTTTTAATTTCTGCTGTAGCACTCACATTTATTGTTAGCAATTGCCAGGTCAACGGTGCCTACGGCAGTTTTGTCTTGACGCTCAAACGTTAAAGTTATCCCTGTGTATTCTCACCGTTCCAGGGTAGATATAAAATGTGCTGTGGCACATACCAGCATACCAGTGCCACATACTGGTCTCCGGGTATCTGCCACTATTTTTTAGAAAAAGCTTGATGACGTACGTGAAGAGATTGTAACAATATTCATGTCGTGACAAGCGCTTCATATTCGTCAAACCATGTTACCCTCCCATGCTAATTTTGGCACACCCCAAGTTAAGGGGGTGATTACGAGAGCACCCAGATGTAGGCAGATAGATACAACATCAGCTGGAGAGCAAATTACACCACTGCGATAAAAAAAATACATTGCGATCGAGAACGAACGGCTCGACTATTCTCTAAAAAAACTTTGCATGATGCACCCTGCATGACCAATCGTATACTCTTAGCTATGAATTGACTTATTAATTTCCTCGTAAACAAAATCGTTTAACATGGTGAAATAGATATTGTGAAAAAAAAAAGAAAACCAGCCCACGTCTCTGGAGCTCTTTAAGTTGCCTGTTTGTCCAAGAAAAACAAGACCTTGTAACTTTCACAGTGCTCCGCACTAAGATACAAGTTAAAAAACTACAGATATGCGAAACTTGAAAAATATTCTTTTTGTATGCAGGTCGCAGTTTGTCAGTACCTCAGGGCTTGCTTGCGAAGTAAGATTAACTTCTTCTGAACACGCACACTGACAACAGGATCTCCCTTGTTTTTTGTACTCCCTCCACCAAGTGAAAGCACACATCCTGCATGTGTTTTGAGCTTTGTACAAGACTTTGGTTCACGAAGGAAATCAGGCTCTCTGAAAACTGGAACGACAATGTAAACAGAAGGTGTATAAGACATCGTCAGATTTGATCATTTGTGATTTGCTGGAAGCGGTTGGCTTTTCTTGCCAACCCGTAGGACAAGAGAGGAACCGATTAAGTACTGGAGAAACTCCATCCGGGCGGGAGGATGGCCGGAATAGTGTAATTCGGAATGTTTGATGAGATGGTACAGTGCGCCCAGTCACATATACGTCGGCGCAGCGACAAAGTGGGTCTGTTAAACGATGGGAGTACAGCAGCATCTCGGGCTGGAAAGCTTTTCCGTGTCTTACGCGCGTGTTGTTCAAGTATCGAGTGCTGGAGGCGTTGCTAGATGAAAGTAAAGCGTTAGAAAATGTGAAAGAAAAGAACACGCTTTGTTCTGTCTGAACCACGAAACGATACGAAAAAGTGAAAAACCCTAATTTCCTGGCTTTTTTTGCTATGAACTGCGCGTCCGAGACCAGTCCTACAGATGTGAGTTTCCATCTCGTTTTAACTGTGAAGTGTTGAGAGAGTGTGCATTCAAATTCCGTCATGAATTCCTTTTGAGCCGAGCTTCATCATATAGCTGAACTTAAGAATAGTACGCGTGAAGCTACGGGGTCACGAGAATCTTGTTTCCGTATCTGTACGCATGTTTTTTTTTTCTCATGAATCCATGCCAGCTAGCTCAACGTTATCTCTTTGATTTAGAATATGCTCCTCCTAAGAGATAGTGGTTCATCCAAATTAAGACACTAACAGTTGGCTTAATAATATTACGGGTTTTATATCTCAAAAACAACAATAATATTCTGGAGATGCCATATATTCGAAGGCTCCGGAAGTTTTGATCGCCTGGCGTTCTTTAAAGGGGTACTGACACAAAATTTCTCACTTATTGTTTTTTGCGTCTAATGATAGGCCAACAATCCTTGAACGTACAAAACGTGCCGGTAAGCATGAGGGCGCACTGAAAAATATTTACAGCATGCTTTTAAAAGGTAGTTTCGGTTCCGACTGTACCTCGATGCCAGGACATGCATTAACCGCGCCGCGATGTGGCAGTGTATGTGCGCGCAAGCTTTCGTGACGTATCCTTGTCCACTCGTCGCTGCTTCGATTGGCTGCTTCGTCTGCAGCACGCCACGCGAGTAGCAAATGTCGTGGAAGGGAGGCTCAACATTGTGGTCGCAACAATTTAGCGCTGAACACATGGTGCGAATTCGTATACGATTTGCCGTACGGCTGTTCGTGCCAACAACCGCATCCGCGCGGCAGCGGAACGGGCACCCGTCACAGGTTGGCTCCTCGCCGCCTCGATTGGCCAGTTATTTGTGGATATTGCCATCGACGGTGGCATGAAAAGCATTGGATAAATTGTTTTTCAGGGGCGTAGCCAGAGGGTGGCACACCAGGAACGTGCCCCGCCTCCGAAATTTTTTTCGCCATGGCATGGAGAAATCCTGAAATCAAGGTTGTGGTTGTGCCCCCCCCCCCCCAAAAAAAAAAAATTCTGGCTACACACCTGCGTTTATGACGTCAAATAATTCATGATTCCATAAAATGATGCTCAAAGTGTGCTATTTCTGAAAGGCAAAGTTTGTTTTCTAATCATCAACGAGATATCGTGCCGCAATGTCAGGCCATTTCAGGTGAACAACAGTGGCACCGACCATCTCGGTGAACCGCTCCGCGTCGTTCTTTACATCGAGGCCGTCAAGAAAACCAGTTGCACGTGTAAAAGCGTCCAATAAATGTACAAGGTCTTATCGTGTTAGCAAAAAGAAGAGCTCAATAATGAACTCACGTCGGAAAGCGAGCGGCGCTACCAGGAACGTCGGTTTTTCTAAGCGTATACGCTGAGAGTCAAATTTAAATACGGGCTGTGACGATCTTTGTCGCTCGCGAAGGCGTAGCTTTGTTGGCAATGTTGGTAGGCAACAAAGCATGGCTGTGCGATGTTGTTTATTTTGTGCCTAATAACGAGAATGCAATGTCTTCTGAGAGTACGAGCTGAGGCGCCGTATGTGGTTGGAGACCGAGCGCTGCATGACGGCTTTTTTCCCATGTGTCGTGAATCGTCCTATACGCCGCGTGCACCGTTACACGCCGAATCTGGTGCCGAATCGCACCATGTGTTCAGCGCTATTCACAGCGCAGATTCATCGACAGTACCAGGTCGGTCAGCAACTGCATGTTGTGCGTGTACGGGTCCAGAGTGAAGTGCAGTGAACAGAGTTAACTTCGCTTGGTCGGCGTCGAGTCTCCGCCTCGGCCGCTGTGTATTAAGTCGACCCACGCTTGCCTCAGCGGTATCAGACTGGTACCTGTAATAATTGCCCCTATTGTCGCCCATTTCACAGGCGCAAGCCAATGCACGGGGCAAAATATTGGTGCCATGACGACAAATCAAAATCAAACGATTCATTTGTACTGTCATAAGCGTATCTATTGTATTCGCGTGCACGTGCACTATTCAAGACTCCGCTAGCTCACTTCACAGGTACACTGGATGACAGCGACCACATGATCACATGACATGAGCATACTATCGAGAGGGTGACGGGGAAGTGCCATTTTTGTGTTTCAGTGTTTGACGTCAACGCACCTTGCCAGACTGCTGCGTGAAGTCACCAGCATTAGTACTGTATAGCTTGACGTAAGGTTAGTGTCAATGTCCGTAGGTGCGCCACGAAAAATTGGATTTCGTATCAAAATAAAATATCAGCATTTGCTGGGTGTCGCACTTATTCAGAGCCATGTCTTTGTATGAAGGAGATTTGTATGGCACAGTAAACTCGCCTCTTGAAAAAGGTGTAACGTGTTACGTGCACTAACATTGTACAGTACATGGGTCTCTACCGATATGACTCTATCCTAATGCAACCACCGCGGCCGGAATCAAACCCGCAAGACCTTCGAGTCAGAAGCCGAGCATCCAAACCCTTGTTTCACCGAGGGCGCACTACCACTTTGCCTTAGTGCGTGTGGTTTTGTACTGGTGAGGACGAGCCCAAGGGCTGAATTACCAGCTGTTTTGGGCAATATGCGAGAACCTAAATGCTACGCTACAGACAAGGGTACCAATAAGGACTTGTCGGTTAACCGTAAACAGGATCGTAGCATAACGCTGAGACACAAAAGGACACACAAGCATTGTGTATGTTCAGTGCTTCTTCTTTGTCCTGTTGTTTTCCTGCGCTGTGAGCTAAGCCAGTCTGCAATGTTACAGCTTGAAAACCCTACACGTTAGCCAGCCCATACGAGAACTGATTGGCCTCGCTATTCTTTCATGTCTTGCAGCAAAAGGTGTTGTGAGATCACAACTCGGGTCACGCACAGGCGTCCGCCACCACCGCCGGTGTCCGTAACAACATCGCGCAAAATTAGAAACAAAAACCCTAGCACAAGTGAAACGGTGGAGCTCGAAGCCGGGTCCACTGGATGCCAGCCTAGTATTCTACTACTGAGCCACCCCGGTGCTTGGGACTTGTTGGGAATGAGAAACTTGCCATGAAGAGGCTTGATGTGGAGAAAGCATTCAAGTTATTACGACTTATAAAGTGTTTTAAAACACCGAAAGAACAACCAGTCATCGCACAATGTGAATAGCGTAACGAGTGGGTCGTCCAATGCCTCAACCCATTACAAAAGCTTGTTCTTGTTCCCCTGTTAACCGTGGCGCATACCCACTTCAGTGATAATTTCTTAGCGTCGTCAGCCAGTGCATGAACGATTGCCACAAAATTCCTTGCAAGTGTTTAGCGGATAACATACTGCTCAGAAGACTGACAAAATAGCATAGCAAATGCCGCCCTACTACCGAAAAATCTATAATAATGCCCTAGGGGGTTGATTGATTGATTGATTGATATGATGGGTTTAACGTCCCAAAACCACCATATGATTAAGAGAGTCGCCGTAGTGGAAGGCTCCGGAAATTTCGACCACCTGCGGTTCTTTAACGTTGCCCTAGTTGGTATCAAGCAAGTGTGCTTGCAGTAGTTACCCAATGAGTGTTTCGAAAGGCTCTGAAAAGATGCTCTTCCAGCTTTCGCTGTGTCTGTGCTGCACCTGCCACGCAGGCCTGGCAATTTCTTTTATATTCCTTGTCTTTAAAACCTCAAATAAATAAAGCACGTGCAACAATGAACCAATACCTGTTTTGCCGGCGGATTAACTCGTCTAGTACGCGAGCGAGAGCGTGCTAGACTCAGTACACTCGTCGTGACTATTGAGGCGGTCACTGAGGCTGTCATTTCGGACATCGCAGTCCTAGCATCCTGAAACAAATGCCAATCGTCACAATGAAATGCCTGCACTTGAGCCACTCGTCTACTGCACCATAGCCAGATGTAAATTGGAATGGTGACGTTTTTTTTTTTGTGCGCGTTGTGTTATCAGCTATGATTTGTGGGTATAACTACCTTGACGCACGCCTCTCACTGCAGATTTTGCATTCGTTGAAGTGAACAGCAAACATTTTTGCCTCTCGAGGAGGGCCGTATAAAGGGCCTTTCGCGAACTGGTATGTTTTTGTGTTTTTTTTGCGAGAATTTCCTCTCTGGCAGTGCTTCTTCATGCTGAAATCGCCATAGTATACGTATGATCGTCGCGTGCACTGTGGCTTTCACACTTTTTTAGTGCTTTATGTATTTTTCCACGACTAGTTCCGCGCTCCTCCCATTTCCGAGAAAGCGCTGCCGCGTTGCTGCTGGGTAAAATCTTGTTGTGATAATGTATAGTGAGGGCCGCTGTACGTTATTACATCTGACTGTGAACAGATATTTTTTTTTAGTAAATAAATCAGTTTAGTGTGCCGAGGCTGGGCCTGTTGTGACTGCGTCTCCGCACGTGTGGGCGTCTGTACGAGCCAGTGAATAGACACGTGTCGATGAACAGCCATGCATGATCTGACTCTGCAGAGCTTAAGCTGTAGAAGCTGTGCGATTTCGAGCATGAACATTTGAGCTGCACTGAAGCCGCTTTTTTTTCATGTTAATTTGTTGTGTGAAGTTGCACTTACATAATAGGCATTGTCACTATCGATAACCTTACATTTTTATTCTACAATGAATCTAACACGCCTATTTATCCGTTTTGAGTTAAGCTTCAGCTGAAACGTTACAGCGACAAGACAAAATCTAACGAATGTTGTAAATTTGGGAAAAACCTACAAATGAAACCAATTGTGTGGTTGTTTTGGTTTTGTCTCTAAATTGAGACGTTATGTACGCAACATTGATAAGTTGTTTACTTCTGTATGTGGAGTGCACAGAAACGCGTCTACTTGATAGAAACAAAGCACAATCGCTGGTCTTTAGAATGACAGAATGATTTCTCCCAACAAGAGACATTGAGGCTTGTTCGTCTCATTACTGCGACTCATTGTAATTAGCCTCACGCTTCCTGCATGATATCTACACCTTCTGAAGTGGCCTTTAGTGCCAAGCATTCCTTCCAGCCGTGTCACCCCAACAAGTGAATACCTGAGCCTGCGTCACATCCTGGATAATGTCTTCAGCGTAAACGTAATTGGTGGGTGGCCTGCTGGAGCTGACTGAATAAAAACCCTTGCTTTGACCTTTCTAAAGTGCTCCGAGATGGAACACATCTTAAATTATAGAGGCTCGGGCATTTGAATTTACATACGGAAAGAAACGTGCAAAGGTCTGTCAGTACGCTATCTAGAAAGACGAAGGATGGGCGAACTTTTCAAGTTCAGAGCTAGGAAAGTGCAACTTTACATACACTTAGGAAAGGAAGTGACAAGGCATCACAGATCCCATGCGGCACCCCTTTTCCGGAGTGAAGTGTTTACAAAGTACGTGGGTAAAAATGGTGCTTTAAAATGGATGTTCCTCGAACGAAATAACCTTCTGCGAACGGGCTTTTGATATGTGGCCCCCTTTTTTAGGCGATGTTACAGTTTTTTTAGCAGAGATGTTTTTTGTCTACAAAGTTCCGAATGTTACATGTGACTGCATCTACCGACAATGCCCAGGCTTGTTTATTTTCTTGATTTTTGAAAAGCTGTTACAAAAACGTGTGCCAAGTGCATGCAAACTGAGAAACCAGAATATCTTTTCAGAAAACGTGTTTGCATCTACTTGTGAAACCACAGCAACTAGGAAAATAACAAATGTTTCTGATATGTCATCTTTTTCGTTTTGTATACGGGAACTGTATACTAACAGATACGATCCGGCAGCCATGCCACCTGATTCATTCATTGATATGTAGGGTTTTACGTCCCAAAACCACCATATGATTATGAGAGACGCCAAGGAGAGTGCTCCGGAAATTTCGACCACCTGGGATTCTTTAACGTGCAGCCACATCTGAGCACACGGGCCTATAACATTTCCGCCACCATCGGAAATGCAGCCTCCGCAGCCAGGACTTGATCCCGCGACCTGCGGGTCAGCAACCGAGTACATTAGCCACTAGATCACCACGTTGGGGAGCCATGCCCCCTGCTTCTCAGTGTGCGGCGCCGTTCTAGATATGTAATAATAGCGCCGTGCCAGTGGATCGTTAACGCCTACAAACAACGCGTTTGCAAACAATACAGGTGCACATTGGGACTGCATAACATTACCTCTTCTGTCTGTAGAAAGCTGTCTGTAGAATTGAAACCATCGCTGTGATGGTGTAGCGGCTACGGTGCTCGGCTGTTGAACCGAAAGTAGCTGGTTCTATAGCAACTGCAGCAATCGCCTTTCGATGGAGGTAAAGTGGTAGAAGCCCGCGTCCTGCGTGATGTCAGGGCACGTGAACGAACACCAGATGGTAGAAATTTTGGGAGCTCGCCTCGACGGCGTCCCTCATAATCATATGGTGGTTTTGGGACGCTAAACGTCAATAAACCCGAAATAATGGTAGAATTGAAGCAAAAGCATCGCAAAAGAAGCGTTGCACGAGCCCTTCTATACTATGGCTGCAAACGTGAGCGCTTCTATTTTGTATTTGATGACGTGGTGATTTGCTGAGCAATTGATCCAAAAGGTTAACCTGCGTGTAGTTGCTGAGGTGAAGCTATTAATTTTAAGAAAAGTGGTTCCTTCGTAGAATACCATGTGCGTGTACGCGAAAGTACTTCCAGCAAATCTTTTATTCCGGAGCTCGCGTCCTGGTGTGCTCAACGCCAACGCGACTAGATAATTAAAAAAATAATGTTTATTTAGACCGTCGGGTGCAGGCGTACGCAATAAGCCGTATAACATACGTTGCCCCCTACCTCAAATTGCTAGGCTCAGAAAAAAACAAGATCGAATGTATAATACGAAAGGCTTTCAAGAGAGCAATTGGAGTTCCACTGAATGCGAGCACTAAAAAGTTACTAGAACTTGGACTGCACAACTCACTCGACGAGTTAATTTAGGCCCATGTCGTTTCGCAAAACGAACGCTTGTCCGGGTCTAAGACGGGTCGACACATCCTCGAGTCACTTGGCATCCGGTACCACACTCAGCAGGGAGAAAAAGCGGATGTTCCTGCCTCGGTTCGCGACCGCCTAATTGTTCCGCCACTTCCTGAGAATATGCACCCGACGCACCACGTCGGGCGCCGTAACCAGCGAGCTAGTGACCTTCAAAAGAAGTACGGCACTAGCGACGAAGTTGTGTACGTAGATGCCGCGAGATATGGGGACGGGAGACACGCACACGCCGCTGCGGTCGTTGACCGTGCGGGCAAATGCCTCGCGAGCGCCACGGTGACCACGGGACATACGGAGGCGGCCGAAGAAGCCGCGATAGCCCTAGCAATCGCCACGGTGCCGAACGCTACGATCGTAATCAGCGACTCGCAGGCAGCAATCCGCGGCTTCGCGCGAGGCCGCGTCTTGCGGGAAGCGGCCCGCATCCTTAAGAGGTGCGGTGATGATGACTCAGCGTCGCGATCGCCACAACAAAATTTAACAGTCTTCCTCCTTTGGACCCCGGCACACACCGATGTCCCGCTTCCGGGCAACGAGGCGGCTCACGCCGCGGCTCGAGGTCTCACTCGCCGAGCCGCGGCACATTCCGTGGCCGCCGCCTCCGCTCCCGAGAGCGGGGCTTCTGATCTGCCGGATCGAGACACCTTGACAGACACGCAGCGACAACACAGACCACAATGGTCGTGGGGTGATCGTCTCATCACGTTCCGAGATATTACGCAACACTACAGACTGGAAAGGCGAAAGTTCCCGCCACCGCATGACAAATAAACAGACACGATGCCGTAAGCTATCGCTTACTACAAACCCACTCTTACCCCAGCCCGGTCGTCTTACGCCACTGCTACCCGCACTTACACATTACCGATCTATGTAAAGCATGCGGGCACAGAGCAACGCTGCGCCACATGCTCTGGGAATGCGCCGATAACAATGGTCGAGAAACGGCCGCCGTTCGCGATGCGCCTATGGCGGCTGCCAATACCAGGCAACAGGAAGCCTCGAGCTCACTCGTTCCCGCCGCCGTCCCGTCTGCGGGTGCCGCGGGGGACCTTCTCCGTCGGCGACGCCGCCGCTGGGAGGCGGCGCTCAGAAGCTCGGAGCTCAACGACCAGCTCTGGGCTGTCCGGCAGGCCGAAGAGGCCGCCCGAGTTCAGGGACTCAGCGCCGCCATCTGAGGCCACCAAGACCAAGCTGCCGGCCAAGATCTAATAAAGTTTCCTCTCTCTCTTATTTAGACCTTCTGTTCTCAACTAGCAATAATTTACTTTAGCTAAAAAATCAGTTAGAAAACTATCAAATAGTGCTTGTTGAAAAAATGATTGGCAGTGAAAATCACCAAAAAGGTACTTCGAATCCGATTTCGACATTTTTCATGGCAATTAGAGTTTGTAGCATATACTTTTATATGATGGAGAACGTAGAAACTATGCCAAACTTCCGCAATAAAATGGTTTGTCAATATATGATGATGGCTAATCTGCTCTAAAACTTAATCACAATAGCAAAAATTAGATTCATTATAAAAGAGCCAGTCAAATTACGTTAAAATTTCTACATGGACCTAACTAAAAATAATCAAGATGAAGTGCCCCACCACGGCATGCTCAAGAGCTCACTGTGTAACACCAGATCACTACACCATCCGATCGCTACGCCAATAATTCAAAGCATGCGAAGGGAATGCCACAAAAATTTGTGGTACAAAAATGCAAGTACTGCTGTGGTATTCATGATCGTGAACTTGAAGCATGGCTAGCTTCATGTTTGTGCTCGTGAATCACTAAATTTCTTCGCAGCAGCTTGTAAAAGTAGCAAAACAGTTGATTGATTGATTGATTGATTGATTGATATTGATTAATATGTGGGGTTTAACGTCCCAAAACCACCATATGATTATGAGAGACGCCGTAGTGGAGGGCTCCGGAAATTTCGACCACCTGGGGTTCTTCAACGTGCACCCAAATCTGAGCACACGGGCCTACAACATTTCCGCCCTCATCGGAAATGCAGCCGCCGCAGCCGGGATTCAAACCCGCAACCTGCGGGTCAGCAGCCTAGTACCTTAGCCACTAGACTGCCGCGGCAGGGCAGTAAAACAGTAGCAAGCCTGGCAGTAGCTAGCAAAGACGAAATTATCTTGACAATTTAAAGCAGCCAAAAAAGCTTCATTGACACGTTCCTTTCAGTGAATTGAAAGAAGGCAAAACTTCAAGTAAACAGTAGCGCAGCAGTGGACTTTATTCCAACAGGACACGTCAGTGCACAAGTGGAACCATGCACAACAACACTGAGAACATGGAACGGAAGCAAAGTAGGCTACTGGGGCAGAACTAAACAAGAATTCATCGAAGAAATCGGACAGCGGCATTCTGTGGAGCTTACAGACATCAAAGAAGACCTTACTCCTCCTACTGGAAGAAGAACAGCCGGAAAAATGGGTCTGATAACTGTAGATTATAACCTCGTGGCTGGAATTAAAATTCTCGAATAACTGCTCACAAGTCAGAAACCAGAAGAATATCACGGCGTCTTTAAGGATAATTTGGAAAAACTCCCAGCAACAGTTGATTTAGAAAAGAAGTCAGATACGCTTCCGAAAGAAAAACGAGTTGAAGAGCGCCTGTCAGCATTAAGCAGCAAATAAAAGGAATTTTCAGGAAACTGGAGAGAAGAGGTGTCATCAAAAGCCTGTAATAAAGCCAACACAATCAGTCAGCCAAATGGCTTTCGCGACCAAGAAAAACGGACAAATGCGAATATACATTGACCGCCAAGTGCTCAACGAGGCTATCGAGTGAGAACAACACACGTTGCTTATTCTTGATGATGCTCTACTAGATCTCGCAAAAGTCAAACTTTTCTCAGAGCTGAAGTTGCGAGGGGCGTACTGGCAATGCTCACTCGATGACGAAAGAATGACTGCTTTTCAAACTCCAAAAGGGCATTACATTGGCTGAGAGTGTCATTTGGACTCCTGGTAAGAAACGAAATAATAAAAGACTTCCAGTGTGCTTTAAGGACTGTTCAGTTTTCTCTGCATCGCAGATGACATTCTAGTCTTTGGACTGGGCGAGAATGAAAGAGATGCTCAAGTAGAACACGACAAGAAACTGGAGAACCTACTTCAGAGATCACAACAAATTGAAATCAGTCGCAAAAAGGATAAAACACAACTTCTGACTACATTAGTAGTCTTCCTAGATCACGTACTGACCAAAAAAGGACTCAAAGTTGACCCAAATAAGGTCAAGTAAATTCAGCAAATGCCAAAGCCAGCGAAAGTCTGAGGAGTACAACACTTCTGCGGCACGATGAACAACATCTCCAGACCCGGACTTGGGTTTCAAAATAACAGTTTTTTTTTATCTCTCTCCCGATCGCTGCCCAAAATTTTACGCGTGTAGTAGAGCCATCAAGGAAACTCACAATCAAGGATGCACCATGGCACTGGGGCAAGTCGCAAGAAGAAGCAATGGAAAAGGCACAGAGTGGAGTCTAAGACAATAGCTCCAGTTCTAGCGTTATTCGATCCACACAAGCAGCTAGAAATCAGGTGTCATGCCAGCGATCCTAGACTCGTAGCAGCTCTTCTTCAAGATGAACAGCCAGTCTGATCAGTGCGCGTGACTCTCTCCACTTTTCTACTCTACGACCTGCTTGAGCTCGCTCACCGTTTGCGCAAGCGCGTCCCCTCCACTCTCCCTTCTGTCCGCGCTCCCCTTCTCGTGCCTTGCAACGCTGACGCAGGGAGCGTCTTCTAACCTACGCGTCTTCCTCCCACTCCTCTGGGAATTCTTCTTCCCGGCGTCTCTGAGTGGTTATGTAAAGAAAAAGAAAAGACAAGTGCTGCTCGTAACTGGATTGGATTGGATAAACTTTTATTTGGTCCTACAAAACACAGATCACTGTGTTGCGGGCAGCTCCCACGTGGGGACTGAGATGCCAAGCTCCTCAGCCGCCTCGCGGGCTTGGTGGACAGCCCAGAGCTGATCTGCCAAGGACGCGCTGTGGATTGCCGCCTCCCATCTGGCAGAGGTGATGTGCGATAAATGAGCGAATTCGGTGCACTGCCATAGCATGTGTTCTAATGAAGCTATTTCCCCACAATGTGGACAAAATTACTTGGGTATAGGTCAGGGTACATGATATGTAACATTTTCAAAGTAGGGTACATCCGCGTTTGCAAAAGCCTTAATGTAAGTGCTTGGGGCCGGGTTAGATTTTTGTGAGGTGGAGAGAAAATCCTTCTAGGCAGGTAGAAATGTTTAGTGAGCTCGTTATATGTTGTAAGAATTTCCCGGTTATCCCCTTCACCGGTAGAACGCATCCCCGGAGAGGCGCGGTTGGAGAGTTCTTGCGCCGCCTCGTGTGCTGCTTCGTTGAGAATGGGAGGAGAATCGTTGATTTGTCCAAGGTGAGCTGGGAGCCAACTCAGAAGATGATGTGTTATGTTCTTGCCTTGCAGTATTTTCAGCGTTTGTTCACAGAACGTCCCCTTGGCGAACACCCGTAGTGCTGCCATGGAATCACTGTAGACGACTTCATTGTTATCCATCTTGAGTGCTAAGGCGATTGCCACCTGTTCCCGAATGATTGGGCCTTTCGTCCTGACCGTCGCTGAGTTGACGACATGGCCAGCCCCATCGACCACCACTGCCACAAACGCTTTCCCATTGGCGTAGGAAGCCGCGTCAACAAATACGACCCCTCGTTCTTCGTTTGAGACTTGACGAAGTATAGTCCTGGCTCTCGCTACTCTTCTTCCGACGTTGTGTTCTGGATGCATGTTTCTTGGTATAGGAGACCCCGTGATATTCTCGCTGATGTTGTCGGGGATATCATTGTAATTGTGCCTGATTCCCATTGGGTGTTGGCCCAGCTCCTGCAGGATTATTCTCCCCGACCTTGTTGTAGATAACCTTGCAAACTGTGCTCTCTCTTGGACTTCTGCTATTTCTTCGAGCGTGTTGTGAATGCCAAGCTCAAGCAGACGCTCGGTGCTGGTATGTATGGGTAGGCCCAGGACCTTCTTGATAACTTTCCTGAGGAGCACATTCAGTGTCTCGGACTCTGCTCTTGACCAGTTGTGCATTGCTGCCTCGTATGTGAAGTGACTTAGAACAAACGCATGCATCAACCTGATGAGGTTGTCTTCCTTGATCCCATTTCTTTTGTTGGCCACTCTGCGTATGAGGTGCACCGCACTGTCTGTTTTCCGAGTTAACTTGGCTATAGATTTGCTGTTGGCGCCGGTAGACTCTATCAGCATTCCCAGGACTTTGATGGAGTCGACCCTCTGGATGGCATCCCCTTGATTTGTACGGAGATGGATGTCTATCTGGTTTAACGGCTTCCATCCCCCGGGCTTCGGTCCCCGGCGTGCAGTCCGATAAAGCAAAAGTTCTGACTTACTCGAGGAGCACTTGAGCCCGGAAGGGCGAAGGTAGTCTTGTACGGTGTCAATCGCCTCTTGCAGAGCGCTCTCAATCTGCCCCTCGCTTCCACCTGTGCACCAGATGGTAATGTCTTCTGCGTAGATGCTGTGCTTTAATCCTTCAATGCTCGATAATTTATTTGAGAGTCCAATCATGGCAATGTTGAACAGCATTGGTGAAATCACTGCCCCTTGTGGCGTGCCCCTTGCTTCTAGTTCGATTGCTGCGGTCTCGATATCTACAATCTTCATCACGGCTTTCTGATCTGTAATAAAGGACCATACGTAGTCATAGAACGCTTTCCCTAGACCAAGCTTGGAAATTGCTTCGAGTATGAATGAGTGGTGGATGTTGTCAAACGCTTTTTCTAGATCTAGGCACAGAATGGCTCTCAGGTCTCTGGTTTCATTGTCAATGACCTGGTGTTTGATAAGCTTCAATGCATCTTGTGTGGATAGCCCTGCCCTGAATCCAACCATATTGTGTGTATATATGTTGTTATCTTCCAAGTACTTGTTTATCCTGTGCAGTATGGCATGTTCTGCGACCTTGCCGATACATGATGTCAAGGATATTGGCCTCATGTTGTCCAAGTTAGGGGGCTTTCCTGGCTTAGGAATAAGGATCGTGCTGGCCAGCTTCCACTGCTCTGGCACCCTGCCTTCTTTACATGCTGAATTGATCATATCGCTCAGGGTTTCAATTGAATCGTCATCAAAGTTACGCAGGGCCTTGTTTGATATACCGTCCGGGCCAGGGGCCGACCTGCCGTTGAGACCATGCAAGGCTCTTCTGATCTCCTCGATGTTAAAGTCGCCCTCAAGACCTGGATTTGGCGTGCCCTGGTACTGTCTACTTGGTGGTGCCAATCCTCTTTTGATTGGGAGTTACTTATGCACGAGCTGCTGGACAACTTGCTGTTCTGTAGTGCGCCCTACCTCTTTATGCAAAATTTGAGCGATAACATGCTTTTGATTTGTTTTGGCGGTGTTTTCGTTGAGGAGATGCTTTAACATATTTAATGTCTTGCCATTGCGCATCTGACCATCGACGGAGTTGCAGATTTCGTCCCATTGCTGCCTCGATAGTGCGCGACAATGTTCCTCGACTGATCTGTTTACCTCAGCTATCTTCTTCCTCAGTCTTCGGTTCAGGCGCTGACCCTTCCAACGGTTCAGTAGTGCTTGCTTTGCCTCAAGAAGATGAGCGAGCCGGCTATTCATTCTTTCAACCCGAAAATCTGTGGTAATGGTGGAGGAGACGGATTTGATGTCATCTTTAATCTGTTTTACCCACTGCTCCAAGCCTTGTCTGTGGCCATCTTGTTCCCTTTCCATCCTTATCTTCCTGAACTTATCCCAGTCTGTGAAGTGAAATTTCCTCTGCTTTTTACGCTCCACGGAGAAGGTAGTGGCAAGAATGCAGTGGTCACTCCCTAGGTCTACAGCAAGGTTCATCCACTGGGCCTTCTTGATGTTCCTTACAAATGTTAGGTCCAGGGTGGAATCCCTGCAGCAAGACGTACCAAGCCTTGTTGGTAGGCTGGGGTCTGTGATTAGGGTGAGATCAAGTTCACTGGCACTTTGCCAAAGTCGATTTCCTTTTCCAGTGTTGTACTTGTAACCCCATGTATGATGAGGGGCATTGAAATCACCTGCTATGACGAGTGGACATTCCCCGGCGATATTAACAGCTTTCTTTAGAACCGTCTTGAACCCTTGCTTTTGTTCCTTCGGACTGCTGTATATATTCAGAATGAAAATGCTCTGACGGTTGCTGGTACCCGGCACGATCTCTACCAAGACGCGTGTTCCAACCGGCCTGCTTCTATCTTGAGGTCGTGGGTTACGTGCGTTAGTTTGTTGCAAACGAAGGTGCAGACTCCCCTCCCTTCAGTATCCCCTATTACAGGCCGGAATCCAGGCAACGTTGCTTGCGGTGAAAGGGTCTCTTGTAATAATATAATATGAGGCTTTTCTTCGCTGCTCCTGATATACTGCTGCAGGGTTGCCTTCTTTTTAAGGTAACCTCTACAGTTCCATTGCCAGATACGAAATGCTTTACGTAGCGCTGCCATCATGGTTATTACATAGGCGGCCAGAGCCTGATGCTGCACCTGTCGACAGGTTTGGTACCACTAGTATTGGTGGCCGAAGGGGTGAGCTTGGTGCATGAGGAGGCCTTGCTGCGTTGTGCAGATCTGCTTCGAGATTTGTTATGCGCAAAGTCATATGCTCTTCCAGTGCCGCCACGCTTGACTGTAGCCTACCCATCTGCTCGCTAAGATTGGGTACTACTTTGCTGAGCGTGTCAAACACCTCTTTCATATCTGACATGGTCGTTTGGTTGGCTTCCATGTGTTATGCCATCACTGCCCTCTTTTTCGCGGTTCTAGAGTCCCCCACATTTTCAGCCACAGGGACACCAACTGGCTGAGGCATTGGCTGTTAAGATTGCGCGCTGGTTAGCTTAGAGAGAAGAATTTTTATTTCCTTTAACTCAGCTGATAGCCTCTCATTCGATTTTGTAAGTCTCGCGTTTTCTTGCTCTAGCTGTGCAATTCTATCATGCTCTGGCAGCTCACCTGTCATCACCTCTGCCCCGCCGTTGCGCACTCGCTCAGCCCAGCTGCCTTTCGAAGTAACTGCAGGCGTCCTCCCCGGATGTGAAGCCGTGATCTCGAACTGAACGCCAGGCAGCTGGCCATTCGGGTGCCGCCCAGGCTGATCCCAACCATGATGGTGACCTTGAGAACTCGAGCGCCCCCGTGATTGGGAGCGGGCCTTGGGTCTAGAACCTCTCCTGGAACGCGACCTCCCCCTGGAGTGGGGCCGCCTTTCCTGTTCTTGTGTAGTCGGGATGCTCTGGGTCCCGTAGGCTGGAGTAAGCTGCTTGTCATTGATGTCTTGGCTTGATGTGATTGATGCGTCCCGGGCTTCTGCGGCTGCTCGCGATCTTTCCCAACGTCTCCGTCTGACGACGTATGGCACTAAGAACCTGTTCTTGCACTTCTTGTCTGCCGTGGGATGGTGACCATCGCACAGCCTGCATCTTGGATTGCACTGGTGCAGGCTATCTGGGTTCTTGATCTCGCAGCCTCTGCAGATTGTTTCAGCTGGGTTCGGACAGACGTCCGACCGATGTCCCAGCTTTCCACAGACGTAACAAATATCGATGTTCTTGCGGTAAAGGGAGCACTGCAAAAGTGAAGGTCCATATCTCACGAATCTGGGCACCTTGTGTCTTTCGAACGCTATGATGATTGTCCCGGTGTCCTTGATTCTCTTCGCCTGCAGCGCGAGCGGGTTGTTCGCGTTTACAATCTTTCGGGTCAAAATGTCCGTAGTATCGCTTACGGGGATCCCGCGAATCACTCCTTTACAAGTGTCGTGGGGTGCCGCGGCGTACGCGCTAACCTCGAAAACATTGCCTCCAATGTCAATTTGCTTGACCTTGAGGCATCTTGAAGCTCTGTCTTGGTCCGGAGTGCTTGCCACCATAATGTTCTGCTGCAAGGTGGAACAGATGATGTCCTGCATGGCCTCTTCCTCTTTGACGCCGGCCGCCAGTACTATCGCGTCTGCCACGGCTCCAGTGCCAATTCTCGAGATATTTAATCTTCCACGTGGTCGTAGCACAATCTTGCTGAAGTCCTTAGGTAGTGGCGGCATGCGTCCAGCTCGCACGATTGTATGCTTGGTGTCAATCCTACTACGACTGGCTCGAGCGTCTCCCGCAACGCCGGCCTCGGTCGAACCCTTGGCAGCAGGAACGCTAACCATGGCTTGCTTATTCCTTGAGCGTCTCGTTTCGGCTTCCTTCCAACCCATGTCTTCCGTGCAATCCTCTGGAGAGATGTCCTCTCCATCTACTTGGTGTTCCATTCTCAGTTGCAGATACTGGAACGCGCAGACCGTTGAGTCGCGTTGGCGCCAAGCCGGCGCATCGGCGACAATCGCCTCCTTGGTTAGGCCTAAATCCCCCGGTGGCGTTGCCGTGTAAAAATGTCCCAAAAAACGGTTTAAAAGTCCACTCACCGGCACAAAGGTGGTATCTGCTGATTTCTTGAGAACTTAGGCACACGATGGGAGTAAAAACTCGGTGACAAATTTTTGAATACCACAGGAAAGCATTCTTGAAAGCAGGAGCCGATCTTCTCGCGTCCGCACTGGTCGGCACCTAGAGAGTCTCTGCTCGTAACTGTCTATCTTTACAATGACATCTCAACAGGTCGGCACAGTTATAGGTTAATAGGAATAAAAGGGATCGGTAAGGAATAACTAAGAGAAGAACGAAGCAAAAAATGGACAGATCCCACGTACAGTGGGAATCGATGATGTGCGAAGCACGAATGAGAAATATTGATATGTCACTTCAAAATCAGCTCAACGTTACGAGGTGGGAGTACATGGCTTCCGTGTCATGATTATCATGTTTGAATGTGTGTTTACCTTCGTCAACTATTGACGTCACGTGATACCAAATTTAGTATACGTGGAGCTAGCGAAACGGCCACGAGCACACTATAAGCTTGGTTTGTTTTGATGTTCTTACACGACACGCATGTCAGGATTATCATGTTTGTACCAGTCATATATTTTGTCATCCGTAACACGAAATGCGGTATATGTGAAGCTAGCAAAACGGCCGCGAGCGCATTATGAAGGGCTCATTATACTCCAAAATAGCGTTAACCCGCGCGCACGCTGGGCACAGCGACCCTACGTTATCAAAATGTGAGCACTCTAGTCTGACGCCAGGCACGACTATCGTCCGTCGGCGATACCCAACGGCAACCGGCCCGAATTGCGACATGCTGCATTTCGTGCCGATGCGTTACCCAGGCAATCCAGCGGGCCCGGACAGCGGTGGAAAGGCTACGCCTCACCGCACAAAATGTCGGGTGGCCTTAGCCTGGGCTGGTAACCTTACAGGGTTTTTTTTTTCAATAAAGTTTTTCCGTCCTTTACCCAGACGACACTGCGTCTCACCCTTTTCGTGACGGAGGGACGCCGGACGCACTGAAACGCGCATGCGTCAAAGCAACGCAGCGCGGCGTGCGCCTGCGAGTATATGGCATGACCGGCGCCTGGCGTGGGAACGCTGGCGAGACACGACGAAATGAACGCCGGCGAGCACGCGCACCGCGCCACGTCGAAATTTATCGTCGTCTTGACTGTGGCATGTAGGCATGTTCGCACATGACACGCACCTCATGATTATCATGTTTGCACCTGTCACATACCTTCGTCATCCATTGGCGTCACGTAATACCAAATTTGTCATAAGTAAAGGTAGCGAAATGGCCACTAGCGCATCATCAGTGTGTCATGTGGTCATGTTGCTACATGACTCGCATGTCATTATTGTCAAGTTTGGAATTGTCATTCACCTATGTCGTCCGTTTGCGACGCGTAATACCAAGTTTGGTACATGTGAAGCTAGCGAAATGGCCGCCAGCGCATCATGAGCGTGGCATGTAGTCATTTCGGTACACGACACGCATCTCATGATTATCATGTTTTCACCAGGTGCATACCTTCGTCATCCATTCACGTACTGTAGTACCAAATTTGCTATACGTGACGCTAGCGAAAAGTCCACAAGCGCATCGTGAGCTAGGCATGAAGTCATGTTGTTGCATGACGCGCATGTCATGATTTTCATATTAGGGTCTGTCGCTTGTGTGTGCCATGCAATCATGCTATACCATACCAGTTTTGGACATTCCATGTGAAGGAAACCACCGGAAGAGCTGCAGGATCATGAAATGTAAATTATGACATTCATGGCATATATGTCTTGATTTCCATGTTATGACTAGTCAAATATGTTTTTCATGCAGTCATGCTATGCCATACAATGTTTGGTATCGATACCATTATCGAAACGGCCAGGAGAGCTAAAAGTCGTAGTTGGCTAGATAGATAGATAGATAGATAGATAGATAGATAGATAGATAGATAGATAGATAGATAGATAGATAGATAGATAGATAGATAGATAGATAGATAGATAGATAGATAGATAGATACGCTCGAAGTCGCCGAAGTTCGCTAAGAAATGTTTCGCATTTAAAAAGCGACTGCTCGCACTGCACAGCAGTTCACTGGTCACACCGTATATAATAACACTTGATCTTGACCTAGAAGGTAGCGCTGGTGGTAGATGGTTCCTGCGCGTCATTGAACAATGAAAATTCGCAGTGTGTGCGTTACCTAAACAATTACACCATCTCCCGGAAGCGGACCATGGGGTCATTCAGAGCATCGTGGATGTCTCCAAAACAACGTTCAGGCGAAGCAGGGTAACGAAAGAAGTTAACAATGTAATACCCCGTAAGGTTTTTTTTTTTTCAAATTTAACACCGCAAACCAGTGAACGCTGTAGTTAAAAACACGGTTCAAACTCCCCGTGACGCTGCACATCTCCCCATGGTGAGGTTAGCTTCAGGGAGATGGTTTGTTTTTCTCCAAAAAATGCTAATTGAGGCCCCTTTCTGGAGCTTGTACATCGTTTTTCAAATTCAGCAGCAATCGAACCCTTCTTACACGCTCCAAAGTAATTTTTAATGCTTCCAGGGCTCTTTGAACCGTCATAACGCTAGGCCAAAGCCCGTAATGCATGAGGGATTTTCGTATACACAAAAACAACAAAGCAGCCCAAACGTTTCTCTGGGGAAGAAAGCCTCTACGGAGAAGGCCCAGAAATTTTTAGACGCAGCTTGCTTTCAGTGCCAATCAGGAAATAATGCAAGCTTAGTGGCCTCGCTTGCCTACAAAAAGTACCTAGGAAGAAGAGAGATGGGAAAGAGATGAAGTTCCCGTGTTTCCTCTGGTGGGTGCTAGGAAAGTGTGGAAAGTTATTTTGACCCTTTTTGCATGGGTTAGCGCTAAGTCTTGGTGGAAGTGCACGTGCTGCTGGATGCATGGCAGTCGTGGCGAGAAAATTCATTAAGGCGCCGGCTGAGAACAGCGCCGGGATGGAGAGGAAGCGTTTTAAGCAAACGGCCATGCGGGCAGAAGGCTGTGATTGCGGCTGTTAGTCAACGCTCTGAAGTTTTTCGTTGGCCCGTCCTATAGAACGCTGCCTGTACTACAAAAACAAATGAAACCTAACCTAATTATCAGTGCTTCGTGGTGTAGCTTTTGTAACGCAACGTTTTGGAAAAGTCGTGCTGCTTGGAGCAGGCGAAGAAATGGAAAATAAGACAGACAAGTAGAGGGATGTGTGCCAAAATGGACACATACTGTTTGCAACTATACAATGGAAAAAAAAGTAAAGTTGAAAGATAGAGAAAGGAATGGGAAGAAAAACGGGCGAAGAAAGAAAAAAAAAGAGCAACGTTGGACATGGGTGTATTACATACTATTTAATAGGCCACTGGCATCCAAAAAAGTTCGACAAGTACTTAATGGCTCTTCGGTTCGACGATTCTACGGGTGGGCATTTTAGTACTGACTATTCCTACACGTCTTGGTCGTTAAAGTGGGTCAACACAGCAGTAAGTCGTGGTATGTACGCGCTGTATAGCGAGGACAGTGGCAAGGAACGTGGTCGATCATTTTAACGCTTCCGCTGTGGTTGCAGGCATTCTGTACTTTTAGCCGAATAGGGAAGAAGGACGGGAACTAGGATGAGCTAGAACGACGACTGCGTGATACAAGAGAAAAGGTATGTTGAATCACAAGAAAATAAATCTGAAAGAACAGTCAGAAAAAAAGGGCACCGAAGGGGCGATGAGAGCGGGCTTGGTTAAAAGGTGGACTTTAAAGGCTCTGTACGTTCACAACCGCTGCCCAAAGTACCTGCTTACTCTTCCGAAAGAATGGTTTCCCGAGTGCAAACACAACCGAGTATTCTTGGACGTGTTTACGACCCAACTCGAGTCATCATTTCAGAGTCAAGCAGAAAACATGTCTCAGACGCAAAGGCATGCCTGCACGCCCAACCGCGTATATCTATGGTTCCAATCTTGCGAGTGCACAAACCTCCACCACAGCAGGTCTTAGGAGGCATCGTAAAAATATAAAATTGTTTGAAGTGCTTTCAGTTGTTGCCCTTGAGTTACGGAATACATCGGAGCCGCATCGTGGTACAACACCAGGTACAACGCGTACACACCGCCAAGAGTATAGGTCACTTCAGCCTACAGACTACAAATGATGCGTGTTTTTTGAACTGAAGTTCACCTCAGAATAAAAGGATGTTTACGAGAAGCGTAGCAGTGCAGGAAGCAACGAATGTGGGATGCTTTGTGACGAAAAATTTAGGTTGGTACGCTGCTCTTACTTGTAGTCAGCAATCGCTCGTGACATCAGGAAAAAAACATAAAGCACAATATGCCGCGTCACAAAAATATACAATGCCGATAGCGTGAGCTTTAACACTTTATTGTCTGTGTTCATATATTTTTGTTTCGAGGTGTGCCATTGCTGTTCAGCTGTTCCGTCCTGATGCTTAGCACATCGTCACAATTTCTTGTCGCTGCCGCAGAGACAGATGTCCACGTTTGGTGAGCTCGAAACAAACTAGAGTGACCGAGGAGCTCTGGCCATCTTGAGTAGCCCCCCAGCACAGGAATGTTCTCTGCGATAGCGCCGTCTATGGTGACCTTAGCCTTGCTGTGACCGAGAATTCTTGTGCCGAGAACATGCTTGCAGCTGAGACCTGTATAATTCTGTTTGTTCCCGAACCACCACGACGCCGCACCTTGCTGCCGCCGATGCATGCAGGAAGCAACTGTAAGTACCAGTGCAAATGACGCCTACGAGACCGCTGTCTTCGTTGAGCATAACTTCCTTGAACAGCACAATACCAACCTCGATTCAAGGAAATGCTTTCCCGACGACGTTGCACTCGCTACGCGAGAACGCTTTATAGTTGCGTTGCGTGGGGTGAGTTGTTTGGCCACCCTGACACTTGATTGGTCGTTTAGGTTCCGGACAGGCACGTGCTACGTGGTCATAGACATCGCAGTTATAGCATTTGCGCTCACCGTACTAGTGAACAGGCGGTGATTTCATATGCCGATTTGCTCCTTGGATTTTGTCGGTGATCAATCCTCTTCTCGAGGTGGTTTCGAGGCCGTTTCACTAGTTTGATATACGCAATTTTTGGTATTTCGTGACTTGACTGTATGACGGCCACGAATGACGGGACCGAACATTCAGATCATGAGAGACATGTTATGTACAGCATGATTTGCTTCTTTAAGGCTGCCTCACTTTACATCGACTCCCACAGCGCGTCGTTTCTGCCGGTTTTTCTGAAGACACTTTTCTGATTTGCTGGAGTATTTCGTTCAGTAAACTGAAAGTGTTGTGTGTTTATCATTGTACATATCATTGTCATCATGCGGTACCTGGAGTAGCCTGTCAGGTGAAAAACCAGGCAAACCTCTCCAGCTCCACATTAAACTAATTCTATCTCTCTCTCTCTCTCTCTCTCTCAGGAAATTGTAGCAGTATGAAGTGTCATCTCAAAGAGAGATTGCCTTCAGTGTTTGTATGACGTACGTTCTTTTAACAGCACGAAAGAAACTTTCTTAATATTAATACGTATATTGTTCTAGCACGCTATAAATGGGCAAGTTGCAAATAATATGGCTATACTTTAGGTGAACTTGATTTCAGGTATGTAAACGATTAGTCATGTGTTAGTTATATTGTGCCAAGTGTAAATAAACAAACGAAGAAAAAACAGTGGAGTTTGACAGCCTCCTGACTTTTCTGAAAGTGCAGCATAAATATAAGAAGCTGTAAGTACCTTACTAACACTGATTATAGCGTGAACAGTCTTCACAATACTGCGGCGAGTGTAACTGATCATTTTTCATGCATACCTTATCTTCAAGCGTTTGGATATACTTCCACTTGTTAAAGGAAAATATATGAAATAGAAGCTAAGGATAACTTACTTCCTCTAGCCGTACTGCAGAAAGCACGATAAAGCTCCTCTTCCGAGGCAGACTGCTGTCAGTTGCTCTTCGACCGCAGAACTGGGGTACATTAACGCGATGGCTGAATCAATCGCCATAAATAAGGCTTAAGGGACGACGGGCTGTCTCTCCGCGATGCATACATTCTGCAGAGCCACGAGGCTGAAGAAAAGCGATCGATGGCGTAAAGCTAGAAGAATCTTTATCACTCGCCTGCCTTTCGAAAACGTGACGCGCGGAAGGCTTCTTAGGTGGCAAAAGAGTCGTAATTTTCTCTTTGTCCAAAACCAAAGATAATGAAACCTTTTCTAGTAGGTTTTGAAGGCCTAAAAGTTGTTAAATAAAGGTAGCAATAATCGGCTCAGCAGAACAAACTATGTTGAAAAGAGGCAGTGGCTAAACTGCATCATATGGGGTGTGTCATTTTATTATTAATTTTTTAGTGAGTGACTGTACTTGGAGACCCTCAAGGTCACTTCAAATATAAACCTGTTATCGCTGTGCGTTTATAAAACAGCTGAAATTTAGTGATTACACTACGACGTCTCTCTTAGAAACGAAGTGTTAACAGCGGAGCATTAGGTGATCTGCGAGGACCGCAAAAACAGGTTGGCAGGTATGCGGCAGAGCAGTTGAACAAACCCTATGACAGAGGACAAGTTTTCACTAGAACCACATTGCTGCATAAATGGTGGGCAGGGGAAGTGAGGTGGAGGATCGATGGGAGCCAAGGGAGATAGAAAACATAAGGAAACCCAGCATAGCCCGGTATAGTTTAGTATAGCAAGAGCTCAGACAGGAAAGTGATTGCGAGGCGGAGAGAAAGAACGTGAAACGGTGCATGGGCTTGTATAGCGAGGTAAATCAAGTGGTTAAAACAGGTAGTGGGGGTAAGGAGGGGAGAAAAGTGTAGGGTAAGAGGTACAACCAACTTGTTTTCGTTGAGTATAGTTAAGCAAAATGCGGCAAAACAGCAGCGATGGTGAAGGTGGGAGATGTATGTAAGTTTGACGAGAAAAAAAAGAACGAGAGGAGATTGCAATGCACCACATAGTTTTGCTAGCATCGTATTGAAAAGTGGCTGGAAAGGAAATATGGGATGAGGAAGATGGGTATGAGAGTTCAGAGAAGAGAAAAAAAAAAGAAGGGAAGGCAATGAGCAATGTTATTTTCTTGATATTCGTATCACTAGGGCATAGCAACCACAATTGTGTTGCTTGCATGGTCTTTCCTGCATGTTCGCTGGACCAAAATAACGTTCTATCATCATCAGCATCACTCTTGCGGAAATCAAGAGTGAGATGAGAATATAGAGTTGTTATTTAGCCCGAGCTGAACCGAAAAAACGATCGCACCATCAAGTCGTAGGTACACGAGTGCATGAGCTTGGCTAGAAAGGTCATGTGCATCATCATAATCATCATCATCATCAGCATCATTTTATCATCATCAGCATCACCCCACAGTGACTTCACTACAATATCGGGTGATCATAATAATCCTCATATTAAGCACTGCCATCCCAATGATCTTCATGCAACGCAGTCATAAGAATCATTTTGTTATATTTTTCTATATTCTCTCGACACTACATTTACGGCACCTGAGAGCTGCCTACTATTTTTACTGCCACTATTTGCACTACTGCTACTGCTACTAGTAGTACTAGCAGTAGTACCACAGCCGCTGAAGCCTTCTTAGCCAACATTGTCATTGTGGTAATATTGTGAATGGTCACCATGCCTCTGAAGGCCCGAGGACTCTTTGTTGGAGAACACCGTTTCGCTCTTCTGCGCAAGATATTTTCGGTTGTGCGCTCTTGCCGTCTCTGTGGATTGTCCGAATTAACTTATTTGCGGTCAAACACGACTGTATGAACGAGAGGTTGGCCCCTTAAAGGATTTGTATGCGTGCCGTGACCAGAAAAGACGTCCGAATCATCTGATTTTTTCGAATTAGGGGAGTCCTAGTTCACGAATGAATAAAATGGTAATACTATAATAAAATAACTTGAATACACTAAAGTAAGCATTGATTTTATTGTAATAGGACGAATAGGGACGGATAGATAAACATAAGCTGCATGAAGGCACAAGCGAAGAGCCTGAACACTTAGAGTAAGGCTTTAAATGAATTTTTTCATCAATGAAAAAAGCGAAATTTGAGACTGGATTGAAAGAAATTGTTCATGCAGATATGTATTGCCTCCCTCCTCGCCGTCCTGCCACGAAACTTCACAAAGCTTATCAGCAATATTTGCGATGTGTGAGGGCAAACGGCTGGGGACGCTCGTTATGGATGATTATAACGCTCTTACGATGCGGAATTCTTATGACCAGATGAGCTCCATAACATAAAACCAGGTTGAGAACAACATACCAAAATACAATACCATCGCATGTGACACACTTCCACGTTTTTCTATTTTACGCAATATGAGCCATCTTCAAAGTGTACCAACCTTGAGAAGGACAGTAGAAACTCTAATAAATGGCAGTACATTCAAAATGTGCAGCATGCTTACCTGCACGGAAAATTCTCGGTGATCCGAAAGCTCTCATGAAACTTGATAACCAGGTTGCCACAACGGTCACATCATTTTCAGCCGCACGGGCTCGCAAGTAAGTGTGGGTTTCAGAAATTCGTCAGCAGCTCGCAAAACTTGCAGTCCATCCAATTTCGTTTAGGTTGTGGCGAGAATGGCTTACGTGTGGCACCTGGAATTAAGTTACATGGTTCAGGTTTCAGGGGATTTGCCACACTGAATACCACCATTAGGTACTGAGCAAATGAAAAAAAAACAGGGAACATATGATGCGAGACATAACTAGTATGTAGTGCTTGTTCAGAAGTAATACCTTATGTAGCTTTATAAAACTGCATACACTGGAATTACAATAGTGCAAATTAATATGGCTTGGACCTTTCGGTGAGCATCAAACAACGAAGAGGCCCTCACCCTGGTGGAAAAAAGGAGACAAGCAAAGCGTGGAGTACGCGTGTCTAACCTGCTATCTTAATTTCTTTCTATCTATCTATCTATCTATCTATCTATCTATCTATCTATCTATCTATCTATCTATCTATCTATCTATCTATCTATCTATCTATCTATCTATCTATCTATCTATCTATCTATCTATCTGCATATCTGCCTGCCTGCCTGCCTTCCTGCCTGCCCGCCTACCTGCCTTTGCCTGCCTTTGCCTGCCTATTTAAAAACGCAATGCTCCCTCGTACCTTATTCTTAGTTTTCTGAATGCATGGATATGCACCTTCAACGACGTGTTTTGCCGCACGTCACTTTCGCTGTTACACGCAACAGCGATGACCCTGTGTGAGACAATGAAACGAAACGCAGTCCAGAAAGAACGATAGTAACGTCAAACGACAAGTGACCTCAAAGGACGATAAAATTGCGCTATCAGAAATGGCTGATAGCCGACAAGTCTAATATCACGAGTGCATCAAGAATTAGAAAACGGCACTTACAAGTATGCATGTCACTGGTTCACATCCAAGGGCCTCATTTGTCTTGCCCCCATTTTTGTACAATAGCCAGCGCCAGTTTTCGCGAACGATGCCTTCATAGAAACCTCCAACTCCAAAAGCTTCTCTTGAATAAATAATTATTCTAGTGGAATACATAGGATATACAGTGACAACGCAATACATAGAACTTTACGGGGAAAATTATGGTTATAAAAATTTGTTAGAGGGATAATTACTGGTACGGTGAAGTTTCTTATTTAACATGTTCATATATTTGGCGAAGTACAAAATACGTTTTATTCTTAGCATTTAACTGTAGCTTGGTTTGTTTAGGCTAGTTTGAGAATGGCGTCATATACTCATTTACATTTTTTTCTAGTGTTTTTAAAGAATTAGATGTAAAAAGACGTTTCTGTCGCCTGCATACATAATAAGTTGTGGTGAGGTGGGTGTACACAAAGTATCATTAACATAAAGCATAAAGAGCAAAGGACCCTACATAGAACCCCGCGTAACTTTTTGGGTCAATTGAAGCTGATTTAATGGAGCTGTCTTTATTTGTATTAGTTGCATTTTCGATGGAGGCGAAAATGCTGAAAGCCCGTGTGCTCAGATTTGGGTGCACAATAAAGAACCACAGGTGGCTCAAATTTCCGGAGCCTTCAATACGGTGTCTCTCACAATCATATGGTAGTGTTGGGACGTTAAACCTCCCATATCTATCAATCATTTGTACTAGTTGGTAACGGTTATGAAATAGTTTTGTAAAAGTCTAAAGGAGATCCCACGTATGCCGTAACATGATAGTTCCCGCAATAATATATCATAATTTATTGAACAAAAGGCTTCTTTAAGTACTAACAAAGCGTATTTTTTATTTTACATATTTCTAAATAATTGATATATAATAATTGTTGACGCTTGTTCAGTCGACATCTTTTTTTTAGAACCTTATTGACAAGCTGTGATGATGCAATACTTAGTGGAAAAAGGTAACAGCCTGTCATCAATAATGCCTTCAAAAGCCTCTGAAAATGACGAAAGTACTGAAATGGGTCTATAGTTTGACGTAACAGTTATGCCACTTCCTTTATATATTGGCATTACCCTTGCAGCATTTAACTGTGCCGAAAACACGCCTGCTGTCAGTACAAGATTGATTACGTAAGCAAGCACCTCGTTTATAACGGGACTTGAAACCTTATGCATCAGCGTCGGTAATGTGATGCTCAGAGGACCGATGTCGCGGAGCAGCAGGTACTGGGTACGAAATCCGGGTCATCCTAATTGACAAAACATTTTCTTATAGCTTTTTAGTCGTCGGTTTGTTCATTATACAAACTTCACATGCGCGACGGAATTGATGTCGGTGAAACCTCACTGGACCTCTGCGTAAAACACGTTCATGTTAATATCGGTGTAATTCAGATGTAATGTAGCTTGTCATCTTGTGTTTCAGTTCATAAGGAGGTGCTGGTATATGCGATGTAGAGACTTGAGAACTTGACATTATTTAAATTTGCCTTCTAGTGAATACTATTTTGCTCTATAATAGGAATAACAGACTATATGAAAAAACCAGTAAATATATAGAAGGCAGAGTGTAAATCAGCACAAAGAGTAATCATATCATATCTTCAGCGCAACAAGAAAATCTAGCGTACATTACAAACAAGAAAAAAAACGCAACAAGTGGAGAGCAGGAAGAAAGTTTGGAGAAAAGTTAAGAGAGAAAAAGAGAGAAACAAATAGAAAAAGCAAGGAGGTTAGCCAAGCTTTGGCTCGTTCGCCTACTACAAACTTGGGTTAGGTAGAAGGGGGAGTAATAGAACGGTAAGGATAGAGAAGAAAGAAGATGAGGAAGAAAGAGATAGATATCACCATTACGTGGCCTAATGTATAGGCCACGTAATGGCCATATCGATTCGTTTCTTCGATATATAGAAGCAGGTAACACTGGGTACTGCACGCGCTACCAAGATAAAAGGGTTTTAAAGGAGAGTATAGAATCGCGGCACCTTCAAGGGGGTATAAAATTCACTTTGCAAAGGTTTTCAAGAGGGGGAAAGAGAAATGTTTATTGTGGCGAAAAAGCTGAGAGAAAGGCTTTCAAGGTTTTCAAGAAGTTGTACCAGCACTTTTGCAATGTCATTATAGAGTTAGCGTTGGCGAGTGGATTTCTTAGGAAGGCAGTTGGTGGCCTGACGCCACTGATCCTACGAAGATCAGCTCTACAGAACAGCTTTGTAGGCTAGTGATCCCTGTTGTCGGGCAAATGATAAACAATGATGAACCCTGTTAGCACAATGTCGGCTACGGTTGGCTAATGCTGTCGAACTAATCGTTCATGTAGGTTAGCCTCATGATGCGCTCACAGATGCGCCCATATATGTCATTTTCAATGAAGAAATTTCAGGTACTACTTGCCCACGTTTCGTAAAGTCTCAATTAAAAATATTTACTTCATATTTCTAGTTTTAGACAAACGCAAACTGTGCATCTGTTTCTCGAGAGTATTAATTTGTGTTGAGTTAGCGAAACTGCGCGAAATCAAGCTAAACTGCCATACTACACACACGTTCATGAAATTAACCAAGAAAGAGAGGCACGCCAGTTGATCCTCGCTGCGTATACGCTGTTATTTACCGGTATTAACGCACCACGTAGATGAAGGATATTCAGGTAAGCCCATCGTGTTTAAGCGGCAACCATCGCTGATTTACTTAAATGGAACCAGCAGAACGAGACACCCTAAACAACAATTACTTTAACAACATGACACGCACGAGTGATTGCGTATAATGATGTGCTAAAGAATTAAGAAAAATGCACACATAATCAACAAGTGACGGCTGAGGGGGGGGGGGGTCGAACAGTGTGCATTAAATCACGAATCGTGGCCTCAAATGTTGCTCTGGTTAACAGCCTCTTCTAATGTTCACCTTTTGTTGCGTATTATGTTTTGATTGAAGGCGGTCAAATGTTCTTATTTTTCCGGTGTTGTGGTCTCTTACTTTGTTTGCTTTGGTTAGCAGTCTTCTGGTAACTTTTCTGTCGTTCACAGATGTTTCGGTTTTTACAACATAGAGGCCAGGTGACGGTTTATGGACGGAGGGACAATGTGCCGTCATAAAGTACTTTTCCCCTTAAAAATGGAACATATAGGAAACAACAATGTTCAATGAATAACAATAGCTGAAAGAAGGAGCCCCATACGTCAAGGGATCTTATTGTTTTCGGAGCAACTAAGAAGACCCGGAATGGCAAAGTGGCAGTTGTGAACAGCGACGAAAGAAAGGGCAGCCACAAAAAAAGACAGGCTGATCGAAAGTGACAAAAATGAAAATGTTAAGAACCGTTTGCGGCCCAGTGGGTGTTCTGAAACTGCTCGAACACCTCCGCTCGAAGGGCTGTCTATCACAGTTTTTATGAAGGCCGTGAGCTCCTCTTCCTATTGCGCGCCCACAGCTCATAGATCCTCGCCGTTCGGAGCCACCGCGTGTACTCAAGCATGTAATGCGTTCGCGAAACTTGAATGATGAAGCAGCGCTCGAAGAAATGGAGAGCCATTCTAAGTGGATGAACAGTTTGAAGAGAAAAAAAAAAGGAAAAGGAACTGGTTTTATGTGGAATGCACACGCGATAAACGACCCCTGGGGGTTCCGGATAATCACGCCGTTGAAAGAGGTTATTATAGGAAGTTTTTACCTCTAGGCGACTATACAGAAGAAAATAATGTACTAAAATGCATGAGGCTTATAAAAAAGGGTTTTATGCTGTTGTGAACAGTAGTGGTTGGGTAGGTATGAATGCAAAAGCGTTAGATGACGTAGAGAACGCGAAAATTGACTGTCAACGTCCACACAAGTGAGGTCAAAAAGCATAACCACGTGATAGCATGTTCATATTACGCCGTTACTTGATAATGTGCAGAAGCACGAGATCACTGCAGAAAGTTGATAGCGGTTTCGCATACTTAGTATCCCAAGCCATTTGAGTAGCTCAGCGTGTTAAGGAGAGTATATTCAGCTACACAATTTGAGAAGGGAGAGGCTATGATGGCTAGGGATTCTAAAAGTATTTTTTTAAATATACAGAGGAGGACATGCTTAATTAGAAAAAAAGAAAAGAAGTTGGCATGGAAAGCGGGTATCTAGCTCACTACTCGTCCTGGAGATAAGATGAAAGAAAGAGAAAGTGGAGCTCATGATGAGGGGTGATTGCGATATAGCATAATGAGTCACTGCACACAATGTCCCATTCGGCGTAGGACACACACAAAAGACTCTATACATTAGCTACGTTAGCATGTGCTCTAAAGACGGGAATCTAAACCTGTCTTGCTCAGAAATGTAAGAAAGCGCTTTAAGCTGCGTTGGGCGTAATCTACACGTTCCGAGGCACCCAAAACCGTCTCTTCTGAAAAGAGTCAGCAGTCTAGGCGATCTGTGAGGCGCTTTAGTGATTGTCTTTTCACCGCCTATTGAGGGCACACGCACAGGATATGTGAATAATAGTTTATGACGGGGGTCACACAGTGCAGCTAGATTTTGCTCCGGCGCAATCTTGCGTAGTTATCGTCGCGTAGATGCAACACCCAGCCACAGCCTATATGGTGGCATTTTCTGGTATCTCCTTAGTCAGAACGGAAGACGAAGAGTACGACCACAGCAAAAGCCTATAAAAGCGCTCGTGGGAATAATCTGGACAATTCTATAGTCCTGTCATAGGTGTTTTCACAGCTCTAGACTGGAAAGCGTTGATGTCATATCGGTAAAAGTGAAGTTATATAACTTCACCGCTGGTCTGCGCAATTTTAGGGCTTCGGCGTCAGCTCGTTTATTCCCAGCTATGCCACATTGACTGGGAATCTATTGCAACGCAATGATATGTCCGGATTGAAATGCTTCATTCAACCTATTCTTCTTGCCACACATCAGATTACTGTATGCAGTTCCTTGCTTCATGTAGTTTCCCATTAGCTGAAGTACCAGCTTGAAGTCGCAGAATAATGTAAATTTTAATGGACTCTGCTATAAACAATAGAAGGCAGCTTGCCGAACACCGGTTAGCTGAGTGGCAGTAGGCGATGTCCAACGTGATCATTTTAACCATTGAGTGATTCTCTTGTGAGGCGCCATGAAAGCTGCTGCTGAGGAGGTCTGCGTGACAGAGCCATCAGCAAAAATGTGCATCGTATATGCGTACATATAGGCAATACACGACAAAACGAAATGCTTATTTGCAGCAGCTGGTATTTTTTTTAAATTCTTTGTTCTCTAAAGAAGGCTAATCGTATAAATTCTGTTACATTACACAAGCGCCGTGTTTTCCAGTATCATACTTGATTGATTTATGCTATGGAACTAATGCATGGTTTGGTTTTGACCAGTCATCTACAACATTTTACGTATGAAAAATTCACACGAACTGAAATCTGAAGGTGAAAACCATGTTTCTCTTTTATTCATGATAGTTACTGCAGAGTATCGTCCTTGGCATCTATAGAAAAAAAAAGCAAGCCCTAATGGTTGTGACACAAGCTGTCGAGGGCTCGTTTTTTGTTAGATAAAGTAATAACAAAAAGTAACAGACGATGATGCCACGGATAGTATAGGGGATGTGTTTAGAATTAACTGTAATGTAAATTTGAAGAAAGCAATGTAAACAAAAAGATAACTTGGCCAAGGCATGGACCGGTTGCCAGGTTGTTAAAATGAACCATTCGCAAAAACCTTCGAAGCGGCTTTCCTCTAATGTCGTTTACCAACCGAAAAATCTTGTTCATGAACAACTTTTCTCACTCCTTATGGTTTAGCCTCTGCCTTTTTCTTTCCGAGTCGTCCATCATGAAAAGCCTGAGGGTGCATTACAAAGCGCGACAGCCCCCATAGTAATCGTGAGGGGAAAAAAGAAAGTCGTTTTGTTGCACTGGCATGCCTTCACTGGATTTAGGAGTGATAAAAGCGCAATGAGCGAGCAAAACGATCTGTGAACGAGAGTTCTTTGTTTAAAAATGACCTTACAGGAAAGCTGCCTTGCAGATTCTTGCAAATGCTCCATTCCACCACATTATGACGGTTGTGTTATGCAGTATTTATTCTCACATAATGCAGTCCACAACGCCGCTATGATTAAAAGATTCTTTAAGGTCATGACAGAGATTTGTGGTTCATTAGAAAAGGAAGCTGTGCTATAAGAATAGGTGGTTGTAAATATAACTGCCTGATTGTGTAATTAGGAGGAAAGGTGATCTTCTTTTCGGCTCTTCTGAGAATCAGGACGGCTCACTGCTTTCCCACAGTTGAGTACGAATTACTCGAAATCATTTATCTTTTCTTTTTGAACAATTAGATATTTCGTCGGTCCAGACATGCACATTACTTGCTTTTGCACAGACGGGTGTTTCTAGTCACTGCCTCGCATAAAATTAGTAGAAAAGGGGCCTTGCCAAAAAAGCAAACATTTGTACGTTTTTTATTGACGTTAGTACTACAAAAGAACAAAATGTGTGCAGTAAAATATTTCTTCATGGGTTTTTAAAAAGGCAAGATCTTTTGCACTGTTTGCTTTCGAAACATGTCGTGTTTTCACACGGATTAGGCGCCTGAGTACAAGGCTTACGTAATAAAAGAGAAATGTTCAGTAACCTATCACCTAAAGGATGATTGTGGAGAAAGCATTCACTGAGGTGCATTTTTTAGACATCATTCTCGCAAAATAAAGCTTGGTTTGCATATTCGCACTGGGAGCTTCTACTCGTGGCTGAGTATGTACATATATTGCTACATCCCCCAAAATTACCATTAGTGGCGTTGAACGTCCGAACTGTCTGTGATCAACAGAAGCCATTCCAATATAGCGAGTTACATGAAGCGCAAGTTATACCCCTGTAACGCTATGCTTTGGCTGCTGCAACAGAGCGTGAAATTTGTCCCGGAAAAAATACGGCTGGAGCGCTGCTGACTGGAAGTGACGTTACAATATTTTCGTAGAGCAACGCTGAGGCGAGATAGGTAAACGTATTCATGCTGACAGACCAGGCGTGCAAACATAGATGCCAGAAAGAAATCAGGACATTAGTATGCACGGGCCATTAATCGCAAACACGCACAATAGCAATAAAGAAAAAGGTACGGTATACGGTAAGAAGAACGTTTATTGAAAATCTGGAGAAGTGTGTAAATTATTTTAGCATAGTGTAAGCCTTAAGCGATGCTGGAGGCTCACCATCTAATCTGATTTACTTTGCCAGGTACTGATATACTTGTGAAAATTAACAGTATTTCTACCGGCAGACGAATCAAGAAACACGTCCAATGTTGGCCACATGGTATATTGATAATAGTTTTATACAACCTACATGATTTAACCGGCATCGAATAACTGGCATGAAGAAGATGTGAAGATGCCTTAACAGTTATTTTTCATGTCAACCGCAACACTTGCATATTTGATATAAACACACACACACACACACACACACACACACACACACACACACACACACACACACACACACACATATATATATATATATATATATATATATATATATATATGCGTGTGTGTGTGATTCTGTGTGTGCGTGTGTAATACATGGCTCTAAGAGGAAAAACTATTATTCAAATTAGCTACCAGTTCTGAAATTTTCAATATTTCACTAAACCATAAGACATATTAGTCGCATCTCGCTCATCACCACTTCCTCTGGTCGTCACAAGAGCTGTTGCCATGCCTATATATAATGGAAAAAATTTGGCAGATTTCACGTACCCGGGAATCGACGTTATACGAAGCATGTGGAGGGAAGGTGACCATGTTGCATTTTTTATTCAGCAACACGTCATGAAATGACGCTAAGTATATGTACAAATGTTGCACGCACAGGCATATGTTGAAGAGTTGCAGATCCCTATAGAACCAGAGGTTCGCACTTGTGCAACGATGCCAACTGGGACATGCGAGTTATCAACACCAGAAGCTTATATAAAGCGCTGAAGCTCGCAAAAATGCTGGTGCTGGACACTGATACATAAATCAACTTCAGCGCATGGCACTTAACCACAATTGACGTAAATACGACGTGACGGCTGTATCAAAGGTCTACATATGTGATGTTCATAAAATTTGGTAGGCAGCACTGCAACCACTCTTGACGTTTCACGAAGATTAGCCTGTATTTGGCAAGTAGTTCCGAGACCTGGCATAGATAAGTGGTAGAATGCCTCATTGCCACGCAGAATTCTTTGATTCGATTCCAGCTGGCACACTGACATTTATTCCATGCCTTCGTTGGGTCGATGCTACCGATGTCGGCTACACTCTTAAAAAATGGAGTGACGTTCTCTTCATTTATGGAGAAACTGTGATGTCCCCATTGTTCCTCTTTAAATAGAGAAATGTTGGTCGTTTTGCCATGGAGAAACGTGTTTCCCCTGTGAAAATCAAGATGGCTGACTCCAGGTTAGCGAAGCTAGTAGGCTTGGCGAATGCATCAATTCACGACTGATAAGGAGTAAATGGCACTGGCAGTTACAAAAACGGTCCCGCTGAGCTTGATATCGAACGAAATGATTATAAAAGCAAGAAAACATCGCGAAAGAAAACGATGGAGCTAGTAAGTTTCGTTCGGTCAGCGAGGCGATATTCACTTTGAAAGAGATGGATACTGCAGAGTCCTCACCCGAAGATTACATGCTACGCTTGCAGTATTTATTTCTAGCTGATTCACATATTGTAGCGACGTTATTCACACGTTTACGGGGCCACAGGTCACGAGATGTGCTTCCAAACCGTAGGCTCGATCACAGCGAAACCATTTCGACTCAGTAGTGCAGTTTTCATAGATAAATGTTCAACGATATATAAGTAGCTGGAGGTGTGAGAGTGTCAAAATCGTGAATTAGGTGGTAGCTGGCGCCATCTAGAGGGACTGAATGATACAAAAATGTTGCCTGTGGCGACGTACGTTGTCATACCCACCAGCACGGCCCCTAGCGGATAGTTCACAACTCAGCCCATTCAAGGTTTACTCACTGACACTGGACGCCTAATATATGCTGATGCAATGCACATAGCTACACATGCACACAAGGACACATATTACACATATAGAGAAAACTCAATTAGCAAGAGTACAATCAGCCATTCTCCACAGCAGCACACACTTAGACGTGTTTACTCACGCCCTACTACGAAAACGCACAAGGTTATAAAGCAATGACTTTCGACAGACCATAGTGGCACAAGTTGCAAGTAAGCTTTGGTCAACTTTACGTTTTGTGGCCATACTACAACATGCGCAGACGTAAATATGTTGTATGTGATTTTTAGACAATCGTAAGTTTATCAACGGTTGCACGATGATAAAAGGAATAATCACTAGAGCCTATCAAGTTTTCGCGAGAACGATTACCCCAAGCCATGCATAGGATGCCAACGGCCTTCCGAACGCTGTTCCATCTCTCTACCACTCCCACAGTTAATTTTTTTTCGAAGCCTCCGAGAAAGCTTGCCACGCGCTCGCCATTTCGGAGGTCACGTCTTTTTTTATTCTTCCACTTGTTACTCGGAGACGACGCAGCATGCAGGCCAGACTTGGTCTCCAACGTTGTAGGTGTTCTGCGTTCGCGTCGACCTCGTTTAGTTGTTTCGTAATAACGTTTGCTTATATTCTTTTTACTGTGCTTACCACAAGTGTGACCGTTAGCCAAACCCACTGTACACCGCTAGCCCTTCAATGACAATGTTTTTGATGTGGTAACGACCATCTTCGCAGTGTATACGTACGTTACAACGCGGGTCAGGCGAGAGGAATAAGACATGATTTCGCACCCGATGGTATTCTTTCGTGGGCAATGGCAGTGGTTCTTCGCGTCGCAGCAGCTCGATTACGTGAGTGGAGGAACTAGCGCTGCAGTGGGCAAATTTACTATAACGTTAAGCATGCTGTGCCTACATACTTCTTTGCTTCTGATGCGTTTCACGATTCGCCTCACGTGTCAACTTGCAGTGATTGTGCGTGCCACAAGTATGTTGTCAGCGCTGTGGCTGTGGTGGTTACTATTGCTCTGGATTTGGAAGGCTCTTTTCATAAATGCGAGGGAGTGTTAGTACTTACCTGCTGTGCATGGCTGTTACTATAAGTGCATTTTGTGTCGAGTTTCTCGCGACAAAGGTGAATCATGGACGAGAAAGGCATACTGCACGCGTGCATAATTCCGTCTTTCCTCTCAGTGCTCGCATGGGCGATTCAAAACGCATGCAATTGAGAATTCGGTTTAACTGACACAAGTAATCGGTTAACGTTTCTGATGGTTGTAACCCAGTCTGGCAAATAAATGCTCGGTGAAACTTCGCAGCCTGTTTCTCTTTGTGCTTTTGCCTGCCGTGGTAGCATAGCCTCATTGCGTGTCGTGTGACTATGCTGGATGACGCAGGTTTGACTTGCCGCCATGGCGGCCTTATTCGAATGGGGGAAAATGCAAAGAGCACTCATATGGCGGTAGCGGCACATATAACTCCATCAATTGTATATGATTGGGCTTTCACGCGGGACTGTACAGTGGTATCAGGTTTCCTGGAATGTTCAAAAATTAAGTTTGATGCTTTTTTATTCGCCTCGTTGGATTGATTCATGAGTGTTATTGGTGCTGTACGAAACGAAAAATGCGTATGCTTACCAAGTATGTCGACACCAAAAAAAATCCATTATTTGTGTACAGACTAAGATAATCGATGAAGCAAGACTGCTTAGGGAAGCAGAGCTCCTTGTATTCGTCACAAACTGGTCGTATTAAAGGACACAAGACACACACGGAAGTGTGTGGAGCGTAGTGCGAATACCTGGCGATAAAAAAAAAGAGAGGCTTTTACTCTACCCCAACAAAACAAACAAAATTGTCACTCCCGCACTGCTGGCATCAATCTTCGGTAGAAGTAATCTCTCGCGACTGGCTGCAGCCGGCTAGGCTCGGCGCTCGCATGCATGCGGGAAAGAGTCCCATGATTGAGGAGAAACTTGAACACTGAAGGAGAAACGTTGATTCTTTGGTCCTTGCCACGAGAGGGCGCGACGGTTAAAGTGTCCCAAAGGGAGAAAGTCGCTGTGTTGAAGGAGAAACGGAGCCCGTTTTTCATCCTCACTCTCTTTTTTTAGAGTGTATTTCTTAACGCTCACGTGTTAAAATTAGCAATGTGTGTTCTCGTCATTTTTAGGTAGCTACTAAGTGTCAATGACCTGTGGCACATACCTCATGCCAGTGGCACATGCCCGCCCGTGGATATGTGCCGCTGTCTGTCAGGAAGTGTTTGACCACGTACACAACGGGAATGTGACATTATTAATCTCTTGATCAGTGCGTCATATTCGTCAAACCATCTTACCCTCTCATGATATTTTTGTATCACGCCAAGTTAAAGGGATGACCACCTCGGCTGATGACTCGCAGGTCACGGCAACAAATCCCGGCTGCGGCGGCTGCATTTCCGATGCAGGCGGAAATGTTGTAGGCCCGCGTGCTCAGAATTTGGTGCACGTTAAAGAACCGCAGGGTGTCAAAATTTTCGGAGCCCTCCACTATGGCATCTCTCATATTCATATGGGTGTTTTGGGACGTTAAACCCCACATGCTAATCAATCAAATGGTGACCACAAGAGCACCCAAACGTAAACGAATAGATAGATAGATAGATAGATAGATAGATAGATAGATAGATAGATAGATAGATAGATAAATAGATAAATAGATAGATAGATAGATAGATAGATAGATAGATAGATAGATAGATAGATAGATAGATAGATAGATAGATAGATAGATAGATAGATAGATAGATAGATAGATAGATAGGTAGATAGACAGATAGATACGCTCAAAGTCGCCTAAGGTCGCTAAAAATCCCTCGCATTTAAAACACACGCGGCCAACGCATGTGGCTAATGCTGTGCCATTTGTGCAAATTACTGGAGCAAGCTACGCAGTCAATCTATACCACTAATAGAACGCTAGGAGTGCACTGTAAACTGAAGGGGTCAGTTGAACTGCTAAGAAACCAAGTGAATCAACAAAAAAGAAATGTGTTGCAGTATACACAACGTCATAACACTCTCTTGTTATTGAGCGCGGCAATTTGCCCAAATTGTAACATCAAGGAATGTAGCAGTACGATGGCATTTAAAAAGCGTCTGCATGCATATAGGTAAAACACGTCGGTAGGAATAGCAAATGCCACGTTATTACCCTCCATGACTAGTACAGACTCTATTAGGAACAACATTATTCACTTTTTTAACATATCTCGGGTCGCCGAGTAGCGAGAGCATGCGACGGACGCGAATCACATCGGCTCCGGCTCAGGTTCAATTTCAAGAAGAATTTCTTCCTGGCGACCTGTTGCAACGATAGGAACTTGTTCTTAGCATCACCACTGTCAAGCCTATACCGGACTTCAACCTGTGAGTGCGCTTTTAAACGTTTTAACGCTTTCGAAAGTTCTTGAAGAGGTCCACCTCGCTAACCCTAACAAGCCAGAGACGCGGCTTGGACAGAACGACGCCCCGCTCTACAGCGGATGGCGAGCGTCTCTGGGAGCGTCGCAGCCGACGAGAAGCACTCATTGCCCTCTCGCTTCACGGACCACATGATGGATACGCAGACCAGTCAAGACGCTGATACGCAGTTGAGCGATGAGAACAACGCGAATCCATGGATCACTGTTACCAAGAGAGCGAACAAACGCCGACAGCTGCAACCCCATACCGTACCGACTCAACAGCTGCCCAGCACGCCGTTTGAGCCCGCTCTACGCCAGAGCCGGCCTAAGACGCATCTACCAAGACTCCCACCACTCCCTGCCGAGGACTACAAGCTAGCAATCCGTCCCCATGGTGGATTAAATCTCAGCAAGGTTAGCCCCAAGACATTACTTCTCGGCGTAGTTCATGCCGCAAATATACGCAGTGAGAAGCCTGATATCAAGCTTCGAGTTGACGAAAGTCAAAATGTGCTAACAATAAGCACCTCATCTGAACACATCGCCATGGCACTTGGACAAATCACCAAAATTACAGTGCACGCAGCAACCTACAACATCACCTCTTATGGTATTGCGCCTGATAATTCGTGCAAAGGGGTGGTCAACGGAATAGGCCATGAAATCACACCAGACGACTTCCTGACAGAAGTTGAAGTACCGGGCTACGAGGTCCTTACGTGCAGACGCCTCGGCAACTCCGGAGCAATGGTGCTCACATTTTGTGGCGAGTCCCTTTCTTCGTGAACGCGCACGGACAGGCTCTCCGCTGCTACCTCTACAAACGGACTATTCCCCACTGTAGAAAGTGCAACAAAACTGGACACCGCGAGGATGTGTGCCCACAGCCTCCTGACACACCGAAATGTCGAGTGTGCGGGGATTCACTATCAACAACCACGAGTGCCACCCTTCTTGCATGCTTTGTGGTGGCGACCACCCGACGGCTGCCAAACCATGCCCAAAGCGGTTTTTGCCACCTGTCGACCGACGCAAACCACCCCGGTCAGCTACTCCCACCAAGAAGGCCCAGTCATCATCTCCCAGCCCCGGACGGCAAAGCAGTGCGTCCGGGAGTGCAGCCAGGCGAAGGAGCCATTCCAGGGATAAGTCGGGGCCCAAGCGAGGAAACTCGTCATCGCGGAATGGTTTCGCTGGCCAGCCGGGATCTCAAGGCTGGCACACGGACGGGACAACGCATCATCATGGCCAGCAAAGCGGTTCCCACAAGAAAGCACAAACGGTAAGCTGGGCAGGGCAGTTCCCTCCTCTCCCTCCCTCTCCACACCAGGCCCACTCCATCACACAAACTTCAACGCAGGAAAGAACACTACAACCAACGCCACCTAGACTACCACAACCCATGTCAGTAGACACTCAGCTTCACCCTGACACGTCGTCAACTACGGCACGATCCGACTATTGCACACCAGAGGCGTTGAACGAAATGGCTACTTCTTTAAGGAACGAATTCGCAACTATGATGCAGGTAGAAATGCAGAAAATGAAGGATAGCATTACGGCTGAACTAACAGCTCCACTCCAACAATTGATCCAGCAGGCCCTGCAACCTGCTGTCCAGCAGATTGTAACGGATGTTAAACAGCAGATATCGGCTGCACTTGGCCAACTTGATATTTCGCCATCTGCACCAAAACGCACCACGTCTCCGACACGTGAAACACAGCGACCGCATCCTTACTTACGCCCCTCCCGTTTCCTATCACTGTCCCGAAAAACCGTCCCAACAGCCGCAGCTGCTGCAGTCCCGCTTCCCACCACCCTCCACCAAGATTTAGCACAGTCCGAAATGCCTCCGTGTACTACCGAGGCCCCGCTATTGCATGATCATGGCGAGAAACCGTAGGTCAACGCGTGACACCCCTCAACTCCTACGTGTGTGGCAGTGGAATTGCAGGGGGTATCGTAGGAAACGCGGAGCTCTAATGCAATTCATTGCGACGCAGCAGATTACTCCCGATGTCATAGCGTTACAAGAAGTACAATGTACCCCTACGCTTCCGGGTTACACCACATACACGGACGTAACGAACAATACACCACATCGCACAGCTACATTAGTTTCTAAGCATGTCACTGTCATAGAACACACCTTTCAAAGCACCTCCATCTCACACGTACTTCTCGAATTAGTCCCGTGCTCTCGTTCCAGTACCAGCCTGTACGTGCTTAACGTTTACAGTGCACTTAACGCCAGGAACGATGACTTCGGTAATCTATTCGCACAAATGTGCAAGTTGGGTAAACAAATAGTGATTGTAGGAGATTTCAATGCCCCCATCCGGCTTGGGGCTACGCAACAGAAACGCCTAAAGGCCGACGACTCGCACAGGTTCTCGCGATTCATCGCATGACCCTGCTGACAGAACCTGATCAACCCACTCGCCTAGGTAATAGTGTGAGCAGGGACACATGCCCCGACCTCACGATAGTCAAGGGCGTTAGTCACCATTCCTGGTGCAACCTCATGGTGAATCTAGGCAGTGATCACCATATACTAACTACAGAGCTCCAAGTAGCAGCCACGCGTGCCCCTGAGCGCATCATAAAACTAATGAATTGGGATGCATTTAGGCGTAATCGTACAACTACCCATCAGGACTCTCCTTCCCTAGAGGCTTGGATATTACAACTTCACTCCGATTTTCAAAGAGCTACCAAACTGATCGCTGCGACGACAGAAACGCCGGATGTGGACCGGCATCTGCTACATCTCTGGGATGCCCACAGAGGCTTGACACGGCGGTGGCGGCGACAGAAACATAAGCGAAAACTTCGTCTCCGAATCGCCAAACTAGCTACTGAGGCACAGGACTATGCGAACATCCTCACTAGCAACAATTGGCATAACTTCTGTGATCGACTCAACGGCTCACTAAGTACACCTCGAACGTGGCGTATACTCCGTGCTCTTTTAAATCCCACGCAGACAAAGTCACACACTGCTAACGCAATCCGCACCATTCTCCACGAATCAGGGCTCGACGATAACACTCTGCTGCACACCTTAAAGCAACACTATGTATCCACGGGCCCCCGTCCCGCCTACCGTGATTATCCACACGTACACGATACGCCTCTAGATGAGGACATTACAGAAGCAGAGGTTAGGGCAGCTTTGCAAAGCATTAGGCGCAACACAGCACCCGGTACAGACGGGATTACGTACACACTTCTGCGTAATTTAGATGACCAGTCCATCAAATATTTAACCGCTTTTTACAACGAACATTGGAAAAACGGCACGCTACCACAAGAGTGGCGACACGCAGAAATCATACTTATTCCAAAGCCTGGCAAACCGCTATCCCTCCAGAATCTTCGCCCTATATCCTTAACTTCATGTGTAGCTAAACTCTGAAAGCGTTGTTCTCTCTCGACTACAACCATTTCTCGTAGACAATCACTTTTTTCCTGATACACTATTCGGCTACCGTCCTGGTATCTCTACACAGGACGTATTATTACAGCTTAAGGAGGACGTGCTGGATAGCCCCACTTCAAACCAGGTCCGAGCTATTCTGGCCCTGGATCTGAAGGGTGCTTTTGACAACGTCTCCCACGACCTTATTCTTGACAATCTCGCTTCATCTCAGTGTGGCTCACGTATCTACAATTACGTCAGGTCCTTACTTTCTGACCGCACGGCCACTATTGGGATTGGAGACCTCCGTTCAGACGTCATTCGTCTCGCAGGCAGAGGAACACCACAGGGCTCGGTTCTCTCGCCCACTTTGTTCAACGTGGCTATGGCTAAACTCCCTTCCCTATTACAACAGGTTCCCAACATCCAGCATGCCATCTATGCAGATGACATTACACTTTGGGCGACCAAAGGATCAGACGGAACCATTCAGGATGCCCTACAGGAAGCTGTGTCTGTGGTACAAGACTATGCTGCTGCCGGCAGCCTTACGTGCTCAGTGGATAAGTCGGAGTTGTTATTAGTATACAAGCGGCGCCGCAAAACCGCTGATTCTCCTGACATTTCGCTGTTTCTTGATGGCCATTCTATCCCTCTGGTACCACGAATTCACATTTTAGGCCTCTACCTTCAGTCCGACGGCAAGGCCTCGTACACTACACACCTTCTGGCTCAGCAGATAACTCAAATTACACACATGATCCAACGCATCACCAATCGCAGGAGTGGCCTCTGTGAGAAGGATGTCCTCCGCTTAGTACAAGCACTCATAGTTAGTCGGCTCACCTATCATCTTCCCTTTCACAATCTCACTCTAGCTCAAATAAAAAAGATGGACATCCTTCTACGGACAGCTGTGAAGGCGGCTATCGGCTTGCCTCTACACGCATCTACACAACGCCTCCTTCAATTAGGAGTCCACAACACCATAACCGAACTCATCGAGGCCCAGCACAACAGTCAGCTCCAACGGCTCAGGCAGACCCGTCAGGGCTGCGCCATCCTGTCTCGTCTTGGCTACCCGATTCCTCAAAAACCCGCACAAGTACCGCGATATAAACTTGCTTCTACTGTCCGCGCACTCATCAAAGTGCCTCCGATTCCACGCAATATGAATCCCTCCCGCCACGCCGGTCGTCGACGTGCCCGAGTTCAGGCTATGACACGCGTCTTTGGTGATGGTACATCAGACTTACAAGTACTTTACACTGATGCAGCACGCTACCCAGAGAAGTTATTCATGTGTTTAGCCGTGACAGATGACACAGACGCCCTTGTGGCGTCTGCCACACTTCGCACTACAGACAGTGTTCTGGCAGAGGAGGGAGCTCTCGCTCTGGCAATTGTTTACGCTACGACACTGTCACATGACTCCCCTGTCACTATTGTAACAGATTCACAAGCTGGTTGCCGTGCTTTCGCTCAAGGACTTGTGGCTGCACATACACACAATATCCTCTCTTCTGTCTCACCGTCCGCATTACGTCCTGTGCGTATCGTCTGGACTCCTGGACACGCCTCTCTCCATGGTAATGAACGCGTTCATGCGGTTGCCCGAGAGCTGACCGGCCGGGCTCCATTGGAAGAGCTGTCCAATCCAGACGACGCATCGACAGAACCACTAAACTACAACGCTACGCTGCAGTATACTATCGACAGAGCCGTTATACGTATCCTCCCCCTCATCCTTCACTTAACAGAGCAGACGCTGTCGCTTGGCGGCAACTACAGACCAATTCATTTCCTTGCCTTTATATGCTAAATCGCTTTCATCCGACTCTCTACCCGTCCTACTGCCCCTTCTGTGGATCCGTACCAACGGTGTACCACTCCACGTGAGAATGCTCTGCCCCACAGGGCGTGCCTCCCATTCCCAATCCCACCCCTTCCTCTTGGGAGTCTGCACTGCTCAGCTTACGCCGGCAGGAACAGCAGCAGCTGGTCCAGCGGGCTCGCAGGGTCGCGCAAGGCAATGGAGCCCTGGACTGAGGGCCCCACTCAAAGAAGGCTCAGTGTGCATTTGTTATTAATAAATGTTTATTCTCTCTCCCTCTCTCTTAACATCTCTCTTGCATTAAGATGGTGTTTAAGTAGTCTATTGTACGTCCAACGCATAATTTATGCTCTGCTGTGACTCTATCTGATTTGACTTTCTAAAGAATAATTTTTGTCATGCTCTTACTGTGAGAAAGTTATAAGTCGTAAATTAGATCTGTAGAGGCTCTATGAGTTACCACATGCCTAGTTTGTGTGCCAGCACTTCGTGAAATAATATTATTGAAAACAAAGTCGTGCACTCATATGCACATCAGCTCATTTAGTGGCGACAACACGGAATATAATTTTCCCGTGCACTTTTTTTTCTTGTAGTTACGTGAAGCAAAGAAGTTTAAAAGCATGAGAAAGTACCTCGCAGACAGTAACCCTTCCGGTGGCAAGCCGATCAGACGTGGCCCCATTCAGCGTTCACATATGAATAACGGGTGTTTACGATCGAGTACGACTTCCTTTCCACACACCTTCTCATTGGCTTGCGGTTGGTGAAAAACTTTTTTTGTCTGCCTAAAATTATCGTAGAGTGTCATTTTGGTGAGTGTAAGAAAATCAATATAATGTTGATGACCAGCAAAGGAACTCAATGAAATACATTCTTCTGTAAGAATACGTACTGCAGTTAATCGTATTCGAATCTACAATCTATTAGTCAACTAATTGTATCTTTAACAATGTCCACCCTAAAGCATATTTTTTGCCAGTGAACGTGCCTGAAGTAGCTTTGAAATTTTTCGGAACAGTGAAGTTGTGCAAAAACAGAGTGATTTATTTGGCGCATTGCTTCAGAATCCACAAGGTGCGATAGCATACGCTACACATGAGATAATCAAAAAGTTTGAACAGGCATCATCAGATAAGTCTTTGCTGGACATTTGCGTCAACACAAATTATCATGAGCTCTAGCACGGAGTACTACGCGACTTGCCGATTTTGATTTCCATGCCTAACCAAATAATTTTTCATGTATATTGTGAGAGATGAAGAAAGAATGAGGCTAGGTGAACCAGGATCATAACATTTAGTTTGCTATCGTGCACTCTAGGTAGGAGAGAGAAAAGGCCCGAAAGTACATGATAAAATGCCGCGTGAAGAAAAACAAACAGAAAAGAGAAATCTATCGATCCGAAGTACTGAGCCCTATACAATAACCCTAGCAACATCGACTCCAGTGAAAGCTTGATTTACACAGCTACTTACTCAGATAAGTTTATGTGCGCTGAGAAGGCCACGCTTTTTTCAAGGTATTTGTAAAAATGACGCAAAGGTATTAAAGCCCGTAGACAACTGCTCACGTTTTGAAGTATCTCTTCACTGTGCTTCAACAATAACGCACAGAAAAAACGTGCTAATTACCCTCAGATGTGTCACGCTGCATGTCACCAACTGAACGTCTAACCACAAATAAGACGATGATTTGAATAGAAAATCTTGTTTAGAAATACGCACTCTTGTTGTCGGTTAGGTTGCTTTCGCGTGTGAATTGTTTTTTTTTATTTCTAATGCAAACTCTGATTCGCACTTCCTATTTTAAATGCAATGCGTCTGTAACTTACAAAAAAGCTGAGAGCCGCGCCCTTTGCAAAGGCTCCTTCAATCGAGGATGCCTCTTATACCCGCACGTACGAAGCCCACGCGTGACGTTGCTATTTTTAGAAGGTGCTCGTGAAAGCGAGAGCGAAAATCGAACGGGGACAGGAGAACAGAGCACTTATAGATGGTGAGCGAGGAAAGGATGGAAAACGTGCTCGACGGACCGAAGTAAAAAAAAATAAAAGCAGCCAGTTACCGTTGTTGATATGTAATTAGGAAAAAGAACATGTGGATCACAGAGCCCAGGGCGCTGTATCGAAGAGGGCTACTACGAGTCAACGCACACAAAAGAGAATCCAAGACGGATCAAAGTAAGAGGTGTAATCGAGAAAGTGGAGACTTGAGGGTGTTTAAGTGGAGAAAACATCGAAGGAGGAACTGAAGGTAGAAGAACCCTCGAGAGCAGAGAAGTGTTTGCTTTTCCGTTTAAGTTTTTAGCTTGTCATTGCTTTAATTCTGTCTCTTCGTCTTGCGGTGAAACCAGCCGCAGTTCATGCTTGATACAGTCGCTAAAAGACACAAATAAATTAGAGAGAGGGAGAAAAAATTGAGAAAAAGGACAATTGCGCTGAACGCTCCAGCATATAGCGAACAAATTCATCATTACAAAAAAATGTCGTAGAAAAGAGATAGTTTTGCGTCTAGAGAGTAAACAAAACATTTATTTATGTTCTGCGTGAGAAAATCGGTGAATTGTATTCTGAAGGCACTGCGTTAGAGAGTCTCGATCCGTGCTGCGAAGGCGAACGAGCGTATTGAGGCACGTTAGACACGAGCGCTATCTTGCAGTCATCGTCGAAAATGAAGGAAAGCGTTGATGTGATTGATATATGGGGTTTAACGTGCCAAAACCATCATATCATTATGAGAGACGCCGTAGAGAGGGGCTCCAGAAATTTCGACCACCTGGGGTTCTCTAACGTGTACACAAATCTGAGCACACGGACCTACATCATTTTCGCCTCCAAACGAAGGAAGGCGTGCACGCCCATGTTGGAGGCGATAAGGTGTAGAACGCAAAATGACGGGCAAGTGCCACCACGATGTCGTCTTAGCAAAGCGTTGGAAACACTTCGCCTTTTTGAGTGTCGAGTTGCATTGTCAGCGCAGTGTGATAAAGACTACGTTCCTTGAAATTACTTATGTGTACCTTCTCTAGTATAAAGACACACATATAAAATATTGGCGTGTTGTTATGGTGCCTCCAATATGCGCAATCATCACTTTTTATTGATAATCGCACAAGTATGAACGCTGAAACTTGAGCAATATTGGTGGGCGCAGCGGATGGGGATTTGGCGCACCATTTGGTGCCGTTTATGGTATCGTTACGGTGCACAAACAAATAGGCAGAAAGACCGACAGACCAAAATTTTTGCGTCGAAGTACCACAGTAAAGACTATAGTCTTTAAAATGCCAGTTAGAACTGATAGCCCTTTGTAGCAAGTTACTGAACTATGACGTGAGCCTTGGTTAGGATAATGGCAGCAGCTTCCTTGGATAAAAGACAAAAAAAGACAGGAAGGTAGAGGAAAGAAAGGCATGGTGTGCTACACTGTACTGTTAAACTGGAAAGGCGGTGCTAAAGAATGAAATAAAAAGTGAGACTACGTAACGACACCTCAAAATCACTATCTAAAAGCATTTTGTGCTATTAGTCACAACTAGACTTTCAGTGCTGTTTTCCGAAGAAACCGAAGCAACGCCCTCAGTGCCGCTCGACCTTAAGAATTTTGTCCTGTGTAAAAAGGCAGTTGTCAAGATAACTAAATGTGGTAGAGAAGGCTGCTATTTGGGTTCTGAAACTGGGCATTTCGAGAGAAGATGAGTGACTGTTTCGCTGCACCCGCAGAGTCTCCACAACACGCTAACAGACATTCCAATGGTGAATGAGTACGCGTAAAGGTTTTTTTTTACAAAACTCTTTTGAACTCACCCACCAGCATGTTACCCAGTCGGATTCACTCAGACTCGTGGTTTGACTTACGTCTGAGTGAGCCTGTGTTAGTCAACTTGTGTGTTGGCTTGCTAAAAAACACACACCTATATTTCACAAAATTAGCGCTCTGTGATGCGCATTTTAATCTTGTAGCTTCAAACACGACTTATGAGTGGTAGGAATTCAGTGAGATAATTTTCACGAACTCCCACAGGACATTTCTATCAAGAACGTTTTTTGATAATGTATTGGGAAGAGGTGTTCTTCACACACCCTCCCCTCGCAGCTCATATCTTTGTCCAATAAACATTTAGTTAGGGCAGGAATGGTAGTGCATTCAGATTCGCGTGACTAGACTTGAGATAAAGATTTTCCAGCACACAAAGACGAAACACACAAAACAATTTCAACATCTTCCGCTAAAAGGAGCCATGTGTAGATGTAAAGCAGTGGGTGCGAACCCTTACAGTAGTGTCGACATTGGCTCTGGCGCTCACCACTGCGTTGAGTGAGAGATAAACCTGGAGAGGCGCAAAGTATGCAGACTGGTGTTTATTTACTGAAACACGAAAATCCCCTCTAATGAACAATATGAGAGACAGAAGACTGCGATTGGACACAGAGACCCACAGTCCACTGTTGTTTAGCACGCACGTTGCCTAATTTTTACTGTTCAACAACGCACACTACAAATCTTCCACCGGCACTACATTGAGGTCAAGATCCAGTGCCTATATATAGAGTGTGGCGGCCAGTGAGTGGTTGTGCAGCGTGAGCCGTCTTTTTTTTTTTTAATAAGAAACTCGCTAAGCAGACGCTGCCTGCATCAGCTTTGTGAGGCTGATAGAAGGGGAGCGTAAGACAGGAAAGAGAGGAGGAGGGACGTGCATGCATAGTGGGAGTGAAAACGCCGTGGAAGAAATGCCTACAGGAGGGAGAAGGGGAGCGAGAGTAGGTTAGCAGACACTTCCTGTCGCAGGCTTGCCGAGGTGACAGAAGGGAAGCGGACGCGAATGCACCGTAATGATCAGCCCCGCACACCGAATTCAGCTCAACCCTAAGCTGCTTCGCATCTAAAAAGAACACGCACACAGCGCTGACTTCAGTACAGATATAGTCGATATACAGAGCTAGTAGTTATTCGGGTAGGTGGGTAGATAGCAATAAAAGTTAGGAAATGGATAACCCACTCAAGCCATCTATGTTTGGCTGATGGCTCAATGAAACTTCCTCAACTGGACTAAACCGGACTCAAACTCACCAAATATTGCTCACCCGAACTCCCTCCGATTCAGACTCAATGTTCAATCTGATAATAAATAAGTCTTCGTAACACACCACTCATGAGTAGGATTACCTATTTATGTTGGCATGCCATGGATATATAGTCAACCTAGAATGTGTCGTTTTCCACGACATAATCTTCACAGTGAGAAAAAATATTCCTGTGTTAGTTCATTTTCTGTCAGACGCATTAATTTTTTCTTACAAGAAGGTACGTCATCAAAAAAGAATTGCGGTGCCATTCTTGCTAAAACGTGATTTTCTACGCCTTCTCCTTCATTTGGGTTCATACGAAGTTCGATGTAATTATATGATGAAGTTGCTACTGTACTTGCTCCAAAGTTCCAATACTTTTTTTCTCTTGTTTACTACGTACAAACCACGCCCCGCTTTGGCTCGAGTTTAAGAGACACTTGAGTTTATAGGCAACGATAAATTTATCGCATATGTTCTTTTTAGCGCTGCGTGGTGTTTGATGCACTTTACCTAACAAATGGCACGCAAGAGCGGGAAACTTTATGATAGCGCCGCGTGGGTCGTTGAAGCAGTCATGAAAAAGCCCTTAATAAGAAGCTTAAACGCAGATGCCCAGAGAAATCACACTATCCAGTGACAGTGTCTGTCGTAACGAATAATGGGAAAGCAGCACAGTTCACTAGAACGCCTGCTGGTGCCCGTCCTGGCAGACCGTAATTAAATCTGCTTCGACAGCTGTCGTGCCAGAGAACCGAGAAGGCCGTAGCAGGTTGCTCCCTTGCCTTCTTCAACCCTTCTTCTATTTATCCCGTTTTTTTTAACGTGGCAGCCGGAGTGAGTACTGACGCTGCACCCTGAATTGCCTCGGAAGAGTGCGCCTGCGATGTTGCTGCCTGCTTTCATGAGCTCCGATAACCCCAGTGGCTGAAAGGCTGACAATAAAAGGAGATTCGATGCTGACAAGCTGTAGCTCAGGTTTCGTTTATATGCATGACAAACGAGTTACTTGTTTCGTTAGCGAGCCACTGAAGAAAAAATGTCGCACGCAAACGGTGGGAACCAATTAGCTGCATAAATACTATGGCGGGTTATTACATCTCGTGAAACCACTGAACATAGACGATCATGAAACAGAAAAAAGGTCCATCGAACGGGGCACTGTTCCTTCGTTCTGCTCGCATGTTGTCTTCCTGATGTTAACCATAATGCTTCTAGACGAGTTGTACTTAGCTGTATATCGAGAATAAATGATTATAGCAGCAATAAGATGGAAAAAAGTGAATTAAAGAGACACCCACTGGATAAAGCTATCTTACTCGTAACGCTGGAAAACTTGACTTCGTTTTTGTTACTTTTTGTCTCCCTCTCTCTCTCACTCTCTCTTTCTGCAACATCTTTTTTCTATCATCTTTAACACCTCTTGACCCCTTTTTCAGCACAGGACAGCCAGCAGGTATAAGAACTGGCTAACCTCCCTGTTCTTCCGCTTATTTCTTTTTTCCTCCTTGACCTAGTTTCTTGCCTGCTTTGTAACTCCAGGTGATGCATAATGAATGTGGTGTATACAATGACCATATTTCCCTTCAATTAAGACACACAGAGTTATTTGCCTATTTAATTAAGCAAATATATATTTTGATTCATTCTTGGATTGAGGAAATTAGTTACACTTGTTGCAGACTTATATTACAGATTTAATGCGTGTAGAAATTACGGGATTGATCAAATAGTAAAGAAATGCTAAGATAAAAAGTTTGTTTAACTATAAGGAATCTTTATAAAAATTACGCAAACGAATAAGTCATGCACTTACTTAGCAAGGAATATACAAGAATGTAAGTAAAATACTGAATGAAAAATCAAACTAAACAAACAAAAACTAAAAAAATTATGGTAAAGTGTGCAGCAACTTAAATGAAAAAACAAGAAAGCAGTGAACATAAAAATAAAAAAACACTTGGTGAAGGAGCGCCCTTGGCGAAGGGGACAACAAATGTTTTCTACAAATGCATGCGTTTATCAGGCTCCGCTGCAGTCACTAGTGAATAAAAGGGCAGCTTCTGGCAACGAGACCAACCATAAACTGCAAAAGAAGAAAAGCTGTCGCTGGTATTCGCTGATATCAAGCTTCCCACAAGTAAATATAGCGGGTAGGGAAACCCGACTTCGTTTATAGACCTCGCACGCCTGTCATGTAATCGGTCCCTTCATTGCAAGCTCGAGTATTGTTTGCCTCAGTGGCAGTGCTGCTGAACGCCGAGATATTTGCGCCATTGGATTCTACCACGACGGCTATTCTTGACATTTGTTCTGTGTTCTCGACGCTCTTTATCGCTATTGGTTCGTCGTGACGCTGCGTCGTCGGTGGCAGAGTTCACTTTTTTGTTTGGAGCAGAGAATGTAGCTTTTTTTGCTTTTTATTTGTTCGTTTTCTCTTTTTCGTCCCCATCATGTTGTCTCGAAGTCAATGGCTGCTCAGCCGCGCTTTCCTTGGGCCCTCACTGTTTGAACGGACAAGATAGCACGCTATGAAGTTCTTCACTGTCATTGATCCCCTAACAGCGCGCAAGAGCCTTGGAACAGGATACAGGCTTTGTGTTGAAAGCAAATGCAGCAAGACTGACGCCGTGTCACGAGTATGCTAGATTCTATTGTGAGGATCTCTTGCCTGTTCGAGTAACTCCTGTAAGCGGGTATTAGCCGATTTGTCCCCCGTAGGGATATTAGTTGATCTTTGGGTACTCCCTTGCTTGGGACATCGCTTGAGGGCTGGATTTCAGAGTGTCACCGGTTGTAGAAACAGCGGTGTTCGCGCAAATGTCCCTTTATTTAAAATTCGCGCATTGTCCTTGGAGGCTAGTGTCCGCGACTGCTTGTTAACCGCTTTATCTTCGACAAGCAGTAGTTGAAAATACAGCCGTTGGTGGCGCAAAACCGTTGTCGTAATACTATGGATAATGCGCCATCTAAGGGCAAGCTGACAAAGCTCGTTCAAGTCGTGCTTTTACTATGCGTATGAAAGTGAGAAAAAACAAACGCACCAAACTTTCCCAGCAGATAATGGCACACAATGTACAGGAGCTATGAGTGTACTGTTGCATTTATAGTCAGCACAGCTAACTTATGAAAAGATGGCGTTTGGTATGGCCTCACTTGAATGAACCCGACCATAGCAACCATGAGTCCTTTAAGGTTTGCATGATATTACATTCGAACATGATATCAACATTTTCTACGTAATTTCAACGACCACAAAGCTTTTGGTAAACCTTAAACGTTATGTTTTGTCTACGAAGAACCCGTATCAGTGCTCAAAGTTTATACTGACGTTCATTTAAGGAGAGTACATATATAGATGCACATTGCATAGTGACCCAGATCAGATCGGCGGGAAAAAATATCCAGTGTAAGCGAAAGAGTTGCTCAAGATGACCAAAAATCGATTAGCAACGAATACATAACCTAAGGCACGTGATTGTTTCTGCGATGCGTGAAATACAAGCTAGAAAACTAAGGGTAGTTCCTGAAGCATTCATTTAAAATATGTGAAACTAAATACCTTCCAAACAAAGTAGGGTAGAATAATTTGCAATTATTAACCTGAATTGATGCGACGAAGCGGTCACACAGCTGTATTATTACTTCCAAGTACAGCTTGATTCTTGTCTTTAAGGGAAAAAAAAGTGTTTACTGTTCCAACATGTGCGGCAAAAGAGAGCGTTATTTCGCATTAACAATTTCGCATCGTGCATCTGGGCCACAGAAAAATAACAATATGCGCCATTTTCGAGTATTTAGTAACTTTTTGTGCTGCCAACCATTTGCGAGACGATATAACAGATGTCTTACAGGCGCTTCGAATCTCTAACTCTCTTATAGGCAGGCAATGTGTTCGCAGGCTGCGAGCGAGAACTCTCAGCCGTATTGATCCCAGCGCGTCCCCGCTGGCACTGCCAGTGCACTGCGTCAAGTTCAGTTCTTTCAAGGCGCTCCCGTACTGCATTTCAGAAATTGCTCAATCACGCTGCCTAACGCATTATCTACTGCGCACATCACGTGGCACTGCAGTGCTTGCGCAATATTGACCTGGTTTTTTGTGTGATAAAGTACATCCGAAGGGCCCTGTATTCAGCGCCTTCACAGTCATCAGCCCCATTCTTAGGTGCCGGATGCTCATAAAAAAAATTCCCCCCAAGAAACCAGAGAAGATGGTCGAACAGCGTTGTCAGTAAAGAAATAAGCGAATGCCTCAAGCCTGTCATCAAGGCCCAACAGCCGTGACTCCGTCGCAATAACACAGCTCATCGCGGGAGCTGCAGCGGACGTGAGAGAGCTGCTATAAAATTTTCACACAGCCTCAAAGCGCAAGAAGAAGGGAAGGTTTTCTATACTGCTCTCACCAGTGGCGCACGTCCTCGTGCGTGTGCATCTCTTCTTTCTTTTTTTCATCCTTATAGAGGGAGCGGTTCGGTCACAGAGCTTGGTCGTAAAAACTGAGCGCACTCAACTGAGCACTATATGACATGAGAGACGGGGAGGACGGAGAACAACGTTGAAGAGGCAATATCTATGCTTCTGGTGCCACCTGTTACGTCTTCAAGAAGTAAAATTGTTGTCTGCACTCTTTCAACCAACTACGTTCAAGGTATAGTAGCTGTGAGGAGCTGCTAGTTGAGATGAGCCACAAGATCATCACAGCCGTAATGAACGACAGAAAGGTTACGAAACCCTCCATAAGCTTAAAACAGACCGGCGTCGCCTTTACATGCGGAACAACCTCTGAAAGTTGTCTAGAAAGAAGGCCGCTTTAATCTAAGCAAATTGGAGACGTTTCTTATACTTCGAAGGCGCGTTACCTGGACAGGGTCCTCCCTTCAGTTCCTCCCTTCAAGAACGACCGTTTCATTGCATCATGCATCAAGCATGAGAGAATTTCTTCTTCCAATTTGGTGAGATCCGTGACTGGAAGTACTGTGAAGACCAAAACAAAACCCCTTGCGCAAGTTTCCACGGTGCGGAAAGTTGGCATGGGGGCCATCGGGATATACATACTACGTCAGTCTGAGGAGTAAGAACACAACGGATGAATAGAATCACTATATACATTGAGCTGGTTTCTTTGTACGTTTGGTTTGTTTGTTGTTTCTACATGTCATAGGTATGTGAACGCGATGCAGGAAAGTAGGGTAGGGTGGAAAGTTTGAAATTTGTGAATAATATTTTTATTTCTATCTTTACCATTACGTGTCAGTGCAGAAACATCACCTTGGATATAAAGTATGTGCTGCATGAATATGACCATGTTGCCGCAGTTTAAAGACGTGTTTCAAAAATAATAAAAAAAAATTTCCAGTAGTCTCATTTTCCCCAACCTGCGCGGAAACGCAAGACACTGCGTGAGGCAAACTGTGACAAAAAACTCATCCCTTCATATTTTTTAGTAGAAGCATCTAAAATTTCCTCCGTGGGACCCCACGCGGCCTTCATGAGTGTTATATTTGCACTCCACACAATAAATACAGACAGAACTCGGTGCTGAGTTTCTCCCAGCAGATCAGCCGCTCCCAATCTTTCTCTTTGCTAATGGTGTATTTTGTTGAATGCTTTCATTAGATAATTCAATTACTGGAGGCTAGATATGTTCTGACACAGCTTCCTCGCTTCTTTTTGCTGTTTTGGTGCAAAGCTGCTTGGGAATTTTGTGTCTTTCAACTTCGTGTGCTGGGCTTGGTAAGGCGATAAATTTCAAATTTTCTGCCACTTTTTACTTTTAAAACTTCGGTTTGAAAAAAATGTCATTAAAACCCGATTTAAAAACGTGCTTGTGAATTCCTTGACTTAGAGATCCTTTTAATATTTTTCCTGCTCCTCTTGAGCGCATTCTTGGGACCATGGTACAGCCTCGATCTAGCACTTATGAAGTGATTCTGTGCTCATCAACAGTAGGTGTTTTTCGAATGTCGTTTTTCACCCGTGAAGCTCTATGTAATATTCATTTCTTTATTTACTCACTTTTGTTTAGATGTGTTGAGACTCATCTAAAGATATAACAAAATACATAATTAGTATGAGTAAATGGTTCATTTATTAAGACTCTCTCTGAGGCATTTCGATGATTTTTTGTCGTGTTTTACTCCTCCCACATTGCGGAAGTCAAAAGAAAAAAATCTGCTTTGACACTATGAACCAAATAAACCAAGTAAAAATCATCGAAGTAAATACGTAAGTTGTTGCACCGATGTCGGAGTTGCTTCATGCAGTTATTGAAGCATTTTTAAGCAGAATTCTGCCCCTTTTTAATGGGTCACGAACACAATGACACCAGACGTGTTTTTTTTTTCACGTGAACGCTGCGAGTGATCATAAACATTGCACATAAAAAGGTAGACAACTACCAGTCCAGGTTGCGGAAATATAGAAACAAAAAAAGTAATTATTGTATTACATAAGAGGCCGGCGAAGTAAAAATGTCACGTTTTGCCCCGTGTCTCACTTTGCACCATGCTAATTCCAAATCGGCAAGTTTTATTGTTTCCTCCGCCACCTTTCAATTCACAAGCGCATGTTATTACCACTGTGTCTTACGACTGCATATTCGCTGCCAAAATTTGTACGGCACCTTATGATATCCCCAAAGCCTCTATATTATACGGCGTTATTGAGGAACTTTATGATTATTGTGCTTAGTTTGATGCTTGCACTTTGGGCTCAGAGTATTCTGTCCCAAGTTATTTAATCATAGGTCTCATTCTCACTTTTTTTAATAATAGCGAACGGTGCCTGCCGCAGTGGTCTAGTGAGTAAGGGACTCGGCTGCTGGCCCGCAGGTTGCGGGATGGAATGCTGGCTGCAGCGGCTGCATTTTTGTTGGAGGCGGAAATGCTGTTGGCCTCTGTGCTCAAATTTGGGTGCATGTTAATGGAACCCCAGGTGATCGAGATTTCCGGAGTCCGCCACTACAGCATCTCTCATAATCATATGGTGGTTTAGGGATGTTAAACCCGGCCTATCAACTGCCAATCGTAATTTTTTTCTTCCGCATTTAACAGCAGCGTACAGCGAATAAGAATGTTGGCACTAGGTAAAACCAAGTAAATGCGTTATAGACTCCCTGTGAACTTCTGTTATCATGCAAATTTCTTTAATCCCGTTCATAAACAGGCGGTTGTGATAGAAGATGTTGTGTAGTGTATAAAGAAGCGCAGTGCTGTCAACAAGGTAACTAATTTCACTAAATAAAGAACCTGAAGGCCCGTCTAAATGAAAAAAAAATCAACCTATGTCTTGCGAATAATTCACAATGTTTTCGACATACTCGGTCTGTTGTGTTGAATCGTTACCTTGACGAGTTCGTGGTGGCAGCGAGATCTTGGAAGTAGAGCAACAAGTTTTCCAAAGATGCCATTACTTAAGATGACGAGCATTTTGTATTCCGACAAATTTAGTAATCCTTCACCATCAAGATTTGCTTTAATCATGGTTTCTAGTCCAGAACCAGTAAGCGGCTTAGATCTTTCATAATATTTTTTCTGAGACCAATGGCATAAACGAATGTATACGGCACGCCCGGATGAAAGAGAACTCACTTCATCCACAGTTTGCATGCATAACTTGATAAAGCCTTGTTAATGCTTAATGAGTCACTGCCAGCAGGCGTTACTCTCAACGATACTCGAAAGTTAGGTAAGCGTCTCGAGGATTTAGGGAACTTGAGAAATGAATCGAGAAAATGAAGAATTGAATTTTAAATTGATGTGAGACTGAGCTTGTTAATGTGGCTTTGTTATTGCAAAACAGCGTGAAAAATGAGCACACACAATGAAACAAGCAGGACAGCGCTTGGTCCTGTTTATTTTTTTTTCTGTGTCATTGCTTTTCTCCTTGTTTCGCATGCAGTCATCAACGACAGAACTAATGGCTCACACTTCTTCTGAAATCGCATGAGCCAGTATTGAATTATCAGTCAAAATTACAGGTACCTTGGAGAAGATGAAGCAAAACTCATCTACCAATACTAGGATGGAATGCAATGAACAAAAGCATATTTGATGTGCTTTCGAAGTCGCAAATACGACTCGCGGCCCACGTCGATCGTAATGTTTGCGCAATGTGCACATGTGGGGAAAGCACATCGAAGCTCGAAACTGGATTTTTTATTACTGCGAGGCCATCTTTCCGTTATTTTTTAATCGCGTCACGTCATTGTGCTTCTCAGTGTGCCTACATAATCAACGAAACCTTAAAATTGATAGCAAAAATTTTGCCCAGCTTCCAGTCCCCTAAGGATGCCGACCCAACAGACCTGTTCGGCACTCGCTGGTCCCGGTTTCACTTATGTGCACGTGCATTCGCGCCCCAATGTCTGCAGTGTTCACATGGTTACATGAGAAATAAGAGTATTGGCAAGGTATGAATGCGATTCATTTGCATGTCCTTTTCCTTTTATATTTCCTTTTTCCTGTCATTTCCATTGTTATTTTCTTATTTTTCTCCCTTTGTTTCAACATCAAAGAAATTCATGCCGGGTTTTATACCAATACCTAACTGATATCATTTCTGCCGGGGAAATGCGCACGACGAGATAACACAGAAACACTTGAAGGAACGTTTCGTTGAGGTAAAGGACCTTTGATTAGAACCCACAACCTCTCAATCCCCGAAGATAGGTGCTCGTCACTTTGCCCACTGAACTACTGACGGTCATGCACAAAACTTCAGAAACTCGTCTTACCTACACCAATCTCAGTATATTGGCATCCCCTGCTTTGCAAACAGCTTACATACCATTGGTGCCAAACTTCACAGCATTGAGCAGGTGCTTGTGAAGCAATACGTTTCACTGAGTGTGCATTATAGTATGTAAATGCTTTTGCCTGCTTTCTGGCTCAAAATAGCTCCAATTAGTAGTCAAGTGTTTATATTTGTGCTCTTAAGGACTGATAAATGAATTATGACAATCTAATATGAGAAATTGCTTACTTAGTTGAATACAAAACACAGCGTTTTTTGATACCCAGACGCATATTTACAATATAGCACATATATTTTAGTTAACTTCCATTACATATAGTCAAAATACATTACAATTATACACTGCAGCTTAGCCATGACGCTGTAGTCAAACAGTTTTTTTTCGCAGCTCTTTTACTTGTTTTCGAAATAGATGACATACATTTGATTGATTGATCTACACAATAACGAGCGGCAGACACTTGTTGCGCTAAATAGCCTTTGCGGGAGAACCTCAATTTGTTCAATTTATCGGAATGTCGTTTATTTCATGTAAACAAGAGCAGAAAGTTGTAACTTTCTTTCAGTTTGCCTATCCCTGCTAAGAAAAATGACGCCTTAGCATGCAATTCTTTTTCTTGTTTTTCGTAGAACACCGGGAACCACAATATATTCTGCGAGCCGCACTTTTTCTGAAAGCGTTTCGTAGTTTACTTCGTTCTAGCCAATTCACTCGGGGGATCGCACACATCGAGAGCGGGATCGTCGTTCTTGCCGAGATCGACCGCTCTTTCGGACTTTCCTTTAGAAGACACGGCCCTTCAAGTAAAAAGCCAACCTTTTCCCCTTTTCCCTGCATCGAATTTTATCGCTATGCCTTTATATCGGGTCACTGCACAAGCTAATTGAAATGTTGCTCTTCAGTGAACACCCGTGTCACTTGCTACTTCAATATTGATATGTCCGCTTGCAGCAATCATAATTTCAATCTTTTTTCACTTGTTAACAGGGGCGTTTTCTGCAACCCCTCCACCAGTTTCTTTTATCATGAACGTTTTCGTTTCCAGCTTTTTTTGTGAGCTATTGGCACTATTCCCATCGTCACAAGTTGAACTTCGTTTTATCACATTTCTAGTCAAAGCTTCTCCACAAGCCCTTCCAGGCTTAAAACATTTTAAAAATATAGTTTCTAAATCTTTCATTTTTTATTTTTTGTGCTTCCTGAATTTTCTTCCCTGCCTAAATACGCAGGCAACGAAATCAGAAGTGGAATTCAAACCCATGCCCACATACGTGGACCAGAAGCCTCGTTTAACCCGTATCACTGGGCAAGGAAGGAAGGAAAATAGAGGGAAAAGAAACGCAAGGAGATTAACCAGACTATAGGCAACCGGTTTGCTACCCTGCGCATGGGGGAGGGATGGAGGAGATGAAAGAGAGCAGAGAGGGAAGATAGAAACAGCACATTTGGCAGCACATGCGCGCACACTCAGTCATAGTCCAGTCTTGTCTTTCGCGGTGTGTGACATTGCTGTTACAGTCGCTTGTTCAAGTCGGTGTCGCGTAGGAATTTCAACAGAGCTTTCGTCGCCTTCTGTTGCAGTGTCTTCTCTCGCGCACTTGACAGAATAGTGTCCACAGATATTTGGCTGTTGTCGATGCGCGCAAAAGCAGACGCCAGTGACTGTCTCTGGATTTCATACAATGGACAGTCACACAGGATGTGGTGTAGCGTCTCTTCGCAATGACAGGCATCGCAGAGAGCGTTGTCGACCATTCCTATGACAAAGGAGTAAGATTTTGTAAATGCCACTCCTAGCCATACGCGATGAAGTAGGGTGGCTTCTCTTCGGTCGAGTCCAGTGGGCATGCGGAGATCCATCAAATAGGACAGGTGGTGTTGACGATTCGTATCGATGCTTGGTGGGCACCATAGTGAAAACGTGATTTCACGCGCAAGTCGTCGAAGATTACTGGCAGCATCAGTCCTCGAAAGTGGTATGGCTTCTTTTCGTGTTCCTTCAAGGGCTGCCCGCGCGGCAGTATCGGCATGTTCGTTTCCTATGATGCCGCAATGACTTGGCAGCCATTGAAGCGTCACATGATGCCCTTTCTCGAGTAAAGTGTGGAGAAGGCATCGAATTTCGAAAGCAAGCTGTTCGTACGGGCCGCGACGCAGTGCTGAGAGCACAGATTGTAGGGCAGCCCTTGAGTCGCTGAAAATCGACCATTGTTGCGGTGGTTCCCGATTGACCACACAAAGTGCAGCGCGCAAGGAAGCTAGTTCCGCTGCTGTAGATGCCGTGGAGTGGTCAGTCCTAAAGCTGATGGTAACACCTCTTGCTGGGATAACTACTGCCCCTGACGAACACTGGTGGTTCGTGGAACCATCGGTGTATACATGTATGCTGTCTGAATATTTCTTGTGCAAAAGAAGAAGAGACAGTTGTTTCAGCACGGGTGACGAAAACTCAGATTTCCTCCGGATCCCTGGTACACTAAGATGCACTGTGGGTCGAATAAGACACCAAGGTGGTATGGGTGGTTTAGATGCATGAGTGAAGCCCGAGGGAAGTTTATCGTTGTATTTCACGATAATTTTGGCGAACGATGCTTGGCGCCTCTCTGAAGGCAACAGTGCAAGGTGATGGCCGGGGGCACGTGCGAAGTGTCGGATGTGCGTTCTCAGGACTTCTACAACAATGTGAGTTTGTATCGGATAGTCACCAGCAATTGCAGTTGTTGCTTCTGTTGACGTACATCTGGGCAGACCGAGGCACACTCTCAGCGCTTGGGCTTGTACTGCCTGTAAAACACGAACATTGGTCTTGCAGGTATTGCTAAGCACAGGCAAGCTATATCTGAGGAAACCGAGAAACAGGGCCCTGTAGAGCTCCATCATTGCGTCTACTGACATCCCCCACGTCTTTCCTGCCAGGAACTTGAACAGTTGAAAAACAGCGGTCAGGCGCTTCTTCATATAGGTCACATGCGGACTCCAACAGAGGTCCCTATCAATAATGATGCCCAGAAACCGGTGGGTTTTGGCGTAAGAAATCGGTCGCCCGCAGATTGAGATGACATAAGGGGTCATTGCTTTGCGAGTGAAAGCCACCAGCGCGCATTTTTCTGGTGATATGCTGAGACCTTGTTTGAACAAGTAGTTGGCAATCATAGTTGCTGCTTTTTGAAGCCGGGAACGTATCTGAGGACGTGTGACTGCCGATGTCCAGACACAGATGTCGTCTGCGTATATTGATATTTTAATGGTGCTTGGCAAGTATTCAGCAAGGCCAATTAGTGCAAGATTGAATAGCGTCGGGCTAAGAACTCCGCCTTGAGGAACACCCCTGGAAGTATAGCGTCGCGTAGTTGGGCCATTTTCTGTTAACACAAAGAATGACCTTGCAGCCAGGTAACTCGAAATCCACCGAAAGACTCGACCACCAAGGCCAACCACCGCAAGAGCACCCAAAATGGCTTCATCTAGTACATTATCATAAGCGCCTTTCACATCTAGAAACAAAGCTGCAGATAGTCGCTTACGGGATCTTTCGTGCTGAACGTACGAAACTAGATCAACGACATTGTCAATAGAAGAGCGGTCGCGTCGGAAACCAGCCATTGAATTCGGATAAATCTTGTAGTGTTCAAGATACCACTCCAGGCGGCCTAGTATCATCCGTTCTATTATCTTCCCTACGCAGCTGGCCAGTGCTATTGGGCGGTATGAGGTTAGTTCGAGCGGGGATTTGCCCCGCTTCAAGATGGGTAACAAGTGGCTTACTTTCCAGATCACTGGGCAAAGTTTCGCTTAAGTCTGGCGCCTTCGACCACTCGACCATTCTGACACGATCAGGCAACGAAATCTTCCACTCATTGCATTTCACCAATTTTTTTTTCACTTAACTCGTCTTAACATAAGCTCCTCTGTGAAGTGACTTAAAAAGGAGCTGAACAGAGGACGATGCATTTGTAGACCCATCGTGACGGTGCAAAAAGTTTGCTGAGGGCATCATTATCCTCCGGCACACATTGCCGTTCGAGGAGTTCACTGTATCTTTTATCTCTCTTTATTTATGGCAAAAGTATTTGTAGAGAAAGTGCTAAGAAAATTTTCCGGATGTACAGATGGCACCGTAAAAGAGTTATTACATGGTAAGATCAAAAACGCCGTTTCCGAGCCTTTCTTGTTGTTGCCATATTCCCATAGGATGAACTTTTTTTTTCAAATCGACGCTAAACTCATATATGACGCGAAGGCAAAAGGCGTCTTCTTAGTCGACTTGCGGATCCTGTACTGTCCTTTGGAAAATCTTCCTGCACCTAACGTGCTTCGCACTACAGCATGAGAAGAATTGCAAGGCTTTCGCATCTAGCCTTGTCTTGCGCTGCCTTCATTATCGATAAACGTTTCAGCTAGCGACTACACGTCATATGATGGCGTAATAATGATTTAAAAAATTCTGGTGATTCTCAAGGTCAAGATGACGTTACTTAGTAACGTCTTTCAATTAGTTTTTTTACAATCATGTTGAGGCTGCCAACTTGGCGCATTCCTACTTTTGTGTGGTACTTGGAAGGAGATATGGAGAAACCAGGCTATGTAATTGTGTTCGTTGTCTGGCCAATCAATTGATACTAACGTGACAGTGCTCACGTTGCACATCCTACGAGTTTGTGCAGGGTTCTCACCATATATAGGCGTGCGCATGGTAGCAGGATTGGGGGCTACGAGTCTACCACCTCCCTAAATTACCTAAGAAAGGGAGGGGTCTACCTCACCTTCTTGAGCAACTTTGTCTCCCTCCCTGGTGACGAAGTCTGCCTCCTAAATAGTAGGGAGGGAGGAGGGCAGGGGAAGGCCTGCTCTCCTGAATGGTTCACACAGTCTCTTCCAATCAACTTACCTTATCATGGATTACGTAGTTGGTCTACCTACAGACTTTCTTTGCAAATAAAGTGTGTGCCAGTTATAAATTCTTATAGTTCAAACGCAGCAATGTGCTTCGCAGGTCCACGTTGTATACGAGTTGCAGATGTCGCGTGAAGGCAATTGAAAGAGAACATAAAAATGAATGAATGCAGCTGCCTCATATAAAAAAAAAAAACGAAAGCGAGGGATGTATACAATTGCTTTTTTTTGGCTGCATAAACAATACCCTCAATAGAATTTACCTAGCAAAATCTTAATTTCAATGCTATGAATCATACCATATTTTACTAACAATTAAGCCTAGTTGACAACAACACGTGTTAAGTTCATTGAAATTAGCTCCAATGCGTCTGCCGAGATTATCGTACGGCATTACATGGCAACCGAACGGAATCAATCGAATGAACGAAATCAGGATTAGAAATTTTTTCATGCCCAACGTAAGCACTGTGTCTAAGCGGACTGAATATTTCCCTAACCAACGTTAAGCTACACTTTGGCAGCGTTAAAAAGGCAATGTATGACATCAATGTGACTTGATATAAAGTAGGTATTGATAATCGCACTGACACAAAATTGAGGCGCTAACGTATTTCGTTGTATTCAGACGGCTGGCTCAATGCGCTTATGGCTACGAACCAACGTCGGCTTTAAAGCGACCAACGTGTGACGCTGTTGTCTTTGTTAAAGCATTGCAGCGCCGCAATCGATTTCTGTGCAGAGACTTTTTGAGCGTTATTGTTTACATTTACGGCTCGGGAGCCACAGTTGAAGGCATATTCTTGATTTTTTTTCGCACACTTTTTCTCTGTGACAAATCTGAGACATTGTGAACAGTTTAACAAAAATTGTGTCATATCCACGAAGTGAACGATGACGTGTGGACGAAGCTGCCGGAGATCTTTACCGACCGTACATTGCCCACTCGATCACGCAAATACCTGAAAATACGTGTGTATCTTAGATACAAAGTTTTTGATTGTTCGCAATGCGCATATGGAGCTGAGAGGGTCATATGAATACACATATGGCTATCTATATAATAATGAATATCATGCCGATATATATATGCCTATTGTCATGACCAAGAAAGACGCTGGCGCTTCGGCGCGTGGGGAGCTAAGGGAAGGTAGAGGAAGAAGAGGCAGAATATGAACAGCTGGCCCAGGATCGGGTGTTGTCTCTTTTCTCTCCGTACAATGGCGCAGTCGACGAAGAAGTCTTACCGTCCCGGCTTCGTCATCCAGGACAGCCGCGATAAGCGCCGCTTGAGGACGGCGTCAAGGCCTCCTCGGCAGCTGTTCACCTGCCGCCACTGCCACCACCATTCGGGGACGGCGTCAAGGCCTCCTCGGCGGCAGCAGTACAAGTTACCGGTAACATTTCACAAGGGACGCCGTCCACGCGTCCTTGGCTATGGATTCTGCCGTCAGCGCAAGCCGACAAGTGAACCCTCTGCGGGAAGCCACCGGTACGTGTCTTCGTGGTTCGTCGGCAGTGCGGGCTTCTCCGTCCAGGAACGCCGTTCACGCTTCTTTGGCGATGGAGTCAACAACCCGGCCGCCGCTTCAGCTGCCCATCAGACCATCAGTGGACGGTGTCCATGCCTCCTCCGTGGTACCAGGGCATCACCCAATGGACACTATGCTACCACTTCGCGGCCGTAATACGCACGGGCTCCTGTACTTTGGGAATGCTGTTGAAGCTTCCCACAGCCTGCATTCCCTGTCCGGTACTCTTCCAACACATGAGCCGCCAAGAAACGCTGTTCATGTTTCCTTGCACGTGCGTGTCACCAGCGTGAGTACTACTAGAACCACGTACTTCACGGACGCAACCAAAGTGGTTCAGAAGCCTCGTGCGACAGTGCCGTGGAGCTGCGGCGTATCATCGCACTGCTCCGCGCCGAGACTAACAAACTGACAGCGTTGATCGCCGAGCAAGCTCCTACAATGCCGCCAGCGTTGTGTGACATGACGCAGTGTTGGATGTAGCTGCCTCATACGATCTTGAGGCAAGCACACCGGAGCAACGCAGGGAGCTTCGGTCTTCTCTGATCGAGCTCTCACACCAGCTCGACTGCTTCGCGTCGGTGATCTCTGCGTTGCCACCTGCCACCTCACAATCACCAGCCGTCTGCGAACTACCGGAATTACACGGAGTTTGAAACGACGCCGACTGCTGGGTGGCAACCGTCAACGCGATAGCAATGCGCGAGGCCTGGACGGAATCTCAGAAATTGACCGTGGCTGTAGACCGTTTTCGGGAAGGTGCAGCGGCGTGGCACCTGTATGAAGGCTGGAAGCAGCCGTCATGGGCGGAGTGGAGCTGCAAGCTCATAGCTGCTTTCGGTCGTAACCCTTACCCCCTCTCCACCACCACCCAGTCCAACCTGGCCGGTATCGAGGAGCAAGCTCCAGAGGCTTTCCAACTCGAGTTTGCAGCTGTGCACTACAGCTTACCACACGAGAAGTTCCCGAAGCAAGTTCACTGCGGCCAGAGGCCACTACCCGAAGCAAGTTCACTGTGGCCAGACGCCGCTACCGAAGTCGGACCTCTTGAAGGGCGTTGCTCCAATGAAACAGCCGCAGAGAATCATCTCGACTGTGCTGCATTGCCCTTCAATCGACGCAACCCTATTCGCACACCGAGCTGAAGTGGAGCAACACCTCGAAGGTTCCTCGGAGCCCTCCAGCCGCGCGGCAGAAAGCTTCTCCGCCTGTCCTACAAATGACATCAGACGCAGGTGCGACACGCCACTGCTGCTCTCAGTACCCGCGCCGGTACGCGATGCCATCATGTCAGTGGAAGAGGCTGATACCAGTCCTCATACAGCTCAGTTAGAGAAGCCAGCCCCAATATCACCTTTACTGAGGCAAGTGGAACACCAGCATGCCTATGCTTGAACCGCCTACGGTGATGGCCCCGGTAGAGCCCAAGGTATCCAGCGCGTCTTTTGGGATAATCTTTCAGCTACCCTCGTCCGGAGTTCAACTTCTGCCGCTGATTTTGCGGCCCATCCGAAGCGTGCTGTCAGGTGCGTGTTTAGCTGCTTCCCACAGAGAGTCTCTGCATGGCCGAGAACGAACACAACGATGCAGCCAGTCTCGACCTCCCGATAAACTTGTGGAAGATTCTGGCACCCAGTTTCAGCGTGGCCAAGGCCGACCTCCGAGATGCAGCCAGTATATCGACCGCCAGATCTACCTTTGGCAGATACCGGGACCAAATCGCGGCCGAGAGCGTCGGCCGCAATGGGGCAGCCAGTGCCGGCCGCCTGAGTCCACAGCACTTTTTTAAAAGACATCGTGGCGTGCAAAAGAGCGACCAGCTCGAGGAAGCCAGTGCCGTCCACCAGAGACGCTTCCCCCAGACCGTCGCGTCATGTTGCATTGTGATCCGGGCTGAACACCACGATGCAGCCAAGCCCACCCACCAGAAACTTTGCCGCTAGCTCCGCGCGCGCGCAGTCATGGCCGAGTTTCATGACCAAGAAAGACGCTGGCGCTTCGGCCGGTGGGCAGCTAAGGGAAGGTAGAGAAAGAAGAGGCAGAATAGGAACAGCTGGCCCAGGATCGGGTGTTGTCTCTTCTCTCTCCATTACACTATGGACATATATAAGAATATCCTTATGGATATGAAAATCCAAAGTGGGTCACACCGATGGACAGGGGGCATGGCTCGACCATATCGAGCTTCACCCATAAAATCTATGCATCTCTACAAAGTGAATTATCTCTACGAAGTGAATGGACAACAGAAAACAGACCACAGACAAGCCTAGCAACTGTGGTGCTTCACTGCTGAAATAAAAAAAACAATACCTGAGCTCCGAGACAACACAGTTCAGGCTCAATGTTCCGACAGAAAACACGCCGTTGCCTGATCCCTAAAAACTACGACAAAATATTAAATTCAGCATGGAACATGCACGCGGGAACCAGATACGCAGAGTCAAGTGAGCATTTTTTGTTTGAATTTGCTTTTTGTATTTTCGCTATAGTGCGTTTCAAACTTTCAAACCCTCAATTCCCTGTGAACGTAGACAAAAAAAAAGGGGGGGGAGGGGGCGTCAGTGTTGGATGCTGTCACTGGTTCTGTTCATAGGGAGGGAATCGTCAGGCTTATTCTAAGGGCGGACGTACTTGCGCACCGAAACACCATAAAAGCACGCAAAATTAAAAATTGGTCCTTTTTTGGTTGCCTAAGAACGCCGGCCAAGGTTCAAAGAACAAGGCAGAGTCGACAGTTGGTAATAAAACCGAAAATATAGTCTGAGAGAAGGCAGAACAATCCACACAAATATGCACACTCGACAGTTATCAAATAAAATATGACCACCTCACAATATACTGCAATTATTTAAAAACGGCCTTAAACTCATGCTGCAATGCAATATAATGTAAGAACTATCCAAGCACACTTATGAACTAGAGTGTCTCTCAAACGCATTCAGTCCAAAGTTCTTGCAACCAAGCTTGAATGGATTTCTTTCCAGGAAACACTCATTTAAAATTCAGCACCAGTTGTAGCCCCGCGACTTTCCGCTTATTCTCTTTCAGGAAACTCTCGCACTGTCCACTGACCACACTTCAATAACCAAACTTCTTCGCCGGTAACACATCGGCCACCCACGCGCTGGTACAGCAGGTCACGTCTTCATCCGCTGGCAGAAAAGCGCACTTACTCTTCTTTTTTCACTGAGGACAAGGCTTCACCCGCTGGTGGAAAAAATACTTCATCTCCTGATCGCTACCCTCCGCTGCTTGCTTATAAACATTCGCCCTAGATTCTCGAGGTTTTGCCGGCGTGCCACACAGCAAAAGTTGAGAAGGGCGGAACCTTTCTCAAAATGTCCGCGACCCATGACGCACTTAGGAGTGAGTCGCCCCTTCCTTGTTGATATTTCTAGAGATCGCTCGACGATAGATGCGAGGTGGTTGGTCGGCGTGGCGGAGGCATTTCGAGGGTGTAAAGGAGGTGCACGTACGGCATCTTTTAATGCTTGTTTCTTCTTCGCGCCTACTTTTGTCGCGTCTCTCCAGCGCCTCGATTTCACGTAGCGGTTAGAAACCGGAAGCATGCGCTTCCTTGAACACTCGTTTGGGACATATGCCTATTGGACGCGACTTTTGGATGTATTCACGCAACTTTTTTTATGTTTCCACGCGTACGAACTATCGAGTTAAAATAAAAGCTGCAGGGTGACACCTATATATTTGTTATCTCCAACAATACATGGGGCAATCAAAATGCCAGGAAAGACGCGAAGACGAGTGACAGCATAGAATGCATCAATTAGGCGCGGAACTGCTCTGTATCATGGCATTTTTGTGAAGATCACCCTTAACGTAGAGTCAGTGCACACAGATCGTCTTTTTGTGGGTGCGCTCACAACAACAGTAAATAGCGAACAAGCATATTATAAAGGAGATATATTGAGCAGAAAAGTTGATGCTTGTAAGGCGATGCACCAGCCGCAATTCACGAGCTCGAGCCGCTGCTGCACGCTCGATGCTGCTGCCGCTGCGCCGGAGTACTTCCTCTTCTTTACAATATATATATATATATATATATATATATATATATATATATATATATATATATATATATATATATATATATATATATATATATATATATAAGGTCTTTTAGACTGCGCATTAATAACCATAATTCACATACCACAAGCCTACCCAATCTACCTTTGTCTAAGCACGTTAACATTCCTGGTAACTCATTCAATAAACTAAGAGCTACTCTACTGGACTCAGATTTTCCTTCACATTATGATAGGAAACTGCACGAGTAATTTCTGATACACAAGTTCAACGCGATCTTATTCGGTAGAAATGAAAATCCAGGCAAACTGACGTTTCTTTCGGCGCAGAACTAAGTTCTAGTTTCATCACAGTCTGTTCATAATCACTGTACACGCAGATTTTCACTACACCTTTTTGGTGCAGTAAATTTCTTGACTTTGTGTTACCAATTCTGTTTGTACTCCATGAAATTCTTAGTAACGCATCTTGTTCCATTCGAACGTTTTCTGCTATACTTTTTTGTCTTTTTGTGCGTGTGATTTGCTGTATGGGTTTGATAGCTTAATTTTTTGTTTGTAGATATTACTGTACTTTTCAAGCTGCTATTCATGTGATCTACTTGATGTAAACACCGTTCATGCATTCTAATATTCTTTCTTTGACATTTCTTTACCATTCTCTGCTCACCGTTCATTACTCGCCACGTCACAGTGTCACAGCAGATAGCGTATCATAGTGATGGTTCACGTGTCAGGGGCCCTTGATATACCGTGCCTACTTAAGAAATGCTCATTTTCGTATCGTGCTTTCCCTGATGGAGGCCGGTCCCCGGCTGAAACGTAGGAAAAATAAAACGTTTTCGTTCTGCCCGTCGTCCACTTTTTGGCATATATATATATATATATATATATATATATATTGTCACGTTAAAGAGACAGGAGACGTTTTTAAGGCGTCCTCACAAAAGTCCGAAGAGCGGTCGGCTCAGCGCAGCCAAAAACAGAACAATGGCACGAGGGGAACTGCCACTTCGTCTGCCTCTTTTGCGCTGGCAGCTCAAGCGCGCGGCACTGCCCCTCCTCCCTGAAGAGCATCGCCTCGATGCTAAACGAAGCGTGTATCGTAAAAAAAAAAACATTGTCACAGTGTGTGGTACGGTTTTAACCGCACCACGTGCACAATCTCGGGTCGTAGCTGTCGGCGTCGGGGTGGTTGGCTTCCGTCCGGAAGGACTTCGTAATTGACGTCGCTCACTTGTCGTAGCACTTTGTACGGGCCAAAATACCGACTGAGAAGCTTCTCAGAGAGACCTTTGCAGCGCACAGGGGTCCAAACCAACACCTGGTCACCTGGTTTATAATCGACTTGTCTGTGGCAGCGGTTGTAGCGCTGTGCATCGACGCCTTGTTGTTTGTTGATGTTTACGCGGGCTAGTTGACGTGCTTCCTCGGCTCGTTGCACGAAACACTCAGCATCTTCGTCGAGATTCTCGATGTTGTCAATGTCGCATGGGAGCATTGCGTCCAACATCGTCTGAACGTCCCGACCGTATAGAAGACGAAACGGAGTGAATCGTGTGGTCTCTTGCGTAGCGGTATTATACGCGAATGTTACGTAAGGCAGTATTTCATCCCACGTCTTGTGCTGTACGTCTATGTACATAGACAGCATATCAGTCATCGTTTTGTTAAGCCGCTTGGTCAGTCCATTTGTCTGAGGGTGATACGCTGTTGTCTTGCGATGCGTGGAGTAACTTAACTGAAAAACTTGTTCAAGGAGCCTTGCTGTAAACGCTGTTCCTCGGTCTGTGATGACACAGGATGGAGCACCGTGGCGTAATACAATTCTCTCGATGAAAAACTGAGCAACTTCACAAGCCGTGCTTTTAGGAAGCGCCTTAGTTTCAGCATAGCGGGTTAGATAATCTGTAGCGACGATTATCCACTTGTTGCCGGAAGATGACAAGGGAAACGGACCCAGGAGGTCCATGCCGACTTGATCGAAGGGTGTTCTGGGTGGCTCGATAGGGTGAAGTAATCCCGCAGGCTTAACAGATGGGGATTTTCGGCGCTGGCATTCGCGGCAGGCTTGAACGTACTGTTTAACGCAAGCGGCAAGTTTCGGCCAGTAGTAAGACTTTCGTACCCTAGCGATGGTTCGGGTGATGCCCAGATGGCCCGATGGAGGCTCGTTGTGGCAGGCAAATAGAATTTCCTCACGCAGCTCTGCGGGGACGACCAACAGGTAAGTTTTGTTGCTGGCGGCTGCGTTCTTCTTGTACAACACGCCCTGTCGTAAGCAGAAGGATGACAATCCGCGAGTTATATGCTGGGGCAGTGATACGTTGCGGCCCTCTAGATGTTCAATGATAGGTCGCAATTGAGCATCTGCTCGCTGCCGTAAAGCCAAGTCTGTTACGCTTACGGAGCCAAGGAAAGGGCAGTCCTCTTCGAAGCTCTGAGCGGCAGGCTCAACTGGCGCGCGTGACAACGTGTCCGCATCTTCGTGTGCACGACCGGACTTGTACACGATAGTGACGTCGTACTCCTGCAGACGTAGGCTCCACCTTGCCAGTCGTCCGGAGGGGTCTCTGAGGTTCGCAAGCCAGCACAGCGAGTGATGATCCGTCACTACTCTGAATGGACGGCCGTAAAGGTAAGGTCGAAACTTAGCAATTGCCCACACGACAGCAAGGCACTCCTTCTCCGTGGTACTGTAGTTTGACTCCGGGCGTGTTAGGGTTCGGCTTGCGTAGGCGATGACCTTTTCAATTCCCTCCTGCCGTTGGACGAGTACCGCGCCCAGACCGACGTTACTGGCGTCGGTATGAATTTCTGTTTCGGCTTCCTCGTCGAAATGTCCAAGAACAGGTGGTGATGCCAGGCGAAGCCGAAGCTCTGTGAATGCTGATTCTTGTTCAGCACTCCAAACGAACGGCGTATCGTCTCTAGTGAGTCTAGTTAATGGTTCGGCAATTTTCGAAAAATTGCCTATAAAGCGCCGGTAGTACGCGCATAGACCAAGAAACCGCCGCACACTTTTCTTATCGGCAGGAGTCGGGAAGGCTGCGACAGCGGCGGTTTTCTCAGGGTCAGGACGGACGCCTTCTGCACTTACGACATGTCCAAGGAACTTTAGTTCTTCGTAACCGAAATGGCATTTTTGCGGCTTTAACGTAAGGTTAGCCGTCCGAATCGCCTCAAGTACTTGTCGTAGTCGCTTCAGATGTTCGGAGAAGCTGGTTGAAAACACGACCACATCATCCAAGTACACAAGGCAGCTTTGCCATTTTAAGTCAGTCAACACAGTGTCCATCATGCGTTGGAAGGTAGCTGGCGCAGAGCAGAGTCCGAACGGTAGCACCCGAAATTCGTAGAGGCCATCCGGCGTGACAAAGGCGGTTTTTTCGCGGTCGCGCTCATCAACCTCAATTTGCCAGTAGCCACTCTTTAAATCCAGGGAAGAAAAATACTTCGCTCGTCGTAGTCGGTCAAGCGAGTCATCAATACGCGGCAGCGGATAAACATCTTTTTTTGTGACGTTGTTGAGCTTTCTGTAATCTACACAGAAGCGAAGCGTACCGTCCTTCTTCTTAACCAGAACGACCGGTGAGGACCAGGGACTGTTCGAAGGCTGGATAACGCCGTCGTCGATCATTTCTTTCACTTGCTGCTTGATAGCTGCGCGTTCTGTCGGCGAGACGCGGTATGGCTGTTGGTGAATAGGTCTTGCGTCGTCGTAAGTGATTATCCTGTGCTGTGTAATTGGCGTCTGACTCACTTTAGACGACTGAGCAAAGCACGCCCTGAATTCAAACAATAGCTCTCGCAAGGCCCTCTGGTTCTCTTCTGGCAGTGCACTGTTCATGTCAACATCTATTACGGTTTGTCCATTGCGGCTACTGTCTTCACAGGCAAAACACTCAATGACGTCCTCCAAGGCTTCAGCGTAGGCGACCGCAGTGCCCCGGAAAAGGTGACGATGCTCATTGGTGAAATTTGTAATCATGACCTCGGCTGTACCGTTCCGAATGTCAATGATGCCTCGTGCCACAGAAATTCCAAGCGCCAGCAGCAGGGAGACGTTGCACTCTGCCACTGTTTCACCGTCACTGGTTCCTTCGGAAGTCACCTGAATTAGGATACTTGCACGAGGTGGTATTGTGACACTGTCGTCGGAAACACGGAGGGCGGTTGTACGGCGGTTGGAGTCCCTTGACGTAGCGTTGACTGTCGAAAAGGAAATGCAGCGTCGCCGTAGGTCGATTACGGCGCCATATTCCCGAAGAAAATCGAGGCCGAGAATTAATTCGCGGGAGCAGTCACGTAGCACGATGGAGCTGACCAAAAACGTGCAGCCTCGTATTTGTAGCCTGGACGTGCACAAACCAACCGGCGTTACAACATGTCCGCCAGCTGTACGTACATGCGATCCTGTCCAAGGCATTATCACTTTCTTCAAGGTACGTGCCAATTGTCCGCTAATAATCGAGTAGTCAGCACCAGTGTCTATTAAGGCAGTTAAATTGCGACCGTCGAGCAGCACAGGTATGTCCATTGAAAAGTCGCTCAGCTGGGATACAGGCGCCGGCGTAGTCGAATTTCCGTTGGTCCGATGTCGCGTCGATTGGAGGGCGAGGTCTTCATCACGTCGAGAATCAGCGGCCTCGCCTCGAAAGGTCGCTGGCGTTAGTTTTCCAGGCGAGGGCTCGGAGACCGTCCTTGCGGCCTTCGATTTCCGTTGCCTGAATAAGATGACGACCGCGGTGACGGTGAGCGCGACTGACGCCTGAGTGGGACGTTCTGCCGAGCGATAAAATCTTCAATTTCTGGTGGTCTCTGTCCAAACCGGGGGCGGGGTGAATTGGCAGGAAAACCCTGCAGCCCAAGTCGGCGGTACTGGCAGTCTCGGTAGAGGTGACCCGCTTCACCGCAGTGGTAGCAAAGCGGTCGTCGGTCGGGCATGCGCCATATGTCGGATTTACGCATGACGGGTCGAGTGTCTGCAAAATAAGGGACCACCTGTGCGGACTGCAGTGTGGCGTACGGGGTTGCGGCTGGTAGTGGGACTGGTGCAGGTGCGTTGTGTTCGAACGTGTCGGTATAAGTGGTGCGCTGGAAACCACTCACTGGGGATGGTGTCGTGGACGACGGAACGGTGCGTCTCAATACGTCTGCGTAGGTCACCCCTAGAGGTTCACTTGAAGTTGCGAACGCCTGAAGTGGTGCAGCAACCTGCGTTGGTGTCTCGCGGCGAGGTGTGCCGAGCGCATGCTGAACTTCGTCACGTATGATGGTGGCGATGCAATTCGTGGAAGGCTGCTGCTGCGCCTGGTTCAGCTGTTGCAGCTGTTGTAGCTCGTCGCGAACAACCGAACGTATCAGCTCGCGAAGCGCTCCCACGTCGGTCGGGAACGAGCCTAGCCCGGTGGTATAGGTAGCATTCACTTGCCGATCGTACTGGTTCCGCTGCTGCAGCGCCTTTTCCATGGCGACGGCTTCAGTGAGGAACTCCGCGACCGTTCTAGGCGGACTACGAATGAGTCCAGCGAAGAGCTGCTCTTTCACACCTCGCATCAAGTGTCGCAGCTTCTTGTCTTCCGGCATGGTTGGATCGGCGCGAGTGAACAGATGAACCATATCCTCCACGTATGTAGCCACACCTTCATTAGGCATCTGCATGCGGGACTGGAGGGCCCTTTCAGCGCGCTCTCGACGATCGAGACTCGAGTACGTTTCGCGGAGCCTGTGACAGAACTCATGCCACGACGTTAGGAGGCCCTTGCGGTTCTGGAACCATGTGCGAGCACCATCCAGAAGACTAAAGTACACATTCTTGAGCTTCGCTACTTCGTCCCACCCGTTGAAATCCGCTACGTACTCGTACTCAGCCAGCCAATCTTCCACATCTTCATAGAGGCCACCACGAAAGGGACTCGGAACACGTGGTTTTTGTAGCGTGTAATGAGTGGGTGCAGCTGCGGGTGCAGCGGTTGGAGCAGCGGCGGCTCCAGCGGTAGGGGAAGCGGTGACAGCAACAGTATTCTCCATACCAGTCGACGTACTTGTACTGTGAGGCACAAACTCGGGGGACAGTCCTCGAATCCTCCGACTGAAACGGTGTACCGGCGTAAGCTCTGGGTTTTGGGTCACGTTCCGGCTGCTAGAAGGAGTCTGTTGCATAGGGGAGGTTACCCAGCACCTCCACCATTAAAATGTCACGTTAAAGAGACAGGAGACGTTTTTAAGGCGTCCTCACAAAAGTCCGAAGAGCGGTCGGCTCAGCGCAGCCAAAAACAGAACAATGGCACGAGGGGAACTGCCACTTCGTCTGCCTCTTTTGCGCTGGCAGCTCAAGCGCGCGGCAATATATATATATATATATATATATATATATATATATATATATATATATAACTGTGTGTGTGTGTGTGTGTGTGTACTCATACACAACATTGGCTGACATTAACACCAAAACGCTAAGGTATTCGCTTAAGCAAGGGCTTAACACACTCCAGAAAAAAAAAAAAAAACAAAAGAAGAATGGCATTAAATCAAGGTCCTCGAAAGGGCAAACGCAGTTTAGATGATCGACCGCTCTGGTAATTTGAGGCACATGGCGCCAACACGACTTCTTTTCTCGGAAACCTAAATTACAAGAATTCCCGGACGTTGTGCGCGACAGTTCATTTATTCGCCTCGGCTTTCAATCGCATTGTTGGAGCTCCCATCGATCTCAGAGCAGTAAATGATTTAAAGTGCCCCAGGACGAAGCTTCCGAGTTTGCGCTATGTTTTTTTTTTTTCAGCACGCTTCATTCACTTATAAATTCCAAGCTCGCATATGCAGTCAGACTTGTGCAAATCTCCACACATAATAGCGATGAAGTGATGAACTCACAAATTTGTTTATTTCAAAAGGGTGCACAAACTAATGCGTACGCACACACGTGATTACTTTCCAAAGCCAAAGTGAAAAAAAATCTTATTGATGGAAACTGAACAATTAAATGTTCTGCTTAAAGTTCTGCTTAAAATGTTCTGCTTTAAAATTAAATGCTCGACAAGAAATAAATAGACAAAGTGGCACTCTGGCGCAATTCAAATCATATAAAAAAAAGCAAAGAAAAGCAGAGAGGTTAACCAGGTTGCAACCGGTTCTACTTTACATGGGTGAAGGGACACAAAAAGAATAGAAAAAAGAAGACAAAAAGGTAAAGTAGTACGCTAGCACGTATACGGGTTTGTACAGCGCATCCCCAGAAAGTAAAAAAAAAAAAAACTTTGCACTGTCACATACAATATGTTGACTTCGACTGTCTGAGATGAATACATTGCAGCCCATGATTTGAAGAAGACTTGCAAGGACTGGCTACAGAACTTGCAGTGCGTTTCGAGGCGTCGTAAATCCGGTGAGGAGTGCGCACTGCGCTTATCACTGAGCTCCCCAGAGTAATGCCAAGTACGTCCGCGTTGCAGAGGTTTTTCGTGGAATATTGTGTCGTCTCTACGCAGGCATGCTGTGGTGGTAACAATGGCCATGCGACATTCACCGCCATTTTCCTTTCCTGTGCGTCTTTTGGCTTGTCAGCATGTAAAGCGTTGGTTGTAGCTGATGGTATTATGAATCATGCGCAGTGAAGAATGCACAAACTGGCAGTTCTTACGACCGAGAAGGAGCCTGAGAAGTACTGGAATTAGGGGGTGGGGTGTGGTAGACCTGACGGGTGTACAGACGCCTCCTAGAAGACGTGCTACAAGGCCAGTGCCAGTCAACAGTCCACTTCCAATGGATTCTAGTAATTTAAAGAAAAGAATAACCTCTGAGCATATGCTGCGTACACAAGCATTTGCAATTTATAAGGTTGTGAGTCCGTTTTACAATGAAAGCTGTTATGAAATACCAACAAGCACCCAATCTGGCGTCGTAGTTGTCTCTCGCCACCGCTGGTGACCACTATCGCGTCATATAAAAAAGATAAATAAAAAGTAGTGACTACTGAATGGGAATCGATCCTCGGTCCTCTGTGTGGTTGCCCAGTGCTCCTCTACTGGGCTAAGCCGATGCTTGAAAATAGGTCGAAAATGAACTCGATGCAGTCTCCATGTCCAATGAAGAATCGTGTTCCCATGTGTAATAAATAATTTAGAACAGTAATGAAACAACCAGGCGTCATGCAATGTGAACTGCGTAACCCGCTGGTGTTTGAATGCTCCATCCCACCTCAAAAGCCTCAAACAGAATGTTCCTTCGTTGTCCGCCGCAGCATCAACAAAGTGAACATAGCTTTTTACGGATGTGTATCGGCCATGCTTTTTCGATGAATGAAGGATAATGGCATAGAAGACGCCTCTCCAGTACCCCAAATTTACGATTATGTATGGTGAGTGAGGGCCATGCAAGTCTACCTGAATAGTCGTCCCAATAATGTTTGAAAAGCGTTCTAGAAAGGCTGCTCTTCCAGCCTTCGCTGTCACTGTGCTTCGGCTAGCGCGCGAGACTGGCGGTTCCTTGCTCGAACTACGTCATTAGTCATTCGTAAGCTTGAAGGGGGCATCTTGATACGCGCAGATATCTTGCTTTTTGATTCATATGATATATATGCGGGGTTAAAGGTTCCAAATCTAACATATGATTAAAAGAGGCGCCGTAGAGCTCCGGATATTTTGACCACCTAGGTTCCTTCACCATGCGCCCAAATCTGCGCAAACGGGCCTACGGCATTTTCGCCTCCATTGAAAATGCAGCCGCCACCGCCAGGATTCTATCCCGCAACCTGCGGGTCGGTAGCCTAGTACCTTAGCCACTTGACCACATCGGTGGGGCTACATCTCGCTTTTTAGCTCTCAGGTTTTGTAAACATTTGACGGGATTCTCTCTCTCTCTCTTTCTGCGTGTACGTGCTTGCGTGCGTGCGTTTATGTGTGTGTGGGGGGAGGGGGGCGTGCGTGTGTGTGCGTATACTTGCTGCCGATATTCTTCTGCATGTCGTTTTGTGTGGGCTGCTTAATGTTCCGCATGCGCACTAAAAACAACGTATGGATCAGGATTTCGCTGCTATAAAAACCTGTCAGTACACGCTTAGCCACGTCAGCAGATTCAAATTGCCGCGTTTGTTCCGTCATCTTTGAGAAGTGTGGAACAGCTGGAAACTGTGGGAACGCCCGACGAGCAGCGTAGACGGGACGGCACCGAATGACAGCGACAAGAGCATAGACGGGAGGAGGTACATCAGCTCGACTTGTCACTCACCTCTACAAAGTGGAATGGTTCGGGATATTTAGCAGCGCGTCAGCTGTTTTACGGCTTGGTGCGACGGCTGATGCACTAGTGGCCACTGTGTGACACTATATACCTCCATTTATTGTGTAAATGCCTTGGCCGTTGACGATGAAGTAATAACAATTGAAATAAAGGAGAACAAAACAGCGCTGTTTCTGCATATTTCACGTTTTCTCTTTTGTTCTTTCTCTCTGTTCGACATGTTATCCCTTTTCCCATTACAAGGTATCAAACCGGATGTCTGTCTGTGTTGACTTTACTTTCTTCTCTATTTCTAACACCCACACACTGAATAAAACTGAAATAATCTTCTATTTTTATTGTTCCTGTAGTTAACTGTCATTTCTCACTTCATTTTGTGTCGCCATGTTTTTCCAAAGCAGGTGACATGCTCTCCAGCAATACTGCTTCTTTTTCTGCAATAATTTTGCCGGAGCAGAAGAAGGTATTCGATCTGATGATTTTATTCTGGGAATGACGAAAGAGTTCCAATTAGTTCACTTTGACAGTCTTTGCCGTAGTGAATCTAGAGGAAATGATGCACATTTGTTTATTGAATACGTACGAATAATGCCTTCTTTTACGAGTGCAGACGCAAAGGGCCGCTTCTATTCGGGCTTACTCACCTGTGTGGCTGTCTCTCCCTTTTTCTATTTTTCGCTTCCATCAAAAGCGGTCATGGACAGCGCGATCCCTCCTATAAAGAGGGGGACCAGAATTAAAAAAAATCCTGGTTGCTTTTCTTCATCAGTGATTACCACGTTCCAACCGATGATTAAAACAGAGACCCTTCGTTTGGTCATCTATAGTTCCTTTTTCTGAACTCGATACCGTGCGTTGTCATGTGAAGTTCTTTGTTTAGTCTTCGCTAGCATCATTTTATGTATATGCATGCACCGTCTTAACACGTCACACAGGCTTACGGTCTTACGCGACATAAGAGTAACATGCTCAGCAGTGCATACAGTCTTCAGCTCGCTTAACTCGAACGCTTCACCTGTGAACTCCACCCGCTGAGCTAACAATATATAAAGCGTGGGTCAATTTCACTAGTTCACTTTTGCTTCTCTGCTGCCTGACTGGCGGATCCAATTCACTTACTTGGTAGGTCCATTTTCATTACGCTGCGCTTTTGGCTACGTTCTCGAGTGTGGCTATGAAATTCCTTGCAGTGCGCTTATCTCCGTCATGAATCATTGCGTGGTTTATTACACCACCGAATTCCAGATTCATTTATTGTGCAAGCAATAGAAACGTAATGAATCAGTGTTTTTTGTTTCATCTGCTTGTCCAATACTTATTCTTTTTGAAGCGCAGCTGCAGTTTTCACCGCTAAAAGTGTGTGAGCAGTAGCACGCAATAGCTCACTGCCGAGATAAGCCTACGGCAGTGAATTTCATGGGCGCGCGTAACAACGTAGGCATAAGCTGAACGTGGCAGAAACCGATACGCTAAGTGACTGTATTCGATCCGACAGTAAGCAGACGTGAAACAGAAATTTCCTACTGAAATTAACCTGCGCTTCATCTATCGTTAGCGGCAGCCAATATACTTTCTCCAACACTTGGAGTTGCTGGCGTCAGCCTAAACGGGTTGAAACCACGCGGTGGAGCGTTATAGTTAAGTGTCTGACAGCTTTACATATGCCTCTGTGAATACACTCATAAATGCACGTTTTCTTGAAAAGATGGGAAAACAAAAAGGCTGCCATACGTACCATGCGCATGGGCAGCAAACTTCAAATCTAAAATTCACTCTACCTTCGACGCAGGAGTTCGTGTTGACTCGTCACTTTCATGAACGTACATAAGCAGTGCAGGAAATTTAACGAACGACCATCTTTGGTGTTGTACGATGTTCGACGTAGATATCTCTATTACCTAGAAACTTACAGTGCCTTAACAGCTCGCTTTGTTACGTTATGCGCTACATAATACCAATGTTTCAACAATGTTTTGAAAAAAAAAATTGTTCTTGCTCTCCCTCAATCCGAAGCTTGGTCAAGCATGAAGTGGCTACCACGAAAGAAGATGAATTGGGAACTTCGCTCTATAGCCACCATCCTAATATGCGCTTGTGTTTGTTCGCAAGGTTGCACCCCATCCAAATGTATACATGGAGCAATTGCTTCCTTACACTATATAGAAAACACTTAGGACGCCTGGCGTGTGTCGTTAGACTCCACTTAGTCCTGCGCGTCCGCAGGGTGAACACATACCTTGGTTTAGATTGACAAACTCCATTTTTATAACTCCAATGCCATAGGTTTCCCTATCCTAAGTTCATTATTAGCGGAGAAAATGGAGGTGGAATTCTTATTTTTAAATTTCGCGCTGAAAGCACGGCGCGTGACGTATCAAGTTTAAAATTGTGTTTTTTTCGTGTTTTTAAGACATTGGCTCAATGTCTGAAAGTTTGTTCTCAAGAAATTTTGCACCCACAGAAGACAGTGTGTTTCATTTTTTCTGTTTGCAAGCTACGTAAAATTAAGCTACGTAAGCCTCTAATTTTATGATGTCATGGTGTTTAGTGCAGCTCTATAAAAGGAGCATCTCCACCCACAATTCTTTTTCGCGCCTGTTTTCGCTGACAAAGCGTCGTGTCTTGGTGATAGTGGTGTTTTCGGGACTGTGAAATTGTACTTCACTAATGCGCGAAAAATCGTTTTGTTCTCTAGGTCCCTGCAAGTAACTCTGAAGACGCATCAAGGCGCCATCTTCCGATGGTGTAGAGATACCTGCGCCAGGGAATCTTCACTGGTAACCCGCATGTTACGATCTACTCTCTTCTGAGAGCCCGGATGATCTCGCCTAATTTGAGGGCCCGGATCTCCTCGCTTAAGGCTTGGACAAAAGCGCCATATCTTTCAGCAACAAATAAAGCCAAAATAATTTGCCGTTTAGCAATTTTCTGATTATGCGTTCAGTGGGAAGAGAAAAGCAAGAAATGTTGTTTTCAAACAGAAAGCAATCTTTCAAATTGTAATGATTTCTGGTTCCTGCGTTCTTTTTCGACGTTTCCTACAACACTGCCTGCATTGTTGAATTGGGAAAACTTGTTGAAAAATCTAAAAGTGTTGTACGCTGGTACGAGATGGTAAGCACCTCCGATATGCGAATTGGCTATTTTGTATATGTATACCCAAACAAGCAGTTATAGTTGCTATATGCTAATAGACGCAAATGCACCATCTTGACCAACTATTCTCCCCAACTGCCTATAAAAATGCGGAAAACATTGCTGCTTTGCTGTGTTGAGTTTTTTTCCTAATAAAATTGTTGGAGTTTATTGTCCTAAATAACAATTTGAGTACAAAAGACGTCGTAGTGGAGGGTTCCGAAAATTTCAACCACATGAGGTTCCTTAACGTGTGCCTAAATCTAAGCACACCAGCCTCAAGCAATTTCACCTCCATCGCAATTGTAGCAGCGGTGGCCGCGTTTCGATCCCAAGTTTTCTTTCTAGTTTTTAAAATCTTCCTTGCATTGTTTTTTTTGCCCTAATTTCAAGCAACGCAACTGTACCGCACCCATTAAACTATAAAAAAGAAAGTATGGTCTCCCGATTGGCGAGCCAGCAAAAGCTTGTGAGAGCTTAACCGTAAGAAATTTCAGCTCGAATCTGGTGACAAGAGAGTCCGCAATTTGTAGTAACCAAAGCTTATACCTGTATTAAAAATCTGAAGTGGAAGTTTTACCCTACTTACGTCACAGAGCTTTAGCCGCCAACTCGTGACCTGACCTTTACAGGAAAGAGATGAAGCAGCCGAAGTTCAAGTGCACGTCGCTGAAATCTTCAGCCTCTGAACTACTCAGTGAGCTTAATCAGTGAAGACAGGCCATATAAAAGGATAGCGAGGTTCAAATCTTGATATTAACGAACTATTATTTTTGAAATTTAATGCCCCGCGTGCAGCGGCGTCTTCATATGCTTTAAATTTTTTTTCTTTTTAGCTTCATGGCTGTGAGATTCTATGCGCTAGAATTTTCTATTGCCTTTGGAGGGGCTCACTAAAAGTTTATGGCCTTCGGCTGGGCTCCGATATCTAATTCCTTCACACAGTGCTGCTTCTAGAAGGGGAATGCCGTAAAGGTTTGAAAGCTGTCGATGCCTTAAATTACTTCATGACAAAATAGGTCTGCGCAATAGGAAATTGACTTTATACCAGTTGAAAAATTCTTTGCAAACGTATAAGCTTGTCAGGCGCTGATGCTCGCGCTGATGAAGCGCAGATGCTCGCAAAGATGCTGGCCCCGGGCACTGTTACATCAATTAATTTCAGCGCATGGCACATAACTACAATTGACGTTAACCCTACGTGACGGAGAAGATATATTATATTTATAAAATTGCACAGCCGCCGCTGTTGACGCTTTATGGAGATTAGCGTCTATTTTAAAAGTAGTTCCGATACCTGACGTAGCAACTTGGTAGAATGCTTGACTGCCAGGCAGAATACTTAAGTCCGATTCCTGCTTGGACCCTGAAATTTATTATTTGCATTCGTCGGGGGGTGAACACAGCATATGTGCAGTTTTTCTTAACGCTGACATTTTGTATGCCTTCGTTGGGTCGATGCTACCGATGTCTGATATTGTTGACGCTCACTCATTGTCCATGTGTGTTCTCGTCGTTCCTTGGTAGATACTTTTAGTGTCAATCCCCTACGGCACATACCCGCATACCAGCGACACATACCCACCCGTGGGTATGTGCCACCATCTGGTGGGAAGTGTTTGACGACGTACGCAACGGGATTGTAGCATTATTCATGTCCTGACCAGCGCGTCATATTCGTCAAATCATCTTACCCTCCCATGCTAATTTTGGTTCATGCTAAGTTAAGGGAGTAACCACGAGAGCACCCAAACGTAAGTGACTAAATACATACGCTCAAGTCGCTGAAGTTCGCCGAGAAATGCTTCCCATTTATAAGCTAAGACAACTAAACTAACTCATCCCTGGGTGGCTAAAGTAGATTGTGAGCTGTGATTGGAGGCTGCTTTCTGCCACTTCATAATTTAAACAACGGAATTGCATGGTTCGACTTCTTGGAACAGAATTGTTAAGACGAAACTCTTTCAATGGTAGTAACCGGGAAGTCGCAACACATTTCTTTTACAGCGAAAGCTGTTATGAGGTTGAAACTTGGGTCACGCGTGGCGCTGTAGTTGTTCGCCGCCGCCACCGCCGCTGGTGTCCGTAACCACTATTTAGAAATAAGAAAAAAAAAACCTAGCACCAAGGACGCAATGTGGCTTGATGCCGGTTCTTCTGGGTGCCAGCCCAGTATTCTACCACTGAGAAACACCGGTGCTTGGGACTTACTCGAAATCCGGCCTTAGGCAGTATAGATGTCGGGGAAAAAATCACGTTAATATGAGTAATTAAGCGTTTTAGAAGAGCAAACGAACAACAAGGCCTCACACAAGGCAAAGAGCATAACGACTGGGTCGTCCAATGCATTACAAAAACTTGTTTTCGATCACCTATTAACTGTGGTGCATACCGACTTCAGGCATAATACCTCATCGTCGTCAACCACTGCATGAACAATTAAGACGAAATTCCTTGAAAGCGTTTAGCTGATACAACGCTTCTCAGAAGAATGACAAAAAATAGCGTAGTGACAGCTCATCTACTACCTAGAAATAATTATTATTGACGTAGCGGGTACCCAGCTAGTGCGCTTGCAGCAATTACCCAATGAGTGTTTCGAAAAGGCTCTGTAAGACCGCTATTCTTGCTTTCGCTCTGACTGTGCTTCGCCTTCTGAGCAGGCCTGGCGTTTTTTTTTCTGCTTTTTTTGAAACGTAGCACACTTTCGTTGTCAGCTCAGAACTGAATCTAAGCTGGTACTAAAGCTGAGGTCTCAGTCTTGGCATGACATGACAAAAAAATGAAATTGAAAAGCCTTGAACGGTCTCCTGTAATAAAGCTGGGTAAAGTGGCAAACATATTAACAGCAAGGAGGTGTGTCACATAAACAAAAAGAAGCCGCTGTTGACAGTGTGCTTTCACCATTTGACAAGGAAAAGAAAAAATCGATGGCCGATAGAGAAGGAAAGAAGAGCTGGAAGCTTTATGCTGACGGATGACACCGGCTCCATTGGGACCCGATAACGAGATCGGCTTAAGGGAGCACACCAATCCCCACTTTTTCATTCTTTTTTTCTTATAAAAATAGCTGGCCACGTAGTGTCATCGGAAAAAAATGGTGTTTCCGGGCTCACACATTGAGAACGGTTGTCACCGATGCTTTTCTCGCCTCACCATCTCCGGATAAAATAAGCCGCCACACTGTTCATTCGCGGAGAGCGACCACCACGTCAATGTTTACTTTTTGTCTGCTTCCAGCGATTCCAATTACGGATTTGCTCACTTCAGCTACTCCATAGAGGGCCGCTGCGTCAGTGGGTTTCTGGAGCGGAAGATAACGTTTCTTGAGGAAGCGAGCAATGATTGTCGAGGATAAACACTCTGGCAGGTAAGCGCCAGAAGATGGAAAGGTGATAGTGTCGTATTGTATACGGGTCATCTTTTACGGAAAAGGGAGACAAAGTACACGCTAGAGGGGTAAATGCACGCCGCGATTGCATCGTTTTACTTGTTTGTTCTGTCTTAAGAGCACTTTTCTGAGGAAACAGTTGCTTAGTGAGCTTCAATATGGCACGGCGATACTGTGGCACGCTGAGATTGATTGATTGATTGATTGATTGATTGAGTGAGTGAGTGAGTGAGTGAGTGAGTGAGTGAGTGAGTGAGTGAGTGAGTGAGTGAGCGAGCGAGCAAGCGAGCGAGCGCTACTCTTGGCGCTACTCTTGATCTGCTTTTAGTGAATATAATTTCGGTTATACCAGTCTTAGGCTAAAAAAATAAAATGAAGAAACAGTGGCTATCACGATGGCAAGATACAAAGAAAAGAAATCAGATGCACTCAAACCAGCTATTTCGCCGTCCACAGTATGCTGCTGGCAAAGGCCACAGTGACATTCATTCAAAGAACGCCTGTAAAACATGTAAAAAGGAAAAGATATAACAACAGCTATACGCTGTCCTTCTGATAAGTTTCTGGGAACCTTAATACCCTCATGTGTCAGTGAAGCCGAAGTGTGAGCGGCCCGGGATGAAGTACGCGAAGGAAAACAGAAACGCATCAATCTGGTGTGGCGTGAAGAGTACGTAGGAAAATTTTGACGCGGGCGTATCGTATCCGGTCCGCAGGGGTGCGCTCTTTTCTTAAATTAGGGCTTCTCGCAAATATTGAACATCCCACTGTTCTTTTTTTAATCATATGAAATACACACTTCTTTTTTCGTTTCTTTACATTTTTATAGGGCTGCTATTTTTGTCGAGATTTTCAGGTGCGCCTTATCGTTGAGCCTTTTGTTAAAGCACGAATGAAGAACGTTTACTTTTTCTTCCTTTCCTTTAGTAATAAGCTCAACCGTTGGGCTTTTCGCGTCTTCAGCTCCTAGCTATCTCCATCTTTATGCGTTTGTCCTACAATTCTCCCTCCACTTTCTGCTTTCGTCTACATGTGTTGGGTGCACACCATCGTCTCTTCAGTTAAATGGAGGGATGGAGATGGTAAGCGGAGAAAAGTGGAAGGAATCGACGTATATTCACTGCCTAGTGACGTTCTCTTGAGGATATTGTTCTCAACAGAGTACGCCGATATCATTGAGCTGGGCAAGGACACTGAGAGTGATGAAAATTCTTCAGTAATCACATTTTAATTTTTCTTATCATGCACAAAACGCACAACATGAAAGATACAGATGAGCACTCGTCTGTCTTTTTGATGTTTTGTGTTTTGTGTGTGCTAAAAAAGTTATAAGATGGATAGACACCAACTCACCCAGCTATCAGTTTTACAGCAACTCTCCAGTACCTTAAATATGAAATCGCTTCAACGATTCCAAAGTACCCTTATTGTTAGGCAGGGCAGCTTTTATGAAGGCTTCTAGGCTATAAGGTGAGCCGTCACAATAAAATACTCTCATTAACACCTTGAAGTTTGGCCAATTGGTGTTTCTGAAGGCTCTCGAGGACTTGAAGCTGGTGAGACCTTCTATCCTCAGGTAAGTTGGAAAATGGTATCTGTCCTGTGCTTTGAAATTCGAAAACCAGTGCGCTTTTTTGTTAAACGAGTGAGAAACCAATGCAACGTCCACGCAGCTATTATAGGCTGATCCGTCTAATTATATAGGGCTTACATCGTTACAAGCGCAAAGCTCATACTCCGCGGCAAAGGACATCAATGCTCTTCCTCTAGAGTTGACCCTAGAGCTTCTACATAAGAAAAGGTGGGTAATAAAGCCAACAGTAATCACCAATGGGCAAGAAGTCAACCTCAGAATACCATGTCAGCACTCTCAGTCCAGTAGAATGATGAAGATATTTAAGCACCGAGGATTTGGAAAGTGATTTTGTTCTTTTTCACAGCGAGGCACACATATTGAGGCGAGACTGTGTGGTGAACGTAAGCCATGTCACGGCGCATGAATACAATAACCTTGCTTCAGTCTCCATGGGTGGAGGACATAAAGCACTCCTATTCCAACAGTTTGATTGAAGCAGACAGGTTGGATTCGCAAAGAACAATGAAGCTGTAAAGGCTGACAAAAACAAGCTGTCTGAAGTCAAACATGCACGACTTGAGATCTCTGTCGTTCCACTGAAAGACAGATGCAATCTTGACATCCTCTCGAAACGATGGGGTCTCACTGGCCGTGGTTTTACCCTAAAGCTAGCTGCAAGTACCAGACTTGGGGTGTCCAGAACTTGCAGCGCGCTCTGCACAGATTGAGTCTTCATGTTTCTCAGTAGAGCACCCATGACGCTCATCAGCGATTGCAGCAAGCTCATCACTTGTCGATCTTCATTTATCGCATCAGTGGTTCTAGGGGTACGTCGAGGGCGGTGGGATTCAATGCGACTCCGTAGTAGGTTAACCTCGTGGAAATACGGGCCACTGTTCAGAAGGTGCGACTGCTGTTCCTGTCTTGTCTTGCAGTATCCATCTTCCTTTAGTTCGGTGCCCGTAGGGCAGCCACTATAATGAAAGTTGGCATCTCTCTATCGGTAGAGCAGTCACGATGCAGAATGCCGGCGGCAAGGACATCCTTCCGTGCATTAATCCTCATATCCTTGATTTAATTCAGCGAGGTTTTCTCGAGAAGCGCCGAGAGAACTGGTCTATTGAGTAGTCGCAAGTTAGACGCAGGGTATTCGGGTATGATTAACATGGTGTGCAGCCAGTGCTGTAGTGCAGTTTTAGCTTAGAAACACTTGCTGACGATGTCATTCATAGGAGTCTTCGTTTTGCAGTTTGACTCATGGGGAGTTTTGTGCCATCGTCGGGTTACTCGAAGCCCTCCTAGTCAAAATCGCTTGCCTCACTGTTCGTGTTGTTCGACACGTTTCCACGTTTTTTGTATGGAGGCCGACGTGGCGGTTGCACGCCAGGTACATTCTTAAGTTTGTCCTGAAGCATAACTGAAAGGTGAGAGTAGTAGCTCCCAGCATTTACAGGAAAACAATTAAACATACTGACACAAAAGTACAAGCGTTATTCTCTGACAGACAGTAGGAAAAGCATATGGCTAGAGATGATATTAGGTTGGCCGTCTGGTCGACGTACGAAATACTGGTTTAATTAAGCCGGCCACAACACACTCACCAAAGGCCCTAACACGGCTTTTAAATATATACCATGAACATCATCTCAAGGCAAACACTTGAGTTGTACTTTTGAATTCTTTAAAAGAGAACATCGAATATCATGAAATATAGCTGCCATTGGTGTACCTTCCATTTTTGCTTTGCATATTGCTCATGTTAAGTTAGTTTATGCAACCTGCGATATCTCGGTGTTCGCGTAAATCTGTCACTCACCGATTCCGGGTGCGTATCCTTCAAGAAAATATTCAGCCCGTTCTTGTAGTTTACCGCATCAATACTTTTATCATTGCGCTATACAATCGCAAAGCTTCGATGTACACAAAGTTCAGCTTATGAACTACACCTCAACAAAAGGCTATGACTACGGATCTCGTTTCTGGTACAAGGCATAGAGGGGGCGTTTTTCCTATCTTGGCTGGAGGTTTACGAAAAGCAGACTCACATGTTGCCCGTAGGCAGGACTGAGCAAACAAACAATTCACGAGCGACTTCACAGACCACTGAGGCCTCCTTCATACCTTCTTCATTCTCGGACGGCCCTGTGTCAGTCGGCACCCGTTCCCGTTTTTGCCCTTTCAAGAAGGCACTTTTGTCCTTTCAAAAAGCTACGGAGACGTTTCCGCTCACACAATCATTCCATTTCAGCCAACCATCTAGCTCTCTTGTTAAACATTCACTTTTAAAGACGATAGTCTTTCTTGGGGACTTTCGACGCAAATATTTTGATCTCTCACTCTGTCTGTCCGTCCGTCCGTCCGTCCGTCCGTCCGTCCGTCCGTCCGTCCGTCCGTCCGTCCGTCCGTCTGTCTGTCTGTCTGTCTGTCTGTCTGTTCACTCATAACGGCACCGGGTACTTGAAACGGCTGAGCTAGGGTTACTGTATACGCTACCTTTAGGTAGCAGAGTTGCGCCACTGTTTTCCTTGCGCCGCTCGCTCCGCCTACAGGAGTTCAGCGCCCCTATTCGCTGAGCGCCATCACGTGGTCATAGGTGGTTGCATTGCGTAGAAGCCAACGCTACGAAGATTCCGCGCGGATCAAGAGGGGTTGACAACGGCTGTTGTCATTCTCGCCGCACTTCTTCGGTATTGTAGCCATGATGCCTGTTGGTAACAAAAAAAGCGGCAGCAAACGCATTCTGTGTTGAATTGTACTACGTAGAGCTCATGCGATTAGACGCGGTTGCAGCGGGTGTTGCTCTAGAAAGATTAGTGTTCCGTCGGAAGGAATAAGCGCTTGGTCATTGTCGTCGGCAGGATTTTTACTTAGGGGTGCAAAACATTGTTGTATTGCGGTTCACGGAAAGCGAGAGCACTGGTCTAGCTTGGGTGAAGGCAAGTGCTGTTGTGACTTGAGGGGGGCTTTCTACTTCTCTGCTGACGCCCATGCGCTCGGTTTTTTTAAATCAGTCCACCGCACTGCAAACATTGCTCTATTCGTATTATCCACAGATGCAGTAGTGAACGCGTTATACATGCTGAGTTGGGCAGCGTGTGTCAGCTGCATAGGTCATAATTAGTCTCGCGGTTAACATGCTAAAAATAAAGGGGGAATTTAAACTTAACTATTTGAATTGCCAAGGTATTGCTGCTAGTGCGTGAATAGAATGCAGCTTTGAAACCTTAAGCGAGAAGAATGTTGGACACGAAAGAGTTTTTCAACGACGATTCGTATGAATTGTCATGAGCCGCAATTTTAATACGAAGGTAATACGAGATACGCGCTTAACGCGGGCCTCGTACGGCCAGTCTCGATCGCTCTCCAGCTCTATTTAGTTGAAGACTACAAAGCTTTAGCTGGTTAATTCACACAGGTAACGAATAAGCCCAACGCGATGAAAATATTCTATCCCTGGCTCGATAGCGATCAAAACTGAAAAATAATTTTATATATCTAAATATGAAAAACAGTGCAAAAACCCGAAGCTAATGTGTGGCCTACAAAAATATACATATGTGCCACTGGTTAAATGAGCTGACGCACGTTCTCTCAATATTACTTTCCGAAATTGTAAACATAAAATTAAGGCTTCCGGGCATGACCAGAGCGACTGAGTTTGTCTCACACTTAAAAAAATGAAAAAAGAAAGCAAAAAATGAAGCAGCGCTATAAGCGTGAGCGCTCCTCCTGCGCGCGTGGCGAGTGGCTTTCCCACAAAACATTTGAAGCCAAAATGACTACCTAACTTTGCTACCTAAAGGTAGCATATATAGTAACTCTAGGCTGACCCCATCCGCAGCGCCCACGAACGTTGCTCAAGATTTGGCGCTCATAATTGTGCAATTTTCAATTCATGAGCTATTATTGCGCATGTCTCAGGCACCATAACAACAAGTGTATATTCTGCATGTGCATCTTTTACTAGAAAAGACATACATAAGTAATTATAATGACCGTAGCGCTTATTCACGCTGCGCTAACCATGCAACGCTTGCACAAAAAGACGAGTACTTCTAACGCTTTGCCAAGACGAGACGGTGGTGGCACCTACCCATCACCTTGCATTCTACGCCTCATCACCTCTGAGATGGCCGTGCACACCCGCCTCAGAGCCACGCGCTTGTTTTCCGAAAAAACTGCCAGATTGCGCTCATGTCTCACGTGTGATTTGACTTGATGTACTCGTTCGCTTCCACAGCACGCACAAGGCACTCTAACGCAGCGCCTCCAGAATACCATTCACCGATTTTCTCGACCAGAACATCAAATAAATTGTTCACTCTCTCCACCGCAAGACTACCGTCTTTCGACAACATTTGCAGATTAACATGCAGATACGGGGCCAATTCTTTAGAGGCGAAGCTCCTTGAAGCTGCTTCGCTCGCCCCTCGTAGTAGTGCGTAACATGTCTTAGGCTTTGACCAGCAAGGTGGTGCCGGTGGGAGATTTCTCTTGTGCGTTGATGAACAATAAAAGATTCGCAGCGTGCGCGTTCACTAAAAGCCGAATTCTCCTGTCTCTCATATCCCATCGGCAGCCATTGGCATGTACATTGAGCACTATCTGAAAAGAAAAGTTTGCTACGTTATACTGGTTGGGCGTAACCTGTTTGGTTTTAGAAAGTTTAGGGAGCGTTGAGCTGCAGTGTCATGAATACAGTGAACTAGTATATACCATCAACTCGAGGTGGTTAAAGGTGGGAAGTAGACACGAAGCGCATGCCGTAAGAAACTGTGCGTGTGCCACATCTCATTTAGTCCTTGGAATGTCCGCTAAATGGCGGTGCTTCTATATGCGGAATATATGATGAAAATTTGCGAGATGGTGGTACTTGGAGTGTTGACTAGGTGGACGAACGGACGCACAGACAGATGTATGCACGGATGCACGGATGGCTGCACTAACGGATGGACGCATGCACGTACGCAGGGGTGGATGCATAGACAAACGCAGGGATGGACTGCATGGATGGACGCGCGGACGCACGAACAGACACACGCACGGATGGGCGGATGGACAAAAAGACGGTCACACAGACGGACGCATGAACGGACGGATGCAAGAACGAATGGATGGACGGATGCTTCGCCCCACTCTCCATTATTCACCCTGTAGATATGCTGTCATTTTGTAACTGTGAATAGGAAAACTACTAGGAGAGGTGAGATGCTTCAATTCTGAATATTTTAAGTTAACTCAAGGAACACAATGTCGGACCATCAGGCTCTTTCGCCGATGCTTTTGTGTTCAATGAAATGCATGGCATTCAATTAGGTTCCGTGCATAGTGCGCATTGTCACTGACAATAACAAATAATGCTGAATAATCGATATTGAACTTCAGAATTATATTCAATCGGCCTGTTGAAGCTCAACTAAAGCGATATCTACGACAGTAGTGTACTTGGTGGCACTTAAATTTCCCATGTTTCATTGTGTTCAACGAATTTCATACTTCATGAGTTTGTATTGAATGTGCAAATTGCTATCAAGTTTATAAGTGGTTGCTTAATTATTAACTCAATCAAGACTACAAAAATTAAAGTGGTGTAGAGGCTTGCCTGGCACAACCTTGCCAAATGTTTCACAGTATTAACCAATTACGAAGGGCACCTGCGCTGAAATTTCACTGTGATACTAAATTGAAAATATATATCGCACTCAGAGGTGCCAGTCGAGACAAACAATTCTTATGCAACTATAGTGAAACATTTATGCAAGTACGATAATGAGAGTAGGGTGCTCCACTGGCACGAACAGTAAAATGCCAGCGTTTCCAGCGCTTCCTACAATGCGCCTGTGGTCCTGCGGTGAAAGCAGTTCCCGTACCAGTGTGACCCAGCTGTTCCACGATTCGCTCACCGAAATGTCAGGGGATATGAGCGAGCACCAGTGTTCTCAGTGCAATCAATACCAAGAAACGTACTCGTAGCCACAAAGCTTAGCAAGATTTAATACACGGGACTATAGCGCGGCGATCGTTCAGCACGTGGGAATGACGGTATAGTGCGAGAGTTGGCCTATTCTTCGTGCTTGTGGGCTTCCAACGCCCTTGTGGAATTGTTTATCGCTGTAATTTTTTATCTTGTTTAGCATAAAAGAGTAAACTGTTTTTAAATTCGTGACCCGATTTGAATTGGTGAACCTAAAAGGCTCATGTGGGGAAGTGAAATTGCTGGAGCGTTTGTTGTTCGTCATTTCGTGACAAAGCAGCTCCAAGCCGCATGAAACCAAAAGTAACCGAAACTATGAAGATTAAGATGTAACTATATAATACTAATCATACCCGTTCTCATGCTCTTTGAACTGTCATGCTTAGCAGCTTCCATAGAAACTAGCATTAGAGTTCCTTTTAGTGTATTTAGAGGAAACCCTAAGGTAGTAGTAGTCAGGAGGTACTGTAACTGCACTTGATTGTGCGATATGCTTTCCTGTTTAAGAGTACATTTTGTTATAGGTATAACACGTCACGTCATTACGCAAAAAATTAGGTGAAACTGGTTTTTTTTGCAACAACTCAGACCGAATCATGATGCTGCGATCGTTTTGCCTTGCGTCGCATTGTATATCGCTTACGTCTCCATGGTCAGCGACTCAGGAATGTTTCTGCAACGTTCCTTCCATGTGAAAATGGTGTTCAGAGTAGGGTGGCTCTCGTAAAGCCACTCACTGAAACGTTAGAGCTTGTCCGCGTCCGCCCTCTTTTTATTATTCTTGCTTTTCTCTCGATGTTGAACTTTTCACGACGAAATGTTCCTCGGCTGTTAGCGTAAACCAATTTTATCAGCCCAGCATGTCACCTTCAAGAGCTGTATATGGTCAGGCGAAACGAAAACCCTTTCGCCACGAGAAATGCTAAAAGTCTTCATTGGCGGCTCCGTGAGTTGCACCTTTGTCCACGTCGCGCCCAAGCGCACGTGCCACTGGGAGCTCCGTCAGTTACCTCATTCATTCCCTTGCAGCCGTGCCACTAAGTCTGCGTGCTGCACATTCAATTGTATGGCAGAGAGAGAAATGAAAAAAAACGTCCACTGCCGTTTTTCGGTGGAGGTCACCTCAACAGCTTTGCGCACAAATTGGGAGTGTGAGAGAAAGGAATTGTTTCAATAAGAAAAAAGATTAAAGATAGAATAGGAAGTTATTTAACCGTCTCCCTGTCAGGCTCATCAGCCATTGAAAGCCGTCAAGCAGGTTGACAGGAGAAGGAGGAATGTAAACAAAAAAAACATCGAGAGAAGGAAACGTTGTACTCGACTAAGGTTGCGCGGCGGGCTTGTTGATTATTCATGTTGTTCGCACGTTGTACGCAGAGAAGCGTCATCGAGGCAATCAAGAAACGCGTTCGCCGGAGCCCATGCCCGCTGTTGGCGAGTTTTTCTCGAGCAGCTTAAGCTGCAACGTCTCCAAACGCCTGTGGCTGCAAGTTCCAGCTTCGCTGGTTATTTACGTAGCGCTTGGGTTGTGATTTCCTTTTGTAAAATATGTGTATTTGTCACGATTGATTGATTGATTTGTGGGGTTTATTGTCCCAAAGCCACGATATGATTATGAGAGACGCCGTAGTGGAGGGCTCCGGAAATTTTGACCACCTGGGGTTCTTTAACGTGCACCCAAATCTGAGCACACGGGCCCACAACATTTCCGCCTCCATCGAAAATGGTGTATTTGTCACGCTCTGCAAATTTTAGGTGCTTAACTATCACCACCCAGTTTCAGAGAAAAATGAGCATATATTATCATTAATATCGTAAGCACAATCGCTACGCGGGTAATTGTAAGTGGAGATCCAAGGAAACTCACAGAAGACTCTTTACGTTTATTATTTTACTTGAGCACTTTCTAGCTTCCCTTCATCACACGGAAGGCCCCTCCCGTACCACAGCAGTGCGGAATGCGCAGCGTAGAATTTATACTCGATTACTCCGCACAGCTTACACGGCATTTAATTGGTCCCGAGTGATTACGATGCAGCACGTGTCTAACCTCGCGCTCAAATTCCAAAAGCTCATAAGAAGTGCAAGAGCTCGACACCACTATGAATAATCCCTGGAAACTCCCACATAACAAGAAAAAAACAATAACCGATGTGCTTTCATATCCCGCAATATCCTGCAGATACCCTGCGTTGCCACCGACAACAGTTACTTCAACTTTTGTAGTGCAGGCTTTCTTTTGCTTCATGCTTTTTTTTTTTGACCCTACAGTACATTGTGCCTGCCTTTTGTCTGCTTGCAAACCAGACCTTTAGTAACAGTCTCTTTCATTTTGGATGGTACGTAAAGAGGATTTTCCGGCGCACATGGGTTTTGTTCTGTTTGCCCAGAAAACGCAGACTGTTCTGGTACGCACTACGACAAAGCGAAAATTTTGTTTTGATCTTCTGTTGAGTGCATGCTTACGCACCTTTACTATTTTCGTGACTCAGGTATATAATAATCAATACGATCAAACTTTCTTTAGAATGCATGAACGTTTTGGCCGATGTCTTTCGCAACAATGGAGGACGTGTGGGTCGTTTATTAGGAGAACTTTATTATCATTACTTTTTCGCAGTTTATGCCGAGTTCCCTTGTTTTATCGGCCATCTTATAGGCCCCGAAGATATTGCATGACTGACCGTACAAATCGGAGCCCTGTCCTCTAGTATCGTAACAGAAAAAGGAAGAAGAGAAAGGAAATGAAGAAGAGGGCAAAGATGAAAAATGGCGGCTCATGGGGATGATGATACTTTTGAATCTACAACACACGTCAACGCCGGCTTCAAACGCTAAGCTTTAAAGAAATGTATGCAGCTTGTACTTAGCCACGCAATGCTCGGTCACTGCGGAACTGCTGATCGCTTGTCATTCCCGGCTAGCACCAGCCTACCTCTTTTTAGGGGTGATGCTCCTTAAAGTGGCACCCTTTCGTCCCTCGTAGTCGTAGTCGTAGTGTGTAACAAGTCTTACAATTTGACTTGCAAGGTGGTGCCGGTGGGAGATTTCTAATGTGCTTTGTTGAACAATAAAGCGTTCACAGAGTGCGCGTTAACTAAAAGCCGAATACTCCTGTCTCTCATTTCCCATTAGCAGCCATTGGCATGTTCCTATAGGAAACGTTAGTATAGGTAGAAGTGTTAAAAGCCGACTTCTGCTGTCTCTCATTCTCGGTAGCAGCCATTGTTTACCTCCAAGGTAGTGCCTGGTGAGATTTCTCCTGTGCGTGATTAAAAAATAAAAAACTTTTTGTTCAAAATGCCGTTGATTGATGAAATAAACCAACGAAAGACACCAGATGTTTTCTAAAAGCAAAGTGAAAAGACGCCAGATGTTTCTAAAGCAAAACAAAAGAAGACGCCAGCTGCTTAACAAAAGACGCCAGGTGTTTTCTAAAGCAATGGTTTTATGATCAAAACCATATCAATACAGGTTTGCAGTTGCCGATGCTCGTTGCCGTCAGTGTGTGCTCGTGTGGTACATTGAGCACAATCTGACAGGAAAAGGTTGCTACGTTATACTCGCTGGGCGTAACCTCCTTGGTTTTAGAAAGGTTTAGCGAGCGTTGGGCCACAGTGCCATGAATAGAGTGAACTAGTATATACCATGAACTCGAGGGGGTTAAAGGTGGGAAGTAGACCCGAAGCGCAAGCCGTAAGAAAGTGTGCGTGTGCCACCTCTCGTTTAGTCGTTGGAATGTCCGCTGGATGGCGGTGCTTCTGTATGGGGAATATATGATGATAAGATGCGAGATGGCGGTACTTGGAGTGTTGAATAGATGGATGAACGGACACACAGACAGATGCATGGATGTACGCATGAATGGACGTAGGGGCGGATGCATGGACGAACGCATGGACGGACGCACGAACAGACGCACGCACGGACGGGCGGATGGACGCAGTGGACGGTCACACAGATGGACGCATGGACGGACGGAAGCAAGAACGAATGGGCGGACGAATGCTTCGCCCCAATCTCCATCATTCGCTCCGTGCATATGCTGCCATTTTCCCCCTTGTTTATTATTTCAAGATTTCTGTTTCTTCCTTTGTTATGCTTTACTCTCTCTCTCTCGTCTTCTCTTCTTCGCCTCACCTTGACTTTTATTTCCTACTACTACGCAAGGCTCTGCTACTGTGCATAGATAGCGGAGAGGTCACGACCATCGCCTTGGGATCGTCGATGCGTGAGTCTGAATCTCCCCGCGAAAAGCTTTTTCGGTAATAATTTCTGTTCTTCTCTTTCTATTTCTCTCTCTCTCTCTCTATCTCTCAATTTAATTGTAGACTTGGTGAACGGAGTTACGGTATCCAAAGCCGGACATATCCGTGCATACGTTCTCGCAGTGAAGCGCGAGTCACTGTGAGGAGGAAGAGAGTGCATGCCGGTTCGCGATGGTGACAGCTTTCTGTTTACGACTAACATAGTTTTCAAGGCCTAAGAGCGACGCCGTGAAATCCAAAAGACCGAGAGTGAAAAAAAGGAGAGCAAGGAAGAAAAATGAAAAAAGAGAGAAAGCCGTCCAGCTCATTCGTTTTTTTTTTTTCAGGATAGGTCGAAGGAGCCTTAATCTTTTTTGTCGTGTAAGTCTAAATTCCGGACTTTATGAAAGTGACATAGACTTAAAGGACCGCAATTCGTCACTATGTGTTTTTTCTCTCATCGTTGTATTTAGGACTCCATTATGTAAAGAAAAATCAACGCACGGTAAGTAAATTATAACTAACGAATGTTTTGTAGTAAAGCGCTAATCACTCTCCAACACCCGAACAACTACGTTTGCGCTATCCCATTTATTCCATGCAGTTACGGTTTACGACTTCATGTGTGACTGCGATAGTTTTGCGTATCTTTCAGATTTACGATGTGGTGGCCACTTAACTGCAAATTCAGTCACGAGGGGTCTTTTGGAATGGGAACTTCAGTCGTTTTCGCAAACTTGAAAAACTGCTCGTCAAATTTGCATTCAAGGCGTTGGCTATGCAAAGCTCTTCCGGTAAGGCTTTATGTAACCTCACAGCGCATGCAGCATGCCACCTGCCCCAGTATAATTTTTTTTCTTCGAAACGCTCTTGAGAAGGCAGAAAATATTACCATAATAAACGCACTTGAAGAGTAGACCATTAAAAAAAAGTTCAGGAAACTTTGTGGAAACTACAGTCCTTCCACATGTACTTTGACAAGTTTCAGAACCTTTCCTCAGTGTTAGAAAAAGCCACCGATATGCGCATATCCAATGATTGCGGTAAAGCGGAGGGAGTCGGCCTGAAGGGCGTTAGTTGACGTCACTGAGCAAACAAAATTGCTCGAGGGAATTTAAATTCGTACTCGAATAAGCAAGTGTATCCCTGTGAGCACCAAAAATTTCGGCAACCTTGGCTAGTACGCTCGAGCCTTCGTCGTGCGTTGGTCAATTCAACGTTTCGAGCGTGTTGCGACGTACTTATCGGATGTTTCCGGATTTTCGCATGTACTGGCAATCAGTGCGAAATGAATAAATAACTGTTCGTTTCTTTGCTTTGTTCACAAACACGATAATTTTGAGAAAGAGAAAGCCTTAGCACATCTGTAAAATTTAATAGCTGCGACTAGCCTATCACATAGTTAACGTAAACATTAAAACTTTTTTTTCTGCCCTGGGAGCTGATAGGTCCAATAATTGCTGACTGTGAATTTCTCATAACGAGACGCATTATCATTGACAGAAGGGCTGAGCATTGATGGGTATGATTCGAGAGAAGGTTCGCGTGATGTGGTTTTCATTGATGATGAAGGATACATGATGATGGATATGATGATTGTGCAAAAGAGGGCGGTGCGCTACGGCAGTTGGTGGTTGGTGCAACATGTAGGCTATACTCTAAATGTATGAGCTTTAAACTAGAGCAGTCGTGTTAATTACGTTCCTTTCCTACCGTTCTTCCACTTATACCGTTACAGCGCAATCAATAATGTTGCTAATGACGGTAATAATTATGAAACTTATGATGATCTCCCAGTACAGTCAACACGCGCCCGCTATAGTCGATGGACAATGAGCTTGGTCAAGGCTTGATCCACGGTAAGGTTCAGGTGACTCCACTTGTTGTTCTTGGTTCTGTATGGTTGTGCATGCGCGTCAGATCAATCAGTGACTGTTCTTTCTGGTCCACTATAACTTTTTCCCTCTCTCTTCTTCAGTTCCGGGTAGCCTACCAGGCTCAGCCCTGGATAACCTTCCCTCCTTTCTTCTTGCTCTCTCCCAAAGTGTGAAATCAAAGTTCGTAACTGGGACCTACGCTTAGTAAGCTGACTATGTTTCATGCCTGACATTATACCATAGTGAACGGCCAACAAGAACTGTGCGATTTATTGGGCGACAGGTATGCAGGTAGCGACAGAGCAGCGACCGCTGCGCAGCAAGATCCTTCTTCTCGGTGCGGCCTTCATCGGCGTCTCCACTCGCATGGGCTACTCAATACGCGACTAGACGGCACTTTTGCACAAAAAAAATGACAACAAATATCTACAAGGTCGTAATGGCGGAAAATAGCGCAAACAAAAATACGCGATTGAGCGAATCTGTATCACGTAGCCTTTCATTCTGCATTGTCATATACTTGCGTTTTGCTACGCTCATCGAATACTTCAACAATGTGATTAAGCGAGGGTGAATTGCCGAAGAATGCTTACACAAAAACAATGGAGCATCTTGCGTGGTGTTCCGCTTCTGTGCAGCTTCAGAGACAGGTCAAAATGGAGCTTCATTGTAGATCTAATTTATAGACTTTAACAACAACAAAAAAGGATACCTTGAAATCTCAGACAAACGCCCCTCACCGTTTCAGCAGGTTCACCTCCACCCCCTTTCCTGCCTCATCCCACATTTCCTCGCTCCGTTTTTTTTTTTTTGCCACCTGTACTACGATACAGACCTCTGCAGCAGCGGTTCCCAGAAACCCAAACTCTGAGAGTATTAAAATATGGTGGTGATTTCTTAGTACTTTAACAATGTGCTGCCTGAAATTTACATTTTGACATCTCACATATTATTGAATCACTCGAAGAACGCCTTAATTCTTTCGTCATATAACACATAAAATTTCACAAGGGTCATCTCTCCGCTTCAATAAAAGCCGTTAATTCATGCGTATTCAATTAAGCATACAGGCACGCATCGTCCTTAAGGGTCTTTCATCGCCATTTTGAATTGTAGTCCATCACCAAACAATCCCCCCTCCCCCCAAACCTTGTTCAATCATCTTCGCTGTAAAAAATATTATCCGGGGTTTTACATCCAAAAACAAGAATATTATTATGAGAGACGCCGTAGTGGAGGACTCCGAAAATATGGACCATCTCGTGTTCTCAATCGTGCACTCACATCGCAGAGTATACAATCCTTGACTATATTTCGCCTCCATCAAAATGCGACCGCCACAGCCAGAATCGAACCCGCAACCTTTGAGCAGCAGCCGAGCACTGTAGGCACTGTTACAATGAGGCAGACATCTCGATAGTTAGGGGGGCGGCGGGGCGGGAGTGCTCGCTCGGGAGCTTTCACTTGCCCCGAGCATGACTCTCTTTAAATGTTAATGGCAACTAACAGATAATGATACCAAGCCTTCATTACCATTCTTTGGCATCACTATCTGTTCTGAATGGTATTATATCTAAGAAAAAAGTTGGCAGCATATCCACGGAGTGAAAGATGGAGAGTGGGGCGAAGCATTCGTTCGTCCATTCGTTCTTGCTTCCGTCCGTCCATGCGTCCGTCTGTGTGACCGTCCATGCGTCCATCCACCCATCCGTTCGTGCGTCTGTTCGGGCGTCCGTCCCTGCGTTCGTCCATGCATCCACCCCTGTGTCCGTTCATGCGTCCATCCACGCATCTGTCTGTGTGTCCGTTCGTCCATCTAGTCAACACTCCAAGTACCGCCATGTCGCACCTTTTCATCAAGTATTCCCCATATAGAAGCATCGTCATCCAGCGAATATTCCAAGGACTAAACGAGAGGTGGCACACGCACACTTTCTTACGGCTTGCGCTTCGGGTCTACTTCCCACCTTTAACCACCTCGAGTTCATGGTATATACTAGTTCACTGTAATCATGGCACTGCAGCCCCACGCTCGCTAAACCTTTCTAAAACCTAGGATATTACGCCCAGTGAGTATAACGTTACAACCTTTTCATGTGAGATAATGCTTAATGTACAAGCCAATGGCTGCTAATGGGGAATGCGAGACAGGAGAATTCGGCTTTTACTTTCTTACGGCTTGCGCTTCGTATTTACTTCTCACCTTTTTAACCACCTCGAGTTCATTCATGATATATACTAGTTCATTGTATTCGTGGCACTGCGGCTCAACGCTCTCTAAACCTTTCTAAAACTAAGGAGGTTACACCCAGCGAGTATAACGTAGCAACCCTTTCTTGTCAGATAGTGCTCAATGTACATGCCAATGGCGGCTAATGGTAAGTGCAGCGTGTGCGTTAACTGAACGCTGAATTCTCCTGTCTCTCATTCCCAAATAGCAGCCATTGGCATGTACATTGAGCACTATTTTGTATTGTTCAACAACGCACAGAAGAATTCCCTCGTTGGCACCATCTTGGAGGTCAAAATGTTATACTTGTTGCATACTACAACGGCTACGAGGGACGAATAAGTGCCGCTATAAGGAGCTTCGCCCCTAAAAACCGAGCTCTTTAATTTCCATTTCATTTCCATCCCAAATTTCACATTACCGCTCTCTTTCTTTTTTGACCTTACGACTCTCTTCAGACAGCATAATCATTCACAAAGGAAGTCCACGTGTCTGTTCAAAAACTTATCTGTGGCACTCAGCACCCAAAAAAGGTGAAGAAAAAAAAAAGAGTGAAACTTTGTTTTTGTTTTTCCGAAAGTCTATTATGTCTGTGCGACGTGATGCCATGTCGCGTCGAGAAGAAAAATGTAAATATCATGCTACATGTTTCTTGTTCAATTGTCGTGTTTAATAGCCTCTGCCACTATGCTGTATGATTAGCAAAGCAGCTTCAGTTGTTTTTATCTACGGTGGCTGTCTTCATGGCGCTCTCATTACACTAACAACAATAGACTGCCTGAGAAGCTGGTAGTTCAGTTAAATGAAACCACTGTAAATTAACTCATGACAGAAAAGGCAACACCCCGCAGGGGCGTATAATGTTGACCAAGCAAACCGCTGCACATGCGCGATCGATTCGTCTTAGACGTGGCTTAAATAACGAGGAACGAAAGGAATATTGCTTACGCGGCTGTTATGCAAAGAGGTGGCAATCATAAGTTGGCTTCCGTAGGTGACAGAAACCTCTTCTAAGCACCCATGCGCACGTTTACTTCACGGCGCTTTGGCAATATCCAATTTCACTGCGCACCCAGCTGTGATTGTCTGGACTCGTGCCGGGCGAGAATGCATCTCTGCGCACTTTTCTGCGCCGAATTTCTTAATAGCACTGGACTTTGCCTTATTCGCACATAGCTGCGCTTAGCCTGGCTCGTGACAGCCCGAAAAGATGCGTTGTTGAATAATGCGTCCAGCGTTTGCGAAAACTAAATGCCACCATGTCTCTGTATTGTTAACTTTTCTGGATAGTCATTGACATGGCCTTGTTAAATATATTGTTACTGCACCTTGCGAAAAATTTAGCAGCTCATCACGGGGTCCGCCCCATATTTATACTGGCCGAGAGAAATGCAAAGATGACACACATGCAGTTTAAAGAAGCACTGTTGAATGGAAACTGTATCTTGGCTACATGACCACCTAACAAAGAGGTGGCTGCGAGTGCATAGCTGTTCAACTTACAAATGTTCTCGGTTGCGTAGCAAAACTTGCCTTCATATGCCTTGCTTCATGCGCATTGTTAGGATAGGGAGAATGGCACCACAATAAATATTTCATGATATTATTTTCAGTATTTTCTCAATGATGGCTGGTGAAATCAGCGGAGTGGCAAGAAGGCCGTTCGAGTCTTCAATAATGCGACAGACTTACTGGAGGTGTTTAAATGAGTGAGCAAGCAGCTGATATCACTGCATCACAATATATAATGTTCACTATTTACAAAAAATAGCTAACATAAAACAAAACTCGCTAAACATTGTTTGAAGCCAAACGAGTGACAAGTTTTTTCTTCGCCTTTTTCTAAAATTTTTAACTTGCTGTGCTCACCTCATCCTGCCGGCACGAGCTAGTGCCAAGGTTCCAGCAGCTACAGAATAAAGCGTGAATGGCTTTATCGGAAGACAGGACACGAAAACAAGCTACGCCGAGAGCTGTAAGGAAACTATCAGTTCGTACGCAGAAGCACTCTTCCGAAAATGGGAAGGAATGAATCCACATCCTGTAATCTCATTGGTGAAAGGATTGAGAGAACGAACAAAGCTCGGTTGTCACCGATGTTTGATTGGCTGCTATGGTAACATCAGACCGCCGACAGGAGATCGCTTTCGCTTGGAACTTCGTTTATGGGGATAATGCGCATTGCTTCCATGTACAGCCTCTAGTATACGAAGTGCGGCTCTGTGAATAACACTCTATAGGAGCGGATCGAAGCGCACATATCAACACAAATAACACGCCTGTCAGATACGACGATGGAGTACATACACTGAGTAGGCTTACTATTAAGCCCATACACACCACCGGAGGCAGGCCACCCTTATCTCTCGCTATTAGACATTGCCTAGGAACCACCGAATACCTAAAACACCCTGTGGGGTAGACACGATGCCGCGATAAGAGCTCAAGCTCTTAGTCTGAGCGACAAGCGCAAAGAAGACCAAAGCACGGCCTTCGTCGATGCCGATAACCAAGAACAAAGCGCATACGCCATAAGTGCCGTGGACGACAAATTTAGAATCAATAATGTTGCTTGAACCCTAGCCGCATCAATCAAAGAAGCTGAAGAAATTATAGTACACACATTGTCTTTTACGATCATAACAGTGCTATTTTTAGTTTTATGAGGGGGAGTATGGACAAAGTTCAGCCAAGGTCCTGAGAAATTTCAATCAGACCTACAGAAATAGGATCACTGTGGTTTGGGTTTCCACTTACTCGAGAAATTCTGGTAACAGGGAGGCAGATTAAGAAGCCCGAGGCTTAGCAAACCAGCGTCGCGCGTTGCTTGGAACCGGGCTCACCGAAAAGAGAGGCAGTGACCTTACCACTATGTAAAGGCGGCTGTACCTCATACCTCACAGCAACCTCATGAAAGCGCAGGCCACTGCCGTCCTCCACCGAATTCAAACACCCGAACTATTCCTCTCCACTTAGCTCTTTTCACAAGCGAAAAAGTTGAATAAATATGCAGAATTTTTATGAAAATGCCAAAGCGAAACAAAGGCCCAATTTTTGGGAGTTCGAAAGTCTTTCTCTACCCAGAGAGCTTCTCCCATAAGCGACATGGGAGACCTTGATACGTTCGCCCACGAAGCGTTTGAAAGAACCATCATTTCAACGGCAGAAAAGGTCGCCGCAGACAAGCGACCAGCGCCAAACCCCTGCACTTTCTTTAAATAAAGTTGTATACTCCTCCTCGCTAATGCTCACAGTGTATATCCGTATCAGTTGGCGGTTGACAAAAATATTTGGCCTAACAGCATTGCTGGATATTTTGGGACAGTCGCGCTGGAGGTAAAAGAAGCGGTTGGGCACCCGGCCAGCTGCCTGTATACTGCTCCGACACCTGTTTTTTGCCCCAACTGAAATTGAACAACTAGTTGCTATGAAGAAATGGCAACTGCGTTCTAAGTGAATGCACTTATGTGCCCACTTGCGATGTTACTGGAAACATCTTGAAACTGCAGTTCAAACACTCTCCTAGTACTACCGACTGACGTCATTTTGCTGTGCTCTGCTCTACAAAGATACATTGCGTGCCTCTAAGCGATTTATGTACGACTGTCTTTCACGGGATTCCGATATTCAGAGCAAGGAGCTCAGGAAGGAACATTGTTTATCAAAACTTCTGCGTTTTAGCGAAATCATAGTTTTGTGCCAACCGATAATAATCGTCTAAAAGATCGTCGCTTTGGCACGTAAAAACTCTGAACATTTAAAATAAAGATTCTTGTGAATAAGGGCCACTTGCTCTTCGAACTAGTTATCTATGCTGCGTAACGTGGCTTGCTATATTTACGAACTGAAATTCAGCTCTATGGGAGCTCTCTCGTCACCTACATCACGACCATGTTTATGCAGTCTGATATTTTTCTTGCAAACGTGAGATGAAGGGGTTACAACGCGAATCTTTAGTTTTTACTGCGTAGATTTGAATACAACGCAGTAAAAAATACAAGTAAAAAAGAAACCCAATGAGACCTTTTGATGCTGAAATAGCTACCTCTACTCTGAAACTGAGCCACAAATCATTTGTGGAACCGAAAAGAAAAGCAAATGAACTATAATAAAGGAGTGCTCTTCGCGCATTTCTGTTGAAGTCATGTGATTCAAATATTGAAGAAGGCTATATGTCTCTGCGTGTAACACATGGATCCGTTTGTGCGCAACTGTGGGTCCTTGCAGCAGAAGGCTCTGCATCGTAGCTTTCAGCGTTTCGCAGGGACATGGGCGATTTTCTTCGGACGCACCCGCACTGTAAACAGTTAAAAAAAAAACTGCCTTGCCGTGTAAAACATAAAAGTTCTTAATAATGCGAGTTTCCAATACACACATAAACCCGAAGAGTCCAATAGAGTAACTAGAGATAAATGGTTCACGTATGCTCGTAACCGCTCTTCTGTACCTTGACCAGACGCTCGTCTGTTTAAACACCGCATCATAGGCACGGGAGACACTCAAACAAAACACTGCAAGTCAAGCGCTATTGCCGAATGAATAAATATTTAGGGTATCAGAGATATTATTTATTAGCCGTCTGCATGTTATCGAAGAAGCAGCAAAACTTAGCAGAAATCGCATTCGAAATATGTAGCAGTCCCACGCACTTAAACGACTCCCAAGTATCACCTACAGATAATATTATTTACCATGTTTACCTTTGCCTTTGCCACAAGTTTACACCACCATCACAAAACTCCTCATTTTATTATGATCAGCGATATGCTTTAAATTACAAAAATCAGCGACTAGAACTATGCTGCGTACTCCTTCCGGCCGTCCATGGCTCGCCATCACCAATGTGAATGAGCCACTACTTGATCGCTCATGGGGCAAAGAGCAGTACAATGCTGCAAAGAGCAAACCAGTTAATGACGGCGTAGCCTCATTTTTAACTGAAATAGTTTTGCTGGTGTTTGAGGGACACACTAGGCCATGTACTACACGATTCGCTCAAGCGACCACTTCAGCCACTTTTGTTCCGCCTTTTGATATTTTTGCTGTTGTGGTATAGCCTGTATGTTCTAATTATTTAATCTGTTTCTATTTTTGCTGGTGCCGCAAAAGTTACTGTGGTGGTTGGCAACCGGGTAGCAGTAGTTCCGGGCATTACGTCGCAACAACGTGCCCTGGATGATTAGTGTGACTTTTGTAGATTTACCTGCAAGGATTTAGAAGCATAGCTCGCCAGTTATGACAGCGTCAGAGTCAGCAGCCATTGCACTGTGATGGCACTAGTGACGTGGTCAATAAAAGCCGCTGCTTTCTGACAATAAAGAGTTCTTTTCGCTCTCGCCTGTGAAAGAGAAGCATCCCCACTTTACGTCATGACGCAAGCACAATTTTCTTGATTTTCCTAGGAGTGAAGAAATAGTTGCGCAGAATGAGTGTTTGTTTTCCATTTACGATCGCGTGCCTTCATTTCCTAACATACCGTTACCCGTATTCAGCCTGAATGTTGTTATGGTCTATCACAGCGCTTGGTGCAGCGACGAAGTTCTTTTTTATAGCAAAGCTGTAGTTGGTTGAGCGAATCCGAAAGTCTTCCTTCCCATGTACCTGATAACTCCTAACGCGTACGTGCCAAAAAAATGAAGATATAGCTACTAATCATTACTACAACAGAAGTGAAAAAATTTGTCCGCTACCGAAAATGGGTGTGCCACAGATCTTGGGCAAATATTTCCACTCACCAGAGTCCACAAAGGTAATGAAGGAAAACACATGGGCGGCCAATGTCAAATAAGGTTAATCCTTTCCGCACTATGCACGTAGGGTAGCCAACAAAGCCAAAGTCTGAAAAACCTCTCTGCGTTTCCCCTTATTATCTTTCTATGTGCTTCGCTCTGAACAGATTTAACCAATAATTAAAAAGGAAGACTGTAGTAAACTATCGGCATAAACCTAGTGATAAAAACAGAGACCTCACGTTCCAGCAGCTCTGTATAATCATTGGCATACAAAGTCCCCGGGTAATGATTTTTCAGTGGATACAAATTATGCTTTATATCTACACTATACTCTTTCATTGTGCAGACTTGTTTCACGCTGAAACATACTGATCAGTTAATTGTATGTCGTGGCACTCTTGGATTCCTTAATGCTTGAAATATTGCACACCATGAGTGCCATCTGACTGAGTTGTGAAATGGTCGGTAAATCGAGCCACCCCGAAGAGTCGTACAAAACAGCTAGCAAATTAATACAGTTTGGATCTATGCGCGTATAGGTTGTTGCTCAAGGCATTGCGTAAACCTCTCGACGACCTAATTAATAAGGGATTCCATGGCAGGACACGAGTACGTGGGTTCGATAAGCGATTGCGATGGCCCCAATGTTAACGAGGATGGGATCCGTTCATTCACTTAGATGTAGAGACCTGTCGAAATGCCACCAGGATTTTGGACATTATTAAGTATTTTTCCACTTAAGCATATGTCACAATCATAAACAGGGCATCAATTAGTAGTGATAAACCATACATTTCGATTCTACTCGCACACTGCTCTCGTTTTATGGCTCCGCTAGGGGCACCTAGAAGTATGGCAGATTAAGTGAGTTGTTGCTAAATATGGGTAGAAGTCGACATGCCAGAGAAAACCCACTCCGTAACTAGTTTTCGACACGCTGTGAAGGAACCACACGTAGACATAGGCAATACTGATTCCTCCGAAATGACTTGTTCAATAAACGAATCATGTCTTTGCAAAGCAAGGACTTCACACATTTTATTGCATTTAGATTTATTTTGATATTTATTGTCTGTTAGTGTCTCTCTCTCAATACATTGGGACATGAATGTTTCTTGTACATATATGACAAATTCGTTAGAAGGCGTGGGTGCTGGAGCCGATGTTTCAATGGCCTTTGTCAAGGCTGCAGCGGCTAAAAGTCCCAATGGCTGAGTTGTTTTTTGTAAGGTGAACATAAGTTCCAGCAGCAACCTCTGTTCACGAATTTCTCATCGCAAGCTTCCATCGGTCTTCCCCTTTGTCGCACGTACATGTTTATGTTTAGATGTTAGTACACTTCGAGAGATATCAATGGTCATAATCGAAAAGACTATGAATATTTCAGGTTTCGTGTTTACTACAAAATACACTTCATTATATAAAAGTTTTCCTGCGAGCACACTTCAAAACTCCGTGTCTGTTTAAGCTTTCGTGTACCACACTTTCTCATACGGCATACAGGGGCTAGTACTCTACCATAAGCAATCCTGAAGCGAATTTCGACAGAAGAACTTATTTGTAAAATTTATGCCAAAATCTACGCCACGTTTCCTTACACACGCATATTTCTTTTTATAGCGCTAGTTTCTCAATGAGGTTTCATCTTACATTGTACTTTTTCTCTTTTTTTTATTGCTCAAGTGTTTCTTCGGCAACTGTTATGTTTGCGAACATATGTTTTCAAGAGCAACAATGCTACCACTTGCAAGTTTACTTCCAGAAAATATGGCGCCTTACAATTCCTTCCATCTGCAAGTGTTTCAAAAGCGCAGTTTAGGAGCACTGCGTCCCTGCCTGCACCTATTTGACTTATTTATCTATTTATCAAAACTTATACCTTTGTCTTCTCGTGCGCAGCACTAGTTCAAGAGTGCTATAGGATGTACTGCCATTAGTAGATGTTCCTCTCTTTTACACCTCTTTTGAAGCAGAGAAGGCTTGTCGCTTTACAACGCTGATGGTATGTATGCGCAGGTCATGTCTGCATATTGCTCATGTACATAGTTCGGTGCATGTTGACATGCGCACCTCTTCTCTTTCATCCTCGTATTTAACAATTTATCTATCTTCTTTTTTAACGACAGTAGGTCCAAGGGTCGATTCCTGTAGACCTCGAAGTTTTGAAACCACAATGAATACCTCTCTCTCATTTACAGCAATACTGACCACAGAACATTAATGCAGATTTAAAAAAAAAAGAACAGTTTCCGTCTCACCTTCGATGGCCTGTATCAGGCCCTTATCAACAGCACGTCATCGCTTCTTTTTCATTTTCACATCTACTGCAGAGATTGCTATCTTTCATACTAAACCTACATAGGCGGGGGGGGGGGGGGGGGGGGGGGGGGGGGGGGGGGGGGGGGGTCCGATGCAGTTAAAATCAACCCTCTCTTTCGCGCCACACCCTAATGCAGAATCCTGCACACACCTATGGCCAAGAGCGCAATTGTTGGAACTTATACTGCTGCGCGGAGAACAGTCCTCTGCCTCCACCATATGGCTAGCCGGCAGTCCAGTAACAAGAAGCGTTCGTTCAGTAAAGTGAGGGGTATAAGTACATCAGACAGTCAATGACGTTTATTTCACGAGTTAGTTGTTGCGGGACATCAAGATGGCAGCACAATCTGGCTGCGCTGACTGCTTGACCACGCTCTAGTTGGTCGCATGACATGGACCCAGTGGACTTCCGCGACAGATGAATGTTTTTCAAACTCTTCAAATTTTGCCACTAAAGATTATCAACACCTTCATTTCGTGACTCATACAATGTACGCAATGCGCAGTTTTTGTTTAATCATGAAATGTAAATTTGCAGCGGGTCACGTAACAGTTGAAATGCCGTCAATGGTTCACAATTGCATTCTGATTCAAAGGGTGTAGCTAAAGTCCAGCATCAAAACGTAGCGTGCGTTATGAGGTGGCTTTTGTAAGCCACCTCATAACATTGCAGAGGCTGTAAAACCGATCCAGCGTAGGGAAATAACCAAATATTTGTACATTGCTTGAGAGCGTACGAAAGCAAGTGCGATCGTGAGCTCAAATAGTGCACGGATGGCACGATAGGTGAGGCTCACATACGTCAATAATTTGCGGTTAACCTCTTCGAACGTGGAAACAACGAATGCCAGAGCGAGCACTACGTTACGTCTCCAGGGCTATTGGTACAGACCACAAGTATCAAGGCTCGAGTGTGAGTAAGTCGGATATCAATTACGAGTTCTGTAGGGAAGTTTATTCAAGCTCAAACATTGGTTCCAGGAGGGGAGCCATTTTCCGAGCAATGATTTTCCATCTAAAACACTACGCGAACTCCAGGACTTGGAGGCGGAGAATTTCTAACTAAAAACAAAGAGTCCGTTCCTGTCACAAAAACATGGAGAAAACTATACGGTGTTGCGTACACGCGATGCAGTCGTTTTCGGAGAAATACGACGGCAGCCACGTCGCGGAGAACGCAAGCGGGCGACGCGTCGTGCCATAGCAACAATCTCTTTTGAGAGACAAAAGTAACAGTCTGAAGGACGGCGTATGTGCCACCAGTCTGTGTGTCCATATTTTGGCGGCCGCTCTTCTACAACACCCAACTGCCGCCGTGGTATGACGTAATGCTTTCAAGACTTTATTCATCGCAAATGCACACGAGTCAAGTGAACCATAATATAATGCTCGGTGGGTAAGTAGTACAGCCACTTCCCAACAGTACCATATTACACTATAGGTGTTTTTTTAAAGATTCACTGCCAGGTTTTACAATAAGTTTGATGTGTTGTTATAATATTATTTCTTTTAGTTACTGTTCTTCATATCACCAGAAGTGCCGCAATCACCATTACGCAGTTCGTCAATGTCTAACAAGTTTTTAACTTCTAATCGCGATGTAATGCATCCATGCACCGCTCCAATATCCATAGATAATAACTTTTGTACTTAGAAAATTAGCCTGATATAGTATGAATGTTTGTGCTACGGGTGACCGACATATTCTGTAATATTTTATAACCATTTAAAATTATTTATTCTCTATTTGCGAAAAAAAGGGGGTCTTATAAGCAGTATAGAATACTTTGCTGCTTCGTAAGTGACAGCAGCGGCTCCCGTTGTCATTTCGATGATTACCGCCGCAAAAAACAAAAAACACTGAAATGACCCGTGATGGCAAAAAAAAAACTGATTGAATTTCACGTTTCTACTGCAAAGTATTGTCGGAAAACGCAAATTGATTTAAGATATCTGAACTAGGTTAAAAGTACAGATTTATGATTCGTGAAGGTAAACTTGATGAACAAGTTTACAACCAAATGTCATGCCTTGACACGATGGCAGAGCTAGTGACGCCGCGATAGTCCCCTGTTACTGGTCCGCGCTTTTGCACACCAGCTGTCCTGAACGGATTCATGAAATACGAAATGCTGTGAAAACTGTCTGCATATTCAATTTACGTATGAATTAAAACGGCGTCAAGCGCAAGAAAATATGCTAAAACTTAAAAACGGCTTTTCCTATTTTTTAATTTTTTTCTTTAGGAGCATATTGCTTTTGGAACGACACAACAAGAACTGCAAAGCGCAATTTGTGCCTCTAGTTCTGGCAAAACTCCTCTTCTGTGTACGACTATGTTTCTTTTCAAAGCGCACAGTGATCTCGAGCATCAGTATATAAATCGACTCCTGCAAAGCCCTAGCTTTATCTAACAAGACGATAGGCGTTTCTAAGCAGCGAGATACATCAATTAAGTAAAAGGACGCGGAAGAAAAGTTACTCTTGCAATTACGACGCTTGCCTGTAAAGAGGCCAGGCAATCGCGGTACAGCTGCGAGACCCATCGCGACGTCTATACCAATGGTGACAGCTCGGTAATTTATCACCGGAGCGAAGCACGCAATAACGAAAGCGCAACGTATAGGCCCCGTCACGGTTTCGGTGGTACGGGAAAGGAAGCAAGTTAGCCAACGATATAATGATTAGGTCAGAAGGAACTGTGTGGGAGCAAGGCTGAAGAAGAGGTATTGCGACGTTCCCGATGTAGACGCTCCCGTCAGTTGTGGTCACCCTGTTGCAAGAACGTCTTTGGTAGCTTGTGTCCGATCCATGAATTAACCTGGGAGGGTGGGTAAGTACTGTTTTAGAACTCATGGGCATGACGTTCCCATTCAGCGCTTTTTAAATTGTGTCGCTTTTACGTACAGAAAGTGCCATTGGCAGCGCTTCAGGACACCGATCGCTGCATGGTGTGCCCTCGTGAAGACGCCTGACATTGTAGACAATTTCGTTTGCTCTAATTCCTGCAGTATTTTTTCCCTTTTAGCGAGACGCTTGTTATAACAATGCGTTTCCCAAATGTACTCGGCTCGTTCAGACTCCGCGCATTTTGTGAAGCTTCCACTAACGGCACCCATGGGCTTGGGTGGTGAAATGTACCAGATGAATTGAAGGCAGTGTATGCCCTTCACAGGTGCATGAAATGCATGATGGGAAGTAAAAATAAAGGTGGTAAACAACAGTTCATCGTGCATGGAAAGTGGTTCCCCTTTGATACGGTATCGTACGTCTCGGTGGCATAAGAACTTCGCGAAAGCCTCACAGGGCGCACGCATGGAACTACGTACACGTATGAGGAATAGAGATCCGAACCAATGCTTACGCCCTTTTCCAAGTATCTTTGGGTTGCCTTGCTCAAAAACAGTGAACAAAGAGCGTATTCATTAAAACAAATGTTTTCATGCTGCTGACTCCAAAGATGAGATCTAGGTTCCCTTTCTCTATTAGAGTTGACGATATATGATACTGTAATTTATTTGAGAGTGAAGGAGTTACATTATTATTTGCAATCTTGTAAGGCCTGAACTTGCAAATATGGTATTGGTCACATGTTTCACCAGCTCCATGAGTGAAATAAAATGGTTGTTGCTCAATGCTCTCCTGACTGTTAAGCGTCGCATGCCAGCAAGAGGGTGAGCGTACAAATGGCGGTGGGACCTTTTAATACAGGTTCTCTTAGCCCGCCAAGATGCTTCCCTGCAGCCTATTGCCCTGGTGTGCAAGTGGGGGGGGGGGGGGCGTTGCGAACAGAGCTTCGTTGACGTCAATCCGGGGATTCACTTGCTTTTGTTTTGAGACCTGGCGCTGTTTCGAAACCACCGTACGTGATAAAGGTCGAGAAGGAAGCAGTTCAGTTGGTTATCTTATGTGTGCAGGCTGCCGACGCTGTTCAAACAACCGTGGGTATCCCCGCTTTAACTAATTTCGAAAGCACAGCGCTTTGTTTCAGAGAACTCCATGCGGCAGCTTGCCTAAGCGGCGAGTGCCGTGGAACATTACCTGTTAAATGTTAAAGGACAGGTGTCCTTTAGGTCAACTACATTATACTGCAACATTATTGGCCTTCTCACGCTCATGCTTAAAATATAAGTTTATTCTCCACCTCTCGAGCCTGCAGTCTGATGCTAGAGTGGCAATGTAAGTTTTAAAGCTGTAGATTATTTATGGTGTCTTTTTATTAGCAGGAATAGTAGACATTGGTGGCGTTGCACTTCACTATTTCTTAAGTTAAGATTGGTGACAACATTAATTATTCAAACTGGTTTGGAGTTGTAACTAGGTTCATAATTAAAAAAACTTAACGCAATGGAGAACACGATATCAGCTCGACAGCAACTGCCGGCCAGCAATGAGCATAACCTCTGTGTTATGTTACACGAAGACAATGCCTCAACCTGCTTCACCCATGTTAAGTTACACGCGTAGACATTGCCTCATCCTGACTTGCACGAACAGTGAGCATTCGCCCCTTCGCCACAGTCGCTCATGACGGAGACGTTGTGTGGTAGGTTCGAATGTTCACCTCCTTGCAAGACGAGAGCCGTGATGGTGATGCGGTTTCCGTTGACAGCCTCGACCATGCATTCAACAACGTGCCCTATGAGACACCGCGACGTTTCACAAGCTTCATCTACATACCTATACATGCTGGAGAAAGGCACAACCACTGAAAGATTGATAAAAACACCCGCAGAAATTTGTATAGAAGGGCGGAAAGTGTGATAGCGAGCGAAAACACATACACACTTACTTTCCTTTCTTACCCACTATGCAGTCGGTGGATTCGGTGCACATGTCGGTCATCAGGGGGATTCTCTGCTCTGTCGATATGGAATCTTAGGGAAACAAAGATTAGGTCGCGGCATCAGGGCACCTGCCCATAAGGACTTCAATAGACATCAAGCTTTGGACTGGCGCCCCTTGCAAACTAATACATTCTCAAATCTGCATAAGTTTCACATGATAAACCCGGCAAGATATCCCAACAAATGCCCGTGGTGCGAACATACTCCAGCACTAACACGTATACCTACAGCGGTCCAGAGCGACCTGGCACAGTCGACATAGGACATATGCACCCAATACATATGTGGTCGTGGGAGGCGCGACTCGCTGAACGGACCCTGAGAAGCCAACTAGCGACCCTGGGTCAGGCCCGCCCAGCCGCTATAACCAGTGGAGCCTTAGAAGAAGGGCCCCACCAGCGATGAACCACTTCTTTGAAATAAATATTCTTTCTTTCTCTCTCAGCTAAAACTAAAACAAGATTGTAATCGCACTCGAAAACAGTTTGTTCAGGCATTCTTTAGCCCTAGTGAGGCTGTTCGATGAAGTTTCCGTCTGGAGCTGACGATCTGCGTACAGGAGCTGAGGCGGCTGCAACGCGGTTGAAAGTGGAATCCTCAAATTGACGTCACGCGTGGGAGGGCGCCACTTCAAGATCAGGAGGATAATGGAATACTACGTAGCCATCGTGTGGACCAGGTTTCAGTAGGAGCAAGAAGAGTGATAAGATAAAGCACCGTCGTAGATTCACAATCTGTGTTTTGTGTATATTATCTCACACGTACCTGTATTTACGGGGGTATACTATATATGTACGCATAAAATATATATTTAAATATTCAGCCGTTTGGAGCATAATAATGCGTATTCAATCTATCAGATCTTATCGCGAACACATTTGGCAAAGTTCCGTTGAAATGCAGCAAAATACCAATAAATTTGTTCTATTGTAGTTTCTTTCACTATCTTCCATAGGACTGAAATGCGACGAGTCCGCAGTGGTGGAGCAGCAGTTTTGGTGGTCGGCTGTTCAAGCCAATGTTGCTGCTTCGATTCTGGCCCTGGCAGTCGCATTGCAATGGAACCTAAATGCGAGAGATTCATGTGCCGTACAATTCCAGTGCACGCTATGTTGTCAGGGTAATGCGCGCGTGCGGGATCTGCTCGCTGCGCTCATTTCATTTTTTGCCCTCTTTTTACAACGTAGTCGTCTACCATTTTAGGAACGAATCCACACAGTGCTAAGCCTTCACACTGCTTCTTCTCCACGATTTAACATTTTATTACTTGGCCAAATCAAACCTCTATTACACAGATATTTTCAGACCCACGTTAAGTACACTTCGTTAAGTACACGCAATCCTTGACATATAAGAGCTACGTAGATGGCTGAAAGGTAAAGAGCTACGTAGATGGCTGAAAGGTAATACCCGTATATTTTCTTCGCTTCGAAGTATTCATAACTTTTTTTTGCTCATCCTGAAAGGGCAAGCTGTTTCATTGGTTGCAGGAGCTTCGTCATGGCTGGGAGGAAATTTGATTCCAGATCAAAGTTTCACACGAGAAAAAAAAAAGTATGTGCCCTCGACCCACCCTTTGGCATTACCAAATCTTCTTCCTCTTCCTAGTAAGGAAGATGGGAGTGACTGTGCCGGAAATCGCTTTCTTTCCTGACAATCATACTGTAGCGATTTCCCACCGATCCTCCTTCGTTCAGATGGGCAGCTCAGAATAAACTTCGTTTCGCATACGTGAGACATTCACAGGGCTGTTCCCTGGCAACCGGCTTGTCGAATACAGAGAAAGATTCGATGGTGTAGATAGATGGACCAGTTGCTGTGGATTCATGGTACCGAGCCGTGCGAAAAAGCAAGACGGACCCGCCCCTTGCTTCGAAAGATCCGAAAATACGAAAACGAATATTTGATTTATTGTTCATAGAATTATTATATATTCCATGTTGTATTCGCTTCGTATTTCAGACTCAGAATAGTCCACAGACTGGCTGATGTATAAAGCTTACCGCGCTCTTCGATGCGAAGAAAAAGGCACCATTTTTCATAACAGGACCATGAACAAATTTATTACAGCGTTGTACGCACACGTAATATTGATAAAGGTTGCCGTAATAATTTTCTTTTATCATTTTGCTTATTCGTAGTTTCAGACCAATTAATTCGAAAAAGATGCGTAGGTAACATAAGGTACAAATAAATAAAGAAGTAAACACATAGCGAAAAGGGGGGGGGTGTACTGTGGGAAGAAACAGCGAAATTAAATCAGGGCAGGTAAGGACGATCACTAGTCTGTATCTTTGTTGTTCTTTTTTATCTCTTTTGTTTCTCTTACTGCTCGCTTTTTTCCCTTTCTGTTTCTTTTCTCATCCTTGTGCCTATGGGAACGCAATCATATGGTTGATATCCATTCATCCATTCAGCCATCTATCTATTCCTTTGTCCATCCGTCAATCCATCCATCCATCCATCTAGCTGCTTACAACTTTTAGCTCTCCTGGCCGTTTCTTTAATGATATTGCTACCAAATTTGGTATGGCATAACATGAATGTATGACGAGCTTAATTTACTAGTCATGCTATAAAAATCACGATATGAAGGTCATGAATATGATAAGGTACATTTCTTTGTCTTCATGCTCTTGCAGTGGTTTTGTGCAGTGGGTTTGCAGTGGTTTTGACATTCAAAAACTAGTATGGTATGACATGAATGGATGGCGAACAAAAGTGACAGAATCCAACGTGAAAATCATGACATGGATGTCAAGCAAATCATGACTACACCCCAAAATCATGATGCGCTCGCGGCCGTTTCGCTAGCTTCACATACACCAAATTTGGTATTACAGGACGTCAATTATTGACGAAAGTATGTGACTGGTGCAAACATGATAATCTTGAGATGCGTGTCATGTAACAACATCACTACATGCTACGCTCATAGCATGCTCGCGGTCGTTTCGTTAGCTCCACATAGGCAAATGTTGGTATATCGTAACGGGAATAGACGACGAAGGTAAAATGCACGTCTAAACATGATAATCAGGATACCCGTGTCATGTTAAATATGACTACATGCTACGCTCATAGTGTGGTTGCCGCCATTTTGTTAGCTCCACATGTGCCAATTTTGGTATTACGTGATATGAATGGAGGACGAAGGTAAATGACGCGTCCAAACATGAGGTTCATGATATCCGTGTCATGTAAAACATGACTACATGCTAAGCTCATAGCGTGCTCGCGGCCATTTCGCTAGCTGTACATGTGCCATTACTGGTAATATGTGACGTAAATAAACGATGAATATAAATGACACGTCCAAACATAATAATCATGAAATGGAGGTCATGTGCGGCATAATTTACCTACGCCTCGTAACGTTGTGCTGATAATAAAGTGAGGTATCAACCTTCCTCATTCGGCCTTCGCATATTATCAATTTTCCCCTGTAATCGCCAATTTTTTTCAAAACGAATAACCAAACTTTGGTGTACTTCACACTGAGACCAAGAGTATATGCTTCGATTGAAAAATGATTACAGTATTGTAGTGTTTTTTCTCTCATCCACTGAGCCGCTTTTTTCCTTTTTTTTTTCTAGGAGCAACGATCGGCACTCTTCTTTCTCTTCCAAGTGCTTCCGGTTTAGTTATTACGTGACGCTTACGGATTATTTAGAAAATATGTTTCTAAAAACAAACTTTCGTGTAATGGTCAATAATTGTAATGCCACAGTCGTATTGAATAACACTGTGCCAGAGTGTCGATTGTTTAAGATAAAAGCTCTAAAATGCGTTATTAAACAAATAAATATAATTGTATGAGCTCATTGCAAGTACACAAGCCTTTCTTCTCGGCCACTGAGTTTCAGGCACTTAAAGGTATGACTTGGGGAACCCTTAACTATTATTATTGTCATTGAAGCACTAAGATTGTTTTCAAAGACAGGAGGCAAGCCATCTTCATTGACATACCAGTACGTCTACCCGGTTCTTTTGACAATGAGAGTTTGGCACTTCGTCTTTCTTCAAACCACTTTCTCAGACGGCGTCGAATCGAGTTTTGTGTTGGTAGATTTTTTTTTGTTCTTGCTTGTCTTCTCCCGCTGTGGCAAGCCTGTCAATCGGTTCAACGCCACAGTGAAGGAAAGAAGTGCCCTTCTCGCACTCGAGTTGTCGCAGGATGGTCCGTTCGTGGTAGACGGGCTCTGTGATATCAAACTTAGTGGTTTGGGAGTGTAACTTATATCGAAGTTTTACAGGCAAATGACTGGAGGCAGATGACTGGGATGATAGATCGTATGACAAACTTTCACTGGAGTGAGAACCTTTCTTGTCGTGCTGCGCCGCCAGCCTCTGTATGACCGAGGCCCACAACAGCGTCTCTTTTGCATAGCCACTCCAATTATGCATGCACCTCTGGGGTAGTTAAGTACGAGCGTTGTCTACTCCATGGGCAATATAATGTTGCACCATGCCGTTTGTGCATCGCTTCATGAGGGATGTTTCACCATAATAAAATAAATTTAAGCAAGTATCACTCACTGTTCCGTCAGCTGGTCCACTTTATACTGTAGTTCTCTGTGATATTACCCCTCTTTACATCACCAGAAGTAATAGAAGCCACACTCTTTGGTGATACACATTTTATGCTTCTATAAAGTTCAACACATTAGGTAACAGTTTCTTTATGGCTATCGTGAAACTGAATGCCATTTTCGATCGTATCTGTGTCTGCATAGATCGCACTAAACAATTTATAGTGAATCATTAACAGTCTTTAGGTGAGCGAAATTTGTTTAACTTCTGTGTTTCTATGTAAATTCTCATAATTGCTTCCATTAAGGCTGGGCTACAAATACGAGCTCTGGAGAAAACTTTAGCGCTGTCCATGTAAATTAAGCAGTGGAGGTTACCAAATAGGAGTTACCTGAAACCATCTTGTAAATTACGAGACTGAGGACTCAAACCTAATCGAAAAAGATTTAGCCCATGGGTCAAAATAAGTACAACACTGTCAGCATGTGTGCTCTTGTTTCATGGTCAAAGTTTGAGTTGATTTTTTTTAATTTATAATTCACCGAAGCTTCGCACAGAGATACGAGCCACAATTCACTATACTTTTTAAGCCTTATTTAAAGAAATCATAGTCAAGCACACAGAAGCATCCACTATCAATTCGCTACGCGCCGCGAACACCTAAAATTTGCGGCACTCGATGCAAATGAATCTGCACTCAGTCTCCACACCTCCGATTTCACAAGATTAGTTTTTAATTCTCTTGCTGAGGCAGCGCAAAACTTTTTACAACAAGCACAGCGCCAGCTTTCCGCAGAGCTTTGTCCTTAGCACGTTAGGAGTCTGGACTAAGTTTTCCTCTTTGAAAATAACTGCTTCCCCATGCGTGAAATCGCATGTCCTGGTAGGACCCAAGAATCTCTTTAAAATCCTTACGTTCCTCTTAGCATATTCAAACAGGTGCCTGCCACGTCCGGCCATGAGGGTCCTCTAGCAAGTCACACAAACATTTCACCACGATTGTTAGGAGGAAATTGTTGAAAACTGGTTCATGGACGTTACTATATGGGTGGACAATGAACCTTTTTAAGACAGCGATGTTTTTCGAGCCATATTTTAATAAATCATGCAGTATAATGAGCCGACGAACATGTTCAGTCTGCTGTGTCACCAACGTTCTCTGGATAACTCATAAGTGCTACTTTTGTGGGGGAAAAAGTGAACATTATAACAAACAGATTACTTGTCCACGTATCTCTATCTTGTTGTTCTTGTTATTCAAGTGTGAAATTGCATGGGTCAATTACGGGCCCAAGTAGCAAAATCAGAAAGAAATATTCAAAGTGAAATAAGAATGAATGAACAAATGGTCCACTTAAACTTGAATTAAACAATAAATAATTATACTATATTATGTTAATTTTCACCAGTCCGACTACCATTCGGGGACATGAAAGTCCTCACCATGAGGAAATACTTTTACGCTTGCGCGTTTACAAGCTTTTCACCGAGGGACATTATAATAGATGAACTAGTGAGATAATAATGTCACTTCCAGAAACATGAGAAAACTTGCTTTATTCTGATATGCTAAAGTTACTTCGTTGAGTTGCTGAGAAGAGTAGGCTAATTCATAAATTCAATAGCTCTTGTAACAAGACTCTGCTATTACGGTAAGAAAAGGCTCCAATAAGTGAAACTTTATTAAAAGAAAAATAGCTTCCACATTAGGCATGTGCTGAGAGTTTCAGAGCCAGTTTTTCTGCTCTAATTTCTTTCTACGATAAACACAGGTTTCTAAAATTAATTGGTGCTGTGCAAAAGCACTGAGATTCTAATGATAATGTACAAGCGCTGCGCATCGAGGTACCGTGTTGGCTGCAAGAACACGCGAAAGAAAGAGTTCTTTCGTACCAAAAAGGACAAGAACGAAACAAAAGGCAGGTAGGTTAACGAGGCACTTGTCGGGTTTTCTACCCTACGCGGGGGAATGAGAAGGGGGAGTATAAAAAAGAGGGGGAGAACAGAACAGAAAGGGACAAAAAAGTCGCACAAGAAAACCAAAAACAAACATTGACTGAAAGCCGGCTTCCGTTGCAGTGCCACGACCAGCATTCATCATTTGGTGTACGAATACATCGTCATGTCTTCCTGCGTTCTCTCCCCCCCCCCCCTAAAAAAAAAACGCTGTTTCAGTTTTCCATAACACAGGCCTAGCAGAGCACATGTTACACACCCCTACCGCGGCCGCTGCCCGTACACAGCAACACAGCTAACACTATGCACTAAGACCAAGCCTGCATCACCAAAAAAAGTACATGGCAATGGCTGATCACGCAGCCATTTAACACTGCAATGTTTCTATAGGTGCCATAGTAGGCTGTATAAAGAGCTGAAGCGCGAGTTTACTGAACTTTACAAGCTAGCAAAGTACTCTAGTCGAACGCAGTGTAGATCGAGACTTTGAAGTATTCTATTGCATAACGAAAACCGCATTTCCTCAATGGCACGGATGTAATGATGATAAATAAGAATTAGAAAAAGTACTACGAAAGGCTTCCAACCCTCAATTCTACGAAAGGTTAGGCGGAAGTTCATTAGCAAGACTTACGGTTTTTCCTATTACAATAAAACATTACGTCTTTGTCATGCTTCTTACCGTGCGCAATGGCAGGTGCTTTCGCTGTTGTAGAACTCATAAAATTCCGCGCGCGAGCTGCTGTGGATAGAACAATGTGTGTCAGCTGTCGCCACAAGAGTGCGTATGAGAATCCGAGAAGCTTAACGCGGCATAGTACTCGTATCCCAGGAAAGGAAACAAAACGCATTCTCTAAAACGCATTCAGACCGCACTTCAACGGGTCCGCACGACGATGTGGAGATGAAAAATCCGAAATTTCACCTTGAGATATAACCCTTCAGTAGCGTTACTCGGCTGACAGGGATGTAAATACAATGCTGACCTTTAACTCTGGAGATTCATTATATGAGATAGAGCAGGACTACCGCGAAGCGCTCAAGGAAGGTCACGATATTGTATTTCAATGGTTGCCCAGTCATTGCAGAATTGTCGGCAATGACCGTGCAGATAAAGCTACTCAATCGGCTCATGACTAAGACCTGTGGACGTCCATACCACTCTTGAGAACGGACGCTGCAAGGCGACTACAATCACTTGCTCGCTGTATAACTCTCCTACAATGAAATAAGCCGGGTTCCTCCAACGTGCACCAGCATACATCGACCCAAACTTGCAACTTCGTTTGCTATCTGGGCTCCCTCAACGCGCTGAAACATTGCTGTGTCGCATGTGGTTGGGCGTGGCATTTACGAATGCGTACTCTCAATTGGCTCTTGGAATGGTGAGCAGCTCGGCTGCAACATTTGCGCCTGCGAGGAGACGCTTGAGCACATTCTATGCCACTACCCAACATACCAGTATAAATGACGTGGTGTGGAAACCAAGCTCCGTCAGCTGGTTTCACGACCACTTAAAAAATTACGGCATATTCACGGGGTGAATGATGATGAATGGGCGAAGCTCCGGAGGGATTCATCGGTAAACTGTGAATCTTCTGTGTAATTCGCCCAGTCGATCATCATGTAAAGACGTGAGAAACGCTGTGTGTGTATATACACAAATCAACTTTTATTTGTTCTTAGACGATGGATGGCTTGCGATGTCCCTTGCCTCGCGCGCTCGCACATCGGGATTCTGTCTGCGAGCGCGCGCTGCTGCCGCCTTGCGCTCTCTCCGCTGTGCAGCCTTATCCATCCGGCGACTCAGAGCGCGCGCCAACAGCGAACGGATTTTATTACAACGCTCCCCCTAGCGTACGTCGCCGTGCTAAATCGAACGATTGCCTTCAACCAATGACACGCGCCATATGTGACATCATTCCTATTTTATAAGATCTCGCGTCTTTCATCAACTACAAGTACCGCTTTCTAGTTTATAACATCTTGCATCTTTTCATCATCAGCTACAAGTACCACCATCTAGTAAACACTACAAGAACTAAACGAGAGGTGGCTACATACAGGAGACGGTACCGCCATCTAGTGAACACTGCAAGAACTAAACTAGAGGTGGCTACATACACGGGACGGTACCGCCATCTAGTGAACACTGCAAGAACTAAGCTAGAGATGGCTACATACAGGCTACAGGGGACGCACAGCCCACGCCCTAAGGAGCTTCGCCCCTAAAAAAAGAAGATCCTGAACGACCTTGGCCGACGGTTTCACATACGCGCATAGCCAAGAAAGCTCTGTTGTACTTCTTGAGGACCACCAGACTTCACGAGCGCTTGTGAAAAAACAGCGTGAAACCTTACCGTGTGGTGTGGAGCTGCGTATGTAGCCATAACTTTCTTACCCTTTTTTTTCACTTTATCTTTCTTTTTAAAATATTCTCCCTCTCTCCCAGCCCAAGGGGAGAGCAGCCAACAGAGCCGAGCTTGACTAACCTCCCTGCATTTCCCCTATATATCTCTCTCAATCTCTTTCCCTCGCTCTGATTCTGGAGCCTTGTTGTCCGACCACCATCCGATTAGCTCGCGCTTGTCTTTCTCCTCCACTTAAATAGCGACACATGCTCACATAAGGGAGGAAGAGGTAGCTGTAAAGCATACGCCTGCAACAGTTTGAGCTATATGTCCTCGTTCCCTCATGTCTGTACCTTTGCTCGCTCTGAGCATTAGATGTCATTAGTTGGTCCAAACGGGTAGACGAATCAAACGTGCCATCAGGTGCATAGAGTTTAGAAGAAATAGCCCCTTTACCACAACATTTTTTGTCATTTTCTGGAACTTTAGCATCTATACTTGTTCAACTTCTATAACACTCAAACCAACATACCTCGTCTCTTGAAATGTCAGAAACCTGCGTGCCACACGTTTTTACTGCGTACGGGATGTAGAGCAGTGATATACATTTACGCCTGAAAAATGACGTGCACACAAATGACGTTAAGGAGCTACGTAGCTGAGCACTATAAACAACGTTTGTGCCGCCAAATATTAAAAATTGTTTGTTCGTGATTTATGTCTCAGTTATGGGCTTTCCAGTATGGTTTATTTATCCTCGGTGTGACCACCGTAGCATAGTTTAATGACATCGTTCACTCACGCGAGGGAAGTTGTAGACCATTATGCTTGATCTTCTGTGGCTGCTTTGTAATTTATTGATTGAGTCTTCAGTGTGAGCAACCAATGGCTTTGCTACGGTGAAACTGTCAAAAAAAAAACGTCCTAGAAGATGGTAAACCAGCGCGGCAGAACCGCGATGCCACACTAATTGTCTCTGGATAAAGCATGCAGGTTCATTACAGTACTTGTGCTTTTGACGGGAAGTTTACAACGCTGATGGTGTAGCCAATGGCACTCTTCTCTATTTTATTCGCGTTGCTTTCACTCAGCAATCGTGCCTGTTTTTCATTTTTGGTGCACCAGTGTGGAGTAGCGAGGACTGGCCAACGTGCGTGGCACATAGACGCCAAAAGCTCTTGAGCACGCACAGAGTACTGATGAGCTTTGTTCTCGCCCACTATCATTTACAACCTCAAAAGAAAAAAATGCAAGCTGAACCCACAACATTACCATGCACTTATCAATCTACTATGTAAAAGCGATGCAGGCTTGCTTCTTTTGGAGTCATAAACACCTTTCTCTGTCCTCATGTAAGCACCACATCTAGAGGTTCGCTTTTGCTACCTAGAATTTCACCTTTTGCTGCGAGCAATAGATCGACGAACATCCCGAGTCGATTTACCGAGGCTCACTCAAACTCACATTAGGTCGTCAGTCTGAGCCTTAGTGAGTTTGGTAGTGTAATATGTTGCTGAGTTACAGTACGAATGAGTACAGTTGTGAAAAGATTTAGTGTGTCTGAATCTAATTGAGAATTAGCTCCAATTTTTAGCTGACCCGTGCACGCTCAGACGTGATACTGATAAAAATTTCCAAGACATTCAAGTGTTAGACTTAATGTCAGTGCCACGAACATTGTCTTTATGGGAAGACTAACGTTGTTGGTCTTGCAAAAAAAAAAGTGATTGACGTTTTTGAAAGGAGCAGTCCTGATTAGATGGAACGTCTACACAAACACTTTGGTTAGGATAGTGACGACCATTGGTGGGGCTTGCTTTTGTTTTTAGGCTCTAGCCTATTGTAGGTATACACCAGCTCACATCGACCGGGCTCTTTTACTACACTTCGCGCAAATCAACCGGAAACGGGAGAGTCTTATCATTGCTTCAATTGCGAGCGCCGCTAACAAGTATACTCATAGTGCCATTAATTAAAGTATTTAAGTGTTTGGGATATCTTCAGCAACGCAAGGATGAATAACATGATCGAAATGAGGTGTTGTGATAACACGTGTAACAGTGAGACGATGAATACCAAAATGAGATGTGCATTAGGAGGAATTGTGATTAAGACCGCCCTGCGCAAGCTCTTTGAGATTGAAATGAGACCGCACAATGCGCCTTCATGTTCACTGCATTCTGTTCCGTTTCGTAAACAGCCATACCACGAGAAATCTGCATGCGCCCTCTGAATACCTCCTCGCAACCACTGTTCTGAAGCGCGAGCGTTTTCGGCGCCAGGTTACGTAGCGTGCCTCCTACTAGCTCTGATAAGGCCTCCGATGAAATAAATGTTTCTTCTGCCAACACTCGAAGCGAAATAACTCGTTTCTCTACTTAAAGACATTCTATGGGCTAGGTAAGTTGAAAAGTAAATTAATCGCTTTGGTCGATGGTATTTTGTACGAAATAAAGCTCTCAAAATAAGCGACCAAGAAACAGGATACAGCCACACTTTCAAATAAACGTGCAGCTATTTGAAGCGTGACACAAAGCCCTTCGCATAGTTGATAGCGTGTAAGTATACCTTTTTTGTGTGGTTGGAGAGACCTACAACGGGCCTCTCCAAGAGTGAATGCTTGAAGATGCAGTAATGGTGGAACTGGGTGAGAACTGTGGGCGGAATACTCAACAAAAAGCCGCCACATTGGGAACCCTAAGCGCTTAATTCACATACAAGCGTGGTCTGTGCGAGTGAGTACATTTATCTTGTCTTGTCTTTCTTTTTCGCTCTGGTTGTCTTCGGCAGTCTTTCTTTCTGCATAAAAATACGTTGCCCTGACCGTTGAAAGTTAAACTGTAGAAGTGCTGGCAAATACACATTGCTGCAAATAGTGAATACTCAATACAACTCAAAATATACTCACGAAATCGCGGTCAGTGCATTTGCTTTTCAGCTCTGCAACAGCGCCGCTACAGCTTCATTTAACCCAAGCTTAAGCTTTTCTACTTTGCTAATTTAAATGTCCGATATTTTCTGATAACAGTTCGCTGCTGATGTTCAAAATAGTAAATGTCCCTGATATCATTATCTTCTCTCCAACAAGCATGGAACCTTAAGTTCTAAATCTGAAGCAAGACAAACAAAATTGTATCGTTACCACTCTTATTTACCACGCCACTTGACGTCACATTCGATGTCACGGAAACTAACGCAAGTAATTTGTTTGCGCATCTGCGCTGATATCATTTCTAAATCTGCTCGTGGTTTCTTTTCTGGCTTTGTCAGGTACATCTGTTTGCAGCGCAGGTCAGGCTATTTCAAGCAACAAAAAAAAAACTTCCCTCACACAGCACAATATATCGTACAGTAGCACCCACAACAACTAGGAAGTGCGGAAGCGTGCATACACTTATGCTCAGATACAAGCAGTGCGCATGTGTGGACAGCACCAATAACATAACACTGAGTATTCGCAGCACACAGGGCGCACATTAGCGAGGTTTCGCGCTAATGTGCGTAATGTGCGTTGCATGTATCTGCTCATGCCCGCTTTGAGAAACGCGGTGTTCTTACGCACGCCACACAGAGATGCTGCGTACGGACTACTGAAATTTCTAGCAGGGTTCCACATGCATTTCTTTCACGCTACTTGTACTACTGCTATCCGTGAGTTATCACGTTGTACAAGCTGGCGTCAGGTGTTTCCCCACGCTAGTGAAAGCCCTCTACGGGCGCGATGCACATTAGCATTCGGCTCGGCTAGTCGCCAGGTGAAGTGAAATGGTTGCGTCGCCACACCATCTATAAAATATGTGTATAAGTTTGGGTAATCCGAACTTATCCAGGCACTTGGTTATTTGTACGTAAGCAAGGATTCGATACCGCTGTCAGCTAAGGAGCTGGGTTTCCTGTGTTAGCGGGTATACGAATTATTATTTGTTATGATTTCGTTTAAATAGATTGGCATTATCGCTCTTGTATTTCAGTGATCCCACGTGCTGGTCTGCCTGTCTGGCGATTACGACTTAAAAGTGATCTGATTTGGAAGGAAAATAGATGCCTGTTGTTGACGACAACGCTTCGTCGTGTCTTTATGGACCTTCTTCTGTTCGTGTATCGCTTCGTGCTACATCAAGCACTTTCAAATGTATACGCTCGATAAATCGTGGTGAGTTTGCTGCCTGCACAAACGAAGAATAACTTCACTGCAGAGGCATAGGTTAGTGGTGTACCTGAGCGCAACAATTCTCACTCTGGAAACACCTATACAGGAAAACCAAAGTGGCGATGTCCTGCAGTTACAGTAACGGGAATCATCGCAAGTATGCAAGGTTCGGCCAAAACGACTACGGCCCCTTGATACAAGTCCTTGATTTCAGAATTTTCTATTTAAAACTTATCCCTGCATGATTGTGAGGCTTTAAAGGTTCAAGCCAATTTTCACAAAGGCAACAACGAGCGGCACAATTTAAGCGAACCTGCAACTTGAATTTCCGCTCATACACTTGCGTATTCACATTTCACCAGTGGACATTTTCAAGTACAAACCTGGCATAAGTGAGCGTTTTAGTGAAATACGGCAACATTGTACGCAAGTACGGCAGAGCAGTGTTTCAGCCTTCATCTTTTCTAAATTAGCTTCACTTTAAAACAGACTGGCACCCCAATTTGAAAGGTGCTCATCCTTGCCGACATAGAAGAAGTTTGGAAAAACTTTCGGTCTTTTTTTAGAGAGAGAGAGAGATAAATAGAGAGGAAAGGCAGGGAGGTTAACCAAGCTTGGCTCGGTTGGCTACCCTACACTTGGGGTGGGGGAAAAGGGGAATAATAGAACGGAAAAAGACACAAAAGAAAAGGAGTAAGAAAGAGAAGCATATATAGTCAGCTCGAGACTACACAGCACGGCCTCGCACAGTTCTTTCACAATCGGTCATAAAGTTTGGTGGTCCTTAAAACGTACAAGAGGGCTTTCGTGGCTTTGCGCGTATGGGAAGCCGTCGGCCAAGGTCCCAGGATCTTCTCTTCTGTAAGCGGCCGTGAATCCAGCTGAAAAAGCTTGGCTTCCATAATACGTCGTTCAGTGTGGTATGCTGGGCAATGACATAGAATGTGCTCAAGCGTTTCCTCGCAGACGCAGATGTTGCATGCCGAAGTGCTCGCCATTCCAAGGAGACGAGAGTACGAATTCGTAAATGCCACGCCCAACCTCATGCGACACAGTAAAGTTTCAGCGCATCGTGGGAACCCGGATGGCAAACGAAGTTGCAAGTTTGGGTCGATCGAGTACAGGTGCGTGTTGGAGAAACCCTGCGTATTTCATTGTAGGAGAGATATACGGCGAGCAAGTGATTGTAGTAGCCTTGCAGCGTCCGTTCTCAAGAGTGGTATGGGCGTGCGCTGATCTTTGTCATGAGCCGATCGAGCAGCTTCATTCGCGCGGTCATTGCCGACGATTCTGCAATGACTCGGCAACCACTGAAATACAATATCGTGACCTTCCGCGACCGCTTCGTGGTAGTCGTGCCATATCTGATATACTGATTGTTCATGTAGCCCGTGCTGCATAACAAACCGTAGTGACTGTAAGGCTGACCTGGAGTCGCAAAAGATGGCCCATTGGTTAGGTTGCTGGCGAAGAATGTACTTTACTGCACCTTGAAGTGCTGCGAGCTCTACTGCTGTCGACGTCGTGGTGTGAGAAAACTTGTACTGAAGCAACACATTTTCAGATGGAACAACCACTGCTGCTGTGGAGCTGTTGGAATTAGTGGAGCCATCGGTGTAAACATGTATGCAGTCGAAGTATCTTTCGTCCAACAGACGCAAAGTCAATTGCTTCAGGGCTAGCGTTGACATGCGTGCCTTCTTAAAGATTCCAGGAACTGATAAGCGCACGTCAGGTTGACGAAGACTCCATGGCGCAGTTGCTGGATGCATCGCAAGTTTGAAGCCAGGCGGTAGTATGTCCTGATGTTTTGTCACGATACCGCAGTACGAAGAATGGGGCCTCCGAGCTGTCAAACACGCTAAATGATGTGACGGTAGCCGTGATAAAAGCCGAATGTGCGCTCTCAGCGTCTCGACAATGATGTGCGTTGTGACCGGTTGTTCTTGTGCAATAACAATAGTTGACACTGTCGATGAGCATCTTGGAAGGCCAAGGCATGTCCGAAGTGCTTGGGCTTGTACGCTTTGCAGTGCACGGATGTTAGTCCTGCACGTGTTGGACAGGACAGGAAGGCAGTACCGGAGAGTTCCGAGAAAGAGGGCTGTATAAAGCTGCAACATGGAGTGCACGGATGGGCCCCATGATTTTCCGGTGACAAACTTGAATACATTCTCAATGCCAATGAGCTTTTTCTTTAGGTATGTGACATGCGGGCTCCAGGTTAGGTCACGATATACGATGACGCCTAAGAAACTATGAGTTCTCTTATATGGGATTGATCTGCCATCGATGCACAATGAGTAGAAAGACATCGGTTTGCGTGTAAACGCCACCGCTGCGCATTTTTCTGTGGCGATAGTCAAACCTTGCTGGCGAAGGTATGTCGATGTCATTGTTGCCGCTTTCTGTATTCTTGCGCGTACTTGAGGCCGTGTCACGCCGGACGCCCTAATGCAGATATCGTCAGCATAGAGAGATATATAAGCCGTCTGTGGCAGCATTTCAGTGAGCCCCACGAGAACCAGGTTGAAAAGTGTTGGACTCAAAACACCGCCTTGTGGCACCCCACGACTTGTGGAATACTTATTCGTAGACCCATCTTCAGTTCAAACGAACATGGATCTCTTTGTGAGGTAGCTTGTTACCCATCGAAAGACACGACCTGCAAGTTCAGCTGCTTCAAGAGCATTGAGAACAGCCTCGTGGGTCACGTTGTCATAGGCACCCTTCACGTCTAAGAACAGAGCTACCGACAGCCGCTTCTGAGCTTTCTGATGGTGAACAGAGGTCACTAAGTCAATAGCGCTATCAACTGAGGACCGACCTCGTCGAAAACCAGCCATAGCATCAGGATAGATGTTATAATGTTCCAGGTACCATTCCATGCGTGTAAGCAGCACCCTCTCCATGACCTTACCAACGCAGCTTGCTAGTGCTATAGGCCAGTATGATGCCAAGTCGAATGGAGACTTTCCGGGCTTCAGCAAAGGCACCAGGCGACTACACTTCCACTCATCAGGCACCATTTCATCATGCCAAGACTTATTGAAAATGTCCAGGAGACAGCGCTGTGCCTTCGGGCCTAGGGGACGTAGGGCAGTATAGGTCACTCCATCCGGACCTGGGGACGATGAGCGTCTGCATGTGTTCAATGCCGCTTGAAGTTCTTCCATGGTGAATGCAACCTCCATTTGCTGATCTCGTGCGACTGGAACATCCTGTGGCATTAGATCGATCGGTATAGAGATGTCGCCGGCGATCTTTGCACAAAATTCCCCAGAAACATCAAGCTGTGAGCGACGTTGATGTAGCGCCAGAGCGGCGAAGGGGTGACGCTGTTGCGGATGCGAGTGAATACCTCGAAGAGTCCTCCATACGGGAGACAAGGGTTTTCGAGGGTCTAGCGAGTCACAAAAATTCTTCCACCGTTGTTCATGAAGTTTGTGCATTCGACGCTGGATTTTTTTCTGAATGCGTCTGGATTCTCTGAGGTCAGAGATAGATTTCGTGCGTCTGTATCGTCTTTCGGCACGTCGGCGGACCGCTCGAAGTTGTTCCAACTCTTCTCTTCCCTGGACATTTCTCCTTCCCCTGGACATTTAAGACTTATTGACTGGGAAGAGTTTCAGATATCAGTGGAGAGCAAGTGCATACACGAACCACCGGAATCCATTGAAGAAGTGATCATTTGTGCAATGGAGACTTCCACAATGATATGTTCGAAAGAATTGAGACGCACGGCACTCGACCAAGAGTCTTTCTTTAGACTTGCACAGTACATATGTTTTCTTCGTTCAGCGAACTGGGAGCGCAGAGAAAACACAAAGGACGAAGCGAGGAACCACACAACACGAGCGTTGTGTTGTGTGGTTCCTCGCTTCGTCCTTTGTGTTTTCTCTGCGCTCCCAGTTCGCTGAACGAAGAAAATGAATTACCAACTGGCCCACATTTTGATCCTTTTGTACATATGTTTGTAAGCCTTTGAATCATTCAGTAGTACTTATGCGAATATTGTCTTTGAGTGAATGCACTACTACGTCAGTGCAGTTGTTATATTTGGAAATACGTATTATAATAAGTACCATTTAAAAAAAGATACATGGCTTGTGGTAGAACACATGCTTGCCACGCAAACGACCTGGTTTCAATCATCAAAGTCAAATTTTTTTAGTTAATTTATTTTAATCGTTCTCAAAATTTTTCAGTTAGGGGCAAGTTCCTATAACCTAGGTCATTTTTCTTTTGCTTAAATAAACTCATTGAATGAACGAACGAACAAACGAACAAATGTATGAATGAATGAATGAATGAATGAATGAATTTTCGCTCATGACTAACGACGCTGACACCGACGCCGTAATTCGTGCGAAACAAGCTCTTTAACCCGACAGCGTTAAATAAATGAAGATGCAGTTCTGTCTGCTCGTCCGGGAAAAACGATCGCGAATTCCTACGGGTAGTGACTCCATAGCAGGCGATTCACAAAACTCTACAGAACTTGGCAACCCAGGAAGCCGAACGCTTCTTGTGCTGCCAAATATCCAACCGACAGCCACACGAACTCGCTCGAGCACTTTAGCCGGATGCGACAGGTTTCACTTATGTTTGCTTAGACGGCGTGTTCGAGAGCGGTGAATCATTCACTGTCAAACAGAAGAGGGTGAACGTGCACTTCAAGTGCGCTAAGTTAAACCTCGCACCTTCCTCGCATAACTCGGGAAAGAGCGGAGTTCAGCGCATTTGAACGGTCACCCTTTGCTAGACCGAATATGTGAAAGTCTAACGCAAAGAGCAAGAAAAGAAGAAACTCGTGGTAACTCTTGCTTGTTCCGAAGAAGGATGAGAATTGAAAATTGTTGCAAGAAAGCAACACACAAGCCTAAAGTAAATTTTGAGTGTAGTCCTGTGAAGCAGGCAACAGCGAGCTGTGTTCACGCTTGTTATCTCTTGTTGCTGGAGAGAGCCTGCCATCACCACTCCCTCCGAAATATTGCGCTGATATTTTTGTAGTATGGTTTCTTCCTTCAGCGCATGAGAAACGGAAGACATGTGTTCAGCATGATATGATCGCGATTCGAGAAGTACCCTTCGCGATATGCGTGACGGGCCTCGCGGAAGACAGAGAGCAGGCGAACTCTGGCTCTTCTGTCGAGTTAAACATCTCCGAGGTTCTGGAGAGAGTCTGGCGTGGAACTTCAGTGACGGATATTTTTTTTTTGCTTTCTAAGAGAACTTTCTATTCTCCGAAAGAAAAACTCCTATATTTCGGTAAACGAGATTCCGGTAAATAGCACACACTGCCAATATCTTCGCTGACAAGCACAGATGCCTTGCCCGTAACGCAGACGGGAAAAACTATCACCACTCCAGATGGGCAGGTTTCGGATCGAAGAAGCTGTGCTCAAATTCTTCCTGTGTAATGCTATATTTGTGTCTCTGCAGTCGTGGTGGTAATAGACTGGAGTCAGGACTTAGGATCTGTCTCAACATGCTATGACAAAAAAAATAAAGATTAGGCACCATAGATTAAAGAAGGAAAGCGTACATGGCCAGGTTAATTAGACTCCATGATACCAAAGAAAGTAAAGGCAACGCATGCACTTAGGGAAAAACGAAAATTTCAAAGCGTACGCGGACACACCTACAAGAACACTCTTAGCGTATCCTTTTTTCTCTTTTTGCTAAATGTCGTTTCTATTGCTACGTTTAAATCTTCATGGGATGATCTAATCTGTGATTGTCTGGACTGTAATCCAGCTTGTTTAGGGACAAAACCAAGGCTAAGCCAGCCTAATGCACAGTTGTTACAATCGTAGTGCTGGCACCGATTTTGTTTTACAGAAAAATGAAACAGTAAAACAGCCGTACCTATGCTGTAAATCAGAATGTGCGGGGTGAACTAAAATAAAAGAATTATATGCACGGCAAGGTTATCTACAAGGCTTCGATTATCTTAGAAAGCCTCAGCTATTTTTTTTGTTATGGCTGAGTAACGCAGGTAGCATCAGGGAGGTCGAACGAGCTATTAAAATGGGAAAACATGACAATTCATGGGCCTTCTTAATAGAAAAAATACAGAGAAAGATAAAAATGCATCGTGAATGCGTGTTATTAACAAAAATGAAAACGTCAAATTGTTTGCACGTTCACCAGTGCTCTGAACATTAGTTGAGCATTGGACTACTAGCAACAAGGCAAATGCGCACGCAAGTATTCGAGGGCTGACGGAGGAATCTGCTTATTCAGAGCGTCTAGTTTTCGAATGGCAGTGCTTGGTTGCGGCTGCGTATCAGGGGGATAGTGCGGCCAACGTTCATATGTAGCCTTCATGGTTAACCAATTCGCTGCCGCGAATACCTTGATAAACCTATGTGACTGGCCTTTCAGCTCCCACCGAGCCGAGCGGGGTATGTAACAAGAAATCACCTGTCACCGAGTATAGAGGTTGTTGTCTCATCTGCTGCTGAAGCGGATGTGACTCGACGAATACAGCTATGACCAGGCTGAAGAAAAAGAGCTCAGCGTCCATGACAACAAGAGCAGAATCCTCACTTAAGGGTTCACTGGAGGTAGAATATATGTGCGTAGTGAGATACTTCAGAGCAGTTTTGGCCGCCTGGGATTTTTATTGCCATATCATGATTATATATGAATTCTCCGAATGTTTTTGCCGTCGTCCTCGTGTTTCGCGTAAAGTAGAAATCGGTAACATCCCCCGCACCTTGTATGTTCTACGCACGAGTAAACACGGGAGTGATCTGAAGAAGATGTGAAACAAGCCAGTCATATTCGTCGCTCAAAGGGCGCATGGTATAGATGACCACGTCACACCAAACGTCGCCACACATCAATGCACATCACAGTTGCTGCGTCACTCGGGTGGCAACTGTGAACTCGGAACGCTGTCTTGAATAGGGAGCTTACATGACCGCGTACGTAGGCTTCCTATTCTGCAGCAATGATACACACGCTCGCTCGGCAGACTTCAAAATATGACTCGTATACCCTTGTTTATGCTTTGTTCTCACCGGTTACTGCATGGCAAACATTGATAAAACCACTTCGCTCCTTGAAGATATTGTATACGCTTATTCTATCGTTTTGTTCTGATCTCATCTAAAAGTCTGATCTAAAAGAGCTAGCTGCTAGCCTTACTTCGTATTACGTTTCTACTTATTGCCATCACATTTATTACTGTAACCGTGTGGCGACACAGTGCTTTCTTTATAGCATCCTGATGTATATACAAGACTCTTCATGCCTTTATCATTCATATTAACGTGACCGCCATGGCTAGGATTGGAACCCACCATCTCATGCTCAGCATTGCAGTGCCGTACTTGTAGATAGACAAAGCCAGTGGACGCCATCATTGCGTGACCTGGCAGTGGTACGAAAGTTTCCAACGTTAAATCTTCCTGCTGATTACGATGCCTTATGATATCAACACAGCATTTTCTTCAACAAGAGCTATGTTTAGATTTTTTTTCCCGTTTGAATCACACAATACACGAGGAGGGCACCTTCGAGGGATCGGAACACCCAGACGTCATTCATCAGTTAGCATATGCAAGGTAGCCCCACCAATCATCTTCGGAGCGAAATACTGCCCACTCTGCAACACATCTCACTTCTGACTGATATGGGAAGAACTACATGGTCACAAAATATGCGCCCAAAAAGGTTACTATTACGTAGTCTTCATTTCCATGGAGTCTGCGTCCGAGAGAGAGAGAGAGAGAGAGAGAGAGAGAGAGAGAGAAAGCTTATTGATACAGAAAATTTGAAAGGTCGGCCTGAAACCATGTTCTAGCCTGCTACACAGCGTTATGAAAAGGGACAGGGTGGAAAAGAAAGTAGAGGTGAGAAGATGATGAGGAAGGTGGCGATGAAGCAAGACCTTGGACAAATTTATAGTCTCTTGTTGAGTAATGCTTCTCTTAAAAACTTGGTCACCGCTTTCAGAATGCCGCGCTGATGACGGGATGGTGGTTATAAATAACTTTTTTGGAATTTGAGTTGTCAGGCAGGTGACGAATGCCATGGCGCCATAGTCCCGTTGTGTCTTTCACTCTGACTAGAGGAACCTAGCCACACTAAGCTAGTTGACCACATCGGATCCTATTGCTGGTAGTGGTGGTAAGCTGAGAAATAGACGTCGATGACCACGTAAGGTCGGACGCTTCTTCGCAGCTGCTCTTGTCTATTAGGACAACACTCGAACCTACGTCCGACGTTGTTGCTGGTTTTTTGCGGCAGCTGCCACCTGCATCCATACATTCACTATCGAAACTTGAGGCCAAGCGATAGAGGTACTCAAGCTCTGCCGACGCTGAAGCCTACTGCAGACCATAATGCTGGCGATCATGCTTCAATCCTCCTTCTGGTACATGGAACACCGTAATTACAATTGTGGGACACATCACACACTCGCATTCCAATTTTGCTCACTGGTGGCTTTGAGTCACTGCACATCGTCCTCTTCCCTTTCGAGCGAGTCTTGCTCCTGCGCTTCTTCATGACCACTTAGTTCGCACTGCCTACGTTAGCTTTGTCCTACTACACGTGACAATCGCACACACTTCACCTCACACGTACATCTGCAACATCAACGCTTAGATGTAGCATACATGCATACCCTGTTGTGTCGCATCAAAAGAAGAAAGTCTTCACAGCGAGACAAATTGAAATGGTACGCTTTAGTGAAGAATGACATTGAAGAATACCTGCAATGAAAAGACCGCATTTAGTCACGCTATCGGTTGAAAAACCTCGACAGATGGTCACTCAAAATGAGCAGAGTGCTTGGAATAGGGCCGCATCCCTGAGAAACAGACACGTGCAAGGAGCTCTTTGTGATTTCTTAAATCGTCACAAACTCAAATATCTCTCTCTAAATGACGCGTCTCCCTTGATTGATATGTAGGGTTTAACGTCCAACAACCACCAAGTGATTATGAGAGACGCCATAGTGGAGGTCTCCGGCAATATCACTCACTTGGGTTCTTTAACGTGCACCCAGATATGAGCACACGGGCCTACTGCATTTTTGCCTCATTCGAAAAGGCAGCCACCACAGCCGGGATTCGAACCCGCGACTTCCGCGTAAGCGGCTGAGTACCTTAGCCACTAGACCACCGCTGGCGGAGCACGTGTCTCTCTTGATCACATTCGTTGTTAATGAACTTATCTAATAATTTATACGTAGTGCATATCTGCACTCGCCGTACGAAGTCCAAGCGCGCCTGTCTTCGAGAATACGATGCATGTCTTTGACGCTGCCGCTGGAGGTATTTTCTTACGTCGTAGATATGTGCACGTCGTACTTGCGATTATCCTTTAAGCTTTGTATTCTCCATTTTTGTTTTTGTCTTTTCAAATAAAGTTATCATCGCCTTTGTATATAGAGAAGGCTATAACGTATCCTAGCTATCATTTTTTTTTTGCATACGAATGAAAAATATCCCTTTAGCATTACCAGTTTACCACTTGAACGCCTGGGTCATACTTATCTTCTGAAAGACCAACATTGCCGGCCAAAAATACATTTAATTTTCTATTTAACACTTGAAACGAACTAAAAATGACAACATAAACAGAATGCAGACCTTACAAGCGAGAAAGTAGCACGCAACAAGAGCAATGACAGAAGTAAACACGAAAAACGTTCCAGCCACGTATTTCAGACTAAAGAAGGTGTCAACTAAGGACGCTAATTAGTATGCTTTATTGAAGGCGCGTTGTTAACTCCGAGCTGCAAATACAACCGAAAAGCTCCGTTGGTTTACCTGACCACTTTGAATTTATCCACCTTTTTTTTTTCAAATGAACAGGGCCTTATTCAGACTCGAGTGCCCTGCACGTCGCGCTTCTCTGAGTATTGATTGAGCATCAAACTTTTGCACAAGTTGTTTGCTAACTTTCAAGTTGGCTGAACATCTCGCGCAAGGAAGCAGACATAGCTCTCAAGCGACTTGGAAAGCGCACAAAACAAAGCTGCATGCTTGCAGAAGCAGTGGAGCGAAAGATTCCAGCTCTGTAAAGTTCGTTTGCATACAGCTGCGCTCGCAACAAGACGCTGCTCAACGACTCGAGGTGACGCTTACCAGGATTCTCGATGTTCCTAGGGCTGCGGCTTTAATTAAAAGCTTTAAGGAGGAGCTAAAGTACTTTTTGGAATCCTGTGAGTTTCTTCAAGGAAGACTACTGCTGGCAAGTTAAGAAAGCAGAGGAATGTTTTCGACGAAACTTTTTTTAATGTATTACGTACGGTTATTAAATATGTTGTGGCAATGTAACTGCAACACAGACATACGTTTAATTACGTGTGGATGGTATTACGAAGCCAATAAAGAGATTAAAATTGCAGATTACAAAATGTGCTGCTTATTCGCTTTTATATTTCAATCATTTTATGAAATTTTATCGACACACCAGCCTACTCTATGACTATACACATAAAAACGCGTATCCCACAATGGGAAGAGTGTGAAATGAACGAATTGCAGAAAACTGAATGAGGCGCGTCCCGTTTGGTATCCAGCTTGGAGGAAACGGATTAAAAAATGGAAATAACGGAAGAGAAGTATGGGACATAAGCGAACGTCCATTAGTCCTACAATCAACATCTGACAGAAAGGGTTGTTAAAAAGGAGACTTGTTCACCACATACAGTTCTAGTGTACTTACCCTAATCCAAGGATGGCAAAGCCAAATATAATGAGGAGAGAACGTGTTGAAAAAAGGAGGTATCCATCGGCATAATTATACCTACACCTATATACAAATAAAGTTATGCAAGTATATACACGTTCAGCACGCACGTAGCCATATATACACATATACGCATACATAAACGGTGGTTAAGGATATTATAGTTGAATCAGGAAAGAGAATTGAATATAGGCCAATAACGTAGCGCGTAGGTAGCATAACCGATGGTCCTTAGAGCTAAAGTGCTACGTTCCAAGAGAAAAGCAAACGCGTGAATAAGAGAGAGAGAAGTAGGTGGGCAGATGAGATTAGGAAATTTAAAACTATAACGTCGCAGGAGAAAGCGCAAGACCGGGTTGAATGGCAAAAGATCGGAGGGGCTTTTGCCTTGCAGTGGGTGTAGCCAGGCTACTGCTGATGACGATACACATTATTATTAGAGAAAAGTCAGACAGAGAGAAACGTCACCACGAACGAAGCAAATCACGTGGAAACTGAAATACTAATGAGCAGCATTTTCGATATCAACATATTATAGGCGAGTAAACAATGTATCACTTTAACAACGATAAATCAGTCTCATGAGCGAATTTACAATGGGGAGAGAGTTCGCCGATGTGTTTGGACAAAAACTTCGGTGTATGCTCGGCAACCTCCTTTCGTTTCGCTGCTAAACCATACTTTATTTCGCTTGTCTTCAGAACTATGACATATGTGACTTCCATGATAAAAAAATGAGCCTTCACAAACAGTCATCACTCTTCACTATTTCCGCGAATTGCACGAAAAAAATTTTTACAAGATACTACGTTAAATACTATTGTGCCTGTCCGCATCAAATTTTTTTGGCATATATTACTAGTGCAGGCTCTGGAATCCTATTCTCTGGCAATAATAAAGAATTTTTATTGTAAAAGAATGCGACTATAACAAATTTTTAATCATGTTCTCATTTTCTGTTTTCGCTCCACCTCTCTATACAAAAAATGTCAATGGAATTGATGGTTATTAGGTTCTCCCTTCCACCAAATATAAGTTTTGAGTTGGGTGTCGAATGCAAACCAACCTTGCTTAAGTAACGACATGTCACAAAAAATTGAGTATTTTGAAAATGAACTTTAGTGCCCGGAATGGAGGCCAACTGTGCGTTCCTAAGGTAAACTTTAAACGCATGTTGCAGATTTTTTCTGCGTGATCGGAATAACAAAGCCACCAAATCATCTTGGTGACGTTAACACTGAGCTTCTAAAACAGTGAGCTAACGTTTACTGTTAAAACTATCATAATTTTCAGGTGTTAAATATGCCATTTCGTGTTAAAGAAACAATTGATAAAAAGAACGCGAAGTTTGTTTTATAAAATAAATAATTGCTACATTTTCTCATGTAAAATCACGCATTGAGCATGCTTAGTTTTACAGTTCCTTACCATAGCTCCACCTTGTTTGAATGTCCCCATTTTATGTATTACAGCTTTTTGTATTTTTTTAGTTTTACAGTTCCCATTTCTTATTGTTGATTTGGTTTTATTTTATATCTGTTTTCCATTATATATATATATATATATATATATATATATATATATATATATATATATATATATATATATATATATATATATATATATATATTGTGAGCGCTGACTATGTACTTCCTTCGTCCTTTCGTCACGTTCGCATATAACACTGCCATACAGCGTACGACGAATTTCAGCCCTTTTTTTCTCGTGTATGGCAGTGTACCGACTTTTCTCCTGGACACCACCTTTTTTTCCACATCTTCCAATCCATCTTCATCTCTCCCGGAAAAGTTCGCCGCTCGCGTCGCCCGCTGCCGTGAAAGCGCCCGCGCCAACACTGCTACCATTCAGGACAAAAGAAAAATCGACATTGATGCAAAGCATCGAGTTGTTCTCTTTCGCCTAGGCGACGAAGTTCTTTTGTGGACACCTGTTCGTGCACCTGGGCTCTGCGAAAAATTTCTTCACCGATATCTCTGTCCTTATAACGTCCTGGAACGAACATCTGAAGTCCACTAATCGCGTTGCTCCTGTCAACGCGACGCCTGATCGCCGTCGCCGCCGCACCGAGATCGCCTGCGTCTCTCGACTGAAACGATATATTCGGCGTCCCAACGCTTTCTAACTTGCTGCCCTTTTTCACGAAAGAGGGAAAATAGTGTGAGCGCTGACTATGTACTTCATCTTCATCTGTATGACCAAACCATTGTAGTGATCATCATCGTATGTCACGCAGGCTGGCTCGCTGGCTCGCTGGCTCGTGAGTCTGGATTAAAAAGATAACCTGGTTGCTGCCAAACCAGATGTGGTCTCATAATATATATATTCTATTTTAGTAAATCACAATGACGCAGTCCGACAAGGGAACCCTCTGCAGAAAGCCACCGGTACGTGTCTTCTTGGTTCGTCGGCAGCGGGGGCTTCTCCATCAAGGAACGCCGTTCACGCTTCCTTAGCGATGGGGTACCACCCGCCGCTTCAGCCACCCTTCAGACCACCTGTGGATGACGTCCAGGCCTCCCCTGTGATTCTAGGTCATGACCTGATTGAAACCTTGTCACCGTTTCATGGCAGAGATCCACACCGGCTCCTGGCCCTTGGGAATGCCACTCACGTTTCCCATGGCATACATTCCCGTTACGGTACTCTTTCAACAAACGAACCGCCACGGAACGCCATTCAGGCTTCCCTGCTCGTCGACTTCACCGGGGTGAGTGCCGCAATTGCTACTTACTCAAAAACCACGATCACTGTCTCTTCGGGCTTAATGCCCGACAGCACCGCTGACCTGCGGCGTACCACCACGCTACTCTGCGTCGAGACTAACAAACTGACAGCGTTGATTGCCCAGCGATCTCCTACAATGTTGCCAGCATTGTGTGACATTAACGCAGTGTTGGATGTAGCTGCCTCATACGACCTTGAGGCAAGCACACCGGAGCAACGCAGGCAGCTTCGGTGTTCTCTCATCGAGCTCTCACACCAGCTCGACTGCTTCGCGTCGGTGATCTCTGCGTTACCCCCTGCGACCCCACTATCACCAGCTGTCTGCGAACTACCGGAATTGCACGGGGTCCGGAATGACGCCGACAGCTGGATGGCAACCGTCAACACGCTAGCAATGCATGCGGCCTGAGCAGAGAATCAGAATTGGTATGTGGCCATGGGCCGTCTTCGGGAAGGTGCAGCGGCGTGGCACCGGTATGAAGGCTGGAAGCAGCAGTCATGGGCGGAGTGGAGCTGCAAGGTCATAGCTGCTTTTGGTCGTAATCCTTACCACCTTTCCACAACCACCCCGGCCAACCTGGCCGGTATTGAGGAGCAAGCTCCAGAGGCTTTCCACCTCGAGGCTGCAGCTGTGCGCGGCAGCTTACCACCCGAGAACTTAGACAATTTGTCGATACCCGAAGAGAGTTCACTGTGGCCAGAGGCCGCTACCGAAGTCGGACCTCTTGAAGGGCGTTGCTCCAACGAAACAGCCGCAGAGAATCATCTCGACTGTGCTGCATTGCCCTTCATCGTCGCACCCCCATTCGCACACCGAGGTGAAGCGGAGCAACACCTCGAAGGTTCCTCGGAGCCCTCCAGCCAAGCGGCAGAAAGCTTCGCCTGTCCTACGAATGACGTCAGACGCAGGTGCGACACGCCACTGCAGCTCTCAGTACCCGCGCTGGTACGTGGCGCCATCATGTCAGTAGAAGAGGCTGATACCAGTCCTCATACAGCTCAGTTAGAGAAGCCAGCCCCAATATCACCTTTACTGAGGCAAGTGGAGACACCAGCATCACCTATGTTTGAACCGCCTACGGTCATGGCACCGGTAGAGCTCAAGGTAACCACTGCTGATCTCACTGACCAAGATCATGAGGAGAAAGTTGGCGCTCAAGATGCAGACAGCCGCCAATACGATGACAGCTTTACAAAATGTCCTGCCGCAGATGCCAAAACCGGCCGTAAATTATGTTCTCTGCCACACATCTCAGAAGTTGCGTGCCAATTCTCGACACAAGCCAAGGTACCCAGCGCGTGTTTTGGCCCAGGATCGGGTGTTGTCTCTTTTTCTCTGTCTAGTACATCACAATATATATATATATATATATATATATATATATATATATATATATATATATTTATATTTATATAATGCTGAAATAATGCTTAATTTATAATTTTGATTATTGCTTATGTTGCCTCTTGCAGTGTTTGGTTCTGTTTTAACTGTTTTGCTGTGGAGAGGTTGAGGTGCATATTGCCTCCGGTACTCCATATCACAAAGTTCTGCAGCAAAAAAAAAAAGAATAATACAGAACGGTACCCAAAAATTAACAATACGGAAAAGAAAAAAACATATTAGCACACTGAAACCAGTTCAAACATCAAGCCAATGCTGTTTTCTTAGAGCAGTTCACACAGTCATGAACTGTTTACACGCACACCTTTCTTTTTACTGTCAGTATACGCACTAACACATTTCGCATATATCAATCCCTGGCTGTCTATCACAGGCGCTTGTGCAGTCCGGACTTCACTAAAAAGTCTGTCAGGAAGATTATTGGCTTTTTCTGAAGATGCATCTCAGGCCATGGTTTAAGTAGTTTCTTTATTGTGAGGGGCCATCTGTCCAAACCTGGTAATTTGTTCTTTAATTTTTTTTTCATTCGCGTATTTGACGCACTCCAAAAGAATATGGCAAATATTTTCTTCTGCATGACCACAAAGGCATTCTGGTGAGTTGGATCGATGTATCTTGTGCAGGAAGCTGTTTGAACTGACCTTCAATCCAAGTCGGTGGATTAATGTCTCTAGGTGTCATGGGAGGTCTGTCGCTATGCAAAATTTTCTGTGAGGATCAACTTCATAAAGTACTGTTTCCTTTGATTTAGGGCTCTCAAAGCACTTCTACATCGAACAATGGTTAGCTCCTTGCGTTATCAAATGTCGAATATGCGCCCCAGACATAGGGATTGCGCAATCCCGTCTTTCCTTCAATGCTTTCTTCGCAAAGCTGTCAGCCTCTTCATTTCCTTTTATTCAAATGAAGCTGGGTATCCATTAGAGCACGATGTTGTGACCCTGCGATGAAGCATATTCCACAGTTTCAGCAATACATTGTGCTATTTAACCATTTTTGTAAAGTGATCTCACATTTCTGATTAGCTGAAGAGCAGGTGTGCTATCCGTGCATATCACCCACTTTCGTGACTCAAGGATTCTCGCAGATAAGCTTAACTGCTTCAAAGATAGCCACCAATTCAGCTGTCGTTGATAAAGATTTGTGCGACAATTTGTGCATTCTCTTTTTCTGAATTTCGGGTATGAAGACCGCATGAACTGACGCTTCTTCAGTGCATGATTTGTCTGTATATATCTTCGTTTTTTCATTGTGCATTACATGAAGCTGATGATGCACCATCTGTGCCGCTACTAGAGGTGCCATGTCTGCTTTCTTCTCTATGCCATCTATTTCACGGATAAAGTTGAGAAGGGGCAGCTTTAAAGGTGGTTTTAAAGGTTTCCATCGTTTCAATTCTGGTATTACTGCTTGAAATGATGGTACACTATCCTGTAGTCTCATTGCCGTCCTTTGTGTTAGTGCACCAGATAAAGAATTACTTTCATGTTGCGTGAAAATTCTAAAAAAGTTTCGAGATGTTTCTTTAGTTCGGAGTACTGCCAAAGGTGGCTGTCGAGCCTCTGCATAAACCAAAGCACTGGAAATTAACCCGTGGCCACCCCAGACATACCCTCAAGCTCTTTGCCAATAATAACAGGAAGTCTCCTTACGGTGGAGGCTGGAAGTCCACGCAGCAGAGGCAGTGAGTAACTTACGATGGGGCGTATCTAGGCTACATGTAGGGCTAATAACGACTCTGTAGTACCTCCCCATTTGGTCCCGCAGAGATGCCGGAGGATTCGAATGGCCTGACTCACTTTTTGTTCAAGGAACTTGACATGAGGCGACCATGTTAGTCTTCGGTATAAATTACTCCCAAGAATTTATGAGTTTTAACCATTTGAACAGGCTGGTTGTGAAGAAAAATCTGGAAATCACCAGGGCTTTTTAAAGTAAACGGAAGTATGGCTGTTTTAGCCAGACTCATTGCCATACCTCTTTTTCTTAGAAAACGGTCTAGATAATCCAATTCTTCTTGTAAAGTTTATTGTAAATCCAAAAAGGATGGACCATACGTTCATATACTTCTATCATCAGCATATACTGAACGTCTGATGCTAGGTGGAAGATTATACGGGAGCTGCGCCATGACTGCATTAAAGAGAGTAGGGCTTAGCACGCTGCCCTGTGGCACTCCTTGGTTGACGACATGTTCTGACGTTGGGCCCTCCTGCGTAACTACAAAATTTTCCGGTGCTTCAGGAAGTCAGCGATCCAGTGCATTCTCTTGCCCTTGAATCCCTGTAACGCCGAACCTTCCAGAACGGGAACGTGACTCACTGTGTCGCATGCTCGGTGGACATCAAAGAATACAGCGATAGTGATGTTTCCTTGCGTACGTTAGTTTTCCACATCTGTGACCTAATCTAGAATGCAGTCCATTGTGCATCTACCTCTTCTCAAGCCGGCTTTGCTTTCTGATAGTAGTTTTTTTATGTCTTGCCATCATAAAATTTCTTCATTGATCATTTTTCATCACTTTTTAAAAACAACTTGTCAAACTAACTGGCCTAAACGAGTCCCACTGCATGGGGCTCTTCGCTGGGTTTAGCAACGGTACTACTTTTGATATCTTCCAACTTCCCGGAACTTTTTCTTCTTGCCAACTTTTATTATAGATGTCAAACAGGTGTAATTTTTCTTTCTCACACAAATTAGCAGGTGCAGCGTATGTAACTCCATCTGTTCCTGGTGAACTGTTCCTGGTGGTTTTACTGAAGACAGCACATATTGGAGCTCCTCTGGTGTGAAGCTGTCATCCAGATCTGATGAACTGACCGCGGAGAGCTTTGTTACAACCGCCGAAGCTGATTTTGCTGATGATTTATATTCGCTAGTTTGGACGGTCTCTCCATTTCTCAGTATAAGATCACAGAATTCTTCGGCAATCACACGTCCGCTTACTCCTCGAGACAGCGCTAGAGCCTGTAGTGGTCTCGAGTAGACTACTGGCTGTCGGAGGGCGTGTACCATGTTCCACAGTTCAGGCGTCGAGGTAAATGGAGAAAGTGAGCCACATAAATTTTGCCACCTTTTGGTTGAAAGCTTCTGCAGTTGGTTATGCATTGCAGAATGTACTTTCTGGGCAACCTTGAAATCTTCTAAATTAGCTGACCTGCGATATCTTCTTTCAGGTCGGCGTCGTATTGCCCGAAGCCTCTTATACTCAGCGTCAACGCCCGAATAACCATCTGGAATGGGTACTGCACGAGTTCTTTTTGTTAGAAATTGTTTTATCTTCGATGCATACGTTTCTGTGCCAGAACAAGGTTCAAGATTTTGTCTCTGTAGTTCTCGAAAGATTGCCCAATTTGTAATTCTTGTTGTGCGGTTGTTTCTCGTTTTCTTCAATTTTGGGTGATAAATGAATATTAGCAAGTGGTCACTTCCTCTTCTATCAGCGTCTGTACTCCAGTCTGCTCCAGCCGCTAATTCAGAAGAGCACACAGTGATGTGTAGCATGCTGCAGTAGTTATTCTTCTGTAGAAACGTCGGAGAACCATCATTTAGTATAGCGTAACCAAGGTCTTCGCACATTTTTACTATAGCAGATCCCCTTACATTACAACGCTCACTACCCCGCAATTCATAGTGCACGTTAAAATCACCACATATAATTATGGGATCATGATCAGATCTACCCACTGCAGCCAACTCTGTGTATGAAACGTTTGCTTGAGGGTGCATGTATACACTAACTACAGTTACAATAACGTTACCAAACTTCACCTTGCATCTAACAAATTCCGGCGCATCTGTTTTCGAAGTAGCCACAAGTGTCGATGGAATATCGTGTCTCACACACAACATCACTGTGATTTTTGCAGCAAAATATTCTGCTTGTACACCACATAATTGGACAAGCGAAAGTTAGTGGATACTCTTGTTTCAGAAATACACAAAATCGGAAACCCGTGCTGAGCAACGAATTTCTGAAAATCTCCACTCTTATTCTGCAAACCGTTGCAGTTCCACTGGAATATTGCACTTCTTTTGTACCAGTTAGATAGTCCGGTAGCCATGATTACTACAAGATAACATGCTCAACATCTAGCAGCAATTTCACTTCTGGTAAAGAGCCTGCTTGTGGCAAGGATCGTAGAATTGCTTTAAGAGCCACAAAGATTATTGGCAAAATGACTTGCTCGTTTCCGGATGTCTCTGCCGGGATCACATTTCTTGAATTTTTCCTCAGCAAGCTGCTGTGACCCTTCTCTTTGGTAGTCAGTGGCTCCTTGGCTGTGTATGGCCCGGCAGAAGGTTCCACTTCAGCATGTTCTTGGGCCCGAACTCCTTTACCAACGCGATTTTTTGGTGCTGAGCGCTTCAATACTTCCGAGTAGGAGTCGTGGCGCCACTGTTTTGGATTTCTGTGTGCCGCAAAAACATCTTCGACTATATCCGCATTGGGCGCTGGAGCTTTTTGTATTTTACTGTACCCTTTTACAATTCTGTTCCTTTGTGCAGCTGATGCCAAACGCTTTCGAGAGCAGCCTGAAAACGACGCCGGATGTGGTCCAGCACAGTTGGCACACTCAGGTTGACGCTTCGAAGTGCATTCTTTGTAATCATGTGCGCCCGCACATACCTCAAAGCTCTTAGTTACCCTGCAAGTCTTAGCCACATGCCCATATCTATGGCAGTTGTAGCACCTTACAGCCGGCTCAATGTATTCCTTGACAATGTGAACCATGAAGCCGAGAGCAACTCTTTTCGGCAGCGGCATTGCATGTCTAAACTGGAGTATTACATTATGTATGGGTTGCAGTGTGGTACTTCCATCTTCATTTCTTGCCTATCTCTTTTGTCGTGCGGACTGAGATTCACTCCAACATCTTTAAGATATTCCAGTAGGTGATAATCACTGTATTCAAGTGGAACCTCTCTTATCTTTACTAGGGTCTTCGTGTAAGACCGAGGTATCATCACATGTACAGGCAATCCAGCCAGATTCTTGATCATCGCTGTTTACCACAATTTGCCCTTAACAGGAGGTACCCAATACAATCTTTGACTTTGGTACCTCCTTTTGTATACTAAACTCATGCTACATTCTTGTATTCGTATAAATAAAAAATCTGAAATCTGAATTCTCCAAAACCTCAACATAGCTACCTGACAAACGATTCTGCAATGCTCAGTCCTATTCATCGTAACGTCGTGCTTTGCAACGCGTTTTCTCTGTCTTTCCGTCATTTCGTTTTTGTTTTTTCGTGTATTTTGTTACTTTTTTATTCCTCCATTTCTTTTGGTCTCTTTGGGTTTGTTCTCTGACCCGTCAGAGAAAATATGCCCTACGCCAGACAACTCGGCCAAACGAAACAGCACATGTCAAGTGCATGCATTTGAGCAGTGTAGCAGAAGTAAAAAGACAGGAGCAAAGGAGTGGTGGCCGGCTGATGATATTTCATTGCACACACCAAGCCTAGATTTGCCAGGTAGATGCTAGGCAATGCGCAGTGTCATCAAAGCAAATGCCTTAGCGCCAACTTTTCGGCTTAGATAGCTGATCGGTTACAATACTTTTAACCTTCGACGCAGAAATTTTCTGTCTGTCTGTACATTTGTCTGTTTGACCACCATTACGCTACTCTTAACGGCATTAAAGTGGCCGAACGATTCTCCAAACAGGCTGACACCATTCGTTGCAACACGAATATTGCTCAAGGTTCAGCATTCATACTAGCACGATTGTCAATTTAGAAGCAAATATTGCGCATATCTGAGGCACCATAACAACACGTCAATATTATGTATGTGTAATTTTTACTAGGATGGGTATACATAAGTAATTCTAGGGACCATGGCGATTATCACGCTGCGCTGAGCATGCAACGCTCGCACGAAAAGGTGAGCGTTGCCGGACACTTTGCTGAGGCGACACGATGATGGCACCTACCCGTCGACTTGTGTTCTACGCCTTATCACCTCAGGGACGGGCGCGCACGCTGCGCGCTCCATTCTCCAGGATAACTATCAGATAGCGCTCATGTCTCACGTGTGACGTGACTTGATGCGGTCGTTCGCCTCCGATGCACGCTCGAGGCACCCTAACGCAGCGCCTCCAGAATACCATTCAGCAATTTTCTTGCGCAGAACATCAAATGAACGTTTTGTTTACTCTCCAGACCAAGACGACGACATTCGCAGTGTAACATGCAAATACGGAGCCATTTTAAATGCGAAGCATTTCTTAGCGAACTTCGGTGACTTTGAGCGTATCTATCTATCTATCTATCTATCTATCTATCTATCTATCTATCTATCTATCTATCTATCTATCTATCTATCTATCTATCTATCTATCTATCTATCTATCTATCTATCTATCTATCCATCCATCCATCTATTCATCTATCTATCTGTCTGTCTGTGTCTATCTATCTATCTATCTATCTATCTATCTATCTATCTATCTATCTATCTATCTATTATCTAGCCACCTACGACTTTTAGCTCTCCTGGCCGTTTCGATAATGGTATCAAAACAAACTTGGTATGGCATAAGATGACTGCATGAAGAACATGCAGCCATGTTATGCGTGTTATATCATGTTATTACAAGTTATAACATAAAAACTTACACATGGATGGCAAGAATTTCATAATTTACATTTAGGGTCCTGGAAACATTGCGGTTGTTTCCTTCACATGGCAAGTTGCAAAGCTGGACATGATTGCATGGCAAACACAAGCGACAGACTCTAACATGTAAATCATGACATGCGTTTCATGTAACAACATGACTAAATGCCAAGCTCATGATGCACTGGCGGCTGTTTCGCTAGCTTCAATTATAGCAAATTAGGTATTACCGGACGTGAATGGATGACAAAAGTATGATACTGGTACAAAGATAAAAAACATGAGATTCGTGTCATGTCACAACATGACTATAATATGCTACGCTCATGATTCGCTTGTGGCTGTCTCGCTAGCTTCTCATGCACCAAGCTTTGTATACGCAACGCGAAAAGACGACATAGGTAAATGACACATTCAAACATGATAATCACGACATGCGTGTCTTGTAACAACAAGACTACATGCCACACTGATGATGTACTCGCGGACGTTTGGCTAGCTTCACACATGCCAAATTTGGTATTACGTAACGCCAATGAATGGCGAAGGTATGTGACTAGTGCAATCATGATGATCATGAAATGCGTGTCATGTGAGAACATGACTACATGCCACAGTCAAGGCGCCAATACATTTCGACATGACGCAGTGTGCATGCTCCCGGTGTTGCCCCGCTAGGCGCCGGTCCTGTGACATACTCGCAGGCGCGCGCCGCGCTGGGTTGCTTTGACGCAGCGCGTCCTGTGTCTCTCCATCACGAAAAGAGAGAGACACAGTGTTGTTTGGGTAACGCATTGGCTCGAAATGCAGCATGTCACATTTCGCGCCGGTTGCCGTCGGGCCACGCCAACGGAGGCTGGTCGTGCCTGCCGTCAGACTATAGAGTGCTTAAGTTTTGCTAACGTAACGTCGCTGCCCAAGCGTGCGCGCGCGTGAACGCTAATTTGAAGCATATTGGGTCCTTCATGATGCGCTCACGGCTGTTTTGCTAGCTCCGCCTATACCAAATTTTATCTTGCGGGACGTCAATGGATGAAGAAATATGACTTGTGCAAACAGATAATCCTGACACGCATGTCATGTAAGACAATGACAACATACCACGCTTATTGTGTGCTCACAGCCGTTTCGCTAGTTCCACATATACTAAATTTGATACCACGTGATGCGAATAGGTGACGGAGGTAAACGACACATACAAACATAATAATAGTCCCACGGAAGTCATGTACGGCATCGTTTACCTCCACGTAATAACGTTGTGCTGATTTTAAAGTGGCATATTAACGTTTCTCATTCGTGCTTCGCATATCATCGATTCTCATAGTACTTGGGATCTGCCAAGCTTCTTTTTCTTTTTTTGACTAGTTAATTGTTACTTTGTATGAAGATGCGTTACTCTCCAGGTCTTCAGGAATTTTCGACACGGTGGATGTCAATAAAAGTGGGCCCAATGTCACAAAAAAACAGGCATAATTTGTGTAGTGTGACTGGCTCGTAAATTTAGTGTGTCGCGTTCCAGTGTTCATAGCAACCCACAATAACAATGTTGTCGTCTTCCTCCTTTAATCACCATTATAAAGCGAAAATTATACCATATTTTAAACACAAACGTGGCAGCTATCGCATCAGGTTCACTTACAGTTTTCTCCCCTTTCGAAAAAAAAAAATTGGCAGCATATCCACGGAGTGAATGATGGAGAGTGGGGCGGAAGCATTCGTCCGTCCATTCTTCCTTGCTTCCGTCCGTCCATGCGTACGGTCTGTGTGACCGTCCATGCGTCCATCCGCGCATCGGTGCGTGCGTCTGTTCGTGCGTCCGTCCCTGCATCCGCCCCTGCATCCGTTCATGCGTCCATACATGCATCTGTCCGTCTGTCCGTTCATCCATCTATTCAACACTCCAAGTACCACCATCTCGCATCTTTTCATCATATATTCCCCATATAGAAGCACCGCCATTCAGTGGACATTCCAAGGACTCAACGAGAGGTGGCACACGCACACTTTCTTACGGCTTGCGCTTCGGGTCTACTTCCTACTTCTAATAACCTCTAGCTCATGGTATATACTAGTTCACTGTAGTCATGGCACTGCGGCCCAACGCTAGCTAAACCTTTACAAAACCAAGGAGGTTACGCCCAGCGAGGATAACGTAGCAACCTTTTCCTTTTAGATAGTGCTCAATGTACATGTCAATGCCTGCTAATGGGGAATGAGAGACAGGAGAATTCGGCTTTTACTTTCTTACGGCTTGCGCTTCGGATCTACTTCCCACTATTAACCACCTCGAGTTCATTCATGGTTTAAGCTAGTTCACTGTATTCATGGCACTGCGGCTCAACGCTCGCTAAACCTTTCTAAAGCGAAGGAGGTTACACCCAGCGAGTATAACGTAGCAACCCTTTCGTGTCAGATAGTGCTCAATGTACATGCCAATGGCTGCTAATGGGAATCGCAGCGTGCACGTTAACTAAAAGCCGAATGCTCCTGTCTCTCATTCCCCATTAGCTGCCGGTGAGCACTATTCTTTGATTGTTCAACAACGCACAAAAGAGCTCTCTCACCGGCACCACCTTGGAGGTCGAAATGTTATACTTGTTACATACTACAACGGCTACGATGGACGAACGAGTGCCGCTTAAGGAGCTTCGCCTCAAAAACCACCATGGCTCGCGCCTACTATCCTAACGTCTTCTTTCGAGTATATTTACCTTGTCGTCGGTGCAGTTTTTATGCATATGCTACATTACGTATACTATAATATAATATAATATATATATATATGTATATATATATATATATATATATATATATATATATATATATAATATATATATATATATATGTGCACTTTGTCTTGACGACAACGCTTCTGTGACCTAACAATGTAGAGATGACGGGTGCCACGCACTGCGGATGTCGCAACCATGGACAACTTTTCATCAGGGCAACTGCTCACAGTGCTCTAAACAATGCTTTCACCACCGTCCAACACACCAACCCCCCGCAGTGCTGCACCGACGCAGAGCAGCCGTACGCTGTCGCAAGCCGCTAGGCTGTCACCGCTTCCAAACTCGCATCGTCATAGTATCTCCTCTTTTCCTTCTGTCACCAGCCGTTTGCTCATTTGACTCCTTCCGTCCAGCCCGGTCCTTCCTTTCTCCTTTCCCTTCGGTGTAGGTATATATAGCGTTTTCATCTTTCGCAGGGACGCCGGACCTGATACTTTGAGGTGTAGTTAACGCACCGGCCGCCTGCAGCGAATGACCCCGCGGTTACCCTCGCCATATTGCAATCCCTCTTCCCTCCATGTCGCACTTTCCCGTCATTTAGCCATAGCTCCACACTCTTTACCACATGCTGAGACACATAATAACCGAACCTCCTTGCTGTGTGTGCCCTTTGGCCGACCCGTGATATGCCTTTCGCTTAATTGCAGGGAGAAAGGTTAATGCGGGTAAGCTGAAGAGATGCAAGAGCGAAAACTGCAGGCTGGTGTGCCGCGTGTCGACTAAACTACTACTATACTTTTGCGTACTTCAGGATACCACATAACGTCACGTTTACATGTAACACCGCGAGGGAAAAATAATTAAACATTGACAGAAGCGCAATTAAGTTTCAAAAAAACTCAATGAAGTAGTGTCATGCGATGGCATTAAGTTAGTCCGTAACACCGCAGGGTAGAGTTCACGAGACAAGCAATTTGTACTTGTGACACGAACGAAATGAGTTAAACGTGGCTTGAAAGTGAATGTGGTGCCATATCAGGGACGCTTAGTTTTATATGGCCTCATATGTTTAAGCTACGCGTAGTGTTTTCCACCTGGTGGAGTTAATGAACTCGAGTAAACAGCTGGTAAATTTACTTTCTTTATTGCGCCAGAAATGTCACAGCCTTTTCGTAAATATAACCGCAAGCGTCATTTACTGTTAGCCTAAATAAGGTAGAAATTAAGTAAGAGCAAGGAAAAACTCTTGACCAGATGAAAAATATATAGTGGGTCCTGTCCAAGTTTAGTACACTCCAGTGAAAATAGGTATAAATGTTCGAATAACAGCGCCTGAGTATATTTGACACACGTAGGCACACAACGAAACAGGGAGTGCGATCAGAGCCTTTTTTTGTGAATTTCTAATCCTTCTGATCTGTGTGAACTTATGGTCATTAGCTTGTACTCTAGTGTAACATCTATGACTCAGCAGGGTATCATTAATCTTCTTCCTTTTCAACTTGAACAAAAAACGCGACACCAGTCTTGTACCGCACGTGAATTCGTTCAGACGCGAGTGAGTTAAAGAACTTCTTTCTCAGAGGTCTTACTCAGCGTCGTTGGCTGTGAGCCAAAAACTAACCCGGTCCAGTGAGCAAAAATCTGAGACATAAATAAATAAACAAACAATAAATAAATAAATAAATAAAAATTTTGGCAGTTCCCACGCACCTGGGAATCGACGTTATGCGAAGCATGTGGAGGTAAGGTGACCGTGTTGCAATTTTATTGTGTGACACGTCATGTAGTGACGCCAAATATATGTGCAAACGTTGCACCCGCAGACATGTGTTGAAGAGCTGGAGATGTTTATATAACCAATTATTTGCATTTGCGCAAGGGTGCCAACCAGAACATACGTATTAGCAGCACCAGAAGCTGATATAAAGCGCTGATGCTCGCGAGGATGCTGGCCCTGGTCACTGCCACATAAATCAACCTCAGCGCATGGCAACTACTACAATTGATGTTAACCCGACATGACGAATATCAAAGGAGTAGATATGTAATGTTTATAAAATTGGGTAGGCAGCACTGCAACCACTATAGACGTTTCACGAAGATTAACGTCTATTTGAAAAGTAGTTCCGATAACTGGAGTAGCTCTGTGGTAAAATGCTTCATTGCCACGCAGAATGCTTGGGTTCAATTCTAACTGAGACCCTGACATCTATTCTTTGCATTCGTGGGGCCGACGCTACCGATTTCGGGTAATTCTTAGCGCTCGAACGTTAAAATCACCCATGTGTGTTCTCGTCATTCTTGGGTAGATACTAAGTGTCAATAACCTGTGGCACGTACCCGCCCGTGGGTATGCGCCACTGTCTGGCGGGACGTCTTTGACGACGTACGTGATGAAATTGTGACTTTATTGAGGTATTGACCAGCCCGTCTTATTCGTCGAACCATCTTACTCTCTCATGCTAATTTTAGTTCACGCCACGTTAATGGGGTGACCAAGAGAGCACCCAAATATAAGCGGCTAGATAGATAGATACACTCAAAATCGCTGAAGTTCGCTAAGAAATGCTTCGAATTTAATAAATAAATAATAAATATTATCAGTGAGAATCTGCATCGCCAGCAAACGTCCAACTAAGTAGGAACCCTGCCCCTCCCCCTTCTTCTTCCTTGAAGCATTTCAAAAGAGGAGGAATAAACGTTTATTTTCGAAACGGTGTAGCGGTGTAGGTTCCGTGTTCACCTTAGGTGGGAGGTCTCCTCTTTCCAGGAACCCTCTGGCCTTCGCTGCCTCCTTGGCCCTGGTGACGAGACGTCATTGTTGGTCCAGGTCCTCCAAGGCGGGCTTAGCCTCCCACGTTTCTAGAAGGTGTTCGTTTTTTTGACCAGCATCAATGGTATTCGGTGGAGGCGATAGATCTATATTTTTATTGCATGGATACTCGTGGATCAGGTGGGCTAACGTGTTTCAGCAAGGGCGATGAAAGCTCAGATTTCCTCCAGATCCTTGGTACACTAAGATGCACTGTGGGTTGAATAAGACACCAAGGGGGTATCGATGGTTTAGAGGCAGGAGTGAAGCCCGAGGGAAGATTCTCGTTGTACTTCACAATCATTTTAGCGAACGATGCTTGGAGCCTCTCTGAAGGCAACAATGCAAGATGATCACAGGGAGCATGTGCGAAGTGTCTGATGTGCGTTCTCAGGACTTCTACAGAAATATGAGCTTGTATCAGATAGTCACCAGCAATTGCAATTGTTGCCTCTGTTGACGTACATCTGGGCAGACCAAGGCACACACTCAGTGCTTGGGCTTGTACTGCCTGTAGAACATGAACATTGGTCTTGCAGGTATTGCTAAGCACGGTCAAGCTATATCTCAGGAAACCGAGAAACAGGGCTTTGTAGAGTTCCATCATTGCGTCTACTGACATCCCCCACGTATTTCTTTGCCAGGAACTTGAAAGAATCAGCAACAAAGTTTGAAGCTAGGCAGGTGTACATGTTGGCTTGCGGATGCGTAGCAGGTACTTTGCTAAAGTGAAATTATGGTGTAGAGGATACTTAAGAAGTAACTTACAGTTGGAATTCAAAGAAATTTTGACGTAGGGCATTTTATGTGCACAGTCGATCCTTTTCTTACGACACGGCTGAGACATTCCCTGAGAACCGAAGCAAGGCTGGCAATTGAAAACGACACGGGGCCCGATATCACTTTTGCGTTCTACACTCTCGAATTGGAGCTAAATTGTTCTCTGTGCTTCTACCTTAGTTTTTTATTGATCATGTTTCCTGTTCACTCATTCAACGCGGTCTCTCCAGCTCATTTTGCTATCCACCAATGTTTATTATTATAAGAAAATGACGTTACACAACGAGTGCCAACCCATGTGCGTGCACGCCACTGGTGACCTCTGGTTTCAGCATGGTTCATTGAGCTTGTTCTTCGGCTGCGCAGGGTAACATAAATGGGTCATGTGACAGCAAGAATCATTGGCGAGAGCGGGAGAACTTGTGGCGAATCAGTTCCATGTCTACAGAACGGCCATGTACTTTCTTTTCTTTTGTTTTTTTTGTGTGTAAATGTTTGCGTATGCGTATATGTGCATGTGCGTGCGCGCGTTCATGCGTGTGTGTGCGTTTGTGTGTGATGTGTGTGTGAAAGAGATAAAGAGAGAGAAAATGCAAATATTGATTTCCTACTGTAATTAGATAGCTGTTAAGACACAATATTTTGATAAAGGAATAACGTTGTAAGAATTTCTGCCAGCAGTAATTAGGCCACCTGTCTCTCGTTTCACATGTTGACTGCGTGCAACGTAATATATTCGGTGCCTCCATCAAATGGTTTTCTTGCATTCAGCCTCTTTCGTATTGATTGCCCACAATGCAGGAAGTAGTAATCCCTCGATATGAACGAGATCGTTTCTGTTTATTGGAAAAGAAACATAAGTTGAATGATGACACGAGGATTTAGTTTTAAATGCTCTTCCTGCGAATCTTGCTCTTCTGTCTAGCAGTTTACACTGATGTCAAGAGACCACGACTCATCAGGTTTCATCAATCACGAGAACATTTTAGGCGTAACGCCCCACTATATTTGCGGCAAAAGTGAAGTGCAAGTCTTCTTGGTCTTCTTTTCCCAATATAATGATAAGAGAAAAAAAATAAGGGCCAGCGTAATTCTGGAATAGGTACCCGGCAGTGGCACACGTAGTTCGGCGTTCATACTCTTTAGTGTATACCTTGTGCACGCGTGTGCTGCCGAATGTGCGGTGTTTATATATCCTCCCTCTCTGCTCTCTATCTTTCATCTCTCTGATCCCCCCACATGCTCAGGGGAGCCAACCGGCTGCCTATAGGCTGGTAACCTCCCTGCCGTTCTTTTCCTCCTATTTTTCTTCCTTGGGTAATGTGTTTCTGCGCATTGCTGTTCAGATCTCAGAGGACACGCTGAAATAAGTGCGTAGATGAAGTATGCTCCGCAAGGTGGTGCAACAATCTTAGCACTTCCACAAGAGAATGATCTGCCCTTTTATTGAGGTAAATCAATACATCTTTATTTTTTATGTTGGCAGTAATTCACCCCAGTGTTAATAAACCTATGATCTGTGTTATGCGGATCCATCATAACTCTTAATAATGATATGTTACTCACTCTAGAAAGAAAAAACCAAGCAGACGGCCTTTAGGGCAAGATGACGACAGGCGGCTTGAGCTTTCCTTGGATTAGTTTTCTGCAGGTTTCATAATTTCATAGGAGAAAAAAAACGAGCCCCAAGGACAATTTACCTGCTTCCCAACTCACGAAATAAGTCATTTAGCGAAAGCCAAGTCTGATTGAAACAGGAACGCTTCTCGCAATAATCATTAGTACTCTTTTCCAACCTACACGTTCATATTATGGCGTGCAGTGCTTCCGATCATTATGCAACCACAGGATGTCGTGCAGACGGTGACATCTTTTAGCAGGAAGTGCAGGCCCATTCCAAACCTCACCTAGTTGAGTTAGTGTATGCGTGTTTCTTCGCAGAACAGGGCTGTTCTACCACCGGTGTTATTTTTCTTGGTTAACATAAAAAGTTCATTTTGCTACTAGTAAACACATAGGTAGCACAGTACTTTGCATTTCGTTACTTCCCATTAGCGTTTACAATAATTATTTTATGTCCACCCTCTTAGAGTTCTTATGCCCTAATTTACATTTCACGTGCCATACATTCATCGACTCTCGAACATTCCCGTACCACTGGTTTGAACTAAGAGAAAGAAGTGTGATATGTTTTAGCCGTAATAAACACAAAGCATTATGGAATCTTCTTTTGGCGGCAGTTATATGTGCATTACACGAACGCCTTCGCCAAACTATGGCTTCATCGGGGATTTGTGGCGAAATACTCTATTCGGCATCATTTTTGGAGAATGCTCGTGTGCGTGTCACGCAAGCCTTGTATTCACAGCACCGCAATGGCAATGGCAGTCACTCGCGTCATCGCACGCGCACCTTACGCTGTCCCGGCACCGCGAGCATTCCACTGATGACTCTGTTATGATGAATAATATTACTATTATACCTTAACATTGGCCCATAGAAGATGCAGGGTAGACTACTAGCCCGTTTTGTGGGAGTAGTCAAAGCCGAACACAATGCAACCTTGGTTATTTTACTCTTTTTAATGAACTACGACTTACTCAGAACACGGAGAAGCGGGAGAGGCTCCCATGCATACCCAACTACAGATGATGGGAGGATCTTGCACATAAAAAAATGCCACGGGTGTGCTCGGTGTCAACCTTCTAGCTGCCTGGGAGAACTTGTTCTGCCCCCAAAACTCGCGGTTTTTTGGCGCCTATGCTAAGAAAACTAACAAGGGAAATATGTTGAACGAGGTAAACGTATAGGCCTCCCTCGTGTCTCGTTGATTGAGCTCATTAGAGGAGTGGGAGTTAGGAAGCAGCGAGTGTTTACCACAATAGCGTGCGTGGTAATACTTTGAGTCTCGACTCCTCTGTAGTCTGGCATGGCTCATTTGCAGTGACCCGCGGGTCCCCATCAGCAGTAGCGTATCACGTAGGAGACTTCACGCTCGGCCACACATTACCACCTCCGAGTGAAGCAGGCTGGGAATGCCTGGCCTGACGACGTGCTTGAAATAGCGTGAAGTGCGGCAGCTTTTGCTAGCCTCGCCACAGTGGCAGTGTTCTCCTTAACGTCTCCGTGCAAACTGGAACCAATATTGTCGCTTACTGCGCGCTTTTTATGTGGCATCAGAGTTCGTGAATGGGTGTTGTTTTAACTGCGTGTGTATCACATATAATGTTACTGTCCTATAAAAATGGTGTTCATGTGGCGTGGCATTTATTTAGTCCACTTCCAGACACGATGTCTGGCACACGGAACACATGCTGCTCGCCAAACAATGCTAAGCATCTGGTAATGATAATTTTTTTCTTGGAGTACATAAGAAACTCTCAAAATCAGATCACCCGATTCGGAGCTTTCGTATTCCCCTTGTTATCTAAGCTAATTATCATTCATTTTCCTTGCCACACTATCATCATTTATAATATATGCTACTTCCCTTCATTGACAGTACCTCGCAATTAAAGTTAGATGTCCTCTCTAGAGTATCTTGTGTAAAGTCAGGTCGCAGGCACAGTGATACGGATTGCTTATCACCTGCTTTGATTCAACCTGCGGCTTCTGCTTCCACCGAAGACGGTGAAGATTTTGTTTTCTTGGCAGCTGTGACACCGTCACTGGGCAAAAGCAGCATTCTACGACAAGTATGAACTGCGTTTTAACTACTTGTAATAAAGAACGTCAGACGCCCACTAATGACTACTCGTGGCGAAGATTTCTACAACCCGTCGATGCCTTCGCATTCCATAAAATAAACATGAGCACCTTCAAAAGTGCAGAGTCTCCAATGAAAGGAAAAGAACGGTGCCGACACCGTATGCACTGAAATTTCGGAGCTCTTCTCACGCCTTTGCCTTGTTTTCCAATTTCCCTGTTCAGATCTGACTTTCATTTGTTTTCTGAAATGAGTATGAGCACTTAAATAAAGATTCTTGTTCTTTTTATCAAAAAGGTGTACATTTTTGTTGATTTCTTTCCAAATGTACCATTTATTCATTGGTGCTCGCGCAAAAACGTATACGTTGAATGCGCCTGCGAAACCGAAACCGAAATTACACGCAAATAGACTACTTGGCGTAGTAACACATGCGCAGAAGGTCCACCCACGTAGCTTTGGCTGTGCTGCCACAGAAAGTTGGCAACCGATAATAGTGGTTTTCAAATGAGCCCACAGTTCTGATGCTGACGCTTGAGAACAGTGTGCACTTGTCATAAACTTTACAGATTTCTGAAGTTCCGCAAAGGTAAATAGTGGGTGATTTTTCGAAACACAGTACTTCGGCCACATCTTGCGCTAAGCGCTGCAATAGATATATCGAAACTGATATAGAAAGCCCAACCAGAAACCACCCCACCCGACTTCGGTGTAAATAGGGCTTGCTGGCAGAAGTACTCTGTGTGCGCCAATGCACGCTTTGCAGAGGCAAGATAAGACTAATGTGGGCTGTGTTCGCCAGCACAGAAATTCGTGGTATCCGTTGTCGTTGTTGCCAGCAAAGATTAATGAGGGCACTTTGCTGATTGATTGATTTGTGAGGTTTAACGTCCCAAAACCACAATATGATTATGAGAGGCGCCGTAGTGGAGGGCTCCGGAAATTTCCACAACCTGGGGTTCTTTAACGTGCACCCAAATCTGAGTACACGGGCCTACAACATTTCCGCCTCCATCGGAAATGCAGCCGCCACAGCCGGGATAGGGCACTTTGTCAGAATTTGCCAGTGAGTAATAGTGAAAGCTGAGCTAGTTGGTGGTAATTCATTATGCAGGAACGACAGCGGTGAAAACAGAAGAGAACAAAGTAAGATGCGACAAAGCCACTGACTCTAGAGCGCAAATTTACCTTTGGTTATTTCAGGATAGGCAAGTCGGGCATTATTTATGCTGTGCTGCAAGCTGCACTCTTGAATATCGGAACGCATTCGATAAAACAAAACTTCTTCAGTCATTTCAAATGTTGAAGTATGCCGGCTACGATGATACAGAAATATAGGGACCCGTCAAAACTTATTCATGTGGGTCAAAGGAGTAAATCCGACACCTAGGAGAAAATAGCGCGAGCACACTAAAACTAAACCAGCTGTAGTCTTTATACTGTAGCAGTTTTTATAGTATATTTAGTTGCTCGGTACGACAGCCGCTTTTGGTGTTAAACTCACGTCGGCTCTACCCAGCTCCTTGCCACATAAAAACTGCATTTCGCTCACTTTCGTGTTTGTGTGCGTGTTTGTGTGCGTGTGCGTGTGCGCGCTCGCGCGTGTGTGTGTGTGTGTGTGTGTTGTGTGTGTGTGTGTGTGTGTGTGTGTGTGTGTGGTAAGTGTGTGTGTGTGCGTGCGTGCGATCTGCCTCATTGAGACTTAACGCCGTGTACCAGCTCTGTTGATGCACTAGACTTCATAAATCTCTTCCCCACCATTTTTATGAGAGGCACTTCCGTACGAGTCCCCTAAATCTATGTAGTTTGATGTTTGTGTATATCGCTCCCCTCAAAACGCGGCAGGAGTGAACCAAATTCAAATCCACCCCCTCGAGCTCAGCAATGTGGCTCGTCAGCCTGTTATGCAAGCATGGAGAGTTATCAGAAAGGTCACTGATAGTCTTCATGATAAATACAGCCCCCTGAAAATTAAAAGCAAGCAATTTGTGAGGTGAGCGTGTGCGAACACTTTTCTGCGTAATCAAGTCAAGCTGTGATCAGTTCGTGTAATCGACGAATAGTTAACCACCTTACGCATGTGATTAACTTATTTTATAGGCTTCCCGGTGCCGGCATACTTAGAGGCTATAGGCCTGACGTTAGTGCACTGCGGAAAGGTGCTTCTAGAATAGCGCACAACACAAAAAGAGAACCAACGACACGGAAAAGCTTTCGAGTCCTTCAGCGTGGCCACCGAACTGCCAACGGCGTTCCGTCGAAACCCGAGCACTCCGTCTCACGCCGAAGGCTCTGTAGTACTTACCTCAAAGAATGCACTTCCTTCACTATAATCGCCCTCTGGCTACCGGCTGCATTCTTTCTGACTATGAAGACGCGCGCCCGACATACACAAGCAACATCCACTTCTGGAGAAACGCTACTCACTGAAACTTTACTCGCCGCACAATCCGGTGCAGTGTGTTGTGAATGATCTGATTAAGAAAAGTCGTCCTGTTCGATTCCATATAAGTTTAAGCGGTAGCACCGCACGCTCAACGAAAAGAAGGATATGATTGCCTCAAGGCTGTAGTCATCGGATAAATGCAGACTAGTGAAGCCACTCATAGGCAGCCTTTTTTCTATGCCGTTGCTTTTTAACACACAACGTGGAAATAAACATTTACTTAACGGAGTATATTCACAGCAATTGTGGCTGTTGGGGCTTGAAATATTAAATGAAACACACACGATTGTTCCGTAATCTAATACTTTAACAATTGCAATTAGTTAAGTAGATTCGGAACTATCAGCTGTGATATTTGTTTGTTGCTAACGAAAAGTTACAAGATAGAATACAGCAAACACGAGCTGCTACGGATGGGCGTTTTCTCGGCAGCGTCTACATAGGCAAAGTAACCACATCATCGCAGAAGCAAATTGCGCGAATTGCTGCATAGAAGAGAAGTTGTGCCTACGCAAACGAGGAATAAGAATGCATCAGCCTATGTTACAAAATGTAAAACAAACTTCCACATAAATATACCACGATGAGCACGTCTCAATGAACACCTTCCTGCTTTTCCTTTATATCTATTTTTCTTTTTTTACATCCACTTTTTTCATTGACCTAATCTTTAGCAGCTCCCTACAAATGAAAACTGGTGTGTGAGAGCTGTCCTGTTGTGGCTTGATAAACATTAGCACTTCAGCTAGCGAGTTTTCACAAAGCAGAATTTTGAATGGATAGAACTTCGGTCGTATCACTATGGCGGATACGGGGAAAAAGGCAGAATTTTTAATGCTTTTAGTTGCACACACTACATTAAGCGGGCGTGTCGGCGATGCAAGATTAGCGCCTCAAGCCGACCTGCAGTGCGTGACTTGTTCAGCCGTGGCTATATAAAATAATGGTTGCCTTCAGAACCTAAATGCGTCAGATAATAAAATTACTGCAGGCCTCGTTAGCAAATCTGGCGACATGCCATTAATGTGATTAAAAGCTTGCGTGTGCGGAGGCGCTGCCTTTACCACTCCAACTTTCGACGAATAAAAATGAAAAGAAATAAACAAGCACAAATTTGCATAATTAAATTGTCTTGTATGTGAGCCTACGAAATTTGTCGATGGCCTAATTGTATTAGCGAAAAAAAGCGCGAAATAAATCATAAAATACCTATTCATAAATATAATAGACCGAATGCCGCTCGCTAATTACAATATATTTTCTATCGTGTTTATGGCGATCAAACTTGGTGAAACAATAGCGCTGGCAGTATACTTCTGCCTTCATTGGCTCGCTGAAGAGTTTTGTTAGGCAGAAAAAAGTTTCGCAGACGGAGCTCTGAAAGGCAGAACTTCTGAAAGTGGACACAATACACTCACCTCAGAGTAACTATCTCTAATTATTACGGCTGTTTTCAAGACCGCGGTAATAATAAGAGTTCTGGTTTGTTTTTCACATCTCAAAACCATAAAGGAGTGGTTGTAATGAAAGGTACTGTGAATTAACGCCGTCGGAGGTTCTATAAAATGCACCTCAGTCTAAGCGCGTGCGTCTATAAAATTATTGCTTCATTTATGTGCTGCCGCCATGGCTAGGATTCCAACCAGCGACATCTAAATCAGCAGTAAAGAGTGCGTGTCTTCTTTCATGGTATCGTTGTTTGAGTCTATACGGCGAATAACCAAAATAAATAAGCAGAACGCAGAGAGGAAAAGAGAGACTTAGGGAGGCTGGGAAGTTAGCCATATATATTAGCATCCGATTTGCTACGCAGAACTTGGACGGTAAAGTAGGAGTAAGAAAGACGACAATGATGACAGTAAGAATGTGATCCCTTCTATCCAATTACTCGTTTCTTAGCCAATCGTCCAGAGTGGGTGTGGGTATTGCTTTTAGGCCATCATCATTATCATAATCATAGTTGCATGAACATGGTTGTGCACAGAAACATGAAAAGTCCTTTGAACTACCATAGAAAGCCCTTCAACACAGTTTCCACTAATGGTATGGCAAACGAAATCACACCATAAAGGTAAGGTTCCGTTATGGTGTGCGATTATTTATAGGCAAGCTGGTTGTTGACGTGGTTCTTCACTATTTCTACCTACGTTTCTGGTGTGACCTGATGTGAACTTCACCAGAAATATCTTTTGGAATATTAGTAATATGATAGTAAAAAAAGTTTAGATAAGTTATCAGTCCTGCGCTTTGTGGCCTCCGCACACGTGTTTTCCAGAAACTATACATATAATTGAGTGAGGTCGTATCAAACTACACATCATCGACATTTATCAGAAAAGGTCTCCTACCGTGTAGAGATGATTAGTTAGATCTTTCTTTAGAATTTGTGGAAGGACTGTGGAAAACTAGAATTTCGTCATTGCAGCTAATAAACAACGTTCAATAGTCCACGTACAAATAGAAATGGTGCCAGTTAATAGAAAAAGCAAAAATAGATTTTCATTGTAACGGCGTTCACTCTGCTAATATTCTCCTATCAATAACATCATGTCACGCACAACACAGGAATGTATACTGTGATGTGAATTCTGATAGCCAGCATACCATTCTTGACCTGAAAGGAAACCACAAGTTTGCGGTCAAAGGAATGGAAAGCTATTTGTGTAAATTACTGATATTGTTGTGGTACAGGAAGGCGCTCGCAAGTGTGCAAAGCTTTGAAAATCTGGCTTTACATAAGTGCCTACGCAACATGACTTAGATAATAGAGGTGTGTGGTCTGTGATTGATATGTGGGGTTTAACGTCCTAAAACCACCAGATGATTATGAAAGACGCCGTAGTGGAGAGCTCCGAAAATTTTGACCACCTGAGGTTCTTTAACGTGCACCCGAATCTAAGCACATGGACCTACAAAGTTTTCGCGTTCATTAAATATGCAGCCATCGCACCAGGGATTTGACCCCGCCACCTTCGGGTCAGCATCCGAGTACCTTGGCCACTGGACCACCGCGGCGGGGCGCGTGATTTGTCTCCCTCCGGCGATGTATAAGATGAGGTGCGACAGTTAGGCGAATGTTTCGGCTTGTATTAAAGCAACCACTCGCCGAGGTATCAGAGAGCGCATTCAAACAATCACTAGTGAAATCTTTCTGACAAGATTGTCATTTAACTAGGCGCCCATCAGGGCGCAGCTAGCTGGTTTGGAACTGTTCTTTAACCTCAAGTATTTCCCTGGTGCTCTCGGGATGATGAAAACCCAGGGGAACGTGTGGGAAAATCTTCCTAAACTTTTAAGCTCCCCCACTTTTCCTGAATCAAAGTTTGGGCGACGTTGTAGCGCCTTTGAAAACTCATCCTTCACTGTCCTCTTCATTGTGATCATTCACGTGGTCTCACGGGAGCGTGCTGACGTACATCTTTTATGACGCAAACAGAGCGGTTTGGTTCTGAAAAGAGCAGCACGTCCCGTAGTGGGGTTCTGGGTACAGTCGGGATTTCCTTAATGTATCGCTGTATTTTCTCAACAGCTTTTCACAGTTATGAAGAAAGGAAACACAAACAAGATGTTACACATTGGAAGAGAGAGAGAGAGAGAAAATTTAATGCGGAAAGGCAGGGAGGTTAACCAGAAAACATATCCGGTTTGCTACCCTGCACTGGGGAAAGGGTAAGGGGAAAGGGAGGAAGAGAAGCACAAACACACATACACACACTCGCACACAGTAGTGTCACAATCGTTCTACGAGGCGGGTCGCTCGCAGAAACTTCATCAGCGCCTTCGTTGCTTTCTGGCGTGAAGCTCGATCTTTCCGACATTCCAAGATTGACTGCTCAGAAAATGGCTGGTCGTCGAGGCGAGCAAACACTGCTGAGAGGGACTGTCGCTGAGAGCTGTACTGGGGGCACTGACATAAAATATGTTCAATTGTTTCGTCATTGTCGCAATGGTCGCATGTAGCGCTGTCTCTCATTCCGATGCGGCAGGCAAAAGCGTTCGTGAAAGACACCCCAAGCCACATACGGCAGAGAAGGGTCGTCTCGGATCGGGGTAGGCCAGATGGAATAGTAAGTCGTAGGCATGGGTCCAGGCGGTGAAGACGGGTGTGGAGAAAACCGGGCGTATTCCGCATAGACCTTGCGACATCCTGCGCAAGCGTATTAATCTTTGCTGCTGCATCGCTTCTTGATAGTGGAATAGGTTCCATCACTCCATTTTCGTGAGCATTCTTAGCTGCATTGTCGGCATGCTCGTTACCGATGATGCCGCAATGGCCTGGTAACCACTGAAAAGATATGTCATGTCCTTCGTCTATTAGGTGATGGTACAGTTGTCGTATTTCGAGCGCCAATTGATCTTGAGGTCCACGACGTAGAGTATTGTGTAGACATTGGAGAGCTGGTTTCGAATCAGTAAAAATGCTCCATTTTTGTGGTGTCTCTTGGTCAATCCTGCGGAGTGCGCTGCGGAGTGCCGCGAGCTCCACGGCTGTCGATGTCGTCTTGTGTGACGTTCTGAACTGGATGGTTTCGGCTCTTGCTGGGAAGATCACAGCTCCTGCAGATCCTCCAACAGTTGTCGAGCCATCCGTGTAAAGTTTGACATGATCTTTGTATTCTTCGTGTAGCATGAGTAGAATCATCTGCTTTAAAGCTGGCGCCGAGAGCTCCGCCTTCTTGCGAATCCCCGGCACTGTCAAGCGCAGTTTTGGTCGGTCCAAGCACCAAGGAGGTGTTAGTATCCGTTCCGGAGGTGTGTAGACTGTTGGAAGGCACTCACGGAAAGTCAATACTCTCTTACAGAAGGAGGCACTCGGTCGATCTTCTGGAAGCGAAGCTAGGTGGTGGGCAGGGGCGCGAGCAAGGTGTCTAATGTGAGCTCTAAGCACCTCCAAAGTAATGTGCACTGTGGCCGGATGATCTTTGGCGATTGCGATGGTTTCCGCTGTTGATGTACAGCGTGGTAATCCAAGACAAACTCTGAGTGCCTGGCCCTGGGCGTTTTCTATTGTGCGTATACTGCTTTTGCAAGCGTTCGTCAGAACCGGCAAGCTATACCGCAGGTACCCCAGAAACAGTGTTTTGTACAAATGCAACATCGCGTGCACTGATGTGCCCCACGTTTTGCCTCCGAGGAACTTGAAAAGTTGTGCGATGGCCGTTAGGCGCTTCTTTAGAGTGGCCACATGGGGACTCCAGCAGAGATTTCGATCGATCGTGACCCCTAAAAACCTGTGGGTCCTGGCGTAGCAGACACTGTGTCCATTGATGGCGATGGGATATGACGTCATTGCCTTCCGCGTGAACGCGACCAGCGCCGATTTCTCAGGAGAAATCTCGAGGCCTTGTTCTCTAAGGTACGCCGATATTGAATTCGCTGCTTTCTGGAGTCTCGCACGTACCTGAGGACGTGTTACACCTGATGTCCAGGCACAAATATCATCTGCATAGAGAGATATCTGCACGGAATCTGGTATGCGTTCAACGAGACCGATCAGAACCAGGTTGAACAGTGTGGGGCTCAATACACCACCTTGAGGAACACCACGGTGTGTATAATGTTCAGAAGTCGGCCCATCATCAGTTTGCATAAACAATGATCTCATATGTAGGTAGCATTGGATCCAGCGGTACACTCGCCCACCCAAACCAACTGACTCGAGGGCGTCAAGTATGGCTTCGTGAGAAACATTGTCATATGCTCCTTTGACATCTAAAAATAGTGCGACAGATAACCGTCTGCTCATTTTCTGGTGTTGTACGTAGGTCACCAGGTCAATGACATTGTCAATGGAGCTCCGAAGACGACGAAAACCGGCCATGGCGTCTGGATATATTCTATGGCGTTCTAGGAACCACTCGAGTCTGGCAAGGATCATTCGCTCCATCAGCTTCCCTACGCAACTAGCCAGCGCTATTGGGCGGTATGATGTCAGCTCTAGAGGCGATTTTCCAGGTTTGAGAAGTGCAACCAAACGGCTTGTTTTCCACTCTCTGGGGACCGTTCCATCTCTCCAAGACTCATTGAATACTTCCAGCAAAGCCCTTCGTGCTCGATCACCGAGATTGCATAATAGGCGGTATGATATGCCATCCGGCCCAGGCGATGACAATCGATTGCATGAAGCAAGAGCCACATTCAGTTCTTCCATTGAAAAAGGCAGGTCCAGGTGCGGGTCAAGTGAATGTGGCGTGTAATCAGCAGTAAGGGCTTCTGTGCAATTTGGTGGGCCCGCAATCTTCCTACAAAAATCTTCCGCTACCTCGATATCCCTTCTATTTTGGAAAAGGGCCAAGGCTTTAAACGGAAAACGTTGTTGGGGAAATGTGTGTAGGCCTCGCACGGTTCGCCATATTTGAGAAAGCGGTTTGCGAGGGTCTAGACTCGCGCAAAATTTCGCCCACCGTTGAAACTCCAGTTTGTCTATACGACGCTGGATCTTCTTTTGCATGCGCCTGGCCATCCGTAGATCTTGAATGGATTTTGTGCGTCGATATCTACGCTCCGCACGCCGACGAGTCGCACGGAGTCGCTCTAACTCCATGTCCGTTTCTGAGGGCCTTGAAGAATATGCCAGCGTGCGCATCGCACTCTGCGCTGCTTGTTTGATCGCTTGCTCAATGCCAGAGGTTAAGCCTTTTTCACAAGCGTGTTCAATGTTGGTTGTGAATGCTGAAAGATCGATCTTCCGTACGGTTTTCGGCGGGTGGTCGCTAGCAAAGCCTTCGATGGTGAGATAACTGGGGATGTGATCGCTACCATGTGTCTCGATGTCTAAAAACCACTTAACGCTTGTGGCGAAGCGACGTGACACGAACGTCAAGTCCAAACAGCTGCTGTACGTTGATCCTCGCAGAAATGTAGGGCTCCCATCATTAAGTAGAGACAGTTCATGAGTCGATACAAATGAAGCCAGCCTCCGGCCCGTGGTATTGACTTTTGAACTTCCCCAGATTGGGTGGTGGGCGTTGAAGTCCCCTATAATTATCCACGGATCCGGGACGCTCGAAAGAATGTCATCCAGTCTTTGGCAATCAAAACGGGCTGAGGGAGATAAGTAGACACCTATTAATGTGAAGGTGAGGGTTTTCTGCTTCACAGTCAGGCAAACATATTGGTTCTCATCATGAGGCGACACAGGTTGAATGATGTAGGTAAGCTCCCGACGAATATACACAATGACCTTGCTGCTTTCGTTTCGGGTTTTGGACGGGATTGATTCGTAGCCAGATAGCCTGATCGGGTTTGATAATTTCGGTTCACATATTGGAAGAGATTACTTAAGCAATAACGTGAGATAACAATCCTACAGAGGCAAGAATGCTGTCGCAGTGGTACGATGAATTATTCTACTAAATTTTAATTGCTTTTTACTATATGCCATGAAGAACATCCATCAGAAATGTACGTCACTCATTACAAGTAATCAATTACCTGCAAATATTTACAATTTTTTAGTGAAGCTGTTTAGGTTAACCGTAATTTGTGCTGCCGGTTTTAATTTGTGCCACGAGGCTTACGCAGAAAATACGATCATCATAAATGAGTACGGTCAAGGAAATTTTGCCTCAGACAATTTATTTCTACGGTGGTTCTCGGTGCAGAGAGGTTCTCGTCAAGCCACAGACAGTCACAGACATGACACGGATGTGCGAACTCTGGAGACGGAAACTCGTGCTTCAAGAAACCCTTCGCACCTCTCACAAATTTACGGGCACGCCGTCACCGGCATGCACCTTGCATGACTTTCGAGTATCGTCACAGGCACCGTTGCTTTCCCGTTCCTTAGTGTATATACATTCTAGTTGTACGTTCTCAGGCTTTCCACCTTACTGCCGTCACTTCACGGCCATTTGTCGGGCTATCTCCTGCCTTCCTCATTTTATGAAGCAGTGGTGAAAATTGGGAATAGTGCAACACAAGCGATGTGTGTAGCACTCATCTGTTTGATAGGCAATCTTTATTTTTTATCGTTCTTTTTAGTGAAGCAGTGGGGCAAAAGTGAATTTGCCCAAATTCTATGAAACATACCCAATAATACACACAGGATAGGCTGCATGAGATAGGCCGTGAAAGTTGGGCCACACAAATATCGGTTCTCTTCAAACAGCTTTGCTTTTAAAAGATATCGAATCCTTCGCAATCAATAGCGCCAACGTAATCAACATATTTGCACAGCGCAAGACTACGAGTACTTACGGCATAACTACGGAAGAAGACAAAGACAGAAAAGAGCTCTGCTGATATAATTTAATAAAAACATGATAGCTAGACAACATGAAAAATGTCAGCTTGAAAAGTAAGTCAGCAGGTTGCCCTAAAGGAGTGCTCAATTAATCACGTTAATGTATCGACCTGCAACAATAGACCTACGTGATGTCGTTGTGTTGTCAAGGCACGACGCCATCTTAAATAGCTAGAATTCAAAGAAGCTATCAATAGTGATTTTGGTGAATAACAATCGTTACACTTAGTTTTTAGAGAGTATGGATGCTGATGCTGCTGTGAACAATATAAACTAGGAGAAAAAGCTCATTGAAGAGTGCGACAAACCTGCTACGGGCATCGTCTACGTTCTGCTTAGGGTGCTTTCTTTCACTTGGAAGCAGCGATTGATAGACAGTGAAGTAACAAGCTCGTTTTTCTGCTCTCATACTCAGTTGTTCAACTTTCGTGCTCAAGTTGCAGGAAGAGCTGCTGACAAACGCATAGAGGTGTCTCAGCACAGAGTGACGCGTCTAACGCTTTTACGCAAGACTGACCCCTTAGTCAAACAAGTAAGCGCAAACACTATAGGAGGCAGCCCTATAAAGTGCTTTAGATTATGTAGGACGGGGCGAGTGGTGGCTTCCGCGGACGCTGACTGCTGTCAATTATACAGCCTTGACTCTTTCGACCAAAATTGATTTACTCTCGCCAGGCTGAAATATTCTCCGAAGACAGACACCGGTCTACTGTGAAGAGAGTGAACGAGGCTTTCGGAGCCAATATCAACACAAACTCTGCCGCCATGCGACCCTCAGCACTCTAACCAGTGGCTGTCTTTCACACGCCTCGAGTCGATGACGCCTGAGTATTGATGTGTCCCGGTTACCAGAAACAAGATAAGGCCTTGTGCTCGTAGGCTGTGCTACCTATTTCAAGGTCGGCTGACATTCCGCCACCTAACTAGAAATTTAAGACGTGCTTGAGGATGTTTACAGTCATGTAATTTAGGCATAAATGTCGTTATAGAAGCAAGCACCATGGTGATCATGTGGTTTCATTGCTTCACTTTTGACCTCAAGGACACGGGATTTGATATAGTGGAAAGCCAGAAGCCCATTTTTTTGTATTTACCTGCACGTCAAGGTTCTGATGAATACAAAATTGCTGGCGCCTCCAACTACGGCGTTTCTTTTAATCACATCGCGTTTTAGGGGAGCGTAAAAATCCCAGACAATATTATTAACGGAGAAACCTTTTAAGCTAGCGCAGATATGTGCAGCCTTTGGGTATCTGATATGAGGTCTAGGCAATTCGTATCATCATCATAAGCGGGTTCATGCAGAACAAGTTATCACTACTCAGCACTGGTCCACAGCAGAAGAAGAAGGAAAGTATCGTGATCATACAGGTATGGGCCACTATTCAGCCTATCAGAAAACTCTCATAGTCGTAAACGGGTATATGTGCCGCAGAAATTGAGTCATTCTCTTCACATGTTCCCCTAACGAGAAAGAAGGTGACAGTTGGCCCAATAGATGGCTGCAAAGTGACAGCCATAAGCCGGAAGCCAAAGTGTATGCGACGAGGAAACACTAGAGAATGAGAAAGGCAACTGCTTTTGTGAGAAGATACCGTAGCGATAAAAGTTGTACACCATAAATGACGTGCCCGTGACGTGTATGTGTCTGCCTGTGGTTTATGTGAAACCTACTGCACAGAGAATGAAAGTTTGAAGAATCTAGCATCAATATTTATAGCCTAGCGACCTATACGACGCAACCTATTACCAGCCTGCATGACCTAGATAACGCAGAGGAACAACCTAGAAGCATCCATATTAGTTTTCAGAGTCACCCAGTTTTGCTGTTTCAAACATTTCGCAGCTTTACTGCAAGCTTCGCCAAGTTGTTCATGTTAGGATGAACGTTCATTTTTATTGAAATATTTATCAGTACACCTCACAGGTAATCAATAACTACGCGGTTTACGCTAAAGCATGATTCTCTCAACCTGTTGTGTAAGATAAAATGGGGCTTGGTACAAGAATAGCGAAAAATGAAAAGGTAAAAGTTCTAGCCACAGCGCTGCGGTCTACCACAGAGTCTTCGTTTAAATAGCGACGCTGCTATTTCAGGAATCTCAGAAGCGGCGGCTAATGCAATCGTGCGTAGTCGTTAAACGTCGTTTAGAAAACACAACGAGCGTGTATACATTGAGGGAACAAAGAACGAAATCAAATATCCGACAAGAAAGATAGCATACGCATGCGCAAGGGAAGCATAGTCTTCACAAAGCTTTACGCAAGTGTGTGGGCACTCTTAGCGCACAGCTAATTTCGTCACTAATGCGAGCTTTATAGCGGCGACCTTCGTTCCTTGCTTTCGGTAACCTGCTACTGCGGGAAAAATTGCAGAACTTGATGTGGCTAAAGTTCACGGTGGGAATTTGAACAATGACAAAGGCAAGGGGGGGGGGGGGGTGCGAAAGCAACTTGCGTGAAGAGAAGCTGAGGAGATGGAGGTGGAGGGCAAAAAGCGCAAGAAACGTGAAATATTGCCCCTTGTGGCTGACCCCTCTCTCGGCCGGGTTTAATTACGTAAACCTGCCTGCGAATGCTCGAGTATTTCCTGCCTTGTTTTCTTTCCGAGAGGCATTGTCGGTGTGCACTAGAGCAACACGTGCGCATCCGCGATTCTGGGCGTGCAGCGGTCGGTGGCTCATGAGGATGCTGTATCAGCCCCGACAAGTTGTAGGGCCGCCTCCTGGTGACATCCTCGCACAGACTCGGCAAGGCCCGCCGCCACGCACCTACATAATGATGCGCTCGCTTCGTGCGCTGTTCCGCCGTTTGAGTTCACTTTCTGCTCGTCTCAAGCTGCACACGAACGACGGAAACAGAATCGGTAGTGTTTCTAGTAAAACTTATAATGTTTACTGTTGCTTCTGCACTATCGCTCGCTCGATCGTAGCCAATATGAAAGGGGTGAAAAGGTCTGTGTCGCTCTGCTAACCCCGATGATGCATTACAGTCCTGGCCTCGGCCGCCGCCTTCCGACGGGTGGGAGCAGCAAAGACACACTACTCCTTGGATACAATAATCATTGCTGCATAATCATGTTATTTTGAGACGCAAGAGACATTTAAGTAATTAGATTGAGGTGTTCCCGTGTGATTCCTGCTGAATATATGAGAGTTTACCCTCCTCTAGGGTTATTTGTATTGAAGGAATTCACTTATCTACGAACACTGCTTTAACTAGTGCGCCCATTCCCGCACTCGCTTGTATAATCGTGCCTCGCAAACTATCTCATATGCCCTCACCCTAAAATACGACCACCGCGGTTGTGTCTGTTTTCTCGTGTACTTTCTCATTCAACACGATGTTCAGTTTTATCTTTCTCTCGCAATAGTTTCCAAGCTTCATTTCAAAGAAATTATTGAGGCTAAGTTCGGTTGACGTAATGTGCAGATATTTTCATTGCTGTCAGAATATATCTTCATGCAGATTCGCAGCAAAGGTGCTGTCGCACTCTTAACTACCAGTTTAGATAGCCACCACAAAAATTATTTCCCTTGCAGTGATTACATGTACGTGGACATGCACAAAACTAGTGGTTCCCTCATTCAAGCGAAGGTTGTTTAAATATTATTTGGGCCACTTCGGGACTACGCCACGGAAAATGTTCATTTTGACTTCCTGGCACCTGTGTTAGAATCGCTGCTATTGTGGTGCTCCCATGTGAAGCGAACAATACTGCTTGTGACAAGGTGGTAAATCAGCCTAGTATTTCTTGCAACTCAGGGTATACGACTACAGAATCTCTGGTGACACTTGAAAATCAATATGTACATACGATGCGAGTATATGGGCATATCTAAAAATTTCCGAAATCGTTGTGTGTGGCAGTGCAATATCGCGTACTTTCCGAATATGTGAGATTTGTGCTTAAGATAGTCAGAATCATGTAAAGTATCCCGTTGAATAAAGCTCAATTCTTTCAAATCTATTTGATTATAAGGTGGATGCAGGTGCAACTTCCACGTTGAAGCGTAATGTACTTAGTGAACTGAAAACATCCCAATTTCATTTGTGATACGTCGACACACATTTGTTCTCGTCCTGGAATCCACACCTAATTGTAATCACGTTAGCAGCCCTTAGCGTATTTTTCTATAGCGCCCATTTATCGGTGTACGCAACGAAAACAACACGTTTCACAGTAACTCTGCTGTTCGAACGGGCGCCTGCCTATCCTAGGCTAAATTATGCAAACCTTTTTATAGCCTCGATAACTTCCACCAGTTATGAAACCTTTCATCATGTACCTAGAGAGATTCACGCCACAATTTAGAAGTAATCACTAACGTATCGTTAAAGAGCTGGTATTTGAGGCGGGCGCAGAGTATAGAAACAAGAGGCGTTAGAGAAGGCGAGTCCTTGCCGTGACGTCATATCGTTGTGACTGCAGTGACGCCAGTGTTAGTTTTCGGGGATAATACCTAATGGACGAAATTCTAGAGAAGTTGCCTAGAAGTAATGAGCAAAATAAAAGTTCACGTTTTAAAGCGATACATAAAGCAATTTTTGTAACATGGCATGTAGCATGTTTATAGTTTTTCTCTATTTTAATACTGCTGACTTGTCATTGCAACTTTCCAAAAATAGGAAGTGTTTACATTTAAATTATTAGTAATATTACCTCGCGTTTCATGCGCTGTAACCATGATAACAATATGGAGCTCGTTTAGTGGAGGGCTCCGTAAATTTGAACTTTTCTGATGTTTTTGTAACGTTCATCGCTCAGCCCATGGGCCTCAACCATTTTGCCTATATTGAACTCGCAGCCCGTATGGAACTCGTGAGTTTCGGGTTCAACACCCGAAACCACTTTGCCACCGTAGCAGGCGATTTTATAAACAAAACACGATAAGAAGTAACAGCCTATAGGAGTGACCGAAAATTTGTTGACAAACACTTGGCTGGGAGTGATAAGACTGGTGTGACATCATGAAGAAGACAGCGAAAGAGAAACATTTGATAAAACTGAAGACTTCGTTGAAAAATTCAATAAATAAAGTTTGTGAAATCTGGTGCTCACGGTCGTGAGGTGCCTGAATTCGGTAAGCTCCATGAGTTAATTATATTTTTCTACAGAAGGTGGAACATAAATTTGGTTATGGCCATACGGTGCTTCCTGTGAGCTGCATGAATTGATTATATTGTTTTTCAGTAGATGCAGCTGAACACATTCGTAAACGGCTCAATGATGTTTTGGATGATGGCTCAAGAAAAGACTGTAAACAGTCTCTGTACCACTCCTATTTATAAACAGAGTCAAAACTAGAGGGCTAGAGTACAGAACTTTTAATAGGCAAGACATCTGCACACACACTCCACATGTATAACAAGCTGAAAAAGGGGGGTCAAATGAAATCACTAGGCACCACTAAAGCCCCTAACGTCCGCGTCTTCTTCGTTGCATTTGTAGCACAGTAACCTTTTTTAGTTATGAATTACAGCCTTCATTTTACTTTTACGATATGCTGTGAAAGCCAACCTATTTTTAATTAAAAATACTGTTTATATTTCAAATCAGACTGGTCATCTGTATGAAAGTTTTATACTGTATTGTTGCTGCTCGGGTTGACACATCATTAAAAAACCATCATTTGGTTGTATACAGGCATTAAAATATATCAGTGTTATGAGCTTGCAATCAAACCTGGAATGAGCGGATCAGTGCAAAACACACACGCCAACTTCGCAATAAATGAAATGAGATTTTTTTTTTTGAAGAAAACAAGACCCTGTTTTTCCCCCGCTCGTTACAGGTGCAACGCCTTTCGCAACCATGGCCACGCGGGAATGGCTGAAGGCTGTCATCTTTCAGGGCTCCACCCATTTTTTGCGGCGCAATCATGGCGAGTGGAGCACTCAATGCAAACGAACTTGGTGCGAGACTAGGGCGTGGCTCATCGGACCGAGTATGTCCGAGAGAGGCTAGCGGGCGGCTAGGGCAATCAACGTTAGTCGAAATTTTTTGTCTACGATCCCTGTGTGCTAAATCTTGGTACAGAGCCTTTTTCGCAAATAAATGCCTTTGGACTATAAAGGGGTTCGGTGTGATGTTACAATCAGCGTAGACTAGAGCCATCAGTCAATTACAGGCCAACACCTTTCTCCACCACCCATTAAAGTAGTCAACGTACTCCACGTTATGTCAGAAACTTGACCATGGGGTTCTGGAGTGGAGTGAACGCTCTACCCACGGATAAGTCCTTTCGGAGAACCATGTGGTTTTCCTTTACTTTCTAAAACACTTTCTCTAGGTCTCTCATTGATAATCGCAACCAAGTTTGTACAGAAATGAGCGAAAGACCACTTATAGGGTGAGGTGGGGTAAAATGAGACTCGGGGCAAATCCAACATTTTCACTTTGCTGGCCTCTGCAGCTAATGTAAAACCCATTTTTCTTTATATCAAATTTCAAGCGATAAGTGATGGTCCATGTCTACCTTTTTACGTGTAAAAGTTGGTGACTGCTCACAGCGCTCGCGCGAGAGAAGTATACGTATCTGGTGTCAGAATATTCGTAACCTGTCAAAAAGGGCCGACATTCTGCACGGCCATATGTTTATATTCCTTAATGCAGCTGCTCCTGGGTCAGTACAGCAACATAAATATTTATTTTGTTACTTCAGTCTACGAGCTACCTAATACTAAAACTTTAGTTTGTCTGTTGGGCAAGAAAAAGGCGATTTTTTTTTTATTTGTGGCTTGTCAGAGCAGCAAAACGTGGTAGAAATGCGTCCAACTGCATTAGAGAATGTCTTATCTGAATGAAGAACTTACACTCATTTTACATTATATTCCTTCCTTTAAGAGGGTTTGAACATACAAAAGAATACCATCTAGATCTTCCTGGGAAGAAAACGATAATGAATGCAGTGATTGCCGTTCAAGACACGACTTCCTCCACCCGCACTGCATTGAGGTGTTTCCATGTCGCCTTGGCTGCTCTCAAGAGACGCATAAAAATATCGCGGAATCTCCCAGTCAAGTCGTTACTAAAAACGTCTAGAGATTGGGTTTTAACAATGTTTCTTCAATAACATATTTGAAAAAATACAACCGCTTGAAAATCTCAATTTAGCACAGTTTTAAGTTCATCGCCTGAAAAAGCCTGGCAGACGAAGTTAAAGATCATGACATACTTAGCAATTCTGCATCAAGACGGCAAAAAGAGGCAATGAAGGTACGCCCAAACATACCTAGCATCGAATTGTTGAATAATCCACATAGGTGCAAGCGTTCAAAGAAGGGCAACATTAGCACACAAAAAAGAGTGATGGTGTTTGATCTGAAAGGAGTTTCGGAGTGACAACACACTGCGTTCTGTCCAGATTCAGTGTGTGAGGCCAAAGGCCTGGGCACTTTGAGGACACGTAAGGGCTCACAGGGTGAATTTGATGTCGTTTTACTGCAAGAACAATTCAAACAAATATTTTTTACACTGTCTCGTTTTGCCCTACGCAGCGTTTTGTTTCGCCCCACAGGTTGGGACAAAATCATACACCTTCAGCTTTTTTTTTCATTTTTAAAGTAATGTTTCGAAAGGTGGCAACTTGGCAATAGTTATGTAGAGCATACTTCGTACACAAAGGAAAATTTCTGCATCAATGTTTATTTGCAAGATGGGATATCAAAACAAATATTAGCTTTTTCAAAAATTTTGTCGAACTTTAACCCACCCTACCTTAAATAGCTAAGTACTGAATACTTCTAGAATAATTCTTTAGAAAACATGTAGTGTCATGGCCTTCTGATTAGTAAACCAATAATAACTTCGTCATACCACTGATGTATTTGCTTATAACAAAACTCACATGGTCCCCTATACATTAACATCATTCGATGACGTTACGTCAAGCATCGTCCCGGTGCCGTCATGATTACCCAACAATGACGTCATGTCTTTTGCGATCTGTGACGCCAGCATGACGTTGTGCGGTCACATAAATTGTAGTCACCGCCTGACATTCAATAACGTTGAAATGGAGACGGAAAAGATGTCACGTGATGGTGACGGCAAATGACGGCAGTTATGTCGTAAATTGATACGTTATAAAGTCGGCAAAAATACAGACTTTCTCTCAGTCAGACGCATAATACGAACGTTGTGGCTTTGAATCTCGCCGATAAAATGGATGCTTTGTGCTCATATTTATTTCATTCTTAGAATGGTTACCACACAATAGCTATAACAGTTAACGTGCTTTACTTACCCTGGCCTAGCTCAGTGGTTTTCAGGCACAAATGGTTCGTGGACCCCTTGTGCACCGGTGGAAAAGACGTGAGACCCCTTGCAGTGAAAGAAAACAGTAAATTATAAATTGATACATCCAAGGTGAAATAAACGTCCTTTATCTATCTCTTCCAAAAAAAAAAACACTCGAACTATGTGGCACCGCAATCTATTCTGAACAGCTTGTCAATACGTTGTGTGATCTGCAGCCACATTCAACCTATTTCTATAGTCGGCGACAATCTATAGAATAAGTATAATCTCAACCCAAGAGGCCGCATTGCCCTTATTTTCCATGCTTCCACGCTACAAAAGAAGTTCCCAAGCAAGGGCAATAATTTTATTAAATACATTCATTATCTTGCAATCCTTCATTCATATTGAGATAAAAAAAAACTAAAGCTCGATAAGAAAACTTGTGAGGGCACGGAGTTCAGCGTCATCGTAGCAATATATCTGTTTAATTCGCACCCCCTACCGCGCTCATGTCGGTGTACACAAAGAAGCAATGTACATCTCTCGAAGGCGACGTTTCTGCGTGGTACTTAGAGTGGGACTAAAACTGGCAACGTCACAGTTAAAGTAAAATGTAAAAGAAAAAAATGTTTGTTTAGTGCTTTCAAAAAACGACACAGGGTCGTAAATTAAATTTTATAAGGTGGTTGGCAATTTTGATGTTTTACGAAACCTTCACTACCAGTTGTTTTCGCTATCTGCTGTAACTATTACAACTATAACAACCTACCGTTATCTTGGCATTCATATTACCAACGACCTCTCTTGGAAGTAGCACATGCAATACATAACATCAAAAGCTAACCGCTCATAAGGATATTTGAAAAAAAAATGTCGTTTGCACTTGTACAATTTAAACGACTGCTACATAAAAGCCACGTCCGCCCCAAACGGGAATACGCCTCATCCATCTGGGATCCACATGAAGCCACATTAATTAACGAAATCAAATAGGTACGAAATAGCACTGTTCGTTTCATCCTAGGTCATTATCATCGCTCTGTTAGTGTTTCATTAATGAAGAGTACACTCCACATTCCATTACTCGCTATTCGCAGAAAGAACTCACGCATCTCATTATTTATTAAAATCCATCACCACAATCCTTTCCTTTGCTCACTTTGGAATCACCCGGCATCGTACCATTCAGCTCGCCATGATCACGTGTACAAGGTCAGCGTACCTCGCCACAACACTTTAGCAAGTTCAAAATCATTCCTCCCTAAGACGTCAATAGATTGGAATAACCTACCTGCATCATTAGTAAGCACCACCGACCCCACTCGACTTAAGAATGCACTAATAAACTCAGAATTGTTAACTGTACTAATCAGCGTAAGTGTTATTGACTGTTTTGTGTATTCTTTGTGGTTGAAGTTCTGTTGTCTTTTAATAAAATGTACTACCTGCATGCAAAACATCATTATAATTATCTTCATGTCAATTGGGTTTACATAATCTTTTAGGTATTTTGTTGTACATCTGTATTTCCCCCCCCTCCCCTCTGTAGTGTACAAATGTACTCTGAGGGTTTTACAAATAAACAAATTAATAAATTAACTATGACTCAAAGCGAAAAATGTAGAAGCGATCAGAGATAGACATCGTAAATTTTGGTTCTCGCGCTGCCGTAAATACCGAATGTCATCGTGTTTGAGGTAAACGCCAATGTTTCATTTTACGTCTTCTATCATGGAAATAAAAGCGCAGAGGGCACATTGTGTTTAACAGTGGGAGTCACTGCATACATTCGCATTAGGTTAATGCCAAGGCTATGTGCGCGGCTAAATGGCGCTGACTGAAAGCTGTAGGTGTTTTTTTATATTCTTTGTTTGACAACTTGTACTCTATGGTTTGCAATGACCCTGTCAGCCCTTGAATATTATGCACCGGGGCCACTACCCTATATGTGTCTGTCCAAAGGTGTGTCTGGGCTGGCTAGAGGGTTTTCTCTCTTCAGTGAGAGTGAATTGCGTACCAGATTTTGCTTTCACAGGGGAGTGATGCATCCTTCGTGTTTTCTTTTACGGGACTCTAATTGAATATAAACAAGTTAACACTTCGTAATACAGCGCCACAATACAGAGGAAATACAAAGAAACACGTTAGACAAAACTAATTATTCTTAATTAGTTGTAATTAAGTATCAAACAACGCCATCAAAACGAGATCTTTCGTAATTTTTTGCACAATAACAGTTTAAACGACGTCGCCTCAGAACCATCACGATCGATGCAACTCATCGTAATTGATTGTTATCGCTGCGCAGATCACAATAGATGCAGCGATATAGCGTATGTCATCTTGTGGTTGGAAGAACTTCGCACTGTGTTTTTCATGCAAGGCATTCGTGCATCGAGCATGAGGCAAGCGCTCATGCAACGGGTCTTCAACGTGATAAATAATTATTCACACACCCACCGGATCACCGCAATTCACTTTATAATTCATAGAACATTGCATATTCTCCAGCCTGGTTGATTTAGTTTCGTACTGTGTGACGTATCAGGTTTCGGTTGGACGCTTTTCAAAGACGATAGTCTTTCTTTGGGATCTTCGACAGAAATATTTCGGTCTGTCTGTACATTTGTCTGCTTGTGCACTCTTAACAGTACTCGAAAGTCTAAAGAGCACCAAACGATAATTGAAACCGCCGACCCCATTCGCAGCGCCCACCAATATTGCGCAAGATTCAGCGTTCACAATTGTGCTATTTATATATAAAAAGCAAATATTGTGCATATATGAGGCACTATAACAACACGTCCATATTCTTTGTGTGTGTGCATTTTTACTAGAAAACGCATACACAAGTAATTCTAAGGACAGTAGCGCTTATCACGCTGCGCTGACCATGCAACGCTTGGACGAAAAGGCGAGTGTTTCCAACGTTTTGCTAAGACGAGATTGTGGTGGCACCTACCCGTCGCCTTGCATTCTACACCTTATGACATCAGAGACGGGCGCGCGCTCCGTTTTTCGGGATCACTGCCAGATAGCGCTCAAGTCTCACGTGTGACGTGACTTGAGGCGCTCGTTCACCTCCGCTCCACGCTCGAGGCACACAGACGCAGCGCCCGAGAATATCATTCACCAATTTGCTTGCGCAAACATCAAATAAACGTTTTGTTCACTCTCTCCAGACGCAACCTTATCGTCTTTCGACGTCATTTGCAGTAAAACGTGTAGATACGGGGCCAATTTTTTTTAATGCGAAGCATTTCTTAGCGAAATTCGGTGGCTTTGAGCGTATCTATCTATCTATCTATCTATCTATCTATCTATCTATCTATCTATCTATCTATCTATCTATCTATCTATCTATCTATCTATCTATCTATTCAGCCACCTATAACTTTTAGCTCTCTTGGCCGTTTATAATGGTACCAATACCAAACTTGGTATGGCATAACATGACTGTATGAAGAACACATTTGACTATTCATAAGCTGAAAATCATGACATGTACGTCATCAATGTCATGCTTTACATTTCATGGTCATGCAGCTTTTGCGGTGGCTTCGTTCACATGGCATGTTGCAAAACTGGTATGATAAGACATGATTGCTTCGCGAACACAAGAGACAAACCCTAACATGAAAATCATAACATGCGTGTCATGTAACAACATGACTACAAGCCACGCACATGAGGCGCTCGCGGCCGTTTCGCTAGCTTCACATGTACCAAAATCAGCTTTACGTGACGCGAACGGTCGACATAGGTAAATGACACATCCAAACATGATAATCACGCCATGCGTGCCATGTAACAACATGACTACGTGCCACACTGATGACGCACTCGCGGCCGTTTCGCTAGCTTCACATATGCCAAATTTGGTATTACGTGACGCCAATGAATCACGAAGGTATGTGATTGGTGCAAACATGACAATCACGAGATGCGTGTCATGTGAGAACATGACTATATGCCACAGTAAAGGCGCCAATTCTTTTATTTACACTTAACGCGGTGCGCGTGCTCGCCGGCGTTCATTTCGTAGCGTCAGGCCAGCGTTGCCACGCCAGGCGCGGCTCCTGCCATACACTCGCAGGCACGCGCCGCTCTGCAATGCTTTGACGCATGCGCGTTTCAGCGCGTCCGTCATGAAAAGAGAGAGACGCAGTGTTGTCTGGGTAACGCATTGGCGCAAAATCCAGCATGTCGCATTTCGCTCCGGTTGCCATCGGGCCGTGCAGACGGATGCTGGTCGTGCCTGGCGTCACGCTAGAGTGCTCGCGTTCTGCTAACGTTGCGTCGCTGTGCCAAGCGTGCGCGCACGTCGACGCTACACTGTAGAATACTGGGCCCTTCATGATGCGCTCGCGGCCGTTTTGCAATCTCCAGATATACCAAATTTGTTGTTACAAGAGGTCAATGGATGGCGAAATATATGCCTGGTGCAAATATGATAATCCGCACAGGCGTGTCATGTAAGAACATGGCAACATAGCACGCTCATAGCGTGCTCGCAGCTGTTTCGCTGGCTCCACATATATTAAATTTGGTATCGCGTGACGTGAATAGATGACAAATGTAAACGACACATCCAAACATGATAATCATGACATGGAAGTCATATACGGCGTCATTTACCTCCACCTCGTAACGTTGTGCTGATATTAAGTGACATATGAACCTTTCTCATTCCTGCTTCTCATATAATCGATTCAAACTATACGTGGGATCTGCCATTTTTTTTCTCACGCCTTCTCCAGTACATAAGCAGTACATGAATGTGTGATTATGAGCATGAAACAATACAATTGGATACTCTATAGAACGACAGACATAGGCAGACACAGACAGGCATAGAGAAACACAAACAGACAGACAGACAGACAGACAGACAGACAGACAGACAGACAGACAGACAGACAGACATAGAGAAACACAGACAGACAGACAGACAGACAGACAGACATAGAGAAACACAGACAGACAGACAGACATAGAGAAACACAGACATACAGACAGACAGACAGACAAACAGACATAGTAAACATAGATAGATAGATAGATAGATAGATAGATAGATAGATATAGATAGATAGATAGATAGATAGATAGATAGATAGATAGATAGATAGATAGATAGATAGATAGTGTAGCGATGCTGAGGCAGACAGGCTAAAAAACAAGCGTCTTTATTAGGGCGTACTTGTGCCCACGAGTCTATTGACTATGGTCGTCGAGTCCAAGTAGCCGAGTTGCACAGATTCAACTGTCTTCCTCTTCCTTGTAGTCCGAGCGCACGAACGCGTGGCGCAGGCCAGCCGGGTCTTGCTGGTGCTCGTGCCACGATGATCGCGGCGGGCTACTAGAACATGGCCAATTATCCCCCTCCTCAGACGCATCGTCCCGATGCTTGAGACAGTGAAGATACATGCGAACTCTCACTTGTTTTCCGACAATCTGTCATGATAGGGCTTCATGTGGACTACGTGTACCGCTTCTGTGGGATTGCGGCGACTTGAGCTCGCGTGTCCAGCGGATCTTACTTCATAAGTGACGTCGCTGATACGGTTGAGTACTTCATAAAGGCCGAAGTATCGACAAAGACGCTTTTCAGAGAGTCCGCGATGGCACACTGGAATTCATATGCACACTTTGTCACCGGGATGATAAAGAGCGTCACTGCGTCGCTTGTTGTACCGACTAGAACCGACGCGCTGTTGACGGCGTATTCGGTATCTTGCCATTTGTCGTGCTTCTTCGGCTCTTTGCTAGAAGTCATCTAAGTCAAGTGGATAGCTGCTTTCATCCTGTAGTAAAACATGGCATCCAGTGGGGTGGTCACTCTTCGGCCGAAAACTAGTTCGAAAGGGGCAACGTGGATTGTTTCTTGAACGGTTGTATTATATGCGAATGTTTCGCAGGGTAATATTTCATCCCGCTGTTTATGTTCAACATCGACGTACAATGATAGCATGTCGGTCAGAGTTGTGTTCCGGCGTTCGGTTTAGTCATTTGACTTAGGGTGATACCCCGTTGTTCTTCTTTGATCGGTATTTGTTGCGCATCAGACATTGCGTAAGGTATGCAGTAAATGTGGTGCCCCGATCCGTTAAAGCGACGATGGGCACACCATGTCTGAGCACTATGTTGTTCACAAATAACTTAGAGACTTCGGCAGCTGTCGCACTGTACAGAGAGTCAGTCTTAGCATAATGGGTCAGATAGTTTGTGGCTACGACAACCCATTTCTTGCCTGCACACAATGCCGGGAAAGGTCCGAGGAAGTCCATGCCGACGTGTTGGAATGGGGCATCCGGAGGGTCTATTGACGGGAGAAGGCCGGCAGGTTTTACGGCTGGAGTTTTGCGCCGTTGATATTGACAAGTTTTCACGTAGCGCTGCACTGATGCGAGCAACTTAGGCCAATAGTACTTCAGACGAATCCTGGCGAATGTTCGGCTCACACCCATGTGTCCAGATGTTGGCTCGTCGTGGCAGGCATGCAAAATTTCCTGTCGCGTGGCTGTGGGAACGACTAGTAAAAACGTTTTGCTGTTAGGTTCGAAGTACCTCCTGTAAATGACACTTCCTCGAAAGCAGAACGTGGAGAGCACTCTGGAGAATATGCGAAGGCCTTGATCATCGACACCCGGCAGGTGTTGTATAGACGGCAGCAAATCTGGGTCATCTCGTTGTTGTTGAGCGATTTAGGAGGCGTCGACAACGCCTATAAACGGGAAGTCTTCCTCTTCAGGTACACTTGAATCATGGGAGAGCATGACAGGCAGTCGGCATTACTCTGTTTCCTTACAGATTTGTATACGACAGTAATGTCATACTCCTGCAGCCTAAGGCTCCATCCTGCTTGTCGACCTGACGGATCCTTGAGATTCGCCAGCCAGCATACAGCATGGTGGTCACTGACAGCTCTGAACGGTCTACCATAAAGGTAGGGTCGAAACCTATTTATTGCCCAGATGACTGCTAGGCCCTCTTTTTCAGTTGCAGAGTAGTTTGCCTCAGCTTTTGAGAGATTGCGGCTGGCATAGGATAACATTTTCTCTAGACCATTTTGCCACTGGACCAGGATGACGCTGAGGCCGACATTGCTGGCATCGGTATCGACCTCAGTGCCGGCTGTCTCATCAAAATGGGCAAGTATTGGTGAACCCTGCAGCCTTTTTCTTAATTCGTCAAAAGCTTTTTGTTGTTTGCATTCCCAAATGAAGGGCACGTCATCTTTCGTTAGATTTCTAAGAGGTTCCGCAATCTTTGCGATGTTTTCCACAAATTGCCTATGGTAAGCACATAAACCCAAAAATCGACGCACTGACTTTTTTTCTTTGGGTGTAGGGAATTTCTGAACAGCGGCTGTCTTTTCGGAATTAGGAAGAACACCGTCAGAACTAATTACATGTTCAAGGAATCGCAGCTCTTCGAAGTCGAAATGACATTTTCGGGTATGATTCTGAAGTTTGCTGACCAGATGGCTTATAATACTGTGCGTAGTCACTCCAGATGTTTGTCAAACATTTCAGAGAATACCACCACGTCATCCCAATACACTAGGCATGACTGCCATTTCAATCCCGCGAGGACAGTGTCCATCATTCGCTGGAACGTCGCTGGCGCGAAACGGAGGCCGAATGGAAGCGCTTTGAGTTCGTAGAGGCCATCTGGTGTTACAAATGCCGTTTTTTCATGGTTCCGCTCATCAACCTCTATTTGCCAATATCAACCTTTCAGTTCCAAGGAGGAGAAAAACTTTGCGGATCGCAGCCGATCTAGTGTATCGCCGATCGAAACGTGGCAAGGGGTAGACATCTCGTTTAGTTTCACTGTTTAGTTTTGGTAGTCGACGCAGAATCTAAGCGAGTTGTCTTTCTTCCTAACGAGCACTACGAGGGACGCCCATGGACTATTCGAAGGCTGGATGACATCATCCGAAAGCATCTGCTCCACTTGCTTCTTCACGATTTCCCGTTCTTTCTGTGACACTTGATATGGATATAGGCCTCGAGTCGTCTTGCGTTATAATTCTGTGTTTTGTATTTGACGTGCGCTGGACCTTCGAGGCAGTTGAAAATCAATCAGAGAATTCTTTAACAAGGCGTAAATCTGTTTTTTTCGACTGTCCGCAAGGCTCTGCTTGACGGTAACGGATGTGTTGATGTTGCAGGCCACTGGTCAAGTGGTTTACGTCGTTAACTGCACAGTTCAGTCACCCTACAGAAGTCATCTATATATGCAATAGCCGTGCCATGAGAGATGTGTTGAAGTTAATGTTGAAATTTGTGTTCAGAAGTAAATTTATTGTCACAACCATCACTAACACTCAACAGAACATTTTCTTCTTAGACGTATTCTAACGATGATGACAAAACAGACGTCATTTACATCATCATAGATAGGAGATGACTTTGAAAGAACATGTCCATTCTAGGGTTCACACAAATGCAACCACAAAAATATTTCAAGGTAAACAAGAGACACAAATAAAACATGAATATGTACATTTTGCATATTTACATGCTGACATGTCATTTCTGCTGGCGCATCGACACATCAGCCTACCTATACCAGGCCGGCCGAAAGACAAATTTCACTCGTCCGTCACAGACCGACACGAAAAGGCAAGACCAGTGCCGAAGAAATTCCTCTTCACCGAGGAAGCAGAGCTCCTCCGACAAAACAGACAGTAGCTCCGAGTACAAACGTTCTAGGATAGGGTAAAGCGCGCGGCGGCGGCGGCCCGCTGCAACCGCCTCTGGCGCAACCGCCTCGCAGCGGTTGCGCCAGAGGCAGGAAGAGCCGGCAACAATGACAAGACAAGCGAAGCGGCCTCGCGAACAACGCCCAGAATAAACGAAGCGATTTACTCTGAGGCAGCGAAATCCGGCATGTACGGCTCTCCAAAAAGCGCGAGCAACGACACAATGCCTCAGAAAATGCTGATTTGTTTCCCGAAGGGGGCAGTTCGTACATGTTGCTGACTGGACCATTCTCCACCTTGCGAGGTGGTCGAGAGTGGGAAGCACACCCCAACCCAAGCACCACATGAAGTCCCGGAGGTGTCCAGGCAGAAAAGAAGCCGTTAACGTGCTCCAAGACACCCGTGTAGAGCGAGCACGGCGGGCAGGGGGGAACAACGGAAGCAACAAAGCAGCAGTTGCCTCAACTATGTCGTTGTTCAAAACATCTATGCCAGGACAGCTCGACTTGTCATGGCAAAAAATGCAACAGTCGTTGCATAAAACGCAGGAAGTGTTATTGACTGCGGCCCCCTGTTAAGTTGCACATTAGGCATCAAAAGCCGAAGGTGATAAACCCAGAAAGTAATATACAAGCGTTCGTGCGGAAGATTCCCCCCCTTGCACTAGGCGCAAAAGGAAGCGCAGTGCCAGCAGCCGACAGCGTATGGACACTAAGGGGAAAGCAAAGCCTCCCTGAGAACGCCGCTGTCCCAGTGACGCACGAGTGACCACCTCAGTGCCGCCTGACAAAAAAAAGAAACACAAAGCAGACTGCTGTGGTCGCACGATACGTAAAGATGGTTGCACAACGTGAGAAAGGTACCAAATGCGACCGCAAAATACAGTCTGCGCAAGGTACCTCCGCTCAAGAAGCGGGAAGTGAAAATCCTGTACATCCTGAATTTTCAGTCTTACTTTTTCGAGAGCGTTTAACCAAACGGATTCGCAAATGCCGTTGTGGTTGTATAAAATACCTAAAATACGAAGGGACACGGCTAGCTGAATGGGAAAACCGGCGCTAAGCCTGGAGTTTGGAGAGCGCCATTGAAGAAACACCGGGATTTGGAGATGTTCAACGCTGAACCTGCAAATGTCGCCATACTAGGAAAATACACGCAGGCTGCGTGAAAGGCTATCTTCATCTGAAATGTACAAGGTTATTTCAACAGCGAAAGTTGTGACTTTCACGACATTGTTACCAGGAAGCGCAAGACCTCGGACACGTGAATCCGCGTCAAGAGCACGCAAATATGGCTCAAGGATGAGGACAAATAGCACAGGAGACAATGGACATCTCTGACGGACCCGACGTGTTATGGAGAAGGCGGTACTTTCCCAGGCATCCAGAACTAGTGTTCTTTTCAGACCAGTGTAGGTATTTCTAATTCATTTCCACAAACGAATGAGAAAAGCTGCAGGCTGTGAGCACATCCAGGGTATACGCGTGCTCTAGTCGGTAAACACTTTTTTCCTGGTCCAAAGACACAATGATACCACGCGCATATCGCGACAGATTATAGGCTATGATATTACGTGCGGTAAATAACAAGCTGTGTATTTCTCGTCCGAGCACTGATGAAGTCTGGTAATGACCTATCAGGGTGTTAAACAGACCCCTCAAACGTTGAACGGCTACCGCCTCGAATATCTTATAGTCAACGTTGAGGAGCGTGATAAGTCTCCAATCTTCAGGATTAACAGAGGAAGCATGTGTTTAGAAAGGTTGTTTACGATTCAGAGTACTAGGTACTCTACTATGGGAGAGCGTAAAGCCGTCTCAAAGGCCTCTTACAAACACGCACACTGCGTGTTTTTAAGTAGGTGGAGATACGTTGTAATGCATGAAGGACATCAGCACGGCCATTCGTCAAGTAAACAAGACCCTGAGCTACGCAGACACCTTTGTTCAAAAACAGCCCTACATTTGTATCCGCTATGCCTTCGCGGTTGTACAATGCGTCATTCTCTACGAGCACCATTATACTGCAGTGTAGTGGCACAGTTACACCATCATGAACAACGCGTACAGCAGTTAGGCGACGTTCCTCAGATTCCTCCATAGGTATAGCTCGTTCAGTCGAAAACGACACGCTGGAACTACGCAGGTTCATTAGGGCGCCATTACCTCGCAAAAAATTCATTCCTTATTGAGTTCCCTTGAACATTCTGGTAGCACAATGAAATCGGCAACGTAAATAAAGCTCCATATTTCAAGTCTTGCAGTGCATATGCCAAGGGGCGTGATAATGTGACCACCTGCCGTGCGTATCTGCGATCCACTCTACTGTGTCACAAATTTGTTTAGCTTCTTCACCATCTTGTGACTTATCACTGAATAATCTGCACTGATGTCGACTAAGGCATTCAGCTCCCATCCTTCCATTCTCAACCGCAAGTCTGAAGTAACGCTTTCATTGCTGCACCCAATTACCGGAAATACATGGTCGTCGCCCTCAAGCCATATTGGAGGATCATCGTAACTAGTGTTATCAGCGGCCTCACCTCCACAGGTCGCTTTGTTCAGTTTTCTGGGAGTGGACTTGGAGAGCGATGACCAGGCTGCCTTGAAGGTGCACGTGGGCTGGATGACCGGTAGCGCATAGGCGATGGTGACCGTTACCGATGTTGGCGTAGAGGTGGCGAGTTCTGGCGCGTGGACAACTGCTCTTCAATCTCCGCTGGTCGTTCGTCGTTTCGGGGGCACGGTGCATACGACTAAAAGCCTCTTAATACAGACTGTCGGTAAGGGCAGAATCTGTACAGATGACCCACTTCACCACAAAGAAAGCAGAGGCCTGCACTCGTGATCACGCCAGACGTCACTTTTTCTGGGCCTATGCTCCACATAGTGATGTGTGCTACGTGCTCCCGGAGGCCTGATAGGTAGCCGTTGGTTCCTGTGGACGAGGCGCGCTGCGTGCTGCACGTGGGAGAGGAGTCGCCGCCATCGCAACTGCTGCATTGCTGTGCACTGTGGGTTGTCTGAGAACTTCAGATTATGTTTGCATAGGTTGAACCGGCTGCAGCTCACGCTCTGGCTCTCGTTTCACCTGCCTCAGTTCGTCACGAACAACGACTGTAACAGATAGTGCAGTTAGAGTCTGGGGCATTTGCAGTCTGCTCAGTTCTTCCCTAATAACTGATCTAATAAGCTTTTGCAGGACTTCAACGTCGTTTCGCATGCCTGCAGAGAATACCTATGTAGATGCGCAGTTAAGATTCCGTTTGTACTGTTGCACCCGCTGTTCCAGTGTTTTAGAAGCGAAGCTTACTATATCGGCACCCAATCGTCCCTCGTAGTCGTAGTAGTAGTCGCAGTGTGTAACCACTCTTACATTTTGACCTCCAAGGTGGTGCTGGTGCTGGTAAGAGATTTCTTCTGTGCGTTGTTGGACAATGAAAAATTCGCAGCGTGTGCGTTAACTAAAAGCCGCATTCTCCTGTCTCTCATTCCCCCTTAGCAGCAATTGGCATGTACATCGAGCACTATCTGACAAGAAGGGGTTGCTACGTTATACTCGCTGGGCATAACCTCCTTGGTTTTAGAAAGGTTTAGCGAGCGTTGGGCCGCAGTGCCATGAATACAGTGAACTAGTATATACCATGAACTCGAGATGGCTAAAGGTGGGAAGTAGACATAAAACGAAAGCCGTAAGAAAGTGTGTGTGTGCCACCTCTCGTCTAGTCCTTGTAATTTCCACTGGGTGGCGGTGCATATGCGGATTAATGATGAAAAGATGCGAGATGGTGGTACTTGGAGTGTTGAATAGATTGACGAACGGACACACAGACAGATGCATGGATGGACTCACGGATGGCTGCACTGACGGATGGACGCATGGACGGACGCAGAGGCGGATGATGGACGAACGAAGGAACAAACGCACAAATGAATGTGTGGACGCTCGGACAGACGCACGCACGGACGGGCGAATGGACGCACGGATGGTCACAAAGACGGACGCATAGACGGACGGAAGCAAGAACGAATAGACGAACGGATGCTTCGCCCCACTCTCCATCATTCACTCCGTGGATATGCGACCATTTTTATTTTTTCGATGGCTGTCGCTTCCGAATAAAACTCAGCAACTGTGCTTGAAGGGTTGTGGACGAGAACGGCGAACAGCTCTTGCTTCACTACGCGCATCAGATGGCGCACCTTCTTATCCCCAGCCATTTTGTAATCCGCACGCTTGAACAGACGGACCATCTCCTCAATGTACATGGCAGCACTCTCGTCTGTGAGCTGGTTCCTCAATTGAGGAACCAGCTCAATTGTGAGCTGGTTCCTCAATTCTGCCTTTTTTTCCGGTCTATGTTCGTGAACGTATCCACCACTTGTCGTCGGAATACCTCCCAGGAAGACAACGAGGTTTCATGGTTCTCAAACCATGTCTTTGTGAAGTCTTCCGGGGCAAAGTATACACCACGGAGCTTCTCTTTTTCGTCCCATTCATTCAAGCTCGCCACTCGTACAGCTTTCGTGCCATTCATTCAAGCTCGAACAGGTCCAACCAATTTTCCACGTCCTCGTACGAGTCGCCGTGGAATACTGGCGGCTGGTGCGGTTGGCTGATGAACACTTGTGGCGGTGTTACTTGGATAGTCATAGTGGTGGCGTCCAGGTAACACCGCCACAAAACCACCACAAGAGCAAGCAAGACCTTGAAATGTAAATCGTTCCATTCATGAGATACATCTCATGCTTTTCATGTTATGTCTAGTCACTTATGCTCGTCATACATTCATGTTATGCCATACCAAGATTGGTATCGATACCTTTATCAAAAAGGCCAGTAGAGCTAAAAGTGGTAGACGGCTATATAGATAGATAGATAGATAGATAGATAGATAGATAGATAGATAGATAGATAGATAGATACATAAATAGATAGATAGATACATACATAAATAGATAGATAGATAGATAGATAGATAGATAGATAGATAGATAGATAGATAGATAGATAGATAGATAGATAGATAGATAGATAGATAGATAGATAGATAGATAGATAGATAGATAGATAGATAGATAGATAGATAGAAATAGTACAGAAGAAAAGATGGATTTTAATCTGCCTAGCATCACCGTCTTGCTACATTACACAGGGCCACGGAATGTGGGTGATATAAAGATGGGAGGAAATCCCGGAAATAGAAAGACGGCCCGCTATGCTCTGTTGTGATGTTACTGATTTCTAATATTTGTGAGAATAAATTTTTATAATTATAAGTTTACACTGCTTTCGTTGCATAAAGCATGGGACTACTCAGAGCTCTCCCATATCATAGCACACCATACTTCACATCGACGAACACTTGTTATAACCATACACAGCAAACAGAGGGAAATAGAAAATAAGGTAACTAATTATGATCATGAAGCTAACTGCGTTTAAGTGTTGCGTTGGACGTGCGTGAAGTAACACTGCTGTAAAGATGGCGGTTTAGCCGTCCGCTTATTCAGCACATGCAAGAAAACTGCGTAAATTGCTCAAACATCTAAAATTGTGCCAATATTTCTCAGATCAAGTAGGAACAACACATGCACAGCATAACAGCAGAGCCGGAAGCGTTCAGCTGCCCTTACAACTTTTTTTCTCGCTAGAGCTCTTGTTATCCCTGGACGGACACCACCGTAACAAATTATTATGAAGCCGGTAAAGGCATCTGTAACGCCTCTGGCTCCTAGAGGCTCAACTGCCGATGCAGGCTATTAATATTCTCTCATGCGGACAAACGATTTACTGCGCACTCCATCATCTGGTGCAGAAGCCGAGCGGAGAGTAAAGAGGCTGTGCTCTCGCTTTCTGCCTTTGTAGAAGTCTACCAGGTGGCTGTCCTTGCAGCGGTTTCGTCCATATTTTTCTTTTCTCATCAACAGCCTCATTTAGCAGCGCAAATGGCGATCGAAAAATTCTCGCACTAACAAAAAGGAATGTAAAAGGAAGGGTCCATCACTATGCAATAAACAGTCTGAGTGCTCAGTCTTTGACTAGAAGTCAAATAAGCACACTCAAGTTGCACATGCAGTACAAACGCTTGTTTCCGGGCCTCATTGAGCTGATTTTTTACCGTATGAATGGCTTTGTACTCTACAAGAGTAGAGTAACAAGTACTCTAAATCGTTAAACGTTTTATAAGCACAAATGCTGCAGAGATAAACCAGTACTTTACGAACAGGGGGACGGGGGAGGTGAAGGGTTCCGAGGCTACAATATCACGTATTCACGAGGAAGAGTGGCCTTGGAACGTGTGACCAGGACGGTATGTACATACTCAGCTATCGGCACAAGTTAACTTAGGAAATTAGGTTGATTTGTCAGTACAGATGGTGAGATGTTAAAATCTTCAGATACTTTACATTTCTACTTGACAGACTATTCTGTGCTTCTCAAGAAGAACTCGCTGGAGAACGAGAGTGAAACGCACAAAAGACGAATACTAAATAATTGAAGAAGACACAGCGGGTTACATTTAAAAGCTGAAGTTGGTCTGCTTTGCCACTACATTGTTGTTGTTTTCACTTGTTATTTTAACTATTATAATGAGAGCGTTGTAATACCGCCCGCAGTATTACAAGCAGCAAGTAGTTTTACGTCCACAGACCAACAGACGAGTAACTTCATTAAGGTTCAGAGGAGCTAGCCAGTGCAGTCCTACAGAGGACCCCTAGCTTGGTGGTGGTGGTGGTGGTGAAAACATTTAATAACCATTAAATGGTTACAGAGAGGTGATTGGGTTGGGGCCTTATTGGCCTCCTACCCTCACAACACTAGGTGGAACCCCTATTCCGGGGCTCCATTGGCAAGCAACGCCGCTCGCGCCCGTTGAACCAGAGCCTCTTGGGCCTTCAGGTCTTGACAGCCGAGCAGGGCCGCCTCCCAGTCCTCTCTCGTGGGATGGGGGTTGGGGGGATAGATGGATTAGACTGGCACGCCCAGACGATGTGAAAGGCGTCAGCCACCTCACCACAGAACTGGCACGTGCCATCAAAGGATGAATTGAAATGTTTTAGCACCGCCGGGCACAGTACAGTATTGGTAAACAGTTTTAAAAAGAGGCGCTCGTCAGCGCGATGCAGTCCCTTACAAGGGTCTGGATAGCACCGGTGCTCCTCCTTGTAGTAATTGGTAATATCTTTGAATGAAAGGGCCGAATTGTCTGATTGCGAGTAGGCTTCCAAAGACAGGGAGATAGCCCGGGAAGAGAGTGCGCGGGCGGCCTGATCGGCCTGTTCGTTACCCCTGAGTCCTTGGTGACCGAGTGCCCAAACCATATTTCGCGCAGTTGGATTAACGTATCGGCAGCTAGGTTCCAGTATGCGCTGAGCAAGCGGTGAAGCCCACCCTAGCTGATAGTTCCGACAGGCTCCTCGTGAGTCGGTGATGATATGTTTAGAAGAGGGATAGGTGAGAGCCAGAGCGATGGCAATCTCCTCCGCGTGTGTTGCGCTGTAGGCTTTGAAAGTAAGCCCGTTTACGGTGTACTCGTTGTGTATGACTGCGGCAGTATACCACCCCCCATGGTGCGGGCCGGCAACGTCCACGTAGCACACGTGTTCCTCTTGACCAAAGTGTCGCTGCAACGCTTCCACGCGCGCCTTGCGGCGACCACTGTGGTTTTCTTTGGACATGTTGCGGGGAAGGGGTCGGACCCGGAGGGCGCGTCTCCAAGGTTCTGGCACTCTCACCCTTTCCTCGATATAGTAATCGTGTTTGATGTGTATTCGGTCCAAGAGGCGGCGACCGGAATGGGTCTGTGCAAGGCGCGTGTATTGGTTAACGAGGTGGGCTTTTCGAAGTTCCCGGTAGGTATTCACCACGCCTAGAGCCAGAAGTCTCTGGTTGGACGTGGTGATAGGGAGGTCGAGAGCCCGCTTGATAACTTTACGGTGGATGACTTCGAGTTGATCATCCTCGTGTTTGCGTAGGTGCAAGTAGGGAGTCGAGTAGAGTATTCTACTCGTTACGAAAGCATGGGCAAGCCGCATTGCATCCCTGCTTCGTAATCCGCCCCGCTTGTTGGAGACCCGGCGGACCATACGGCCCACCTGGTCTCCCACCGTGCGAAGTTTGGCTATTGTGGTGTCGGCCTGGCGTTCGTGGTGTATGAAGAGGCCAAGGACGCTGATCTCCTTGGCTTCACGGATCGGTCCCGAGGGAAGGCTGATATGGAGCTGAGTTGTGTCCTGAGGGGAGGGACGTACGTGCACAAATTCTGACTTAGCCGGGGCACACTGGAGTCCGCAGTAGGTTGCGTAGTCGTCGACTACAGTCGCTGCTGCTTGCAGGCATGCCTCCATGTGACCCAGGTTACCTTGCGTGGCCCAGATCGTGATATCATCCGCGTAAAGAGCGTGATGTATCCCTGGTAGAGAAGCCAATTTGGGGTAAGATGAAGCATGGCTATATTAAATAGGAGGGGAGAGAGAACCGCGCCTTGAGGAGTTCCCCTCGAGCCGATGACGTAAGGCCTCATCTTGTTCCTCATCTTGTATGCGTATGTAGGCTTGATGGTCTGTAAGAAACTGTCTAACATAATTGAGTGTTTTATAACCACAGTTGGTCTGACTGAGGTGGTCAAGGATTACCTCATGCTTTACGTTGTCGAATGCCCCTTTAAGATCCAAGGCCAGGACTACCTTGTCATTGTGCGGGCATTCAACAGGATCTAATATGTCGTGGTGGAGCTGTAAAAGTAGATCCTGGGCTGACTTCTGAGGGCGGAATCCAAACATGGTGTCCGCAAAAGTGTGCTGTGTTTCTAGAAACTCGGAGAGTCTGTCGCGCACCATCGTTTCCATCAGCTTGCCGACACAAGACGTGATGGAGATGGGGTGAAGGTTCTCCACGTCAATAGGTTCACCTGCCTTCGGGATGAAGGTCACGAGAGCTGATTTCCATTCAAGAGGGAGAGGAGTTTCTCCGTCCCAAATGCTATTGATGTATTTGAGGAGCGTGGCGTAGGCTGCGTCGGGAAGATTGGCCAACAGTTTGACCGTAACCTGGTCACGCCCTGGTGCAGTGCCACGCTTCATCTTGCGTAAGGCCGCCTGGAGGTCGTGGAGCTGGAACGGGTTGTCCAACTGCGTGTTCTTTTTGCCTGCGTAGGAGTATGCGGCCGTCCGGGGGTCCTCGGTGGTGCACAGGTATCGGTCCCTGAGCGTGTTTGCCAGCTGTGTTGTCGTTCCTGTAAAGTTGTGCATGACCTTATGTAAGTGACGTTGAGTTTCAGTGCGTGTTTGTGTTGGATTGATGAGAGCGCGAAACAGGCGCCACGTGTTGCGACCAGACATCTGGCGTGCAGCCGTGTTGCACCTGTCCACCCAGTTAGTGTCGGCTAGCTGAGCAGCATATTCCGCAGCTTGCTCCGTGAGTTCTAGGATGCGTTTCTTGAGCCGTCTGTTATGTTTCTGTTTTTTCCATCGTTTGATGAGGCTGTGGCGGGCCTGCCAAAGATGGAGAAGGTGGTTGTCCACGTCCGTTTGAGTTTCCGTGAGCTGCATCAGCCTTTGGTGTTGTTTCAGTGTAGACGTCAGTGATTTAGACCAGGTGTCGTATCCCGACTGGAGAGGGTCTACAGTAGGTAGAGTGGTGCGGAAAGTTGTCCAGTCTGGCATATGAGCTTGTGTAAGTGGGCGTTTTAAGGGACGCATGTACACGGTTGTGTTTAATACACAATGATCACTACCGAGAGTGTCCTGTGTGTTCAGCCAGTCGGCATGTCCTATGTTGCGTGTAATTGTGAGGTCCGGGCAAGTATCTCGTTGAACAGAGTTGCCTACACGTGTTGGGCTGGCGGGATCAGTGTGGAGGGTGAGTCCAAGTGTAGAAAGAAGTTCCGCAAGCTTCCTTCCACGCGTGTCCTCTCGTGGGTAACCCCATAACCTGCTTGGGGCATTGAAGTCGCCGACGATCAGGAGGGGGTCCCTTCCTGCCACCTGCGTAGCTTGTGTGAAAGTTGCACTGAACGTGACGTTCTTAAGCTTTGGGGGACAGTAAATGTTTAAAATATGAACAGGTGGGTCAGATCGCCTTATAGGCAGCACCGACACCATCGTGTATGGGAAAGGCGGTGTTGTGGGGAGTGTGACTTCCTGGGCGGTATATTGCTTGTGAACAAGTATACATGTCTCCGGGTTGTGTTGAAATGTAGTGTAATTTGCGAGTTTGACGTCCGTGCCGGGTTCCTGAAGGGCAACCACGGCAACGAGGAACTCAAAGGTCTCAAGATAGAGGCGGAAATGAGCCCGCTTCTTGTGGTTCTTGAGACATCTGCAGTTCCACTGTGTTAGTAACAACGGCTGAGTTGCTCCCCCTAGCTTGCTGTCGGCTATGGTGTATACACTGTGCGGTTGGCTAATCCTATGTTGGAGCGGGAAGCATCGCCTCTATGCTATCTCATGGACTGTCTTAGACTGGTCTTCCAGTTTGAAACCAGTTATAGCCCTTTCCCAGTCCCCCTTGTTGTTGAAGTCCTGTAACACAGGGTACATCTAGAGCATGTGGGATTAGTACAGCAATATTCCCCGCAATCTAGGCAATCAGGATCTACGTCCGTGTGGTGCCTGCTAAGAAAACCTCTCGACGGGTACGAACACGTCTGTATTACTCTGAGTGAACGAGAATGTGCCCTACTGAGCTTCGCATGGGGAGATGAAAAACGTCACCGTTCCCCTCTCTAATGAGCCGTAATTTCATAAAACGCAGAACGAGGGTCACTGTGCCCAGTCACTTCCGAATTCGTAGAGGTACCACCTCAATCGCGGTGCATGAGTTCTCGCGCATGGCGGTGGGCAATCTCATAGGGGCTACAGCACTGCGGTTCAAGAAACTACCGAGTTCACACCATTCCGTTTGCTCCACGGCAGGGAAGCAGCCGCTATGCTGAATGTCATGCTCGCTGTTGTTGTCAACACCAACGAATTTATCTGATTCGAGGACTCACCTTGCAAGTTCGAACTCAAAAGAATCCATAACCAGCAATGCGTAGACTCCCATGCAGCAGTACAATGGCCTTCATCGCCAGGTTATTTACCAACCCGGCAATCAAGTCTGTCTGTGGGCCCCCATTCACTACGAGGCTGTTCAGAAAAGCTATTGCACCACTACTTAGTTCCCTATAGAATTCTTTGGCCTCTAAGTGAAGTTACCTTCGAAGTTCTTCCCGAAGATACAGTTCGTCAATCCCGTAGTTCAACGCAGTCAGACACCGTACACTTTTCCAGGATGAAACCATTCTACCAACGCTGCCTACCCGTTAAACCTATATGTGACTTTGTGAACGCTCCGTCACTATCAGCTTGCATGTCCGTGCATTTTCTCTTGTAATCATGCACCCGCATCTTGACGATGCTTCATTGGTTTGAGGGTAACGCCACAAGCATGTATTAAATAATATTGTTTCTGGCGAAATGGTATGTGCCGCTATAAAAAAGACAATAAAGAATAGCGCGCGCGAAAGAAGATGCCTTCGCTTTGCCAGTGAGTGGACCAGCCTGACATTCGGCCGACCTTTAGTTACGGGTTTCTGCTCAATATAACGGGACAATATCCACGGAGTAAATGATGATAAGTGTGTGAAGCGTCCATCCATTTGTCCATGTGTCCATCCGTTCATAATTCTTTTCATCCATTCGTTCATCCATGAGTCCGTTCACGCGTCCGCCCATCTGTCTGTCCGTACATGCTGTCGTCCTCCGTTCCTCTGTCCGTCCGTCCGTGCATCTGTCTGTCTGTCCATCCATGCTTCCGTCCATCTGTCCACGCATTCGTTCATGCTTCCGTCCATTCGTCCGTCCGTGGGTTCATCTGTGTGTCCATCCGTCCTTGCGCGCATCCGTGCTTCTGTTCGTCCATCCATCTATGCTTTCGTCCGTCCGTCCGTCCGTGCTTCCGTCCATGCGCCCGTCTCTCTGTTCGTCTATCCGTACGCATGGTCAGACGGATGGACGGACGGACGGATGAAGAGGCGGATGGACGGATGAATGGAAGGATGGATAGAGTTTTGCCCCGCTCATCATCATTCACTTCGTGGAAATGCTGTTTTTTTATTATGGCGGTTAAAACTGACATTCCCAACACCACCATTTTATGTCAGCGAAAATAAACAAGTCATTCGACTTGCTATTCTACTGAACTGCCTTCAACCCCTCACCCCTATATCAGTTTCTCTTTTTTTTTGCTCTTGGGAAAGTAACGTGTTTCTTGTTCTATGGTTTCTTAGTAGCACACAGTGCCTTATTAAAAGCAGAGTAAAATTACGTCCAGCGTTTACATAAGATCTACCAGCACTAATTATAAATACGTAGTGTATAAATGCCTCCAGTGTTAGCATATACTGGTTGAATAAGCTTTCCATCCTGACAATTTCTCACTCATCTGTAATCTCGATAAAAGAACGCTATATAGAAACTCGCGCAGGAGAAACTGAAATGTGTATGAGCGTTTGAAATGATTCTGTATGCACTAGCGAAGTGAGAGAGATTGATAACTATTGCAGAAAGGCAGGGGGGGGGGGGTTCAATCAATTGGTATGTATATTCGTACGTGCGTTAAAATGCGTGCGCGTATGTATATATACACTTATAGGAGGCTGCAAATTTGAAAAAGGGGGTTGAACGTTCCTACCACGTTACTTGAAGTTCATTTTATGTAGAGCGGAGCTGATATTTGTGTAGCCATATTCTACACACACGGCAACTGTCACGATATAAAATGTGATAAGAAGGTATATGAAGAAGTCCACTGTGCAACTATATTATGGCAACTTCAAGCAGTTTCCAAGAAAAAAACAATACGAAGCAATAAGAATTCCTAATTTGCTTGAAGGTGCAGACCTCTGCAGTTAAAAATAGAATAAACATAAAGTTAATCTGACAGAATTCATACACCCCGAAATAAGGCTGAATGGCTAGCCTTTCTACCGTCGCCTGCAACTCGTCCACGGAGGGAAAAATAATAATTTCCCGTTATAACAAAAACGAGGATAGCAATCAATGTACTAGAAGAAAGTGTCAGTGGCGGGCTGTGTAAATTTGCTATTTGGTAAAAACAGCAAAGAAACAACATCGGCAATCGCAAAACAGCTACACGTCTACCCGAGTTGTAGCGCTATTCTCGCTGAAAGGCAAACGGTCGGTTAGTGACAAATGCTCGCATGGTTTCCTACCAAGGAAGCTACTACGCCGTATATTGATTTTCAATCTTGCGCGTAATGGAACAATGGACGTGATGTTTCCCCAGCACCCACTCTGGCACGCCTGGGTAGAGCCATAAACAAGCGCAACCTGCATGTGCTCATTACACTGCGCATACTCTCCGAAACAACATAAACTTTCTGTAGTGATTGCTCTTCTGTGCACGTATTCAATGCGGTTCGAACATCTTGCAAGTGAACTGAGAAAACTAGAATACATGGTGCTAAAAGTGTAATTATTTTTAGCTTTCTTTGCAATTTTTTTTTCAAGGATAGGGATGCGCTTGACAGTTTAGATGGTGCTCACTCTATCTATACGCAATCCTAAATACAAAAGAATGTTACAGTGAGTGCATTCCAAAAGTTCATACTTCTGCAGTTGTGCAGAAGCAGCTACAAAGAAATGGTGTGTACGTAAGATTAAAAACTTTGAAATCGTCTAACAAAAACTCATTTGCGAAAATGAATCTGAGAAATATTTTAACTACGACAATACCATCCACGACTTTTATTATTAAATTATCCTCAGTGAAATATGTCGTGAAACGCGCTGCTTTTCTTACTGATCTTCACATAAATATGTTGTGCATGCAGTTGCACGCTGTTTTGTGCATTCATGCATGAATCTTGTGCAGATCAGAAGAAGTTCGACTACTACAAAACCGGCGGTATTAGGTAGAAATTCCGCAGGTTTTGGAGTAGTCAAGCTGAAATTGTTTTCTCGTCCATTCGCCTGATCAAACTGGAACATGGGGGTCAAATCAGACAGCATGAATCAACGCCTTTTACCAACAAGCATTCACAGAGCGGCTAGAAGAGTGGATCAGTGCACGCGCGACAGAGAAATAAACAAGAAAGTTTTGTTTCACGTATTTACAATTGCAAATCGTATATATTGTCTGCTTGGCGAATATATGTAAAAGCTGAATACCTAGATGCTCTTTTTGTTATAGATTGCTTTGAAATTATTACGCTGAAATGTTAAACAAACTATACGTGAGCATCAAACAACGCAAAGCGCGAAACACCATGTGACGTGACATAGTGGCGCTGTGTGTTGTTCCTTACGAATAAAATTTATGCTTTTCAAGTTACAGCAGGATTATTTAAGAATGATAATTACAAAAACAAGTGGAGCTTGTAGTAAGTAGCGAAATGCCTGAGACAGCAACCACAATTTATTATGAAGTGAAATCTGGCTCGGTCTAGCTGGTTGTAATAGGCTTTAGTGAGATGAAGCTTGGTGTGCTTCTAGGTTGATCATCAGAGCATAGAGGTTCAAGCCAAAGCAAAGTAGTCATAACATTTTGACCTCCAAAGTGGTACTGGTGAGATATTTATTCTGCGAGTTGTTCAACAATGAAAAAATAATGCTTAATGTACATGCCAATGGCTGCTAATGGGGAATAAGAGACAGGAGCATTCGGCTTTCAGATAACGCGCACGCGGCGATCCCTATTGGCAGCCATTGGCATGTACATTGAGCACTATCTGACAAGAAAGAGTTGCTACGTTGTACTCCCTGGGCGTGACCTTCCTCGTTTTAGAAAGGGTTAGCGAGCGTTGGGCTGCAGTGCCATGAATACAGTGGACTAGTATATAATACCATGAACTCAAGGTGGTTAAAGGTGGAAAGTAGACCCGAAGCGCAAGCCGTAAAGAAGTGTGCGTGTGCCACCTCTCCTTTAGCCCTTGGAATGTCCGCTGGATGGCGGTGCTTCTATATGGGGAATATATGATGAAAAGATGCGAAATGGTGGTACATGGAGTGTCGAATAGATGGACGAACGGGCACACAGACAGATGCATGCATGGACGCATGAACGGACGCAGGGGCGGATGCATGAACGAACGCAGGGACGGACGCACGAACAGACGCACGCACGGACGGGCGAATAGACGCATGGACGATCACACAGACGGACGCATGGACGGATGGAAGCAAGAACGAATGGACGGACGAATGCTTCGCCCCACTCTCGAACATTCACTCCATGGATATGCTGCCAATTTTTTTTCTCCTCAAGCCAATTGCCTTGAATATTCAAGACCTCTTGTCCAAAAGCCGGCTTGTGTGACGCCCCTGAATTGCTCATTAATATTCGCGCCATGGAAGTGTACGTGAAGCGCATATCACTTTCAAACAAGAGCATTCCATTCATAAACGCTGTTTTAGTAGTAGAGCGGTTCTGCATCGAACGTTCTATGTCTGGTATTCAGTGTATCGCTTGTGGGCATCATAAAGGGGGATGCGCTGCAGACATTGAGTGAATTTCAATACCGAGAAAACAGAGGCTAGAGATAGACCAACAAACGAGTATGTGCCTCAGGAATGTGTGCAGCCTATGGGAAAACTAGCATCATACACGTGTATGTGCCTCAGAAATCGGGTTATTCTCATTGCACACAACTTCCACTAAACCAGAAGAAGGAATCAGGTGGCTTAACAAATGGCACGCGCGTTCCCATATTCGACCTCGTGCTTATAAAAATTGTTGCCTATGGTAACACCTAAAAGCTTAAAAAGTGTGCTTAATTAGCATCAGTAATTGAACACACCTGAAAGACTTGCAAAACGCAGATATGCGTGTACCTGACGCGGGAAACGCTACCAGCTTCGTTGTTTCATTGGCGTCCGCGAAACAAAGCTGGTTGAATTTTTTTCTTGTACAAGAATAATTGCAGGGTTATGTGCTATGAAAGCCGCATTTAATTGTAGCAATGTTTTTTAATGGAGATCTCCAGAATGGGACCCCTTGGTGCTCTTCCTGGAGCACTTCTACTGAAATATTCGGGCCTTATTACAGGTCATACTCGCCGAAAGATGACCACTGTGCCTGGCATGAAGCATGCTACCTGATGATCAACGCCGTGCCACAATCACAAAGTTTTGTTGTGGGTAATGCAGCCATATAAAATCGTAGTTTCACAGATTGCCTCTGCTCTGCAAATATCATCACTGGCGATGAATATACGAGGTATACTAATCTGGCAATATTAGAAATGACGTAACAGTATATCAATGACGAGCAGCATGCTCCGCTTGTGTAGGTTGTGAAGTTTGTAGAGGGACGAAACAATGCTTATTGGTACGCAAGATACACCGTTGCGGTAAAAAAAAATAATGATACTATCCCTAATGAACTGCGCCATTAGTCTTTACAAATCTTTTCCAGATGCACCCTGAATGATCCTGTGCGTTTTCATGGCAACGAAAATCTTTACTACTCACAATACAAGTGAACTTTTTGAACATGGTGAACAAGGAATAGTCAGAAAAAAAAGAGCTTCCATGTGTCAGAAAACCTTCGGGATACCTATTTCTTCGAGAGGAACGCGGTATTGTCATTTTCACAGATCGCAACAATGAATACAAAATGCCAAAAAGAACGGACGTCAGTGACAAAAACAAAAACAACAGAGAAAGATTGTTTTGGTATGCAGGTCACAGTTTGAAAGCGCCTCGGGGCTTCCTTCCGGGAGAAGATTAACTTCCTGCGAACACGTGCTCTCACAACAGGATCTCTTTTTTTTTTATTCGCTTCTCCCCTGACAGAGTGAAAGTTCGCACCATGCGTAGGCTTTGACCTTTGCGCAGAGCGTTGGTTTACGAAGGAAATTAGGCCCAACAGAAAACTGGGACTATGTAAACAGGAGGTAAGGATCGGTCAGATTGGGTCACTGCGATTCGCCGGAAGCGGTTGCCTCCTCTTCTCATTTCGCAAGAGTATAGGCGGGAATAGATTCAATAGAGGAGAAAAATCTAACGCTGTGCGAGAGCACGTCCGGAATAGCGCCATGCAGAATGTTTGGTGAGGTACTGCACTGTGCAAAGCCGTTCGCGGTACGGCGGTGCAGAGAAGAAGCGAGCCTTTAAAACGACGGTCCTACATGTGACACCTCTGAGCTGGAAAGCTTTCCCGTGTCGTACAGTCGTGTAGTTGAGGTGTAGAGTGCTGGTGGCGCTTCAAGGTGGAAATAAAGCTAGTAAAAATGAGGACAAGAACACGCCTCATTGTTGCGAAACTACGTGAGTATAGCAAGAAAGCTGAAAACCCGGCATTCTTAGTTGTAGCTTCGTAGTGCGTGTCAGAGGCAGTTCCTACACAAACCTTAGCCTTCAGTCCTTCACAACTCTATAAGCTTTGCAAGAGTCTGCATTCAAATTACGTAGTAAATTGCTCTTAAATCGAGCTCGATCGGATAATTAAAACTTGATTATAAAAGAATATTGGCATGAAACAATCGACTAAAGCGGCAAGACAATTATTGGCCTCCTTATCTGTGCACATACTATTTTTCTGATGTATCTTTGCAAACTAGCTGCTTTTTTGGACTTTCAGAGTCAGAACATGTTCCTGCTAAGAAATAGTGGTTATTGTGAATGAAAACGCTGCCATATAAGCTTGGCGGCTGTGGCATTGTGCAGCTGAGAACGAAGTTGTGGGTCCAGATACATGCTGTTTGGGACAAAATAGAAGAACCTAAATTTTATGCTACATATTGAAAAATGTACAATGTAGCCAGCCGGTGTGATAATGCGCTAGGTTCACTGTTCTTCTATCTATTTGGTTCTCTTACTCCTGGAAATTCATAATTTATAAAATCATTTGTGCCAAATCAAGTGATATTTTGAGGGATGGCGAAGTAACACGTCTATAGGTGCATGAGAATGTGCTAGACTGTAAATAGACTCGACGAGAAAATCTTTGCGGTCACTGCGGTTGTCATCCTAGACAGCACACTCCTAACATACTGAAAACTCCAGTGGTGGCACAGAGACCCTTGCGCTAGAGCCACCCGCCCATGGCATCGTGTTAAAATACAGCAAGGTACTCCCACTGTATGCGTTCCTTCGTTGTTTAAGCCAAATGTCACTCAGCAAAAATAATTCCAAGAACCTTACCTATGGATCAATCGAAAAGTTTTATGCCTTTCGAAGTGTCCCGTATGAAGGACCTATTGTCAAGAGTTAAGTGTTGGTTCTAAAGTTATGGATTGGGCTAGTTGGTATTCTATTACAGACCTGCTCAGTGAAAAAAAAATGCTTAGTTAACACACTGCGCTGCTCCTTGTTTTTTTACGTGCTTTGTCTAAATGTTTTCGTTGGGTATAGGGGAATGAATGTGGGTTGCCGGAATTTCTTTGCCTCCAGTGTTTTGCAATCTTGTTATTGCATGCACCAAAGCTTCCATGGTTTGCATATGCCCTTTGCGTTTTGCCGCGACTATATACAACTGCGTGATCTTCCCTTCTGCGAGAATGCATTGCCACGCTGCTACCGTGTAAAACATTGCTGTTGGAGTGCGCTAACCGAGCCGCTATTCATTACCACACTCGACACTGTACCGCCACTTTATCACTAAGTAAATCACTTTAGTGTGAGGTGGCTGGGCCTATTTTTAGTCACTTGTTAGGCTGGACCTATTTTTAGTTACTTAATTAGGCTGGGCCTACCTTTTAGTTACCCATGAATGCCATTGGACAGGGAGTGGTCAAGTTAACACAGAGACACGACTTCCCAGACACGCCTGCAGAAACTATGCAGAAGTAATGCTGCAAGATGCTCTAGCATCTTGGGCCTAAGCACTTCAGCGGCACTGGAGCGGCACTCAGTGTAGTTATCTGTTGCCGTAGTACTCTCATTTAAGGTATGGTGCGTGCTCATAGAAAACACACGCAGTGCCGAAAATTATATACAAAACCGCCAACCGTTTTGTGGACGTACCTTTTTCAATTTGTTTTGCGTGCTGCCCTTTTGTGTGCTGTTATGTCTATATAAGACCGTGTCGCTTCCTCAATGACGACTGTTTTAAACTTAAGTGAAGCCAACACACCTATTACTCTGTTATAACTCAAACTTCCCGGTAACGCTACAGTATTAAGACAAAAATAAGCTATTTAGGTTAGACGTGATGTAAAAACAGAAATATAATCAAATCTCGCAATATTTTAGTGGTCACTAAATGTATTGGTATGTTTGTAACGGCCCACCAGTCATAGTTAGCTTGAGTGAGTGGATAGATCGAAACGAGTCACTCAGGCGTAAATGAAGCACGTATCGAAACAGCTGGCCTTCAGAATAAATAACAGCTACTTTTTTCTCACGAGAGATGCTCATGTCTTTTCGACTCCTTATTGCAGCGTATAAAAACTAGTCAATCTTATTGTATGTTATATACTCTTTTTGAAGTGTCCTTTAGTCTGTGGTGACAACGAATGAAGGTAAAAAAAACTCTTCCAAGCCACAGCTGAATAACTGAACGTAGAAATGAGTCTCTTGTGTCTCGCACAAACAAAACGACTAACGACCTGTCTTAAAAACAAATGTGGCAGACTGAGACCACTGAACCGAACACTACGAAAAAGATTAGTGTGACTAGACCCCGCCGCCAGTACAGCTCACTGTCACGATAAAATTCTAGTGGTACACCCAAATATTTTGCAGCCTGATTCAACTATGGTATGTTGGCAAAAATGTCTGGAGTGGAAGGCCGATCCCCATGCCAATATCTCAAGCGCTTTTCCTAGTTTACCGAACTCCCACTGGCTGTACAAAATTGTTTCGCAATATGGACTACTTCGTTAACACTGTCCCGATCTGAACAGAAAACTGCCACATCATCAGCATATGCAAGTGATGGCACTTTATTCTCATGTACTTTAAATCTATGGATGGTACTGCTGTTCATCACACTCACACAGAAAGGCTCTAAAAACGAACTGAACAACAATTGTGAAAGACGGCAGCCCTGACGCACGGAGCGTTGCAAGTTAATGCGCGCCCCCCCCCAAACGTATTGACAATTAGTTTCGTTGTACAGCCCTAATATGCCATAGCCACTCTCTCTTTGATAATACAGCCTCCGTTTACAAAACCATCAGAACATTATGTGACACAAGATCAAAAGCTTTCTCTAAATCCAACTGAAGCATTGCTACACATGTCTAAGCCGCATCGCAGCACTCCAGAACAGCTCTGGCCTTATGTGAATAGGTTACACTTGTGCGTCCTTTGATTCCACACGTCTGGTGTGGACCTACAATTTCCTTTATTACACCCTGTAATCGCTTAGCTAATATTTTCACGAAGATCTTGTAATCTGCATTTGTTAAGCTATTGGGGCGAGATAATTTTATTAAGCGCAGTTTAGATTTATCATCTGTTTGGGGGATCAGAATAGTACGTGTGCGCCGTCAGAAAGCTGAGAGGCAACATCTTATATTTGTAAGCTTCATTAAAAGGACTAGTCAAAGTTGGGGAAAAACCGGGCTTAAACGTTTTGTAAAAAGCTGCGCTAAACCCATCTGGGCCAGGTGACTTTCCTGGATTTAGCCGTTCAATAGCTCTTTCAACTTCCAAAATCGAAATAGGCAGTTCCAACCCTACAACAAGACTTTCTGGCACTTTTGACATCAGGGGTAAGAATTTATTCCTTAACATTCCTATGTCAACCTCCGATAGCTTAAACAGATCTCTACAGTAGTTAGAAAAAACGTTTCCTATTCCCTCATTATCTGTGTAAATGACACCATTGTGATGTATTTCCTCCATGGTATTTTTGCAGGCATATCTCTTCTCTTCACCCAGTGATCGTTTTGTTGGTGCTTCACCAACCAACAACTTTTCAGCACGAGCTCCAATTATAGCCCCCCTATAACGTTCAATGTCAAAAACTTCCACCTTGTGCCTAGCCTTGCGAATATCTTCCGTGAATGTTCCTGGTGATTTTGCTTCTTCCTCTACAATGCAGCAAAATTATGTTTTAGCAATTCTTCCTCCTTTCTCTTCTCTCGTTTAATTGCGCATGCTCTTTCCATTGCCATCGTCTTAATCACCTTTTATATCAGCTGTGGTGGCGCTAGACAATGTAAGTTTTGCTGGTACCTTTGGAAGCTGAACTCGCAGCTACTGGAGGACGACATTTTTAAAGAGAAGGTACTAGAACATATCAGTAAATTTAACAAAAGCAGCGAAATAACGATCGGTGCTATGTGGAAATATTTTAAAGTTGATATTAGGCAGTGATCCATAAAAAAGACTGATTTGAGAACGTATTTGTAACACATTGGTAATATACTCGCCGTTACATAAGCTTTGTCCGGACGAGCGTGACTGGAATTCTGAAAGTGCGTAAAATGAATGCGTTGCCCCGTATCTAGACATTTCGCCACATCTTCAAGGCTATATCGGTCTATGATATTGCTAAGGGCTGCCGTACTGGGATCCACATATGGTGCACTGCTGGTCTTGTCATGTGCAGAAAGCGCACAGTTGAAGTATCTCATTAGTACAACCTGTCTGTCGGTATCGCAATATCCATCTAGGGATTGGAAGAAATAGCTACTTTCGAATAGCACATTAGGTGCATACGCAGTAATTACGCGCCATTTAGAAAAAGAAGAGTGCTTGAAATCACATACTAACCTCCCCGATGAACTAGATGTAACAGATTTAACGACCAGCCCCTGTATCTGGCAGACATATAAAGCACAACCAGCTGAGCAACCAATGACATGACTTGCACAAACACTGAACCGTGAACTAAAAGGCCGCACCATGCTCCCAGTCTCTTGTTCACCTTCAACTTTCGTTTCCTGTATGGCTATAACGTCGAGATCTCGCTCTACAACTGGTCGATCCAGTTGGTTGTTTATTTTTTTTAAATGTATGTAAGGAGAGGTTCTGCCAGTGAGACCTCGCACGTTAGGTGAAACAAAACAAAAAAAAAGCTTTCCGTACCCATGGTATGCGGTCGACTGAGAATGGGAGCATGATGCTCGCCTTCACCACTCAGTGCAGCTGAGCCTGCCAGCCACACACCTCGTTCCGCATGCGTAGACGCGCCCTCGATGCTACGAAGGCGACGACGCCGCCGGACATCTGTCCGGCGGGATATAAGGCCGCGGGCGCAACGCCCATCGACACGGTCGTAATGCTTTCGGTAGTGGCTTTTCGACGCCAGCGTCTCCTGCAACGCCATTCTCTCCCACGTCCTGCCGTGCCCGTTTGCCTGTTGTGCAGCTAGACGCTTTCATCACCAATTGACCCACTTGCAACTTCTCTCCATTCAGTTCCTCCACTACCTTACTTGCTTCTGATGTGGGCGTCACTGTCACTTGCGCCGAGGTTTCCGCTATGTCGGTTACCATATGTTTAGAAAAACTGTTTAACGATTTCGAGTACTTCGTACTCAACTATGGGAGAGCACTGAGCCATCCCGCTGAACAACGCAGCTATATCCAGAATTGGAAAGCTGAAAGAGGGTACAAGTACACTACGAGGAGGTATATTTTGAATATGTAATTTTGGGGGCGAAGCTTTTTAAAGCGTCACCTGTTCGTTCCTCGTCGTAGTACTAACATGTCTTACGCTTTGACCTGCAAGGTGGTGCTGGTGGGAGGTTTCTCCTGTACGTTGTTGAACAATACAAAATTCGCAGCGTGCGCGTTAACTAAAAGGCAAATTCTCCAGTCTCTCATTCCCCATTAGCAGCCATTGGCATATACATTGAGCACTACCTGAGAAGAAAGGGTTGCTACGTTACACTCGCTAGGCGTAGCCTTCTTGGATTTAGAAAGGTTTAGCGAGCGATGAGTGGCAGTGCCATGAATACACCATGAACTCGAGGTTGTTAAAGGTGGGAAGTAGACACGAAGCGCAAGCCGTGATAAAGTGTGCGTGTGCCACCTCTCGTTTAGTCCTTGGAATGTCCGCTGGATGGCGGTGCTTCTATATGTGGAATATATGATGAAAAGATGCGAGACGGTGGTACATGGAGTGTTCACTAGATGGATGAACGGACACACAGACAGATGCATGGATGGACGCATGGATGGCTGCACGGACGGATGGACGCATAGACGGACGCAGGGGCGGATGCATGGACGAATGCAGGGATAGACGCACGGATGGATTTGCGGACGCACGAGCAGACGCACGCATGGACGGGCGAATGGAAGCATGCATGGTCACAAAGACGGACGCATGGACGCACGGAAGCAAGAACGAATGGATGGACGGATGCTTCACCCCACTCTTCATCATTCACCCCGTGGATATGCTGCCATTTATTAAATTGCGAAGCATTTCGTAGCGAACTTCGGCGACTTTGAGCGTATCTATCTATCTAGCCGCCTACGACTTTTAGGTCTTCTGGCCATTTCAATAATGATATCGATACCAAACTTGTTATGGCATAACATGACTGCATGAAGAACATATTTGAATCGTCATACATGAAAATTATGACAAGTATGTCATGAATGTCATTATTTACATTTCATTGTCTTGCAGCTCTTGCGGTGGTTTCGTTCACATGGCAAGTTGCAAAACTGGTATGGCATATCATAATTGCATGGCGAACACAAGTGACAGAACCTAACAATAAAATCATGACATGCGTATCATGTAACAACATGACAACATGCCGTGCTCATGATGCGCTCACGGCCGTTTCGCTAGCTTCACATATGCCAAATTCGGCATTACAGTACGTGAATGAATGACGAAGGCATGCGACTAGTGCATACATGATAATCACGAGATGCGTGTCATGTAACAACATGACTACAAGCCACGCTCATGATACGCTGGCGGCCATTTCGCGAGGTTCACTTATACCAAATGTGGTATTACGAGACATGAATGGATGACGAAGGTGTGATACTGGTGCAAACAAGGTAAACATGAGATCCATGTCATGTAACACTGGTAATGCGCTCACGGCCGTTTCGCTAGCTTCACATATGCTAAATTTAGTCTTACGTGACGCCATTGGATAAAGAAAGTATCCGACTGGTGCAAACATTATATTCATAGGATGCCTGTCATGTGAGAACATGACTGCATGCCACAGTCAAGCCGACATTGCATTTCAACGTGACTATGCGCATGCTCACCGGCGTTCATTTTGTCACGTCACGCCTGCGTCGCCACGCCAGGCGCTGGTCCTGCCATATACTGGCTGGCGCGCGCAGCGCTGCGTTGCTTTGACGCATCCGCGTTTCAGCACGTCCGGCTGCCCTCCTTTACGATAAGAGGGAGACGCAGTGTTGTCTAGGTTGCGCATCGCCACGAGATGCATAATGTCGCTTTTCGCACCGGTTGCCGTTTGGCCGCACCGACGGAAGCTGGTCACGCCTGGCGTTTTGCTAACGTAGCGTCGCTGTGTTAAGCGTGCGTGCGCGTCAACGCCACATCAGGGTATATCTGGTCCTTCGTGATGCGCTCACGGCCATTTTGATAGCTCCACATATACCAAATTTGGTATTAGGTGACGTCGATAGATGACGAAATATATGACTGGTGCAAACATTATAATCCTGACACGCATGTCATGTAAGAACATGACAACATACCACGCTCATAGCATGCTCGTGGCCGTTTCACTAGTTCCACATATATTAAATATGGTATCGCGTGACGTGAACACATGACGAATGTAAACGACACATCCAAACATGATAATCATGACATGGAAGTCATGTCCGGCATCATTTACCTCCACCTCGTAATGTTGTGCTGGTTTTAAAGTGACATATCAACATTTCTTATTAGTGCTTCGCATATCATTAATTCCCACTGTACGTCGGATCTGCCAATTTTTTTCTGCTTCGAAAATAAGGAAGACGATAGCCGTGCGTTCCTTCGTGTCTTCTGTGCTTTCAGGTCTCGGCGTGCTGCCAGTGACCTCTTCGGCATCGGCCTCGTCCATCATGAGCTCCACAGTGTCTTCACTCGCCGTTATCTTGGCAGGTGCCGTAACACTGGCGTACGTTCTAGAGCGGACCGCGTCCTCTTGTACGTGGCGTCGGCACTGTCCACACCGCGGTACACGACAATCTCGGCGAATATGGCCAGTATTCCCACGTCGCAGGCACAGTGGAGCTCTACCCGGGACGACCACGAGGGCTTGTTCACCAGCAACTCGCAATTGATGGGGAATATGCTCGAAGGTTATGCCACTTCTAAGCTTCAGAGTAACAGTTCTAGTTGTTGACCCTTTATCCGTGACGCCATTCACACGTCATCGCTCACGTGTGATGTCTGTGACATGGCCGTAGGGCAGAAACGCCACCCTTACGTCTCGTCGGCTGTGTTGTACAGAAGCCAATGGACTTTAATCCGGAAATCCCTGCTTGCCGGGTCAGTGACGACACAACGTCGACCTTTCACTTTGACGTTACTGCTTGCAAGAAGCCTTTTGGTCCCTTCGTCGCTTCTGAAGGTTACTGTCGAAACGTGGTTCATCTGGTAGGCACCCAAGGCGAACACTTTAGGGAGCAGACACAGATGGTCCAACGTGTCTCTGAAGTCTTCCACTCGAAAAGGCCTTGCTCGTACATCACCATGCATTCATGAAAACCGTGTCCAAAACAGAGCGCCCACTTGGCAGATAAGGCAGAATCAAACGGTACTCGTCCTTTTCCATTGCAGCGTTCCTGTTACCGCGGCCTGACTCGACCGCTTAACCGCTCCGACGAACCACGACATGCTGCGTCTGAAGGCGTCCGGGTTTAAAACCAGAGTGACTTCGCCACGCTTGTGCATTTCAGGCACGATTCCTCATCGTCGTCAGCCACTACATTAAGAATTGACACAAAATTCCTCGCAAAGGTTTAGCGGATACCATGCTTCTCAAAATATTGACGAAAAATAGCATAGTGAATGCCAGCCTACTATATTAAATTTTTAATCCTAATGCCATAGTGGGCATCAAGCAAGTTTGCTTGCAGCAGTTAGTCAATAAGTGTTATAAAAAAATGGCAGCATATCCACGGAGTGAATGATGGATAGTGGGGCGAAGCATCCATCCGTCCATTCGTTCTTGCTTCCGTCCATCTATGCGTGGGTCTGTGTGGCCACCTGTGCGTCCATCCGCCCGTCCGTGCGTGCGTCTGTTCGTGCGTCCGCACGTTCATCTGTGGGTCCGTCCCTGCTTTCGTCCATGCATCCGCTCCTGCATCCGTCCATGCGTCCATCCGTCCGTGCAGCCATCCGTGCGTCCGTCCACGCATCTGTCTGTGTGTCCATTTGTCCACCTATTCAACACTACAAGTACCACCATCTCGAATCTTTTCATCATATATTCCTCATATAGAAGCACCGCCATCCAGCGGACATTCCAAGGAGTGAACAAGAGGAGGCACACGCACACTTTCTTACGGCTTGCTTTTGTGTCTACTTCCCAACTTTAACCACCTCGAGTTCATGGTATATATTAGTTCACTGTATTCATGGCACTGCGGCCCAACGCTCGCTAAACCTTTCTAAAACCTAGGAGGTTACGCCCAGCGAGTATAACGTAGCAACCCTTTTTTGTCTTCTGTGCGTTGTTGAACAATAAAAAATTTGCAGCGTGCGCGTTAACTAAAAGCCGAATTCTCCTGTCTCTTATTCCCCCTTTGCAGCCATTGGCGTGTGCACTGAGCAAATTCTTTTATTCAACAACGCACAGAAGAAATCTCTCACCGGCACCAGCTTGGAGGTCAAAATGTTATACTTGTTACACACTACTACAATGGCTACGAGAGACGAACGGGTGCCGCTATAAGGAGCTTCGCCCCTAAAAAGGCTCTGAAAGGCCGCTCTTCCAGCTTTCGCTGTGACTGTGCTGCGCCTTCAGCGCAGGCCTGGTGTTCTTATATGCGAAGCATATCTTAGTGAACTTCGGCGACTTTAAGGTATCTATCTATCTATCTATCTATCTATCTATCTATCTATCTATCTATCTATCTATCTATCTATTCGCCTACGACTTTTAGCTCTGCAGGCCATTTCAATAACGGTATCGATACCTAATTTTGAATGACATACCATGACTGTATGAAGAACATATTTGACTAGCCTTAAGATGAATATCATGACATCTATGTCAAGAATGTCATGACTTAAATTTCACGATCCTGCAGCTCTTTCGGTTGTTTCGTTAACATGGCATGATGCGAAACTGTTATGGTGTGACATGATTGCATGGTGAACACAAGCGACAGACGCCAACATGAAAATCATGACATGCGTGTCATGTAACAGCATGACTACAAGCAACGCTCATGATGCGCTCGCGGCCGTTTTGCTAGCTTCACTTATGCCAAATTTGTTATTGCGGAAAGTGAATGCATGACAAAGGAATGATACTGGTACAAACATGATAATCATGAGATGCAAGTCATGTAACAACATGACTACACGCCGTACCCATGATGCACTGGCGGCCGTTTTACTAGCTTCACTTATACCAAATTTGGTATTACGAGACATGAATTGATTACGAAGGTATGATACGGGTGCAAACGCGATAAACGTGAGGTGCTTGTCAGGTAACAACATGACTACATGCTACGCTCATGATGCTGTCACTGCCGTTTCTCTACCTTCACATGTACCAAACTCGGTATTACGTGACGCGAACGTACGACATATGTAAATGACAAATTCAAACATGGTAATCACGACATGCGTGTCATGTAACAACATGATTACATGCCACACTGATGATGCGCTCGCGGCTGTTGCGCTAGCTTCACATATTCCGAATTTGGTATAACGTGACGCCAATGAATGACGAAGGTATTTGAATGGTGCAAACGTGATAATCATGAGATGCGTGTCATCTGAGAACATGTATACATGCCACAGTCAAGGCGCCAATACATTTCGTCGTGACGCGGTGCGAGCGCTGGCCTGCGTTGCTTTCGTCGTGTCACGCCGGCGTTGCCACGCCAGGCGCCGGTCCTGCCATATACTCGCAGGTGCGCGTCGCGCTGCATAGCTTTGACGCAGGCGTGTTGCAGCGCGTCCGGCGTCCCTCCGTCACGAAAATAGGGAAACGCAGTGTTGTCTGGGTAACGCATCGGCGCGAAATGCAGCATGTGGCATTTCGCGCCGTTTGCCGTCCGGCTGCGCCGACTGGTCGTGCCTGGCGTCAGACTATAGACTGTTCGCGTATTGCTAAGGTAGCGTCGCTGTGCCCAGCGTGCGCGTGCATCAACGCTACATTGAAAAAATTTTTTGAGTGGGCATGGAACTTCGGCAAAGATGTACACGCATCTGACACCCTTCTGTTATATTGTGCAGATCTCGACCGTCACTGCCTCATCTACCGGTCCTTTTCCCGGAGCCGCGTCTGCGCACCCGGTGGCGTTCCTGGACGCGCGCTTCAGCCAAGCCATGCGATCACCTGACTTTCCCGCTTGCCGGCCTTCCGGATTGCGCGTTCGTGAATGCCTGCCGGTGCTCGACCCCCCACAGCTGTCAGCTTCGACGGTCGCATCAACTGGCAGCTGTATAAGGAGCTGGATCTTCGGCCGCCCCTTTGGTAGGCATGGGACTTCGGCAAAGATGTGCACGCATCTGGCACCCTTCTGTTATGTTGTGCTGATCTCGACCGTCATTGCCTCATCTACCAGTCCTTTTCCCGGAGCCGTGTCTGCGCACCCGGTAGCGTTCCTGGACGTGCGCTTCAGCCAAGCCATGTGATCACCTGACTTTCCCGCTTGCCGGCCTTCCGGATTGCGCGTTCGTGAATGCCTGCCGGTGCTCGACCCCCCACAGCTGTCAGCTTCGACGGACGCATCAACTTGCAGCTGTATAAGGAGCTGGATCTTCGGCCGCCCCTTTGGTAGGCATGGGACTTCGGCAAAGATGTGCACGCATCTGGCACCCTTCTGTTATGTTGTGCTGATCTCGACCGTCATTGCCTCATCTACCAGTCCTTTTCCCGGAGCCGTGTCTGCGCACCCGGTAGCGCTCCTGGACACGCGCTTCAATCAAACCATGCGATCACCTGACTTTCCCGCTTGCCAGCCTTCCGGTTTGCGCGTTCGTGAATGCCTGCCGGTGCTCGACCCCCCACAGTTATCAGCATCGACGGATGCATCAACTGGCAGCTATATAAGGAGCTGGATCTTCGGCCGCCCCTTTAGTGGGCATGGAACTTCGGCAAAGATGTACACGCATCTGACACCCTTCTGTTATATTGTGCAGGTTAGTTCACCGGTTTCCCTCTATGCTAAAAAAACAAACAACGTTTGTTTGCTGATGCTTCCATGCCCACAAGTTTTGCTTATGTCCATTTGTGAGTGCGTTCATGTCGTTAGGCTTCTGGCTATGTCCGGCGATGTTGAGGAAAACCCGGGCCCGCCAAAAGAAGATACGGGGAAGCAATACAACGAGTTAATCTCGTTGATTAAGGGGCTGCACTCTAAGATAGACGCAAAACACGAAGAACTTATGGAATCCATTAACGAAGTTAGAGAAGCGCAAGTGTTTCTTGAACAAAAAGTGGCAGAATTAGACAACCGATTATGCGCAGTTGAGGAATGTGTCCGGGTCTCAGACAGCGAGCCGAATCGTCAACGGGTACCGGAGGTACTTTCGGTTAACAAGCGCCTTGACGAACTTGAAGATCGTTCTCGCCGAGAAAACTTGATTTTTTATGGAATAGAAGATTGCGTTTCGGAAACGTGGGCGCAATCAGAAGAAAAAATTTGCCAAATCCTCAATGAAACTCTGAAGCTAAACTTGGGAAGTAGCGACGACCGCATATCCCGCGCGCACAGGCTAGGCAGATTCGTAGTTGGCAAATCTCGACCAGTTATCGTAAAATTTGCTTCTTTTAAGTTCCGAGAAAGCATACTGCAGTCTAGAAGTAGTTTTCGCGAGTCTCATGTGTCAATCAGCGAGGATTTCTGCCGCGCAACAAGAAGCGTGCGCAAGAAGCTTTTCGAATTCGGCAGGGCGAGTGGCGAGAAGTATACCGTCAAGTACAATAAGCTTTACATCAACAAAAAGTGCTTTGTGTACTCTCCGGTGACCGACAGCGTTTGTGAGCTGCATACAAATGCGCAGAACTTATCAGAAGCTTCGTCCTCCGCTACGCATGCCGACGAAGATACGCTCTTATCCTAACAAAGTTCACCCTTCGGCTACTTATTGTAACTACTCAGTTTTATATTCTAACGTACGAAGTGTTCTTAACAAACGGGATGCATTATCTTCAATTTTTGATGACTGCGCCGCCGATGTTGTAGTGTTAACGGAAACCTGGCTTACCCCTAACATTGCAAGTGTAGAGCTGTTCGATTGTGAAAATAATTATACCATTTACAGATGTAATAGAGAAGAATCGCCAGGAGGTGGTGTACTTATAGCCGTAGCTGATTATATAGTTTCTAGCCATATAGTAATAGCATCACCTTTAGAATTTGTCTGTGTTTCCCTCCATGTCAACTATCAAAATGTCATATTTTGTGGCTGTTACCGCCCTCCGAGTGCGACGCCAGTGTTTTGCGAGCAACTGCATGATGCTTTGAATGATATTGTCAAAAGGCACCCGCATACACCTGTTTTTATTCTAGGCGATTTTAACTACCCGAAAATAAACTGGTCACTTCCTTCTTGTTCATTAAGCTCACTTTCAGCCGACAGTTTACATTTCGTGGAACTGTGCGAAGACTTTAACCTTACCCAACTCGTAACGCAACCAACAAGAATGGGCCCCAATTCATCAAATGTTCTTGATCTGATTCTCACCACTGTACCTGACCTTGTCCATTCTATTTCATATATCCCAGGCATAAGTGACCATTGTTTCGTGCACTTTAATCTAACAGGTTCTTTAAGGCGTCGGTCAAACAATTGGAAAACAATAAGAGACTACTCACGCGGCGATTATGACTCAATCAACAGTAAACTCGAATCGAATTTTGAGAGCTTTGCTAATGGCTTCTTTGATCGCAGCGTTCAACAAAACTGGAACTTGTTCAAAATGAAAGTTGAATCTTTAATCACGCGATACATTCCCACATACGTTATCAAGGGTCGCCAACGCCCCCCTTGGTTCTCAACTGACTTAAAAAAATTGCGGAATAAAAAGAAACGGTTGTTCCGTCAGGCAAAGCAGACTAATTCGTTAGCCCGTTGGCACGTGTACAAATCTGGCCTTTCCGAATACAGAGCAGCTATCAAGGAAGCCAAGTGCGTTTTTCTTAATAATACCCTTCCCTCAATTCTTGTAACCAACCCTTCTAAGTTTTGGAAAACTGTTAAACCTATGGAAAAGAAAAACATTTCGCTTACGAACTCAGACGGGCAGCCAGTTCGCTGTGAAGAGTGTTGCATTGCATTAAATGATTTTTTTGTTACTTCTTTTTCAAGTTGTTCTGCTTCTGCGTTGCCGCAAATGCTTAGTCGTGATTTTTTACCCATGTATCCTGTTACCGTTGATGCCGTTGGAGTGCAAAATTTAATTCACAAGCTTAAGTTCTCCTCTTCTTGTGGCGTAGATGAAATCAACTCAAAGTTTCTAAAAAACACTGCATTGTATTCATCAATTTACTTGTCCTTAATCTTTTCGCAATCTATTCAGACCTCCACTTTGCCGCTTGACTGGAAGGTGGGGAAGGTGGTCCCTCTGCACAAATCTGGTAACACACAGTCTCCTCTCAATTACAGACCAATTTCCCTAACCAGTGTTCCTTGTAAAATGTTAGAACATATAATTTACTCCAACCTTGTCTCATTCCTAGAATCAAATTCTTTTTTTACTCCCTACCAGCACGGATTCCGAAAAAGTTACTCATGTGAAACCCAACTTCTTTATTTTACTAATGACATAGCATCGGCTTTAGATCGCGGCTCACTTGTGCATTGCATTTTTCTTGACTTTCAAAAAGCTTTCGATAAAGTACCTCACCAATTACTCCTCCTGAAAATTAGTACCTTAAACATTGACCCGAACATTCTTAAATGGATTGAATGCTTTCTGACTAATCGCACTCAGTTTGTAACAACTAATGGCTATAACTCACCTCTTTCTAAAGTAACATCCGGCGTACCCCAAGGTTCCGTATTAGGCCCTTTACTTTTTCTTATATATATTAATGATCTCCCAGACAGCATTAACTCCGCTATAAGGTTATTTGCAGATGATTGTGTAATTTACCGCGAAATAAACAATGAATATGATAACCAATTTCTACAGTCAGGCCTTGACACTGTCTCAACCTGGTGCAATAAATGGCTTATGACTCTCAACTCTAACAAATCTAAATGCATGTCAATAACCCGGCGATCTATTTCTCCCCCCTGTACCTACAGAATTAACGACGTTCCCCTCCAGCATGTCTCTTCATATAAGTACCTCGGCGTTTACATTACCAACAATCTATCTTGGCACACGCATGTTACCTACATCTGTAATAACGCTAACTGAACGCTAGGATACTTACGCCGCAATTTTCTCGCGCTCCGCTGTCCCTCAAAATTCTATTATACCGATCACTAATTCGCCCAAAGCTTGAGTACGCGTCCGCTATATGAGATCCCGTGCAGCAAAATTTAATTAACGCGTTAGAATCTGTTCAGGACCGCTCAGTTCGGTTCATTTGTTCTAATTATTCCCGTACTGCTAGCATATCAGAAATGAAATCTAACCTTGACCTACCCAATTTAACTGTCCGGAGGAAACTGGCGCGACTGCATTTTTTTCATAAGATATTTTTTTCACAATCCATCAATGAAGCGAGACCTCATTTCACAACCGTCATACCACTCATCGCGCATTGATCATCAGCATAAGGTTGCCATTCCGTTTTGCCGCACCAAATTCTTTTCAGCAGCCTTCTTACCGAAAACAGCCGCCGATTGGAACCACCTTCCCTCTTCCGTTGTATCAATAACAGACCCTTTGTTATTCAAGACTGCAATTTCTCAGCAATGCTTGTAACTATACGCAGTTTCCATTATCTATCTTTGTCTTGTATGTGCTTGAATTCTTATACATTTTTAGTTGACTTATGTTGCCTTCCTGATTTGCGCATCTGATACTTGTTTCTTTATTTTGTCTTTTTTTCTTGTGTGTTATATATGTTGTACCCACCCCCTCTGTAATGCCCTACGGGCCCTGAGGGTATTCTAATAAATAAATAAATAAATAAATTGGAGTATGCTGGGCCCTTCATGATGCGCTCGCGGCTGTTGCAAGCTCCACATATACCAAATTTGGTGTTACGTGACGTCAATGGATAACGAAATATGTGGCTGGTGCGAACATGATAATGCTGAAACTTGTATCATGTACGAACATGACAACATGCCACGCTTTTAGTGTGCTCGCGGCCGTTTTGCTAGCTCCACATACACTAAATATGGTATCACGTGACGTGAATAGAGGACTAAAGTAAACGACACATTCAAACATGATATTCATGGCACGGAAGTCATGTACGGCATCATTTACCCCCACCTCGTTACCTTGTGCTGATCTTTAAGTGACATACCAACATTTCTCATTCGTGCTTCGCTATAAACGATTCCTGCTGTACGTGTGGTCTGCCAATTTTTAGTATTTTTTGTTGTTTTGCATATGTGAACTGAACACAAAAAGAGACAAGTCACAACCGCCATGCCTCCTGCGTTCGTAAAGCTTCTACGTGGCGCCGTGCAGTACTTCTGGCAGATGTTTGATCGGAGAAGCTCACTTAGCGGTTTGTTTCCGCGAACGAAAAGCTCCGCTTGCGAGCGTGATCTTCATAATCTATTTGTGGAGCAGATGGAAGAGGAAAGAGTGTTTGCTACCTTAGCTAGGAAGACAGTTGGAAACAATGTCAAAGCATGCTCGTTAAAAAATTAGCGGTGGGTATCATCGGCCTACACTGAGTGCTGAGTTCCCCTTGTTTTTTGTCACCGGGTGCGAATTTGCGCTTCTGTCACGCATGATGAGTCAAGGTGACTCCTTCCATGAAGTTGCATTCATATAGTGTTTTTTTTAGCAGTTTCAACTAGTCATGTGACTGTCTTACAACACCTCCTTGCCACGCAAATGGCCTCTCTGGCAGCAATAATTGTGAATAGTTACTTTATTTGCATCTCTCTCGATTTTTCGGCCCCAGACAAGATAATCCTTGAATCACAAGCAGTGGCGCCAACGCCAACGCTGATATTTTTGTGAAGCAAGTCTGCTACACAAGTTAGGAAGCAACTTCAATTTTCTGTGAATTTCTGGCTATGATCCCTCTATTCTGGGCGCGACTGTATTTCATGGGCTGCTAAACGAACCTGTTTCAGCTAGCAAAGTGAACATATAATTTTTCTTTACTTGAAATAAATATAACCTAAAACAAAATTTCGCCCTATTGGCGGCGTGATAATCAATTCAGCAAGTGCAAAAATAGAACATGAATTACTTTAGGATAAGCATAAACATAATAAAATTTATTTTAAAAAGTACTCCGAGGCACACGCATGGACGTGCTGTAACATTGCTTTTTTTGCTAGAGGATATTGAATGGCTTGGAACAATGCGTAAAGTTGATAAATTTGCGATAGTTGTTCATAACTTATAACACCTTTTCTATACTCCATTTTTTCACTGGAGAAGACATTGCTAGCTTTAATTAATAATAATAATAATAATAATAATATAATAATAATAATAATAATAATAATAATAATAATAATAATAATAATAATAATAATAATAATAATAATAACAATAATAATAATAATAATAATGTTGTTGTTGTTGTTGCTGTTGTTGTTGTTGTTGTTGTTGTTGTTGTTTCCTTATATGGAAAACAAGCACACTTTCCCTTATATAGATGCAGTTCATTGGACTATGTTTTGAATGCCCCAGAAAACTCACACACTGAAGAAAGAAAACAGAATGCTATTCGAACTAGCAAAGATGAGAGAATTAATGTAGAAAAAGAAATTAGTGTACTCGAACAAAGCACTGGACAGATAACCTAATATTTTCAAATAATCCGGCGTCTGTGCATTTTTCTTGTTGCGAGATGGTCAAGGCAGCTGCGCCTGTTATGAGGATCACTTAATGTGATCTAAATGTGAGCCAACTCAAAGAAAACAAAAAAAAGAAGTTTATATAATGATATTGAGTTTCTGCACAACTCGACTTCAATTCTAGGTTTTCCATATTGTCTGCTTTTTTATTGCTTTACGAAAACAAATACTAAGCGAAAATGACAATGATTAAAAAATGGAATGCACGTCCCTCCTCCAGATGATTAAATTTCGATGCGAAATGAGAATGAGTCAAATACAATTTGCATAGGATAAGTTCTTTTTTTTAAAATTACATTACGGGCACTGTCACTGGGCCGCGAAAAATAAACAAGATTCCCGATTATATGCAGAGTAAAGACAAAAGCCTTTTTAACAAAAAAAAATGGCAGCATATCCACGGGGTGAATGATGGAGAGTGGGGCGAAGCATCCATCCGTCCATTCGTTCTTGCTTCCGTCCGTCCATGCGTTCGTCTGTGTGACCGTCCGTGCGTCCATACGCCCGTCCATACGTGCGTCTGTTCTTGCGTCCGCACGTCCATCCGTGCGTCCGTCCATGCTTTTATACATGCATCCGCTCCTGCGTCCGTCCATGCGTCCATCCGTCCGTGCAGCCATCCGTGCGTCCGTCCATGCATCTATCTGTCTGTGTGTCCGTTCTTTCATCTAGTCCACACTCCAAGCACTACCATATCACATCTTTTCGTCACATATTTCGTATATAGAAGGACCGCCATCAAGCGGACATTCTAAAGACTAAACGAGAGGTGCAACGCACACTTTCTTACGGCTTTCGCTTCCTCTCTACTTCCCACCTTTAACCAACTCGAGTTCATGGTATATACTAGTTCACTGTATTCATGGCACTGCGGCCCAACGCTCGCTAAACGTTTCTAAAACCTAGGAGGTTACGCAGCGAGTATAACGTAGCAACCCTTTCTTGTCAGATAGTGCTCAATGTACATGACAATGGCTGCAAATGGGGAATAAGAGAAAACAATTGCCCGCAGCTTCCCTCGGGGGAACACTGAGGAGGATGCGGACCTTATAATTGGTTAACGGGGTGTTAAAGTGCGACTTACTTGGGTCGATGGCTAAATTGGTTAACGTGGTTGTGAAATGGGGTGTTAAATTGCGACTTACTTGGGTCGATGGCTAAATTGGTTAACGTGGTTGTAGGAGGGGGTGTTAAATGAGTGAACACGTACACACGTATGCGAAAGGGCGGCGCTGGTCGAAGGGACGTCGATCATTGTGTTTGTGGATTCGTTGGAATTCATTTCACCACGACCTTGGACGTCGACGCGCCGTACAAACCAACCGACGAGCGGCAACTGAGCGAGCGAGCGCCGACCTTGAGTATATATACAGCACGACGGCGCATGCACTGTCAGCTGTTGAATGTTCTCGAAGCGCGACGCCACATGCGCGTCCACTGGAGAATCAGGAGAATTGTAGATGTCGAACGCGGTGTGTAGAGGAGGAAGGGTGCACAGAGGGTGGAGGAGTGAAGCGCGCGCGGTGTGTAGAGGAGGAAGGGATGCACAGATGGTGGAAGAGTGGGCGACGGCGCGACGGCACATGCGCGCGCGTCAGCTGTCGAATGTTCGAGAAGCGGTGCGGACGGCGCGGACGGCGCGGACGGCGCACTACAAGGCGCGAGTATAAGATGCTCCGCATCTAAAAAAATCGGCTTTTAGTTAGCGCGCACGCTGCGAATTTTTCATTGTTCAACAACGTACAGGAGAAATCTCCCATTGTCACCACCTTGCAGGTCAATGCGTGAGACATGGTACATACTATGACGAGGGACGAACAGGTGCCGCTTTAAGGAGCTTCGCCCCTAAAAAACTAACAAGTAGGAGCCACGGGACGGCTTTAAGCTCTACCATAGTAGAGTAACTATATTACTTCAAATCGTTACACACTTTTTCTATAAAACGCACATAAAATAAGCCTATATAAGTTGAAGACTGCCGGACAGAGAAAGGAAACAGAATTACGGCACTTTTAATTCAGGGACTTCTAGGTTGGCCAAGCAACTGCTTTGACAAGGCAGTATATAGTCTACACATGGCCAGACTTATATTGGCCAAGAGTAGAATACATCATGGTCAACTTCGACTCTGGGGTATAATCATGAGAGAAGTTTTGGTTCTCCACATAACTTTGTACCAATTAGCCACGGAATACATTGTATTTCGAATTTCTTCTCGGTGGGTGGAAGCGGTATAATTGCACTTTATGTATATGTTCGTGGTTGTGCGTGTTTATATATACAGACGCCACATTAAAATTTTCAAGGGGAGGGTTGTTTGAAACCACGTGACAAATCACCTCACCTGCCTATACCCATGCCCTACAATCACGCTTCTTCAGTTCAAAGCATACACCCATTTTTTTTACTTTTTTGTACGGTTACAGGCAGGCGTATTGCGATACATTTTTTTTCCATAACTGTGTTTAGAGCAGGTCTTTACTGCGCATGTAAATGCACAAGGAAGACCTGCTTCACGTTGTTATGCATGACCTTAGCCATTTCTTTCAGTGCATGTATTTACCCCATTGTTGGTATATAAAGGTTACGGTGCTCGCTTAGTGACCCGAAAATAGCAGTCGAGCTTTGCTTGATGTTCTGATATGTCCCAGCCGCCACTGATCCGCATAGCTCTATCTTCGGCAGCGCATAGACTAAGGGCGCAGCTGCTCATTAAGGTACCCGTCGGCTGCGATCACTCAACGTCACCATTTCGCTAGATGATGAGAACGTGACCGGCCCAGCGTACCCCTTCGGTAACACATGGGTTACAGGCAAGAAGATTCTCAATAAAAGCACTAATTTATTTCCATTTTTCTCGAACTTGGTGCTATTCGTTCACATTTAGTGTTTTATTCATTTATCTGTAAATACTGCAGCCCTATACAAGGCTACAGCAGGAATGGGATGTTATACAATACTTGAAGGAGGAAAAAACTTCAAGAAAATAACACAAATGGCAATACAACACTCAAAAGAAATCAATATAGAAGGGGAAGTTGATTATACGCTAAGAATGCGTTCATCAATAGCAACAATAAAGTCTTTTAGAGGCAATCCATGAATGCTACTAGGCAGGGAATTCCAAAGCGCTATCGCACGTGAAAAAAAAGTTGTAATTAAAAGCATTGGTGCGCGCAAAGAAAGGCGTTAGGTTTTATCCCCGGGAATCGCGAGTACAATCTTCATCAGAAAATGTGATGCGGTGAACGTCAGAAAGGCCAGAAGAGGAGTTATTTATTGTGTGTATAAATTTCAAAGCTTCCTTATAGTATCATGAGTACTGTATTGGAATGTTCAATTACCGAAGAGCTAAGGTCCGTGAGAAGTTGTGACTGTAGTTAGCAAAAATGAAGTGAATAGATTTCCGTTAAATATTTTCTAGCGAGCTTATTTCACAGTATTTGAAGGGGAACCAGACCACAGATGCATATTCAATACCGGGGCGAATCAGTGATTTATATAAAAGAAGCTTGCTATCACGGGAGGCTGCCGGTAGGGGGCAGTGCAAGGAGCCTAGTTTTTTAGAGCTCGTCCGCAAACGTATTCGATGTGGCTAATGATTGATTGATTGATCAATGTGGTTTAACGTCCCAAAACCACCATATGTTTATGAGGGACACCGCAGTGGAGGACTCCGAAAATTTCGACCACCTGGGGTTTTTTTAACGTGCACCCTAATCTGAGTACACCGGCCTACAACATTTCCGCCTCAATTGGAATGCAGTCACCACAGCCGGGATTTGATCCCGTGACTTGCGGGTCAGCAGCCAAGTACCTTAGCCACTAGACCACCGTGGCGGGCCTAATCACTGTGGCTAGCCCACGAGAGGTTCTCAAATAAATTTACGCCGAGGTATTTGTACTGAGAGACTCTGTGAAGTAGTGTGTCACCTAGAGAATATTGAAAGCAGAGAGAGTTACGCCGATTGGTAAAACACATCACCCCTGTTTTAGTACAATTTATGTCCATTTGCCATTTTTTCGCACCAGTTGGTAAAACATTAGAGAGATTGTGCGAGACGGTAATAATCATCGATGGAATAAATAATTTCATATAGAACCCAATCGTCTGCGTAGAGTCTTATTTTGATTGCCGGTGTATGAGGTAAGTCAATAATGAATAGTAAAAATAATTAATGGCCTAGCATGGTTCCCTGTGGAACACCGGAAGTCACATCAATGGGAGATAATTCTGTCGAGTTGAAAGGAACCAATCGCGAATGTGCATGAAGAAAACTGGGAATTCATGAAACAATGCGAAGGTTTACGTGAATGGTGTTTAACTTCAACAGAAGCGTAGAATGAATCACAGACTCGGAGGCTTTGGAGAAATGAATGAAGTTGGCATCTATTTGATTGTCTAGATCGAAATTATATGAAACGTCGTGCACAAAATTGACTAGCTGTGTTAGAGTACTGTAACCTCGATGAAAACCACGCTGAGCTAATGATAGAATGTTATTAGAGTCAAGGAATTTGATTGCGTGTTTATGAATGATGTGTTCTAACAACTTGCAGGAATGAGGTGTAAGGGAGATTGGTCTGTATTTAGAGAGAAGTTGTTTGTCGCCTGATTTATGCAAGGGAAGTATTTTGGCTGATTTTTATGGGAGTGATTCTACAATAGAATCTAAAGATTTCTGAAAAAGTATTGCCATTTATTGTGTTGTCCATAAAGAATATCGTACTCGAAAGGAAGTCGGAATACCGTCAGAACCAGAACTATTTTTAGTATCAAGATTCAAAATTAGTTTAGGCCACAATCACAACTTATTTTGATATTTCCTAGTTTGTTAGACTGACAAGGATGAATAAACTCTGGAACTACATAATTATCGAGAGTGAAAATAGACTGGAAGTATGAATTAACAGCATTTCAAATAAGAACAGGGTCATTTTTTATTGAAGCATTAATCGTAAAACAGGTACTGGCAGTCATGCTAGGAGATACCGATGTCCAGAACGTACGAGGACTTGACCGGAGCAGAAGAGGAAGTTGCACTGAAAAATAAAATCCTTAGCATTTTATTGATAGTGTGAAGTTCTTCCTTAGCTTGTACAATAATAATGAAATCTAACAGACATTATTGCCAAGGACAGCTAAGGGGAAGTTATCAGACCTAATTGTAAGGTAAGTGTGAAGAAAGAAAAGTGGTGAAAAGATAACTTGCCCTGGGCAGGAGCTGAACCTGCGACCTTCGAATAAAGCGTTCGATGCTCTACCACTGAGCTACCACGGCGGCTATGCCCCCACTCACTTTATTGGGTATATATGCGAATTCAAACGTGAGAGTGTCAGTCAGCGCAATTTGTAGCCATGGCGGCGAGTGTGACACGCTCTTCATGAATCTGTGTGGCGTCACGTAGCACGTGAACTTATTACGAGCTGGCAGCTGACCAATAGTCCTTTGTATACAACCTAAGGCACCAACTCTGCCAGTACGATACCCTCGTTAATGATTAAGGAAAAGGAGTGTATACTTAAGGTCTCGTTTTTACGTGTTTTCACACAATAATACTAAAATCTAACAGACAATAATGCCAAGGACAGTATAGGGGAAGTTATTAGACCTAATTGTAAGGTAAATGTGAAGAGAGAAAAGTGGGTGAAGAGATAAGTTGCCGCGTTATTCGAAGGTCGTAGGTTCGATTCCTGCTCACAGCAAGTTATTTTTTCACCCACTTTTCTTTCTTCCCATTTACATTATATTGATTCAAGAGTGATTCCGACTTTACGTACCTACTCCGCACATGCTGCTTTGAAAGCTAAAAAAAAGTAGCTTTCAAACAAACTTGACACTAACGAGGCGAAGGAAGGGGCAGTTCTCAAAAGTATTTTAGTTTTACAGAGCACTCATTTCGGAAAAAAGATTTAAAGCAATAAGCAATTCCTACTCTCACAACAAACAAAGCGAGTAAGAAGTGCTAGACAGCTCCATTAGGACGTGCATTGCAAGAATTCACCACTGTATATTAAATTCGGCCAAACAAGTTAGCAGCTAGAACAACATTGTAAACCAAACCATGAACTTTTTTTTTTTGTTCCGTTTGACTGGGGTTGGAGTCCGCTTCTCCTGCACATCCTCCCCCTACCGAATTTCTCGTGGCTCTGCTCTGTTCATTTTTTTTCTAATTTGCACTGGCTCCTATATATTTATGGTGTGGGCTGAGGATTTGTTTTTTTTTTCTCAAATTCAGATTTCTTTTTATTTTTCTTGAATCACATACATCACAATAAAGTATGTAGGTGCGAAGTTGTGTGAGTCGGTTGCAAGATCACGTTCATTAGCATCTTTATAATTGTCATCTGAAGACTCATCATTTTCATCTCGAGCATCATAATCTTAATTTATTTTATTTTTCGTTCCCTCGATCCTATTCTTACGGTATATTTGTGATGACGACTATGGCTACATTGACGACTATTACTATTCTACTACTACGACTACTACTACGACTACTACTACGACTACTACTACGATGACGATGACAACGACGGCCGCGTCAGATGCTTGCTCCTTGCTGCTGCTGCTGCTGCTGCTACTACTACTACTACTACTACTACTACTACTACTACTACTACTACTACTACTACTACTACTACTACTACTACTACTACTACTACTACTACTACTACTACTACTACTACTACTACTACTACTACTACTACTACTACTACAAAAAATAATACAATGACGACGATGACTGTGCAAAGTAGAATAAATCAGCCTCACTGTAGTAGTTTTTATTGTCATGTAAACAGTACACGGCACATTTTAGTGCAAATATTCTAAATGTTGAGCATCACACAAAAACATTAGGAGCTGCTAGAAAAGCCCTACCATCAATTTACGTCTCATAACCAGGTTATCAATTTAATTATGTCAATTTGCTCAAGAACTAAGAAATATTTGCAGTTGATTCAATTGTGTCGCGTTGCGATGCGTTAGACAAGCTATGACTTTGCACCTACGCATATCACCCAAATTTGTTGCCACCCGCACACACACGAAACCCGTCTAGGGAAAGTCTCGCCACCTCATCTGCTTCGAAAACAGAACGCCGCTTGTAAGCCATCGACAGCGTCGATTTTTACAAGCTCTCACTTCCCTGCTACACTCTCTACACGTTTTTGGCTTGATTATTTGACCTGGGTTCCTAATGACCGCTTCAGCTGATGGCGACTTCGCAACAGCGCCCATTCACCCTGGGCCGTGCTGGGTACTTTGCTGACCCGCCCGGTGCGGCAGCTCCCAACGTATAGGAGCTGATTGCTGGTGCCACCGACCGACCAACGTCAACTTCTGCGGCATGTCCGACATAGTCGACCAATATTGTACAATCACGAATACTGGAAGTTTCACTTTTTTTCACTTTTTCCCACTAACATTAAGAAAAAAGTCTTATCAGCAATAGAGTTCAGAATTCTACAGACTCTACGATTACTTCTGGGAGTAGCATGCGCCTGAGGCTCTTGATGTGTCGTTCTGTCCCCAAGGTGACAGCATCTGTGGCCAATGACCCATTTAGCTCGGGAAGCGTCGAGTCGACGCTGCACCACCAGAAGCCACGGAGAGGCGCTGTTTGGCCTAATAAGCCTCCACAGCAAAATTTACGGGCATATTGTAATATTATTTCAAATTGTATAAACGTCTTCGTCACGTCACAATAGTTCTCTAGATGTACCGTGGCTGAGTCGGCCATCACGAGCAAGTGTTATCCGGTGTTGATATGTTAAGTGCGCAGCTCCAAGGCGCTCGGCTGGTCGTCCACCCGCTATCTCATGCAAGGAGCTTCTCTAAACATCTCGCGTCAAGTGAAAAGCCGGACAAACATCTCCATCTCTTTATTAAATTATTTCTCTCTCTCTCTCTCTAAACCTTTCTGGTCCCATGTTGCATGGTCCCGCAATGGTCAACACATGCATGTAGGAACCCTGGCAATGCCTAAGACGAGTGCTAAATGAACTGAGCAGCCATGGTCTAAAATATTTTTATACATCAATAACCAACAATTACTTCCAGTCACCTAAATCGCAAAATAAAAAAAAAGCTTTTGCACTACCCGGCTGACACTTGCGCATCGTAAGAAAAAGGTGCAATTTGCCCAACAAGCGCAAGATCACCCATTGCCCGCGTCAAGTGTGAGCCTCCAGACAGTCCATGGATTGCCAAAGGAATCGATGAGTTGCCCTTGTTACGGATTTCCACAGGCTACACGGCAGTAAACCAGCATTTTAGCGCAGCATGTAAAACTACACCAAGACATCGACAACAAATACGATAACTGGGGACTTAGCACTTCAGCAAGACGTAACCACGAACATTAAAAAGCTTAGAATAGGGTTTAGAACTACGTAAAAACTTAAACAATAACAATGGTATTAACGTTCGAGTCAAAATTATGCTGACATGACCCGCACTTAGTGCGGTGAAAAAAAATGTTTGGTATTTAGCCCTAAACTGTTCAGTTTCAATATACGACTACTCTACAGTAGCTCGTCTTTTTACATTTTAACTGGCCACGTGGGAAGCTCAATACAACGCCAGAGTCTAACGTGCTTTTCTTTTTTGCGTCTGAAATCGTATACGGTGTGCCACCGCGGTCTTGGCCACATAAATGGCCCTACCCAGGATAAATCAGAGGGCACCGTTATTTTGATAACCAAGAAGAAGAGAACGACAGAAAATGACTAGAAAAGAAGATTCATATGTGGGGTTTAACGTCCCAAAACCACCACATGATTATGAAATACGCTAGAAAAGGAGACAACTGTTCGCATCGCTGAGATCAGCTCCCGTTTTCTGAAACCAGTTCTGCATATATATGACCCTGTAAGTTTTTTGTCCCTACCTCAAGGAGTGATTTGTTGAGGTGATCGTAGTCATTTTATAAAGTCAGTCAGCAGCATTTCAAGTGGCAAGGAAGTTTCGCTACGAAGGGTTCATAAAAACCTCGTCGAAACCTGCAACGTTTTCTTAACAAACCTGAGAATTAAATACTGGTGTACCCTACCAGACTGACATCAAAAACAGTTAGCAAATCTGAGAGAGAGAAAAAGATCAGCTTTCGTTGGGCAAATTTTCTGTGCCGCTTTATGTGAAATGGCAGAACAAGAAGCTAATGCTTGCGGCGGTAAGCCATGGAGCAATTCGCTCACCATTGCACGTATCTTGTACTCTGTGCTAACTGTGAAAGGAGAGAGAAGTTGACGCCTGTGGCAATATTCACTCTGAAAGTTAGGTGTGACAACCCACGATGTACGAATGTGGCTGCTTTTGACAACACGAGGTCAATTCTGCAAGGTTTCATGAGCCACACATCATATTTATAGCGCACCACTCAGGCGAATACGTGTGCCTACGTTCATGGTGGCCCGGCTGCTAGAGAGGCACAAAATTAACTGCATCCAATTTTCGTTTTACCATTTTTATTATTGTATACGTTGGCAATGATGAGTAGTAGGCCTCCACACATTTGAAAACGGCTGTAGCAAAGAAGGCGCTGCATATGTTGGGTTAGTGAGGCGCGTTAATATTTCCCACCCTCGCATCATTTAGGAAACGATGCGAATCGCCCCATTCTATTTAAACGATGTAAAAAGCAGTGAAGCAAGAAAACCCAATAAAATATATGAACGAGCCATGCATTCTTCGCAGCAGCCCATCCAACGACTCCTGTGGGAGGCATCAAACGAGTAGAATGTGTAGCACGGGTTGTAGACGAAAATCTTGGGAGAGTAAGTCATTGCGATGCTCCTAACTGAGTAGGGTAACTGGCGGTATAAAGTAACGTACAAAAGATTGTATAGTGGGAATGCATCATTGCCGCTAAGCTATTCCCGTAAGTTACAGGGGCTACTTGAGCAGCCCACTTTAATTTTGACGTTAAACTTCCCGCAAGCGGAATATATAGCCTGTCTTATTCACTATGTAATATGATATTCTACCCAACAGGAGCACAATATTCTGTAATAAGAACGTTAGTTTACACTAACAAGTATAGTTGATCATTTCGTCATAGGAATCGGTATAACCTAATAAAAGTGAATGGTGTCTTGTAAACATTACCTCATTATTTATTGTACATAAATGTATTGAAGCTTGTCTACCAGTTACAACATCATTCAACGTAGGTGCAACCCCATTGGAGCCTAGTGAGGGTGCACATCACCGTCCTGACGGTCAACGCAAAAGAGAATTATTTAACCTTTATGGTAGCTGAAGTACTTATCATACACTTGAAAACAGCATATACTGGATCTCCTGTGAAGATGATGTCAACAATCACGTAGAGCTATTACTCGATATGCCCTTATTCAAATGTTTGTCTATAGAGGCAATAATCAAAACGGTGTGCATTCCCCGGTAGTCGGGGAGCACACGCCCACAGCCCTTAAGGAATGCTAGAGCCAGAGTGTTTAAGCTGGGGAGGTTAATGTGGGAAGACATTGCGCTTCCGGTCGATGTGCCTCTCGCTGGAACGAAAGTTGAAACTGCTGAAGCCCTCCTTGCTGGTGCACGTTAATACCATGATGCAGTACTTCTCTGCTCCCAGTCCGCAACACCGTCCTACATCTGAGGTCACTGTCAAGGGCAAAAAGCGCGAGATACATAGCTTTTCCTCGAAGCCTTGAGCGTCAGCACCAGTTTTGCAAGTAGAAGATTGCCCAGAGGCCATCGTCGCGGACCCAGAGATCCTGGGTTCTAATACCAAGTCATCCTAATGATCTATTCTTCTTCCTCTGATTTTTATTTGTAATGTGAGTGCAGTCTAACAAATTTTCAGCTATAATGGTATTGATGTCATTGAAGTGATTGCGGAACCAGGCATAAAGCAATTCCGCGTTAATAATAAAGCAATTTATTGAAAGTAAACATTCGACAGATGTCTGTCTGGATAGGTATGAAACTGGGAGATGATTGAGACTCCAACCAAAAGTTTTGAAGAAACCCGATGTTTCGGAATCGATTTGGTTCCTTCTACAGGGGGGACTGCGAGGCTACGTAGCAGCGTCGTCTTCAAAGCACTCACAGGGTGGCTAATGACCCCCCCTCTCCCTCTCGTTTTGAGGTGGAGCGTAATCCGTGTGAAGACACTGGGGGAAGGGTTTCGGAAGAGCGGTTGATATAATGGGCTGCCCTCTGTATGTGCCACGACTCGAGTAACAACCTTCCCCTCCAGTTCGGCTCGCTTTAAAGGATGGCCGTCGCTTCGAAATTTATTTTGTGATCCAATGTCTCAGCATGTTCGGCAACTGCGCTGCGCTCTTTGTAGAACTTCCACACATCGTTGGCCTGTTGCTTCAGTCGTTCCGGTAGGTTTTCGTCTCGCCGATATACGACGAGGGGCACTCGGCACACGGAATTTCGTAAACGACACCGGGGCTCCTGTCTATTGTTGGCCTGTCCATTGGCCAGTCTAAAGCGATTTCGCGTTAAGAAACACGACCAGAAATGTCATGGCGGCAGATGTCAACAGAGACGAAGCACAGCCACGAGAGAGGTGAAACGATCGAAAGTGATGAAAATGGAAATACTCAGCCCTGTTTTCGGTCCAGCGGATGGGCTGCAGGGCTTCGCAACTGCTGCAAGGCTCCACTCACCGGGCCGTTCATAACGGCTAGGAGGGCCACGAGCTCCTGCTCTTCGCCATGAGCGCCTACAGCTCACAGACCCTCGTGGTTAGGAGCCACCGCGTGCACTCAAACGTGTAATGTGCTCGCGAAACTTGTATGATGAAGCACCACTTCAAGAAACCGAGGGCCATTCTAGGTGATTGAAGAAATGTAAAAACAAAACAGAAACTTCTCTGACGAGGAATGCGTACACGATACTAAACTTCTATGGGAATACGCGTGATAATCATCACTTTGAGCGGCAAGTTGTTAAAAGGAATTGATTTAGCTTGTTGCGTAGCAACACAGAATGCAATAAACTAAGACGTTGAAAGAACGAAATCGTGTGGCTACTGCCAAGAGCGGTGGTTCAATATTTTTTAACGCTAAAGCAATACGTACCGCAGCAAACGCTGTAAATTAAACACCGGCGTCCAGAAAAGTGAATCACAATCACCATCACGTGATGTCATCACCATGATGTCTACTCATAACGTAATCATGTCATGAGACGCCATGTGACATCACATTATGTGGAAATCCTTAAGAAAAAAGCATTTTAGAAAAATTATGAACATTTTTCGAACTTTGGGAATTTCGGACGTTTGAGCAGCTGGGTTGGTTCACGAACATACCCAGCAATTTGTGATTCAAAGAATTAAACAGCTAGGAAAAAAATAACAGAAGTTCTCGAATTCACACAGCATGCTAATGGCGTAAAGATCTTCTGATTAAGTTTCATGTAAGCACCCTTGGTATCCAGGTGGGCTCAATATGATAAACTCCATTTTTACTAACAATTTATTTTGCGTTTTTATTCTATTTTTCTTGTCGTGAATAACTTGGCCTCGCGGTATCAGCAGCCGAACCGACAACAATCAGTTGCATCTATATTCCAGCCAATGTGGACACCATGGCCAAATAATTTTCTACCATGTGAGGGATATTTCTGCAATATGTTCTTGTCCTCTGCGGTTGCAGCACGCAAGCAATCGTAAAGTGATCTTTTGTAAATTTTCCAACAGTTGTTAAAAGTGCCTTTAGGTTATTACACAATAGACCGAAATTTGTAAACAGCCGATTCAGCAGTCTTAAAGAAGTGTTGTCTGCTTCTTTTAAGCGTGTGAAGGCATTACAAACTGTCCTTGTGATACTTCATTTGAACACTTAGGCAAAACTAATGAAATGCTTGGTAGAGACAAACAATTGGCACCTTCCTAAAAAATAAAACCTAAGCAAACTAAAAACTGTAGGTGAACTCTTTCTGTTTCGCGTAGTCCGTTTATTGCTTAGCATGGCGCTTCATAGTAGCATTGTCAATGTCAGCAGATAAACGACAAAAGCTTGCTACAATAATGCTACGCTATGACTGCCGCAATTCGCAGTAGTGAAGAGCAGTTTGTGCTGTTGATCGCCCCGTTATAATAAAAAAAATTCTCCATATTTCACGATCACATTGCAAAGTTTGTGGTTGATTAGCAAAAGAAGCTGCACTGGAAGATTAGATGCTTGTAAATTGAAGCCTGCTCACGTAATCAGGATATAGTAAGTGCAAGAGAACATGCTATGGCAGAAGGCCATTACTAGTCATTCTCTCTTATGGCTGCTGAAGAAAGTTAAAACAAGGTTGAATAGGTACGTTTGTTTACGTTATTTCACTGAAGAAAAGGGTGCGTATAATTGTGCTTAGTTCACATAAGCTTCCAACAAAAAATTTTTTTGCAATTCTCCCACAATACACGCCTTTGTCGTAGGCGTAGGTGTAAAATTTTATGAACCTATAACACACACAAATATTGCCCAAGACGCGTTAACGAAGGTGCATTTTTTACCCGTTTTCCTCGTAAAAATGCTTGTGTGGTGTATTTGCAATGGAAGCTTCTGATCGTGGTGAGGTGCACACATATAGTGCCACCTTCACACAAACAGAAATTTCTGGTATTTAATGTACGCACGCTCATCAGTGATAGTCAGAAGCTATTTTGGTAGAATCAGTTTTTAATAAGCGGAAGTTATTCTACCTGGCTACTATATTTTAGCCGTCGCAGTAAAGCGTGAAATTTATTAGGAAGAAATTCGGCTAGAGGGATGGTGACGAATACGGAGTAATATTTCGCAGAAATAGATAAAAAATAAGACGGAGCAAAGCTTCAAGGTAATATATTGTTGAATAAAAAGTAGGTGTAGGACAAAATTCAAGAGAGATTACACAACGCCTAATATCAACTGCGAAGACGATTGGTGCGATAATAATGATATGTGTAGTTTAATGTTCCAACACCAACATATGATTATGAGAGACGCCGTAGTGAAGGGCTCCGGAAATTCAGGCCACCTGGAGTTCTTTAACGTTCACCCAAATCTGAGCACACCAGCCCACAGCATTTTCAACTCGATCGAAAATGCAGCTGCCGAAGCCGGGTTTCGATCCCGTGACCTGCAGGTCAGCAGCCGAGTGCTTTAGTTACTAGATCACCGCGGAGGGGGGGAGTGAATGCGCAGATTCGCGGTAAAAAAAAGTCCACCTAAACTGACGTGCGCTATTCCAGGCTTTAGGCGATGCTGGGCACTGTCCATTTATTGTGTCTTTGCATTGCCCAGAGTGTAAACTAATTTATTGGAGTGCAATCAATGCCCAGTTTGCCTGCCTTGCCGCGGTGATCTAGTGGTAAGGTACTCAGCTGCTAACCCGCAGGTGCTAACCCGCGGCGACTGCATTTCCGATGGAGGCGGAAATGTTCTAGGCCCGTGTGCTCAGATTTTGGTGCACGTTAAGGAACCCCAGGTGGTCTAAATTTCCGGAGACCACTACGGCGTCTCTCATAATCATATGTTGGTTTTGGGACGTTAAACTGCACATATGAATCAATCAGTTTTCCATTAGTTTTTCGTATGTTTTCCATATATTTTCCTTATATTTCCGTAAGATTCTTACGTAAACATACGGAATTATTGGACATCGCATACGGAATGTTTCAGTAGGGATGAGACAAACACGTTAAACGATTATGCCATGGGGTATTGATAATACTAAATCACGTGTGTGAATACCATAGATAAACTTTCTTAAAAACAAGTCAAGTGCCTAAACGCTATCTTTCATTTTGATGCCAAAGCGTGGTGGATTCACAGGTATGGCTTCTTGAGCGCGTGTTTGCGCGCCCAGTCTTTATGATAACATTGTAACCTTTCCTGTGGTGAGTCGAATAAATACAGCACCAACAAGCTTTGATGAATGGTGGACAGTTGCTTATGATCGAGGACCGCTTTTGTGCCTCACCAGTTGTAATCCCAAATTTTGTTTGGCTTGCAGCTTTAGAAGTGCATTTTTGTACTTTGTTTTGTTGACACAATTTTTCCTTGAGTGCAAGATTGGTCAGTGTAAGCGAAGAAGTATCAAAGTGGCGGCCAGGAAAGGATCTCGGTGGATCAGGTTCACTGGTTAGGATCTGAAGTCTGATCTGCCTATATATTGTGATCTCCATAATGAAAAAGTCGTATATCAATTAAGCATGTTTTATTCAACAATCTTCAGGTGGGTACTAGCTGGTATTAAATTATTAGCTTTAACTTTTTTCAGGACTATAGCGATAGTTTGCAACAATTAAAATGAAAGGTCTATTCGATGCATCAATATGGAATAGTCAACACCCAAAAACATATACACAAAAGAGAAGCGAAAATTGCGACTGAACATTTTCTGCTGAGGTTATACTGCACATTTGTGTCCGTTTCACAAAAGCGTCTGAGATTACGGCGAGTTCTAGGGCGGAGTAGTAAGCCTGCTACGATGGTCTAGTGGGTAAGGTACTTGGCTGCTGACCTGCAGGTCGCGGAATTTAATCCAGGCTGCGACGGCTGCACTTTCGATGGAGGAGAAAATGGTGTAGGCACGTTTCCTCTCATTTTAGGTGTATGTTAAAAACCCTAGGTCGCCGAAATTTCTGAATCTCTCCACTACGGCGTCTCTCATAATCATATTTTTAGGACGTTAAGTTCCACATATCAATTAGCGTGGACTACCACATCACTGACCACTAGTGCCTAATATGCTTAACTAGTTTAGGTTTTCGCTCTTACTGTGATAAAGAAAAAGAAAAAAATAAATTAGAGAAAAACAGGAAGGTCTGCCAGAACTACATTATATACTTTGCTACCTTCATTAGAAGGAAGTGTAAAAAAGGGCACAAAGGAGAGGATAATACAGCTGGTACTAGAAAACAAAACAAAAACCAAAGCAGCAAAAGGAAGTTGTGGAAACGTAGTACTCTAGCCTATGCAGTGAGTCTGACATCAGCGACTTCTATACGAGGTTCTCTTAATGTAAAAAGCCAGTCACACAGATTATTTTATATTCGCTGAGACAGTCACTTGAATTCGAAGTGCTCGTAAAGCCGAGATAAAGTACTGAAGCCCTAAAACATCTGCTCACGTTTTTGTGACCTCTCGTCTCTGAACTTCACCAAACAGAATACAATGAAAAGATCACACTAATTGTCCTCAATAATGTCTCACTGCATTTTTTGTGATACATTTTTGACACATAAGTCTCACAGCAAGTTTAATCGTCTGATGAAAAATTGAACTCTACAACTTATTTAGAAATATACGCCTTTTGTCTACCTGGTTGCTTCCACTTAGGCATAATTTGTATCAATTGTTAACCCTCATACGTACTTTGTCTTTTAAATGCAATTATTTTATAACTTCTACAAAATATTATAGCTGAAGTTTGAATGCTGTTCCCAGCGAAGCACTCCAGCGATCCTGTAAGCTTTAGACTACCTACCGCAACTTAGCTCGTTCACTTGCCCAAAAATACAGAGCACATGCGCGCTAGTGCTATTTTTAGAAGCCGCTCGTAAAAGCGAGAGCGAAAATCGAACGGGGACCGAGAACAGTGCACTTGTAGACAGTGAGCGAAGAAAGGAAGGATAAAGTGCTCGACTGGCTGATTCAAAGAAGGCGAGAAATAAAAAGAGTGAGCGCCCGTTGTTGAGGTGTAACTAAGAAAAGGAACACTGGGATCACATCACCCAAGGCGCTCTTCCGAAGAAGGCTACTGCGAGTCAACATGCACAAAAAATAGCTGATTCAATATAAGTGTTGTAATTGAGAAAGTACAGGCCTGAGGGTCTTCTTGCGGGGAAAAAAATTGGAGACAAAAGTGAAGGTTCAAAAGCCCTCCTTAGCACAGAAGTGTTTCTTTTTCATTATTTGTTTTTTTTTCACTGGACTTTTCTAGATTATCGTTCATCAATTTTTTTTCACTTCTTTATTTCTCTCTCTCTATTGTGTTCAAACCAGCCTTAATTCATGCTTCATACAATCGGTAAGAGAAGCAAGGTGATGGGGTGGAGAGAAAAATAGCGATGAAAATTATAAAACACGCTGAACGATTCAGCTTATTTCGAGCAGACATGCGGTGGGGTTGCACTGATAGCGCTTCGTAAAAAACTATGCTAGCAAACTGTGAGACCTAGATAGAACGACGAAAACAACGACGTGCGATAACGGACACAGATATTTTTAAAGCAGTTTTCGGAACTAGTTGGAGTACACAGCATTAATATATTTTCAGAATTTAAGCGTTATTATGAAAAAATGCGGACAGGGACACGAAAACAATATACGATATAAGAATTGCAAGAAAGTAAGGGAAAAGAGCTTGTTTACAGGTCCCTAACAAGCAAAAAAAGAGAGAGAAAACAGCCTCCGGATTCATGAAAAGCGAAGACTTGAGAAGCAAAGGGACGTGAACGCGACTGTGGGGTACAGAAAGCAAGAACGCTCGAACAGACGCCGACTTGCCAAATTAGCGACAGGCCAAAAAGGGGCAGGAAAAAAAAGCTGCCGCTGGCAGCAAGCATCTAAACGCAGGCGCAGTAATGACATTACTCGAATGTCCTAGAGGAACAATTCGAGCTCCACAAAGAGAAACCGAGAAGCTGGCGGAAGGGTAAATAAAGCAAGTCGTATCTATAGCTTTGCAGGGGATATATGGTTGGTCACGTTATTGTAGCCTTTGGCTTTCTTTCTCAGTACACAGGGTGCTACGCACTTTGTATATACTGCCACTCGGTTAACGCAGGGAAGGATGTCAACATTGTACAATGTTACTTTAAATACTTTCTTGTTGGGTTAGCACATCACAGTTTACATTTAAGCCTGCTTCCATGAAGGGACTGTTGCAGGCTTCGTTTCACTGAATCGTTTAGTGCGGCTCCTGCCCGGGCATGCTCTGTCGGAGTACTCGATGGCAAGTGACTGAACATGAATGCTCTGCATTTGCTTCCGGTTAGCGCAGTTTGTATGGCGTAATTAGTCGCCCGAACATTGAGTGACCTTCTTGTTTCTCCTTCAAGTGCAAGCACTTCTCGTCGAGCAGTTCGTTTCAGTTTTCGCAATATTTAGAAAATGTGCTTCACGAAAGGAAACTAGTACACAATCAGTGGTTCCGATTCAAGATAAACGTTATGTCGCACACATGTTATATCGAAGCAAAGCTATTTTTGAAAAATACGGGCGAATTACTGTCCCGATAAGTGTAGAAAATTATTTGAGCGAGTTCACTGAAACAGCAGGCACTTTTCTTTTCAGCAGCTGTGGTTGTTGCAAAACCTAGCGGAGCAAACTTCAAACTCGTGGCTCTTTCTACGTTGCCTCGGAGATCCGCTTCAGCAGCATACGGTACGCAAAACTAACCCAAGAGACACACAAGGGCACACAAATGCCGAGGTGTGAGTGCCACTACCAACAATCTATGGAAGTCCAAGTTAAAGATGTCTTAAAGTGCCAGATTCTACGAGGCAGAGTAGCAAAGATCCCGTCCAGATTGTTTAGTTATTTTATGATCCACTAATGCGCGTAAAAAGCGATTACCTTGCTGACAAGCAAGAAAAATTAGGCAGCATTTGAGCCTTTTAAAGTGACTGGTTAGTATAAAACGTGCGAGTATTTCCATGAGATAGAAGCAACCAGTGTTCCGTTGTCTGATGCGTACCCGAGGGCTTAGTTCAGAGTAGTACAGCTGTGCTATAAGCTTTACAGCAAAAAATTATGCTATAGAACGATAAGGCTGACAATGAAGCAAGAATAATCTCTATACTATACTTCTAGGTTACCAGCTAGAAATAATTGATTGATTGATTGATATGTGGGGTTTAACGTCCCAAAACCACTTCATGATTATGAGAGACGCCGTAGTGGAGGGCTCCGGAAATTTCGACCAGCTGGGGTTCTTTAACGTGCACCCAAATCTGAGCACACGGGCCTACAACATTTCCGCCTCCATCGGAAATGCAGCCGCCGCAGCCGGGATTCGAACCCGCGCCATGCAGGTCAGCAGCCGAGTGCCTTAGCCACTAGACCACCACGGCGGGGCACCAGCTAGAAATAGATTCGAAGCCTATCTTAAGTACCTTCGAGCGCGTTCATGGGGATCTGAAATTTATGCAGCGTTATGCCGTAATGCTTATAAACACTAAGTGTTCCAATACACTTGAACCATTTCGCGCCAGATGAAAAACAAGGCGATTCACTCACCGCTACAAGCTTCAGATGACAAGAAAGCAGCCTTCAGCACCGTCACGCTGAATGTAATTTGGTCCCATTCTGGGTAGTTTGCTGTCGTTAGATTGACTCAACCGTCATTGAAAAATTCCAATCCGATTTCTTCGACTGTACTTTAAAGCATATTTCTTTGAGAGAACTATAAAGCTATTTCGTAATGTTTTCTCAGCAGGTCTTGCCATAACTTTCGTAATTGCTACTTTAGTGTTGTAAGGGATTGCTCTATGGTAAACTTGTGTCATTTAAAAGAACTGATTAAACGTGCGCGTAAACTCTAGTGCCAGTTCACCGCACGTGACCCGCTTTTGAATTAACATTTTCAGGTGACCGCTATTACTGAATTCGGTATTTGGTAGCCACTTCGAGGTTCAAGTGCCCTTGCGTGTATACTCTCCGTTCTTTGTCTCTCATATCAATGCTGACGCAAATTTCAGACGACATGTAGTAAGAACCGTGGGGTTGAGATATCCTCCAGCGGATGCCACAATGACTCTTGATGTTAACAATGAAACCGCCTGTCTTTGCAGTAATCTTATTTAATTGACTGTCAATAAAATTACGATAATTATTGGTTCTTGTCTAGATTAAACTTGGTTCACTTCAATCGAATCTTGCGGGTGAAAGCGGCACTCTGAATAGACCAGTCTCAACATGAAAATAATACAGAAGGCAATATAGTTTGCTTTTTCGAACTTACTTTACATTCAGAATGCAGTAGGTAATTGGTGTATCTTGGTACAGTTGCTCTAATATGCAGACATTAAGAAACAAGTAAGCATTTCATTTTTAAAAATAGTAATAAAAGCACACTTGAATTCTTGAATTACAAAAGCAAGTCTTAGGTTAGAAATGAAGCCCTTTCGGGTAGTATTTAGACGTGTTAATTTTGTGCAAGTTTAGCGTCTTTCCACTGCCCTAATTACTTATATGCCCGAGAAATAATACGCAATTCAAAGACCTGTTGACAGACTGGTGGCAGCATAAAAACTGCGACGATGAAAATGTTAATGGTTGTCTTGAAATATTTAAAGAGAAAAAACAGTGCAAGAAAGGTAAAGGGAGCAATGCCCTGTTCGTAGACGTCGAATATATATATATATATTGTTGCGCATGCCTTGTGCGTAAGTATATATATATATATAAGTGTGGGCATTATTCATGCGTGTCATCTTGTCATATGTACATGCTGTTATGCCTGCGAGTCCGCAGCGAACGTCCATGCCGCGGAAAAAAGGAAATCTGTGTCAAGGCCAGCCCGCAAGCTCGCCTGACACGAACCACTCAACGGCGTCAACACGCGGCGGCGCCTTTCTGGCGCGCACGTGCAGTGAGTCAGCTTAGCCAGCGAGCCCGTCGAGTAAACAACGGGCGCCTTCCTGTCTGGCGGGTCTGACGCAATGCCTAGCGACGTCACTCGTCCTTGGGTGCAGCCACCTGCAGCGCAGCCTCTCCAGATTCGACGAGAAAGAATGACGCGGCCCAGCGGTGACCTTATTGAAGGAGTCTGACCTCATGACCAGCGGCGCTTCTGGTTGGACATGTGGGTTGGACCCGGTGCATATAAAAGAAGCCCTGCGGCGCGTCGAGAGCAGACCCCTTTTCACAGCAGACCCATTTGAGAGTAGAGCTATGTGTTAGAGAGAAGAGATCGGCTCTTCGCGTCTCTGTCGGCCCCAGTGCCGAATTTGTAACGCCTCTGTATCTATGCTGTACATAAACCTTGTTTAACTCACCGTCGTCTCGTCCGCTCGTCTATCAGCTCAGCGCAGAAGCAGTCGTGAGCTGAGAAACCTACGCTACCAAACGGCTGGTGACCTTCCCTGCGGAGTTCGAAGCAGTGGCGCCTTGGGGACCGTGTTGGCGTCGCCGTCTTTCGAAACAGTGGTTGCAGCGGTGAGATTTCGAGGCGCCCTTCGTAACGTCGTCGGAGGTGCGCCTCGTAACAATACTCATCATCATCAGTCTGACCTGTGTTGTGGGGCAGACGCTCGGCAAGTAAAAAGAAGTGTCCACAACAAAAACGTTTCCCTACAAGTGGTGGAGAGTGCTTTCCGGTCCCCTGGTCCTCTCTCTGCAGCGCTTTTTCGTAATCTTCGACTACCAACCATCCCTGGAGCTCCGGTCGGGTCACCGTTTGCGCAGTCAGCCCACGGTCTTGTAGCAAGACGAACACAACAACAACACAGCTCCATACATCCTGCCTACACCCTGGGCTACATCCCTGGGTGGTGGGCTCACCATCGCTCCTAGCCTGGTGCGCTTTCATGATGGCAGAGCATTAGTTGGGGAAGTTAACCCTACTTCTTTGCCTGTTGCACTGTCCCAGAGCATAAGTGTAGTTTGCTTCACAGATACCGAACCACTTTCTTTGGTGCCCCTTCACGCAGACGTGCCATCTTTCTGTACGAGTAATGATGACGATGCTACAACGGCTGCTTTAACAGCCACAATAAATCCCGATCTCACGTCAGCGCAAAAGCAAGAACTTTTGGGTATCCTTCAAAAATACAGTGCTTCATTTGATGTCAATTCCAAGCTTTTGGGTCGCACTTCCGTCGCCGTACATCGAATTGAAACAGAAGGCAATACAATTGTACGCCGCCACCCATATTGAGTGTCATCCGCAGAGCAGAAAATAATCGAGAACAACGTTGCTGATATGCTCAAACGAGATGTTATCCGGCCTTCGTCCAGCTCATGGTCATCAAGTGTAGTACTTGTTCGAAATAAGGATGGTTCGGTGCGATTCTGTGTCGATTATCGAGCACTGAATAACATCTCGCGCAAAGACGTGTACCCGATCGCACGAGTCGACGACGCACTTGACTCTCTGCAAGGCGCTGAATATTTCTCCAGCCTCGATCTACGGTCTGGTTATTGGCAAATACCTATGCACGAAGCGGACAAAGAAAAAGCTGCCTTTGCAACACCAGACGGGCTGCATGAATTCAACGTGATGCCATTCGGTTTATGTAATGCTCCTGCCACGTTTGAACGCATGATTGACACAGTTTTACGCGGCCTAAAATGAAAAACATGTCTCTGTTATCTAGATAACATCGTCATTTTCTTTTCTTTTCGTCAGCATCTTGATCGTTTAGACGAAGTTTTGACGTGTATTTCTAATGCTGGACTTCAGTTAAACACAAAGAAATGCCACTTCGCCAACAAGAACATCAAGGTGTTGGGCCACCTTGTCAGCGAAGATGGCGTTCGCCCGGATCCTGACAATCTTGCTGCCGTGATACGCTTCCCTCGACCAGAAAATCAGAAACACCTACGAAGTTTCCTGGGCCTGGCGTCCTACTTCCACCGCTTCATTAGCCATTTTGCTGCCATCGCGTCGCCACTGCATAAGCTGCTGACATCCGGGTCAACTTTCGCTTGGAACGACTACTGCGAGCGTGTCTTTCAAGCCCTCATACAAGCTTTAACATCCGACCCTGTTCTGAGTCATTTCGATGAGAACGCACCTACATGTCTCCACACCGACGCGAGTGGCCAAGGCATTGGTGCAGTTCTTCTACAGCGGGATGCCACTTCACGGGAAAGAGTTATTGCGTATGCTAGTCGTGCTCTTACGGCTGCTGAACAAAACTACTCCATAACTGAGCAGGAGTGCCTTTCTGTCGTCTGGGCCATACAAAAATTTCGACCACATCTTTACGGACGCCACTTCATAGTTATTACAGACCATCACGCCTTGTGCTGGCTATCGTCCCTGAAAAACTTGTCTGGTTGCCTCGGTCGCTGGGTGCTCCGCCTACAAGAGTGCGATTTCGAAGTCATCTATAAGTCTGGCAAAGGACACCAAGATGCAGACGCTCTCCTTCGCTGCCCCCTTCCACTGTCATCATCGAGTACGTCAGGTGATTGCTCGTCTGGTGGGCAAAACACTGCGTCACCCCTCACATTATCACAACTTGCGGTTATCGACACGCCAGCTTCAAATCGCTACACTGACTTCGCCACACGCCAGCGTGATGATTCATATTGCAATAGCATTATACAATGCCTAAATGGTGTATCACCTACTCCTAATGGTAGATTGCGCCGACAACTACGACAATTTAAGGTCGATAACAATGTGCTCCATCGTTACGTTTACACTACTGATGGACACCGCTGGGTTCCAGTACTTCCGCGTTCTCTACGTCACCAAGTCCTGGAAGCCTTTCACGACGACCCATGGGCAGGCCACTTGGGATTTCATAAAACACAAAGCCGCATCAGGAAACGTTTCTTCTGGCCGGGCATCTCTACTTTTTGGGCCAAGTATGTTGCACCTTGGCATCTGTGTCAACGGCGGAAGCGACCAACTTCGTCTCTTGCTGGACTCCTGCAACCAATCCCGTGTCCCGAGACACCTTTCGCCATCGTTGGCATAGACCTACTAGGACCTCTCCCCGTCACGCTAGCGGATAATCGTTGGATTGTGACTGCTGTCGATCAACTGACATGGTACGCAGAGACTGCTGCACTACGCACAAGTTCTGCTTCAGATGTCGCAGACTTCTTTATCAACGCCATTGTATTCGTCAAGGTGCACCTCGTGTCCTCCTGAGTGATCGCGGCAAGACGTTCCTGTCCACCATAATCGAAACCCTACTCACAACCTGTGGTACTGTACATAAGACGACGTCAGCCTACCACCCCCAAACTAATGGGCTGACAGAGAGATTTCATCAGACACTAACAGACATGCTATCGATCTACATCGCACCAAACCACGACAACTGGGATACGATTTTGCCTTTTGTGACGTTTGCCCATAACACCGCTGTTCAAAGAACTACTGGCTACTCGCCTTTCTACCTCGTGTACGGCCGTACACCGACATTCACCATCGACGTCTCTTTTCTAAATGTTCCAACTGACTCCTCGGCAACCGTATCAGAGCAGTTCATCACAACGCTCGAGGAATGTCGGCAACGGGCTCGCCTTAATACAGAAGCCAATAAGCAATATCGCAAGCAAAGGTACGAGAGTTCTCATCGCGACGTGTCCTTCAGTCCGGGGGTTGAGGTATTGCTTTGGACGCCCATTCGTACTCCAGGATTGTGCGATAAATTTCAGTCACGCTTCGTCGGACCCTATACAATCAACGAACAAACGTCACCAGTGAACTACCGTGTCACTCCCAGCGACCTTTCTTCAGATCGTGGCTGTCGTGGTTCGGAGATTGTCCACGTATCGCGTCTAAAGCCATTCGTTTGACGTGCCGTTCCCGTCTAAGAAGCGTCCGGGCTGGCCACTCAAGCGCGGGGGGGGGGGGGGAGGAAATAAGTGTGGGCAATATTCATGCGTGTAATCTTGTCATATGTACATACTCATCATCATCAGTCTGACTTGTATTGTGGGGCAGACGCTCGGCAAGTAAAAAGAAGTGCCCGCAAAAAAAAACGTTGCCTTACAATATATATATATATATATATATATATATATATATGCATGCATGCATGGAGTGGCCGTAGCGTTGCGTATTGTTAAGTAGATCCTTGAATCATATATATATATATATATATATATATATATATATATATATATATATATATATATGACAAAACATACCGCCATACGCAATATGTTGTGTGCGTAGTGGCTCTCAAATACCGCCTTTGATTACTTCCATCAAAGGCTCCGAACCTGCGCACGTCCTTGTTGGCTCGTGACAGTTTGGCTCGGGCCAGACCTCTGTTTGGGAGCACCAACTGACTGCTCTATGTGTCCCTTATAATAGTAGTGCCCTCTTTGCTTGGGGAGAGATTGAGAGTGGCTTTCATCTCCCATTCACCGGGACGTAATAACGATGTTGAACCCTTGGTAGCCAATGGCACAACTGTAAGGTATCGTTAACGTACATAGCTTTCAACAAGATCCCATTGTTACGCGGGGTCAACAAAAGGCACGTGCGTCGTATGTTAGAAGCTTCCAAAGCTAACACATGTGCGAAATGAAAGCTAAGAAAGGCAGTATGAAATGGTTCGCCTAATAGCCTCGCGTGGCTACTTCTTAGCAGAATTTTCAGTTGGAATGATGGCTCTCAAGGGGAGAGCCTGCCGTAAAGCAAACAATGCATGGCATTGATGATATGTGCGGCTTAAAGTACAAAGCCTACCATATGAATACGAGGGACACCGTAGTGGAGGGCTTTCCGACCACTCGGAGTTCTTTAATGTGCACCCAAATCTGAGCACACGGGCGTATACAGCATTTTGACCTCAATCGAAAAGGCAGCCGTCACTGCCGCGATTCAATCCCGTGACCTGCAGGTCAGTAGCCGAGTATTTTAGCCACTAGACCACCGCGCGGGAGCAAAAATTCAATGCAAACTAGAAAGAAAGAGAGAGAATAGTGAAACGGAAACCAGGGAGGTTATTTGGAATTCAGTTTTCCGCTTTGCTGCTCTGCGCTGGGGAAGGGGCCAAAAGGTACAAAAACAAAATAGATAATGACAGGGCTAAGAAGTCACATAAAGCTTGCTGTTTTAAGACAATTTTTAGATGGTATGCTTATAATGAGTTAAACGCTATTTGTGACACATTAGCAAGTCCTTCCTTCCTTTCTGTAAAACCGGAACATTCACGCCATTGTAATACCTTTCATCATGAATTAGAAAAGAGGTAATATAGTTCAATTGTCAAAATTACGTTTAAGCATGAATTTGCCTTCATTTCATACCATATGACAGCATCAAGGTTGCGTATTTCATGCATTATTAATTTAACCTGATATTTATTTTTTTAATGTTCTGTCAATGTATAGTAAAGTCTAGTTGTGTTTTCAAGCACTCAATGAAAGCGGCAATTGCCTGAAGGTTATGCCCCGGATGCTAGCATAGATGTAATATTGCCACATAGTAGGGCCCTGCCAAGAAATTTTACCACTTCCTCGATGCTTACCGTTTCTACGGTAGTGACAACATCTGAGATTCAATGTCCCACAATATGATTATAGAAACGACAAAACGCAGGGCACTGGCAAGTTAAACCATGCAGGCTTCTTCCACGTGCGCCCGAAAACAAATTCATGGGCCTCAAAAATTACGGCATCTATGGAATATGCAGCCGCCATGGCAGGGATGAAATCCCGCGCTGTTTCCTCAGTATTATTCACTCTTTAATACAATTTGTGTCACAGCTCTAGCGAAGCTTTTACGGTATATGAGGTGTTTGCTGCATGCGATGTTAAGCTTTACTAACCAGCGTGCGAAACATGGTCCAACAAGAACAGGTGTCGATGGCCACAACCAGACGCCTACAACGAAAATGTGTCGGGGTAGAGAAGACAAGATGATATAGGGGCTGTGGAGTGAAGTACAATTCAGTATAGACGACCATACTCTAAAATTTGGGTAATATGCATTTAGAAGAGCTATAAAATGGGTTAATTTGTGTTGGTTTATTTTCAAAAGTCACGTATCAGTATTAAGAAAGCGCCCTTCCGACTATGGCATTTAAATATTTAGGCCAAAGACTTACAGGCCGGCCTGCTTCCGTACAGCAAACTTACCGAAAGATAAGAGTGGGCTCGTGCTCATACAGCAGATATTCTTAACTAATGGCTGGCCACTTACAATTGTCAAATAAGGAGACAAGTTATGACCAATTATTTTGCTTGTTTTAATATACGGGTCCTGCAGCATAACAACTCGAGAAATTATATAAATAAGAGCATATATACGGTGTAAATGATGAGGAGTGGGGTGGAGCTGGGTCCGCAAGCCGCTGCCACGCCGTTTCAGCCTCCCGTTCTTGTACGCCGGGATCTTCTCCGTGCCACCGCGCAGCTACACGGCACGCGTCTGGCTCGCGCAGCGCTCGCCCTACGGTGTTCCATCTTCGAACGGTAGCCGCCGCCGCCACTGCCGCGGCCGCCGCCGCCTTGTGCATATCGTACTTTTATTGCGATAGCAATTATATGGACGCTGTCGGCTGGGTTTCCGCGCTGGCGTCAGCGTGGGCGTTGGTGTTGACGTGGACGTCAGTGTTGATGCCACGCACCGCATATGTATACGTATCTATATACATAAAAATGCTAGAAAGAAAAAAAAATCCAGAAAGAAGACTCTGGCGCACGGAATCGAACGTGGAGCCTCCGCGTCGTGAATGCGAGGCGTTAACCACTGAGCAACCAAGGGTTTTTTTTTCTTTATTACCGGTTTTTCACAAGGTACACACATCAATATAAGTCACTGTAAAAAGTAACATACAAACAGAAGTGATGACAAAACAGTCGCGGAACTATTAGTGATTACAGTGCTAAAACTCCTTCAGGTTCACCAGGGGTTCGACCCTGGACTGAGCCACCGAGGGGTACTTCCTCGAACGTTCAAACGGCAAACTATTCATATCTGCCACTTATCATTGTTGGCGGGAATCTCGGGGGGGGGGGGGGGCATCGTGTTTTCAGGATTAGGAACAAGCTGGCGCAGCGAGTACGCGGCGACTCTCATCTATCACGCGTACTTTGGCCCCCGTAGAGAATAAGGGGGTGTACGGTCGATCGCGCATCCTTATCTTGCAGTGAGGAGAATCATACGTCTTGGCTAGCCTTTGATTTTCGTCGGAACGATTCTCTTTATTTACCAGGCACATGAAAATCACTGCAATCGTTACACAGCCTCCGTTTGCAAAAATGATGATGATTGATGATTGATATGTGGAGTTTAACGTTCCAAAACTACTATATGACTATGAGAGACGCCGTAGTGGAGGGCTCCGGAAATTTTACCACCTGGGGTTATTTAACGTGCACCTAAATCTGAGCACACGGGCCTACAACATTTCCGCCTCCATCGGAAATACAGCCACCGCAGCCGGGATTCGATCCCGCGACCTACGAGTCAGCAGCCGAGTACCTTAGCCACTAGACCACCACGGCGGGGCGCCGTTTGCGAAAAGGGCAAACTTTTCAGACACAGCTTCGTAACACATGAGATGCTTATTCGCGTTAATCTGTACCTGTCCGTACGTTTTCTGCTTTCTTTGTGCGTGAGAAACACGGGACACGTTTCGATCTGTTTGCCATTCTGCACGTGACCTTCCACTTTGTTGCTATCACGTTAATTGCTTCGCCCTTGCGGCAGAGCTGTGACTTTTTTTGATGGGCAAACCGTTGATAAACCGCGGGCCAAGTCCAACCATCACCTGTCTGTCTGTTTGCGTGACGCACGGATGGACAGATGGACGCCTAGACAAACGAAGGGACGGAGGCAAAGGTGAACGAACGTACACAAGGACAAACGCAGAGGCGGACGCATGGACGGATGAACGCAGAGATGAACGCATGAGAGGATGGACGGATAGATGGACACATAAACTGATGCATGAATGGATGGATGGACGGACGCACGAATGAACGAATAGACGCACGGACGGGCGAACGCATAGACGAATGCAGGGATGGGCGCACGGGCGGACGCACACATGAACGAACGCAGGAACGGACGCACGGATAGACGAATGGATGCACAATTGGACGAACGGGAGGGTGGGCGGACGGGTGCGTGGACGGATGATGAATGAATGAATGGACGCATGGTTGGACGGACAGACTCACAGATGAACGAACGGACGTAGTGACGAACGGACGGGCGTAGCGATGAACGGACGGGCGTAGCGATGAACGGACGGGCGTAGCGATGAACGAACGGACTTAGGATGAACGAACGGACGTAGGGAAGAACGAACGGATGTAGGGATGAACTAACGGGCGTAGGGATGAACTAACGGACGTAGGGATGAACTAACGGACGTAGGGATGGACTAACGGATGTAGGGATGAACTAACGGACATAGGCATGAACTAACGGACGTGGGCAGGAACGAACGGACGTGGGCATAAACGAACGGACGTACGGGTGAACGACCAGACGTAGGGATGAACGAACGGACGTAGGGATGAACGAACGGACGTAGGGATGAACGAACGGACGTAGGGATGAATGAACGAACGTAGGGATGAACGGAAGCGTGAACGGACTGACAGATGCTTCGCCCCACTCATTATCTTTCTCTCCATGAATATGCCACAATTTTTATTATTTATCATATTACAAGTAACGTGCTCTAGTATCGTATCATTTGCATTTTCAGTGTATAGGCATTTTGTTATATTAGAGATACTGTATATGCTATCTTTAGGTAGCAGAGTTGCGCCACTGTTTTCTGGGCGCCGCTGGCTTCGCCTACAGGTGTTCAGCGCCTTTATTCGCCAAGCGCCATCACGTGGTCATAAGTGGTTCAATTGCACTGCGGAGAAGCCAACGCTACGATTATTCGGGGCAGATCAAGCGGGGTTGACATCGGCTGTTGTTATTCTCGCCGCACTTCTTCGGTACTGTGGTCATGTTTCCTGTTGGTCAGGAGAAATGTGGTAGCAAGTGCATTCTGTGGTAAACTGTACTACTTACACTTTATGTGATTAGACGCGGGTGTCGCTAGAGAAAGATTAGTGTTGAGTGAGCAAGTAATAAACGTTTGACTTCTTTTTATCTATTCATGGCGCTGCAAGCTTGCTAAATTTGTATTGCCCACAGAGGCAGTGAATAAGTTATACATGCAGAGTTGGTCCACGTCTGTCGGTTGCGGACGTCCCAATTGGTCTGACTGGTATAACACTGCAAATAAATGGAGAATGAGTTAAACTATACTCATTGAAATCAGCAAGGTGTGGCAGCTAGCGGGTAAAGTGTATGAATTCAATGCAGCTTTCAAACCTTACGCGGAAAGAATGTTGGGCGCGACAGCGCTGTTTAAAAAACGATTCACATCAGCTGTCGTGAGCCGCGATTGTAATAAAAGCATAATAAAGAGCCGCGCCTAACATGGGTGTCGCACGGGTACTCGATCACAATCCAGCTCGATACATTTGAAAGCGATAAAACTACTCCTGGCTCCCTGACGCAGTTAACGAATGAGTCTAACACGATGAAAAAAGTTCATCCCTAACTGGTTCGATCGTGATCAAAAGTGCAAAAATAGTTTCTTTTTTTATAAATGGGAAAAAAAGCGCAAAAGAAGACGAAGCCAGTGTAACCAACCATAAATATATATCTCACTGGTTCAATGAGCCAGTGCACTTTGTTTTATTATTACATACCAAAAACGTAAGCATTAAAACAAGGCTTCTAGGCATGTCCGGGGCAACCGAATTTTACTGATACCATTAATAAAATAGACAAAGCTAAAAAATAAATGAAGAAATACTGGTACCATAATCCCTCAATATTTAGGGACTATGTACTACTCTGAAGTGCGAGTGTTGTTCCCTCGTGGGTGCGAGTGGCGTTCCCGCAAGACATTGGAACCCAGGATGGCGTACCTTGGCGCGAATCTGCTACCTGAAGGTAGCGTATACAGTAACTCTACGTTATATGTACAAGTACCGCCTTCTACGGCTGGTTGAAGAACTAACGAGAGGTGGCTACACAGGATTACGACGGGACGTTCAGCCAACGCTTTAAGGATGCTTCGCAACTAAAACCATTGCGACGGAGTTGTAAATGGTAGCCGTCACTATAGGTGATGGGAAGGTAGTATATGGTGAGCACAAGGACTGGTATGCATATTTGATATTCTTAATAATAAGGGGCAGATCCTACGTGCAATGGGAATCGATGATATGCGAACCACGAAAGAGAAAAGTTGATATGTCACATTAAAATCCGCACAACGTTACGAGGTGGAGGAAAATGATACCGTATATGACTTCCATTTCAGGATTATATTATTGGAATATGTCGATTAGCTTCGTCATCTATTCACGTCACGTGATACCAAATTTGGTATACGTGGAGCTAGCAAAACCAACACGAGGCCGCTATGAGCGAGGTATGTTTTCATGTTCTTACATGACACACGTGTCAGGATTATAATGTTTGTACCGGTCATATATTTCGTCATCCAGTGACATCACGCAACACCAAATTTAGTATATGTGGAGCTTGCATGAGGGCCGCGATCACATTATGAAGGGCCAAATATAATCCAATGTAGCGTTGACGCATGCACACGTTGGGAATACCGACGCTACGTTATCAAAACGCGAGCACTCTACAGTCTGACGCCAGGCGCGACCGGCGCACCAGCGTCCGTCGGTGCGGCCCGATGGCAACCGGCACGAAATGCCACATGCTGCATTTCGCCCCGATGCGTTACGCAGACAACACAGCGTCACCCTTTTTTTGTGACGGAGGGCCACTGGACGCGCTGAAACGCGCATGCGTAAGAGCAACGCAGCCCGGCGCGCGCATGCGAGTATACGGCAGGACCGGTGCCTGCGTGGCAAAGCTGGCGTGACGCGAAGAAATGAACGCCGGCGAGCACGCGTACCGCGTCACGTCTAAACGTATTGGTGCCTTGACTGTGGCATGTAGTCATGTTCTCACATGACACGCATCTCATGATTATCATGTTTGCACCAGTCATATACCTTTGTCATTCACTGACGTCACTTAATACCACATTTGGCATACGTGAAGCTAGAAAACAACCGTGAATGCATCGAGGGTGGTATGCAGTCATGTTGTTACGTGGGACGCATGTCGTGATTATTATGTTTGGATGTGTCATGTACCTAGGTCGTCCATTCGCGTAGCGTAATACCGAGTTTGGTACATGTGCAGCTAGCGAAACGGCTGCGAGCGCATCATGATTGTATCATGTAGTCATGTTGTTACATGGCAGCAATCTCATGCTTCTTATGTTTGCACCAATAGCATACCTTCGTCTTCAATTCACGTCCCATAATACCAAATTTGGTATAACTGAAGCAAGCGAAACAGCCGCCAGCACATGATTAGCGTGGCATATAGTTATGTTATTACGTGGTACACATCTAATGTATATCATGTTTGCACCAGTCATATACCTTCTTCATCCATTCACGTACCGTAATACGAAATTTGGTATATGTGACACTAGTGAGACGGCCGCGAGCTCATCATGAGCGTGGCATGTATTCATGTTGTTACATGACGCATGTGATGTGTTTCACGTTAGGGTCTGCCGCTTGTGTTCGCCATGCAATTATGTCACACCGTACCAATGTGAACGGAACCACCGCAAGAGCTGCAGGGCCATGAAATGTAAATCTTGACATTTATGACATATATGCCATGATTTTTATGTTTGGTTTCAATGCCCTTGTCGAAACGGGCAGGGGAGCTATATATATATATATATATATATATATATATATATATATATATATATATATATATATATATAGTGGGCATTTGTTACTTACAATGTCCTCATCCCTGCATGATCACAATCACCCTCATTCGCTTGTCTCTTTGTCCTCATTGCCACTCTGGGTCATCATCATCGTCATCGTCTGTCTACTGGCTCTGCCCGTTCGTTTTGCGAGGTCTTTCCTCAATTAAACGCTGTCGCAACCAAGACTACCAAAACTTCATACGTGGTGGAGGTGGATTTTCGGTCCTCTTACCTCCCGCAGCCCGCTCTACCCACTGGAGCTTCGTTCAGGCCACCGATTGCGCCCACTGTCAGGCAGCATGTCCCAGACCGAGCCTACCGGCGCTGATGTCATCAACCACGCACCGACGCAAGCTGCCCTTTCTATTTACATACACGGACATCTGCGGGAACCCCCGCTCTTCGCTGGTCTTCGTGGAGAAGACGTAGAAGACTGGCTCGACGACTACGACCGCGTAAGTGTCGCTAAGCGGTGGGACGAGGCCGCCAAACTGCGTTACGTCCCTTTTTATCTGACCGGTGTCGCAAAGACACCGTATTTTAACCACGTCATTGACCTATCTGACTGGGCTACCTTCCAGCAGCAGCGGCGACACGTTTTCGGGACCCCGGACATTCGATCCGCCATCGCGAAGAGGACACTTGATACTCGCCGACAACATCCCGGTGAATCGTACACTTCATACATCGAGGATGTCCTCACACTGTGCCGGCGTGTCAATCAGTCCATGCCGGAATCGGACAAAGTGCGCCACATATTGAAAGGCATTGGCCCTTTTGCCTTTAATGAACTTGCTGTGCAAAACCCCGCTACCATCACTGATGTCGTGACGACATGCCAGCGCCTTGATACGCTGGACTCTGTTCGCCTCCAACCGGACATTGACGACCACCACTCTACGTCTCATGGCCACCTGCGTGACCTCTTCCGGGACATTATACGTGAAGAATTGCGGTCTATGGGCTTCACACCTCCTACACCAAGTCCTACACAGTATTCGGGAGTGCCCTTGCGTGACATCGTCAGAGAGGAACTTACATCCCTGACCGGCTTTGCGCCCGTACAGCCACCTGCTGCACGACCCATACCCACGTACCCTAAAGTTGCTGCCGTGCCTCCCAGCGATGCCCACGCGACATTGCTGCGTCCATCCTACGCATCAATTGCTGCCGCTCCCCCGGTAAACTACCATTCCGTGCTCCCTGACCCTTCGGCCCACCTGACCGCGCTAACTCCAGGTGCCCCGAATGCCTTGTATTCTCCACCGTGGCGCTCGTCTCGCCCTGTATGCTACTACTGTGGCTATCGCGGCCACATATCTCGTTTCTGCCGAAAGCGCCAGCAAGATGAGCGTCGGAACGACGTGCACGAACGGGATTCGTACATTGGGGCGTCTTATCAAGGTCGGCGTTATTCGTTTCCCCAGCACCGGTCTCCATCTCCTCCGGCATCGACTGCACCATGAAACAGCCGAAACACGAGACGCCGCTCGCCTTGCCCTTCCGCCGTTCCACTTCTCCACTTCAGCCCGCCTCATTCTCATCTGATATTCATTCGGGAAACTAAGTGATGCAGTTTGTGGAGGAAAAACTGCATTCGGGATCAGAACTGAAATTCCTCTATCAGGCCCGTGTAACATGCTTTCTGTGGAAGTGGAAGGAGCGCGAGTCGATGCTTTGGTGGACACAGGTGCGACATTGTCTGTGATACGTGCTGATTTGTGATACGTGCTGATTTGTGATACGTGCTGAAGACTGACATGAATTCCCATGGCTGCTAAAGAGGGAGACGTCGAGAAAGGTAGTCGGGGTGCGTTCGTACGCAATTTAAAACGGTGAGTAGCAAGTTGTTCGCTGAACGGCGGTGTAGTAAGCGAATGTCAGGACTGGTAAAAGAGTATCCCAGTTTTCGTTGTTGGGTTGGACGTAAACGGCTATCATGTCTGCACGGATTCGGTGAAATCTTTCTGTGAGACCATTTGTCTGAGGGTGGTAGCTTGAAGCTGTCTTCTGAGTAGTTCCAGGAGTGCGCAGTACTTCATTTACCATTCATGACAGGAACACTTTGTCGCGATCACTAAGCAGTACACGAGGAGCTCCATGACGTGGGATTATGGCGTGAAGAATAAAGTCTGCAACTTCCACAGCTGAGCCTGTATAACAGAGGAAGTCTCAGCGTAGCGTGTCAGGTGGTCCACGGCGGTCACTATCCATCGTTTGCCAGCAGATGTGACTGGGAGGGGCCCGTAAAGGTCAACACCTACAACCTCGAAAGGCATTGAAGGGCACGGAAGTGGCTGTAGAGGTCCAGCAGATGAAGACGTGGGGAGTTTACGACGCTGGCATGAGTAGCAGGAACCGACGTACCGCGCTACACTAGAAGAAAGGCCAGGCCAGTAATAACGACATCGAATGCGGTCAAGAGTTTTTTTTAAAGCAAGATGACCAGCAGTCAAGTCGTCGTGGAAGGCTTCGAGCACCTGTAGTTGAAGAGAGCGTGGCAGTACAGGAACCCAGTGCTGACCGTCAGGGTGGTAGACGTGCCGGTAGAGAACCCCTTTGTCCAGCTTTAAGTGCAGGAGTTGACGACGGAGTCGCGCGTTTGGTGGATGAGAAACTCCCGAAAGGTGGTCCATCATGCGTCTGCAGTATGGATCGAACCGCTGGCGGGAGATAAATGTTGGCTCGTCGTCCGAAAATGGTTGCGTTATTGATGCGAGTGTATTAACTTTGGTAGATGTGGCGGTTGAGTTCTCACCAACGCTGATATGGGTAGTTGGAAGCGGGCAACGAGATAAAGCATCGGCGTGTTGATGTTTTCTGCCTGACTTGTAAGTTATGTCAAAGTCGTACTCCTGCAAGCGTAGTATCCACTGAACCAAGCGTCCGGACAAGTTCTTCAGGGTAGAAAGCCAGCATAAGGCATGGTGGTCTGTAACGATTGTGAAGTGACGGCCGTGGAGATAGGGACGGAACTTCTGGACCGACCAAACCACAGCCAAACACTCTTGCTATGTTACAGTGTAGTTCTTTTCAGCAGGTGTGAGTACACGACTGGCATATGCAACAACTTTCTCTAGGGAAGACCTGTCGCGTTGTAGAAGAACGGCTCCTATACCAAGGCCGCTAGCGTCGGTGTGAAGGATAGTCGGTGCGGCTTCGTCAAAGTGGCAGAGCAGAGGTTCAGACGTGAGTGCCCGCTTCAACGGCTCGAATGCCATTTGACATTCTTGAGACCACAGAAAGGGGACGTTCGAAGCGAGTAGTTGGTGTAATGGAGCAGCAATAGCAGCGAAGTTCTGGATAAACCTGCGAAAATAGGAGGCGAGGTCAAGGAAACTGCGAAGCTCCTTTGGTTTTTCGGGACGCGGAAAGTGAAAGACTGCAGAAATATTGTCAGGGTCGGGCCGGATGCCATCTTTGCTAACGACATGTCCTAAGACCTTGATAGATTTGCTAGCGTAAGAACATTTCTTAGTGTTTATTTGAAGCTTGGCGCTGGCAAGGCACGTCAGAACTTGATCCAGTCGTTCTAGGTGCTCAGGAAATGTTGACAAAAAGATAAAAATGTCATCCAGGTAGCAAAGGCAACTTTTCCAGCTCAAGCCGCGCAGCACGGTATCCATCATGCGCTCAAAAGTCGCAGGTGCATTGCAGAGCCCTAAAGGCATCACTTTGAATTCGTATAGCCCGTCGGGGGTTGCAAACGCCGTTTTCTTTTTATCGTCTTCGTGCATGGGGATCTACCAGTACCCAGAACGCAAGTCGATGCTTGAAAAGAATCCCGCGCCTTGTAGGGAATCAAGGGCGTCGTCAATGCATGGCATAGGGTACACGTCCTTGCGTGTGATCTTATTGAGCGCCCGGTAGTCCACGCAAAAAAGCACAGAGCCATTCTTTTTGCGGACCAAAACAATGGGAGACGACCAAGGGCTAGATGAGAGACGGATTATTTCCCGTTTAAGCATGTCCGCAACGTTTTCTTCTATAATTTTTCTTTCAGCTAGAGACACGCGGTAGGGTCGGCGGTGTACGATAGATGTCCCAACAGTTTGAATTCGATGTGCTGTAGTATTAGTGCGGCCCAGCTTAGACGAGCAAAAATCGAAAGAATTTGCATGTTTCTGTAACAATGCGAGCAGCTGCTGCCTCTGTGAATATGTCAATTCGCTGCTGATACCGGTGGCAAAGGCGGAAGAAGAAACATGCTCACCGAGGGAAGGTTCTTCGGATGCGATGGCGTGAAGTGGCGTGACAAATACAGGCTCGAAGTCGGCAACAGGGGCCACAATATATATATATATATATATATATATATATATATATATATATATATATATTTAAAGAGATAGATATAAAGAGATAGAGAGAGAGAGAGATAGAGATAGATATAAAGATAGATAGATAGATAGATACGCTTAAAGTCGCCGAAGTTTGCTAAGAAATGCTGTGCGTTGAAAAGGCGTCGAGATGGAGGAAAGGCGGCGCATCTCGGTACTGACTTCCCCTCTTGTTATCAGGCAGTAGTCCAACTGACCTCAGTGAAAGGTGCTAAGGGAACACGTCGTTTGGCGACCAGCGTTCTTCCTCCAACAAAGTAGCATGAACTGGAACGATATTAAAGGTCATTAGCGTGCCGGAGAGAACGCACAATTCGCTAAGGGAGTTTTTAAATGGGCAACACATGAAGATATTTGCAAAGAAGTGGTGATCAAATGCATGAAAAAACTTTTATTAAAGTTCGGCAGTTTTCTTCACACGAGGAGAAATGGAGGTTGGCAGTAAACGAGCTCCCCGTCAAGCCAACTGAATGTTTTTACTTGAAGCTCTCTCATTCTTTGCCATTCACATTTGATTACGTATAAGCCCAAAAAAACGAATATCCGATGCATATTTAGCAACTTTTAAATAATTGTGAAACCGTATTTTGCGTTATGAGGAGCAAAAAAATAGTATCACTACTCAACGCTGTATAAAAACAACGAAAATTTGAGCTGGTAGCTTCACAGCTGAATATTGTTTCTTATTTTAAAGATCAAGTAAAATTCTAAGGATGCGAATCGTGTTCCTCAATGTCGTGCATAAGGAAGTTGATTTCCATTGAGAAGAACTCTTGAGAAAACGTATTTTTCAGCATAGTTTCTGATTTACTTTTTGCTCCCAACTCCCGCTTTCAGTGACGCAGAAACAAGCTCCGTTGTTTGAGAGTAATGCATATAGCCCTTAATAGCTGTAGTTTTACAACAAAAGCTGTTAGGATCACAACCACGCGCAGCGCCATAGTTGTTCGTCACCACCGGTGCCCGTAACCATTCTCGTACAAAATAAAAAAAAAACTAAGTAAATAAAAACCACCAAGGACACAGTGAAGTTCATACCCGGGTCCCCTGCGTGCCAGCCCTGTACTCAACCACTGAGCCACGCCGGTGCTTGGGACTTTTTCACAAACATGCCTTAGGCAGGCTGAATGTCGGGATGGGAATCACGTTATTGGGAATATAAGGCGTTTAATAACAGCAAAAGAACAACCAGGCGTCGCACAAGGCGAATAGCGTAACGAGTAGAATGTCAGATGCTCCAACCCATTACAAAAGGTTGTTCTTAACCATCTATTAGCTGTGGCACACACCCACTTCATGCGTAATTTCTCATCGTCATCAGCGCCTGCAAGAGTAATTGGCACGAAGTTCCTTGCAAGTGTTTGCGGGTACCACGCATCTCAGAAGAATGACGAAGGATAGCATAGCGAATGCCTGCATACTACCCAGAAATTATTACTATTATTGGCGTTGCGAGTACTCAGTAAGTGTATTTGCAGCAGTTACCGAATGAGCGCTTTGAAGAGGCTCTGAAAGGCCGCTCTTCTATGTTTCGGTGTGACTGTGCTGCGCCTTCTGTGCAGGCCTGGCCCTTTTTAACACAGAAGTTAGCTTGTGTAGAGCACTTTCATATAACCACACTAACGAGACAAGAGTGAGCTTGCTGCGCCTGCAAGCTTTCTTAAAAAAGACAGTTTTTCTGGGGCCTAAGTCAGTTCCATGGAATCGCAGTCTGCAATGGATTACTAGGAACTAAGTGGACCAGGTGAAAAGAGACTTAAGTAGCACGTGACTGCTCGACACGTTGTCCTCAGACTGTACTTTCTGCAGTTGATATGAAAATTATGTAACGGAGGGTTATACTTTGACACGAGGAAGATCTCCTGTGGCGTTTATGCAGTTGTAATGCTTTTTCGCAGAAAGAGCAATAGAAAATTTCTTCGAAGACTTCATCGACCAATTTATGTAAGCAATACTTATTCGCACTTTGCACTTTCGTAACATTCGTGCTGTATAAGGCGTTTCATGGAATGCACAGAGCTACTTTAGTTTTGTAAGTAGGTTGCAGGTCCTCACTTAACTTGGCAATGTGGCAAACAGATTAAAATTGAAAAAAAAGTGCCAAAGCAAACAGGCTGGTAACGAGCGATTTAATTCAACTGAATAAGAGAGATCAATGTAAGAAGTAGATATCTATTACACGGTTTTTAGACTATGCATACAATACATGCCAAAAAGTTTTTTTCCTATTGAGATAAAGTTGGAATGGTAATAACAGCACAACTGCTCATCAACTCCAGTGTATTTAGTTTATTCACAGTGTCGTGTAATAGCATAGTGTTATAATAGCCACGCAAATAAGACTTCCTTGGTATTGCTTACATTGTCAAGTTTACTTGTTGTTCACGGGGGTCTGATATGACAATCATTGACCAGGCGTCTTGACAAGGCAATCCGCTTTAGCAACACGTGCGAGCTTCCGCAAACTCTTCCGGAAATTTTAGCAACCCTTCATCAAAACATCTATCTATACCAAAATGAAGCAGGACTTACGCTGCTTTTTTTTTAACTGCCACAGTGCCTCATTAGAAGTATCTTGTTGCTGATAAAAACATTGTTAATACTCGTTTTTATAGGAAAGATGTATACGGCTTATCATACGTCGGTCTTGTGTACGCAAAAACTCCTAGAGCGTATGTGCAACAGAAATTGATATGACCCCACAACTCCCTACTGATCCATTAAAAATGCCGTCGTCTGTGGGTAAAGACGTGTCGCCCTATATAAACCTAGCCTACCCAAAGTGACGAATAATAATCACGGGCGTCAAACAGTAATTGACGTTTTCAGGAAAAATGTAGCAAAAATAGAAAGTAATTCGACGAACCATCAAGATTTGACGAGTCCAATATCGGAGCCGTAAACATTTTGGCTTCGTTCGTTATTCATTTGTACTTTGTGTTTCGGCGGCGATGTTTGCCCGCATGTGGTGGATGCACTTCAAATAATTTTGAACACTGAATGCCTGCCTGCACATGAAACAAGAAGAACACCTTGCGCATTTTTTCCCAGGCTACAAACGGCAAGGTATCTCATAGCCTAGCTACTCTGGACTTTTTCGCATTTAGTCTATAAGTCCTGCGAATTGGTCTTCAGCTACCGGCTTACCAGTCTTCGCAATTGACTCGACTGTTACGCAGCAAGTACCCAAGGAAGCGGACATGCAGCATACGCATAAATCAGTGTGTAAGGTGCCCTGATAATTTGCATTTTTGTTCACACTAAGTTCATATTGTTGGTCTGAAGCGAGATTTATAGCTCATTGGGACAGTAGGTCACCTCATGCGTTTCGTAAATACACAATCAAGATGAATGGTCAGCACAAATTAAACTGTAAAGCTTGCCGTTCGGCAAGTCAATTCGCGTTACCCCTAATGTCATCTTCACAGAATACCGTGGACACTTCATGGACGCGGCATTGAGAAAGTGCGCTGATGCTAACTTCTGCTATAATGTCCAAGTAGTAAGTGTAACTCATGTGTACAGCTTCATCTGTCATTTTTTTTCAATTCCTGTGGGTGTGGTAAAGCTCACCAACGCTAGCAAGACACAAATTTCAGTGTCCAATGTTATCATATAAATAAAAAAACAGCGTGAACACGGAACTATAAACTCTGTAAAGCGCCCACCACAGCACTGTCAAACACAGCGAGAACTCTACATATCACATATATCCGAGATAAAGCTGCAGTATGGGTAAATGACGTATGAAAACTGGAGATTCGCAAATATACCTATTCACGATAAACACTATAAAATGAGTGTTTCACGTAACGAGACTAAAGGATATCAAAACAAATGGTTAACAAACACTAAATAGAACAAACAAAATCTATTTCATAGAAGGTTGGAACCGCTGTTTCGAACACGTGCCAATGCTAACGGCTGCGCTCATGTGAAGTCATGTCCCTGACCCATGGAATTATCTCGAATAATTCCACCATACGTAGAAAAAGGCCACGCGAGAAAGGGTGTTCTCGACACATTCAGCGAATTTCTCACTGGTTGCTCATCACCCGTCCAAGACGCAAGACTTGGCTTATTCTACCCCACCTGCACGGGCCTCCGTCCAGAAAAATGTGGCTTTCCCTTGTCTCCGTCTAATCACCCATTCCGAGGAGAAATGTTGCAGCCGCCAAGGGCACGCACAGTGAAATCTGTAACCATGTACTCCTACTTCAAGTAGTCCAGTTTGGCGGGCGTTTCGTACTACTGAGCTCAGTTTCGTGCCATTTCCTTTTTCCGCTCAGACCGCCATCAGTGAGTTTCTAATGGCATTCTCAGCCATCAGAAGTTTTTTAGCCGAGCACACAGAAGAGCTAAAAGGCGATGAAAGCTCGTCGGAAGGTGGAGACGCCCTGTAGTGTTTTAGGCAAAAGTATAGTTGATTCTAGTTTACTACAGGCGCAAGTAAAAGCTACAAAGTTCCCATAAAATATAAAAGGTGAGATGGTAGCAAATACACCTGTAACTACAGGATGATGGCAGAATATTAGTATCCTGTATGAAATTAACTGATGCTTTATTGTACTTTTCACGCATAAACAAAAAGAAATTGAGAGACACTTTTATTACAACTCGCTCAAATGGGCTCTGTAGGCCCTGATTCACTACCACGAACAGTTTATAGATAGATATGCGGGATTAAACGTCGCAAAACTACCATACGATTATGAGAGATGTCGTATTGGAGGCTCCGGAAATTTGGACCACCTGGGGTTCTTTAACGTGCACCGAAATCTGCGAACACGGGCCTACAACGCTTCCGCCTCCATCGGAAATGCAGCCGTCGCAGCCGGGATTCGAACCCCCGACCTGCGGGTCAGCAGCCGAGTACCTTAGCCAATAGACCACCACGGCGGGGCTGGCTTCCAAACAGTTGATCGTGAGCATGCGCCAACGTTTTCTCCCATGTTGAGTATTCGGCGCAAACAGTACGTGCTCGCGTCCTGCACAATTCATAAGCTCTACGGAAACGCGACAGGCTATGAACACATCTTAATAAATGTGAAGCATTTTCTAGTGAACTTCGGCGACTTTGAACGTGTCCATCCATTCATATCCATCTATATCCATCCATTCATTCACATCCATCCATCCATCCATCCATCCATCCATCCATCCATCCATCAATTCATCATTCAATTCAACAATCAATTCAACAATCAATTCATCAATCAATTCATCAATTCATTCATTCATTCATTCATCCATCTATATCCGTTCTTCCATCCGTCCGAATTCATTCATCCATATCCGTTCCTCCATTCATATCCATTCATCCATTCATATTCATTTATCCATGCACCATATTCATCCATTCATCCATTCATCCATCCATATCCATCCATTCGTCCATATCCATCCATCCATCCATCCTCCTATCCATTCATTCATCCACCTATCCATTCATTCATCCATCCATATCCATCCATATCCTTCATCCATTCATCCATATCAATCCATCCTTTCATATCCACCCATATCCATTCATCCATCTATATTCATTCATTCATTCATTCATTCATATCCATTCATCCATCCATATCCATTCATTTATATCCCTACATCCATACAAGGGCTCGCGGTGCGCTTTTCTAAAACTCCAGGCTAGCTTCACATATGTCAAATTTGGTATTACGTGAAGCCAATTGATGACGAAGGTATATGACTGGTGCAAACGTGATAATCATGAGATGCGCGTCATTTGAGAACATGGCTACATAAAACAGTCAAGGCGGCAATACATTTCGACGTGACGCGGTGCGCGTGCTCGCCGGCGTTCATTTCGTCGCGTCACGGTAGCGTTACAACGCCAGGCGCCGGTCCTGCCATACACTCGCAGGCGCGCGCCACGCTGCGTCACTTTTACGCGTGCGTCCAAGGGCCGTCCATCCCAAAAAAAGAGAGACACAGTGTTGTTTGGCTAACGCATCAACGCGAAATGCGGCATCTCGCATTTCACACCGGTTGCCTTCGGGCCGCACCGACGGATGCTGGTCGCGCTGTTTGCGCCTGGCGTCACACTATAAAGTGCTCGCGTTTTGCAAACCTAGCATCACTGTTCCCAGCGTGCGCGTGCGTCAATGCTACATTGGAGCATGTTGGGTCCTTCATGATGCGCTCGCGGCCGTTTCGCTGGCTCCACACGTACCAAATTTGGTGTTACATGACGCCAATAGATGCCGAAATATATGACTAGTGCAAACACGATAATCCTGACTCGCGTGATATGTAAAAACATCACAACATACTACGCTCATGGCATGCTCGCAACCGTTTCTCAAGCTCCACATATACTAAATTTGCTATCACGTGACGTTAATAGATGACGAAAGTAAACGACACATCCAAACATGATAATCATGACACGGAAGATATGTACGACATCATTTACTTCCACCTCGTAACATTAATTGTGCCAATAATAAAATGACATATCAACCTTTCTCATTTGTGCTTCGAATATCATCGATTCGCACTGTATACGGGGGATCTGCAAATTTTTGTGTGAGACGCATTCATAAAGGCATTCTTGTGTGTAACTTACAAAGCATGTAGGTTTATTGGTGCTATAGAGTCTTAGAAATCAGATACCATAATCGCAAAACTGTAGATCGAACTCCACCACTGTCAGCCAGTGTTCTATTTCATCATCATTTTCATCTAGCTCTAAGCGCAACTGCACGCAAGCCGGTGCCTTCTGACAGGCACTTTAGCTGATGGTCCTATTTATAACGCAATAAAACCACCGGCTATGCCTTAGCGATTGCGACATTATACGGCTCATGATGCGGGAGCACTGCCTACAAATCTAAGGCAATGAGTCAAACAATGAAATTAGAAGAAGCATTGTTGCACACATCTGTAGAAAACTGAGTTGGCTCGAACCAAACAGTTGTCGGTGTGACGATGTTGCAGTTGCAGTAGTTGCACAATGACAGCCACATTTACTCTGAGAAGTTGTCACGCTTGCTGTGTACAGCACAGGAAATGTCTCTTTCAAAACGCCAGATATGACATTTGTTCTTTAGTTTTTCGTGTGTATCTACACGCTAGCAAATTGATTGACCGACGTGAGCTGCTTGTCGCTTTGTATAGAATTGCTTTCAGTGCAACATTTTTTGGGTAACAATGGCTTTACTTCGGGAACGACGTTGTTGTGAACAGCCAAACGATGCTTTGAAGACCTCAAACTGGTTAAGGCTATTTTTTTCAAGATGACACAAAAGATGAATGCAACGGAGGTGGCAGCGTTTGGCAAGCCAAAAAGCTTGATTGATTTGTGGGGTTTAACGTCCCAAAACCACCATATGATTATGAGAGACGCCGTAGTGGTGGGCTCTGGAAATTTCGACCACCTGGGGTTCTTTAACGTGCGCCCAAATCTGAGCACACGGGCCTACAACATTTCCGCCTCCATCGGAAATGCAGCCGCCGCAGCCGGGAATCGAACCCGCGACCTGCGGGTCAGCAGCCGAGTACCTTAGCCACTAGACCACCGTGGCGGGGCAAGCCAAAAATTTGCGAACGAGGAACTCGCCGAATTCGACGTCAGGATTTCCTCGCTTAGCACCCGTCGACGAGATCCACATTGTCATGACTGCAGCATAAGGACTTGGCCGTCTAACCTAATGGCTCAAACAATCTTCGCGCAGAGCATGTGCTGATACGTCACTGCACCGCAGCTGTACCAACGAAAAGTACAACCTCGAATATACTAAACCCGCCCCCCTCTTATTCCTTCTGTTACAATCAGACCACTCGGAAATGGCAACATCGTCCTTCGATTTTTGATGAGAGGAAGACAAGAATAGTACACATTCGGTGCCTATTTTCGGCCATCAGTTAATGTGCGTGTTTTTACTGGACTAGTACCAGTAATGATAGTACTAACTGTTCTTCTGCCACTTTTATGGTGATCGTGGTCTTCAGCAGTTGTGGTTGTGCGTCCCAGAAGTGACATGCATCGCGGAAATGAATACGCAGATACAATAGACTCGGTGAATTCTGTGAAAGGAAGGTCTTACAGACGGAAAATTGAGCTCTGATTAGTTCAGATCAGCGTAGTCAGGCTTTGAACAATGCAGTTTGTTGAACTTTTCTTTTTCTTGAGCACTGCAGCACCTGAATGGCAACTGCAAACTTTCTTCCTAAGGGCGTGGTCCTGCGTGACCGCGGCCACGTGTGCTCTCTCGGTAGAAATCAGTAAAGGGCTCCAGTACGTAGTGTGCTTTCATCGCTTTCTTCGCGTTGAGACTGCAGGCAACACGAAAACCATTTCGCCATTTCAAATAGCAGCATTCTCTTACACTGGAGTTTCGTAGAAATTCAAAATTCGTGGAAGCTTGAGCTTTGCCTTCAGGAGTAGAATGCAATAGCGTAGTCGGGCTTCATGTGCATCGCCTTCTGAACTGCCAGCCTGCTTCAATTCTCGGTGCATGCATCAAACTTGTAGTGAGAAAACGAACGACTCTGCGCATAGCGTTGGAAGTTCAAAAGTATAAGTTTATGCCTACTGCAGGCACAGCTAAGTGCTCACTGCGCTATAATTATTTTTTTTGGTCCTTATAGCTTGGCTTGGGCGTCCTCGTTGTTGGTGACCCCCCCCCCCTCGTTAATTCTTGAACCGGCCGTAGAGGGCGTTACTTGTACTATGTGCTGAAAATGCAAATGTTACGACACTAGAGGGTGTTACATGTAGAAAAAATGGCAGCATATTCACGGAGTGAAAGACAGGGAGAGGGGCGAAGCATTCGTCCGTTTATTCATTCTTGCTTCCGTCCGTTCCTGCGTATACGTCTGTGTAACCGTCCATGCGTCCATCCACCCGTCCGTGCGTGCGTCTGTTCGTGCGTCCATCCATGCATCTGTCTGTGTGTCCGTTCGTCCATCTATTCAGAACTCCAAGTACCACCATCTCACATCTTTTCATCATATATTCTCCATATAGACGCACCGCCATCCAGCGGACATTTCAAGGACTAAACGGGAGGTGGCAAATGCACGCTTTCTTACGGCTTGCGCTTCGGGTTTACTTCCCACCTTTAACCACCTCGAGTTCATGGTATATACTAGTTCACTGTATTCATCGCTATGCGGCCCAACGCTCGCTAAACCTTTCTAAAACCAAGGAGGATACACACAGCGAGTATAACCAGCAACCCTTTCTTGTCAGGTCGTGCTCAACGTACATGCCAATAGCTGCTAGTGGGAATCGCAGCGTGCACGTTACCTAAAGGCCCAATGCTCCTGTCTCTCATTCCGCCTTAGTAGCCATTAACATGTGCATTGAGCACTATCTTTTATTGTTCAACAACGCACAGAAGAAATCTCTCACTGGAACCACCTTGGATGTCAAAATCGTAAGGACTGCTATTTCGAGTATGTGCCACTGGTGGTTACGTTCTACGAGGGACGCACAAGCCACGCCATAAGGAGCGTCTTAGCGTCTCACGTCGTCGTTAGCGTCTCACGGCGTCTCTGGGCTGGCGGACGCCCGTCATGGCAAGCCAGCCTGCGAAGAAGGCGCTAGCCTTCGACGTAGTCGTCCCCGAGGGGACTAGTCCCGAAGACGTCGTTGACGCGACGTCTTCAATAGTAGGAATCGAAGAAGTATACTGCGTTCAGCACTTTGGAGGCCGGAACTACCAAGTTACCGTCAACAGTGAGGCCGCACTGGCCCAAATCGTAGACGCGTCGCACCTTATCATCCGAGGGGAGCGCGTCGCCATCGTACCCCTGGGACCCCAAGTGACCCAAGTGACCGTCCTGTTCCTGCCGTGCCGCGTACCCAGCGAAGTCCTCACACAAGCACTCTCTCCCTACGGGAAGGTGCTGCACATCACCAGAGGACTCATGGGATCGCGCCCAACTGTGACCACTGGGACGCGATACGTCCGCATGGAAATGAAGGCTTCGTCAACGGTGCCCAACTACCTCAAGGTCGCAGGCCATCGAGTAACCTGTGACTATAAAGGCATCCAGCGAGTGTGTCGTCGATGTGGAGACAGTGGGCACTTCCGCATGAACTGCACAGCTCCGTTTTGTGGAAGGTGCGGCGTTTATGGCCACGACGGGAAAGGCTGCTCGCTGCCGTGTCGCCGTTGTGGGGACCCGCATGCCACCGTGGCCTGCACCATCAGGCCATCTTATTCCGAGGCGGCATCCGAGGGTCTCCCCCCACTTCAACCAGGAACGCCATCTAAGAACAAGTGCGACGATTCGTCAACGCGAGCCGTGGTAACCGACCACGACCAAGGTGTGCCAATCGCGACGCTGCACCAGACGCCCACTGCGTTTCCAACGATTCCGGGCCTGGTAATCCCTCCAGGTACTGAAAACTTAAGTTCCCCCCGTCCCGTGGCCATTTCTGAGGAATCGCAGGCCAAGCCCTTGTCAGACGAAGCGCCTCGTGAGGATGGCGTCTCGGATGGGAATATTGCAGCTGAGGCTCCTCGCGTTGCTGCTTTGTCGACAACAAGTTCAGGTGTCATCGAGGAGTCTACATCTCAAGACGACGACGCCTGCAACTACGAGGACTCCAACAGCACCGTGAGTGAGGCGCCCCTACAAATTGACGAAGACACCAGCCCCAGTGACATAAGCCAGGACAGTGGAGACGTCTTTGTACCATCCTCGCTCAAAAACCCGAACACCAAACGCCACCGGATAACTACTCGTGACTTAGAAGCCCCCACCAGAGACAGAAGTCCCCTGCGGACTTCGACGCGATCCCGGAAGCCCCGAGCCTCCGGTGGATCGCCTGGCCGGAAAAAATGACTCAGCCACTTGCGGGGCATTGGCTCCCGCACCTGATAAAGGTACCCCTGCATTTGCGTGATCCTATACTATGTTTTCATTTTCCCCATGGCTCTTACACTAAAAGTGATTACTTTTAACGTTCAAGGTTTCCGAAATCCACAAAAACAGGCTGAGATATTGGCTTTTGCACGTTCAGTGCACTGTGATTTGCTGTTCGTGCAAGAAACAAATTTTTTCAAGCTTTCTGATGTACTCGCTTTCAAGCGCGCGTTTAATATTGATTGTTTCTTTTCGTACGCCAGCACGCATTCGACTGGCGTCGGAGTCGTTATTTTTAACCGAGGTCTTTTACGTGACCATCACGTTTCCTTCGATGCCTTCGGACGCGTGCTGGCGTTCGACTGCACCTTTTTCTCATTAAGAATAAGATTTGTTGCCGTGTATGCCCCAGCGGCACGCGAGAACTCAAACGCGTTCTTCCAATCTCTTGATGCGTTTCTTTTAAATTCCCGACATGTGGTACTTTTAGGGGATTTCAATTGTGTCTTAGACTCACACGCAGACGTTCGAGGTCCGGGTCGCGGCCGGTCAAACTGGAATGCCAGAGAACTCGAACGTCTAGTGCAGCAATTGGCATTGAGTGACATTCATCAAAGTGTGCATGGCAGTAATTATGCCTATACTTGGCGTCGAGCAGCGTCGAGCAGCCGAATTGATCGCGTGTATGGATGGATCCCCCAGTCTCATTACCTACGTTCACGACACCGGGGTAATGTCATTGCCACCGAGACCAGTATACATTAGCGACCATCGGCCGGTTATGTTCTCTCTCCGCCTGCCAGCGGGGACGCCAACGGTTCACAGACCATGGCGTCTCGATTGCCGCGTCCTCCAGGACTCTCAGGCTACGGAGAAATTATCCCGAGCGTTATGCGCATCGCTCATTGGGGCCGATGTAGCTGACTAGGATAGCCTCAAAGAACAGTGGCGGCATCATTGCAGTGCGTCGGGCAGAGGACTTTGCACCCGTATGTCGAAAGATGCGTCATTGTTAATCCAGAAGATACGCATTGCCAATCGAGATCCCAGTCCTTCTACTGTAATGCGGGCATGGCAAGAGGAGCTCGTTGAACGGTACCAGCGTATTATGCGCGCTTCTTCACTCTCGGCTGCAGCTTGGCGCTGTAGACGTGCACCCTGTGCGCACCCTGAGGTGCTAAGGTATGCACGCAGAGCTCTGCTTTGTCCACCAGGCTCACCTGCCCACTCGCTGAGCTCTATCACCCCAGCTGCTGCGGGTACGCGCGACTTTCAGGAATTCACTCAACACTTTGAGTCAATGGCTAAATCTGGTGCTAATGTCTGTTACCCAGGATCCGTTTCTTCGCATCCTCTGCTAACAGATTTACCTCATGATTCCAACATGTCAAATGACGTCCTCCTATTACCGCCATTCGATGACGAAATCACAGGCGCATTAGACGCAATAAAAAAGGGATCGGCCCCAGGGCCTGACGGACTCCCTGCAGAGTTTTATGTACAGTTCTGGCCTATCATTGGTCCAACTATGTCACGCGTCATTCGCAAGTGTTTCCAAGATATTACACTTCCAACCTCTTTCCACAAAGGCCGTATAACAGTAGTTCCCAAGAAAGACCCATTGTCCACGCGACCAGAAGATTGGTGCCCTATTACTCTACTCTGTGTAGATTACAAGCTCTTGGCTAACATTTTGGTGCGCCGAATCAGTTCATTTCTTGCAACATTAATCGCTCCCCACTAGGTCTGTTCTGTTCCGGGCCGAGAAATACACACCCATACGTGGTTAACGCGGGACATCATTCAATACACCATTAGCCGATGTGCGCAAGGACTGTTGGTTTCATTAGATCAACAGAAAGCTTTTGATTTCATAGAACATGGCTACATACTTAATGTTTTACATGCATACGGATTCCCGGATAAGTTCATTGACCTTATCAACGCGATGTACACTAATTTAGAAAGTACCCTTTACTTAGATTCCCGTGAGAGTCACGCATTTAGAGTCACGCGTGGGGTCCGTCAAGGGTGTCCCCTCTCCCCAGTGTTATTTATCCTTGCATTAGAGCCCTTCTTAAGGGCCGTTGAACATCACCCGCAGATTCGTGGCTTACCTCTACCCGGTAACACTAAAGTAAAGGTCGCTGCATATGCAGATGATATCACTCTATATGTACATAATGAAAAGTCGCTGCAGCATGCTCTTGATACATTCCATGATTTCGGTATTATCTCCGGTGCAAAGTTAAACTTTTCTAAAAGCCAGTATTTTTTCATTGGCAACCCCAGCGGTCGTATCAACATCACGTCGCCTTTACAGTGGTCTCCTGAGATTTCAATACTCGGAGTTACTTTCACTGTATTTGGTATACAGGATAGCATCTGGTCATCCGTTGTACAAACTCTTCTAAATGATATCAAAGCAGCCAGGCACTTCGAATTCCCCCTCCTGGAACGCCGATACTTAACTCAAACGGTGTACCTAGGAAAATTTCGTTACCTTTGCCATTCTGTTAAACCACCGCTCCACGTCTGCAGGAAAGTGCAAAGCTGCATCAGTTCATTTTTTTGGTCTGGTAGCACAGAATTGTTATCGCGTCCAGCGTTAGCTCAACCGCGAAATCAAGGCGGTTTTGCATTCCCTGACGTTTCCGTCGCGGCTTCTACATTGTGCCTCCGCACTCTATTGCGAATACTAAGCAATGATGACATGCCCGCTCAGACACTGGCTCGCTACCATCTGGGGCCACCACTACGTGTCTTCTTGCCAGATAGCCAAATAAACAAAGGTCCCCAATCAACTGAATTACCATCTTTGTATCGAGCCCTTCTGGCATTTCACCGACTATTGGAAGCTACGTGCCTAGAGATAGAGGTGGCCGATTCTAAAGTGGTGGACACAATGGCCGCCCTTCTACGGCCCTTAGTGCCCCAGCATCGTCAATCTGTATTGAACCGCGCTTGGAAACCAATAACTGCCGCAGTGTTGCCAGGGCATCTCAGAGACTTTGTCCGGAGGTTGGGCTGGGGCTTGCTCCCCACGTGAGATCGGTTGCAGCGATGGCAGGTAGTTCGCACTTCCACTTGCCCCAACTGCGTCATGGTAGAGACCAATCGACATGCGACGTTTGAATGCGTGGTTTCCCGCCTTTTTTGGCGTGCGGTTAATGCTGGTTTTCGGGGACAGGGTGTGCGAACTTTCGTGTCCAACGGCCGATTTCCGTGTAGCCGCTTCTCCGCTCTCTTAATAGTTGCGGGGCTGTTCAGCCTTTGGAGAAACCGATGTGAGGCCGTAGCTGCCAATTGCCGCCGGCGTGCCTTGTGGCCGATACTGGGAAGAATGAGATGAGAGATCCTCGCGTTCCTCTCCGAAAAGCTTTTCTTCCTCGGGGAGCAAGAGTTTCTGCGGCATTGGTCGTGCCCTTTCGTCAAGGTGGAACACGAAAGGATACAACTCATTTTTCGACCGACTTGGTGCTAAGCAGCGCCCGTTGAGTTGTTATATATGATTTCATTTGTTACAAATTGTGTTTCATTTGGATCTATTGTATCGTTATACCCTTGTATTGTGATATCACATTAAATTTTTGTGTACATGTATGCCAACATAATCATGTATATTAGAGCAAATGTCTTCAATGTAACGTAGTGATGTTAGTCGTGAAATATAGATGTGCCGAAGTGTATGTGCCCTGTTACTGGAATGGTATGAAGCCTTTTTGTTCTGTACATGCTGTAAATAAACTTTTTCTAAACAAGGAGCTTCGCCCCTAAAAAAAAAGGATTGACGTTACATGTACGGAAGGAGAGAGAGATGATAGTGCGAGTAGGGTCGCGTGTTCTTTTGTAGCTATAGTACTAAAATGATCACAGTTTCCCGAGTGGGAACACTGGTTAGCACGCGGAGAATTTATGTTGAACTGCGATAAATGTGCTTTTATTTGTGACATGCGTGTGTGTTATGAGTGAACACGAGTGAACACGCATGCACGTATGCTGCAAAAGACGGTGTTTACTGATGAGACGCTTTGGTTATTTAGAGCAAGACAGCTTTATGGTCCGTAAAGTGAAGGGTGAGTGGGTCTGGTGGCAGCGGTCGAAGGTTGAAATTTTAAAGACGTGGTCGATGCACGTCCCGCGTACCGTGGTCGGATAATCTTTGCCGTCGTGTGTTGCTCGTTTCAGTGAGTGCCGCGACTCCATGTAGTGGTAGACTACATTTTCGTTCCACATCGCGAGCTCTTCTCAGTGCGGCTTTGTGCGCGGACGAAGTGTCTTCGGAATCGCTTGTGGTTCCGCCAACACATTGGCTGACGCTATTGGAAGGAACGTCAGTAAGTGTGTTTGCGGATTCCTTAGCATACATTTTCACCAGCGACATCGTACGTGGAGCGACCACACAAACCAACCGACGAAGGGCGGGGCGCCCCAACACTCGGTTATTTATATCGAGCGCTGGCTTCGGCCTGCGCATGCGCGCGTTAGCATACAGCTGGCGCACGTAAAACTAAAGGTCGTGCGGCGTGCGGAGGGGAGAAGCGAGCGCAGCGCGCGCTGTGTTGAGAGGAGGAAGGGATGCACAGATGGCTGGTGGAGGAGGAGGGGAGGCTGTGGACGGCGACAGTGCATGACTAGCCCCTAGTAGAACATGCTCCGTATGTAATAAAAGCACCGCATTGGCGCGTGCGCGCATTCAAAGGCTCGGCGACAGAGGATAGACAAGGCTGCTGAGCGGCGTGCGCGCGGGCAGCGGCGGCTCGCGCTCGAAGAAGTGACCCCAACGTGCGGGCACGCGGGGCAGGAGCGGCCGCCAAGCTGTGCGGTGCCGCTGCGAGGACCCGGCAGTACGACAATGGGAGGCCGAAACGGTGCAGCAGTGGCGTGCGGACCCAGCTTCGCCCCACTTTCCATCATTCACCCCGTGAACCCGCAGTTTTTTTTTTTTTGCGAATTAGTGAAGGTCCCGCTACACGTCCGTTAGGCAAAAAAAAAACGTGCCTAAGCGGCTGTTCCCTTTGTTTATGGTTCTGCTTCTGATGATGATTAAAAGTATGTCTGACCACTTCGTAATCTATGGGTTGGCCTTTAAAACTCCCCCTTGTTCGTCTATTTACATTCTTTGACAGATGGCGCAATGCCAACGCTTCTGTGATGCAATAGATGCAGCGTAAGGGCGACTGCATGGCATTCATATAGATTTTTTTTTTCGAAGCAGTTTCCACAAATCTCGTGGAGCTGTAATAGAACACCTGCTTGCCACATGAACGGTCAGGATTTCACCCTCTCTCACACGCGAAAATATTTATCATCATTTTATTTGCATCTCTCGCAAATTTCAGGTCATGGACCAAATGATCTTTTCCTCACAACGAATGTCGTCAATGCAACCGCCGGAATTTCTGCGAAACAAGCTCTTGATTGTTGTCGCTTTAATAAGGTTAAACTTTGCAAGCTGCTAGCCTTATTTTAAATACCTTCACATTTCCTAGCTGTCGCATACGGTCCACCACCTTTGCGGTGGAACTCTGATTTCTTTCTATTGTTCACTGTCACTTGAACCTTCATTAGCTATTCTACACCTGACCGTACAATAAACACGTTACGTACACTCGTGTGCCTAAAAAATTCAATGAATATTAAAACCTATTATCACTGCGTTATATAAATTTGAGAGAGCGAAGAGGCCTGCCTTGTATATGATACCGTTATACTGTATGACACGTGTTACGCAAATTGATTGAAAAACTTTTGTTAGATTGTGTCATTGTAAACAATATAGTTCTGAGCGTTTTTAAATACTAATTGCGCTTTGGGCTTGTATGCTATAATAGGAAGTTTCTGATTAGTGTACGATATTCATAGCAGTCGCTTCCACTGCGCAAGCGTCATAACGCTAACCGCCATTAGCGGTTGCGGTATATACGCCCACAGAAAATGCGAAATAAGTGCGCCCCCCAAAGCCCTTTTGCGGTGATCTCGAGGAGACCGCTCGTCGCGGGGTAGAAACGCTATTCATAAACTCACATGGAAACCATACGCAAACGCTAGGACCACAACGCCAACTTAGCGTATGCTATTATTAAACTCGCTAATGAAACACTGTTCCAAAAGCCGCTTAAATTCAAGAGCCGAAAAGCAGCCCGTGCCAGACATCTGCTCCAATATCACTCTCAGAGGCGTCAGTAAAACGGAAATGTGACATAGTCGGGCAAAATATCTACTCGCTTGTATGGAACTGCGAATGAGCGCAACACACGCTGGTGGGGCCAAATGGCGAAACAAACAGTATGTATGTATGTATGTATGTATGTATGTATGTATGTATGTATGTATGTATGTATGTATGTATGCATGTATGTATGCATGTATGTATGCATGTATGTATGCATGTATGTGCATGTATGCATGTATGCATGTATGCATGTATGCATGTATGCATGCATGTATGCATGCATGTATGCATGCATGCATGTATGCATGTATGCATGCATGTATGCATGCATGCATGCATGCATGTATGCATGCATGTATGCATGCATGTATGCATGTATGTATGCATGTATGCGTGTATGCGTGTATGCGTGTATGCATGTATGCGTGTATGCGTGTATGCATGTATGCGTGTATGCGTGTATGCATGCGTGTATGCGTGTATGCATGCATGCATGCAGTATGCATGCATGCATGCATGCATGCATGTATGTATGTATGTATGTATGTATGTACGTACGTACGTACGTATGCATGCATGTGCTCGTGCCTATCCGTGTGTGTGGGCATACGAAAAGTATTGCTACGTAAAAATGCACTCCTTTAAGGCCTGTTGCAAAAATATATTCGAGAAGAGATCTCAACGGCCGCGCGAAAGCGGAATCGATGATTTAATGGGATAAACGACCGGAAATCAGTATCGTTTTGCCTTTGTTAGTTTTACCGAATCATGGGATGTCTTTTTGCGACGGCTCCGTCTTTTCTAGAAGTCCGCGCATCTACTATATTCACCTATCACAAATTGACATAAGCGTCTTCGTGAGCCAGAATTTAAGGCCATGTGGTTTGAATTTTCTTTTTTGTGTGTGTTATGCACTCGTGGTATGGGTATAATACTGTTCGGGGTGAGCGATTCTCATTTTCCGATTCTTAGTGTTTGATGATGGCAGTAAAATAATATATAAGGCATATGCTTGATAGGATGTACTGCTTCATTTCATGCTGCAGTATTTGCAGCTTATGGCATCACGATAACCTCAGCAGAAGAAACGTTAACTTGACGAGTATATATGAAGAGAAAATACAAAACGTATCACACACCGCAATCAAATAGCATGCATAATATTAGATTAGGCTGTTTTAGCCACAAATGCAATGGCTCGCCTGAACAAAAATGTTGCGCCAAAGTACAAGAGGTCAACCAGACAAGAGAAATTGCAGACTTGTCTAGAACATCAGGAATACATTTGAAATCATGGCCCAGCGAGAAGAGCATGGTAACCCCCCGCCAATAAATGTTCACCCTTCATTGCAGAACGGAAGTCATCAAAGCCTTAAGGAGAAGGATTCATAAGGAAACACCGCTGAGCGCTTAAACAAAGTTACCAAATGTTTTCCGATATCAGCACCAGCATTTTTATTTCGTGAGCAAACCGATTTCTTTAGGCTCCATTCCTTTCGTTTAGCTCCTGAAAAGGAATATTTTATCAAATGTGTGACGTACAACCCAAGCAAACTTCATCTGGTTTCACAAAGGTGTCGTTTTTTATATGCAGTCAAGGAAATAACCAAGCAGAAGTAGAATTTTATAGAGAAATCAATGTCGCGGGATGAAAAGAGTCATTTTTTTACCGCCATGGTAGCTTCTGCAAAAAGAAAACTTAACGAGAAAGGAGAGCTATATAGCGACGAAAGCATTCCTTCTGCTATCACGAACCAAGGAAATGAGATGGGGTTATTCAGGAAGTTCGTTGCAGCCCAGCGAGGTCCGCGCTCTGCAGACGAAGTCTCGTCACGTTGCACAGCGGTCATTTGACGCAAGGACGGAAACGAGCGGACGTGATGAAAGTTCTGCCCAACTCTCTCCTTGTGGCAAAGTGAAATCTCCATTCGTTATTCTTCAGTTAGGGAAACTCCCGGGTGACGCCATTTTCCCGGAAAAACGTAAGGGCCGATATAACAGTGTGGTAGAATTTTTGAAGATGAAAATAATAAGACGGGAGGCCACGAAATGTCTGTAGGTGTGTGCTTTAACGAATATATATCGAGATCGTCACATGTGCACTTTGTTAAAACATTGTGAGTCTGAACTAAAGTTCGCGTGTGTTAAGCAGCCTCAATAGTTCAACACTTTCTTATCAGTGGGCAAAGTAAATCAAAATGTAGGGCATGAAAACTTCCTATAGATATATATATATACATATTATTAGGGGCATAACTCATTAAGGCGTGGGTCAAGCGTCCACTTCATGTAGTAGCCACTTCTCGATTTATTCTTTGGAATGCTGGCTGGATGGCGGCACTCTTATGTGCATATGTGCTGAAAAGACGCGAGATGGCGGTACTTGGAACGTTCCCTAGATAGACACATGTAGAGACGGACAGACATGCGGGCAGACGCACATACATACATACATACATACATACATACATACATACATACATACATACATACATACATACATACATACATACATACATACATACATACATACATACATACATACATACATACATACATACATACATACATACATACATACATACATACATACATACATACATACATACATACATACATACATACATACATACATACATACATACATACATACATACAGAGACGCGGTCAACGGATGATTCACTGTTTGCCAATAAAACATTTCAAAGCTTCGCCCCACTAATCATACACTCCGTGGATATGCTGGGATTTTTTTCTGTTTAGAACATTTGCGAAATTGCTGCCAGCTGTCGGCCTGTGTGTGCTTGCCACCATGTTAGAAGCTCGAGCACGGCTCAGTACACACAGTCAGCGTGTGCTTACGTATACGTAAGGCGTATCGACGCGAGGCATGTATTGGCTGCGATAAAGCTCCTTGCGTGAACGCTGCTTCGGCGTGAAGCGTAGAGTCGACTTCACTTGGTAAACGGCTGCTGGTGAAAATGCTGCAAGAAGTCTTTTGCTTCGGCGTGAAGCGATTGGTTGAAACATGAGTACCAATGCTACCGCGCGTCTTACTTGCTTAGAAAGGATAACGAAAACAATAGTTTTGAACCGGGACACACGTTGGGAAAGTCATCAGCTTGAAAAACTAAGAAAAGACAAAGTTCACGGCTTATGTTCCTTTCTCCAGAATTCCCAGTTCCTCTCTTTGTGCAGCAAGAGACGCAGAAATACGTCGAAATCACTTTTATGAGCCAATACACGGCTCACGTCGATTCGCCTTTCGTAACGTCGCGCTCGAGCCCTCTAACATGGCGGTATGCGCACGACGGCCGACAGATGGCAACACTTTCACATAAGGTCTATATTATTGCAACGGAAGCCTGACCTGAAATAAGAGGAAGGCAAATAGAATGAGCAAGAAATAAAAACCGATCGATAAAAAACACGACATATATATATATATATATATATATATATATATATATATATATATATATGTAACGTAAGTAGGTGGTGACTGAAGGTAGAGGCTGAGAAGGAGGAAGTGAGAATAGAATAAACATGGAGTATGAGCCGTATGAGTACATGCTATTCTTATCAAAGTCCTAAAAGAGCTTATGTTCTCGCAGTACATAACAAATGGGATATACGAATTTTTAAAAGACAGAAAATTTTATTGCTTCCAACGAGGTATTTCCACGCCGAAGTATAGCCAAACGAGAGGTGTTCCTCAAGGCTCTGTTTTATCGCCTGTGCTATTTAACATTTTGTTAAGTTCAATACCACAGAGTGATAAGGTACACGTATATGTATATGCAGATAATATCGCGTTCTTTGCATCTGACAACGATATTTATTCACTACATTCGACTTTACAGTGTTATTTGGCAACATTGGAAACCTGGTTTCAGAAAATTCATATGGACCTGAATGTAACTAAAAGTGCTATAATAGTTTTTTCGTTGGACGCACCAGTTACTATTTCTCTTCAGTACCATCGAGAAATAATACCCCAGGTTATTTGTATTAAATATCTGGGTGTACTGTACGATCAAAAACTGAGCTGGCGTGACCACATTGAATATATTAAAATTAAGGCTACACGCGCTGTTGGAATGATAAGTAGGCTTGGCCGCCTCCGTTCCGGTCTTCGCAGAGATACGATGATCCTGATTTATCGCATGTACGTTCGTCCGATTCTTGAATTCGGATGTGTACTATTCTCTCGTGGACCACCATACAAAATAAACCCCCTCATTCTCTTAGAGCGGGAAGCCCTACGTAGTTGTTTAGGTGTGCCAAAATTCACAGCTAACAATGTTTTGTATCAAGAAGCTCGGATACCCACCCTTGCTTGCAGATTTCGTATTTTAACAGTAAACACCTATTTAAAATTTTCTGAATCCACTTTAAGAAGGCGACAATTTGTATTCTTTGCCGAGCCTGGTGTCTTTTTCAATGAGCATTGGTCCCGTGTATATAAACCCCAAGTGCTATTTGTTCAAACACTTCTAGATGCTTTAAACGTTAATACTTTCGAGATCACACCATCTGTCAAACCAATCGGCCAAGTGCAAATATAATTTGACGATATCTTCCCCATGAACGCTAAACACTTGCCCTCTAAATATTTGATTGGTTTATTAGAACAACACCAGTCTCAATTAGGTACTAATACAGTAATTGCAACGGATGCATCTATGAGTGGCGAGAAGGCAGGTGTGGGTATTTTTTCTCTCTCATTATTCTGGTCGTTTTCATTACGCCTCCCAGATTATACACAAATATTTGAAGCGGAATTAATGGCCGTTATACTAGCTATTCGTAAACTTCCTACGACTCATTCGACAGCTGTGATAGTGACTGACTCGTATTTCGTGTGTTCATTCTTATCATCGTCGTCGACATCAGCAGTACTAGAGACTTTGAAATCATTAATCCCAGCAAACATTCGTCTAGTGCGAATGATATGGGTGCCAGGCCATCGTAGTATATTCATAAACGAGATGGCTGACAAACTTGCGCGAACATCTCTTGATCTTCCGATTGTGCCAATCATGCCTCCTACAGCTTACGTAACAGCAGCGAGGTTTAGAAAACTTTCCCTTCTTGAAGACTCATCAAAAACCATGATACCGAATCCAGATTTCTCGCACCTGCACTTCACATGGAATAATAAATGATGTCCCACGCGTAAATTGGAAGTCTTGGTAACAAAATTACGTTGCCGTGTACCACCTCTTAATTTCTACTTAAACAGGTCTGGCCTGGTGCCATCGCCTCTGTGCTCAAGCTGTAAAGAACCTGAACATATCGACCATGTTCTTATCACATGTCACCGATTCAAAAATCAAAGAAAAAACTGCTTCGAAATTTTATTCAGAAAATTAGGAATATCACTTAATACTCCCAATATTTTGTCTTTTGGGGCCATTTCATTGGGACATAGCGACAGGAACATCTGCGGGGCTCTCTGCGAATTCATATATAACACAAGAAGATTACCTTGCTGAGTCAGCCATCAGCTCTCGAATTTTACTAGTCACACTACCACTTATTATTTAGCTGATACACTGCAATGATTCAACTTTCAGGAGAATTTTATATAACGATTCCACCACAGATATTCAACAAATTCTATTATTTCTTCCCCCCCCCTTTTTTCTTTTTTTTAACATTGCGCCAAATTAATTTCACAGTCAAAACACAGTAATCATATTCCCCTAATCTAGAAAATCTATAGGTATTTACTTGCATTAACCACCGGCTTCTTGGCCAATCCCCCTTAGTGGGTGAGAGCCACAAAAGAAAGGAACAAGCAAGCAAGCAAGTATGAGCCGGGCCACGTCACCCAGTCATCGTAGCGTCACACGAGTCGACAGGATGGAGACCTGCCTGGCCCTTCATCAGTCACTCATCATCGACGCAGTTCCCCCAGAAGACACTCTGACCATACATTGACTACTGAATCATCGCCTAGAATGACAACGACCAGCACCATGACAGAACCATCAGCTGACCTCGACATCCCCAAGTACACCGGATCAGCGGACGACGAACCCGTACAGCACTGGTTCAACCTATTCGAGGTCCACGCCACCGCTGCATCCTGGTCGGAACGGAAGATGATCATCAACTTCCCTGACTACACCTTCGGTGAGGCATTCAAGTTTTACCTCACCCACATCTTTGAAAATGACGAATCATGCCAAAAAATCAAAGAAGAGATAATTACCCGTTTTAACGACTATGACCAAGACCAGCTCAATGTCAACCATCTAGAGACAGCCGCACACTATCGTCGATTCCTTAAGCAGTCCTCAACCATTCGAAAGCCCAGTGCGAATTGACAACTGCCTCAAGACGAAGTGGCACATGAGTTTCCTAACAGAAGGCCATGCGCATATTGGGAAAACCCTAACCGTCAAGCGCTCTTCCCTTCTGCGCGAAAGTCAGCATTTCGGAAGTCATCGCTTCAGCATACGACGCGAAGCGTTGCTCACCGAACTGATGCTCTTAGTTCGTCTTCTCGCTTACGCGGTCCAGCCCGCGGTTTTCTATCACGCGGCTGTTCAAGCGCTCCTATCGCTCACCATTCGAATCATAAGGATACGGCGATCGCAGTAGACGACCCGACGCTTTACGAACATACCCTGTCAAGCCAAGCTCCTTCCGCACGGGCTCATGCATCACCGTCCGGTGCATACACACTCGACAGTCGAAGCAAAACAGAAGGCTCAGACGTGTGAAACGTCGCACGCTGCCAGGCTCAAGAGCCCCTCGTAGTGAACAGCGTAGAAGAAGCTTCTGAAGAGCTTTCTGCCAACTGTGAAACATTATCTTTATTGCCCAAACTGCATGACAACAGCCCACATGCTACCAGCTGGAGACTGGACACCACATCAAGTTGTCAAAAAAACCGGCCTGATGGTCAAGAAGGGCTCCTACCGCAACACGTTCCACAGGAACATCAGCAACGCCAGAAAGTGTGTCCAGGACTATAATGATTCAATTAGAACGAGCCGTATCGATGCATTCAAATTCAATAATCACAGTCATAGGCAACCTTCACTCATTCGAGCACAGAGCAGAAGTTTACATTTCCCGTCAGGCGAAGTCAGCCATCTGCTCATGGAGAGATATCCGGGCCGTTTATCTACGAGGCCCAACCTTCCATCTGGTTTCCCATCCGCGCAAATGTTGCCAATGCTTAACTCTTCGCTGCATAAAAGAATTGAATCCACTATTGATGACCCAGATGCATTTAATACTTCGTGTCCCATGCGTACTTTGCACACTGACTTGGTATTCAGCTCAGCAGTTCCCCAAAAACACAAGCATTCACAATCAGCATCTTGTGAAGAAAAGTCTTCTCCAGGAGCGTCTAGTGTTCATCAATCACAAGATCGAAGCGACGTCATTCCAGTATACAACCTCACTGCCAACACTGAAAACAAAAGCCCAGGTGCGACTTCTGATGACACAAGTACTCTTCAGGCAACCACCAACAATGAGCGGTTTATAAATACAGATCATTCAATTGCACGAATCCCCCCACATTGTCTTGCGCCAAAAACAGCTGCATTAGTTGGCGTCGTAGAAGCCTGCGAAGAAATTGCTAAGAATCGTGGCACACCACGATCAATGTCACACCCCAAACAAGTCGACGAAACCAAGAAACTAAAACGTCAACGTACACTTCAACATTGTCAACGACGAAAGAAAACTTCATCGTAGCCACTCTTAAGGCTTAAAGAACATTGCGAAAAAGCCCATCGTCGTGGATACATTCTCCACCAGAGATCAAAAATGCGCCTTCGATCAAAACATCTGCGACATCGCTATGGAAAAATTTCCAAAGCCACAAAAGCACCCCTTGTACTCGGCAAGAACACAGGCAGCGCCCAATCAACCTCGATCAACGCGCACGCAAAGTGCATACACGGCATTTGTATCACTCACGACGAAAAATGCGACGCCAACAAAACTGTCGATCCTGCAAGGCGTTCCAACCTCGTTCATTCCTCGCAAGAACGCCGGCTGCGTTTTCATCTCTTTCCACGCTCGAAGCATGCTTATGTTGTCCAGAGCGTAACAACCAGCCTCACCCACCAGAGCCGTACTTAATTACCCCGGATTGCTGCCCTCTCCTGTGAAGTCTGTGCGATCTTACGGAACTTCAAAGTGTCGTGGAACTGCAGCCAATTTGGACGTTTTTTGTGTTTTAAGACTGCTTGTTCATCATGTATTGTAATATGGAACGCGCGCATTCTTTCGGGGGGGAGGGGGAATCGTGTAACGTAAGTAGGTAGTGACTGAATGTAGAGGCTGAGAAGGAAGAAGTGAGAATAGAACAAACATGGAGTATGAGCCGGGCCACTTCACCCAGTCATCGTAGCGTCATATATATATATATATATATATATATATATATATATATATATATATATATATATTTATATATATATATATATATTTATATATATATATATATATATAACGTAACGGTATATTTCACGTAACGGTCGACTCGAGGGTATACCGCAGTGAACGCGCAGCAGCGAGCTCTTGCCACCAACCGAACGTCCTCTTCTTCTCCTACCACCATGTGCACCGCTCTACAGGTGCACATACCTAAATTACACAAGGGGTAACATTATATATATATATATATATATATATATATATATATATATATATATATATATATATATATATATATTGTCATGACCAAGAAAGACGCTGGCGCTTCCGAGCGCGCGGATAGCTAGAGCAAGGAGGAGGAAGACAAAGTACAGAATAAGAACAGCTGGCTCAGAATCGGGTGTTCTCTCTTTTCTCTCCGTTACAATGGCGCAGTCGACGAAGAAGAAGGCTTACGTCCCGGCTTCGTCATCCAGGACAGCTGCGATAAGCGCCGCTTGAGGACGGCGTCAAGGCCTCCTCGGCGGCTGCAGTACCCGTTACCGGTACCATTTCACAAGGGACGCCGTCCACGCGTCCTTGGCTATGGATTATGCCGTCAGCGCAAGCCGACAAGTGAACCCTCTTCGGGAAGCCACCGGTACGTGTCTTCATGGTTCGTCGGCAGTGCGGGCTTCTCCATCGAGGAGCGCCGTTCACGCTTCCTTGGCAATGGGGTCCCACGCGCCGCTTAAGCTACCCTTCAAACCACCAGTGGACGGCGTCCAGGCCTCCCCTAGGGTTGTAGGACATGACCTTATTTACACCCTGCCATCATTTCGTGGCAGGGATCCGCACCGGCTCCTGTCTTTTGGGAAGGCCGCTCACGCTTCCCATGGCCTACATTCCCGTTGCCGCACTCTTTCAACATACGAGCTGCCAGGGAACGCCGTCTAGGCTTCTCTGCTCGTCAACCTCACCAGCGTGAGTGCGGCAACCGCTACTCATTCGAAGACCACGATCACCAACGCTTCGGGCTTCACACACGACAGCGCGCGAACCTGCGGCGTACCATCGCGCTACTCCGCGTCAAGACTGACGAACTGACAGCGTCAATCTCCGAGCGAGCTCCTCCAATGTTGCCAGAATTGCGTGCCACTAACGCCGTGTTGGACGTAGCTGACTCGCGCGACCTTGAAGCAAGCCCATTGGAGCAACGCAGGCAGCTTTGGGGCACCCTCCTGCAGCTCTCAGACCAGCTCGACGGCGTTGCCTCAGTGATATCCGCATTCTCACGTGCCACCCCACCATCGCCGACCACCTACGAACTGCCGGAATTCGACGGGGTCCGGAACGACGCCGACAGCTGGGTGGCAACCGTCAACGCGCTAGCAATGCGCGAGGCCTGGACGGAATCTCAGAAATGGACCGTTGCTGTAGACCGTCTTCGGGAAGGTGCAGTGGCGTGGCACCGGTATGAAGGCTGGAAGCAGCAGTAATGGCCGGAGTGGAGCTGCAAGCTCATAGCTGCTTTCGGTCGTAATCCTTACCACCTCTCCACCACCACCCATTCCAACCTGGCCGGTATCAAATAGCAAGCTTCAGAGGCTTTCCACCTCGAGGCTGCAGCTGTGCGCTGCAGCTTACCACACAAGAAGTTCCCGAAGCAAGTTCACTGCGGCCTAAGGCCGCTACCCGAAGCAAGTTCACTGTGGCCAGAGGCCGCTACCGAAGTCGGCTCTTGAAGGGCGTTGCTCCAACGAAACAGCCGCACAGAACCATCTCGACTGTGCTGCATTGCCCTTCAGCGACGCAACCTCTTTCGCACACCAAGCTGAAGTGGAGCAACACCTCGAAGGTTCCTCGGAGCCCTCCAGCCGCGCGGCAGAATGCTTCTCCGCCTGTCCTACGAATGACCTCAGACGCAGGTGTGACACACGACTGCTGCTCTCAGTACCCGCGCTGGTACACGATGCCATCATGTCAGTGGAAGAGGCTGATACCAGTTCTCATACAGCTCATTTATAGAAGCCAGCCCCAATATCACCTTTACTGAGGCAAGTGGAGACACCAGCATCGCCTATGCTTGAACCGCCTACGGTGATGGCGCCGGTAGAGCCCAAGGTAACCACTGCTGGTGTCACTGACCAAGATCATGAGGAGAAAGTTGGCGCTCAATATGCAGACAGGAACCAGTCTCGACCTCCCGATAGACTTGTGGAAGACTCTGGCACCCAGTTTCAGCGTGGCCAAGGCCGACCTCCGAGAGGCAGCCACTATATCGACCGCCAGATCTACCTTTGCAGATACCGGAACCAAATCGCGGCCGAGAGCGTCGGCCGCAACGGGGCAGCCAGTGCCAGCCACCTGAGTCCATAGCACTTTTTCAAAAGACATCGTGGCGTGCAAAAGAGCGACCAGCTCGAGTCAGCCAGTGCCGTCCACCAGAAACTTTGCCACCAGCTCCGCGCGCGCGCAGTCATGGCCGAGTGTCATGACCAAGAAAGACGCTGGCGTTTCGGCGCGCGGATAGCTAGAGCAAGGAGGAGGAAGACGAAGTACAGAATAAGAACAGCTGGCCCAGAATCGGGTGTTGTCTCTTTTCGCTCCGTTACAATATATATATATATATATATATATATATATAACAATGACATAGTATACAGAAAGTACAAAAATGGACAAAAAGACAATAACCAAAAATACAGAGAAACAATGAAGGCTTCCCAGGCCCAACGTTTATTGGCATGACTATAGGGCGATACCATCTAAAGTTGAATACGTGAAAAATCAGCCCACGGCAAAAGTCCACAAACGTCCACTTCAGTTGGTTATCAAACGGTACAGAAAATTGAATACTGATCTTCGAAATACTCACTCTTTAAGAAGTTTTTATGTCTTTTATGTAGGAAAATGGACACGCAACTCGGAACGCACTTTTTGTTTGCTCTAACAAGAACAGTAAACACACCGACAAGTCTTTTCAATGCATTTCATATGAGCGTGATCAACCCCCCAAATAGTTATTTCTGATGTATTCTAGAGTATCGCTCCTTGTAAACCAATTTAAGCTACACCTATGTAATTAGTTTGTTTGCTTAACGCCAGTGCTATCTTTGGATTAAAAAAACGAAATGGAGAGATGTGTGATTCAGTCCAAAGCTTGAATGCTTCTAAACAGTAAATCCATCAGTCTGTTTTGTTTTTGAAATTACCTAAAAAGAAGAAACTTCACCTCCATTTCCTCAAAATAAGTAGGGAAAAGATGGCACTGACAAGATCATCTTTCGATGGGAAGTCGCAAAGCTCGCGAGTGAAAATGATGGAGTCGAGAAAGGTGTGGAGTAAGTGTTGCTGGTATGGAAGTATGTTGATCTTCACCGTTTTTTTTTAATATTTTACGCTAAAACTATTGCGAGGGAAGAGGAACTTAAAATATTTACAGAGCACCTAAAGCAACTTCAGCACCAGAAAATATTGGGGTTGACCCAAGAAATTTGAGAACATTCTTGTTTTTTTTTGAAGTCATATTCATTGTTATCTCTATATGTTCATTGTAATATCTAATGTATTGGTGTACAAATGAGAATTTCGCTTTTTTTCCAATTTCTGTAAAACTTTTGTTGTCATCTTAATACTTCACACATGTTTTTTACGAATATATTCTGGTGTTGATCGTAATGCCCACTTTTTACACAACAGTGATTAGTATTTACGTACTGTAAACGTATGAACAATTCTTCTCGGCAAACAACTGGTTTTTGTTAGGCAGTGATGGCATAATGTTTCAGTGTGTATTTGAGTAATGATGACACGTGAAAACAAAACAGGACTGATTGCGTTAATCCACTTCAGTCTGGCGCGCATATGAATTACGTGTGTGAGATTGCGCAAACATTGTCTCCCATGTATGAACATGGGCATTGTCCCAAAGAGCCCATACTGCCATATCCGCTTGCGAAAAACGCAAGCAGAGCCAGAGAACAAGCAAATGTCAATCTATGTTTACACATACTCCGAAGAAATCTCAACAAGTGACCTACTATGAATAACAACACAAATTATTACGGTGTCATGCGTGGAATTCAATGTATGAAGAATTGTATGTAAGGCTGACAACCATGATTTGAATGAATAAAAAGTAAGCAAACCTAATGAGCTTAGGCTCCACATGAATTCATAATATTCACAATGTGTTCATTATTGCGACTAGATTTTGTAGAATTTCTCTTTATTGTAATGAATGACATTGTCTTATCTTAAAGCAATAGCCAGACGACAGCCACTCTGTTTTGTGGTTGCACACCGAACATGGAACTAGGACACCAATGCCTAGAGAAGCAAACGGCATCGTTGCGGTGTAGTCAATTTATTCTGATGCACTTTGCGAGTGGTCGTTGCAGTTACGCTAAAGCTCGACCACACTGTGGTAATTTGATTATGTCGCCGAAGTAATACGTTGTGTTTTTTTTTGTTGTTTGTGAATGCTACGTGCTACATGTATTTGGACAATGCACAATTCATTGTGCAAGATCTAAGCGCTAAAAGATAAAGGCGTAAAGGCACGCTTTCAATGAATCCCGCATCCCAAGATGGAATAGCTGAGCAAGACACTGATTTCTTTGAGTTCATACAGCTTAGCACTGCACAGTTCACACTAATGTCTTCGTCGCAAAGAAGCCTTCGTGAGGGCTGGGAAGACATGGTCACGCAGAAAAAACGAAGCCATTAATCCCACTTTCTGCTCTCTGTAAATGTACGCTTGTAGATAGACGGTGCTTGACATAAAGCAATATTTGCGATTTTTTAAAGAGATACTTCTACAAGTAGACAATAAAGTCTACAAATAAGGTGTTCTCTTTCGTTGCAAATAGGGAATGAGCAACGCCACTTTGCCGAGCTGTGCTTTGCCGAGCTGTGCTTATATGTCTACATATCTAAGCATAATCAGTGAGCACTGCCAAGTGCGCGAAACATTAGCTCATATATTTTGTGACTGTGCATTATACGTGGCGCTAAAAAACGCTAAGTACAACGTTGGCAAGCATCGGGCGAATGCCATTGAGTGAAAGCCACATATTTTCAGCAATGAACGACCAAACAGTGTCAAAAACTGCTGCAAAGGCTGATTTAGATTTTATAAAAAGCACTGGACTAGATACTAGACTGTAGGGTACTATGCCAACTGTGTACTGTACATACGCACCACCTCTTCTTGTCCTCATCATCACCCTTCATCCCTCTTTCCTTCTCCCTTCCCTTATCCCCTGCGTAGAGTAGCAGGCTGGTGCGAACTAGCTCAGGCTGACCTCTCTGCCTTCTAATAAATTCTCACACACTCACTAGGCATAATCAACTTGGACAACAGACTGTGCGTTTGTGTCGTATCACAAAGTGAAAGTGAAGCCGCAAGACAGGTTAACAAAGCTGAGTCCGATTAGTAAGCCTGGGCATGCGCAGAGTAAATTGTATTTAAGAAAGATGAGAAAGGATCGTCAGTCAGTGATCGGTACTACCCTTGAACTTAAAAAGCACGCGATATTCTAGTAGGATCATGTAATTTGCCCCATATATCAAAGTAACGTTGCCATTTTCAAGATATTTCAGCAATATTCAATATCTGCAACAAAAGTTACGGCCATCATGGCACGATCAGTCAGAGTGGAATTAGCATGAAAGAGAGGAAGGTCCAGTGAGAGACAGGGAGGTGAACCGAAGGAAAATTACCAGTTCGCTACCCTCCACTGGGAAAGAGGAAACGGGATGGAAACGTAGGAAGAAAAAAAAGAGCTTAAAAAAAAAAAGAAAATGCACACACACTTCACGCAGGCCTCAGGCTCAAAAGCAGAGATGTTCAGCTGCTGAGAGCACATTCTTGAGAACAATATACGTGAATTTTCGAAACTTATATACACAGAAAAATAGCTATGCTCACCTTCTCAGCGAGGCCTTTTTTTTTCTTTAATGGCGCCAGCGTGCTACACGCCTTGGCAATACTGCGTGTACGAATTGTAAAAGAAAACCAGTAAAACATTGGTGCAAGAGCACACGGGGCGGTCGTAAGGTGGCCGGTGAAGCTTAGTAGAGAAATGTCATAAAGAGAGCTCGAGTTTGAGTGGGTGAGCGCAGTCATGAAGCGTAAAGTTGGTCTCTGCAGAACTCGCCGAAGAAAGAAGCGCCAGTAACATTCAAACCGGGCATATGGTCTATGGCCCGTTCCCACTCGGTGCTTACATGAGAATCCAAGGACGGCCTTTTACAAAGGTATTTTTTTTTATTTTCCTCGAAGTGCCATGCGCCCATTTGTCTGCTTCTTTGTTATATAAAAACATAATTCGGCAGATTTTATGCATGGTGGGAATAGGTTTCATGTGATGCATTAAGCGAATAGCTGTCTACGCTACGGTTTTTTTTTTTTTGAGGGACCTAGTGGTATGTTTAAGAACAGTGAAAATCGTAATTTCGCATTCCTCTCTCTCTCTCTTTGGCTGTTTCATGCTACAACAATCACAACCTACTCTACACCCCCCCCCCCCCCCCCTGTTTTCTTTGTTCAAACAGTATGGGTCGCAAACCTGAAGCGAAAAGTGTCGAAAACCTATTGCCACAAGCATCAACGCCCACCGACGACTGAGGCAGACTAGGTGAGGAGGGGTCCAATAACAGAAATAAATTCTCTAAAAAGTGGCGATTTCGTTTATGTCAAAGTCAATTATATATTCACTTTGCGCCTTTCCTGACACGTGCCTAAATGGTTCATTGCCTCAAATTTTGGTCGTGTGCTATAAAAGGAGGAGGGTGGGGTATCCAGGCAATTTGTCCGATTGTATACATTGAATCATGGGTGTACACTCGTCAGCCAATAAATTGGGACGTGAGAACACTGACCCCCATTAGACAAAACTAAAACCCCTTAATATATAGAAAGTAGCGAGACCCTCTTCATCCTCTCTAAAGTGCCCAACCCTCCTCTCTCAAGTGTTCAACCTTATCTATATCCTCTCCCAAACAGCCAAGGTGCCTGCGCTAGCCCTATAACCCGGCTCGCGCCACTTTCTTACCAAGAATGCCATGTCAAGCTGATAACACGCGCGATGTTCCTGACCTTTCTCGAGTGGCAACCGAAGAGGCGAGAGTTGAAGAAGAAGGTTGCGTGGCGTGGCAGCTCAGTTAAAAGAACGACGGTACTTTCTAAGAATTATCCAGGGACTTTAGAGAATACTGCATCGCCGCGCAATCTGACGTTGAGCATCTGGGGTCGAGATATAACAGTGCATGCTCTTTTACGCTCGCAGCTACGTCAAGCACAGAACACCTATACACCACGATTTAGAGAAGGAAAATTGTACGTTTGAAAGTGCAACGAAAATAAGGGTAGCGGTGGCGTTGTGAAATAACTTATCCGACCTAAAGACGGCGCTGGTAAGCCTATCATCATGATTGCGCTAGGGCAATATGGCGGCTGCTTTGGTGGCGGGTGCGGTGGCATGGAAGATATTTTTTCTTTCTCCGTGTGCGGGGGAAGGGGGCGCAGTGCGTGCCCGCAGGTTTATGAGCGTTTATTCGTTGCTATTGCGGGGTCGTATTCGCGCACACGGCACCCTAACGTTACTATAAATAGTTTCGTTATGCCGCCAGGAGGCCGACAGACCTCAAATGGCAAAAAACACGCCAAGCAATTAAGCTTACATTGTGTATTGACAACTGGCAAAAAACACGCCAAGCAATTAAGCTTACATTGTGTATTGACAACTGGCAAAAAACAAGCCAAGCAAGTAAGCTTACATTGTTTATTGACAATCGTGACAGCAGCAGTATACATGTAAACAAGGAACAAGGAACACTGTCTCTCACAGAGTTGAACAATACACGAATAAAAGAACACTGATAGCCATCTGTATATTAAAATTACCCGCTGAAATCGTGCAACTTCCTCTGTGCTCGTTCAGTCAGACAATGAAATTTACACTGGAAACTTTTGCACAGTACTTGGTACTGTGCTGCCCATTGTCTTTCTCACCACACATGCGCTGAAAAAATGCAGTGTCAGTACAATTAGCCCGAGTCACAATATGATATTTGACAACGCATTTGCAAGAAGCACATTGCGTTGAATAAAAAGAAATAAAACAAATTCTCATCCGGGATCAGCCTCCTACATAACATGCATCCTTGCACCACAATCAAAACCAATGGGAAGATCAAATATTTTGGTAGGGAACACTAATTGCTCGTCATACTGTCCTGTGCCAGCACTGTGTGATTACTTTCTGTTCTTTCACTCGAAACAGTGGCTCGGGGTACGATTTGAAGACAGTGAGAAACTCAAGATCACCATTCGCAACTGATTCAATTACCAAGTGGAAATATTTTATTCAGATTGTCTAAAGAAACTACTGCGATGGTACGAGAAGCACTAAGAAGTTAGCAGTGATTCTGTAGAAAAGTGAAGTAGGTTTTTGCTAAACTAAGCTCACCAATACAAACTTTTGCTTTTGAATATTTACTTGCTTGGAACCAAATGGTCCTTACTTTTTGAAGGAAATTCAAAGTTTTATGCTTTGAATTGACAGATGAATAAAAGAGTTTTCTTTGTGTTAATGGTTCATAGTCATGAAAGACACTGCTCAAACGATGGACAATGGCAGAAGCTGAATTTCCACTTTTATTCTTCACTACTTCCTAACTGCCTGCCTCACTCCTAACACAGGTATAATACAAAACTAGTCCTTTTGGCTACATATTTCACAGCATAATCAAGGAAATAGCTGTTAGTAGACATTAGAATAATCAATATGTAGAAACACTGGCCATTTTTTATTATACCTACTGAGTGCACTCAGTCATTGTTATTTTCAAGATTAACATACATTTAAAAATGCCTTGTCATGCGTCAGGTATTTTACATAGAACAAATAATATTACAGTAAAAAGTCGTTATTTGAACTTGGTTAAATAAAAACGCACAGCCCTGTGTATTTATACTGGGGGAAATCTCTCGACAATTTGAACACAGCGGTATCCACAACAGCTAATTCAAACTGGGAGCCCCTTGTTTTGCTGCTCGCACAATTCTGTCCAGAGTGATCACGACATTTTGCAAAAACAAACCAAACCAGATGAGGAAAACGACTGAACAGCAGCATTTCGGATGCTGAACTGGAGCCCTTGTACAAACTAGGAATGATGGTCATGGAGTCACAGTGGAATAAATGCAAGCAAATGCAAATTACTGATTACTTCTCATTTTGATTGCGTTAACCCTGTCATGTAAACAAACATGTTTCAAAGCACAAATATTGACATACGTTTAAACACTAACGCTCACTACTTGCGTCCATGTCGGTGCTTGCTTTTGGCGTATCATCAGCCAGATTACACCCACTGCAGGACAAAGGCCTCTCCCATGATCGGCCAATCAATTTGGTCCTGTGCGTTCTGCTGCCACGTTATACGTACAAACTTTTTAATGTCATCGGCCCACCTAACCTTCCGTCTTCACTTCATGCGTTTTTCTTCTCTCTGAATCCAGTCAGTTACCCTTAATGACCAGCAGTTATTCTGCCTGCGTACTACGTGCCCAGCCCATGTCCATTTATTCTTCTTGATTTGAACTATGATATCCTTAATGCCGATTTGTTCCCTGACCCACTCTGCTCTCTTCTTGTGCCTTAAGGTTACACCTATCATTTTTCTTTCCATCGCTCGCTGCGTCGTCCTCAATTTAAGCTGAACCCTTTTTGTAAGCCTCCAGGTTTTTTGCTCCGTAGGTAAGTACGGGCAAGACGAAGCTGTTATATAGCATCCTCTTGAGGGTTAGTGATAGATTATCATTCATGATTTGAGAATGCTTGCCGCATGTGATCCACACATTCTTATTCTTCCCTATTCTTCTAGGTATTTTACTCTCATAATTTGGCTCCGCGATTTCTACCTCTCCAAGATATGCCTTGCTTAATGAAGGCACGAGTTCTTGCACAGTTGTTTTTTAAACTTTATTAGTGTCACTCCCAACATGCACGCGGTATCAGTAACTGTTTCAACACTACTATAGCTTTACCTACCACTGCCTTGAAACAGTCTTAACATTCACAGCAATCTATTCACAGTGTGGAAAGAAGTGCTGCTAAATATGCACTACTACAAGCCCATTTGTTACCTAATTATATGTGATACTCTATGTAAAGTTTGACACGTACAGTGATGTACAGTATGTGCACCCCAGGACATGCACTGTCCAAGAATTTCGAAATCTGCGCATTTAGTGTACACTGAGTAATTCATAAAGCAAGAAACAACAATCTGTGCACCCAATTTCGTACAGCTTGAACATACCGTACGCTATCACTGCTTTTCAATATAAGGCTTCCATTAGTCCGCTTGGCATATTGGTGGCGCATGGGGTTGTCACTATGGCAACTGTAGAGCTTATTACGACTGAATGTGGGTAGCTTGAAAATCAATGGTCTCTCTTTAGTCCAGTTTTCTGAGAAGAAAAAAAAACCAGACTCATGAGCAGGGTAAGACAGAAATGGTTGAACAAATTATGTTCAATAAATAAACTGTCTTCAACCATACCTTGCGAGAATTGTGGCCCATGAGCTTGCTTTCAGTCACGACACATTCGCCGCTGACTTGGGGTAGGTTCAGAGCAATGAGGCATCCAAGCGTACACTGATATGAGCCGTTTTTTGGAGGCTGCAGTTGGGTTGTAAGAAAAAAGACAGTCCTGGTTACTCTGGTAGAAGCGTAAACGGAATTGTGATGCTTGACTAAGAAGAATGCATGTGGGAACACTGCATATAAGACAGGTAGTGTGGACATAACATTGCAGTTTTTGTGAATTTGTCTTCTGGATGGCATTATAATGAGTTTGTTTTAGTGACGTTCTTCAGAGGACAAAGCTAGGTAATTCCTCAAGTGGATGGACTATATGGTTCATTCAAATGTATATGCTTCACTGCAAACTTACGAAAAATGTACAAATGCGTATATGTACTTAAGGTTCACTTGGCTCTACTATGGGTTGAATTTATGAGCATATATTGCAGCAGACTTATTTCGAGCAGAAACAGATAGAACTTATGTTGTGATCTGTGCTACAAATTTTAGCAGTAAAGATATTTTCAGCAAATGTGACAACGAAGTAAACAATCTCAAACATTCAGAAGGTGTGCATCTCATTGACTTTACAAGTCGAAAAGCCTTATGAAATGGCAAAAACTGTAGCGCATGCAAAAAAAAAGGGGGGCCATGATCAGATGCAAAGGAGCGCATTTTCACTCACCGGCAAACACGCCCACATTGTGCGAGATTGTTCCGTCTTCGTAGGCAGTCTCCGAGCAATTTGCCGACGTTGAATTTTCACGCTGGAGGCTGCGCAGCCAGACGTCGGTGAAGCACAGCAGCTGACATGGTTCACAGCCTTCAGACACGTTCGCTTCACCGTAGCGGCCCGTAAAGTCTGACACACAAGCTCGCATTGATATATAAGCTGAATTAAAACAGAGCTTCGCCATGCGATCGGCAAAAAGTACCGCGGCTAACCGCGGACAATTTGAACAAATTAACCGACAGAAACGCAATCGATGCCAATGGGCTGCTGCTTTTTGAGCGTCAAGATAATATAAATACTTGAACAAAAATAATCACCGCTCTTGTATTATTAGTAAAAGTAAAACAAAATATTTTATTCATTTTTTATGCAAAACGACATAGTAACTACTTTTTTAACGGTTTTTTGATACATCGTGAAATAAAAATTTCAGCCGCGTAAAGCGCCCCTAACAGAAAAAAATTCACACTAACTCATCCTACCGCTAAAGAAGGAAGTTAGTATTTCCACTATACGCGCAAATGGCGAAACCCGCCGCGGTCAATTTTTCGCCCTCCGCGGCCATCGCGGAAACTTAAGAGAGTTTCCGGGGCCTGCGTCAGGCCTAAGAAAAGTATTCTCATCGCCCAAGGGTGGTGAAAAAATCGACCCTGTCGCAGTTAAGGAAAAAACCACAGTGGCTCCATTGAAACCTGCCCTCGGGGAAACCAAAAAAACTCCACTAGAGGCACTGTAGTAAGCACGAAATTTAACACGTAGAGAGCCATCATTTTCGCTAAAACACTGCTCTTTCCAACACAACCTAAAGGTTACAATTGCATTGCGCATTATGTATTGTACTTGGTGCTAAATTTGTTTAGTGATCCCGGTACATACGTTCACATATTTGACATCATCGCCCTGTCATGTAAATTCTACTCTGTGTTCTATTATCTGTGACTGATTCACAGTTACGCAGCGGAAAACCTGGGCTGCCGCTGTTCGGCCGGGGCAGCTGAATCGCATGTGTGCAGTTAGTTTTCATCCGTTGGCTGGCGTGGTCCTCGGCGTTCTGTTTTCTTTACAGCATTTTTGTTCGCTTAAGTAAGTTACTGTAGTTGTAGGCAGTCGCTGTACTGCTGTATTGTGTCGCAGAAATAGTTATAAGAATGAAGACTGATTTCTGCAGGTTCCACTGCAATGAAATGTAATGAAAAAACTTTATTTCAGTCCTGCACGACGCGGTTAGCGCGTAGCGGGCGTCTCCCACGTAGGGACTGACAGGGAGTACCTGGCGGCCGCTTCGTGGGCCCGCTGGACGGCCCATTGCTGGTCGGCGAGAAGTGAGCTCCTGAGGGACCTCTCCCACTTGCTTGAGGTAGAGTCGCGAGGAGTTGTTCTACACTCCCAGAGCATGTGTGCGAGTGTCGCTGTGTGTCCACATGATGGGCATGTGTCGCTGGGGTATGCATCGGGATAATAAACGTGAAGCGTGGCAAGGTTTGGGTACGTGTGTGTCTGTAATAGGCGTAGGGTTAATGCCTGCGGTCGGTTAAGTTTCGGATGTGTGGGTGGAAAAATGCGGCGTTCCAGGTAAAAGTGCTTTGTAATTTCATTGTACGTAATTGGTGCATCCCGATTGGTATCTAACCCAGCAAGATGAGGTTGTCCTGTGGCAGTGCGGTCGGTAAGTGCGCGCGCTGCATCATGGGCGATCTCGTTGAGGTTGGATAGGGCACCCGGCACCTGGCCGAGATGGGCGAGGAACCAGATGACAGTGTGGTTCTTCAGGGCACTCGGGTCCGCATTGCGCAGGATACGTAACGCCTGGTCGGAGATGACTCTGCGTTCGAAGGCTTTGATGGCCGGCCTGGAGTCGCTGTAGATGAATTCCCATTTGCTGTCGAGCATAGCTATAGCTATAGCTACTTGCTCCGCTACTTCGGGGTTACGGGTGAGGATTGTGGCTAAGTTAAGAGTATGCTGTGCGGATGATACCGCAACCACGGCGAAGGCTTGGTTGTTGCGATAGGCAGCGGCGTCCACGAATGAGACGTTGTCCGCTTCCATGTCTATGCGCTTGAGAATGGCGGTCGCCCGCGCAAGGCGCCTGCCTCTGTTGTATTCGGGGTGTACATTTCGTGGTATCGGAGCGATCGTGATAAGGTCACGGATTTCACGGGGAATTAGAGTCAACTCTGGGGGGTCCCTGGCCCTCGAGGAGAAGAAGCGGACCTCGCGCAGAATATGGCGGCCCGCCTTGGTGGTAGTGAGTCGGGTCAATTGCACGCGTTCCTGAGGTTCGGCGATCTCTTCTAGCGTGTTATGTACGCCAAGCTCGAGGAGTTTGTACGTTGGAGTGGTGATAGGGAGGCCAAGGGCTCGTTTGACCACCTTGCGAATAAGCGTATTGAGGTGATCGCGCTCAGCACGTAGCCACTTGTGTATAGTGGCAACGTAGGTAAAATGGCACAATACAAACGCGTGTACGAGACGCAGCAGGTTGTCTTCTTTGAGGCCATGGTGCCTGTTGGCTACCCTACGTACGAGTCGTATGGCATTCTCAGTCTTAGTCCTGAGCTTGTGTACTGTTTGGGTGTTGGTTCCGCGGAACTCGATGATCATACCGAGGACCTTGATGGTGTCTACCCTGGGTACAGTACGACCATCTCTGGTGTGGAGGGTGATATTGCGTTCTGCCGGAGGTTCCCACCCTTTGGGCTTGGCACCCCGGCGTTTGGGCAAATATATCAACAGCTCCGACTTCGCAGGTGAGCACCTGAGATCGGTGTGGTCGAGGTAAGACCCGGTGGTGTCGATAGCCTTTTGCAGGGCGGACTCAATGAAGCCATCCGACCCTGTGGAGCACCATATGGTTACATCATCCGCATAGATAGTGCGATTTAGCTCGCCTATTTTTGAAAGTCGTTCGGATAGCCCGATCATCACGAGGTTGAAGAGCGTGGGTGAGAGGACGGATCCCTGAGGTGTGCCCCGCTGTCCGAGCTCCACTTCTTCCGGCACTAGGTCTCCTACGCGGAGGATGACTCTGCGTAGAGTGAGAAAAGAGCAGATAAAGTAGTAAAATCGATGACCTAGGCCGAGGGTTGCGATTGCTTTCAAGATTGACGAGTGCTTTATTGTATCGAAGGCCTTTTCTAAATCGAGACCGAGTATTGCACGAGTGTCCCGAGTGTTTTCGCCATCTATAATTTGATGCTTTAGGAGTAACATTGCGTCTTGAGTGGATAACCCTGGTCGGAAGCCAATCATGTGGTGCGGGATGCAGTCGTTATCTTCGAGGTATCGACCAATCCTGGTGAAGACGGCATGCTCAGCCACTTTGCCCAAGCACGACGTGATAGATATGGGGCGTAGGTTATCTAGGCTCGGCGCCTTTCCCGGTTTGGGTATGAGAACCGTGTGAGCTAGTTTTCAAGCATCGGGTATCTCACCCTTTTTCCATATCTCGTTGATAGTGTCAGTGAGGTAAGTGACGGAGGAATCGTCCAGGTTGCGTAGGAGCTTGTTGGTGATGCCATCGGGGCCAGGGGCTGAGCGGCCATTGAGCTCATGGAGAGCTCGGCGCACATCTTCAATAGAGAAGTAGGCGTCTAAGTTAGTGTTGTCGCTGCCAGAGTAATCAGGGTGAGGGGTCACAGGGCCCGTGGGAAGCGGGAGATATTTTTCCACGAGGTTCTTGACATCCTCCGGTGACACTGTCCGTTTAGCCTGATGAAGTATATTCACAATCGAATGACGCTGATTTGTTCGGGTGTTGATTGATTGATTGATTTGTGGGGTTTATCGTCCCAAAACCACCATTTGATTATGAGAGACGCCGTAGAGGAGGGCTCCGGAAATTTCGACCACCTGGGGTTCTTTAACGTGCACCCAAATCTGAGTACACGGGCCTACAACATTTCCGCCTCCATCGGAAATGCAGCCGCCGCAGCCGGGAATCGAACCCGCGACCTGTGGGTCAGCAGCCGAGTACCTTAGCCACTAGACCACCGCGGCGGGGCTTGTTCGGGTGTTGGTTTCATTGAGGAGGTGTTTGAGTAAGTTCCACGTTTTGCCATTTCGAACCTGATCATCAATCGAATTACAAATTTCGTCCCACTGCTGTATTGAAAGGATGCGAAAGTGATCCATCATGGTCTTGTTCAGCTGAGATATGCGTTTGCGTAACCTCCGATTAAGGCGCTGGCCCTTCCACCGGGCCAATAGAGACTGTTTGGCCTCTAGTAGGTGGGCGAGACGACTGTCCATCTTTTCGGTTGGAAGGTCTGTGCTGATAGTTTTGGTTGCCTTGTTTACATCAGCTTTGAGCTGGGCCGTCCACGTCTCGAGGCTCGGTGGGGTATCGGGAGGAGGTCGTTCTGCGCGGGTCTTACGAAGGAGGTCCCGGTCAACCCACGTGTACGACTTGGTCTTCCTGCTTACTGTGGGGAGGTGTACAGCCAATATGAAGTGGTCGCTACCGAGATCTACCGCGAGGTTGGACCAGCGGGCGTCGGAGATATTCTTGACGAAGCATAGATCCGGCGTAGTATCTCTTTGCGTAGACGTACCAGTGCGAGTAGGGAAGGCCTTGTCCGTGATGAGAATAAGGCCCATGTCATTCGCATTTTTCCAAAGCTTGTTACCTTTGGGTGTGTCGTACGTGTAGCCCAAGGCGCTATGCGCAGCGTTAAAATCGCCTGCAATCACTAGCGGGTTAGGCCCCGCGAGACGGACAGCTTTCTGGAACAAGCGTGTGAATCTTTGTATATTGTGGCTGGGACTACTGTAAACATTGAGCATGTATACGCTTTGTTGTGATATGTTGCCAAGGCGAATTTCGACCATAACGTGCTCAATTTCGGCCCATTGAGACTGTGCGCTGTGCAGGTAATCTTGTTAGCGACCAGGTTGGCGATGCTGCGTCCTCCTGAGGGGCCGGGCAACCACTGGTATCTGGAAAACGTGGCCGTTGGTACTACAGTCTCTTGTAATAGCATGATGTGAGGTTTGGATTCGTGGCTACAGTGGTATTGCTGCAGGAAAGCTTTCTTGTGGGTGAAGCTCCTGCAGTTCCATTGCCAGATTCGCTACTCGTCAATTGGCCTGGCCATCTTGAAGCATTTAGGAATTGGCCTGAGCACCCGGCGGGTGCATTAGGGCCGCGTGATTCGGTGGACTGGGCACAGCTGTACGTTGCGACAACGGCTTACCCGCGGCAACGGCAGGGGCGACGACGTGATCAAGATAATGCTCCACTTGGCCCAAACGATTACCGTGTACCGCGAGAGTAGACTGCACGAGAGCTATACTTTCGCCAAGAAAGCGAAGGCTTTCCTTTATTCACCGATAGCGTGCTCCTATTGTCATCTAACTCTGCCTTTAAAGCTGGCTGGTCGTGGGCGACCGCGCGTTTCTTGGGTGCGCTCTCGCTGTCGTCGTTACCAGCGCCTACGGGTTGCGGCTGCAACGGAGTGACTGCATTGTCGTCGTTGTCGGTTGTAGGCGTAGCAGCGCGTGCGTTTCTGTCAGTTTTTAGTTCGGCAATTGCGACTGTGAGTTTGCGTATTGTTTCTTTCATCATCGCATTTTCGTGCTTTAAGATCGCTATCTCAGATGTGGTGTGTGTATCATGCTCTGGTAGTGAATCCGACCCTACCTGTGTTGTAGCGTTTCCTTTTCTCCGGACGGCGTCCGCCCAAGTGAGAGGTCCCCGCTTATTATTGTTGGCGTTGCCTGGTGATGGTGGTGCCGATGGGCTAGGCGATCGTTGACGCGAGACTCCGGTGAGACTGGGGTCAGGCCTGGAACCGGCATGAGGCCCGGAACCAGAGTGGGAGCCGGAGCGTGACCTGGGCCGGGAACCTGAACGGGAACCGTTACGTGAACCAGAATGAGACCTGGAGTAGCCTCGCGATATAGATCTGGTTGGGGTTCCCCTTCGCGCGCTGCGGAAGTGGGTCCGAGGGTGGCTCCGGGACCTCGATACACGCATGGTGCGGTTCCTGGGATGACTCCGGGATCGGGACCGGGATCGGCTGCCATCGGATCGACCATCTGTAGAAAGCTTCGAGGCCTGGTCGTCGTCAGCGGTTGCGTTGAAGTCGTTCATTTCTTTGTAAATGTTGTGTCGCATCGAGTGTGCTCGCTCCTATCGTCGTCGGCGCACCACATATGGAATGTGGTAGCGTTCTTTACATTCCCTGTCGGCAGTGAGGTGGGCTCCTCCGCAAAGCGTGCATGTTGGTGTGCAGCGGTATTCTTTTTCGGGGTTCGGCACGCTGCAGCCTCTGCACATAACGTCTCCAAGGTTCGGGCACACGTGCGCTCGATGACCGAGCCGACCACAGGTGTAGCAAATATCTATCTGTCTACGGTATAGTGTACATTGAAGTAGCACCGATCCGTATCGCACAAAATTGGGCACACGATGTCCATCGAAGGCCACGATCACTGCCGTGGTACTTCCGATGCGCTTGACAGCCAAAGCTAGTGGATTGCGGTCGTTGACAATCTTCGCAACAATGTCCGCCGAACCATCTTGCACGGGAATCCCTCGAATGACACCTTTGCATGTAGAGTGTGGTGCCACTTCGTAGGCGCTAACTTCATAGGCCCTGTCAGCGATGCGGATTTCTTTAACGCGCACGTAGCGATTAGCATTTTCTCTCTTCGGCGTGCTGGCTACTAAGATATTCTGTTTAATGTTGGGGCAGAGCGTGTCTGCTTGCTGTTCCGATGGGCTGATACCTGCCGAAGTCGAAATGGCTTCAGCGATTATCGTTGGGCCAACCCTAGCGATGTTAAGACCCCCTCTGGGCCTAATGATAATGCGGATGTCGTTCTTTGGTAGGTGAGGCATTCGGCTTGCTCGAATAATCTTGTTCTTCACATTTTCTCTGTTGCGGGGCTTGTGCTTGTTGCGTTTCAAAGCGCTATATGACGGCACACGTTTGGAGCCTTCACTTTTTGCTCAGCGACACGAGGCGGTCTGCCAGCCTTGGTCTGGCGTGATTTCTTCGGGGTCAATGTCTTCCCTTGTCACTTGGTACTTCCTCACTCAGCGAGACAGTGCGGCTACGGGGCGCGCGAGCAAGCACGCACCACGTTAGAGCAAAGAAGACACTCGTCAGGGCTAGCTGTCGGTGGGCGAGCGACGATGGCGGAGGCGAAATAAAACGCAAGAAGCAAGCACTCACTGCGCCCAAATTGTGTCGGCAGAGTCCTTGTGTCTTCTGCAAGTCGTTGCACTAATATGACGTTGAAATCACAAAGGGGCGTCACAAAAACGTTGAAAAAAAGGTGGAGCCGTAGTGGAAGCGTTCGCACACTTCGGCTTTTTCTTCTTCCTCTTTTACTGCAATGACAGGTAGATTTGTTTTGCCAATGCGCGCATATTTGTTATTTTTTACGGCGATGTTTGTGTTTTTTTTTTGTCAGTGATTATTTTTGTTGGTTTTGATGCAGAGGCCTTGTTGACGCACTCAGTGTTATTTGTGTGCTACGTACGCTTGCGCTGATCCTACACGTGTTGGAAAGCTCGCGCTTTTTCCGACTTTCACTCTAACGTAATTTCCTTACGAAAAACTGTTCTCAGCTTGACCTCAGTATGTCGCAATGCAATAACAACTGGGGTATTAAGCCATGCCCGGCGGAAGCAAGAGCGAAAATTCGAAGCTTTCACTGACGTGTAACTCATGCTAAATTAAACAACAGCTTTGTTATAATAGCTCTTGCAAGCGAGACCCGCTATTCTGTTCGTTTTGCCTGTGAAAGCGAAGGCATGCCATTTGCGTATCTTCGATAATGGTTCTATCCGGAGAAATTAATTTTTTTTCGTTGAAACATCATTGCCGGTTTCTGTCAATAAATATAATGTTCTCCGTAATGTTTCGTGAATTGTTTTATTGATGCCAGTTGCCACTCTGTTTTTTTTTGGATGCGTGTAACCCTATATTACGCATACGTGCGGCATTTGGAAGAGTGCTTCGGCGTGTTGCTGACGCGCCTAAAACAAGCAGTAGAGAGATAGTAAAACGAGAGAAATAGTAAAAAAGGCGTCCATTTGCTTTTTCACTAATTAAACAAACTATAAATTTCGTCTTTTCCTTCCTGTATCACTGCGTCATTGATTGGGTGCTCTGTCGTGTGCTACCGCTGCGTATCTTTCGTATCGTTTTCAAGACCACAGTTTCCCCTCTCTAAATTGGTTATTTTGTGGCTATGTCTTCTTACTTCCTTGCCGCGTACTAGCTGATAACATGTAGTGGCCTTCCGACAGGGGCGCTTTCTTTTTTCCAAACCTTCACAAGCTCCATTCCGCGGTGGCACGATTGGCGCGTAGCATACGCTGCTCACTTGACCCTATTAAAGGTAACTGACATTGGGAAAAAGCGTTGCCACATATAGCTTCAGTTGGCTTCTGTTTATGTTTTCTATGAATATGTGCCATGTAGTATGTACGAATGAGGTACCTGAAATCGAAGAGGCATTGGGCCAAAACATTTCCTCAGTTTACCACCATAGGATGTGACGGTTAGGCTGCTGCGTGTTATTAGTTTTATCAATGTAAAACAAGCAGCGCACCCTTCACCGCCAGCGCGCACCCGTCATAGTGAACACGCGAATAATTGAACAAAGAAACGAGCCATGTATACGACATAATGCCACGTGTAATCTGCTAGCCTTTTGCAAGCGAGTAAAAAGACATGGCTGCGATTGATAAAAGATGCGCAAGGCGCACTGCGATGTCCCGACACCGGACGTGTAACGTCCGACGGCACTATAGGATGCAGTTTTATCTGACTGAGGTTGCTGCTTGTGCGTGTTGGCTTAATTTGCCGATGAGTGTACATACAAAATGTGTATTGGACTTATAAAAGTGGAGCTAACCCCATGAAACTACAGTCTACGTACACCCGACATATTACCTGTATCATAGACATCACGTCCGGGCACCCGGCAGTCAAATAACTTTGGATGCGCAAGCGGCACCTGGAATCAAATAAAACTGAATTTTCACACTGTGACGTTGGGGATTTGATTTCAGGACGTCATTGTTCGTGGGCTCGTAGTTACGTATTTTTACTTGCTTGCAGGAGACTATACCTGTCTCAACGTAGCACATTGAATATTGAAGCCACGCTCTTCGATCGAGTCGTCACACAGTCAGTTCAATGGAAGCATAATGGGCTTGTATTGGACGCCCATAAGTCTGTGTAAATCAGAAAGTTAACGCATAGCAGCCTCTTCTCATCTGATATTAGTAACCTGAAGCACTTTTCCGGCTCTCATTTTCTTCGTTTTCGGAGCCCTCCTTCATATTTCAATACCACAAAGTAAGTTTTTGCCAAAAACTTGCAAAGAAGAGAACTAATGCTTTTTGTGACACCGGCACGTCACTGGCACTCGTTCTGTTATCTTTTTGATAAGGGCAAAGTGAGCAGCATACAATTCACGCCCTCCATGCCCCCGTTTAACCGAGTGCGTGGTCAATTGAACACAGAAAGTGACTCTCACCACGTTGTGTATAACAAGCGAGTAAAATGACGTGGCTGCGAGCGCAAAATGAAGCGCACTTGCATTGCGTTGTTTACACAGCATACGCTCGACGTCAGATGGCACAGCAATGCAGTACTATTCAATCGCGGTCACCTCTTATGCATCCCGACTTATTTTGCTGCCGGGTGTACAGTTTTATGAAAGGGAACACGGAAGCGCGAGGCCTGCGCGCTCCGGCGGTAAAGCCCCTTGATCTAGGGGTTTTATCCGGCGGCTTCTGGCCGCGCGTTCAAGCGGGAGCGAGAGCAACCACAGTCTCTTTTCGCGCCATCTCGCGGCGAGAAAAACAACCATTTGTTGCTGATATGGAACCAGCGGCAAGATTGCGACCCTTTCCCTTTTCAAAGCGATTACGTAAGAGCCGGTAATCGCCTTGAAGGTGAGGGGTAGCAATCTTGCCCCAGCTTCCATATCAGCAACAAATGGTTGTTTTTCTTGCCGCGAGATGGCAGAAAAAGAGACTGTTGTTGCTCTGGCTTCCGCTTGAATTCGCTGCCAGAAGCCGCCGGAGCGCACAGGCCACGCGTCGCCGTGTTTCCTTTCATAAAAATTGACACTGTACATGCATACGGAATCGCACTCGTCTATAATGCCCAGCAGGCTGCTACAGCTACCGTTTTCAGCAGAAACACGTAAAGATAGACGCTGCAGTGATCCCAAACATGGTCATACTGCGTGCTGGGCCCTTGTGTTATAACTGAAGCATGAACGGTAGCTTGTAGCTAACGGGAGGTAGAAGGCGCTACCAACAACAGTTTCGAGAGCAACTAGCTCCGCCACTCCAGAAAACTGTGATTCTATCTGTACACAACTAATGTTTACTTCGCTGCATAATCCACTGCCAGCACTTTAACCACATTTTCCGCTACATCGACAAAACGCTTACGTATACGATCCTTTTCTAAAGCATTTTAGGAACCTGGGATGGCTTTGGGGTGGGATACTTAACTGCTGCGCAGATCGACCTCTTTCATCGTTATTCACTTGCGCACAGACAACTGATATACCTTCTTTACTGGCAATTTGTTTTAGTTTGTAGGATTATGTCATGTATATCCGGTATAGAGTGCGTGTTTTTTAGCTGCATTTTCTCGGACCATAGATCTTGGCAGGAATAAATGCAACAAATAAGCAAATAAAAGCACAATACTTGCCAAACCGAGGTAATCTGTGACTTTGCATTGTAATGTGCAAAAGGATACATAAGTCAAACGGACAGAACCCATACTACCAACGAAAAAAAAATACATGCGCACAAAGTAACAATCTCGTAACCAGTGTGCAATGTATTGGCAAAAACACCTACATATATGAAAGAAATCGGGAGATAAATGTTACTCTTCCTTGTCAACCGATGTGCCATGCAACCTCGTGTTATCTTTTATGCCTGAAAACCTCCTTGCTATGTGTAACCAACAAGCTCAATTCTGAGACATTGCTAGTGAGACACATGGAGTCATTCAAGAGGCTTCGAAGTACCCAAGTCTTTCTATATTATTACGCACTTGACTGTGGACACAGCAGTCAAACCCACGCCCGAAAGCTTAAATCAACACCCTTGGCGCTGGCTGTGTGTACGTATGTAGGTATATATATATATATATATATATATATATATATATATATATATATATATATATATATATATATATATATATATATATATATATTATATGGTAATTGATAATCATCTTAAACGGTAGGTTGCGAGAGATTAACTATCTCCAGGCGACTACAATAAACCACGAAACTGAAAGTTTCTATTGCTTCGGTACTAGAGCCACAAATTAAGTTTTTATAAGCAAGTCTTGCAGAAACTTTTTTTGTCGATCAGCTCTAATGAACATATCGAATAAAGTAGTTCAGCCGGCTCGTCTGTGAAATCAGCAGGTTAAAGAACCCCAGGTGGTCTAAATTTCCGGAGCCCTCCACTACGGCATCTCTCATAATCATATAGTGGTTTTGGGACGTTAAACCACACATATCAATCAATCAATCAATCAATCCGTGAAATCAGACCTATATTTATTTTGCCTCGTTTTCCGATGGCTACTAATCCGTTTTTTGGTAGAACCCTGCAAGCTGTGAGCTCACCTCTGCTACAATAGCAACTGTTAGGTGTACAGTCAAAATACGTCAGTTGCGATCACAATAAATTCTCACCCTCACCCAAATATACAGTCCACTACCATCTTAGTAATACACCGAAAAAACTGCTTAGCCTAACCATGCATTGAGTGCGCTTGGCGGAACTTCATTGACCACGCTTGACGGCATGCAGTTTATTAATCTGCTATGAATTTTTACAATACGGTTGCTTGTGCTCTAAGTATCCCGGTTTGGACTAGTCGCTCATTAGGTATACCCCCGGAGAAGCTTAAGGCTCACCCGCCTTGAGGCCTGTTCACCGACCGGAATCTACTGTCAATCCGGCTGTTGCCTCGCTTACCTGGTAATGAGGCTCCTGGACATGTCTTTCTACCGGCCAACTTCAGCGGCCGGCTGAGTTCTGGTACCCAGCGTCAAGGCTAGCCGTCCCTTCAGTACGCTAGCGATGGAAACCGGCGAACGAGCCAAACTCTGTCATCACCGCAATGACCCAAGTCAGGAACTGAAACGAGCGCCGATGGCGGCTGCAGCGTAACTCCCCTTATCGAAAAACTAGTCGCTAGCCAGATATCACGTATCCCACACTGTATCAAGACTGACATCATCTTTCATGCATACAACCTGTCACCCCCTCGCCCTCGTTTTTCCCGGTGAGCTTTGCCAACGCCTCTTTTATTTCTTTTAATGTCAGTGCAAATGCGCGCTATCAACGGGAGCCATCGGTCCACTTTAGTTCAGGGAGTGGTCGTGGTGCGACGCTACAGGATGGGTAGCGCTGCTTGCGTCACCCGCCCGTCTGAGCGCTTTACACCGGAGATGCAATAGACGTGTTTCTGATTCCAATATGATACGTCTGTCAGATTTTTTCCTTCGTGCTCTTTTTTGGTCGCTCGAAGCAATGCCACCGCCACATGATGTAGCGTTGCAATGACGCTTCCCTATTGGTGGGCCGCATAGCGCCGCGAACGGCGACACGCTATCTCAAAACACCGTATCTTTTACAGAGCCAGCGTGGCCGCCAACGTAGTGAACACGAAGAATGCAAGACACCACGCCACGGATCCGTAGACAAGTGAATGAAAAAATTATTTCGTATGATTTTCGTCGTGAGGCACTGCATGATGAGGGGCTCCCACTCTAATGACAGCAAAGCACACACGAAGGCTCGGTGATTGGCGAGAGCAGGAGAGGACTAGAGGAGAGGGTGGTGAGCGACTGGATTGGGCGCATCTGGCTGGCATTGATAAAACAGAGGAGGCGTTGGCTTTGCGGCACTCCGACAATGCTTTTCTTTGACGCGCGACGTCTATTCACCTTACCGGTAAGAGTCATTACTCTAAAGAGGTGTTTCATTCTAATGGGCCACATTGCTAGAGCTGGCAAGCCCACGTTGCTCTTTTGATATTGGCGGTGTTTGTACTAGTATCATAGTGCAACTCCTCTCGCTTTTTCGTATACAAGATAACTGAAAAACCGAAAAAAAGGTTCATAGTCTTTATGTAAAAGCTATATCAAAATTTTCTTCACACGCTCTTGTTCTCAACTAACAAAACATATAATCTAATTTCACGAGGCCAGATTCGGGTGCAGCCCCGCCGCGGTGGTCTAGTGGCTAAGGTACTCGGCTGCTGACCCGCAGGTCGCGGGTTCAAATCCCAGCTGTGGTGGCTGCATTTCCTATGAAGGCGGAAATGTTTAGGCCCATGTGCTCAGATTTGGGTGCACGTTAAAGAACCCCAGGCGGTCGAAATTTCCGGAGCCCTCCACTATGGCGTCTCGCATAATCATATGGTGGTTTTGGGACGTTAAACCCCACATATCAATCAATCAGATTTGGGTGCACGTTAAAAAAACCAGGTGATCGAAATTTCCGGAGCCCTCCAATGCAGCGTTTCTCATAACCATGTGGTCGTTTTGGACGTTAAACCCCAGATATTATTCAATCATCCTTTTCACGAGACGAAACTTCCAACACGGTGTCCTTTCTCCATGCCTAACTAACATGGTTTTAAAGAGGGCATAAACTGCAAACTCAAATCGTTTGCTTCATCAATGACATATTATCTAGCTTCAATGAAAACGTACCCGTTGATACCCTCTTCCAAGACTTTCAAAAAGGAATTTCACAGGGTTCATAATAAACGCCTCTTCCTAAAACTGTCCTGCTTAAATCTCAGCCCTCTTGTCTACAAATGGCTCTGCCACTTCCTGTCTAATTATCAAAAAATTGTTTACGGTAATTAACACTCCTCTTCTTTACCGCCTATTACCTCCGGCATGCCACAATGCACTTTTCGGAGACCAGCGATTTTTCAATGTATTAACGGCTTACCTAACGGTTGTACTTCTCAAACTCGACCGCTTGAGGGTGACTGCAAAGCACACGCGAAGCACATGCTCACATACATAATTGAATGCTGATATTCCCATCATCCAGTATGACATTGCTCTCACAGAATTTAGGTGTAACGACTAGCAAAAGCCTATAAAGGGAGCAAAACATCACTTTTAACTTTTCATCATTGTCAACCGTTTGTCTCCATTTTATACATATTAGCTGGCTCGGATACGTGTGCAGTTACATGGTACAAATAAAATTATGTTAATTTATGCAATATCTATGCTCATTTAGATTACAAACACCAGCAATGCAGCTGTTTTGCGCTTCACTATTTGTGTCATAATCTGTGCCATGTTTTCCCCCGGTGAAACACTTGGTTGACCAAACTCGAATACGTGTGCTCACTTTGTGACGCGCATCAAACAAATCTCTCAGTCGTTCTGGAATGTATTAAAAATCGTGCGGCTAGGATTATTGATAATTGTTGGGGTTCAACGTCCCAAGAAAAGCTTGTGAGACACACCGTAGTGAAGGGTTCTAAAAATATCAACTACATGGGGTTGTTTAACGTGCACATAAATATTACCACATGGGCCTCAATCATTTGCACCCCATTAAAAATGTGGCAGCCGGTGGCGGCATTTATTTCACGACCTGCGGGTCTGCAGCCGAATGCCTTAGTCACTAAACCATTCTGGAGGGTAAGCTAGGATTATTTATTCAAACTACTTCTAACACACCAGCGTCCCCAAGCCGTCTCTCCCACTTCAAAACCTTGAGAAGCGCTGCAAAAGTGAAAAAGTGTGCCTTTTTTCATAAGTTCGCTCCCCTTCTACGTCAGAGTACTGACTGCGACCATTAGATTGTAGTACTTTACCCTATTAATCTACCCAAAGGCGGTCTATTCTCCAGCAGCCCACACTATATACCACTCACATGAATAACATAATGATACAAATTACTGTTGAGATTTAGCGTCTCATAACTACCCTATTTGAGGAGGAAAGTTTAAGCGGAAGGACAGGAAGGTTAGCCTACCATATAGGAAAGACGCCGTAGTGGAGGGCTCCAGAAATTTCTACCACCTGAGGTTGTTTTTTATTTTCCTAAATATAAGCACATGGGTCTGGAGCATTTGCGCCTCCATTGAAAATGCAGCCGCCACAGCCAGTATTTGACCCGCGGTCTGCGGGTATGACTCTGCTTCTGGCAGTAATGATGCTGGCAAAATAGAGAGAAGCGCGAAGCGGCTCGGCACTACACCTGCCTATATACGCATATATATATATATATATATATATATATATATATATATATATATATATATATATATATATATATATATATATATATATATATATATATATACATATATACATATATATACATATACATATATATTTTATAAGGAAAGAAGTGTATACTTAAGGGCTCGTTTTTCTGTGTTTTACACAATATTAATGAGATCTAACAGACAATAATGCCAAGAAAAGTATAGGGGAAGGTATTAGACCGTAGATAACTTGCCGTGAGCAGGATCCGAACCTGCAACCTTTGAATGACGCGTTCGATGCTCTACCACTGAGCTACCACGACAGCTATCCCCCCAGCCACTTTATTGGGTTTATATGTGAACTAAACGTGGGGATGTCAGTCAGCACCACCAGTAGCCCTGGCAGCGAGTGTAGCACACTCATTTGAGCCTATTTAGCACCACGTAGCACGTGAATTTATTACGAGTGGGCAGCAGACCAATAGTCCCTCGTATACAACCTAAAGGCCAGTACGAGACCCTCGTCAATGAATTAAGGAAAGAAGTGTATACTTAAGGGCTCGTTTTTCTGTATTTTACACAATATTAATGAGATCTAACAGACAATAATGCCAAGGAAAGTATAGGGGGAGGTATTAGACCATATTTTAATGTAAATGTGAAGAAAAGTGGGTGAAAAGATAACTTGCCGTGGGCAGGATCCGAACCTGCGAGATCGCAGGTTCGAATCTCAGAATCTTCATCTCAGATTCTCAGATTCTTCATGTTTAGCGTCTGAAGCTATTCTTCGACGTCCCGTTTATATAAGGTTCCGCTTGGTACTATCTCACGCGCGAGGGCGAAAAATACTGTGAGCACTATGTACACGCTTCAACTTCTCATCTGTCAATTCTTATCATGACTTCTCTGACCTGGGTTGTGGGGCTCGAAATCGGTGAATGCGAAAAGTGTCTTATATATATATATATATATATATATATATATATATATATATATATATATATATATATATATATATATATATATATATATATATATATATTGTGCCGGCTGTGCAACAGCTGTGCCGGCTGTTGTGTATCAATATATATATACAAATAAGTGAAAGAAGTGTATACCTAAGGGCTCGTTTTCCCGTGGTTTAACACAATATTAATGAGATCTAACAGACAGTAATGCCAAGGAATGTACAGGGGAAGTTATTAGAACCAATGGAATGTAAATAAGAAGAAAGAAGAAAGAAAAGTGGATAAAAAAATAACCAGCCGTGAGCATATATTTATATATATATATATATATATATATATATATATATATATATATGTATATATATATATATATATATATATATATATATATATATATTGTATATATTTGTGTGTGTGTGTGTGTGTAGTGGTCGATAGTGGCAGTATTTGGGCAGTCACACAAACACTTCTTTTCTCTAAGCCATGCTTTGAAACCTAAACACTCCATCATAAAACTTGCCATTCCTAGAAGTCGTAAAACTGCAATTTGCTGCTGTAAAATATTCAGGTGGGTCCTATAAGAGATAGGCAGGCTGCAAAGCAGATGCCGGATATACCACCGTCTGTAACCAACACCTTCTGGATGTTCAAATAGCCGTCTATATTAGATCCTAGAAAGGAGCCGAGCATCTGCTGCGACACTACCAGCCAAGATAAACGCAGCGCAGTGGTGGAGAGCATCGTACATATCTGCCCTGAGTATACTTAGGCTGTGCTCGCAAGATAAATCCCGCAGGATAGCCACTCTGTGCCAGCAATGTTAGGCTTTCAGTGTTGGACAGCGGATGGTGCATTAGCGCCACGACTGGAAAACATAGTAAATACCTTCACCAGAAAACAAGGCAGGCATTGGAATGGTAGCTGTGTTGGAGAAATTGCTACAGAAAGGACGTAACTTGGCGAAGGAAAGCAAAATACTGTTTTGGGGCTCAGATACACAATTTGTTCAGCTGTTGATGCATACCCCTTAATGCACTACGAATACTTTCCCCAAACTGAAGAAATAAAAGGTGCTTGGTGAAGTTACTATAATTTTGGCAGAAATCAACCTTCACCGAGGAATATTTGTTTTTATTAATTGTGGTGCCACCATTTAATTTGTTACTGCTCCTAATGTTATTCTATGTACACGAATAGCCAGTTTATACTGATCAATATAGTGCCGGGTCAGGGGCACAATAAATTCAGCTAGAAGCTTGTGCCAGGCCTGCTTTGTTTTCGATCGACTATGCCTTCTGTGGTTGCCTAATCAGACCAAAGGGTTGATAGAATGCCAATTTGCCGAGATTCCTCTTATCGTCATGCTGACGTCCCTTTAAAGTTGAATTTCTGTTTAGTAGCAATAGACGACCTTACGTGTCTCCTACTCGTGTATTGGTTATTTACTTATTTATTCACTTATTTATCAAGTAGTGCGAACACGTATTCCAAGCAGGGAGGGCAACAAAATGGCGCAGCAGTGATTACGTTGAAAAAACAAGAAAAAAAATGCCGCCATATCCACGAAGTGAATGATGATGAGTGGGCGAAGCTCCGGAGGTAAACCTGGTAAACCATGAATCCTCCTTACATTTTGCCCACTCGATTTTATTGCAACGCTCCCCCTAGCGTACGTCGCCGCACTGTATCGAACGATGACACGCGCCATATGTGGCATCATTCCTACTTTATAACACCTCGCATCTTTCATAATCAACTACACGTACCGCTGTCTAGTTTATAACATCTTGCATCTTTTGGACGGACGGACGGACGGACGGATGGACGGACGGACGGACGGACGGACGGACGGACGGACGGACGGATCGATGGATGGATGGATGGATGAATGGATGGATGGATGGATGGATGGACGGACGGACGGACGGATGGACGGATGGACGGATGGATGGATGAATGGACGGACGGACGGACGGACGGATGGATGGATGGACGGACGGATGGACGGATGGATATGGCTGTACCCTTTAGATTGGGCGGTGGCTAGCGTAATACTTAGAACTGAACGAGAGGTGGCTACATACAGGGGACGCACAGCCCACGCCTTAAGGAGCTTCGCTCCTAAAACAAGATCAGTAATGCAGAAGTAGAATCAATATCTTTGGCGAAACGCTACACAGCCCATTTTATCATATTCAGCATTATGTTATCAATTCGATTACACTATTATATTCGGTTATTGTACGAGAGAAAAATAATCCATAAGTGTGTTCGTTTCTGCGAAGTAGGTTGTTAATGCATCTTGTCTACGGTGATGCATGATTCGGGTTAATAGGAGTGATAGATATAGACATGAGCCTAGCGGTTGATTCGTTCGTGTAAAGCAGTTGAAGAAATTCTAGTCTCCGCTTCTGTCTTCCCACCTCGAGTGCTTCAATATGGTCAGCTTTCATAAGTTCTGTGGGTGAATTCTGTGTTGAGAATTCGTCTTGAGAATCCTGTCATGAAAAATTACAAAATATCAAAGCCCGAGCAAAATGTATACATGAAAGTGGTTGTGTTTCTTATTAGAGGTAAAAAAATGCAGTGATCGGTCTTGTGAGGTGATGGTAAGAAAATCGGTCATTTAATGGGTATGCTTCGTTTTCCTTATATTTTTGCCTAATTGTAGAGCTTGAGAGGCACCAGAACCACAACAGTATCTCTAAGAAGACGTTGCTAGGAGAGCTAAAGTATTTCGCAAAGTTTGACACACAAATGTTTTATTAACGTACATCGAAATGAAGGAGCACGGGCCTCTAGCATGTCACCTTCAACAAAGATGCGGCTACCGCAGCTGACATTCGATTCCGCATGAAATACAGGATTCGTTTATCTTCTGCATGAGTTGCAAAATCTAAATTAACGAAAAATCTCGTACTCAGAAGCTTTATTTAGCGTTATACGTTTTAGTATTTTGCCCTAAAATTTGGTATTTTTGTGCAGTTTTTATGAAAGGGGCGCTTCTTTACACCCATAATCATTAGTGACAACTCTAGCGGAATATTTGATTTGATCCATTAAGGTTATATTTGATTTGATCCGTTAAGGTTACATTTCAAAGTATATTCTAAGCACGTCGTCGTGTCATGCATATCTGCATGATATTGCGCATTCATGTCTATCACTACAATCTCTATTCTCTGGTGTATTGCATAAGAGAGTTGAAAAAGCAGCGGTCACTTACCACCCTTTATATATAAGAAAAAAATTTATCATGCCATATACTGATAACATAACGGGTAAATTTCCGCAATGAAAAAATATGTGGCTGGTATCGTTTCGTTTAGCGAATGGGGTCCTAGAATTTCGTCAGTATAAAATAATTACGCATTGAGTAGATTATCATGGCAATAATACATCTGCTCAATTTTCTCATATGATAGCCAAATTTCATAATAAATATTTATTGCCGGGTTTTTAAACCAATGAAACTCCTTAATAATTGATGCTGTGGGTGTTTAAAAATGCAGCCATTATTCAGAGTTGTCAGTGCGCGTCAAGGCAGACTTCACGTAAGTCCTCGCTGTGGTGCGCAACCAAGTCTTTAGGACGTCGTCGATTTCTCTCTTAAGTAACGGCCGTCTATATTTGCTGCCACCTCCAAACCGAACCTCACCTGATGGTGGACCCAAAGTACTACAGGAAAGCGTAGCCTCCTCGGCAAACATGGCTTGCGCCTTGGAAAGAATGCGACTTAAGATAATCAGCATATTTAATTATTTATTTATTTATTTATTTTTATTTATTTATTTATTTATTTATTTATTTATTTATTTATTTATTTATTTATTTATTTATTTATTTATTTATTTCACGGGCATCGTTAGTCAGTACTTCCTTTTCACGTGTGCAAATCTTATATTGTCGTCACGGCTTGGGAAACGATTCTGTGAACTGAACCAGTGTAGAGTTCTCATGAAACTGGCTTCACGGAATCGTATACTTGCAGCAAGTTGTAAGAGAAAGCTTTTCGCAATAACGAAAACGTGAGACACCATCCTTCTGCCCCAATATACGCATGCGCATAAAGCGAGCGCCACATGTAAACTCTGCACATTTCTGACGGGCAACATTGCTGTGAGGCTTGTCCAGAAGCAGCAGTGCTGTTTACTAAAGTCGACAGTTTTCTTTTTCAAGCCTGATAATGGTTGCTTTGAGAAGAAATATGTAAGGTCGCATTTTGGCCATTCAGTACACATGAATTCATTTTAACATCTTAAATTTGTTCCGTAATAACATTCATTTTCAACATTGAACACCTATTATTTCAAGAACAGCTTTTTTACAAACCCAGTTTCCCCAAAAATTACTCTCCCCCTTTGACATACAGTAAACAGACTCAACAACCACCTTTAGCCCTACCGGAACAGTTTGCTTCGTTTTCAGGCTCTACGTGGAGTGCACTGAAAAGGAGATAACAAGCAATTATACTTGCCTAATTGATACCGGTCTCAATAAGATACCTTAGTTAGTCGAGTTTTGTGACGTGCTTTAGTAAGTTGAGTATGCATCGTGCATTTCATTATTCGTCATACATTTCTGGAGTGCACACAAGACAGCAGCTACGGATAAAGTGGGTATTTTAAATTATTAGAAATAATTCAACGTCAAATGTCGTACGAACAAACACTGTAACATGATTATCGAGATTTATTGGTTGCATTTGTACTTCCTTCTTTCATGCTAAGGACTATATAAGCAAAAGAAATTTCCGTATTCGTTATAAAGCTTTATCGCCTTACGTTTCGGCAAGTGGGTAATGTTAAAATCTATATCTCTTCTCGACTTCGGTGTTAAGCGTGTCAACAACGCACGATTGAAATGCTCTCAGTATTCTTCAGTACACCTCTACCCGTTCCCATCTTCTACGACTGCACATGTATCATACAGTATATCACTCAAATTCAAATACGACAATTTTTGTAAAGTCACTCGTTTTACAACCGGTTCAATAAAAAATTGTGCTGAGCAACAGACAAGCGGAAATTAAATTTCATGTCTAAACTACAATATCGCGAAGACTACTGCGAACCAGATTGTTTGCTTTCATGCGCTTGCTTTATTGAAAGGAATTCATACATCTGTTGATTGCAATGACAAACACATTCATTCCAGAAAATTGGACAAGAACGAAAAATAAAAACCCAGCAGTTCATTGTACACTGTGGTATTAATGAGCTGACACGTGCCAGAGTTCAAGTTAGTTGCTTTGTTGCCGGAAAAAAAAAGAAGAAAAATTTGTCTGATGTCGGCGGCAAAGGGGCGCTAGCTTGGGATAAGCAGAACCTCTTTACGCAATACCCTTCGCAATAGATTTTACGGGAATCCGAAGCAAAGCGTGACAATAAAATTCGCCGGGACATTACGACATAAACCGAAGATAAACTGTGCTCCTGATAGCCTGGAAGCCATGCGTCGGACTGTGTGAAGGATATTTGAAGCCAGAGCGTTAGACGCGTCACTTTATTGTTCATTTATCGCCCGCACATTCTGTGGGCAGACGTGGGTGGTGCCCCAGATTCCTCCTCCTGGCATTGCTTCGGAGTCGGTCACCGGTCTGGCCAGTGGTGGAAATCAAACTGTCGAGAGGCTTGTTTTGCAAGATCCAGCCTTCCACAAGCGCAGTAAGCAGGCGTCGCGTAATAATTTTTCTCGAGAACAGCCCTGTATTTTTCGTAGGTTCTGGCATTCAGCGAAAATAGGGACAATGACTCGCATTTTATTATGCGTCTAGTCAGGGTTTGGTCTTTTATTGTAGTTGCATCACACGCTCACATGTCAATGCCCTGGCTGTATGAGGAGCAAGGCATTCGTATGTATAATTTCTTGTAGGTTTAAACGCGTTGTTTTTTTTCATTCAAACGCATCTTATGTGTGAGCATAGCCCATCTGAGCCTAACTGACTTCGCGACTGCTACGCCTAAAGAAACGCCCACCTCCGTATTTGATTGCGTATATATGAGTGGATACTTGATGAATAAAGGGATATATTTTATTATTGCTTTGACACTTCTTTGACGTATGATAACACATCTGTGAAAAAGCTGCTCGTGCCTCGGCAGTGTTAACGTATGTGAGCATAACAAAAGACGAACTGCAACAGCATTTTAGACAGCGACCGCTGTCTGCCTTATTAGAGAGTTATGAAAAAGAAGGCTTGAAGGTTAACTGAATATTAGCATCCAGCTTGGTGTCCTGTATTAATGGTTGTAAAATAGGGATTAGACATGGAGAAAGAAAATGAAAACACACTAGAAAAAAATCAAAGGCACTTATAAAGTTCATTACAGGACAAAGCTGATGTGGCTTGCTCGGTCAAAGTCGTGGCGTAAGCATGGTTTAGAGCTGTTATTATGTTATATCTTAATATACTGACAAGCTTCCCTTGTTAATGTTCTTTTAGCACGAAAGTGAGTTATATCACGAGATATCAAGACTTAACTCACGTACTTTCATTACATATATCACGTTCGTAAAGTGCACATCAATGCATGGCAAATCAAAAGTGCAAAAAAATTACACCCTTTCCTACTAAAATAAACCATGTGTGAATGCGAAGCAGTGCTGGTGTTCACTTGTATTTCCATTTGTTGTTTCTGTGTATGTTTCACTTGTGTGTGAAGTTGTGTATATGTTGTGTACCGGTTATTTTACCCCCCAACCCTCTATTTGTGTGTATTAACTTTTGTGTACATACAATCTGATCTTCATTTCGCAATAATCTACGCAAGTGACCTCTGCGAACCTGGCCACCCGTTTATAATCGAACTTTTCTTAATTTTTTCAGGTTTTTGCTCATTCTTGTCTCAGTCTTCATCATTTTCTTCTTTACCTTCCTCTCTTCTTTCTTCTTTCTCTCCTCTTGTCTTCGTTTTCGCTATTTCTTCCCTCCTCCCGAAAGAGTGAACAGGCGTTGTGCCCTGCAGCTGGCGATTGCCAGCTTGCTCGTTCCTTCTTTTTGGCTCTGTCCAAGTGTTTCCATCTATGCAAATAGAATTGTTACAGAGGTAGCTGCAGTTAAGATGGAGTTACAGCAGCAACAGCAACATGAGCGCGGTCACTTTCATCGTCTTCGTCGTCTACCCGATGCTCTACCGCTGCTGATGTCATGTAACAAAATAAATAAATGAGTATTAGGTGAACACCCAGCGCTGCTAGGCGAGTGCGATTGAGCTAGCGAGTGCAGTGTTATATACGAGCGCACAGCTGTGGAGGAGAGACAAACGGTAAAAGAGAAACAAAATGAAGGCAGCATTCTGCCACTTCCTTCACCCCGCCTCCACCCACCTCTCAGCGAAGAAAGGATCCTCGCACCTCCTCACGTGAGCGTGAGGAGAGAGAGAGAGTTGGCGCATGCGCAGTGGAGGAGCAGACGTTCGTCCAGGGATGAACACAACCTCGAGCAAAAGCTGCTTTGGATCTAAAGGACGATGATAATGACAGGTGAATGACAGACGAAAGCCAGTGGGAACTCCTTCGCACCTTCACCGCTCGAACTACGAACCTCTGCCTTCCGCGTTGCTGACGCTCGGTGTCGTGATAGAATCCCGAGGTACTCGTTAATGCCGTTTGAATTGGTTCGAATGCTCAAGATATTGAACTACAAGCGCTGCACACGTTTCCTGACCATATGTGCGCAAATTGCGGAAGTTTCATGGCGTGCACTAGAAGGCGTGCTTTTCGCTACTGCGTGGGCATCTTGCTACCAACACATATCCGATGTGCGCAAATGGTGCGCGATGGCTTCGTCAAATTCAAAATTGGCAAGTTTGCTGTACTGATTAAACGTAAAATTTCTGCTTGGCGTAAAACTGGAGCGAGTTGCATTCGTTCTGGCTGCTCAAGGAACCCTAAGATCTCCTTGATGGAACCCCTGGAATCCGCGAAGACCAATTTGATAACATATGCTCCAATGAATGCAGAATGTAAAGGAGGAGACTGTACAGTTTCATCAATTTGGCGGCACGCTATAACCATGCGTCTAGTCCAGTGGCGTACAGGGAAGCCGTGACACTGTAAAATTCTTGCTGGGCTAGTTGGCGCATATTTATAATACAGGAAAACGAGAAGAAGACGAAAACGAGGCAAGAAGTACAAGCGCACACTAGCAATTGATTTATTTTCTTTCTAATGCCGCAGAGAGTAGCCTTTACTACAAAAACCTATAGCAGGTAGGTAAACCCCACATATGCAAACCTCACAACTCACCATTTTTCCAATAAACACAACCGGACAAATAAAGAAATAAATGAATAAAAGTTTTGAAGCTTGCATTAAGCAGCGAATGCACCGATGAAGCGAAACCAGACAATTCTGAAAACTAACCTGGTTCATTTAAGGTCGCTTGCACCCATGAGAGAAGCATCTTTTTTTTTTCAACAGAGATTTCAACAGCTTCAAGACAGCCACGTACTATAGTATTTTGTAACTCCCCACCCCCCCCCCCCCCCCGCGTTGTACTTTCATTCGAATGATCCCGTGTGCAATACGTTCGTGCCTTAATAAATTTTCTAAGAAATGAAAAAAAATCATCTGTTTCCTCAATAAATCCTAAATAGTATTTTCCTTTCAGATCAAAAGCTCGTCTTTGTTTAACCTTTTCGTCTATGAAGAGCGCTACGGACAGCGACAGTCGCAGACTTTGTACTTTCTAATATTAGTGGACGCAATTACAATACCGAACGAGGCACGAGGCACTCAGCCTTTTTTTTTTCGCAGAAGAACGCCAGCATAGTCAATTCACGATTGAAAGAAGCTTCCCTTTCGGAACTCTAGAACAAAGGGTCTTAGACAATGCAGACGTTCATTTGAGCTGAAAAAGATGTGTACATGGGAGTAACGATAAGACACTCGAAAGAGACTGAACAAAGGAATTTGCTGGAAGGCACTCTTAACGTTCAAGTAGAGGTCCTTTATAACGTGAATTGGGAGGTATAACAAGCACAGTCGTAAGTGTAATATACGTTTGATTTTCTGGGCAACACGCTCGATAGTGACAACCTCCAAATATTTTTGAAGCAAATGTTCAGGTAGAAGTTTTCGAAGAATTGCCAGTAGAGGTAGCATACTTATCGTTTCATGCACAAATTAGCGCGCAAGAATGAAAATAAATAAAAGAAAGTTATCTTACACACTTTGTCTAGAACCTCTCAAGTCGTTCTACACGACCCGATAAATTCATTATTTCGTTACAGGCGCACGCCCCTAACAGGACAGCTCATTTGGTATTTTGGTCAGCCTAACAAGCTGTTCAGAAACACTAGATCATACAATGACCTCCTGCACGAAGCATCTGTGTGCCCAATAACGAAACAACTGACCATAAACAGTCGCAGAAGCAGCGTGGAAAGCAGCGACAAAAGTTAGGAACCAGTGTAGTGATTTAGAGTGCAATAGCTTCTTTGTTTGTCAGGTTTAAATAAATTGAGCTTTCCGTCCGTGTCTACGCTGTGAAAAGCGTCCTGACGCCTTTTCTAAATAACGCGTTAGCAAGGAGGTAGTTGTACTTTAAGAAAGGATGTTATCCAAGAAGTAGTCGTAAGCCATGTGCTTCCTCGTCCTCTTCATAGCCCATAAATGCGTTGAATTCGGTACTGCGTGGATTTTTAATCATCAAGCGATGTGAATTTCTATTTGGGCTACAGGTGGCACTGACTGACTCTCTCAAGATTACTGCATATACATATCACATAAAGCAGACGGGGGGACAGCCGTCGTAGTATCGCATTTAGCAGAGCATCGGACGCGTTATTCACAGGTCGCAGGTTCGGATCCTGCTGGTGGCAACTTAGCCTTTCGACCACTTTTCTTTCTTCTATTGTGCAGTACAAGTACTACTAATAACACCCCCTATACTGTTTCTGACATTGTTGTCTTTTAAATCGCAATATTAATTTATTTAACATTAAAAATGAACCTTTAAATCACCACTTCCTTCCTTCATTCAGTGCGAAACGCATTAATCGGTGATAGAAATCCACAATGGAAGCGTTATAGACTCGGTGCTGTTTCTGACACCGTAACCAATTCTCCATTTGCACCTGTGTTATCTCATTGTTTCATTTATTCTCCCTTTTGTACTTTCGCATCCCACCCAATGAAGCAACACAATGCTGCGCTACCTCTCATAGGGATGTACACCTTAAATAATTATGAGTAGTTGCGTTTGGCATTTATAACGTTCTCTCGCAGTGCATGTGAAAAAGTGAGACTGCATTTTTAGAGTAACATTGACTCAATGATGAGCCAGCTTTGTTTATAATTTGCCGTATACAGGATGCAAGTGGTATACTAAAAAAAAACGATGGGACGAATGGAATTCAAGCGTTTTTATGAGGTTCGTATTAGCAATAATAACAAGGAAGAATAAATGCAGAAGTAAAGGCCATAATAAATTTGACTAATTCTTGCATGAGCACGTAAGCATAACCGACGATCCTTCCGCTTCTTTTCGAGAGCGTAAAATGAAAAATAGTTGAAGAGAAAAATACATGAGCGTTAGCGAGTTCTTAGATCATCTGGATACTTTGCTTTATGAAGAGAAGGTGAGAGAGAGAAAAATAATACTGAAGATACAGTGCGGAAAATCTAAACTGAAATAGTTCTCTAAGACCAGTTGACCTTAAAAAGTACAAGAACATGTTCAATGCCTTCACGGCGAGGCCCAATTTCGGCCAGTGTCCGATGACCATATTCTGCAATGAAGGGCCACTGTCGAGACTAAGCATTCCCAGAGAAAAGGTGGACATTCGTTTCATCGCAGCGGCATTTATTGGATGTATAGGGCTTAAGGTCCTCTTTATTGAAAATTGGTAGTGATTCGCGAGGTCCCGAGAAGCCACAGGTCGCACAGATGCTCCTTTGTTTTTCTCAATCACGACATAATGGAACTCAAAGGGAGCAAGAATGAAAATTAGCCCCGAAACCACAGGAATGAAAATGCAGCGAGAGGTCAATAATTGGCTCGATTGCGTTAAGGTTCTAAACATAGTTATGGCTCAAAATGTTTTTGTGTTAACTGATCTAATAACTGCTATTGACAGAAAAGTTTCTGTGTATTTAAACAATGCTCTGAGCTGGATTTCAAGGCGAGATAATTTAGCGTAGAATGTCTTGAAAAACGCCGATAACCACCCTTATTGACATCGGTGATTATATCCAGCAATAACGGAGACTACTGCACATGTCTTTGGATATTCAACGCCTGTATAGCCATGCAGATTGAGCAGCCAGGGTGGGGGTGTTGTCAGTGAACGCTTATGAGGAGGATTTGTGTGCGTGGCGCACGATTCGTCCCGACTTAAAGTAGCGGCTACCCACGTGGACTTCGTTCTTGGAAGTTGAGTTTTAGGGGCGAAGCTCTTTATAGCGGCACCCATTCGTCCCCCGTAGTATGTAACGAGTATAACATTTGACCTCCAAGGTGGTGCCGGTGAGAGGCTTCTTCTGTGCGTTGTTGAACAATAAAAAATAGTGCTCAATGTACATGTCAATGGCTGCTAATGGGGAATGAGGGACAGGAGCATTCGGCTTTTAGTTAACGCACAGGCTTCGATCACCATTAGCAGCCATTGGCATGTACATTGAGCACTATCTGACAAGAAAGGGTTGCTACGTTATACTCGCTGTGTGTAACCTCCTTAGCTTTAGAAATGTTTAGCGAGTGTTGAGCCGCAGTGCCATGAATACAATGAACTTGTATATACCATGACTGAACTCGAGGTGGTTAAAAATGGGAAGTAGATACGAAGCGCAAGCCGTAAGAAAGTGAAAGCCGAATTCTCCGCCTCTCATTTCCCATTAGCAGCCATCGGCATGTACATTGAGCACTATCTGACTGAAAAAGTTTGCTACGTCATAGTCGCTGGGCGTAACCTCCTTGGTTTTCGAAAGGTTTAGCGAGCGTTCGGCCGCAGTGCCATGAATACAGTGAACTAGTATATACCATGAACTCGAGGTGGTTAAAGGTGGGAAGTGGACCCGAAGCGCAAGCCGTAAGAAAGTGTGCGTGTGCCACCTCTCGTTTAGCCCTTGGAATGTCCGCTGGATGGCGGTGCTTCTATATGGGGAATATATGATGAAAAGATGCGAGATGGTGGTACTTGGAGTGTTGAATAGATGGACGAACGGACACATAGACAGATGCATGGATGGACGCATGAACGGACGCAGGGGCGGCTGCATGGACGAACGCAGGGACGGACGCACGAACAGACGCACGCACGGACGGGCTGATGGACGCATGGACGGTCACACTGACAGACGCATGGACGGACGGAAGCAAGAACGAATGGACGGACGAATTCTTCACCCCATTCTGCATCATTCACTCCGTGGATATGCTGCCATTTTTTTTTTTCATACCGCCGTAACATGGTCGACGCTTTCACTACTAAATGGTGCCACTTTGTCTCTCACTCTTCGACAGCCCTTTTGTCTGAGGTAAATGAAGGCGAACACCACAAGCTAAAGTTCTTGCATAATAAAAAAAGAAGGAAAGATCTATTTTTCTTCATATTGATGAATGTTTGCCTCAAAAATGATATACTGCGATCTTGCAGTTACGTCATGCGTTAGTTTTGTTAGCGAATTCCTGCGGGGTCGAGAAACGCTCCAATACTGTTTGCTGAAGCAAGAGATACAGATGGAAACGTTTATCATTCTGTAAAAGCGGAACCATCAATGGCACCATGACGGTAACACGAAGCGCAGAGTCAATAATGCTGACGTCCTGTGCTTCAACGTAAGCGCTGATGCGGCGTGAGACCATAAGTTACTTTTTAAACACTATAGCGTAGCCGATGTTCCTGTTCGGCCCAAAATTGATGTGCACACAACTACTACCCTTACAGCAACACGTCCATTGACCTCGCAGCGCTTGGCTGAAAGGCAAAAAATGAGGCATAGACAACTGCTCATTGACTGCTTCGCATGAAACCGGTTCCCACTAGACGTAGGATCTTCCGAGTCATTTGAATACGTTGTTACCACTTAGGGCGCTTTCCGAGAGCATTGAATATTTTCAATCATATGCATTTTTTTCGATGTTCAATATGTCGAAAATGTTCAAATCTCCGTTCTTCAGAATGCTGAAGCTACCAGGAAACATAGAATCACCGTACCTTGCGTAAAAAAAAACACACACACTAAATTTACAAAAGTAAAGGGCGGGAGAAAAGCCGCAATATCTTGCTGCTTGTCTCCTTTCTGCCTTTATCGGTTTCATTTAGATTACTGCGTCCTCTACACAAAGTACAATCAGCAAACCCAAGTGTAAGCACGCTCTACTGTATTAATTGAGCAGGGGTCGACTGAATTTCACGTTACACAAGATTGAACTAACGAGGAGTATAGAGATAATTTGAGTACTTAGTTGCTTTCTTCGTTGTTCCAATTTTGGAATATCAGAACACACATATTTATAATTCGATACGTCTTAAAAGTATTGTTACCCGTCTGGTCTGTAAACGGTATGATATCAAGCCAGTAGTTGACTTTGCATAGTGTGTTTTTATTCTCTTATATTAATCGCGTATATTCTGTGCATGCATTCGATTCAATTTTTAAGAAGTACGGAAAGCCAAGAAATTATTGAGGTGGTCATAGAAGTGGTCGGCTGGAGAGCAGCGTGCTACTTCACCAACGACGATATCAGTATGAGGCGGCAATGCTTCATCTACATAATCATGAATGGTCAACTAAGAAGTGAGCCGATGACGACGAAACAGTGAATCTGCGTTGTTGAAAAAAAGAAAGATATAAGTTCCGAGCCGAATGTCAAAAACGCGTGGAGGTCGAAAGCGTAAACCTTGGGCTCACGGAGTGTTGGTGATGATGATGTTACCTGATGAGATGTCATGACTTTCTCGCTTCGGGAAGAACTGCGAAGACTGTAGTGCTGAAATGCCTGGCAGCTGAAAGAAAAACGGAGCGGCTCAGGTGAGCTCAATTCAGGAAGCGAAAGTGATCAGGTGGACACATGTCTATGCAGGGTATCCAGAAAAATAAATATTTTAGCAGCCGTCCTTTTAGACACGAAAAGAACAGGCACAACCAATTCGTGTTCGGCTTGTCTTCGTCGTCGTCTGATGTTCAGATTCTTGTGGCATATAATATAGCGTGCTATATATCTGAACAACTGAGTGCTTACTTTCCCAAGGTAGGCGAAATTACGATTCTCCAGAGGACTAGCGGTAGCCAAAACTAAGCGCCAAGACACAACCAAACAATGTTTTTTTTTTAGTTATGTGCCACCTAGCCCACTGTTTTCCGTTCTCCAGTTTATACCGTTAAAAACGGCACTCGCTTTGCTGCACCCATTTACCAAGACAAAAAAATCTAAAAACAGTGCTACGATATCCCTCCGCTTTTCGGTGCCACTGTCAAAGCGGCTATATCTAGTCGCACTGAGTATTCCTTTTTTTTTTCACTCGAGCACGGATGCGGACAACGCTACGCCACGCAGCTCCGCCTGTGGCTTCCCGAATGTGCGCAATCAATCTCGAGTTTCTACGAGCATCTGAGCGGGTCGTTTGCTCTGTTCTCTTCCGTTATTATCGATTCACGGTCAACGCACACACGTCGCCATTCTCTGTACTGTTTCTTTTTATTTCGTTTAACTCAAGTGGCTGACTCGAGACAGTCGGAATGTGGAAAGGTATACCCCAAGCAATCATTTGCGCTTGTCTTGGATGTGCCGCACAACTATTCGCTTTACTCGCTCCGTTTCGTTCAATACAGACACGTGCGACCAGACCGATCACGCGCACGTGCGTGTTTCTTTCTAGTTCTTGTCTCTCCCCTAAAGAAGCAAATACGTACGAATTTCCATGTCCGCAGAACGAGAAATCTATGCGTGTATCCACACGCCTGTCTTTAGTGTAACATGAATCGGTGTGAAGCAGTAAATATATAAAGCAAGACCAGTTGTCTTGGTGACGCTGGGTTTCGAACCAAAAACTCCACGCTGAAATTCTGATTGACTTGCCCACTGAGCTGAAACCCTACTTTCAGAATGCAATTGTGTCTCAACGGTACAAGGCCATTGTTTCAGTTCATGCTTCCGTGAAGGCATCGTTGTGGAGAAGGAAGGTATCGATCTCCATAGGTCATACTGTGAAGGTTGAATTGGGGATCGTGCACATGCACAGCTCAAAAATTGGGCCAAGTTTGCACGGCTTCATCTTCAAACAGTGCAAGCACTCGAAGGCAAGAACCGGAATTGACGACAAGAGCGCTGACTGTCAACGTTATTGTTTAGAATAAACACATCAGTTCATAACTAGCCCTCGTGTAATTGCTTCTGTGCTGTATCTTTGTTTGCATGCCCTGTTTGAGTGTGATTATTATATAAGAAAAATTAGAGCTGTGCGAAAAATTGCATCCACACACACGTTTCCGTAGTCGCAGTGTGAAAATTTCGTCGGACTGTTCCAGGCGCTTGAAAACGTTGCAAAGAAGATGAAGGAAGCCGTGTGGATGTCGCCCATAACAACGTTCCAGGGAAGGCCGCCACCATAAAAACCTGCAACAAAACTCATCCTTCACGCATCACTTACAGGATTCCCAAAGAAGTGTATAAGTGATTTTGTTTTGTTGTTGTCTTGAAACCCAGGATACCCTAGTGAAGGTACCCTAGCATACCCTTGTCAAACCAAAATGTGGCCATCGTATGCACGTAAAAACTGTACTTGTCACGGAAAGTGAGCGAGCCAAACTGCATAGCCTTTATTCGATGCAAATGATAAACTGGTCTAGGGGTAAGCACTCACGAAAAAGAAACAAAAAATATCTGCTTTTTATTGCCCTCTCATATATGGAGAAGAAAACACGTGGGAGGCGTAATTCCGTTAGAATTTCTGGGCTGATATATGAATAAACGCGAAAAGCGTTAACTAACCATCGTAATTAGCTCAGTGAAACACGCAAGAGTGTCCTGTTTTATTTAGGATGACTGGCAGTTGGGCATTTGCGTAAGTTCACGATGAAACAAGCGCTAAGAAGTTCGTTTCGAGATAAAAGAAAATTCAGTTGGTAGTAAAGCGCTCGTCCTGTGTCCTTACTGCGTGTTTGTACTTTTTGGCACTTCTTTCATTATGAATTTCAGGCTTCAACTACACTCATAACTATCTGCACGAGGGGAATTGGTTGTGATTTATTCAACAAAGCCGTTTTTCACACTGCGGAAGTGCTTCGTTGGCCTGGATATGAACATAACGCCATGGGTGACGCATGTTGTAATTACTGAGTTGGTTGGGGTACCCCAGCAAATACTTTGAGAGGCTTATGCTGGGACTCGAAGAGCATCACATTACTTTTCCGTGCCACCAATCGCTGCGAGTACTCAGATGCTGCATATAATGATGCGTTTCTATATTTCAGGTCATCGGTTGGTTTGCCGCCATGCATTTCACAAATGATTCTCAAAACTTTACAGTTCATGAAAGTGAAAGGCTGCTGCACACATGGTGGTGTATTAAGGTACTCAATGGGTAACCAATTTTAAAAATGTAATTTGAGTAATGCATGTTACTGACGACTTGTCAGGATTGACTATATAATAATAAATAATAAATTTCACAATTATCGTGAGTTGAATAAAAACTTGAATATAACGTGATGAGGGCCCTAATTTGTGGCTCACAACAAATCGCACAATCGTAGTCATGTGGGTTTTTGCTCCAATTCGCCAGCCTTATTTCGCTCAAGGAGCCGCGCGTCGAGAAACTCACCATGGGCTGCCTCCCAGTTCTCTCAGGTGGAGTAAGGAAACCAAGAGAGCGATATATATTTCTGGCTGGCCCACACCTTGTGAGCAGTAACAGCCACTTCACCACAGTGTTCCTAGCTACTGGTGATCGTATAGGATTGAAGTCGTAAGGATACTACCAGGCACAGCATTGTGTTCGTGTATTTACGAGGTAGTACGCGTTGGTATACAGGATGGTTTTCTGTAAATTCCATTACCCATAACTTGTAGAGAGAAGCTCTCAGGCATCCATCCTGGGTTGAGAGTCCTTGACGCCCACCGAAACCGAAGAACGAACACGATGGAAAGATATTCTGGCTCGCACGTCTCACGCAATGTGATGATCTTGTGGTTTCGACGAGGATGACTAGATCAGTAAAGAGCATTCGCCATCGGGAGAATAAAGATTGCGCGAATACAAATAACGATAAAAAGTAACAAGAAATAAAACTAAAAATTGAAAATGAAATGTATTCTGAGTGGTAATTAGCCTCACTGTGGAGGCACGGAAGAATGCGACCTTTATAAGAGTAAGCACATCGTGGTGGTGGTGGTGATATCTTTACTTCTCCCAGAAAAATAAGAAAAGGAAAGGGCCAGAACAGAGACTGGTTGCGCTGTTTCAGAGGAAGTCTGTCCAGCTAGGGCGCACAATGTGCTTGCGGCAGTCGTGGGAGTCCCGCAAACACATTGTGTCAGTCCCGCAAGCACATTGTGTTTTCTAGCTGGACAGACCTCTCATTGCATATAGCAGCGGGTCATATCTCGAGTTCGTTCTTTCAGACTCCGCTGATTCTTTGGGTCTGATAGGTTAACCTCCCTCTGCTCGGCGAACATTGCTTCATTGCTTACGGTGTAAGGCATATCCGTATATGCAACCCCATCACGGGTGTACCAAATCTTCAAAAATGTTAATACCAAAACACAAAAAAGGAAATTAATTAATCAACAAAAACTTACTACAAAAAGTAGTCAGTAACTATAACGTGAGCATGCCTGTCTCAAATTATTGGTGTCAACACATCGCGTCATGAAGAAAAAAATCTCGCGCAGCTGCACCGATGGTTCTCAGTGGGGGCTATAGTAGCGGTCGGTAATTTCCTACATCCTTCGAATACAATCGATTCGACCTCATGGGATAAGTCACTGGTCTCCACCAAGCGCAAGCCGAGTGCACTCGTCCTCAATGCGCCTGCCGCTTTGCTTCGTTCATGCCCGACCAACGATTTGCCCCATACGGCGACGATCCGGGAGGCTGAGAGAGGCACTCGTCCCTCACGCACACAGACACAGTACACGCAGCAGCCAATCAGAGTAGCAATACAGCGGCACCAAGAATATTCTTACTCAACCGAAGTTTGCATGTACTTCTATGAGACAGTGCCGTCTATTATACTGTTCAAGAGATGCTGCCAGCTACGCCTGACTCGCGACAAGGTTAGACTAGGAGGATGTTCGCTCCTAAAATACCTACCGGCGCGCTAAAGAAAACGTGCGACCTCTCACTACAGAGTGTTTGTCGTTAACCACTGAGTCACGACAATGCACGTCCGTTAACGTTGAAATGGCAAGCAGTTTATATACACTATTTACTACTGGCGGTGCACACCTAGGGGGAAATATCTGCGTGTTCTCAGTTTTATCAGCGAAATGGCACCAAAGGACACGCTCGGTGCCCCGCTCATCGCGACGTGACCACGTGCGCTGAGGTCACTCCCTCCCTCACCCGCATCAGCTGCCAGCTCCTCCCAACACCACTAGATAATTTGCTCCTCCACCCGCTTGCAACACACTTCGCTCTCTCTTCACCCTCTCCACCACGCGCAACGCTGGACCACACGTCGAGTGGAAACACTCTTTGGGCTCGTTTATCTGCGATGAAACCTGCACAAAACCCAACCCACCCCCCGTGTCTTTGCAGTTTCGAAGAAACGTTTACTCGAGTAAAGGCCACACCGAGTTTAGGTTCAAACCATTCATCCAGCACAAGCGTCGACGCCCGTTTGAGCTGGGTCAACGGCGTGTCCAACACTTCTGCTTGGCATCTGGTTCCCTCTGGAGAGACGATTCATAATTTATTGCTTTCGCATTCATTGATTTCCCCTTGCTGCCAACAGTGACCTCATGTTGTTGAAATAGTCTTGTTTCAAGTGGACCCTTCACCAATGCTGGTGGATGAGCGATATTTGTTTGTTAAAAAAAGAGTGAAAAAAAACAGGGAATTTCGGAGGGAAAATGTAGAGAAATTGAGTGGGCGAGTGAATGATAACTGTTCCAGTGAGCAGGATATGTATGAGAGAGTAGTAGGATCACGAAAAGGAACAAAGGATAGCGAAAATAACATATCGACTCGCGAAGGGAAGTGGTGGTTAACCGTGGCGAGCGGCTTAAAGAAGCCGTGAAACACTGGTTTGAGGTATGTAAGGAGGAGGCTCGGCAGGAAGAGGTAGCACTGTGTCTTTCCGAGACATGTCTGATGAAAAATATGGACGTGGGAATAGGAGGAGTGGATGTTTCATTCCGAGAGGGTGCAAATGGGAAGCACGGCGGCTTGGTTGAACCAATTGGTCTGATTGATATGTGGGGCTTAACGTCCCGAAACCACCATATGTTTATGAGAGACGCCGTAGCGGAGGGCTCCGGAAATTTCGTCCACCTGGGGTTATTTACCGTGCGCCCAAATCTGAGCACACGGGCCTACAACATTTCCGCCTTTATCGGGAATGCAACTGCTGCAGCCAGGATTTGAGCCCACGACCTACGGGACAGCAGCGGAGTACCACAGCCACTAGAACACCGCGGCGGGGCTGGTTGAACCAATGGAAGAGACGAAAAGAGGCGCGAACCTAATGCATGGCGAGATCAACGTTGGAACCAAGCCGTTTGTGAAGAGCAGGTAGGTGAAGGGCTCGGTATAGTATGAAGGAGGGTAGCGGTTGTTGGGGAGTTAGTTCTTCCAGAACGGGCAAAAATGCTCGTTCACCTGCTGACGTGAGCGTTGCCGAGAGCCTGTGCCGGAAAGAGCAAGTCTAAGTTAAAAATTTCTGAAACACTTTTTTAAGTGACCATAGAATGAATTTAATAAAAGAGCTTATTGCCTCAGGATTCCAGCGCCGCAAAAATTTAATAAGTCAACCAGCACGAGTGGAGTTACAAATATTTGTCGCACGCTCCCATCGCATTTTCTCTTCTCTCGTCCTGACGAAAGCGCTTGAAGCTAAACAGGGGGATGATATAGGCAAAGGAAATACGTAAGGTGCACCTGATGAGCTTGAGTACTTTTTTATTTTCATTTTTGTTTTCTTGCAGTGCGCGAATGTGATCGCACGAGCACGCGTGGACAACTCACGGCCTCCCGCGGTGATTGCTGTAACGACCGTGCGAGCCTAGCTCAAACAAGCCAATGGCTGATAGAAGCCCTTTTACGCGTGATATTTCAGCTTGCTCCGTCATTTGTCAAGAAAATAGAAAGCAATGTCTAGCTTATTTTAATAAGTGATTGAGAATTACGGCCCGCTAGCTGCGCTATAACACTTGGCTCGCGTGTTCTCGGGAGCCTCTACTACCGATCGGCAGTGTTTTTTGACCACGCTCAAAAAGTGTGACAGGGCCTCGTTAAGGTTTGCGAAGCATAACTGTGCTTCAGAAAGGCGAGCATTAGTATCCTTACTTTGACGATTTTCACTAAATAGGGCAGAATTATGTGTGTGTGTAGGTGCGTGCGTGCGTGTGTGTGTGTGTGTGTGTGCGTGTGTGTGTGTGTGTGCGTGTGTGTGTGTGTGCGTGTGTGTGTGTGTGTGCGTGTGTGCGTGTGTGCGTGTGTGTGTGTGTGTGTGTGTTTGTGTGTGTGTTTGTGTGTGTGTGTGTGTGTGTGTGTGTACGCGCATGCGCGGAGAGATTATGTGGAGTGCGATAACACTTGATAAACAAGATTGGTGAAGAGTCGCACAACAGGAGTGCCACACGCGATCTTCGTATTCGTTGTTGCGAATTGTATAGCGAGGTTCCTAAAATACGGCTCTCTCTATATTTGGTCGTTATGCAGGTGTAAATGTAAAAGTTGTGTCAATCAAAAAAATTATTTCATCCTTTCAGATGCTTCACATCATGTTCATTCTTTTTTTCTGAAAGAGCTTAGCGTTTAGGCTTTTTAACTCATTTTGATACATCTATGCGGGATGAAATGGTATAGAAACTAACTTTATTGAGTTCTGAGGAACACGACTGAGTCGCGTAGAATGTGAAGCTTTTGCACAACTCACGCAGTAAACGGGTACATCTTCTAACATTTCATCCTCTTATGTTCAGGCATCTAGTCCTATATTTATTAACTTATTAACAAACATCGTATTCGCAGCCCACTGAGACGTCTGCAATATAAATATTATTGCCGATTGCGTTTGGCTGACATTTTTTCTGTAGAAATCGTACTGTGTAAGGGTCTTCCTAATTGAGCCCAACCACTGGTGCGCGAGTCCTGCCGGATCTTCCAGCACCTTCACCCAACTGTTTCCCGCATGTTCTGCGTTCACGGCACAGGGCGTCACATGGAATCCACGCTTCGGTGCGTTTAGCTGGGCCAGGCTGTACGAGGCGCCGTAGCGGAATCTTATGGCTCACTGGTCTTCTCGACCTCGAACGAAGCGCGACCCTTGCTTCTTTTCGTTTCTTTTTGTGTAGCTTAGTGCATTTATATTTAGCAACGGGTCAGGCTTGGTTGTGTAACCTTTTCTACCCAGGTTCTTTAATCTTGGATTCCCTGTCTCTTAGTCTTAGCTGCAGCGGCTCATTGGGGTCACGCGGCGGGAAGCGGGGAAACCAGCTCGTCGTTGCTGCGCCTGGACGAAAACAGATGGGCAGGCACTCTCCTTCGCGGAAAAAGAGGGTGGAATGGGAAAATACTTCCATGCTTCTCTCATTAGTATGTCCGCTATATTTAGATTCGGTCATCAATTCTCGATCTCTTTTTTTCTGTGAAAGGCACTGGTTTCAAAGGACACAATAGCCAGCATACAATCGATTTTCTTTATCTCTCCGTTCGTATGAGTGGCTCGAAACTTCTAATATACCGTTCCTATGGTATATTGATGCTGAATAACTGTATCAGCACTTCAGTTAGACGATGTTATTAGATATTTTGTGATAGGAGGTAATTTCACTTGCCATCTTGCTCAAGTAATGTATCGAGCAGGCCGAAGTACCTACCTTGCTTGTTCTGCCCTATTTCGCTTAGGACTGCTGACAATGTTAAGCCTAGACGAATCCCACTCATAATTATCATCTATATATTATCGTCAATATCGCTTCTTTACATTTAATAGTCATAACTACAGTGAGATGCGCATGCACTAAGGGAACCGGCGATAATGAAAGTAATAATTGTTTATTGTTTTCGTGCAAGAACCATGCTTTTTCGGCAATGCCCGAAGAATATGTTAAGCACAAATTGTCTAACGTGTACACTCCAGGTTTCTGAAAAAAATTGTCTGATACTGATTGATAAAAAGTGAATCATAGCCGCATTGGGTTATCATTAATGTCCCTTGAATGTACTTGCCAAGTAAGAAACAATGTGTAGACATAAGAGCAAAATGCAGAACATGTGCCTGGCCAACAGTTTCTGAAAATTCTGTACTGCTTTCGCACTCACGAATGAACCCCTCCTGTTTCACGCGCTTACGGCAACTTATTTACTGCGAGCATACACTGGTCTCCATTGTCCACGCTATAGCATGCTCACCGCTTCTATAGTGACTGCGCCTTTGGACAGGTGCATTGTTTACAAGGCTCTCGCCAGTTTCAAGCGAGAGTGCTGAAACTGTGTCGAAAAGCTCATCCCTCGTCAGTATATCTTATAGTGCAAGCTGTGAATATGGATAGAGACGCTCTAATTCACTGATTCAAAAGTCATGAATAACGGGAATAATTTTGTGACCCTGCTCTGAGGCCCCAAGCTATCAAAAGTGGTGAGGGTGGCGACGCTATCGCATCACTGATGCGGACAATAAGTTCGCGCTGCAGCTTACTATCAAAGGAAGCAACGTTGCGCTGCAAGGCCCTCCTGTTTCCTCACTTTCCATTGCCCAAGTGCGAAGGAAATCAGCCTCGCACTGAATCCGAAAACGGAAGTGAATATATATTATACGCATGGTAGACTGCTGCATTGTCCACGTTTAGATGTAGCATACCACACCTCACTTCTTGTGCCACATCAAATGAAGAGGCTTCCCCAGTGAGTGACTGCAGTAATAATTAGGAAAAGTAAGTTAAAAATGTTGTTGTACAATGCCTGCAATAGAAACAACAGTGAGTTAAATTGAGGGATATGTTCAAGAACTTCTATAGGGGACCTCATGAAATAAGTGAAGTGTTTGGACAGGCCCCACCTTTATAACCAAAGAGGTGTATTGAGCGCCCTTCGAGACTTTACAATGAAGACACATTTACTAAGCTGTTTTAAATAGTAGTATTGCTTCCCTTGATCAAATTGTGTTGTTAAGGGAGATATGTCATATTAAGCTTACATGTAATCGTACTGAAACCACCTGTACGGACTATATTCACAGTATTCCATGTGACCAACGTGCATATTGGGCACTGTCCACATTGTTTGCTTCTACACGTCAAAGGTCGACTCGGCACTTTTTACAACTCTTTTAGCGCAAAGCACCACAAGAAAAGGTAGGGAGGGACCGTCTGTTTGGCTAGCAGTGGTCCAACCATTTCTGTCTCTTGCAGTACACCCTCGTTTCTGTACTAGGCACGATAAAAAACAAATGCTGTAAGGGCATCAGGGTGGTAGCAGTGATTTACGTCACCTTTTTTGAGGCATGTGTAAGCCACTATGTCATTTGTGACGTGCAGTATACGTGTGATATGCTTGTTTCTCACTTCCCACAGAGTTGTTCTCGGACCACTTAAACGACTGTTCATGGTTTCCGCTGTACGCTCTCAGATTCGCAGTCCCAGGCCAGACACTTGGCTCAAGATTCTTGCCTATCACTATTTGGCGTCGGCCATTTCCGTCCGTTGTTCCCAACGCGTGAGTCAAGATTGTATAACCCGCAGACGGAACGGATATCTTTCGTTCTGGCGAATATACCTAGCGTCTGTGGACATGTATTGGCATTTGTCGTTAGATTGGTGTTCCGGTGGTCTCTCTTCTCTAGTACGGTGTTATTCCTGTGAGAGACATCTAGTAGACAGCAGCAAAAATGAAAAAGAAGTGAGACCCTTGACCCTATCACGGAAATGGCACAGGCGAAGGCTGATGTTTGCGGGCCTAACACGCTACTATTTCTTTCTTTCTTTCTTTCTTTCTTTCTTTCTTCTTTCTTTCTTTCTTTCTTTCTTTCGATCTTCCTTCCTTTCTTTCTTTCCTTCTTTCTTTCTCTCTCTTTCTTTCTTTCTCTCTTTCTTTATTTCTATGTTTCTTTCTTTGTTTCTTTCAATTTTTGACTATTTTGTCAACTTTTATTTTTTTTTCTTTATTAGTCGAGGCTGTCCCCAGAATGCTGTTTTCGGGTTGCCTAAGCATGGCGTTTTTCGTGTCTGTAACAAAATCATCGTCGTCATCATCATCATCAATCCTCTGGCCACCATGCCTCCCTTTTCGCGTAGCTCGAGGTGCGAGCCAGCAAAGAAAGTGCTCAAGCTCCTTGTGGTATAAGCACTGCAGCCGCAACTCCACTTCCACAGTTAGAAAAGGCCGACATTCTGTTCATATTGTAGCAGTTTTGTCTATTATCGTAGAAAGTGTCCGATATTGGTGCATGTGGGGTTTTGAAAAGCCGGCTATAAAGCAAAAAAAGCTAGCATACAGCCAATTGGTCCAAGCACATGCATTCGGAGTAGGGGGACCTGGTTTCAAACGACCGCTGCGCAAATAATTTTCTTTTTTTATTAAATGCGAAGCGTTTCTTAGCAAACTTCGGCGACTTTGAGTGCATATATCTATCTATCTATCTATCTATCTATCTATCTATCTATCTATCTATCTATCTATCTATCTATCTATCTATCTATCTATCTATCTATCTATCTATCTATCTATCTATCTATCTATCTATCTATCTATCTATCTATCTAGTCGCCTATGACTCTTAGCTCTCCTTGTAGTTTCGGTAACGGTATCGATTCCAAACTTGGTATGGCATAACATGACTGTAAGAAGAACATATTTGCCTGACAGGAAAATTATGACATGTATGTCATGATTTACATTACATAATGCTGCTGCTCTTGCGGAGGTTTCGTTCACATGCCATGTTGCAAAACTGGTATGCTATAACATGATTGCATGGCGAACGCAAGCGGCAGACCCTGACATGAAAATCAAGACTTGCGTGTCATGTAACAACATGACTACATGCCAAGCTCATGATGCGCTCGCGGCCGTTTCACTAGCGTCACATATACCAAATTTGGTATTACGGTACGTGAATGGATGACGAAGGTATGTGACTGGTTCAAACATGATAATCATGAGATGCCTGCCATGTAACAACACAATTACATGCCACGCTCATGATTCACTGGTGATCGTTCCGCTTGCTTCACTTATACCAAATTTCGTATTACGTAACGTTAATAGATGACAAAGGTATGTGACTGATGCAAACATGATAGTCATGATATGCGTGTCATGTGAGATACATGGCTCCATGCCACATTCATGATGCACTGGCCGCCGTTTTGCTAGCTTCACATATACCAGATTTTGCGTTACGTGACGTCAGTGGATGACTAAATATATGATTTGTGCAATCTTGATAATACTGACACGCGTACACGCGTGTTTTATCAGAACATGACGTCATACCACGCTCATAGCGTGCTCACGGCCGTTTCACGAGCTCCACGTATACTAAATCTGGTATCACGTGACGTGATTAGATGACGAAGGTAAACGTCACATTCAAACATGATAACAATGAGACGGAAGTTATGTATGGCATCGTTTACCTCCACCTCATAACGTTGTGCTGATTTTAAAGTTACATATCAACATTTCTCATTCGTGCTTCGCATATCGTCTATTTCCACTGTACGTGGGATCTGCCAATTTTTTTCTCTAAGGTGCTGATTTGCTGTGGGAGAAAAGGGGTTTCACTGAACTTTGCCTGCTTCACAAGACATTTACCTTCACTTGAAAAGCATTCCAGAAAATTCACTAAACTTGACAGTTCAGCTCCCGGTATAGCATGATTCGGTTATGAATCATGCTGCACCGAATTGAATATGGGATCATGGAACGAACAACTACATGTATACGTTGTCGTTCACAAGAGCTTACATTCTTTTTACGGTATTCAAGGACGTGTCACATGAAATATTGCTGTTAAACATGCTGAGCTTCATTTCTGCCCTTTCTGAAAATCATTTTCATTTAGTAGACTTTGATCAATCATGATAGCCAGCTTTCAATAAACCCTTTGACTGTCTTCTTACTAGAGAGAGCGGAGAAAAAGATAGAAATCTTTTTCTCCGCTCTCTCTAGTAATTCATGGATCGATAAGTCGTCATACATGTCACCAAATGGCTTCTTTTTCTCCCATCATACTTTGTTAATTCCACTTTCAGTAGTTTTTGTCCATGAAGCGCCTTTCCTGAATCACAGTGAACGATAGCTTCGTTAACATCGGAATGGATGAAACTGTTGCTGCTTCCGATACTAAAAAAACAAAGTTTCACAAAGCAAAAAAATACAGCATATTCGCGGAGTGAATGATAATGAGGGTGGTGAAGCGTCCATCAGTCCGTTTACGCTTCCGTCCGTCCGCGCGACCATCCGTGCGTCCATCCATGCATTCATCCGTCTGTTCAATGCGTCAGTTCGTCAGTTCGTCTATCCATCTGTCTCTCTGCCTGTTCGTGCGTCCATCCGTCCGTAAGTACGTGCGTGTATCCATTCGTTCATCCGTCTGCTGGTCTGTCTGTGTCCGTCCGTCTGTGCCTCCATCTAGAGAACACTCCAAGTACCGCCATCTACCGTTTCGCAACCTCCGTGGCACATACCCGCTCTATAGCGGGTGTGTGCCACCGGTGGCTACGTACTACTCCATACATACAAGGCATGGACAGACCCCCGCCTTAAGGAGCTTCGTCCTTAATAAAAGAAAAACGGCTGAAGCGACCACATACGGTGGTGGAGAACTACGTATTCGCCTTGTGCCGAAAACAAACAGACGCGCTCGCACGCTTGTTGAGCTTATATTGTACGAATCTCAGTCTACTTACGATGTCATGGAACGAGCATGTCATGGAACAAAAAAGCAATAAGAAAACCAAAAACAAGATGACCCTACTACTCAGCAACATCTTTCACATAAAGTGACAGCTTCGACAAGTCGGGGGCGCTATAGCGAATTCACTGGCTTGCTTCAGCTGACCAAATGACCGTGTAGCTGTGAAGGAATAAAGAAGAATGTATGACAGAAAATGCACTTGCTTGAATGCTCTTGCGGACTTTTTTGAGAGCTTGGAAGTTATAGCGCAATGCCAGTTACAGGCATAGACGCAGCTTCCCTTCTATTACTCACCTAAAGGCGGCGCCTATAACATTGATGGATCGAGGTCGAGGTGTCTGGTGAAGCTAGCGCCTGTTATTGTTTTTTAATGCGTTCATGCGCGGCAGCGACCGTATACTTCGGTTGCTACGAGAGAATAGAAAAAAAAACGTTAAGAATTCATGTTTTGCATACCGTTAATTTATACATAGATCTTGTTTTATTTTATAAACGTATAAATGCTGGTGGAAGGTGAGTATATATTTTCAATTTATCATCATTTTCACAAGGTCCTGAAAGAGGGAAATGACAGGCGTATAGTGATGGCAACATTTGCTGGCGCTGGCGAAACAGAAGTTTCTGGTCGTGTATTGTCATCATACCGGTGAACTTTCGTCAATATTTTCTCTTGTGTTTATATTTACTGACGCAGTCTTACTTATAGGGTACAGGTACTTCTCTGGAAAAATCGTATGGCCCCACAAAACCTTCATTAATAAAATCACCTCACATAGTAAAAGTCTTGTGTGATTGAGAAAGAAAGACAATGGCAAAGAAAATGTAGTGGTAATAATGAGTATATGAGAGGTTTGCTATCAAATTCGGGTGAAGTCTCAAGGAATCAGAGTGTACCACAATACTGCTGCGTCAATTTCTGTCTGAGAAACATTTTTGTGCTTTCTTGTTGATTCACGGTTGCTTATTCTTACGGGATATTTAGGCGTTACAACTCTTAGGTACCTCCAACGCCTCCATTTAGTGGTTACCATCTTTCAGGTTACTAAGCGCCAAGCATAATCTTCACCTTGAGAGTTAATAATTTCATCCATTGCCGAAGGTGCCACGTTACGCTGGATTGATATATAGGTGGACCTTTCAATTCAGAAGGATGTTTTGCCTAATGAAGTCCCATGTCCCGATTGACGTGCTCTCAAATGTTGTGTTGACTGCAGATGCCTAGTTAAGAAAACTGCTAAAAAGTGTGGCGAAATAAGAACGTTGCTTTATCTCAACTATTACGATTCATAATGCTCTCACTGTCCACTCGCTTTTCGGTACGTTGTTCCGCGACTGGACAAGACAAAGAAACACTCCACTGAAGTACCAGTACATTAAGTAAGGTTCGTAATTAAGATGCCTCCTTTAAGTATGTCCGTTGAAGAAGCATGCCCTGGCATATTTTTTTAACAGCGCGTACCAACAAATTCTTTTTGTAAAATATTATTAGTTTAAGATTCTTCACGCCATCTACCGTTCTCTAAAGCACTCTGGGGAGCCATTCGAAGGAGAAATTGTTGCAAGGCCGAAGGTTCGCAATGTCAGATGAAAATTAAACGCAACGTACAAGCCCACCCTTTCACGCCCTGTACTGTTCAATGTGCCATTAAAAGTTCATGAAAATTGACTTACACGCGCTTCAGCTCTATAAATTAAAGCATAGTGGGTACGCAAGTGGTGCTTGTTGGTCACACACGCAATCTTTTTTCCGCTTTTGAAACACTGCAGCGCACATTAGCGGCGTGGGCGTGACGAATAACAGATGGACTCGGCTTCGCACACAAAGACGCGATGACGCCCATTTAAGGAGGCGATCGTTACACGGCCGCATTTTGCCACTCGGGGGTGGAACAATGAATGAGGTGGTCATTAATAGCGCGGTCATTCAGTGGAAGCAAGGAGTGACTACCGCATTTGCTCGAACCCAACCATCCTTTCTCTCTCGCAAGGGTGCGATAAGAAAGTCCGCTTTTTTTTTCTGCGAGAAAAATGTGTTTATTCCAAGCACTTTTACTATTACGCATTGTGCGGCAAGTAAACTAAGGTTTCTGAAGTAATTTTCGAAACAGCCTCACTGCAACGTTTTCCGAGCGGAAGTGCGAGAAAAAAAAATGTAGTGATAAAAAGTGGAACGTGTCGTGATATGCCCTTTAAAACCCTAATCATGAGGAAATAAGGCGAGATCTGTGCTTGTCTGTCTTTTTCTTTTCCTTTTGTTTCCGTCTGTTTTTTTGTGCAGTACACTTACGGAGCAGTACCAACATGCCCAACTAGCTAGTGTTCTAAGGCGGAAAACTGTGCGCAGCCTAACATGCCTAATCGCATAATAGCTGCAATGAATGTACAGTTTTGCACGCTCGCCTATATCGTCTCACGCAGGCCGTTTTGCTTTCGACTCACAAATATGCTCTTGCTCAAAGATCAGCGATCTTTTGAGGTGGAGGACCAATTTTCCTTAAGCCAACGTGGCCTAACCACACGGCAAATTATGGAAGGGAGGGTGGAGGGCGTTGCAGACAAAAAAAAAACAAATTGGCGAATTGGCAATAATGTGTTCATAGGTGAAATGGAAGTCATGCTTGTTTTCAGCATGCATGTCACAAGTTTGCAATATGCATAGACGACAAACAAAACAAAAAAAGCCTTTTAAACGTGGCTTTCGCACCTAAAGATTCTCCGCCTCTCAAACATCTACATAACGGTGGTGCACTGATAGGCGCACAAAGTCGAGGAGGTGTTCATCGGTTAGTTTGAAGAGGGACAGGGTGTGTGATGACTTTGTTCTGGGGACAGAATAAGAAAGCTTTGCTGGCCAAATGTAGCCCGCAAGGCTGTGTTTTGGGCGGCACGTCACATGCCTGGGCCATATGCCGAGGCTGTATGTGTCATGGGATCGCGAACCACAAGTTTCCGACCACTGCCCTATATATGTTTATCAGTGGAGTTATGTTATTCTTCGGCAGTAAAATAAATATCTTGCATTCGACGAATTGTAGATGTAATTGCCATTCTGCATAGTGAGGAAGCCTTACCTAATGTGATTGCGAACACGAGACGATTATAGTGCCGCACTTTCTCGGCACTTTTATCGAAAATCCCTTGAAAATCACTGAAATCTGAAGAGTTTTTTATGTATCTAGTGATGCGCTCAATACTACCGTTGGCTCAATTTTACATTCAGCTACTAAAGCATTCCAATATGACATTGCGACAGTTATCTAAATACCAATAATCTGTCCCTGATTGTTCTGGATATGCGAATATCGTCGACTACAGTGGGAAGGTGTTCTTTTAACGTATATAATAAATGAACTGTATATCAACATAAACACAATGTTCAGAGTTTAAGAGGTGGCACATGTTTCTAGAACCTGCCAGAATCCTAGCGAATGAGCATGCACTGAATTTCACAGTCCTCTTAGAGGATTTTTACAGAATAACACTAGTGTTACTTCAATGTTTTCGGTTGGGGATGATGAATCTTCCTATGTGGTCGTGTGGATGAATGAATGAATGAATGAATGAATGAATCAATGAATGAATCAATGAATGAATGAATGAATGAATGAATGAATGGATGAATGAATGAATGAATGAATAATTGTGTAAGTTCACTTTACCGTCAATTTCGAGTTTCCCAAATTACCTTTGCACGAATGCCATCAGAAACGTAGGACGATCCACCTGAGTCGTTTGAAGGCACATCGTGACCCTTGCAAAGCCTGTAGTTAAATCGCCTGGGGGGTTCTCATACACCCATAGGAGTGCGCATGGTTCTCCCACAAAGGAGGGCTGCTCCGACTAACAAAGGTTAGTCGGAGCACCCCCCCCCCCTCTTTTTAATTTGTGAATGTACGAAGCTGCCTTTGTGCCGCCCCCTCCCTCCCACCCGAGTGTCAACCCTTCCATCTTAAACGAATATTAGCGCGACGTAAACAGGGATGGGAAAGGAAAAACAAACTACAACGCTGCTGGTGCCAAAGCTTCCCTCACTATTATATCAAAATCTGGGGCTCACATAGCATCCCTCCCCTTTTAGAGGACTATGGGGGGGGGGGGGGGGTGCTCCCTGACCCTGACCGTGCGCACTCTTATGCATACACAGATGAAGTCATAGTAGTGAAACCGGGAGGGACACTAAAGCAGCTTGAAACACCATGTTGCAAAAGTCGGCTTTGACTAGCTGTAATTCTGATTGTGATTTGTATTTTACCAAATCATTCGTAATTTCTACCATATCATTGTCTGGTTCACTTTTGATGGAGTGGAGGCAATGAATCAATACATTCAATGGCTGAAACCAGAAAGTCATAAAGTTTGTTTTTCTTGCTTCAGAGTAGCACATTTTCTGTTACTGAAGGCTAATTCAGCTTTTGTATGGGGCTGGAGTTCCGCTGAGAGGGGGCTCGGCTGCACCTGAGCCCTAGACAAACGCTGTATTAGCCTTTAGTAACAGAAAAACAAAACAAAAGAGAAACAGCGAGAACTGCCTCAAAAACACATTCTGTATAAATGACGAAAATAAGAGGTGGGTAACCAAACAAAAAGCTCTCCGTAGCAAATGAACAACAGCGTGTTAGGCGCCTGTCAAAAGTGGGCTTTCACGAACTGAGCAGGTAAACGAGAAATTGACGGCTGATAGGCAGTGAGAGAAGGGCGGGAAGGTTTAAGCTGACTGATGACACCGACTCCATGGGGACCAGATAAGGAAATCGGCTTAAGAAAACTCCTCTAACTCCGCTCTTTTTTTATTATTTTGTGATCGTTGGGACAGCTCACCATATAATCTCATTGGTAAAAGCAGTGTTCATGGGTTTGCGGAATGAGAACAGTTGTCGCCGATTCTATTCTTGCCTTACTATATCCGGGTAAAATAAGCCACCATAGCATCCACTAGCGTACAGCGGCCACCATGTGGATATTTACTTTCTGCCAGCGTCCAACGATTCCGATTACAGCGGTGCTCACTTACGTTACTTTGTAAAGAGTCAGTTGCGTCAGGTGGGTTTCTGGAGCGGAAGATAACATTTCTTGCGGGAGTGAGGACTGATTGCCGAGGACAGACACACTGGCAGCTAAACGCCAGAACGTGAACCGGTGATGGTGTCGTATTAAATGCAGGTTATCTTTTATAGAGAACAAGAAGAACAACTGCACGGGAGAGGGGTAAATACAGACGTGGCCACCGATTTCACGGACTTACGTGGCTATTTACCACCCAAAATCGCTTTTACGAGGAAATAGTTGCAGCAGGCTTCAAATCAATGGTACGCGATGAATGCGAAAGCACGTGAGTGAGGGAGTGAGTGGGTGAGTGAGTGAGTGACTGACTGAGCGGGAGAGTGAGTGAGTGAGGGAGCTAGCGAATGAGTGAGTGAGTGGGTGAGTGAGTGATTGAGTGAGTGGGTCAGTGAGTGATTGAAGAGTGAGTGAGTGAGCTAGCAAGTGAGCGAGTGAGGTAGTGGGTGAGTGAGTGATTTAGTGAGTGAGTGAGTGGGTGATTGAGTGGGTGAGTGAGTGATTGAGTGAGTGAGTGGGTGAGTGAATGGGTGAATGAGTGAAAGGGTGAGTAAGGGAGTGGGTGAGTGAGTGTGCGAGAGAACGTGTGAGTTCAACCTTTCCGCTACTCGTCATTGTCTTCCGGTTATTATCATTTCAATCAGGGTAAAAAAAAAAGCTGCTGTAATCTCTAAAGTCAGCTGATAAAAGAAATTAGCAGTGAACACTATCACAACCATTTGCCATAAAATGAGATCAGACGCATTCAACCGGCTTAATTTACAATCGCTACTCCGCTACTGCTAAAGACTACCACGCTGTCATCGTGGTACCAACTGTCGATATTAAAGAATGCAAGAGCCATCATATAGGCTGCGCAATCCTCCAAATAAGTTTCTGGAAATATCGATATCCCCATGCATCAACGAAGCCGAAGTGCAAGCTTCCCGGTATGATGTATGCCGGTGAAAAAAAGGGAACCACATCAATCTGATCGGGCATGTAGAGTCCGCGGGGAGCGTTTTGACGAGCGCGTATCATATTCACTTCACTCAGCTATGCTCTTATTTTGCATTACGGCTCCGCTGAAAACAATTGGATGCCCTACTACTTGTTTCTTAGTCATCTCGAACGCACGTTCTTTTTGTTACCTATACACGAAGCTTTTTATTTTTCCTGATATTTGTATCGAGGTGCACGTTATATACGAGCCTGTTGTGTAGGAAGGGATGAAGGAAGCTCGCTTTTTTTATCTTCCCTTTGGTTAAGCACAACTGATGTACTTTTCGTGTCTTCAATCGTTTTCTACCTCCGTCCTGATTCCTTCGTCTTGCATATATTTCCCCGCTCTCTGCTTCCGTCTGCATGGGTTGGGTGCTCGCGACCGTCTCCATATTAATGGGAGAGAGGAAAGGTGGCAAGCGAGGAAGAGAGGATTCGACGTTTCTTCGCTGCCTGGTCACGTTCTCTCGGGGCTCTTGGTCTGAACACAGCACGTCGATATGATTGAGCCGGTCGCAAGCGCTGGGCACGTTGGTGATTGTTCAGTACTTTAAATTTGAAAGCGCATCGACCGTTCCAACAGTGCCGTCATTGTAATTGGCTCCTTTTAACTCTTTCTCTCTCTCTCTACTCTTTTCTGACGCTCCTATAAGAGCATTCAGCTTTGTATCTATGCTTTATCAATTGTGTCCCCGTCGGCTATGAATGGCAGGGGTTAGCCTGATAAAAATCGATTCAAATGTAACGGTGCTCATTTAACCCAAACTCCTTTAATGCTTTTTTTATGCTGACGAAACTGCCACCTCAGTTTAATATGGAGCCAGAGGCCACTGTCGGAGACGAAGCTGTGCATGAGATGGCCTGCGAACGCTGCTATTGTTGTTGTGTGCGAATCCATCTGAGTGTTTTTAGCTTTCCAAACTTCACAGATGGTTACTACAAGTATAAAACAAAAGATGTGTTAATGAGTGCCTGAGTGCGTTGCAAGTCTTCAAATGAGCACCGGGGTAAAAAGAGTAGCCGCTAAAAACGTGCAGCTTATGATGATTTCAGCCTAAAAGACACAGAAATTTGGGATTCTAAACGCCACATTTATTATATCATCATGAGTTGATCACAGTGGGTTGGGAGAATCCAGATCCGTTTTTCTGTCATCTAACACCTTAAAAAATGAATGACTTTGTATTTGTTCACTCTAAGCTTCATGCGGCATCAGTGACCTGGTGAGTGCCCTTAGTCTTTAGTTTCCATAGCAGGCACCAACGAGTAGAAGGAAGACGAATAATCACCAGCAAGCACGAGGAGAAACAGGGCCGTCAAACTATTAGGAAGGTGTGAATGGTTTTAATTAGTGACATGGAAAAAAATTAACTACCGCAACAGAACCTAGTGATTCTAAGGCTGCTCCGCGCCATATCCCACACAAGTGTCGATGCTTTGATTGGTTCTCCCTTTTTATTATTTATCCAAAATTAAATACAGGTGGCTCCAGTGGCAAAAATATTCCAGCAGTGCCTCCAGTAAAATGAGGCAAATCTCTATAGGTGGTTGCACCCACTTTAAACCAATAAAAATCGCAATTTATTGATTGCACAGACAGTCAATTGTTTGCCAAGAACGACTGTTTCATTTTCTGCTAAATTGTAAAGTGGTTTAGCAACAAATCAATGAATCAATACTGTAATGGCTGCTTTTGTAGAATGACCTCCTCTAATGACTAAGAAAATGGAATATCAAATGTTTCACCGGTTAAAAACTTTTCGCCAATGCGATGTCACTTCTCAACAAAACTTGGGAAGTTGCAAGTGAAATCCCAAGAAGCGATGGTTTTTTAAGCATAAATGCGCATCGTTCACACACACGTGTTTGTCTGTACAAGATCGGACATCACCACTACCTAGCAGCAGTAGCGCTCACTTTCATATCTCACGATACTGCTAATCTTCGTACTCGGTAAACCAAACGCGCCTTTTCCTGGCTCTCTTAAAACGGAACCACCTAGCTGGACAAGCGAAACGTGTTCGGCATCGTCGTACTACGGGCTCACTTCAGTTGTCTCTAGACAATAACACAGCAGATGCACAGAAAGCGCCACAACCATCCGCGTTCCGCACAACACAAGCACTTCGGCACGCGAATGATACCCTCTGTCTTCCTGTGGTACAGCGGCGCCGCGTTGTGGCACTTTCGAACAGCGTGGGAAAGTGCAACCCCATGACTTGACGGCAATGTTTCGTGACCATAAATAGCCTCAAAGGAACGTTGGATTGGCGCCAGACATCATTGAATTTCATCTATGTATCTTTAAAAATCAGCATGATAAAAAATAAAAACGCAAGCTTTGAAAGCCTGAAAAATTTACTTTATCCGTAGTTTTCTTTATCAATAAAAAATAACGTAAAAAATATGTTTACGTTAACGAAGATGAATTATTGCACACGAAATATTGCCGAAGGGCTAGCAAACGTACCATCTTTCTGCATTTGGTGAGACGGTAGGCTATCTTCTACAGCTTCTTTAAAGCTGGGGCAAAATTATTGATTGTGTTCATAGTACGTAGGTCATGCACTGTTGCTGGCGTCTAGAGCTGCAGTAGAACTGTAGTATGCACCACATGTATTTATGTCATTGGCTACTAATATTCCACAGAGTGGCCTGCTAGATCACACAAACGTCTGCAACTGCCCAGTTTTCTTTAATGTGCTTCTATCTTTCCAATCTATCTCTCTGCTTCTATTTCTCTCGCTCGCCATCTGCGCCTTTATTCATTCATTCATTTATTTATTCATTCATTCATTCATTCGTTCATTCATTCATTCGTTCATTCATTCATTTATTTATTATTTATTTATGTATGTATTTATACATTCGTTTATTCACTCGTATATTAATACAAAGGTGCGCGCAGGGGTCATTTTCAGGTGGAGGGGAGAAGGTTCATCGCAGCACCCCTCCCCCTTCTCTATTATGTCAATGTATGGGGCTGATTTCGGTAAACACGCGTTCAATATTTCAGAAAGATCTTAAATTGACTGACTGAAAAGGAATTTCAAACATTGACCCCTCGTCGACATCGATGTGTTGCCGCGTTTTATATATGGCTTACTACAATAGTTCGTAATAGACAAGCAATGTATGAATTCCGTGATAGGCTTGTGGATGGCGTTTATGCAATATTGCAGCATAGACGAGGTGAAGGCGCGACAAGTTTTAATGCGTCGACGACTCTTCTCTAGTGATATACGCCTAATCGCGCTCTTCCATGCACTGAAAGACTAACATTCATTATCGAATGCATAGTTGGATCACAACGTGCAGTCACTGTACGCACTAACCAATAAGGATGAGGATAATAGGTAGCAGTATAACGCCAGAGACGGAAAATCACTGGAGCATTTCCACCTTAATGAGCACTGCATATACGTCTCAAGACGCCATTTTATTGCCAATCTCAGAGGGAAAACTTTGAGCTATGGCAGTCCACGTCACTGGTGCAGCAACCAATCATGCACAATCAATACAAGTTATTGCTCAATGTTCCAATGGTATATGAACGTGCTTCATTATTTTAGAGCTCATGAATACACTGTTGGCTTTACCTCTTCTTACTCCTCTCCTTTGGTGCCTTCATCTGCTTCACCTGTGCAGGATAGCAAACCGAGCGGGCTTTTGAATAACTGTGTATTATTGTTATGTTTCACTTCTTCCTCTTTTTTTCCCGCTTTTTGATAAGCCATTTCGAAAAAGTACAAATAGATGCGATTTTCGCCTAGCGTGGCTACAAGACACTAACCTAAAGTCACGAGACTATTTTTTGGTACAATGACTTTTCTCTCAAGCCAAACGCTAGTGTTGCTTGTATCGCTTCTCAAACTCTGCCACCGAGCTGTCGCAGGTATCCCCGCAATGTTTTTCAGTCGTCGTCCGGACAGGTTACTCCGCATTCCTGAAATCTTCAATATCTGCGCGTCCGCGCAAATCCACCAAAACGTGATTCTGGGGAAGTATGTTTCGAAATGCTCGGCGTGAGCTTCGGATTTACTGTATGAATGCACCTCACTTTGCTCCATAAGTTCGTGAAGATGTTATGAGCTTGAACGTAGTTCGTCATACGAAACTAAACTGATCAAAAACACTGTAAAGCCACGACTCCAAAATCTGGAGCAAGTAGTGGGCGAGTTCTTTGATCGTTCGGTCGATGTAACAAGAAACATCGCAGTACACGCTGCCCGTTTGCTGGGATGGCGAAAACAAGAAGACCCACAGAATAGAGTGATTTCAATCACTGAGTAATCTTATAAGTTCTCTATTCTCGTAGGACACTGTATCGATCGCTGACGGTTCATCTTTTTTCCTGTCTAGCAGTAATGGACATTTTATTGTCCTTTTTTACCTTGACCGATTCACTACTTGGAGCAAGCCTTCAATATTTCGAAGTTGCTTTCTCTTTCTGTTTCGAACATACGCAAGTCATGACAAATGTCGAGGCATTGTCGCTGAAAGAAATGTATCATAATTTTTGTTTGAGTATGGATTCTTAGGCAGCCATATTTGTACTATCTATTATTCGTGTCGAACCTCCATCGACGGTAAACGCTTTGTCTAGAGATGGCAAGAAAACCCAGTCGCAGATCAAATTTCATAGCAGAAACAAAAAAAATGACTAAGAGTACATCCTCTCGAAGAATCTAAATTTCGTTCTTCGTATTACTAGTATTCTTATGTGGAGTTTCGTCTATTGTATAATTTTCTTTTATTATTGTGCCACGTTTCTTTGTGGAAGTTGTTTGCATGAAAAAAGTAGTAGGAAAAAATTGGCCCCGTATTTGCAGGTTTCACTGTAAGTGTCGAAAGACGTTAGTCTTGCGTGTGCAGAGAGTGAACAAAACGTTTTTTTTTTATGTTTTGCGCGAGAGAATCGGTTAATTGTGTTCTGGAACCGCTGCGTTAGAGAGTGTCGATCCGTGCAGCGAAGGCGAACGAGCTCATTGAGGCACGTTATACACGAACGCCATCTGGCGTTCGTGTATAACGTGCTAACGCCATCTGGCGTTCGTGTATAACGTGTATAACGTGTATATTTAGAAAAAAGAGCGTCAAAGTAGTAGGTATGTAATCTGATCGCCAGTAGAACGCAACAATTTTCATACATAAATTATCTAAAGATCTAAAATTTTCCATCGGCCTGGCATTAACTGAATGATAAACTCGACTACCTGAGTCGTGCGCGCAATCTTATCAGAATTACCTCAAGCAATCGTGATGTTTCTTAAGATTTGTGGCATTTGATATGTGGGGTTTAACGTCCCAAAACCACCATCTGATTATGAGAGACGCCGTAGTGGAGGGCTCCGGAAATTTTGACCACCTGGGGTTCTTTAACGTGCACGCAAATCTGAGCACACGGGCCTACAACATTTCCGCCTCCATTGGAAATGCAGCCGCCGCAGCCGGGATTCGAACCCGCGACCTGCGGGTCAGCAGCCGAGTACCTTAGCCACTAGACCAAAGCGGCGGGGCGATTTGTGGCATTTCATGTGCATGGCTGTGCTTACAGTTTTTGTATTCAATCAATTAATAAATTATGATCAATAATAAATAATTGGTTATTTGTTTATTATGCACTGAAAAAACCATTAGGTCTTAGTGACGGGGCACGCAAGAACAACACTAACAATATTAATAATAAATTATAATATTATAATAAACTACAATATGATTGTGAGGCACAGCGTAGTGCTGGACAAGGAATAATGTCTAGGTGCTTCAGGTTATGTAATGTGTGCCTAAATCTAAGCACACTGGGGGTCTCTCCGTTTCACCCTCATCAATATGCAGCCGCCGTGGCGGGTACTGGACTGCAGCCTAAACGAAGCCATCGAGCGTAATAACGCAGAGCCTTACCTGCTGAGCAACGTTCTAAACGAAATAACGCGCATGTCAATATCAACAAAAGATGTTTTCCACTTTTTGAGGCAAGGTGAGCGACATTATTTTAATGACAGGAGATATAGTACTGCTCACCGACAGTTTTCTGGTGATTTCACCACCTTATCTCTACATATCAAACGTGACAGAACCTTATGCTTGTCACAGCTCATGGAAGGATCACCAACTCGGACATCTATATGGTTCAGGTGGCTATGAAGATCGGCCTTCACCAATCCATGGCGTCTCGGCCAGCCATTCCATACAAGTGGATCAACATTTCCTTTTTAGCCCTGTGCTACTAGATATCTACAAATAATGAAGCACCTATATTCTACATATTTATTAGTTTTGCCAAAGCAATATATTGATTCCAACATCTAGCCCCCTTGCCCTTGCTTAGTGTTTTGTTATAAAATTTTGCTTTTTAAGACCATTTATGCTTTCCTTCGTATATTTACATATCTACTCATTTAAGTCCCGAACGCTATTTTCATCGTCAACGCAAAAACAGTTATTAAGGATGTATATTGTTATTAAAAAAATAAATGAATCACCACTACAGCATAGTTTAAGAATTTAGTTTACATTTTTGAACACCTAATCACTGTGCCTTAGCGTGCTTTCGCAAATTTTATGTGGTATTTGACGTACAAATTGTTGTTCAAATTATCAATTGTTAATAACAGATCCATGACCATATTACTTGTGAAACATATAACTTATAATTTATTCTTACAGATACATATTTCTCAAATATTTCATCAGAAAAATTGTTCTTCGATCGCGTTGTGTCTAAACAAAACTTTCAAATCTTTAATCCTTGGACACGTTGTTCAACTGCTGGGTAGAGATGCTTCACAAAAAAGTTTTCGGTAGGAAAAAAGGTGAAATTTTCATTGCTAACTTTGCTGCTAGCGTATTATTTCTTTTTTCACTGAACGCCGCCCCATCATTGCCCTTAGAATAAAGCGTAGCTGTCGTGCGAGAGGCACAAACCAACCGGACCGACTGACCTTGGTCTCACTGGACTTTGATCACTTTGTCTGATTGCATAGCATTGATTATCGTTTACGCCTCTGCAGTCAGCGTCCGAGGAATGTCTCGTCACACTGCTGTTTTTGTGATTACAGAGTACAGAATGAGGCGAGCCTCGTATAAACCAACCCGCTTAAACATCACGCGAGGTTGATCGTATGTCGCGGCTTCGTTTTCGGGGACACCCCAGACTGGCTAAGTGCAATAAAACCCGCTGGAGACAGATTAGCGAGACGCGGATCGTTTGACGAGCGGTCACAATACTTCGGGCCGGTAACAGCTCGTAAAAAAGCATTACCTTCCATGTGGCGCTAGACCGCTTCAGTTTGTCTTCTGCGTGCTGTTTCACTGCCTTGCTTCATTCGATGCAGCACGGATTGATTGATTTGATTGATTGATTGATTGATTTGTGGGGTTTAACGTCACAAAACCACGATATGATTATGAGCGACGCCGTAGTGGAGGGCACCGAAGCAGCACGGAAGAAGGTGCAATAACAAGGAGTTCGCGCCCAGCTGCGCTACTCGGGTGGCGCCTTTTCTAGGAATAGCTTGAGCCTGTGTACTCATTGAATCATCGATGGTAGAGTAATACGCAGGTTATTTTAGCCAAATTTTCGTAAAGACAGACTGCCTGTAACACCTTCGGTGTAAGTGTGCATTGCGACTGTGTGCTTGTGCTGCCTAAGCGGAAACTTTCGGTGTTATCATTGTAGGACTGCATATATGTAAAGATACTATTTTGTTTCATAATTCTTTTCTCGTAACAATCAAGGGGGAAAGGGCAACTGTGAAACAGTAAGGGTGACAACCACTCACTCGCTTATTTTTCATTTAAATAAAGAAGCACCCCCATGATTATGTGAAGGAATGAAAGCACTCCCACTCTATCGCATCCATGAGAATCTTTTATTTTGCTTAGCCATTCAGAGGACACTGAGTAAAATCCTCTGAGTATCATGGTCAAGGAAGAAATCTCTCCACATTCTGCATGCTTTGTAGGTGCCAAATGCATGTGGTTATTTGATGGTAGCTCTGTTTCCCGTTGGCCAGCTGCCTTCATAATAACGTAAACGTAGTGCAAAAAATACGGACAAAAAATGCACACCACAAGCGCTTTTTTTTTTATAGTGGTAGTGATGATGCCTTTGCCAATACAACTAAAACTCAATTTCCTGAAGATACGGGGTGTATACAACGTAACACACCTACGCATGCGAAAGGTCCATGAAGGCATCTCCAGCATGACTTCAGCCATATTCACGCAATATAGCCAAGGTCGCCTGAACGATAGTTATAGCGCGAGAACAAAACGATGACACAGAGACAAGGACACGAAAGACACGAGCCCAAGCTGCCAGACTTCTAGGTCGCCTGAAGCTAGGAGAAGCTGCCGAGATTTAAAAACAGAGAGAAATAATGCAGTTGTAAGAACAGACAGTGCAACAACAATCCAAGGTATAGAGTTACTAATAATGCTACCTTTAGGTAGAAAAGTTCTGCCACTGTTTTTTGCGCCGCTCACTGGGAGTTTGACGATTTCAGCAACGCTATGGTTGGGCGTCATCACGTGATTAGATTGTTCATTTGCACTGCGGAGAAGCCATGACTACGCAGACGACGCCGAAAACTGCGATGTTCCGTAGATTACGGCACCTCAAATGTGGTTGACACCGGCTGTTAGTTGTTATTCTCACTGCGCGCCAGAAACGTGCTAAATAGCAAGGGCATTTGTGTTGACATGTGAATAAACGCGACTGAAGCGAGTGTTACTATGGAAATATTAGTGTTCAGTGAGGATGAAATAAACGCTTGGCTTCGTTTTATCTATCTACGGCACTGCAAAACTTGCTCTATTTCAGTATTGCCCACGGATGGAGTGATTAAGTTATGCATGCCGAGTAGGTCAGCGTACGACGGCTGCACACGTCCAAATTGGCTGACGGGTAAAGTGCAAATATAAAGGGAGAAGTTATACTGAAGTTATTCAAATCAGCAGGGTGTTGCAGCTAACGCCTGATTTTGATGTAGCTTTGTAGCCTTACAAGAAAAGATTGTTGGATGCAACAGGGCCGTTGAATAAAAATTCACATCAGCCGTCGGGATCCGCGATTGTAATAACAGCGTAATACGAGAGCGGGTGTGTAACACGTGTGTCGCACAGCCACTCTCGATAGCTATCCAGCTCTATTCAGTTGAAAACTATAAAAGTACCGCTGAAAAAGCCTAACGCAACAAAAAAACTCTAAATCTAAGTGACTCGATTACGATAAAAACTGCAAAAATAATTTCACATTTGTAAATGAAAAAAACCCACCAAAAACGAAGACGAATGAACCACAAGTATGCTAGTGTGTGACCGAATATAAATATATATCTCACTGTTCAACGAGCCGACGCGCTTTCTTTGATTATTACTTACCAAAATCGTAAACACAGAATAAAGCCTTGTAAACGTGACCGGGGCTGGTAACCGAGTTCCATTCGCACCTTCGTAAAAAATAGAAAGAAAGCAAAAAAAAAAACGCTAGTACTCCAAAGAACGAGCGCTGCTTCTACGTGGGTGGTGAGTGGCTTCCCCCAAGATATTTAAATTAAAGGTGATGTACGTAGGGTGCAACTCTTACCTAAAGGTATCACATACAGTAACTCTATTCAAAGGAAACAATTAGTGCCATCTGTCGCATAAACCACGAAATGAGGGAATCAACCACCATGTTACGGCGGCAGTATATGAAGCGGCAACAGACCTCAGTCAGATGCCTTTGATATTTGAAAGCGCTATCGACCGATGCATGCAGCTTCTTTAGAATGAAACAAGGGTCAGGACTATAATGGTGGCTACAAGTTTTAACGTAATGGTGCTAAAATTGACGTACGAAGAAAAGCTATCTGCGTAAAAATTGTCAATAAATTGCTACATTCCAGATTGCTGATCTAAAGAAAAACTTAGTTAGATCAAGTTGATTCACCTGAAAGTTTCGTTAATTTGCGATGATGACAACACTGAACCCAAGGGCCATCTACCGTAAATGAAAATTTTTTTCTTAGGTCGGGAAGTCTGTTAGTTTGGGGTTTTTAGTTATAACAGTACTATATTCAATATCATTATGCTCTCCTGTACATTTTATGAACAGTTGTACAATGCAAACAATCTACGTTTATATATTCATTTTTAATGCATTAGGCTAACTTCAGGATAAAATAATTGGCCTCGTATATGCATGTTACACTGCAAATGTCACCGAAAGACAATAGCATTGCGTCTGGAAAAAGTGAACAAAACGTTTATTTGATGTTATATGCTCAAGAAAATTGGTGAATTGTGGATTCCGGAGGCGCTGCGTTAGTTCCTCGATCTGTGCAGCGAAGGCGAAAGAGCGCATCGAGGCCAGTGAGACACGAGTGCTATCTCGCAGTTATCTTCGAAAACGAAGGAAGGCGTGCACGCCTTACTCGGAGGCAACAAGGTGTAGAGCGCAAAGCGACGGGTAGGTGCCACCACCGTGTCGCCTTAGCAAAGCGTTGAAAACACTTGCGTTTGTGTGCGTAGCGTTGAATTGTCAGCGCAGCGTGTTAAACGTTACGGTCCTTAGAATTACTTCTCCAGTATAAAGACATACATAAAAATATTGACGTGCTGTAATTGTGCCTCACATATGCGCAGTAATTGCTTTTTAATTGACAATCGCACAAGTATGAATGCTGAAACCTAAGCAATATTAGTGAGCGCTATGAATGGGGTTTAATGTTGGCCGTTTGGGGTATCATTTTAGCAGACAGACAGACAGACAGACAGACAGACAGACAGACAGACAGACAGACAGACAGACAGACAGACAGACAGACAGACAGACAGATCAAAGTTTTTTTGTCGAAGACCCCAAGAAAGAAAATGGCTTTTAAAAATTTATCAAAGGCAACGACGACTCACTACAGAATACATGCTAGAGGAGTGTTATCCGGTGTTGTCACACTTATACCTGTCTCGTTCTGGTTAAAAAAAAACTTCATTGGGATAATACTCATAGTTGAAATGAACAAACCATCAATAGGACAGTGTTATTGCTTTGTATAGTCAGAATATTCACACAGAAATCGAACTTCGTACGAAAGTGCACGTTCCAATAAAGCGTAATCCGAGTCATGACCATCATGACAAAGTTCAAGCTTAATTGAGCAATCGAGCTAGCCTCCCAATGTCTTCGAACTCTTCATAGGAAAAAGCAACTTCATGATTGGCACCATGCGCTCAAACACGCGACCACACTTGAGGCGCTAAATGGTTCTTTTTCGCGGCCGTTTGCGGATGCAAATCATACGGCGCTTGCGAAGTTTGCCGTCTGCGCCTTGCATTAAACACGCATTTCATTTGGGTTGCACAATTCACAAGGAACTTTACGGAAGAGATGCCTTAGCTTTTACCTCTTTTTTCTGTCTCTCTCTTTTAGAGAATGCAGGCATCGGAGCCGACAGCTGCGTGCAGTTTTGACATTTTGAGATAACTTTTCTTGAATTCGTATTTGGTAATAAACAAAATACCGTTAAAGACACAAACGCGCTTCCAGCTTGTCAAAATCTTTTTATCACGTAACCGTATGCGGCAATACCCTCATGGTGCTGTGCTTCGTGTTGACATTGCCATTCGAAACAGCAGGGTCTTCATATGTCGAACGTATTCTACGTACAGGCTAACCAGGCATATAATCGCTAGTTAGCTTCCTGACCTCATGCTATATCGATAAGCGCATCGTTAAGCCCGTGGTAAAAGTGACAGCCACAGTCATCGACAATGCCTTCAAGGTCATGGAACTACTTAGTTGCGTACAGTTCAGGACAGACGCCTCTTTCGTACACTTCTTAATATGACTATGTAGTGCTCAGACAAAGCTGTGCAGTAGCCTCACCACGGTGGTCTAGTGGCTAAGCTTGCAGGTCCGCGACCTCTCGGCTGCAGGTCCGCAGATCGCGGGATCGAACCTGGCTACGGTGGCTGCATTTTCGAAAAAGGGACAAAGTTGTAGGCCCGTGTGCTCAGAATCGGGTGCACGTCAAAGAACCCCAGGTGGCCGATATTTCCGGAACCCTTCACTACGGGGTCTCTCATAACCATATGGAGGTTTCGGGACGTTCAACTCCACATATCGATTAATCAATCAAGGTTGTGCTACATTTACGAGCATTGTGTAATGTAAGTTTACTAAAAGGTCTCTAATAATTTGAGTATGTCTGAATATTATTTTTGTTATTTCATTGCTTATGTCCACTGCTCGTTGAATGATTTGCAGATCAATATGTGGCTTTATGTCCTTTTGTGTTACATAGTACTGCTTGACTGCGTCCTTCTTAGCCTACAAGCATTAACTATCACGACCCCTTACTGAAAGAATATCAACAAATAGCATCATTGTAATCAGTATACGCATAGTGTGCCTCAGTTATTATTAAAAGTGTTCTTGTTTCAAATGCGAAGCATTTCTTTGTGAACTTCGGCTACTTTGATCGTATCTGTCTATATATCTATCGGCTTACATTTGGTTGCTCTTGTGGTCACCCCTTTAACTTGGCGTAAAAGAAAATTAGCATGGGAGGGTAAGATGGTTTAACAAATATGACGCACTGATCAAGAAATTAATAATGTCACAATTCCGTCACATACGTCGTCAAACACTTTCCGCCAGACAGTGGCATATACCCATAGGTGCGTATGTGCCACTGGTATGTGGACATGTGCCACAGGGGATTGACAGTATCTACTCAGGAACGACAAGATCACGCGTGGGCAATTTCAGCACACGAGCATTACGAAATACCCGACATCAATAGCTTCGACCCAACGAATCGAAAAAAGAAATGACAAGATCCCAGCTGGAATCGGGCCTAAGCATTCTACGTGGCAATGGAGCATTTTACCAAAGAGCAACGCCCCGTTTCAGATATACTTTTCTAATAGGCGCTAATCTTCGTGTAATACAATAGTGGTTGCAGTGCTGGCTATCCAATGTAATAAAAATTACATACGTACTAATTTGGTGCAGCCGTCACGTCGGGTTAACGTCAATTTTAGTTGGTTGCCAAGCGCTGAAGATGATTTATGTAGCAGTGTCAAGGGCCAGCATCCTCGCGAGCATCAGTATTCATATCAGCTTCTGGTGTTGCTAATACGCATGTTCCTGTTGGCATCGTTGCACAAGAGTGAACAACTGGTTATACAAACATCTGCAACTCTTCAACATATGTTTGTGCGTGCAACATTTGTGAATATTTGCCTTCATTTCATGACGTGTTGCTCAATAAAAAAATTGCGACAGGGGCACCTTTCGTCCGCATGCTTCGCATAATGTTGATTTTCTGGTACGTGGTATCTGCTGAACTTTTACTATTCTAGTTCTTACTATATCCTTTTTTACACCTTATAAATCAACTATTCCAGTCGACATGGCCCAAAATTACTGTTTTTTTTTTGCGAACGATTGTTTCAGAGATGCCTCTTTAGAAAGAGAGGCGATGTAGTTTTCACTCGAACAACCCCGCACAGATAATACACCTTCGTTGGTTCCAAGCGACTATCGTCAGCACACGTCGACACACGAGCGCAACGAACATGAGTGTATAACAAATGCAAGAGATATGCTGACACCATCACGAATGCCTTCGGGATGCTGTCACCTGAGGAGAAAAAATGAGAATGGCATGCTTTGATATCTCCCAATAACCTGCAGACGCCCCACGCTGTCACCGTGAACAGTTATTACGCCCGTACTTCCTTGAGCTCTTTTTCTCTATTTCTTTTGACGCTTCAGAACATTGTGCATGCTTCATTTTTACTTGATTCGCCGTACCTTTGTAACAGCCTTTGTCCTTCCCGGGGCATATGGAAGGGCATCAAGGGGCCTTCCTTTCCCTTCTTGTGGGCGAAGCTCCTTATAATCTAACCTTGTGAATAGTCACGCGTAACCGAGACAAGAAGAGACGAGAAAGAAAAAAAGGCAAAAAAAGGATGACTATTTCTGGTCTCATTTCCTAGACAAGGTTACTCTGTGCTACTCTGCGATTGGCTGCTGCGTGCGCTTTGCCAACGAGTGCCTCTCTCTATCTCCTGAATCGTCGCCGTACGTGGCGGATCTTTGCATAGGCCATGGATGATGCAGAGCGACAGGCGCGTTGAAGACGCTTGCCCTGGGCTTCCTTGGCTGGCGTCTCCTAGGTGTTACCCACGGGCCGTCTACATTCTCGAACGTGATTGGACGCATGGGCCAATGCGCAGACGCACGGACACACTGGCGGATGGATGGACGGACGCTTCACCCCACTCATAGTCATTTACTCCGCAGATACGCGTGATTTGTTTACCCACGTAACATACCTTCTGCTTGCGGAGAAACCATACTTGTCTGGTGGGCCCTATACGACAAAGCGAGAAGCGAAAAATTTATGTTGATCTTACGTTCCATGCATACTAACGCATTTCTCTTACCTTTCTCTGTGCTGAAGTTCATGGCCTTTTGACTCGCCATAGAATTCTTCGTGAACGTAAACTTATTAGCCCTAAATGAATGTACTTCAATTATATGCTTTTTCTGTTGTGGCTGCATGTGTGACTATGCGTATATTTATGTGATATCAGATCTACGTGTACTTTATGCGCAGTTAAATTTAAGGGTGCTTCAGGTGCGCCATAAAGGGACTGATTCTTCTCGTCAGTGGCCTTCACTTTTCAAGACCTTTCTCAAAAGAAGTTGCCAGGACAAAAGTGTCAGCGTCTCCGGCGCATCATATGCTAAACCCAGCACCTCCACCAAACGTTGCGAGCATACGTGAAAGATATTTACAGTAAAGAAAACTGTTCAGCTGTCATGATGCTGGCTAGTATTCAACAGACCAGCACGTCATCCCCTTTATATAGCGAAACCCTTTTGCATCTCATGCTCAGGTTCGCTCATCCATCTATTCGTGCTCGGGAACAGTACCAGTTGTGGCCTCCCCCTCCGCCACCACACACACACTCTCACAGAAATCACGTGATGGCACAGCAAGGCATAGCAACAGTGACTCTGCCACAGCTATGGCATTCTCCCCCTTACTTTCTTACACCTATCACCTGATGGCTGAGAAAGTGTTGGAAAAAACAAAAGGAAGTGTATGAAATATTTGAGGACTCGTAAGCTTCGCCTTTAAAAGTTGTACGCGATAGCAAAATACGACCCCTAGTGCGTCCTTCAACCACTAAGCGCATATTTATCAATATGTTTTGTTACACAAACACACCATACACACACGCACACACACACACACACGCGTGCACACACACGCATGCACACATGCACACGCGCATGCACACACACACACACACACACACGCACACACGCATGCACACATGCACACACACACGCACGCACACACACACACACACACACACACACACACACACACACACACACACACACACACACACACACACAAGCGCGTACGAGTGCAAGCCCGACGTATCTGTAGCAATGCAGTGACTGTGCAGTGGGGCCACTTCCCTCTGCTAGAACGGCGCTCGGCTGTAGCCGAGACAAGTTTTTCACGATGTCTCACAGATGGCACACCGACACACACGCGCGCGCGCGAGTGGTGCATACAGGTTCTTGATCTAAAACGAGAGTCGCATGGCCTCCAAGATAAACGCCACGAACTTACCATCTCGGAGGCCATTAAATTTAACAATGCCTCACAGATGACAGCACATTATCTAGCGTTTGCTGTTTGTTTGATCAACGCCTCTAAAAAGGCATCATACGTTTTTCGCTAGATGGACATAATTATCCATATTTAGAGCTGTTTGAAAGTTATTGTGTGTTTTAGCGACGATGGTTGCACTATTCCAGCCTTTTTCGATGTAGTTTGATGGCCTCCCAAATGCGCCTACAAATCGCCGAATGAGCTCGTTTTTGTCGTGACACCTGTCGAATAAAATGCTTTAAAGAGACTCCTTCCACTACATGACATTTATGTAGCGTTTATTCCTTAAGCAGCTGCAAGCAACGTCGTGGCTTTGTTGCAGGACAACTGCTTGCCACGCGAACGGCCCCGGGTTCAATCCTCAACGGGACCGAAAATTTTATTCTTCATTTTATTTGCTTCTTTCATGGTTTTCGCTCATGGACGATTTTATCTCACAATCAACGGTGCCGATGCCGATGGCAGAATTTCTACGACACGAGCCATCTAACGCTATCGCACTGAAATAGCCATAGCATTGTCAATCACATGGCTTCAGGTTTTCGCCGATTACATTTGATTGATTTGATTTTGCTGGGTTTAACGTCCCAAAACCACTATTTGATTATGAGAGACGCCGTAGTGGAGGGCTCCGGAAATTTTGACCACCTGGGGTTCTTTAACGTGCACCCAAATCTGAGTACAGTTTTTCGCCGATTATATCTTAGAATTCATAAAGCGTCCTTTATTCTTTCTTTGTCCCCCTTAATAATGCTGACGGCTTGAACACCAGAACATTTTCAACACCAGAACAACGGAACAAAGATTTTGCCGGAAAGCGCTCAGCGCTATGCCATGTCTTGAGATTGCAACGCACCTGCTGCCCTGTTCACTTCACTCAGGTAAGCTTCGCGAAATCATCCGTGAACGAGGCCATTGTGAATGTTTTCTCATTGACCCTGTGATGGCCATCATTTAACTGAATAAAGAGGTGCGCACACACATACGCACACTAGAACAAGAAAACGCACACAACATAGGCGCATTATCTTGTTCTAGTGTCCACGTTTTAGATGCGGAGCCTCTAATACTCGAGGCTTGTAGTGCGGCGCCGTCCGCAAGCTTCCTCCTCCTTCTTCCACCATCTGTGCATCCCTCCCTCCTCTACACACCGCGCGCGCTTCACTCCTCCACCATCTGTGCACCATTCCTCCTCTACACACCGCGTGCGCTTCTCCTCTTCACGAACATTCGCTAGCTGTATAATGTAGCGCGCATGCGCCGTCACGCTTCGAGAACATTGGCAGCTGACGCGCGCGCATGCGCCGTCGCGCTTCGAAAACATCGGCAGCTGACGCGCGCCCATGTGCCGTTGCGCTTCTCCCCCTTCTCGAACATTCGACAGCTGACAGTGCATGCGCCGTCGCGCTGTATATATACTCAAGGTCGGTGCTCGCTCGCTCAGTTGCCGCTCGTTGGTTGGTTTGTACGGCGCGTCGACGTCCGAGGTCGCAATGATCGACGTCCCTTCGACCAGCGCCGGCCAAAGTGGCATCTAAAAGCCATCGTGCTCAAAGTTCGTCGCAATAAATAAACACCGCCCTTTCGCATACGTGTCGTACGTGTTCACTCATTTAACACCCCTCCTACAACCACGTTAACCAATTTAGACAGCGACCCAAGTAAGTCACAATTTAACACCCCGTTACCCATTATATGCTCCGCATCCTCCTCAGTGTTCCCCGAGGGAAGCTGCGGGCAATTTTTGTGCACGCCATCATTCAGTTAAAAGATGAACTAATACAAGCTAGACCAATTATAAGTGCTACTATCATGGTCACTTTGGTGCGAAGTTGTTCTCGAGGCGTGCCTTTCGCATGCGCACTCATGTCGGCTGTGCAGACTTGAAGAATTTTTCACCGAATATGTGTCGCAGGCGTTGACTATGCAAACCAAAGAAGAATGGCAAGCTTGGCAACGTCGCCCGGACGGAGGACTACCTTCCTCATTCTCTGGTGCACTGACAACAGCAAAACTACGAAACCGTTTCTCGCTTCAAATAACCTTACTTGACCGCGTGCGCTACGTCTATTTTATTTATTTTTCAGCTTTTTCCGACACATCTTGAAAGCTTTAGTAAATATTACCATCAGCGATAGTTGTTATGAGATTTCTTTTTGGGTCACACGCAGTTGTTGTCCGCCACCGCCGCCCCTACCACCGGTGTCCGTAACCACATAGCGCGAAATTCAAAAAAAAACCTTGCACCATGACACAGTGAGGCTTGAAACCAAGTGCGCTGGGTACCAGCTCAATATTCTACTAATGAGTTACGCCTGTGCGTATAACTTGGTGCCAAACTTGCCTTAGGCAGGCATGACCGAGCACCATGGCACAGTGGGCTCGAACCCTGATTCGCTGGGTGCCAGCAACGTATTCTACCACTGAGCTACTCCGGTGCTTGTGACTTGTTGTCAAACTTGCCATAGGCAGGCTTGATGTTGGGAAAGCAATCGCGTTAACTACGACTTATAAAGCGTTTTACAACAGTGAAAGAACAACCGGTTCTCCAACCCATTACAAAAGCTTGTTCTTAGTTTCCCTATTAACTGTGGCGCATACCAACTTCAGCTATAATTCCTCATCGTCATCAGCCACTGCATGCACAATTGGCACAAAGCTCCTCGCAAGTGTTTAGCGGATACCATGCTTCTCAGAGGAATGGCGAAAATAGCATAGCGAATGCCGGCCTCCTACACAAAAGTTTCTTATTAATGCCCTAGTGGTTACGAAGCAAGTGTGCTTGCAGTAGTTACTCAATGGGTGTTTTGAAAAGGCTCTGAAAGGCCGCTCTTCTAGCTTTCGCTGTGACTGTGCGGCACCTACCACGCAGTCCTGGCGTTTTTTACATCCAAAGCATGAAACAGCATGAACATCCAAAGCATGAACCGTTTTTTACATCCAAAGCATGAATGATGCTGGTTGCGGTAGTTCTAGTGTTAGTGATGATGCCTTAATAATGCTAGCATGCACCCGCTATACTGAATAGACCAGGCGTCTTCAATGCATGCTGAAGTTTGAGTGATTCTGTCTCTTAACAGCAAAGCTTGCCTGAGACGTTTGTAAGGACGTTGGTGTGTACCAATGTTTACTAAAGTGTAATCATTTCGAATGGGTATGGGCTTCATGAATTGGACAAATCTCACCATAGTCGGTTAGAGCCTAAGAATAAATGTAGGCTCCGTTCACAGTGGTCACCGTCCAACCCAGGCATAATTTACACCAGTGTTCCACTAATTGCGATCGCTTATTTACCTGACGTCATAACCTTTCACGTACTTCAAGCATATAACTTGGCCGTAGAGGCCGATGTTCATTTCAATAGTTTTCGTTTGAAAAATTTCATTTGTTGGCAAATTTCATAAAAAATTCAGATTTTACTTCTCAGGCAACCGTAACGCTGTAAGGAGAAACGACTATCTTTTGATTCATAATTTGCGTAGTATTTGTACAACCAGCAAAAACGTGCTTATAGTTCGAACAAAAATCACCAATCATTGCGCAGTTGCAGAGCTGAATGACAGGTGCGCTGCAGTACTAGGGGTGCAGCGCATATGTCTTCTTAGGTTGTAATTGACTATTGCCACCAGCTGATGCACTAAGAATGCAGGACATACAGGCGGGTGCTAACACCAATTAAAATTTTCAGACAGATGTAAGCAGTAATTGAGGACCGCTTTATTACACCGTTCGTATAAAGCTAGTGGTACACACCATGACCGCTGTTTCAGCCTCGCAGAAGAATATTTGCGAAGTGCTTCAGTGGTACGTGCGCCCAGATAATATTTGGCAGCAGGAAAGTGAGGGTGTAGCCAGAATTTTTGGGGGGTTGGGGGACACCTTCTTGATTTCCGGAGTGACACCCCCTTTTCATGGCCGCGTCTTGTTCTGTTTGCGAAAAAAATCTCAAAAGGGGGGGGGGGGGGAGGGGAGGGGCTTAATGGGCCAACCCTTGGCTAATCCCCTGCAGGAAAAGTAACGGTGTCTGCGAGGAAACCCCGAAGGTATGGAAGCCCTACGTGAACGACGACGTGTACGTAGACCGATGAGAAGTGCGAACGGTCGGTTTCAGCGCGAGTTTCTGTCTCCGTAATTTTTGAAAATCCGTGTCGTGTCCTTGACTGGCCACGGCATATCTCGAGCCTCTCTGCACTGAGAAGCCACTTAGTAGCTACCTAGCGTCACCTCGTTAAATGGACACTAAATAGAAATACTATATTTCGCGTTCTAGTGAAGTACAATTTCTCGATGCCGAAAAGACCCCTCTTACCGCGACCTAATGTTTTAGTAAGCGAGAAAATGCACGAAAATAAATGTCGGTGGTGACGGCACGTTGAGATCCTGGCACCAAACCTCCTGACGTAAAAAATTTTGAAGGCGTCTACTGGGTTTACGTAGCTTCCGATCAATAAATACGACGTACATTGTAGTGTTATGGGTGCCACAGACTTAGCATGGAAAGTCCTAAAAAATTTAGTGACCCAATGCAACGGGAATATCCAAACTGAGATTTCTTCCGTCGCGCGCTCAGGTTTTGGCGCGAAATTTAAGAATGAGACTTCAACCATGGTTTTTCCCGCTAACACTGAACCTACAATAGTGAAACATTGGGAAATATTGTTCTTACAGTGCAGTTTGTAAACCTAAGTTATGTTATTGCTCCTCTGTAGAGTCCATGTAAAGCCTATCAACAATGTAGAAGCGACGAGATTAGACTTCAATTCGGCCACACTCTTTCAAGCATGGCGCAACTTAGTACACACCTAATCAAGCTTTTCTCGATGTTCCTGAGCGTGAAAGCACGTTGAATGAGACGTATTTGTTTAGTTCCTGATACTTCTCTACTCGACCAAGCCGAATAAGCCGCAAAACCTTCTACTTGCCCCAGTAAACCGACTATATATAAATGTTTCACTATTACTAATACTGCGGCAAGAGCAGCCAACAGGAACTGCACAATTTATTCGGCCACAAGTGTTCAGAGAGCGGCTACCGCCACGGAATAAGAGGTGTATTGATGACGCGGTCGTTACCGGCGTCTACTGACGCAAGCCGCATCATACGGGACTAGGCGGCACTCTCCACTCCAAAAACCCCGCCTTACAAAGACGAAGCCATCCCACAGGTTCACAGTTACTGGCGAGAAGCAGCGTCAACAAAATCGCAGGATTGAGCAAGTCAGTATTGCGCAGCTATTTTTTATTGCAGTTTTTTCAGAGGTGTCTTTTTTACCTTCTTCGAAAAATTCACTGATATGGTGGAGGAGATATGACAGCTGAGGAGTATAGCATGTGTTAAGCAAAAATGTGGGTAACAAGTCAGAGTACCAGGTAATCTACTATGGGAGAGGATAAAGCCGTCTTAGAGCATTGAACCGAAGTAACCAAACGAAATGTTCGTTTCTACACGCAAAAAATAGAGCGTACATGACTTAATTATGAGTTTTGATGTGGCACGTAGATGACTCATCATAAAAAGACACCTCAACTTTGTTACGGGCCCCGCGACTCCCCGAAGGAAGCATAGAGATCTTCAAAGAGAGCACGATCGTCCTGTTAAAACCACATTATACGTGCCGAGAACAAGCGGACAAAATTGAAACTACACTTTAGTATTTTATATGTTTGAGTGGATTAGGGAACAAACGAGGGTTAAGGATATCATAGTTGAAATCAAGAAGAAGAAATGGACATGGGCCGGGCATGTAGCACGTAGACAGGATAACCACTTGTCCTTAAGGGTAACTAACTGAATTTTCAGAGAAGGCAAGCGGGTTAGAGGGAGACAGAAGGTTAGGTGGGCAGATGAGATTAAGAAGTTTGCTGGTATAAATTGGCAGCAGCAAGCACAGGACCGGGTTCACTGGCGGAACATGGGAGAGGCCTTTGTCCTGCAGTGCACGTAGTCAGGCTGATGATGATGATGATGATGATGATGATGTTTGTGTGACGTAAACACCAATTCACATTTGCAAAAAGAAGGAATATCTGAATAAAATGCTTCTCAGCCGCCATGTTGTTTCAATAGCAGAATAGCCTGCGTCGTTTTTCAGTTCAGCGGATGTCATTGTGAATCTCTCGCTTTGATTGACTTCATCACAGATTGCACCATACTTAGGTGGCCGCTCTGTGTTTTGCTCTCTGTTAAGCTCTCCGTGGCATGTACTGGGGTATGGTGCATGTATTTCTTGATCATGCTTTCATATCATGTCCGTGATCCGCAACTATGCAGCACTTTCCGTAATAACAATGTTTGAGATTTAACATCCCAAAACCGTGAAGCCATTACGAGGGATGCCGTAGGAGTGGGCCCTGGAAAAATTGACCAGCTGGTGTTCTTCAAGGCGCACAGACATCGCACAGTACACGGGCTTCCAGCATTGTGCGTCTACCGAAATGTGCACTGCAGCGTCCGGCAAGGAACCCGCCACCTCTGGCTCTGCAGCCGAGTGCTGTAACCGCTACTCCACGATGGTGGAGTTCAACATTTCTAACTGCAATTGCACGTCGTATACTATCTAGAGCATCTGACTGCAGCAGAAGCGTGAAAGTAATACACTGGACAACCACAGACAATAATGACGCGATTTTTCCGGATTTCTTTGTTCTGCTTACTTTTAAGTTATGCCATAATTTACCATCACATTGGCGTTTCAACCAATCATAGGTCGCACAGTAACTTTCTTTTACAATTTAAAGAAAAAAACTGACAATTTGATTGATTGATATGCTGGGGTGAACGTCCGAAAACCACTATATGATTACGAAAGACGCTGTAGTGGAGGGCTCCGGAAATTTCGAACCACCTGAGGTTCTTTCACCTGCGCCCAAATCTGAGGACACGGGCCTGGAGTATTTTCCCTCCATCGACAATGCAGCCGTCGCAGCCAAAATTCGATGCCGTGACCGAGATCGAATGGCCAGCAGCCAAGTACCTTAGCCACTAGACCACCGTGGCGGAGCGATTGAAAATTTGAGATTCACAACGTCGTGAAAGTATAGATCTTGTTCAAAACAACATTTTTTTTGTTTCAGTGTGGTGGCAGCACGCAGAAGAGGCGTCGCTAGCTCTTCAATGGAAAGTGTAATAATTCAACAGTTATGTCACTAGTGTTGCTTACTTGGAAAACCACATATACTAATTCATATGCACGAATAAATTGAGCAATTCTTTCACTATCTACACTCGCGAAGTGATTATTCAGCAGTAATCTTGTAACTTTCCAAGTCATTGGAGAAATATTTCAATAAGAGAATATGTTTGCCAAGAACGAGTGTCAGCATTACGTTGGTCTTAGGAAAACGGGGAGCTTAATGATTAAAAAGCCCCTTGTAGAACATTAGAAGAACTTGTTCTCCCTTTCAACAGAATGCATAATTTTCTCTCAGTACCTGCTTGCTTTCGTGACGAATAAAAATAATCACTATAGCAGTAGTTACGAACACATACCACATAGAATGCAGTGATTCTACCAAATATATTGCTTACTTTTACATAACACCCACATGTTTCAATGGTTCATGGTGGTTACGAAGTTAGCGGACTGTTCTTTCAATAACTCAATGTACGCGCGTGAAAGAAGCGTTTATGGAAAGAGAATGGCGCCTTGCACTTACGCACATTACCAATTTTTAAGTAAAGTGCACCTAGTATGAACAGAATGCTAATAACTGGGAAGCGTTTTATGCTGGAGTACACCAAAAATTGGTAGACGCGTCGAAAAATGCACTCAATCAGATCGCGAAAAAATTCCCAAACATTTCCCCTGAGGGTGAACATGGTTAAGTGCGAATGCCCGGGGTGATGCTATGAGGGGTATTTATCAATTCGCACTCTTACATTTATTAATCACACTATGGTGCCTTTGTGGTTCCTGGGAATCGCAATTTGATCACACGGCTGAGTTTACGTTAACTCACTGGCGAATGCCAACGGATTTTAACTTTACTCCCTCCCCCTCATAGCATCACCCCGTGCATTCGCACTTAACCATGTCACCCTCGGGCAAATATTTGGGAGATTTATTACTGATGACGATGATTAAAGTGTAATATAATGAATTTAAGTGTTATTTGTCATGAAGCATTTGTACACAGATACATTATATACGAAGTATTATTTATTTACACTTCACGACGCGTCCGGACGAGCAAAGTCCAGGGCTCGCGCCCTCTCCCACGCGGCACATTCACTGGCTGGAACGACTTCGGGAACGTCCACTCGCCGTTGACGATTGCGAGCGGCGTCTTGACGCCGGTCTTCATCGCCCTTCTCCGCCTGACGCTTGCGTTGTCGTTCCGCTTCTTGGGCCGCGTTCGCGGCTTGATGCTGACGCCTCATCGCGGCCTCGCGAGCGCGCAGTTCACCATCCGCTGCACGCTTCGCCCGCTTGTCCTCGGCCTCGCGAGCACGCAGTTCGGCATCCGCTGCACTCTTCGCCCGCTTACGTTCGGTCTCACGAGCTCTTCGCAGCGCCGCCTTGTCTTCCAACGTCGGCGAAACCACCGCGGTAGCGTCACCTCCAACGACGGGCGCAGTGCTGGCTGGCATTCGGTTGTACTGCATTCGTTGTTGATGGTAGCGTTGCCTCCGGGACATCCATCGCACGACCCGCTCTCGACAAGAGACTGAGAGAGAAGGCGGGCGCGCGAGAGAGAGGGGTGCGCGTGCAGCTGCAGCGAGCGAGGAGAGCGGAGGAGCGAGCGAAGGGGGAGGGAGTATAAGGCGCCGTTACTGACACCGATATCAGCGTCGCGTCCGTGGCTTGTTCCGCAGAGCGTCGCGCTGCGGCCCGCCAAGTCCTCTTTCTTTTAAAGATAGAGAGAAGACTGCGGACGCCGCCGACGGCGGTGGATGGTTTGGGGTCGCTTATAAAGTGTATTCACACTTAAAAAAATTGAAGGCGTGAATTCCCAAGAGTGCTTGCTGAAAGCCTAGGTGTGCCCATTGGGAGCGGGTCGCACACCTTCCTTCTTGCTTGAGTGGGCAAATGGTGGACGACCAACAGGGCAGAAGTGTGCCCGTGGGAACTGTCTAACTCGACTGCTGCGACTCGACGTGTGATGAAGAAACGTTGCCGCACGCTGCCGCTGTGCCGTTACGTGACAGCTCATAAAGTGTAAGGGGAAGAAATCCCTAATGCCCTAACCACTCCAGCATTTGTAACAGATCATTACCAGAAAAGCTGAAACATGTGGTGCCGGTTTTAGGGGCGAAGCTCTTTAGGCCATGGGCCAATCCCTCCTTTGTAGTCGTAGAAGTAGTATGTAGCCATTTGGAGTTTATGACTTGCTTAACAGATGGCGGCATGTGTGTATGTCCTCGGGAATAATATAGTTAGTTGGTGTTAGTGCTTTTCGCAACATATACATGGAGTGAACGATGATGAGTGGGGTGAAGCGTCCATCCTTCCGTCAGTGTATTCTTCCACCCATGCGTACATCCGTTCACCCGTCCGTCCATCCGCCTGTCTGTCCGTCCGTGACCCCGTCCTTACGTCTGTCCATCCATCGGTTCATTCGTCTGTCTGTCCGCTCACTCGTCTGTCTCTTCGTGCGTCCGTCCATCCGTGCGTCCATCCCTCCTTTCGTGCTCCCATCCGTCCGACTGACCAACCGTGCGTCCGTCCGTCTGTGCATCCGTCCGTGCGTCCATACATGCTTCTGTCCATGCGTCGGTGCTTCTTTCCTCTGTCCGTTCGTCTCGATGTACGGACGAACGAACGGAGGAAAGAAGCACGGACGCATGGACGGAAGCATGAACGGACGGATGGAAGCTCGAACGGACGGACGGAGAACGCTTCGCCCTCCATCATAATTCATTCCGTGGATATTCTGCTTTTTCTATCGCAAACTGGCATCCGTTGAAGGGCTTTTTGTTGTTTTGCACTCTCTATTTTCAAGAAACGAGCACTTCAAATTTTGAATAAGGTGACGTTAGTTTAAAGAATATAAACAGAAATAAATTCTTTTGTAGGAGATGGTAGTTCATACTGCGGTCGTCATTACTCTAAGCTTGACGTGATGACAAAACCCAAAGAATAGCTAGTGCAAGTGCAGAGTCTCTTCGATGTATGGTATGCTAGCATCCATGCCAAGATGTGAGAATCATACAATGTTAATCTCGCGGGTGCCGAATGCAGTGATCACAGGTCTCCCATAGTTGAGTACGAAGAACTCGAAGGCGTTATACACTTTTCAAGACACTCGTTAAATTATGACAATTATTTTGCGTTCCATGTTGACTAGCTAGATATAAACCATTTCCAGCAGAGGGGCTCGGGTAGTGCTGGTGGTGAGAAGCATTTATTTACTATAGGAAGGTGTAGGACCTTTTAATTAAGAACTCCCTACAGGCGCTACCATGTTTTATCTCGTGACCATAAGCTGGCCTCTTTCCAGCCAGTTGTCCACGTGAACTCTTTGGGCCATGGCCGTAAACGCTGGTAGCTGGGTTTATAAGCTAACATGGCAGCACCCGTGCAGATGCGACCATCCGCTCCCATCCAAACTCACGCTTTCTACAAAGCCGCTGTCGTCACAGAAATGTATGAATGGGGAAATTTAGTACCGCTTTGTGTCATCTCATGCTGAGGACATGACATCATGTATGTACTGCCTTTATTAGGGAGATTACATTTGTTTATTTAGCCATGCTTACTAAGCCTTGCCTCCGAGAAATTGAGAATGAATCTAGAACACACTCCAAAAAAACAAGCCACTGCTCTCGAAGCTTCAGGACAAAAATATAAAGGAAATAAACCTGTGCGTGGCGAGCTTATGAGCCACACAGCGCAAAACGACGGCATGATAAGATTGACGCGAATGAAAATTGCCCCCATAGGTGCTGCCATGTTTACTTTCCCTACCGTGGCCGTCTTTCTGTCGTGGCCTATTGCAGCCCTCCTGAATATACGCGTCGCCTCGTCTGCTCGGCGTATCCTTACTATCTGCCTTACTTTTACTTGCGTGCGCGCAGATGCTACAGAGTCATCGATCAAAAGACGCGAAGCGGTTGTTGAGCTGTACTGCAGAAGGCCACAGCAGAAAAAAAAAATTGGCAGCATATCCACGGAGTAAATGATGAAGAGTGGGGCGAAGCATTTGTTGGTCCATTCGTTCTTGCTTCCGTCCGTTTGTGCGACCGTTTAAGCGTCCATCCGCCCGTCCGTGCGTGCGTCTGTTCGTGCGTCCATCCATGCGTCCGTTCATGCGTCCAAAAATGCTGTCCACCCATGTTTGTGTGTCCGTTCGTCCATCTATTCAACACTCCAAGTACTACCATCTCGCATCTTTTCATCATATATTCCCCACATAGAAGCACCGCCATCCAGCGTACATTCCAAGCACTAAACGAGAGGGGGCACACGCACACTTTCTTATGGCTTGCGCTTCGGGTCTACTTCCCACCTTTAACCACCTCGAGTTCATGGTATATACTAGTTCACTGTATATATACATGGCACTGCGGCCCAGCGCTCGCTAAACCTTTCTAAAACCAAAGAGGTTACGCCCAGCGATTACAACGTAGCAACCTTTTCCTGTCAGATAGTGCTCAATGTACATGGCAATGGCTGCTAATGGGGATCGCAGCGTGCGCGTTAACTAAAAGCCGAATGCTCCTATCTCTCATTCCCCAATAGCAGCCATTGACATGTACATTGAGCACTATTTTTTATTGTTCAACAACGCACGGAAGAAATCTCCCGCTGGCACCACCATGGAGGTCAAAATGTAACAATTGTTACACACTATGACTACGAGGGACGAACGGGTGCCGCTATAAGGAGCTTCGCCCCTAAAATGATGATGGTAAGGAGAAGCATAGAGTTTCCTGAAATTGACTGGACGGAAACTCGCGCTGCGATCATTCAGCGACCTTGGGAATTATGCGTATTTTTTTACGACGCACGACACTGACTCTGCAGAACATAGGTAGGCACATCGTGTATTCCAGGTCAGTCAGAGTTTCGGTGAACCCGAGGTCCCGCACAGCGTGAGCGTCACAAGAACGGTGAGCCGCGCTTCTTGCTGGTGATGATGATGTTAGTCTCTGGTGCCGCAGCTTCTCTCCTTTTAAATGCTAGGCATTTTTTGCTTGGCGAACTTCCGCGCCTTTGAGCGTATCTATCTATCTATCTATCTATCTATCTATCTATCTATCTATCTATCTATCTATCTATCTATCTATCTATCTATCTATCTATCTATCTATCTATCTATCTATCTGTCTGTCTAGACGCTTACGACATTTAACTCTCCTGGCCGTTTGGATTATGGTATTGATACCAAATTTGGTATGACATAACATGACTGTATAACAAACATAACCGACTAGTCATAACATGAAAATTATGACATGTGTCTGGAATGTCATGATTTATATTGCATTATATTGCTGCTCTTGTGGTGGTTTCGTTCACATCAAATGTTGCTAAACTTGTATGGTATGACATGACTACATGGCGAGCACAAGTGACAGACCCTAACATGAAAATCATGACATAAGTGTCATGTAAAATCATGACTACATGCCACACTCATGTTGTGCTCGCAGCCGTTTCGCAAGCTTTGCATATACGGAATTTGGTATTACGGGACGTGAATGGATGACCAAGGTATGTGCGTGGTGAGAACATGATAGTCATGATATGCGTGTCATATAACAACATGACTACATGCCACGCTCATGATGCGCTTTTGGCCATTTTGCTAGCTTCACATGCGCCAAATTCCGTATTACGGGGCGTGAATGGATGAAGAAGGTATGTGACTGGTGCAAACATGATAATATAGAGATGCGTGTCATGTAAAAACATGACTACATGCCACGCTCATGATGCGTTTGCGGCCATTTCGCTGGCTTCACATGTACCAAATTCGGTACAACGTGACCCGAATGCACGACACAGGTAAAGGACACGTGCCAAACATGACGATCATAACATTCGTATTATGTAACAACATGACTACGTCCCACACTAATGATGCACTTGCAGCCATTTTGCTACCTTCGCATATGCCAAAATTTGGTATTACGTCACGTGAATGAATGACGGAGGTATTTGCCTGGTGCAAACATGATAATCATGAGATGCGTGTCATGTGAGAACATTATTACACGTCAATTAGTAAGCGTCAATACACTTTGACGTGAGCCGGTGTGCCTGCGTGCTGGCATTCATTTCATCGCGTCACGCCAGCGTTGCCACGCCAGGCGCCAATATCCCCTTAGTAGAGATCAGTGGATCTGCCCACTAACCTCCATTGTGGATCTGCCTGCCATGTACTCGCAGGCCCGTGCTGCGTTGCTTTGACGCATGCACGTTTGAGCGCACACAGTGATCCTCTGTCACAAAGAGATGCAGACGCGGTGCTGCTCTCCAAGTAGCGTCGTCGGCGCGAAGCGCAGCAGTCGCATTTCTCACCGGTTGCCACCGGGTCACGCCGACGGACGCTGGTCGTGCCTTGCGTCAGACTATTGAGCTCTCGCGCTTCGCTAGCGTGCACGTTCGTCAACGTTGCGTCTGAGTATATTGGGCCCTTCATGACGCGATTCACATGTACCAAATTTGGTACATGTGAATAGACGACGATAAATGAGACGTCGAAACCTGATAATAATATGCGTTTCATGTGAAATATGACTACATGCAACGCTCATAGCATTCTCGCAGCCATTTCACTAGTTACACATATACTAAATTTGGTAATACGTGACGTGAATGGACGTCGAATGTAAATGACATGTCCAAACATGATAATCATGATATAGATGTCATGTAAAGTATGATTTTATGCTACGCTCATAGCACGCTTCCGGCCGTTTTGCTAGCTTCATATATACCAAAGTTGGTATCAGGTGACGTTAATAGATAGTGAAGGTAAACCGAACATGATACTCATGACATGGAAGTCATGTACGGCATAACTTACCTCCCTCGCGCAACGTTGTGCTGAATTTCAAGTGACCTATAACCCTTCCTCATTCGTGCTTCGCATATGCTCGATTCCCACCGCGCGTGGAATCTGCCAATTTTTTTAAAGTTGAATCGATCAGGTGCGCGGCGCTTTCGCGTTGAGCGCCGCAAAGGTTGAGTGGCTGGAATCTGTCAATTTCTAGCACTCTCACCCGAAAGTCCTTCACGGGCCAATAGAGTGTCGGTGTCGCACTATTCGTCAACTGAAGCGTCCCGCCATCGCATTTGGTCACAATGCCGCTGTTCCGTTCCCTCAGTTGTGTCCAATGTGACCACGCGCTTGCCCAGCTGGTCCCGCACGATACCTGGTATCCACCTTTTCCGTGGCCGGAACGGTCATGTCCAAACACGCTGTTTTATACGCTGCGCTGTTCTCGCTCGTTGCATGGCTTTGCTCTAACAGCATCTGTGGTCGGCATAATGCAGTCGAGTTTCGTTCGTATTTGATACCCCAGCAAAAGCTCCGCTGGGGACTTGCCCCATTTCGCTGGCGTGCGGTGGTAACGGAACAGCAATATTGAAAGTCGAGTTTGCAGTGGGATTTCTTCGTTCAACGTTCTTACGGCTCGCTCCGCTAGACAATTTAATTGGGGATGATAAGGCGCTGTCAAGTGTTTTCCTTGGTTTTTTGCTAGGAAACTGCGGAATTGGTAACCCTTGAACTGTGGTCCATTATCCGTCACAAGAGTACGTGTTAGATTGATCCTCGCAAACACTGCCCTCAGGGCCTCCACTGTCACTTCTTCTGCTGCAGATTTCGTTAGAACTGCCTCCACTCACTTCGTTTTGGCATCTACAGCTACCAATACCATGTGTCCTTCAATGAGACCTGCATAGTCGGCGTGCAACCAGCACCATTTCTCTCCCGTCGTGCGCCATGGTACAGGTGTTTCCACTGGAGGCATCACCACAGCCTGTATACAAGCAGGAAATCCACCCACCAATCGCTCAATCTCACTGTCTACACCCGGAAACCAAAACAGGGATCTTGCAATGTTCTTCATGGTTGCCATGCCTGGGTGTTTCATGAAGTAAGTCCAAGATGCGTCAATTTAGAGCTGTGGGAAGGACGATGTGGTGTCCCCAGTAGACCAAGTCTTGGTAGTGAGTGAGCTAAGCCTTCTCGCTGAAGTACGGACGGAAGCGGCTCTGCTCTCCAGCTTTTTTTAAATTCAGAATTTAAATTGCTGCAGCAGAGTATTCGTTTCTGTAAAGCGTACCACATCGCCGACACTAATAGCTTCTTTTTGCAAGCATTCAGAGTACAGGACATATTCTGGCGGATTTTCTGTGCTGGTATAGTGTAGTGTGTTCGGTAATGGCAGGCGACTTAAGGCATCAACATTTGAGTTTTCGGTTCCCCCGCGACACTGCGATGTGTAATTATAATTGTCCAAGAGAAGAGCCCACCTCTGAATCCTTGCCGCGGCCATGGGAGGAATGGCTTTTCCTTACTTAAACGAACCCGTCAGTAGTTTATGGCTGGTCACCAAAACAAAGTGATTGCCATATAAGTAGTCCTTAAATCGCGTCACGGTGAATACAAGGGTCAATGCTTCCTTTTCTAGCTGGGAGTAGTTTCGTTCCGCTTTGAACGAAGTTCTGGAGCGAAATCCAAGCGGATAATTTGTGCCATTGATGCGGTGGGAATGTACTGCCCCCACTTCTACAGATGGAGCGTCACATTCCAACTTCAAAGGTTTTTCAGGGTCAAAGTGTGTTAAAAACTTTGACCTTTATATAGTCTGCTTAACCTTTCGAACTGCTTCCTTGTGTACTTGCTGCCATTTCCACGTAGCTCCTTTCGTTAGCAGATTGTATAATGACGCTAGGACTGTAGAAAAGTGCGATAACAATTTAGCATAATAGTTGATTAAGCCCATGAAAAATTTGAGTTCGCTCATCAACTTGGAGACTGGTGCCTGAAAAACTGCTGCGATGTTGTCGTCCTTCGGTTTGAGCCCATTAGCATCAACTCGATATCCGAGCAAGGTGACTTCTTGTGTGAATTTGAATTTCTTGATATTCAGCCTGAGGCCGTAGACCCGTAAGCGCCGCAAGACTTGCTTTAACAATTAAGTGTCATTGCACTTCTCAGACAATATGATGTCATCCAGATAGGCTTCTACACCCGGAAGATCCTAGAATAAGGTATTCATTAGCCTTTGGAAGATAATCGGAGTGGAACTAATACCAAAAAGAAGCCTACTGAAGCAGAGTAGGTCCTTGTGAGTGTTTATGACTGTCAGCTTCTTGGCCTCGTCGTCCAGGAGCAGTTGGTGGTACGCTTGAGTCAAATTCAGTGTAATAAATACTTCACCGGCATTCAGTCATGCGAAGATGTCATCCACACGGGGTAGACGGTACTGTTCAGTCACTGTAGCCTTGTTCACTGTCAGGCGAAAATCTCCACACAGTCGAATGAAACCATCAGTCTTAAGAACTGGAACCACTGGCGTGGCCCATTCTGGAGACATATTTGGTGATATCACACCGTCAGCAACCAATTGGTTCAAAGCATCATACACATTGGTTGTCAAAGCGTATGGCACGGTACGTGCTTTGCAAAAGCGAGCCGTGGCATTTTCCTTCAGAATAAGCTTCCCCGATGGACATTTGTATAGCCCTAAACCTGGAGCAAGCACATCGTCGAACTCCTAGAGCAAAGTGTGAAATTGTGAAATTTCTAGCTCGTGCGGTCTTCCTTGCGCGTGTTGAGGTTTGCGACGACATATGGCCTCAACATGACCACTCTAGAAATGTTAAACGCTTGATGGTATCCCATCCTCGTCGCCAGTGTTACGACGCACGACACTGACTCAGCAGAACATGAGTGGCCCGTCGTTCATTCCAGGTCAGCCAGAGCTTCGGTGAACCCGAGCTCCGGCGCAGCGCGAGCGTCACGAGACTGGCGAGCCGCGCTTCTTGCTGGTGATGATGATGTTAGTCTCCGATGCCACACGTATGACATAAATTTGCCTCGTCTTCGTGCATGCAGGCGGCGAACGCACTTGTGGCTTCTCTTATTACTGTGTTTTCGTTTTGTTTTGAAGGAAAGAACAAGTTATTTTTCATTTCATGTGATATTTGAAGGGGTAAGCCTAAAACATTGAGGTGGTGAAGAGTAACGACTGAACATTTTCTGATTGTTGTTTCATGACGAAACAGCTTCAAGCCAAAACAGGACGGATGACTGACCGCTTCAGGCAGATCACTATACACGCTTCATCCTGGCTTTCACTTCAAGGCACCCGTCGTAGGGCACAGGAAAGTGCATGATGCCGACTGCGTGCGTAAAGGCCAGTTGACTTTGCACATCAGAGCTGAGAGCTGCTATGATTGAGGTTTTCCGCCTGTCACAGATAAAAAAATATTGTAATGATGAGGTATCACACGCTTTATTCGTGCTCTTCTGCTTCGATCACGTGCACTGATTTGTCTGGTGTGGTATGCAATACCTTAAATGCATGAAAGAATTAGTAGAGAGAGAGCAAGGGAAAGGGATATAAGGAGAGACAAAGGCCGAAATTTTTGATGAGACGAAATCTTCAGTGAAGTGAGATTGGACGCCGCCTATCCAGGGTTTGAAGGCGACTGTTGTAACAACTTGGCTATTCAGTTTATTTTTCGTGCTATTTATTGATCATATGCATGACACTTCGAAATAATTCAATACAGACAGAGAGCTTATATGTTCACTATGCTCTTATTGCAGCCCAACGATTAAAACATAGAACCTAAGGATTCGTATTCATGTGTAGAAAACATATTAGGTGACGACATTTTGCGATCATGCACTACGACGACGGTAAGGATTTATAAGCACCTTACCAGCCCAAATATCATTTCGCTTTCTTTTCATTCACTCGTATATATGTCATGGCTGAGTGACCATAATAATTTGGTGAAATATGAGGGAATGTTGTGGGTGTAAGGCGGGGAGACACGATCTTTTCAATGCAATCCACCGCATGGTTACAGGAGGTTTTCAGAGTCCTGGATTGAAAAGAGTCAGGGACAAGATTTAATGGAGAGTATCTATTTAAAATAAGCTGGCATTCGCTGATGACGTTGCTTTCATGAGTAACTCAGGGGACGAATTACAGTTCATGATTACTGAACAAGACACGGAAAGCAGAAGAGTAAGTCTGAAAATAATGTTCACAAAACTGAAGTAATGTGCAACAGTCTCGACTAAAAACAGCACATTGCACTAGGGGAAGAGACGCTGGAAGTTTTAAAGCAATATGTCTACTTTGGACAGGTAATAACCACGGAGCCGAGCCGTGAAAGTTAAATAACTAGACGAATAATGATTAGGTGAATCACATTCGGCAAGCATTCTCAAATCATGAAAGTAATCTGCCGCTAACCCTCAAAAGGAAGGTATACAACAGCGGCTTCTTGCCAGCACTTAGGGAGCAAAAACCTGGAGCGTAGGCAAGATAACTGCTGGTCATTAAGGATAACTGACTGGATTCCCAGAGAATGCGAACCTACGAAGGGCAGCCTGAAAGTTAGGTTGGCCGATGAGATTAAAAATTTCAAAGGTATAAAGTGGCACCAGAAATCACAAGGTCAGGTTGATTGTCGGACCATTGGAGACCTTTGCCCTGCAGGGGGCGTAGTCAGGCTGATGATGATGATGATGATGATGATGGTTTTATTAAAGCGATTGCGTTACAGAACTTGTTCAGCAGAAATTGCGGTGTCGGCATCGGTATTGGTGGAGGCGTCGTTAGTTATGAGCGAAAAATCGTCATCTTTTGAATGACTGAAAAATTGTGAAGAATGCAAATGCATTTAAGGAAAAAAAAAGCAAGCGCTATCACTTAATGTGGTAAAAAAAAATAGTGGGTAGTTTTTCGTGTGCGTAAAGCCATGCACAATTACTGATGTGCTGCCAGCTATTTGGCGTACTCTACTCTGCCAGAACTGACTAACTTTACTCTTTATTACTTATTTTTCAGAAACGATTGGCACACTCATTGTAGAGATAAAGATTTTATTGCGTCCCAATAAAACGGTCAAAGATTAAACACACGCAAGTGAAAGCATAGCACTGCGTCCAGAGAGAGAGAGAGAGAGAGAGATAAAGATGCAAGGAAAGGCAGGGAGGTTAACCAGACGCACATCCGGTTTGCTACCCTGCACTGGGGAAGGGATAATTTTTTTATATTGGTATGACTAAAAACGAAAGCCTGCTTTCTTCACAATTATTTAGCTTCTGTACTCAAGGCAGAATTTCAAATCAATTTCAATCAAACTGATTTTCGATGCTTACAAAATATTGGAACCAATAGGCTACGTTGCTAGAAGCTGGTCCAAGACAAAAAAACCTAAACGTTGGGAATAAAACTACTGGAAATACGAGAGCCAATTCTCATTCTTGATATCACTATAAATAAGATGAACCTACGTTATGGTATCGGTCCGCAGCCTTCAGACGCACACTAAGGGGCACAGTGAAGCCCATGACTGCTTAGAAAGCATAAACGCAATAATGGAAAGGCGATGGAAAGGCAGGAAAGACCGGGAAAGAAAACGTGAGGTGTAATAACGGCGGTGAAAAAACCTTCGCGAGAACCGTCTTTCGCAAAGGTGAGATCGAGATTTTTGAAAGCGCTTTTGTACAGTATAGGAGTTCACAACGGTGGCAAAGGCTGCGTCATGGAAGTCGTATGTGTGTTGTGATCAAGAAGCATCGCGGGAAGTATGTTTCTTCTGGAATAAATGTGATACGGAAAATACCAGTGCACCCATGTCGATGAGAAAAAGGCAGGACAACGAATGCGGAATGAAAACGAGGAATGAAGAAGTAAAGGAGAATGGGAAAGTTGAGGCTGGTTTCAGTTTATAGGCTTTCATAGAATCACCACATGACAAAAAGTTGTTTGATGCCCGCGTATGTTATCCGCCAGGGTGGGCTACTTTCTTGGCCTATTTATCCTTCGCCTTGGCAGCCGCCGCACTCGCATTTTAGCTGAGCAGAAGCTTATGCCTTTTAAAAACGAAAAAAAATACAAGGAGTTTTAAAAAATTTACCCCCTTCGAAGGTTACAACTTGTTTTCTTTTTAAATCTCTTCAAGCAAAATATTCTTTTACCTTTGTATTGTCTTCGAAGCATTCTTCGGAGACACTGCTTTCTTTATGTGCTTTTCGGTTTCACATATATATATTTGCCATGGTGTAACTTTCTATTTCATAGTATTGAATTTTCAAACCAACAATATTGAATTTCACGACTCCGTTGACTGATCTGCACATAAAGTATACTTTAGCAATTAGTGAATTGCTGAAGACTTCATATATTTACTACACCGCACAAGAAGTAATTCCCAAGATGAGCGTTAGTAACAAATACTCTTTTAAGGTTCTTAAGGTGCTGCAAGAGGGTTGCATTCTTTGTCGATATTTATCGATTAGATGTGCACAAAAAGCTGATAAACGTAAGCAACGACATGTCTAGAAAAAAAAGATCCCACGTACAGTGGGAATCGATGATATGCGAAGCACGTATGAGAAAAGTTGATATCTCACTTTAGAATTAGCACAACGTTACGAGGTGGAGGTAAATGATGCCGCAAATGCCTTCCATGTCATGAGTATCATGTTTTGATGTGTCGTTTTTCATCATCATCTATTCACGTCATGTGATGCCAAGTTTAGTGTATGTGGAGCTAGCAAAACTGCCACGAGCATGCTATGAGCCTGGTATGTTGTCATGTTCTTACATTACAGGCATGCCAGGATTAACATGTTCGCACCAGTCATGTATTTCGTCATCCATTGAAGTCACGTAACACCAAATTTGGTATATGTGGAGCTAGCGAAACGGCCGCGACCGCATCATGAAGGGCCCATTATACTTCAATGTAGTGTTGACGCACGCGCACGCTGGGCACAGCGACGCTACGTTAGCAATACGCGAGCACTGTATAGTCTGACACCAGGCGCGACCAGCGTCCGTCGGCGCAGCCAGACGGCAACCTGCGTGAAATGCAACATTCTGCATTTCGCGCCGATGCGTTACCCAGACTACACTGCGTCTCTCTCTTTTCGTGATGGAGGGACGCCGTACGCACTGAAACGCGCATGCATCAAAGCAACGCAGCGCGGCGTGTGCCTGCGAGTATATGGCAGGACTGACGCCTGGCGTGCCAACGCCGGCATGACTCGACGAAATGTACGCCGGCAAGCACGCGCACCGCGCCACGTCGAAATGTATTGGTGCCTTGACTGTGACATGTAGTCAAGTTCTCACATAACACGCATCTCTATATTATCATGTTTGCGCCAGTCGCACACCTTCGTCTTCCATTGACGTCACGTTATACCAAATTTGGCATATGTGAAGCTAGTGAAACGGCCGCGAGTGCATCACCAGAGTGCCATGCAGTCATGTTATTTCCTGACACGCATGTCGTGATTATCATGTTTGCACCAGTATCATACCTTTGCCATCCATTCACGTCCCGTAATACCAGATTAGATATAAGTGAAGCTAGCAAAACGGCCGCCAATGCATCATGAGCATTGCATGTAGTCATGTTGTAACATGGCACGCATCTCATAATTATCATGCTTGCACCAACCATATACCTTCGTCATCATTTCACGTACGGTAATTCCAAATTTTGTATATTCGACGCTAGCAAAACGGCCGCGAGCGCTTCGTGAGCATGGCGTGTGTTCATTTTGTTACATACACGCATGTCATGATTTTCTTGTTAGGATCTGTCGCTGGTGTTCGCCATACAATCATGTCATACGATACCACTTTTGCAAGATGCCATGAGAATGAAACCACCGCAAGAGCTACAAGACCATGAAATGTAAATCAAGGCATTTTGTGACATGGTTTTCATGTTATAACTATTGAAATATGTTCTTCATACAGTCTTGTTATGCGATACCAAGTATGGTATCAATATCATTATCGAAATGGCCAGGAGATTTAAAAGTCGTAGGCATCTAGATAGATAGATAGATAGATAGATAGATAGATAGATAGATAGATAGATAGATAGATAGATAGATAGATAGATACATAGATAGATAGATAGATAGATAGATAGATAGATAGATAGATAGATAGATAGATAGATAGATAGATAGATAGATAGATAGATACGCTCAAAGCCACCTAAATTCACTGAGAAATGCTTCGCATGAAAAAAAAACATATGCCGTATCTTCCGAAAGCCCAGAATAGTCTTATATTAACTGCACTATAGAAATTCAGCGATAAGTACTAAAAAGTGGAGTGCTGGGTGCAACTTTTGATAATCAGTGGCGGAGACGTTCCTCTGAAAGTTGAAAATTTTAATGTGATTGCTTGGGCATGTAAGAACTTCATAGCTGAAATAAAACAGCGCAACAGACAAAGAAAAAAGTCACAGTATATCCATGGAGTGAATGATGACTGGTGTGTCCGTCTATTCATGCGTTCGTTCATGCGGCCGTCCGTACGTCCTTTTTTCCGTACATCCATTCGTTCGTCTGTCCGTTTTTGTCCGTCCGTGCGTCTGTTCGTACGGCCGTTCCTTTGTCCGTTCGTCCGTGCGTCCGTCCCTCTGCCTGCCTTTTCGTGCGTGCGTCCATCAGCCTGTCCATCAGTCTGTCCATCCGTCTGTCCGTCCATCCAGTGAACACTCCAAGTACCGCCATCTCACATCTTTTCGTCATATTCATAGTAAAACTCAACCTTCAACCCACTCTCTCTTTTCCCTTGAGTAGAGTTCTCCCAGCTGCGCAGTGGCTGTTGCCATAGAAGAGAGTGGAAGGTTGGTTGCATGGTGTCCGTCTTGTCTTGTCGTGACTGCTGCTGCATGTTCACGGATGGAGACCAGCACCCTTCGATACGTTGCAACAACTCGACATTATGTACAGGAACTTATGTAGAAATTTACAAGACTCTTTACAGTTTGCACCGTCGTATGTTGCTTCAGCAGAGCCGATAGTGCAGAGCACTCTTTGCTTCTACCGGAACCACCATGAGGACTCGGGAGCCAGGTTTTAACCCCTCGGTTGCCCCTCCAAATTCTTCTAACGGCCAACCAAAACAATTCAGTCTGTTTATTCGACAGACTAAACACATTTGTTGCCATCTTCTCTCGCTCTCTTCTTCAAGCACTTGACCTCCCTGTCTGAGAGAGAGAGAGACGAAAACACGGCCTACACAAGACGTTACACGAACTGTGCGAACGCACGCAATGGTGGCGCCGTTTGACGGCAGGCCTATGCCATTACAGCGGTATGACTACACTGTCCAGCGTGACAGCCGTCCCACGGACTTTAATCCAGACGGATGGGTGCCGATACAGCGGATGTCCTCACGTTACCGGAACGGGCGTCCTTAGGCCGGGATTATCGTCTCCCGAGAATGGGCTCTTTGGGAAGCGCTCCCTTTTGTGACAAAGAAGACTCACCCACCTGGCCTGCGACGCCAGACATTACACGCCCTTCGCAAGACTCGCGCAAGGGCTCAAATCCAGCTACGCGAATACCCACAACATAAAGGGATGGCGCCGAACGTCCCCAACACTGCGGCCGCACTTCGCAGTTCCTTGAACGCCAGAGGCGTTTTTGCAACGCGTACAATATTCCCTCTGCCTAAACCTTGGGGCCCTACAAAACGGTCCCCAGCACAAAGCAATCAAAAAAGGAAAAAGAAAAACGACAGAAGGTCAAAGTGTACACAAGTACAATCGTACCACTCCTGCATGCTTCTAGTAGTACACATACACAAAAAACACTTCACTGAAGCACACACACCCTTCCGCACATGGTGCTGTTCAAGTTAAACACCGGATACCATACCTCCTGCAAGCTTACGCACACACACACACACACCAGAAAAAAAAATACACTTCACTGAGACACACACCCATTTTAACGCATTTTTCTGTTCAAGTGTCTCCAGGTTGGCGCCCGCCATTCTTAACTAATGGAGTTTCCCCCGCGTGCCTAGTCCTCTAGTTTCTCAGCGGCTCCTGAGGCACCACTGCCATTTCCCGAGCGACCATTAGGTGCTTTCGACAATGTGCATGCGTCAGCAACAATAGTGGGGGGCGGCCACAGACAATGGTCATCGGTGCGCTGACGGGCCAGAAACTGAACGCTCCAAAGCTCCAGCTCACTGACAAGAAATCGCGGCATTGAGCTGGAGGAAACACGTGCCGTGCAAACGTGATTGACGCCTGAGCGTCGCCCTTCGCCCGCCGTGATCACTAGACCTCAGAGGTGGCCATGGACAAGTTCACTACGAGCCAATATGGCTTTTCTGGATGTGTCATTTACCTATGTTCTCCGTTCGCGTCGCGTATTACCAAGTGTTGTGCGCGTGAAGCTAGCGAAATGGCCGCGAGCACATCGTGAGCATAGCATGTAGTCATGTTGTTACGTCACACGCATGTCATGTTCAGCATGTTTGCACCATATCATAATTTCGTCATCCATTCACGTCCCGTAATACCAAATTTTGTATAGAAGCTAGCGAAATGGCCGCCAGCGCATCATGAGTGTGGCATGTAGTCATGTTGTTACATGACAGGCATCTTATGATTATCATGTTTGCACCAGTCACATACCTTCGTCATCCATTCACGTACCGTAATACCAAATTTGGTATATGTGACGCTGGTGAAACGGCCGCGAGCGCATCATGAGCATGGCATGTAGTAAAGTTGTTACATGACACGCATGTCATGATTTTCATATTAGGGTTCGTCACTAGTGTTGGCCATGCAATTATGTCATACCATACCAGTTTTGCAACATGCGATGTGAAGGCCGCTGTGGTAGCTCAGTGGTTAGAGCATCGAACGCGTTATTCGAACATGCCATGTGAACGAAACCACCGCAAGAGCTGCAAGACCATGAAATGTAAATCATGACATTCATGCCAAAGATATGATGATTTGCATGTTATGACTAGTCAAATATGTTCTTCATACAGTCATGTTATGCCATACCAAGGTTGGTATTGATACCATTATCGAAACGGTCAGGAGAGCTAAAAGTCGTAGGCGGCTAGATAGATAGATAGATAGATAGATAGATAGATAGATAGATAGATAGATAGATAGATAGATAGATAGATAGATGGATAGATAGATAGATAGATAGATAGTGTTATGCCTGCGAGTCCGCAGCAAACGTCCAGCCTCCGAAAAAAAGATATCTGTGTCAAGGCCAGCGCGCGTGCCCGCCTGACGCGATGAACAGCTCAACGGCGTCAACACGCGACGGCGCCTTTCTGTCGCCCACGTGCAGTGAGTCACCTGAGCAAGCGAGCCGTCGAGTAAACAACCGGCGTCTTCCTGTCTGGGGGGAGGGGGGGGTGACGCAATGCCTGGCGACGTCACTCGTCCTTGGGTGCAGCCACCTGCAGCGCAGCCTCTCCAGATTCGATGAGAAAGAATGACGCGGCCCAGCGGCGACCCCATTGAAGGATTCAGGCCTCAAGACCAGCGGCGCTTCTGGTTGGACATTTGAGTTGGACCCGGTGCATATAAAAGAAGCCCTGCGGCGTGTCGAGAGCAGACCCCTTTGACAGCTGACCCATTTGAGAGTAGAGCTATGTGTTAGAGAGAAGGGCTCGGCTCATCGCGTCTCTGTCGGCCCCAGTGCCGAATTTGTAACGCCTCTGTATATATGCTGTACATAAACCTTGTTTAACTCACCGTCGTCTCGTCCGCTCGTCTATCAGCTCAGCGCAGAAGCAGTCGCGAGCTGAGAAACCTACGCTACCAAACGGCTGGTGACCTTCCCTTCGGAGTTCAAAGCAGTGGCGCCTTTGGGACCGTGTTTGGCGCCCTTCGTAACGTCGTCGGAGGTGCGCGTCGTAACAATAGATAGATAGATAGATAGATAGATAGATAGATAGATAGATAGATAGATAGATAGATAGATAGATAGATAGATAGATAGATAGATAGATAGATAGATAGATACCCTCGAAGTCGCAGAAGTTCATTAAGAAATGCTTCGCATTTAAAGAAAATACGCCAAACCTAAGCGTAAGGCGTAGCACAGTCAAAGCGAAAGCTAGAAGAGTGGCCTTTTAGAGCCTTTTCTAAAGACTCTTTGGGTAACTACTGCAAGTACAGTTGCTTGATACCCACTACGACATTATTAATATAATTTTCGCAATTGTCGGCAGGACCTTTGCTATGCTATTTTTCGTCATTCTTCTTTGAAGTGTAGTCTCCGCTAAACAGTTGCAAGGAATTTTGTGCCAATTGTTCATGCAGTGGCTGACGACGATCAGGAATTATGCCTGAACTGGGTATGTGCCACAGTTATTAGATGAACAAGAACAAGCATGTGTAATAGGTTGGAGCATTGGATGACGCACTCGTTACGCTATTCGCAATGTGCGACGACTGCTTGCTTTTTCGCTGTTTTGAAACGCTTTATAAGTCGTATTTTTCCCTCTGCGGTGTTCGGTTATGTATTGTACAAATGCATAGCACATGCGTTTTTTATCTTTTTGTATTTTTGTATATTTAGGTATGTTCATGCATATTACGTACTAATGTGTTCCGACCCCTTATGTAATACACTTACCAAAGGGTCTTTAAGGCAATAAAGTGAAGTGAAGTGAAGTATTAACCCGATGGCTTTCCCGACATCAGGCCTGCCTAAGATAAGTTTGCAAACATGTCCCAAGCACAGGCGTGGCTCAGTGGTAGAGTAGTGGGCCGGCACCAAGCGAACTCAGGTTCGAGCCCTACTGTGTCATTGGCGATGGGTTCTTTTTTATTCTTCGGCGTGATGTAGTTACGGACACTGACGGCAGACAACTACGGTGGCACGTGAGCCAAGTGGGGATCTTATAACAGCTCTCACTGTAAAAAAGCGGGCTTTGGAAACTGTGAACCGAAACAACTAAGCCGTGTTACACCATTATACTGATGAGTGCAAAATTTATGCTTAAAATTCATTAAATATTGTTACCAAGAATTTAGATCATTCGTACTTTATGCAGAGATCACTGGTACTTTGTGTATATGTTGTATTGCATTAATTATACATTCATTAGCGTTGAAACTTCCCTAGAAAGAACTAGTTGACATCGTAACCATGCAGCTGTATGACACTCCAATGTAGGGAAGCGAAATGTTCTCTGTACAATAAATTGAGAATATGTTTTTTGTTGTTGTTGTAAGCTATAGGGTTAAAGCTTGGGCGAGTTGGTTGACATACATATTAAAAAGCCGAGCGCAAAAAAGCGGCATGAAGAAAAGGAGGAAACAGGACAAAGCGCGGTGTCTTATCTCCTCCTTTCCTTCCTGCCGTTTTTTGCGTTGGTTTTTTAATATCTTTGTTGTGAAGATATAAATAACTGTAGTTCAATTTGTTTACAATGCTTTTAAAAATCATCCCAGTGTGCTCCACGTCAATATGCATGTGGATTGCTCGCGTGGTGCGCAACTAAGAAGCTCCAGTGGTCCTGATGGGTATAGGCTGTCAAGTGAGAGAGTACAATCAAATACCTGCTTTAACTTCTCAATCGCAGTGACTATTACAAATTAGTTTCTTTTCCTCTCTCACATCATGATGACAACTCTGTGACAAAAAGCCACATTTCGCTAGCCACATTTCGCTTCTAAATTGAATAAAAAACAAGGAAACGAATGTGCTATAAAAACAACAAAAACACGAGAAAACAATGAATAAACGCAGGTCGTTTACTGTTATGCACGAGAAGCAATCAGTGGAGAAACGTTCCAGAGGATCTGTCTGCATCACACACAAAATTTATGCTGAACGTGGCGTATTGTTGAAACGCGAACGCGAATAGATTTATCTCGAGCCATTTCCCTGGATGCGCATTGCGGCTCAGGTGGTAAGCACGCGTTTCCATCACTGTCGGGGAAGCTTGTAGAACAGCGCGCCGCCAGCTCCTAGAGGAAGAAGAAACGAAGAGTGCGCTCGCAGTGAACGAAATGAATCAACGCTGCTTGTCCGTCTCGCTGTTAGAGCATACGGAAGAGGTTGCCACTGAGCCCCTCGTAACTTATTTACAGATTTAGCCATCAACGGTCTCCGCTCCAAGCGGTACCCGTATCCGAGTGGTGGTGAAGCGTCGGCATCACGTCTCCGGTGTGATAAGTCTTCAGGAAGAAAAAACACAAATGTTAGGAAAAGTAGCAGTTGAAAAGAGCATGACCAGCTTATAGGAGGAGTGCCTATAGCATGAGCTTAAGCCGTTCCTCCTTTGCTTTCAAAAACAAGTTTCCCTAATCCTGGCATATGCGAGCTCTTATTCCTTCGATAACGTCGGCCAATCTGTTCCACATTCTAAGCATGAAGCTTCAACAACCCGGTCCCAAAACAACGATGCTGATGCTCATGCGTGTGTGGCCTGTCTTAATACCGAGTGTTACCCTATTGGCGTGCCGCAGTCCAGTTTTTTTACGTGTTTCCTGCACCACATATCGATCATTCTCAGTAAGCAACTTAACAGATGGAAGAATTTTCAAATTCCAACTGGTTTTTAGAAACTCCCTTACAGTTTTTGATTACCTGGGCTTTATATTTTTTCAAACGTGAGAAGAGCGTGCAGCCGGGAAACCTTGAACGACACTTCCATTGTTTTTATTTTGGAACCACTTACGTTGAGACCTACTACGCCAAGAGAAAAATGGAGCTTTCAGAATAACAATTAGAAAGGACACACCCGTTAGAGCATATGGTGCTCTATTACCATCATTAATTTCTATTTGTTAACCTGCTTTATTCTATAAAGTGCACACAGACTTTCTTTATTTTTTTCAGAAAACTGGCAAACACACAAATGAAATTCGTCCACCACAATTACTGGTAGAAAGAAATGCAGTGAAAACGATGGGCCGCAAATAAGAAGACACGAATTTGGACCTGATAAAATCAATATGAAAAGAGTAGAGTGGTGAGGTATCCCCGTCTGACTGATCTGAACATTTATCCCAACTCACGTGGCGAATCTACATTATACACCAAGACCCATGAAACGACCGCAGCGCTGCTTGAAATTATCTCGCCGGCTCAGAGTTTGTTAATATATTATTTTAAAAGTGATCTATTGGAGGCAAATGAACTGATGCCTTTCTCCCCAGGAGCCAGTTAACGCAGCTCAGTGGATTCTGGGAGGGCCACGATAAAAATATTCCTAGCAAAACCATGGGTAATAAAAAAAGAGTCACTACGTTCAGGGTTATACTATGGGCGTCAGCAGTCCCACTGATTCGTCCTTTTTCGCATGACAACATTTATTTGTGGAGCTTTACAACCCACCCTTCTCAGCTCAAGAAAAGTTAAGCGGTACTAGAGACGTTGCTTTGAAGTGTTGCTTCAAAATAAAAGCCGCTTATTAAAAACACTGTTTTCAAATGCCGCGTGGCTGAGGTTGGCATAGTGCCTTTCGCGCAAATCTAGTCGCCTCAAGGCAAGGGCACTGTCGTCCACTGGTTCGTTCGAGTGTCTGTAGAGAAAAAATTTTGTTAGGTTAAGTGTTGCGTGTGCAATGCATCAACTGCAAGTAAATGTTAGTAAAGCTGTAGCCGCGAATCGGTTATGCAAATATACTTATGCAGTAGGGCGCAGAAGTATCTTATTTCCATGCGAATGGAAATAGGCAGCCATTAGGATGCTTTAAAGGCCCAACTTAAAAAAAAAGAACGTTAGTAGCTATTGTCACAGTATTCGTGCGATTTAGTTTCCTTTGTATACTGCGAGCCAGCTTGAAAGTACTTCATTGATGAAAGTAAGTTGAAGTTATGTCTTACGTTATTGAATTTCGCAATACACAAACGTATAGACCAATGATAAAATGAAAATATAAAAAAGGTATGTGAATTCACTTCCGTAATTGGAGTTCAATTATTCCAGTATGATCAATGTTTCTATGGGAATAAAAGCGCAAATAATGGCGACCCCGTAACAATCGCTAAGGAAAAGGACATGCAAAACTGCTCTCGAGAAAAAGCCGTTACTCCCACCCCCATGTTTATTTTTTTATTGTATTGCTCCGTCGCGCACAAAGTCAGAGGAGCGTACGCAATCGCATTGGACTGACCAGGCTGACTTGACTGGTCTACTATCTAAAAAAAAAAAGAGAGTGTAGCGAAGCCTGTCAAGCTTGAGTTCTATAAGGACAGCTTTGAACGAGTTGCAGCTCTACTTTCACAAGACGCCCGCTTTTCGTGTGACAAGCCTTTCACTTCCTAAAAGGGTAAGCATAGCCTTCGTGCTGATTTATAGTTCTTTATTTTCTGCCATGCTAGATGAATGGTGATTGCAAAACCAGTGAAGCGTGACCTGCCTGTCTCCTTTTCTTCTCCTCCGCCGCACCCAGCCCATTGAGTCGTTCATTTTTTATCAATCATTTGATTTTTCTCGCTGATTTACTGTACCAAAGGCACGCTATAGCCTTTTCTGTATCACGCCACAATGAACATAACAGAGATTTTGGCCTCGGGTGACCATGCAAGTGAGAAAACTATGAAAACGTGGTGGTCATTGTGACAACCTGTGATTTTAAAGAGTTGAGTGTAAAATTGTAAGAGTGCTGTACAATGGTGCTGTGCGTGGCAGCATCCCGTGTAAAGGTCACTTTTAGGGCCTTACACCTATTCGACACACAACCAACCACGTGGCAAATCATTGTCGATACTGAAACTGTAAGATTTTCTATTTGACTTTGCAAGGATGCCTGGTGTCGTAGAAACCCACGGTAAGGCGTTAAAGAGTGGGCTGATATGATACTTTCACGTAGTATTTTTAGGCGACCAGTCTCATAGCTTGTTGTTGAAATCATTAACTAATGATTGGAAGCTTTACTCTTTTACAAGTCGCACTCGTACACCATACAGGAAATGCCGACAAAATAACTAAGGTATATAACCTTTGTTCTCAAATAATCTCGAGCTGTGTGAAGAATAAATGTGAAGTTTTTTATTCTAATTCCGGCAAAAATAATATTCAGACCACCGTATCACTTTCAAAAAGGCATTATTGCAGGTGACGCTATTTCTTGACTTAGGTGCCTGTTAGTGGCACACAGAAGAAATATACGCTCAGATATAAGTATTCAGTAAAACTCTGAACCGGAACTATAGGCATTGTTTCATACAAGTTCAATTTGTGAAACTGCTCTTTCTGAATACTCGGAAAACTGAAAGTCTGCAGTCGAGCAAAAGCCCTTGCAAAAAATCAAGGCCGTCGTTCATTTCTCGCGAAAGTAAATATATATTTTATATAGGGGAGATCTTACAGTAGCGATGTCAGTAAGAATAATTTTTATAAAGCCTAAAAACATTGCAGCCTAATGTTTACATATTTATAATAACGTGCCAGTGAAGTAAAGAAGAAAAAACGTAATGGTAGAATGTAGGGAGACTAATCAGAAAGAACATCCAGTTGGCTACTTTACACGGAGGATTCAGAAAGAGAAATAGCTGAAACATAGGAAGGAGATAAGAAAGAGAGAAAGGCAATGCACTCGCTGCCGCGTGTGAGACTTCACAACAAGTCAGAGGCGTTCACACGATCCCGCCGTCCTCAAAAAGCGCTAGATTGCTTCCATGCACTTCGCTGTGGGATGTCGAGAAATGTGGACAGTGCTGTAGTAGTGCCTGTGAAACAACTGGCCCAAAATGCATATTTACTTTATGCATAGTTTCTAAGTTGCGATGTTCCATATTCTGATTAGAAAGTAAACTGCTCTAATGGTTGTTATGGTTCTGAAGCAGTCTGCTTCAAAAATTAGTCACGTTATTCATAAATGTACCCATTAGGTTAGTCATGCGCACACGTATGAAAAGACTTATTTGTTGTTTCACCGAATTGGGATAACATAAATATTCACATAAAGACCAAATTGATAATAAAGTACGTGCATTTCATTCACTTCACAATTGAATTGAAATTAGTGCATTTTACCTTAAACTAAATATGTGTGACATGTTATTCAAATATGTGTCCTCATTTGACCTAAGAATGTTTTTCCCCGATTGCATGGGTAAACTTGTCGAGGTAAAACTTTTGAAACTGATGCTGACAGCCTGTTTTTGTGAGCTATATGGTTCTATTACTTGTGATATGTTTCTATTTCGTTCATTCCTTCCTCATCTTTTTGGACATTTTTCTCATCCCCCATAGTAGCAGCGCAAAAAGTACACTTCTTCTGGTTATTCATTCATTATTCTCAGACTATATACTCCGTTCATTGCTTTGAGATTATTAAACTGCTTTTGTCTTTTCGCAAACTAGAAGGAAGTATGACTTATAAGAAAGGCTAACGGGTATCCTTCCTTTTTTCGATTTCTAATAGCACGTGTGTTTGAGCGGCGTATTGTAAATAATTGCTGAAGCCCGCGTTTTATACATTTTATTCATTTCATTACTATTAGAAAACTTACCCCGCTGATCGCCTTTTTTTAGAGACGGAGTTACTCACGCTTCTAAGGGTTAAAAAAGCCTGGATGAATTTGAAGGGTTCGTATTTGGCTCGATCGAAGTGTCCAGTGTTGATAGCATTTCTTCGTGCACCGCTGAGGTCGTCGAGCTTCTTTAATACTTTCGTTTACTATTTCTTCAATTTCTTACTTTTCGGCGATCAGGTAGTTGCTCTGTGCGGGTATTTTCACTGAATGCATATGTTTGCAGGTGATATACAGCTAAATGACTCCACACTCAAACGATCTAAAACCGAATGTCCCTGGCGTGTTAGTCGCATTTTAAGATTACACGCTTACAAAGCTCATTGTGCTCGTCAAGACTCTCTTCGCTAGGTATTACGACGCGCAGTGGACTGCAAGTTTACAAGCATGGTTTGATAGCTAACAAAAGAAATTGTTATGCCCGCCTTACTTTAGTGTACACGACAGAATGGTTGTTTTCGAAAACTTCTTTATTGTTACTTCAACGCACTCTCTTTTAGCGATGGAAGAATTTGACTGTTTATAACTAGCGATCCGTGTGACCAAACTAGTTTTCTGCCTTTTTTTCGGCATCCCAGTATATTGCCAACTAAGCTTATTTGCGCTATCTTATGGACACACATGTTGAACCTTCACTATGGCAACATGAGGACGTAGAAGCGGTCATGAAGGAATAGTTCTGGTACGGCTCACCTCAGCATCGAGGATCGGAGGACTGCTTTCATATTCATATTCTGCAAGGGGCGTTCTGTAGAGTTTAGAAGACGCAGGAGCCGTGGGGCATGATTCCTATTGACGATGAAGAAGCAGTCGTCCACGTAGCGGATTATTATGTTGATCAACATTGCGAGCAATGTACGCGAGTGCCTTGGGTTGAGTTAGCTCCATGCCCAAATCTGCAGTAGTAACGGGAATACAGCTGCCATGGCAATTACATAGATCTGCTTGAAGCTCGTAAGATGACGTATTTGCACTCAGACAGCAATTCTGACGTGGCTATACAGAAATATCTCACTACAGGCCTTCAAACAAGAAACCGCTCTCGAAGATTTTCCAATTCACACCACCTCAGAAGAAGCACCTTCACTATTGCCTCCTCTGACCTAATGAACCTGCACACGATATTTACATATGCTGAAGGCACATAAACCAGGCATTCCACTACGGCCAATTGTCCACTTCACATGTCACCGTCGCACCGACCTTCTATCTACTTACATCAAGTGTTCGGCCCCCTCACTTGCAAAACAGCTACGCATATTGCGATTTCCGCAGGTTTGTTGAAAGAGTGCGCGACATTACCGTGGATGAAGAGGACGTAATGGGATCCTCATACGTCAAATCGATGTTCACTTCAGTCCCTGTCGACTTGGCAGTATCAACATGCAGAGAAGTCTAGTTTGCGGATAAAACGCTTGCGGAGCGCACAACTTTGAAGCTAGCGGACTTGTGGGCACTACTGAAATTTTGCTTAGGAGACACATACTTCACCTACCGCGAGCAGTCGTATACAAGCACATTGGAGGAACTGCCATGGGGCCTTGAATCTCCATTACAACATAAAATATGGTCATGGAGGTAAATGAACTGAAGGCGCTTACTGACATTATTCCCAAGTCCAAGATATTCGTCCCCTACATGAATGACTGCTTCTGCATGGTCAATATAGGAATGGTGTCCCACGGCTCCTGCATCCTCTAAGCTCTATAGAACCCTTCATACTGTTTATCGCTGAATACAAGTGTGACAGCAGTCTTTCTTTTCTCGATGCTTAGCCGAACAGCACCGCAACTAGTCTTTTGCTTGATGTCTACAGAATAGCGAACCATACCAGCCACTACCTGAATTTCAGATCTTGCCTCATGCAATTCATCGTGTCTTCTCGGGTAACGCGGGCAATCTGAACTTGCTTAAGTGACAATGCCAATATAAAAGAAATTCAGAACATTAAGCAAGAACTATTGCTGAATGGGTACACCAAGAAGTGTAATAAGAATTTCGAAAAGGTAGACCCCTTCCGAGTCATCCCAGGGCAGGTCGTTTTGAAGGCGCTCAGGCATTCCACATCTTCCTGTGGACAGCAAAGCACTAACCTGTACATTTTCAATATATGACCATCGCGTAGCGCACAAGCGTCCAACAAGTTCTATAATCAGTCAATAAACGTGAAGGATCGCTTAAACAGCAAGCGATACCCGTGTGTTGTCAATAAGGTGCCATGCGCATACTGCAGCCATAGAGTATCCTAGAAATACACATGGGGGAAATCCGCCGCTAGTGTCTGTGGGAGCTGCAACGCAGGGCGCTTCAGCTATCTTGGGAATGATGAGGAATACATGCATTTACCTAATCTTCGTCATTTATGTACCGCTTGACTTCGAATGGCTTGAAGCTGTTTTTTTTTCGAAACAGAAAATCAGTAAATGTTGAGCCTTTGCACTTCACCACTTTAATTTTTAGGCTTACCACTTCAAATCAGGTCACAGAGTTCAAAAGAGCCCGTTCTTTTTTTAAAACAAAACGAAAGCACAGCAAAAAATAGCAAAGCTGCAAGTGTGATTCGATAAATACATATGTCGGGTTTAAAGTACGAAAACCCCTATATTGCTACGCCCTATATTGCTTTGCAACGCCCCCGCCACTTTTGAAACGTTTATGGACTCTGTCCTTCGTGGTCTTAAATGGGAGGTGTGCTTATGCTACCTGGATGACGTCGTCATTTTTGGGCGTGCCTTTGAAGAGCACAATGTTCGCTTAAGGCTTGTTTTAGACTGTGTCGGAAAGGCTGGCTTGATTTTGAACTCTACGAAGTGCCGGTTTGGCGAACGACAAGCTTTATACCTCGGTCACCTAGTTGACAAAGATGGTGTCAGGCCTGATCCCCGCAAAATCGAAGCAGTCGGCACATTCAGACCACCTCAGACACTGAAGGAACTTTGCAGCTTCTTGGGCCTATCTTCCTACTTTCGCTGCTTTGTGCCCCGATTCGTGGACGTAGTACACCCACTGACGAGCTCGTTGCGAAAAGACAGCCCATTCGAATGGACACCTGATTGTGATGCCGCATTTTCTGAACTGAAACTTCTACTGACATCTGAGCCTATTCTCCGTCATTTCGATCCTTCTGCACCTACAGAAGTGCACAGTGACGCAAGTGGAATTGGCATCGGAGGTGTGCTTGTTCAGCGCCATGATAATGCAGAGCATGTTCTTGCTTATACGAGTCGATCTCTAAGCAAGGCTGAAATGACGGTGACGGAGCAAGAATGTTTGGCGGCTGTATTCGCCGTTCAGAAGTTTCGATGTTACCTCTACGGTCGTCCATTCGCGATTGTGACAGACCATCATTCATTATGTTGGGTTGTTACCCTCCGAGACCTTTCTGGCCGCCTTGCTCGATGGGCTTTACGCCTTCAAGAATTTGACTTCATCATTTCGTACAGAAGTGAACGACGTCATTCGGACACTGATTGCCTTTCTCGCCTACCTATGACCACGATAGAGGACAGTGCAGATACCGTCGACATCTGTTTTGCTGAGGTCTCTCACACGTTTCCTGACGCCAATATGTTCAAACGAGAACAATTGAATGAGTTATCTTTAGACCCTTTGTTCGTTGACGCTCGGAATCTCAATGGCAGTGGTCGCTTTCGCATTCGTGATGGACTGTTGTGCAAAACTAATTACTCAGCAACCGGTGCACGTTATTTACTGGTTGTACCTCAAAGTCTTCGATGTGACGTTCTCCGTACTATGCACGATGGTCCAACATCAGGACACGTTGGGTTCATTCGTGCCCTGCATCGAGTATAGCAGTGTTTTTACTGGCCTCGAATGCGAGATTTTACGAAACAATACGTCTCAAGCTGCGAGAACTGCCAGCGTCACAAACGACCTACCAGTGCACCGCACGGCCTGCTTCACCCCGTAGAACCGCCTACTACGCCTTTCGAGCAAGTGGGCATCGACCTATTGGGCCCGTTTCCGCGATCTTCGAACAACAACCGCTGGATATTAGTGTGCGTCCACCACCTTACCAGATAGATTGATTGATTAAAACTTTATTTTTGTCCTCAGAAGATGCAGGGGAGACCCCACGCCACCCGGCTAATACCACGTAAGGCTAATACCACTGTCAAGTCGAGCTTGGCGACCCGTTCACGGGAACTCTGGGCGGCCAGGGTTTGATCTTTAAGTTCAGTGCTGCGTAAGAGCGCAGCCCACCTGTCCTCGCTGAGGGCGCGGCCGATAGCTTCACATTCCCACAACACATGATTGAATGTGGCTAACAGTCCACAAGTGGGGCAATCCGCACTTTGATACCGTTCAGGGTAGATGGCACGAAGAACCGCTGGGTTAGGATACGCAATGGCTTACAATAGTCTTAGGGTGACTGCCTGCGCCCTGCACAAGGCCGGGTGTGGGAGAGGGAATACCCTTCTTGACAGATAGATGTTCTTTGTCGTTTCGTTGAACGTAAGTAAGGGTTCCCAGCGAAGCAGAGGGACTGTGGAGGCGTCGCGATCAGTGAGTCCTCACGTGGCCTCGTGTGCGCCCTCGTTCGGGTAAGAGGTAGAGTCCTCAATCGACCCCAGGTGAGCGGAAAACAAAGTGAGAGAATCAGGCGTGATACTCTTGACGTTTTGGAGAATGCGGAGGGCCAGAGGGGCTACCATCCCGGTTCACCTTACCTGATACGCCGAAACCGCTGCGATACCATCTTCTAGAGCTGAAAGCGTCGCTGCCTATTTGTTACGCTCCGTTGTTCTTTGCCATGGTCCACCTCAAGTAATCATCAGTGCCCGTGGTCGCCAATTCATCGCGGACGCTGTGGAAGAATTGCTTCGCCTCTGCACTTCATAGTTCAGACATTCGACATCATACCATCCCCAGACGAATGGTCTTGTAGAACATACCAATCGAACTCTTACTAACATGCTCGCTATGTACGTCGCATCCAATCACAAAAACTTGGATGAGATTTTACCATTTATTACCTACGCATACAATACAACGAAGCACGAGACCACGGACTTCACGCCCTTCTACCTGCTCTACGCTCGATCACCACGCAGCTCCCTTGATACAGTCCTCCCATTTAAGCTCCATACCGGTGAGTCCGTGGCCGAAACATTGTTCCTGGATGAAGAAGCCCGCCAAATTGCTCGCTTGCACACACTGGCATCACAAGATCGCTCCAAGCAACGGTACGATCAACGCCATGATGCCATTTCATTCCGCAAAGGTGAATTTGTGTGGTTGTGGATTCCCCAGCGAAAACCTGGTTTATGTCAGAAGTTTTTACAGCAGTACAGAGGCCTCTACGTCATTGCAGATCACTTGACTGGCTTGACGTATGTTGTGGCACGCTTGACGACACCTTCTCGTCGGTCAAACCGAACGCAGTTGGTGCACGTGGCTCGCCTCAAGAAGTTTCATCCCTCCAGTCACTTAAACTCGCCCAGCGGCTTCGTCTGTGAACCGGGGAGTGCTACGGTATGAGCCGGGCTGTGGTATGTGCCGGGTAGGAAGAAGAGGAAGACGACGTTGTCTGGTGTGGCCTGAGAACTCCATCTTTACTGCGACTGCCAAACTTCATCCTCACCTTGTAAATAATTCCACCTATCCTTTAGTTCTACCGTAACAATATGATTATGAGAGACGCCGCAGTGAAGGACTATGGAAATTTCGACCACCTGGAATTTTTCAACACTCACCAAAATCTAAGCACACGGCCTACAGCATTTTCATCTGCATTGAAAATGCAGGTGCCGCCACCTAGATTCTATCCCGCGATCAGCGGGTCAGTGGCCGAGTACCTTAGTCTCTAGACGAATGTGGTGGGGCAAGTTCGAGTCGAGGCCTGCAAGTATGAAGACTAGGCAAATACATGTTGTACTTATCGTTCCCATGATCGACGAACGATCGAAGCCCCAGAGTCCCCCCTAGTTGATTTTAGGAAACTATGAATGCAGTTGCACTTACATCGGCAAAACTGGCAACTTCAACAGGAGATTGAAGAAACACCAAAGGGACAGGGACAACATTAAGAAAGCGTCTGACGCCTTGGCCGAGCACGCCGAGAAACACGGTGATTTTATGTATGGAGACAATGTTGCTGTTGTAGCCAAGGAACGAAATTCGACCGCCATACTGCTTTCAGAATCTGTTTTTATTTAGACGAGTAAAACAATATCAACATGCCAGATGGGAATCCGCCTGCCAGCTATACACTCGTTAGTACGTCAACTTTTACTCTAAGAGTGACATAATACTCTCTTGCCAGCTTAGTGTCATGAAAAAACCTGCATGGCTTCCCAAACATCTCTGTTTTTTTCACCTTAACTTTGTCAGCGACCGCAATCTACACCCTCATCAAGATACCTGACCAGTGGCCAGAAGAACTTGCACCAAACTCTATACTAAATATGGCAACATGTCCGCCAGTGTTTTAATGCTCAGGTTCAGAACATGCGGATTGTGTGTGTACTTTAATTCTCAGACGACACAGTCATGAAGCGAAGTTGTTCAAAGGCGTGGATCAAAGCCTCAATCTGCTCCTTTTTGTACTGGTTTAACATTAGATCTTGTTGCTTTGTGTGCTTTGTTAGATCTTCATGTTGCTACGTGCCAGTGGCCTGCATATGTAGAGGACAAAGAAGATAAGCTGGCCCGAGCTAATCTGTGTTGCTGGCGCTGCTCACTTAACCAGCTGTAAATATATCTGTTTCTACTCTTCCAAGTCGGTCTCCTTCTCGTAACAATGTTACACAAAATTCCAACTATTGTAGAACAAAAATTACGCAATACACATGAGCTACAAAGGCATTAAAAACAGAAGTTATTATGCAACAGCACTAACGATGTACCGTAGCAACAGCCGCTATAGCTCAGCGGTAGAGCACTGGTCTCGTAAACCAGGGGTCGTGAGTTCGATCCTCACTGGCGGCAGGTTTTTTTTAAAGCAATCTTTTTTTTACATTTCATGCATGTTACGAGACCATGCTTTCTTGTATACACAGACGTAAACAGGAACATATAATAATGCTCTCGGGGGATCATAGTGCCCACATTTAAGTAAAAGTGTGTGTATACGCAATGTACTGAAAGTAATGATTGCTCAAATTAAGTACACTTATATAGATAAGTTGGCTGAAAGCGTTCTGGGCTCATTTGAAGAACTGGATTAGTGGAAAGAGATACGTGTGACTCAGTAGGGCAGTTGATCTGGACACGTTTTCATAATGAGTTCGACATAGTTTTTAAATGCGAAGCATTTCTGAGTGAACTTCGGTGAATTTGAGCATATCTATTCATCTATCTAGCCGCCTACGAATTTTAGCTCTCCTGGCCGTTTGGATACGATATCAATACCAAACTTAATATGGTATAACATAGATGTGAGAAAAACACATTTTGACTAGTAAAAACAAGAAAATTATGACATGTATGTCATTATTGTCATGACTTATATTTCATGGTTCTGCAGCTCTTGCGGTGGTTTCATTCACATGGCATGTTGCAAGACTGGTATGGTATGGCAAGATTGCATGGCCAACACAAGCGACGAACCCTAACGTGAAAATCTTGACATGCGTGTCACGTAACAACATGACTATATGCCTCGCTCATGATGCGCTGGCAGCAGTTTCGCTAGCTTCACTTATACCAAATTTTGTATTACGGACGTGAATAGATGATGAAGGTATGTGACTGGTGCAAACATGATAAACATGAGATGCGCGTAATGAGACAACATCACTACCATGCTACGCTCATGATCCGCTCGCGGACGTTTTGCTAGCTTCACATGTACAAAACTCGGTATTACGCGGCGTGAACGGATCACATAGGTAAATGACACATCCAAACATGATAATCACGACACGCGTGTCATGTAAGAACATGACTACATGCCACACTGATGATGCGCTCACGGCCGTATCGCTAGCTTCACATATGCCAAATTACGTATTACGTGGTGCCAATGAATGACGAAGGTATGCGACTGGTGGAAACATGGTAATCATGAGATGTGTGTCATGTGAGAACATGACTACATGCCACAGTCAAAGTGCCAATACATTCCGACGTGACGTGGTCCACGTGCTCGCCGGCGTTCATTTCGTCGCGTCACGCCTGCGTTGCCACGCCAGGCGCCGGTCCTGCCATATATTCGCAGGCGCGCGCCACGCTGCGTTGCTTTGACGCATGCGCGTTTAAGCGCGTCTGGCGTCCCTCCGTCACGAAAAGAGGTAGACGGTGTGTTGTCTAGGTAACGCATCGGCGCGAAATGCCGCATGTCACATTTCACGCCGGTTGCCGACGGGCCATGCCGACGGACGCTGGTCGCGCCTGGCATCCGCCTATGGAGTGCTCGCGTTTTGCTAACGTAGCGTCACTGTGCCCAGCGTGCGCGCGCGTCCACGCTACATTGGAGTATATTGGACTCTTCATGATGTGCTCGCGGCTATTTTGATAGCTCCACGTATACCAGATTTGGTGTTACGTGATGTCAATTGATTACGAAATATATGACTGGTGCAAACATGATAATCCTGATACGCGTGTCATACAAGAACATGACAACATACCACGCTAATAGCATGCCAGCGGCCGTTTCGCTAGCTCCACATATACAAAATTTAGTATCACGTGTCGTGAATAATTACGAAATTAAACGACACATCCAAAGATTATAATCATGACACGGAAGTCATGTAAGGCATCATTTACCTCTACCTTGTAACATTGCGCTGATTTGAAAGTGACATATCAACATTTCTCAATTCGTGCTTCGCATACCATCGATGCCACTGTACGTGGGATCTACCAATTTTATACACTTCATTCGTACATTCACCAACGCAGGCGGTCCAGCTGCTTTCGTACAATATTAAAATTTGGGCAACTTGAACCATAGATAGGCTACGGATATACGCACATTTATATTGCCACTTGCATTTGTTTCAGTTTAGCTGTACCCCGGCCGTGGTGGTCTAGTGGCTAAGGTACTCGGCTGCTGACCCGCAGGTCGCGGGTTCATATCCCGGCTGCGGCGGCTGCTAGTTTTCGATGGAGGGCGGAAATGTAGGCCCGTGTGCTCAGATTTGGGTGCACTGTTAAAGAACCCCAGGTGGTCGAAATTTCCGGGAGCCCTCCACTACGGCGTCTTTCATAATCATATGGTGGTTTTGGGACGTTAAACTCCACATATCAAATCATCATATTATCATTTCAGTTTAGCTATATTTCGTTTACGCTAACAAATACTGTCAGCGAATGCCCAGCGCAGAGTGCACTTCACTGTTCGAGATGCTCTACTATCGTAGTAGATCATTTCGTTAAGATTGGGCGTGAGACACGAACACTCAAGCTTGTTCCAAAGATTGCTGGACAACCACTGATAAGACTCGAAAGTTCGACGCCTGATGTACGAAAGACGGCGCGGCCCAACAGTGACTAGTTTTTCGGTGACCAACGATCTGCCCGCCGATATTAGTGTACAACTAGGCGCGTTTTGAAGCTCATCACACGAGCATTGCCAATGAACTACAAGATCGGCATGGCCCGGAATTCTTTTCCGAGAAAATGGAGGTATCAGGCAAGCTTCCCCCACTCTTCTTGCTGTTCTTTGAGCAGCGGTCACTCCCTTCAGAGAAAAGCGCTTGCTCTCTATTATATATATATGAAAACGCTAGAAAGAAAAAAAAATCCCGAAAAAGACTCAGGCGCGTGGAATCGTAAGTTGGACCTCAGCGTCATGAATGCGAGGCGTTAACCACTGAGCTACCGAGGAGTACCTCCTTCAACATTCTAACAGCAAGCTATCTATATCTACCACTTACCGCTGGTGGCGGGCATCTCGGAGGGGAGATATCGTGTTTTCACCATTATCCGCAAGATTGCGCAATGGGTGCGCGCGGCGGCTCTCATCGCTCACGCGTACTTTGGCTCGCAGAAAGGATATGATTGGACAATCTCTCACGCATCATTATCTCCCAATGGGGAGGATTATACATCTTGGCTGGCGATTCGGCTTGCAGCTGGAACGATTCTGTTGTTGTAACGGGGGCGCACAAAGGTCACTGAAATCAATACACAGCCTCCGTTTGCGAAAAAAAGCGCGCTTTTCAGACACAGCGAAGTAACAACTGCAGACGCTTATTCGCGTGCATCTGTACCTGTGAGTACATTTCATGTGTCGTTTGTGCGTGAGAAACTGCGGGGAACATTTCGATCTGCTTGCAATTCTGCGCGGTACATTACAATTTGTTGCTATCGCAGTTCATTGCGATGCTTTTGCGGCAAAGCTCTGACTGTTTTTTACGTCAAGGACAAACAGTAATGGTACCACGCGTAGTGTGTTATTCGGCATTAGCAGAGATTACACACTTTGAAATTGCAGTTTTGTTACTGTCTGCTAACACAAGAGCTAACCAAATATACGCTTGACCGCAACGAATGAAAATCTTCAAACAGATCGAAAGGGCGGAGAGTTTCGTATAAGCGTGACTATTTTTGCATAGGACAGCCGACAAGGGAAAAAGAAATGTGTTTCACTGTGCTCCGTAATGGGTGGCCTAGGGCTCTAACTGCCAGGGTCAACAAACTCAGGAAGCTGAGTCGCTCTAACGCTGGCTCGACAACCTTCATTTCGCACTCGACTGTATTGCGCGCATTGCTTGCTGTTATATGAGTTTCCCGTTCATGGCCCCAAGTTAAGCCAAATAAAGAGCTTTACCTTGAAGAGGTACACTCCTGGCCAAATAAGGAGCTTTACCCACAGTTACAGATTTGGGTCTTGGTGGCGAAGCGCATGCAGCAAACGAGGCTGTGGCAGCCATCAGAGCTGAATGTAAGAGACATCGACAAGTCGAGGAAGAGGACGTTGCAGGCAGAATAAAGGCAACGTGACAATAGCAGGAGCACATTCGCCAGAACTCAAGCCCGCATTCGGTGGGTGTTTCTTCAGTGGTATTTTGCCTTCGGCTGCGACATCAGCGACCGCAGGTAGCTACACATATCAGCTTCGGTGGTTACCCATCCGCACGGAGTGCTTCGGCTGTGATTTTATATGTGAATGTATTTCTTACTCGGGCTATGTGAGGCATCCAGCATTGTCTGTGGCAGTGTCCGCACACCGGCAGCACTCTGTATGTGTGCTTCTTCGTCTGGTCTCTCGTTTTTTGTGCTGTTCGTTTTTTCAACTATGTCGTACCAACACGCCCAAGCCACCACTTTAGCTGTTATCTCAGCGCTCTCAATCTCTAATCCCTCTCCCATAGCAACAGCTGCGGGTGCGCGTGCTTATGCTCGCCCCTAAACCAGAGCATGTGGTGTGAGAGATTGTAGGAGAAAGTAGGTGCTGTGCTTCGCTGCTGCTTTTTTCAATGTTTTCTCTCTCTCTTACCTGCACCCCACTCTCCAGTCCGCTCACTCCTCACTCTTGACCATTCGCTGTCTGGGTGCCTCTTGAATCGATGGCAGAAGTCGGTGAAGGTGAATGTCTGACGGCAATAGTACCGTCCCTCGGTACAAGAAATGCATTCGCAATTTCTCACGATTCCCTTCGGGGAAAGGGGCTTTAGGAAAGAGCAAGATAGAGAAAAACAAGGAAAAGCAGGGACGTTAACCAGACGCAGGTCTTGTTTGCTAACTTGAACAGCTGAAGGATCATGGGGGCAATATGAGAGGTAGGAGAAGAAAAAGAGGTAGACAGAGTCACGCGCATATTTGAGGAAGCACAGATTCTCGAAAAGAGCTAGCGCAGACCTGTTGACCTAGTATAGTACTTTTTGAGGCTTTCCTTCCCTTCTGAGACTTCGATGCACATGTTCATGGTCCTAGAATAACCATTGCAGAAAATGATTTCAAGCTTATTAGCCCACTACTGCTTCAACCACTCCTCCCTCTCAGGCCTCCATTTCATGTTACCTCATTCCCGCTCTTACGAGAAGAAGCCATACCACACTATAGAAGACCGATGCAGCCAGTAATCTTCGATCACTTGCGCGTGGAATCACGTTTTCACTATGGTGCCCACCAAGCAACGAGATGAATCGTCAACACCACCCGTCCTCTTTGACGGCTCTCCGCATGCCCACTGTGCTCGACCGAAGAGAAGCCACCCTTCTTCATCGCTTATGACTAGGAGTGGCATTTACAAAATCGTATTCGTTTTTCATAGGAATGGCCGAAAACGCTCTTTGCGATGCCTGTCGTTGCGAAGAGATGCTACACCACATCCTGTGTGACTGTCTGTTGTATAACATCCAGAGACAGTCACTGGCGTCCGTTCTTGCGCAAATCGACAACGGTTAAATGTCTTTGGACACTATTCTGTCAAGTGCCCGAGAGAAGACATTGTAACAGAAGGCGACAAAAGCTCTGTTGATATTCTTACGTGACACGGACTTGAACAAGCGGCTGTAACAGCAATGTCACACACCGCGACAGACAAGACTGGACTATGACTCAGAGTGCGCGCGTGTGCTGCCGAATGTGCTGGTTTTATCTCTCTTCCCTCTCTGCTCTCTATCTTTAATCTCCCCCATCCTCCTCCCACGTGCAGGGTAGTAAACCGGCTGCCTATAGGCTGGTTAACCTCCCTGCCGTTCATTTCCTCCTATTTTCTTTCCGACGGCATGCCACCTGATGTGCTGTTTATCAACGTGTCACAAGTCGAGCTTTCTGAACTGTAAGGGAGCAGCACCTTAAGGTCTTCTACCTTGTCCTGTGATGACAATGATGCTGTTGACAATGAAAAATAAGCGCGTTTGAAATAACACATTCTCTTCCATCACGGCACAGCACGTGCATGGTCTTCACTACTTCACGATGAATACGACGCTGATGACAAAGAAGAGTGAACGTGTTCTTGACCCCACATTCTTCTTCTACGGGCTCTTGTCATGATTCACCCACTCATTATAATTCACTTAGTGAGGATGCATAGATATTCGTCACCTACGCCAATTTGTCATGATACAATTCGTGGGTATGCATAGATTTTTTTAAATGTGAATCATTGTAGGCTTGGCTCTATGTCCCTCGGCATCGGCGTCACCATCCGCATTCAAACTACGCATGCGCAATCACTTTCCTCTCCTACGATCTGCCCTCTCGCTTCGCAGCGCCTACGCAGGGAGTGTCTGCTGACGTACGCTCGCTCTCTACCATAGGCATTCCTTCCCGCGGCGTTAACACCGCAATTGCACATCCGTTCCCCTCCCGTCTCTCGCCTTGCAATGCCGACGCCGGCAGTGTCTGCTAACAAGTTTCTTGACTGACAAAAAAAACATCAGACTGCTCGCGCTGCAGAGCCCTTGACTAACCACCTCGTATCTATAACCACTGGACCTTGACCTCCAAGGTAGTGTGGGCGGGAGATTTTTCCTGTTCATTGCTAAGCATTGAAATTTCGCACCTGTTACAATATTAACGAGCCCAGCTTGGTTCTATCAACCCTGAATATGTTGTATATCAAGTAAGTGAAAAATCGGCTAAGAAACAATTGTGTACGATCTCTATGAAAGGAACCTGAGGGGATGCAAAGCAGCAGAGATGCGCACGCGTTCGACCAGGTTGAGATGGGCATTGACGCGGGCGCTGGAAGAACAGCTTCAAGTGAAACTTGGTGTAGCATTCAGCCGACTAAATGTTTGTTTGAAACACAACGACACGAGAGGCGGGTTGGTTTTTATGTAAGTTTCATTAAACGTAAAAGAGCAGAGAGAGTATTTTCACTCGACATGTGGTCGAGCGTTGTGGGTGGTTGAGAGGGTTAAGAGAAAGAGAAGTGGGTTATGAGCGGGCGTAGGAGCCGGCAGCTGAAGGCGCTGCGGTGAGATTTCTACGGGTGAGAGAAAGAGTGACGTCAGCGTGCACTTGCGAGGTGCACTTCCCACCTTTAACCACCTCGAGTTCATGGTATATACTAGTTCATTGTATTCATGGCACTGCGGCCCAACGCTCGCTAAACCTTTCTAAAACCAAGGATATTACGCCCAGAAAGTATAATCTAGCGACCCTTTCTTGTCAGATAGTGCTCAATGTACATGCCAATGGCTGCTAATTGGCAATGAGAGACAGGATAATTCGGCTTTTCGTTGGCGCGCACGCTGTGAATTTTTTATTGTTCAACAACACACAGGAGAAATCTCCCACTGGCATCTCCTTACAGGTCAAAGCGTAATATTGGTTACGCACTACGACTACGACGAAGGACGAACGGGTGCCGCTTTAAGATGCTTCACCCCTAAAAAATGGCAGATCTCATCTACAGTGGGAATCAGTGATATGCCAAGCACAAATGAGGAAGGTGATACGTCAAATTAACACAACGTTACGAGGCGGAGATTAATTATGCCGTACATGACTTCAATGTCTTAATTATCAGGCTTAGATGTGTCATTTGCTTTCGCCGTCTATTCACGTCACGCGTGATAGCAAATTTAGCTTATGGGGAGCTAGTGAAACGGTCATGAGCGCATCACGAGCAGGGTATATTGTTATGTTCTTACATGACACAAATGTCATGATTGTGCTGTTCGCACCAGTCATATACCTTCATCATATATTGACGTCATGTAACACAAAACTTGGTGTAAGTGGAGCTAGCGAAACGGCCGCGAGAGCATTATTAAGGGTCCAATATACTCCGACATAACGTTGATGTGCGAGCACACACGGTGCAGTGACGCTACGCTCGCTAAACGTGACCGCGTGACCAGCGTCCGTCGGCACCGCACAGCGACAACCGGCGCGAAATGCGACATACTGCATTTCGCACAGATGACGTTACCCAGATAGCACTGCGTATGCTTCTCTTCGTGTCGCAGGGACACCGGGCTCACTCAAACGCGCATGCCTCAGGCAACGCAGCGTGGCTCGAGCCTGCGAGTATATGGTCAGCAGATCGGCGCCTGGCGTGGCATCGCCGGTGTGACGCGACGAGCCGAACGCCGGTGCGTACACGCGCACGGTCACGCCGAAGTGTATTGGCACCTTGAGTGTGGCATGTAGTCATGTTTTTACATGACACACATCTCATGATTATCTTGTCTGCATCAGTCACACACCTTCATCATCCATTTACGTGGCGTAATACCAAATTTGGCATATGTTAAGCTAGCGAAAAGGCCGCGAGCGCATCATGAGATCTTCATGTAGTTATGTTGTTACATGACATGCATGTAATCATTCTCGTGCTTGCACCAGTCACGTACCTGCGTCATCTATTCCCGTCCCGTAATACCGAATTTGGTATAGGTGAAGTTAGGCAAACAGCCGCCAGCGCACCATGAGCGTGGCATTCAGTCATGTTGTTACATGGCAGGCATCTCATGATTATCATGTTTGTGCCAGTCATATACCTTCGACATTCATTCAGGTCCCGTAATACCAAATATGGTATATCTGAAGCTAGCGAGATGGCCGCAAGCGCATCATGATTGAAGCAAGTGGTTATGTTTTACATGACACGCACATCACAATTTTCATGTTAGGGTCTGTCGCTTGTATTCGTCATGAAGTCCTGTCATACAACACCGGTTTTGCAACATGTCATGTGAACGAAACCACCGCAAGAGCAGCAAGATCATAAAATATAAACCTTGGCACTCATGACATACGTCATGATTTTTTTGTCTTGACTTGTCACTTAAGCTTGTCATGCAGTCATGTTAAGCCATAACTAGTTTAGTATTGATACCAATATTGAAACGGCTAGGAGAGTGAGGAGGAAGCGCTATGGTCGCCAGTGGGAGCGAACGCATGTCACATCGGCTCCGTCAATTTTTGAATGTTTCCGGAGGTTTTTCGAACTCTACCCTTGAAAGTGGCACATCATCGGACAGATCAAGTGATCGCGAACCCACGGATACCAGCTTTTTGGGTGAGCGTGAGCTTTACGAGCCTTAAGGCTCCTAAACTGCAATAACTATACGAGTGAGCGTCTATGCCTAACGGTGGTTGGGCCTGGCGCATACCACGTCTAAGTCGGAGACTGAAAGAACAGCCGAGATGGATGTAGACGAGGCAGGGACAGGGGAAGCAACGGACCGCAGAACTGAACAAACAAGAAGCGTTTCCACGAGTGAAGACGAAGACGCTGACAGCGTTGCAGATGGCTGGATTGAAGTTACACGAAAAAACTCCCAAGCATTTCCCCGAGGGTGAACATGGTTAAGTGCGAATACACGGGGTGATGCTATGAGGGGTATCTATTAATTCGCACTATTATATTTATTAATCACACTATGGCGCCTTTATGGTGTAATGGTTCCTGGGAATCGCAATTTGATCACACGGGGGAGTTTACGTTAACTCATTGGCGAATGCCAACGGATTTTAACTTTACTCTCCCTCACGACCCGCTCTCGACGGCAGACTGAGAGAGAAGGCGGGCGCGCGAGAGAGAGGGGTGCGCGCGCAGCTGCAGCGAGCGAAGAGAGCGGAGGAGCGAGCGAAGGGGGAGGGGGTATAAGGTGCGTTACTGACACCGATATCAGCGTCGCGTCCGTGACTTATTCGGTAGAGCGTCGCGCTGCGGCCCACCAAGTCTTCTTTCTTTTAAGGATAGAGAGAAGACTGCGGATGCCACCGACGGCGGTGGATGGTTTGGGGTCGCTTATAAAGTGTATTCACACTTAAAAAAAGAGTACGCGCGAGCCAAAACTAGGTGGTGAGACAAGAAGACGCCCGTTCACCAAGCCCAATGCACCAAGGCCGCCGAAGCATTGTCAGCAAGGTTCTACGAGCAAGCAAGATGCCCAGACTGCCCAGGCACGATATCAAGGTAATTGTTCGGCCGAGGGACGGGCTGAATAAAGGAGCACGTGCGGTGTGAGTCTTCATGAGGCGATACGCAACGGAGCAGGAGTGGGTGACGACGAGATGATCATGATCTGCCCCAACCCCACGCAAAAAGTTTTGGTGATAAGACCACCGGAGGAAAGCACAGCGATGAAAATCGCCAAGATGAAGGTTTTGACTATCAACAGAAAGAGGTACGAAACGAACGCATATGTTTCAGCGCCTGAGAATATGACAAAAGGAATCATACGCAATGTACCTCTTAAATATAATCAAGATCAGCTCGTGGAAGCACTGGTGAACACAAGAAACCCCTCTCTAACGTATGCAAAGAGGCTCGGTAGTACGACAAACTTGATACTGCTCTATGAAGGAAACCGAGTTCCATCGTGGGTTTACTTCAACAGCGTTATGATAACAGTATCTGTGTACCGGAAACAGATAGACTTCTGCAAGGAATGTGGCAGGCTCGGCCACAGACCTGACGGGTGCCCAAGACCAGATATCAAACTGTGCCCAATATGTGGAGAAAAGAACCCCATCAATGGACACGAGTGTACGCCCCAGTGCCAAATATGTGGTGAGGCGCACCCCACGGCTGACCGGATGTGCAAGGCCAAATACAAGGTTCCGCACATAGTGAAGCAGAGAAGGTGGAAGGCCAGGTTCAGAGACTTTCAAGAGTGAACCCCGTCACCATCGGATAGCAATGCTGGTGCGGTGGAAGGAGGCCGCCCTAGTCGTTCGAGATCCAGAACCCGCTCCCAACAGGTCATGGGTTATTCAACCAAATCCGGACCCCCCTCGCCGGTAAAAAGACGGAGCAAATGTCGTACTACGAGCAGAAGTCGGAGTCGGAGCAGAAGCCGCAGCGAGAGCCGACACCACCCCCAACAAGACATAGGAGGGGCCACACCTGGCGGGAAACAGAAAGGGCCGCGCAAAATCACCTGGCGTGACATAGTCACGGGAACAAAGGTGGACTCCGCACAGGGACACCCTCTCTCCGGCCGCCCGCGGGCAGCCGCCCACCCCGGCCTGGCAGCGAGGATGGAGAACATGGAGAAAGAGAATAGGGAGCTTAGACAAGAGTTGACCAAGGCCAGAAAGCAGAATGAAAAATCAACGCGGAAAATTGAGGAGCTACAACAGACGCTGAAGGATATCCTCAAGCGATTGGGAGGACACCCCGCAGAGACCCCATCCTCTGGCGCCTACTCGTCCCATGGAGCTGCCGATGAACGCGACACGACTTCGGCAGTAGGAGACGGGGACACGGGCATGGGCTGTGGAGGTGAATATGAAGCGCTGGTGGCGGTGGGCTTTCAGCGTAAGAGCCCAAGCGATTCTCAACATTTTGAAGGCGCTGAAACTCACACGCAAGAACCGAAGCGGGCACGACCGGCTGGCCGAAAGATAGGCGTGATCGAAGAAATGGTAGACAAACTAACCAACAAGACAGAGCGACAGTTTGAGACGCTCCTCATTCGGCTGAACGAGTCTGACGCCGAAAGGAACGCACAGTATGCCGCGGTCAATAACCAACTTGCGGCCGTGAATAAGCGCATTGAATACCTGGAACGCGGGACGGCGCAGTTCCAGCAACAGGGACAAGGTCAAAACGAATTGGCAGGGGACGCATCGACCATTCTCAACAGAAGCAGCAATGTCAACACCACCCACACTGAAAAAGTAGGGACGCACGGACAGTCGCGTTCCCCCAACGCCTTTGAATAGCAACCAGGGCTGCGTCCCGCAAGTTTGTCGGCAGACGCACCGTCTGGCAATGGAACTGTAGGGGCTTCAAAAACAAAAAAATGGCAGCATATCCACGGAGTGAATGATGGAGAGTGGGGCGAAGAATTCGTCCGTCCATTTGTTGTTGCTTCCGTCCGTCCATGCGTCCGTGAGTGTGACCGTCCCTGCGTTCGTCCATGCAGCCGCCCCGGCGTCCGTTCATGCGTCCATCCATGCATCTCTCTATGTGTCCGTTCATCCATCTATTCAACACTTCAAGTACCACCATCTCGCATCTTTTCATCATATATTCCCCATATAGAAGCACCGCCATCCAGCGGACATTCCAAGGACTAAACGAGAGGTGGCACACGCACACTTTCTTACGGCTTGCGCTTCGGGTCCACTTCCCACCTTTAACCACCTCGAGTTCATGGTATATACTAGTTCACTGTATTCATGGCACTGCGGCCGAACGCTCGCTAAACGAAGGAGGTTACGCCCAGCGAGTATGACGTAGCAAACTTTTTCAGTCAGATAGTGCTCAATGTACGTGCTAATGGCTGCTAATGGGAAATGAGAGGCGGAGAATTCGGCTTTTACTTTCTTACGGCTTGCGCTTCGTATCTACTTCCCATTTTTAACCACCTCGAGTTCATTCCTGGTATATACAAGTTCATTGTATTCATGGCACTGCGGCTCAACTCTCGCTAAACCTTTCTAAAGCTAAGGAGATTAGCACAGCGAGTATAACGTAGCAACCCTTTCTTGTCAGATAGTGCTCAATGTACATGCCAATGGCTGCTAATGGTGATCGCAGCCTGCGCGTTAACTAAAAGCCGAATGGTCCTGTCTCTCATTCCCCATTAGCAGCCATTGACATGTACATTAAGCACTATTTTTTATTATTCAACAACGCACAGAAGAAGTTTCTCACCGGCACCACCTTGGAGGTCAAAATGTTATACTTGTTACAAACTACGGGGGATGAACGGGTGCCGCTATAAAGAGCTTCGCCCCTAAAAGCTACAATGGTGCAATATATGAAAACTCTCTCAAAAAGCAAACTTCCCGACGTGATTGCTTTGCAAGAACCTTTCGACCGGGCTCAGCTACCAGGCTATGTGGCATGTGGCTCTCCATGTGAATGCACGCGGAAGGACATAAAGGTGTGTACCATAGTTAAGAGAGGGACGGCCTTTATCGACCATTCACTTGATATCAGCGAGGAGTCGGACATAGGCCACAACCTGATTGAGGTCGTGCCCTGCATTAGAAACCGGAAGACCGGCCTATTCGTGCTTAATGTGTACAGCCCCCCTTCAATAAGGGCCTCAAGCACAACTTTGGCGCCCTTTTTCGCGAAGCGATGGCGAAGACCGCCTCCAGTCCCCTCTTAATCAGCGGAGACTTCAATGCACCGCACACGAAATTGGGATATGGAGCCGACTCGTGCAAAGAGAAGAGGCTAGCCGAACTGATGGACGATGTTGGCTTGGTTCTACTCAATGAACCGGCATCGCACACCCGGATTCGAAAGGGCGCGTGCCGCGACACGTCTCCTGATCTCTCCATTTGGTCAGACGCGGGCGCGATCACTTGGTCGAACACCTTTGAGGATCTGGGGAGCGACCACAGAGTCCTGTGCATGACAATGGGAGAGGATGGAGGCAAAATGGACGGCTGCCAAAAAGCTAGAGTCGTGGACTGGGACAAGTTTCGAGAGCAAAGAGAACAAGAGAAGCAGAAAGGGCTGATCGAGGATATCGGGGAATGGTGCAGGGAACTACTCGCGGACGTAGAAAAAGCTACAAAAGAAATAGAATGGCCAGACAGGTGAAAAGAGCCTGAATGTGGCGACAGGCCCTGCGGAAGCGTCGACGACAGCGTTCCCGAGCCGTTCAGGGTGGACAGTCGTCTTGCGCATCTTGTAGAGGCCAAGAAATCTATGCAGCGAAGAGCAAGTCAGCAAAAACTGAACAAGAAGATACGCAAGAAGATTGCCGAGATCAACCGAGAGATTGAGGCCCACTGCGTTCGACTGTGCGAACAGGAATGGCAGGAGCTGTGCGATACGATGGACGGAAACATGAGTGCAGGGCGCACATGGAAGATTCCCAGGCACCTGCTGGATCCAACCAGCACGAGAACGGCGACTCGTGTCCAGATGGCCAAGCTGCGACACAAGTACAAAGACGACCCGCAGGCCTTCGTGGAGGCGATCATCCAGACGCACCTCACTCGCCCGGCAGGCGAGAGTCACATGGAATACTGTGGGGCTCCCAACGAGGAACTAGACGCGGCATTTTCCATGCAGGAACTTAGAGCAGTCCTCCAGCTACTGAAGACTAAATCGGTGCCCGGTCCTGACAAGATCACCAACCGAATTCTGAGGAACCTGAAAGATGATGCCATCGATCAGCTACGTCATTATATCAACACATGCTGGAAGGAAGGCCGTATTCCACAAGAATAGAAGACAGCGGTTGTCATACTAATACCCAAGCCAGGTAAACCGCTTGAGGTTCGAAATATGAGACCGATATCTCTGAGGTCTTGCGTCGGGATAGCCATGGAGCACGCCTGCCTCAACAGGGTGACGACGATTCCCGAGAAGCGGGATGCCTTCGGCACTCACATTATCGGCTTCCGCAGAGGACTTTCGACGCAGGATGCTATGCTGCAAATCAAGGAACAGGTCATTAACGCACCAAGCACAAACGTGCGCGCCCTGCTCGGGTTAGACCTCAAAAGCGCCTTCGATACAGTAAAACATGCTGCCATTTTGGACAAGATCAGCCAACTAGGTCTTGGTTCAAGGTTCCACCGGTACGTCAGCAGCTTCCTGACCGGACGCAAGGCGAAGGTGAAGGTCGACAGTGCCTCACCACGAACAGTTGACATTGGGGGTGCGGGTACGCCATAGGGCTCGGTGCTCTCTCCATGCTTTTTAACCTCATCATGATCGGACTACCGGACCATCTCGACGTAATAGAGGGCATCAATCACACGATCTACGCAGACTACGTGACCGTGTGGAGAGAGACAGAGAGATAAATAGAGAGGAATAGCAGGGAGATTAACCAAGCTTGGCTCGGTTGGCTACCCTACACTTGGGGTGGGGGAAAAGGAGAATAATAGAACGGAAAGAGATAGAAAAGAAGAGGAGTAGGAAAGAGAAGCATGAATAGTCAGCTCGAGACTACACAGAACGGTCTCACACAGTTCTTTCACAAGCGGTCGTGAAATGTGTGGACCACAGCGAATACGAGCGTTGGTGAAATGCAAGAGAGAATGCAGCAGGCCGTCCGGGCCATGGAGCGGCACCTCGAAGGCACGGGACTCGTCTGCTCTCCCGATAAATCGGAAATACTCCTGCATAGACCACGCAAGAAAGGACCTCACCCGCAGGCTGTAAACGCCCGTCGCTTGGGCATCCGCGTCATTACGAAGAAGGGGACCCAAATACCAACGGTGTCCAAAATACGAGTGCTCGGCCTGTGGCTGGAAGAGAACGGTGCGAACCACGAGCTGGTAGCATGACGCAAATGCAAATCTGCAGCAATCCTGAAGGCGCATGGAAGCCAAGAGATTGTCCTCTTCGTCGATGCGGCCAGGTATCCACTGTCAGCCGGCGGCGGCGATGGGGGACGCTCGGAACCCCCACCGCTACCCGTGAACGAGCGAGGCGAAGTCGAGGCACTAACGCTACCACCACTGCTACTGCTACGACAACAACGACTGCAGCGACAGCGGCAACATCAACAACGAGTCTGGTCAGCGGCGGAGGGACCTGCTTTGCTTTCTCTATGGCGGTCCTGGATACAACAGGAAAGGTTCGGGTCACGGAACCAGCATGGCTGCCATCATCCGAGGCTGCAGAAGAAATGGCCATAGCTTTAGCGGTACTCCACAGCAGTGCAGACAACAGCCTGATTATTAGCGATTCTAAATCAGCGATTTGGAGCCACATTAAAGCCTGGGTGTCTGAGGAGGTGGCACGCATGCTTAACGCCAGAGCTGGGGACTTCGCGTCAGGCAAAATTACTGACAAGGCCCTCAAGTGGTTTCCCGCTCACAAGGCGGATCATGGAACTATCAACTACAACAGCCGTAAAACTAGCAGCAACAACGCCAACAGCCAAAGACTAACCGGCATCCCACCCAATCATAACGAGCACGCCCACTTCGTCGCGAAACAACTTACCCGCCGCGACACAGCCACCCAGGGAGCAGCCGCCACCGTTGTTGGGAGGAGCACCGGCCGATGCACGGAGGTGGCCACAGGCACTGGTAATGCCGAAATTACCACTCCCACCACGTCCGTTGATGCAGCAACTGAAGTTGGTGCAGAAGAGGCGAGACAACAGAGGTGCGCTGACTGCTATGGAGAAGAATTTCCTGCCACCACGACGTGCTTGCGCACTATAGGAAAGACCGGAAGAAATTTCCGCAACCCCACGTGGGCCTTGATAGGTCGCAGGCGGTGGACCTGAGAAGGCTGCAGACGGGCACGTTCACCAACCCCTGCCTTCTGCACCGCTTTTGGCCCACGCTGCACCCGTCGCCTGGCTGCCCGTGATGCGCGCACGAACGGGCCAATATGGCACATATACTTTGGCAACGCGAAAGAGATGAAGATAGGCCACGAGAAAGGATGATGTCAACTGAGGGACCCACCGAAATGGGGCACCTTGCTGAGCGATGGCAAGCCGCCCTTCTCAGCGAGGCCCTTGAAGACCAGGTGTGGGCCATCGAGCGGGCCAGGGCCGTCGCCGAGGACCTCAAAAGATGTTCCTCGAACGATGTGTCCCTGGCAGCCTAGCCCCGGGCACAGCAACAACCGTTGGGAAAATAAAGTTTATTAACTCAACTCAAGGAGAGCGAAAAGTTGTAGGCGGCTGGATAGATAGATAGATAGATAGATAGATAGATAGATAGATAGATAGATAGATAGATAGATAGATAGATAGATAGATAAATAGATAGATAGATAGATAGATAGATAGATAGATAGATAGATAGATAGATAGATAGATAGATAGATAGATAGATAGATAGATAGATAGATAGATAGGCTCAACTTGGCTGAAGTTCGCTAAGAAATGCTTCGCATAAAAAGAAAGCACTCTTACGAGTTAACGAAAAGCGCGCTGCGGGTCTCTGTGTCCAACTAGAGTATTCTGTCTTCACTGCCCTATGGATGGTGGCGATTGGCATATTGCAGCAGGAAACACCGGTAAATCACTGCATGCTTTGCTCCTCCAAATGTTTCTCTCTGGCGCAACGCCGCGATGATCACCAGCATCAAAGTCGCCACCAGTGTAAGCGTTCGCACCTGCGGCTTCACACCTACATGTAGTTCTTTTTAGTGGTAGATGGCGTAATCTTTAGGGGCTGAGCTCCTTAAAGCGGCACCCATTTGAACCTCGTAGTCGTAGTCGTAGTGTGTAACCAGTGTTACATTTTGACCTGCAAAGTGGTGCCGGTGAGAGATTTCTTCTGTGCTTTGTTGAACAATAAAAAGTTCGCGGCGTGCACGTTACCTAAAAGCCGAATGCTCCTGTCTCTCATCTGCTCTGAGGCAACTGGGAGAGCATTGCTGCGTTCGCAAGAGGTGGCCGCCAAAGGCGTTCGCCTCTGTACCAGAGGGGGAGGGTAAAATCCGAGGTTAGGTCGGCGCGTTGGCGGCTCACGTTCCAGGCATAGGAGGCATTGGCTTAGTAAGGTTTAGCGAGGGTTAGGCAGCAGTACCAAGAACTAGCGGCGGTGAAAGGTGGGAACTAGACACGAAGCTCTGGCCTTAAGAAAGTGCACGCATGCCGCTCCTCTAGTCCGGCCACGCCACCTCACGTTTAGTCCTTGGAATGTTCGCTGGATGGCGGTATTTTTATATGATGAATATATGATAAAAAGGTGCGAGATGGCAGTACTTGGAGAGTTCACTAGGTGAATGAACGGATGGACAGACGCACGGATAGAGAACAGAGAGATGCATGGACAGACGGATGGGCACACGGATGGTCGCACAGACGGACGCACGGCCGGACTGACGGATGCTTCGCCTTACTCATCATTTTGCACTCCGTAGATATGCAGTAATTTTTCACGTTCTTATTTCCGCTCGTTGCGTTATGTGTTTGAGGCAATGATGTAAATTTGTTCCCGATGCCGAAGTCAACATACACTGAGCACTTCCTTTAGAGGTGTCTAAAAAGCCTAATAATCTCTTTCACAGCGTAAATGCATCGCATAATAAAATTATTTGTGACCTTATTGGCAAATCTTACCACGCACCGTTAACCTGATCAAAAACCCGCATCTTGTACGCGCTTCTTTCTGTGCTTGAACTCCCGAAAAAGAATGAGAATCAAAAACAATTGAGCAGCAAACAAGCAAATTCTTTCCACGTAATTAAATCTCGTGTGCCCTGTGGCACAAATTTAGGTAGACTTAATTATTGCAGGGAAAGAAAGCATGAATATATATTCCGCAAACCGTTTTTCATTGTTCTGGTATATTGAGAGTAGGTCGCTAATTACCATGCAGCTTGAAAAAAATCGCGAACATGCTTTGTTTTTTCTTTTTCAGTGGCTTGCTGGAACATTTTGCTGAGTAGACAAGGTTCACTGGAAGGAGCTCTGAAAAACAGCGGTACAGGAACAAAGAACAAGGCACCCATCTCAGGGTCAGAATGCTTCACTAGTAACGCACTTTTGAACTACACGACTACAATAACAGTAATTGTGTGTTTTACAAGGAACCCTGAACCATGAAATCAATATGAGAGTTTCTGTAGTAGGGGGCTATGTGAATGACGACCCGTTGGGGTTCGTTACGTGCACCTAAATCTAAGCATGCACGCTTCTGGCGATCTGTCTTCTTCCAAAGGTCGCTGCCAAACCGGAAATCGATCATCTCAGAACGTTCCGGATTGCCCAGTATACATGTGATCAATCATCTCGTGACCCGCCGTGCCCGCACGCACGCACACACACACACACACACACACACACACACACACACACACACGCACTTACACACACACAGACACACACACCCACACACACACGTGCGCGAATGCACACAAAGATCTATGAAAGGATATCTGTTTTGGGCATCCCGACATGGGGCGCGCTGTTCATGACCTCCAAGCAGCAATACCGGATGTTTGTGGTTAAACCATAGCAAAGCAACCCATATAAGTTACTAGTATTTTCGTAGGACAAGACACCCGAACGTGTACAGCTTTTTTCCAAATGTTACATTATATTACTGGCTAAGTCATGCCGCTAAGCTGATAGAGGTACATAGCTTGAACACCACCCCCGAATATAAGGACGCGGCTCGACAGTCAGGCGAATAATTCAGCCTGTACGTAAAGGAACAGCTAGCACCGGATAGTACGAGATCACGTTAAAGTTATCAACGAGGAAAATTTTCCCAATGGTCCTCTATTTAGCTCCGAGCACGAGCACGGTAAGCGTAGTTTTCAATCATTTCACAATTTCGAGAACTTCCATCGCGTTCCGCACATGACATCGACACCGGAGAAACCACAGGAGCAAGCACTTCCTAAACGTTCCAGCTCCACGAAACATTCTGAATCAAAATTTTGGCGATGCTGTCGCTCGTTTAGACGCTCATTCTTCACTGTCCTATCTATTGTGATCACTCACGTGGTCACATGAGAGTAGGAGTGCATTCACCTAATATGACGCAGACAAAGCGGTTCGATTTCAAAAGAGCAGCACCTGCCTTTACGAGGATTTGGCATTTTCGGATTAGCTTTGATGAATTCCTTTATTTGATTCTAATGCTAACGCATGGTCATGAACAAATAAAACAGAAACAAGAAATTGTGAATTGTAACAGGTTACGAAAGCTATCACTCGAGAAAACAATCTCGCATCGATTAAAGTTATGAAATGTGCACTCGGACTTCACAATAAGGGTTCAGAAATAGGGCTCCAACAAGTGTGGGGCTTGACCTTAACGTTTTGGGTGAAATGCAAAAAAAAAACAACGTTTATGTTTTAGTTAGACCGAACTTCATAAAGTTTGAATTCTTCTTGACTATGCCATGAGGAGCATGGAAAGGCTACGACGATTTCACATGACCTACATATATGTAATTAAACAGCGTATACTTGTAAAGGAGATATATTTATTGAAGAGAAAAACCATAGGAAACATGCTTTATCGAATATGACTGCTTGCTTTTCCTCTGTAATGAATAAGTGGCGAATCGTGATTACCTGCCCATGCATTGGAAGATGCGCCAATGTGTAAGGTCATCAGTAATCACTAAAACACTACAGCATCCTAGGTGTGCCCCAAGAAGGCACTTATTTGACGGAACAAGTATACTATTTTTAAACCAAACCAACTAATTATACTTTGCTCAATTGCAGTTGCGTGTAAAGACGAAGTATGAGTTGGTCGTTTTAAAAAATGCCCGTTACAAATGTAACTAACAAAAAAACAATCACTACTAAACAAAACAAAGTGTGCACTTTTTACCGAATACTTTGTATGTATGTATTTATTTAATATTTACATCGGTCTTTCATCGGTGACCAGAAATTAAACAAGTTCACTCCAAGCAGTGACAAATGCAACTGCGTGCGTTGCACTCGGTTTGTAGTAACGACGTAGGCATTCCGAGGCCGGAAGAAAAAGGGTGATAAATGTGCTGTACTTTGAAAGTAGACAGAAATTTACCACAGATGACTCACTCACACAAAAATAATTCATGTTGATTAAGTGCAGGCCCTTTAATTATTTGTAAGGCAAGAATATAACTTCAAATCCTCCGTCGCTGACCTGAAGAATCAACGAAAAAGCTCAAAATATGCTTCTGGTCCTAAGTTTGCTAGCCATAAAAGGTGAAAAATGACAGCTATAGGAAAGTAGGTCAGCAGGTGGCGATAACCGAGTGTTTTATTTACCAAGTTAATGTTGCGACCTTAAAGAGAGTACATTTTTCATAGATTCAAGTCATCAAGATACCATTGCGGGAATATAACTAGAATGGATAGAAATTGTTGCATAGCTTCGGGTGATGAATGATCCTCACGCCACATTGAGAGTGGAAAACACTCGCAGCAACGTTGCAATATAAACGATGTAAAATAGTTTCTTGAAGAATGTCAGAAACCTGCTGCGCGCAATGAGGATGCTCTGTTTAGGATGTCTTCAATGACATGGAAGTTGTGGTAGACAATGAATTAAAAATAAGCATTTGTATCTATACAGGGCGCCAGTATGCCACTTCGGCACTTATTGAATGGAAAGGGCTACTGACTAACGCATATACAGATCGTCTGAGCGCACAGCGGCACGCCTTCTTTTTTCATTTAAATAAAAAATAAACAAATGAAGCATAGTTGTCACCAATACCTGGCAACGGCTACACATTTTCACCTCATTGTTGCGGATAAAAAAACAAAATAGCATATATACATATATACAGTCTTACATAGAAGAGTGCAAAAGTTCTTATATGGGTAGAACAAACATTTAGCCGCCACGCTCACATTTAGCTATAGTGTGCTCAGTAGTGGTCGCAAATCTTTGTCTTGGAAAAGGCGTAGCACGCCTAATGCTCTTGATCAAGATTCACCCAGTCAGTAAACAAGTAAGCGCAAACATCGGAAAGCGTTCTCGTGAAGTTCTTTAGAGTGTGCAAGACGGGATGAGTGGTATAGCTTCTGTTGACGCAGCCTCCTATAAGTTACGTGGCCATCGCCATTTCTCCCAAGATCAGTTATTGGCATCAGGATGAAATATTTCCCTAAGACAGGCAATTGAGTGGGTGGCACTCTTGGAGCCAATATCGACTCAATCTAGGCCGCCAAGTGACCCTAAGCACCCTGACCAGTCGCTGTCATGAACAACCTCTGAGTCGATGACGCCCTATTTGTGACGTCTGACGCTCCTCAGAAACGAGGGAGGAAAAACTATGATCAAGAACTGTGCTAACTGCCTAAAGTTCGGCAAAGTTTCTGAGGCATACATGTAAGTTTGAATGCTTTAGGAGACTCACAAGCTCGTAGTTGAGGAAGATGTATCATTAATATTCTGGAAGTATTGTAGGCAACCACTGCGGCATTTTCGCAGTTTTATCTATTCATATATGCATATAATGCTTGACGGCTGACCCGAAGCTTGTGGGAGGAATTTGGGGGATGAGACGGTCTAATTAATTTAAAGAATTAATGCTGGAGGCTTACATACTTAGATTTATATGTACGTTGAAGAGCCCTAGTTGGCCGAAATTTTTGATTTCTCTCCTGCAGTGTCTCTCGCAATCATATAATGCTTTTTGACGTCAATTCCTGACAATCATTCTATTAAGTGTTTTGCGAGGTGTTGCGAGCGAAATGTTAACACAATACAATAATGATAAACTTATGGCACACGTACGTGCCAAGAATAAAATGGTCTGTCACACTTGCTTCAAACAACTTCCGCTTCAGCAACTGCAATACCGGCTTTCATCATGGTTCCCCATGGCGAGCTTCTGTTAAAGTTCGGAAACGTGAGCATTGCATCTTTCGTAATATTTTGACATGGGGGACACATATCTAACACAATACCGGTATTATAAGGTGTTACACAAGGAAGTGTTTTAGGGCCGGTTTTTTTCTTTTATACGTAAATGATGTAGCTGGCATGGTTGAGCCTAACATTAATATCAGAATGTTCACTAATGACTGTGCTCTATATGAAAAAGTGGCATACCTACAACATCAGGTTGATTTAGGTTTTTCATTACCTCATGTTAGTGAGTGTGTACTCGGTCGTCAATGAAAATAAACTCTGACGCCACACGTTACTCTGACTCTAACGCCACTCGTTACTCTTACGTGTGGCAAGTAAAAAAAAGAATCATTCACGTTTACCTACCATATTCTAGGAAAGCCGTACAGGAAGTGAATGAATATAAATACTTGGAAGTAACCATTACAAACACACTTTCTTGGTCCGAACATATGGGAATTGTCTGCGCATGAGCTTCTCGTAATGGTAATGCTCGCGTACAAAACGCATATTTTGCCTAAACTTCAATATACATCAGTTGTTTGGGACCCTTTTTCAAAAAAAAAATCCAAAAAACTTGAAATGGTTCAAAGACGCGCTATACCTTTTATTTTTTTTTCTAAGTTTATGCCAACTGATTATTATAAAATTGAGAGAATCAGTGTGTATAAAGAACAACATCCTTGTGCTTGAACAACGCCGCAGAATTGCGTGTCTAAAATTTTTGCGTTCCATTTATAATGGTAAGCTGAATAATCCTGCTTATAAGTACATACAACCATTTTCTGCTCGCGCCTCTAGGCATCGTCATATGCATAACCAGCTTCCATAGTTCGCTCGGTTTAACATCTTTAGAGATTCAATCTTTCTCCAAACAATTTTTCGGTGGAATACCTTACCACCCGATGACGTTACATCTGATGACTTCTAAAAGCGTTGCTCGGAGCCTCACAACCGGGACGTAAGTGCACCTTCTCAGTACTTCTAGTGCTTATTATAATGTCTATACTCTGTCCGCATGCAATATCACTTCTTTGGATTGTTGGTGCTCAGTGTTTGTAATACTTCAGGCGTTTTCATGTGTATAAATTTGTCTGTCATATCGCTTTAATTTGTGTTTTAAGACATCACTTAACGTCTGCCATTGTTTATTTGTACATATATGTTGTTATCGTTTTGTTATATTTGTTGTTTCACCCATTTTGTATTCTTGAAGATTTGTTTATTCCAATAAATTTTTTCGGTGTTTGTATATATTATTTATTGTAATGTCCCCAATCTGTCTGGACGTCAGTGACTGCAGTATTTTCTAAATAAAGAAACAAACAATGTCGCGCTTCGTTTTTTAAGTGACTACAATTTGGTCCCATGCCCAAGGGAAATTAAAGGAGAACGCCGGCCATTAATAACATTATCATATATAGCGTTCATATTGGGTGATGTAGATTTCATTGCAATGGTAACTGATATACTTCACAACTTCATAATATTGAATACGGCCCCAATAAGCATATCACTTCTTTTTCTCATTGTTACTTTACGAAACTTTGCCGTATTGGTCTTGACTCTGTGTCTTGTGCTTGTGTGTCTGAAATTTTTAATGCATGAAGGGTACCTGAAGAGGGAGGAAGACGAAGTGATTCTCTTGTGAAACACATCTTGCGGTCTGTGCTGTTTTTTCTGCGTTCCACAGTGCAACAGCGGGGTCTCCAGCCCCCTACATCGCGGTCATGGATGTACAATCCCCGGAGATCCCGCCCAGTACCAGTTCATCCACGGGCATTGCTTCAAGAAAGCGTGGTAATACATCTAGTGAGAGCGAGGATACCGAGCTGTACTCTGCAGCAGTCTACAAGTCCTCGGAAGATGACTTCGAACCTGTGCTCTACCGCAAGGCCAAACGAAGAATCATGAACGCATCATAGGCATCAGCTACAGCCACTGTGAGGACAGCGCCTCAGCCATGGCCTCACTTCATTCTGTTTGTGCCGCAAACTACTACTGCCAATCTACGCTTCATCAACAGGCAAGCACTGTCCTTGTACCTTAAAACATTGTGCCTAACGAGATTAAGGACATCAGGATATACACGAGGAAGAATATTTTGGCAATCGACGTGAGGGACCCGAGTGCACTGAACACGCTACAGCATGTGTCAGAGCTGGGAAACATCAAAGTCCGATCCATCATACCAGCGAATGGTGACACCGTAACAGGAGTTATCTATGACATAGACACTGAAATCGCCAATGAAGATCTTCCTGTACTGATAAAACCAGTGAGTGAAAACGTCATTGTGCATGCTGGTCGCCTAGGCAACTCTCGTTGTGTACGACTAACATTCAAGGGTGACTGTCTTCCCTCTTACGTGAAGGTAGGCCATTTCCGTCATCAGGTTCACCCATTTATTCCGAAGCCTATGCAGTGTTTCAAGTGCCAGAAGATTGGCCTGTGAAGGGCGTTTGTAGAAATTCCGAAATGTGCCCCCGACGCGCTGAACACCACTCAGAAGACGAATGTTGTGCAACTACGTTGAAGTGCTCCAACTGCCAAGGAGCTCACAGTGCTTCATCACTTCAGTGTCCTCAGATTACGAAAGAGATTTATATTCTGAGGCAAATGGTGCGAGACAACTCGACTCACAGAGAAGCTGCGCTAAAAGTAAGGCGAAGGCGCCGTCGTCGTCGAAGGTCCTCACGAAGTACAGTGCAAAATCTGGCGAGAAAGTCAGAAACTCAAGTGAAATCGACAAGCGCGGCTCCTGGCACGTCAAACATCTGCGCTGAAAGAGAAAATGCTGGGAGATCTCTCTCTCCAAAGGAATGGCCACCCCTTCAGCCTAGACAATCTGTTGAGCCTCAACAGAAGCCACCTACACGACCTGTTGAGCCTCAACAGAAGCCGCCTCAAGAACAAGCACAAAATGCTGCAACGGCCGGGAAGCCAGATCATCGCGTGATGGTGATGCTAAGATCATTAGTGGACACCATTCGCATGTTGTTAAGCGACATGAATACACCGTCAGCCAAAAACGCCCTTCAAGTACTGGACGCGCTTAGTCCAGTGCTAGCAGCCCTAGAGAAGACCACGGCTAAGCCACCACTGTCTTTCAGGGATGAGGTTCGTAAAGCAGCAATACTGCAGTGGAATGCCAGGGGACTGAGATCGCGCATTAGTAACTTTGGTCGATTTGTGTACGTCAATATGTTTCCCGTAATCGTCATATGTGAGCCGAACTTATCGAATGCAATACGACTCTCGGGATACGAACCTTTTATGTCGTCTACTGTTACTTAAAGCAGCAAGGTTCTGGTGTACATTCGCCGAGACCTCACTTACATCCTTCAACCTGTCCCACCTCATGACGGAAACCAATACGTATGCTTAAGAGTGAAAAAGAGAAGGCTCAACATCACTGTGGTTGGCGCATACCTATCACCATCAAGCCGTTTCGATCAAAAAAGACTACGAGACATCATAGCGTTAACTCCTGACCCGTGTGTTATCATTGGGGATTTCAACGCTCATCATACATTATGGGGAAGTCAGAATACCAACATGAAGGGCAGAAGCTTGGTGTCTTTTGCCTCCGACAACCAACTTTGGTTACTGGACGATGGCAGTCCTACATTTTTACGTGGCTCCACATACAGTAGCTGTCTCGACACGGATTTTGTTTCGCGAAGCCTAGTGAAACATACTGAATGGTTCACGGATATAGAAACGCACGGGAGTGATCACATTCCAACATACGTCAAGATCAGAGGATTGTCGCCTCCTAAAGTGCGCGACATGGTTAAAAGAGTGGACTGGAAAAAATTGCAGTCCCGTATGGAAGACCCATGCCAAGAACACATATCCGATTTACAAGAGGCGATCAAGAGCACTGTAAAAGAGACTGTGTGTACGATCCCATGCCCTGTAAGAATCACGGACATCGACATGGAGCTGGAGCGGCTTCGAGCCTTGCGACGACGAGCTGAAAGAAGGTACCGGCGCACGAAGGACATAGAAGATTTACGGACTGCTAGACGTATGCAGAAGAAGATCAAACGTCGGTTGGACAAGCTAGAATTCCAATGCTGGATTACTTTCTGCGAGTCACTCGACCCTCGTAAGCCTTTATCGCAGATATGGAGGACGGTTAGAGGTTCGCGGTCATCGCCCATTCAGAAGTCACCATTCAAGGCCTTAGCCGTTCACCAAATCGACCAGATGTGGACGTTGCTGAAGAGTTCTGTGCCGAATTATTAGGGCAAACTCCAGCCATCAGCAGCTAATCACTTTCGAGCAGTTGTCCGCCACCACGTGACTCCTGTATGGACTTCCCGTTGACCATTCAGGAGCTCAAAGCAGCACTCGCTTCATGCAAACGGACCTCCGCACCAGGACCTGATGGAATCTCCTACAGCGCTCTGTGTCATCTGGGTGAGCGCGCGAGAATAGCTCTACTTCAGCTATATAATGATTGTTGGCTAGAGGGCACTGTCCCCTTAAGTTGGAAAACTAGTCGTCTAGTACCATTACTAAAACCTGGCAAATCACCATTGGAACTCTCCTCCTATCGCCCGATCGCATTGGCTAGTTGCGTGGGTAAAGCGATGCAGAGAATGATTCTCGGCCGACTCGAGTGGTACTTGGACTATCATGAGATCTTCCCAAATGCCATGGCTGGCTTTCGACGTGGTCGCTCATCGATCGATAGCGTCATCGACCTAATCACGTACGTTGAACACGAGAAAGGCCATAAGCGTCTTTGTGCCTCTCTGTTCCTTGACGTCAAAGGAGCCTATGATAACGTTACACATGAAGCCGTCCTTACCACACTAGAAGAGATTGGAGTGGGTGGCCAAATGTTTAAGTGGATACGCAGTTATCTCCAAGAGCGATCTTATTTTGTGAGTACAGAGAACGGGAACACGTCTACACATTTCAGTTGTCGTGGCGTCCCTCAGGGTGGTGTACTGAGCCCCGTGCTATTCAATATAACACTAATCGCTCTCAATACGCACCTACCAAACAATATTTATATATCAACATACGTTGATGACATCTGCATCTGGACATCTGTTGTAACTCGCCAGCAGTTGCGAGCGAGAATACAGAGAGCTGCTACTGCAACTACTTTGTATCTACGCAATCGAGGCCTGGAAATTTCCTCCGTAAAGTGCGCTCTTCTGGCATTTACGCGCAAATTCATGTCGAACTACAGAGTGTCAATTAACGGTCAAAATTACCATCTCGTCGATCTCACAAATTTCTGGGTGTCATAGTCGACAGAGACATATCATGGAGCCCTCATGTGTCGTATTTGAAAAAGCGATTAACAGGCATATGCCATCTTTTCAAGTTTCTCGCTGGAAAGACTTGGGGAATGCAGCCTAATGCTATGTTACGACTGTACAGGGTGCTTTTCCTTGGCTTTTTACGATACAGTCTGCTTGCATTATCAAACACCAGCAAAACAAGTTGACGCATGATACAAAGCGTTCAGGCACAGGCGCTTTGAATATGTCTAGGTCTGCCTCAGGGTGCCTCAACAATGGCGACTATAGCTATAGCCAAAGACCACCTCGTGCAGACCCATATTGAGATTGAAGCTTTGAGGACACACATAAGGCATCTGGGCCAGACTCCCCATCACCACCTAGCCTCTCTACCAGTGGATAGACCTCATACTTCCTTTTGTCGAACAATAACTACACATGGTGACTCCCTACCAACTGGTTTTACGCCCGCGGCGAGACCTTCAATTCCTCCATGGTGCCTCAAACAGCCAGTCATCAACCTGACAATACCAGGCATCCAGAAAAAACGAGATTTCTCAATACCAGCCCTCAAGCAGCTCGCCTTACGTCTGCTGTACGAGAAGTACCAAGACTGCACCCACGTCTACACCGACGGCTCCGTCCTGCCAAACAGCTCAACTGCGGCGGTCGTTATCCCAACGCACGCCACAACCATCAAATTCAGGACAGCTCATGCAACCACAAGAACGGCAGCAGAGCTCTCAGCGCTTGGCGCTGGGCTGCGTTTCATTAACGACCAAAGCACGCAATGGTGGACGATTTTCTGCGACTGCAAGGCGGCACTGCAGTCACTTCTGTCAAATCTACGCCGTGGTCCACACGAGCAGTTGGTATTTGAAACAGCAGAAATGCTACATCATACAACAGAGAAAGGGCACCACGTTATATTTCAGTGGCTGCCAAGCCACTGTGGAATTATCGGTAACGAACGAGCTGATCAAGCTGCCCCTTCAGCCCATACAGAAGACAACGACCAGTCAATACCTCTCTCAAGGACGGACGCTGCTAGGAGGCTCCGCATTCTTGCTCGCCAACGCTCCATGGCTCTTTGGAATGAGCCTCTCTTTACGCATGCAAGATTACAATCCCTTGATCCAACGTTAAGCATGCAGCTTCCAACAAAAATTCGACGAGGCGACGCTACTGCTCTGTGCAGACTATGGTTGGGAGTCGCGTTTACCTGTGCGTACGCGTTCCGCATAGGTATGGCCGACACCACCGACTGTGCACACTGCGGAGATGAAGAAACAATTCGACATATCCTGTGTGACTGCCCGAAATTCAATTTGAAAAGACAACACCTTTCTAATAAACTAAACAGGTTAGATGACCAGCTGCTGTCAGAAGAAAGTATACTGCGCCATCGTCATGACTCATTGTCACAGAAGAAGCCGTGCAAGCGCTACTGGGCTTTTTACGAACTACTGGCCTTTCGGAACGCCTCTGAGTGGACTGATTTTGTGTGTGCGTGTGTTGGTGTTTTTCTCTTTTTTATTTTTTAACTCTCCTTTTCTCTTTCAACCGCCTATTCCCCAACCCCAGTGTAGAGTAGCATACCGGATACTAGCATCTGGTTAACCTCCCTGCCTTCCTTTTTTCTCGTTTCTCTCTCTCTCTCTCTTAATGCATGAAACTTGGAAAGACGCATAGTGCCGCTAAATTAAACCAGTAGTCTTCAAACAACAAACTTAGACTTTCAGACGGCTTGCCGATGTTACATGATCGAAAAGGGCAATGAAAGAAACGCCCGGGTCATGTGGGGAAGATATGTCTTGAGCTTGCCTGTTTAAAAGCGACGCTTTAGGGAGAACCATAATGCACATGCCTCGCACGCCTTCAGCCATAACAGAGAGTTTCGATCCCAATGCCAGAAACGAGTCATTGATCAGCCGCCTAATTTCGGATTCAACCACCCAAGCCGATAGTTTAAGTGATACCGCTTCGTTAACTGACACTCACACTAGTTAATGATAACTGAGAATGTGCATTCGAGAGGGCGCCAACAAACTGCGTTTTCTGCAACGACCCGGACCGCAGCCAGACAGTACCTTTGAGGTTGAAGCCTGGTCATTTTCATTGACCTCCTAAACATCCGATTCGTCTGAGCTTTGCAGAGCTCGAAAGCCGCCTTTGTGCACCAAAAGCTGCCCTCAAGGGGCGCGCAAGCTACACTAAACGACGAACGCTAGCACAAAAGCCATACTTGTTTGTTGCGTGTCAAATGTAACAGATTACTTTTGGCAGGCGAGGGTGGGGGAGACATTTTACTGTAGTTTTGTTGTAGCGCCTCAATCTCCTTCTATGACGAGTAACAATCCTTGTAATTCAATTTCCTTTTCACTGTAATTGATTAGAAAATCACACACTTGCATATACCAGATGTTCATGTCACAATTCAAGCTGCCCTTCAAAATTCGTCATGGTAGCGTGCATCATTCAAATAACCTTTCACAAATATTTGAGAAAGCTACGTGTAGGTACCATTTTTTTTCCGAATTGATCGGAAGCGTCCCTATGAATGCCACCCTATGGCCCACGATAGAACGTGCTTCTAAGTTTGGTTCGCATACCCAATATCGGCAGTTTACGACAAGATGGCTGTTGCTTTTTCTTTTATCTTTACACTTTTTTCAGACTATTGCCAAGATTCATGACCATTCGACAGACTTAATTCCTACATGGCAGCGGAATTCGGCAAAGCGCAGCTTGCTTGTATTGAGTGTTTATCCGAGTGTTTACTGTTGCAGTTTGGAATTCTTGAATGGCAGGGATCTCTTATTTTGTGAGTATGATTTATGTGCAAAAAGACAGATACATCAGATACATGCCTCCAGAAGGTTCGAGAATTATTAAGCCAATATGCTTGGAACAGAGTCTCCCGCATGATAACAAATTGTTTGGGTATCCGCCGAGTTCTAACTGTTTTGTTGTGGAGAGGTTGAGGTCCATATTACCTCACCTACTTATATTGGTAAACTACGTGGTGAAAAAAAATAATTGATGGTGCCAAAAATGAACAACCAGCAATAAATGTAAAGAAAAGAAACGTAGTACCACACTGAGAAAAGTTGAAATAACCTGGCAATGTACAGTTTGCTTGCAGCAGTTCCCACTGTCAGAAAACGTTCACACATCACACCGTTCTATTTCTACTCAAAATATTTGCACTAAGACATCATTCTATACATCACAACCCTCCGCTTCATATCACAAGCGGTTATTCAGTCTGGTACCACTACGAATAAGTTTTTAGGAAGATGTTCACATTTTTCTGAATATACCCCTCACGCCATGGTGCAAGTAAGTTCTTTAATGTGAGGGACCATCTGTCCAAGCTTGCTAGGTTCTTTCTTTATTTTCATTTTTCATTTTTATACATTACGCACTCTAAAAGAATATAGCGAACGTCATCATCTTCGTGAAAGCAGAGCATTCCTGTAAGTTTGATTGATGTATTTTGGGTAGGGAGCTGTTTGTATACGCTACTTCTAGTCGAAAGCTCGGCAGTAATGCCTTTAATGTCACGAAAGATCTGTCGCTATTAAAAAATATCTGTGCGGATCAACTTCGTAAAGTAATGAATGCTTTGACTTAGCGCTACCAAACCACTTCTCCCAAGAACAGTGGTTAGCTCCTTACGTAATAAAATTCTAAATATCCACCCCAGACACTGTGATTGCGCCATTCCGTACTTCGTTCAAGGATTTCATGGTGCGGCTGTCCGCCTCTTCATTACCCTTTATTCCCATGTAGCTGGGTATCCATTGGAATACGATATATGTTGTGAACCTGCGCTGACGCATACTGCACATTTTCTGCCATAAATTGTGCTATTTCGCCATTTTGTAAGGTGATCTGTCATGTTTGATTATCTAAAAGACAGGTTTGCTATCCGAACATACTGGTAACACGCCCATGACTGTCATGTCTGAGAATTGTCGCCGATAAAATTAATTGCTTGAAAAATAGCCACCAGCTCTGGCGCCATTGAGCAATATTTGTGCGATAACTAATACATTCTCTCTTCTTGAAGTTCGGGTATAGAGACAGCACAGGCTGATGCTTATTCAGTGTAGGACCCATCGGTATATATTTCGGTATTTCTTTTGTGCAACATACGAAAATGATGAGGCACCATGTGTACCATTGTATGATAATTTGGGACGTCTTAAAGAAGGACTCAGGAAATTTATACCACCGGGTAATCTTTAACAATCACCTAAACGTAAATTCATGAACTTCCTGAAAGTGTGGCCGCCATGGCCGATATTCATGATGCGATCATCGGGTCTCTTGCCTAGCTCCGAATTTAATGAATCCCACAACGGGTAGTTTCTCGCATGAAAGTTTGGGTGAAGCACAATCGGTAAACCCTGAAGGATTAGGCTGTATTTCCCGTTGGCATTCTTTCTTTATTATCGTCACGTGAGAGGTCATAAATTGGTGTGTCCTTTATGCTAACTCACAATTATTTCAGTCTGTTTTCTAATATTAACAAATTTTCTGATGAGAATAAAAAAAACCTTAAATAAGAAAAATCTTGCCCCAACGTAGTGGCCCTCCGCAAACACTTTGTTTGAATCACAGCGCTGCTATTTGAGATACGCCGGTCTCAACAACGAAGGCAAAATGCGCATTGTGAATAAACCTTGCTGTTCCGTGAACTGAGCAAGAGTGTAAATAGTGGGAGAAAAAAGATCAACTACGCAGTAATAAAACAAAAATAACATTACGCAGCTCAAAAGAATATCAGCCTGTATCAAAAGTATACTGAAAACGAATCTTTTCGCATTCTCTGCGCACACCTAATTTCGTTACGAGCATGAGCGTTGTGGTGGGAAGATTTCTGCTTTGCCTTCGGCCGCATTGAAGTACGGAGAAATTTCGTAGCGTGTTGCCGGTAACGTTGATAGCGCTCATGTAAACAAACAAACAAAAAAGGCAAAGGAGAAGAGAAGAAAGTCACTTGGAGCGAAGTTCGGAAGACAGCCACGGCGGGAAAAACGTGAAAGGAATGTAAATTTACTGCCGCATGACACGGACTTAACTCTCAGCCGGGTTTAATTAAATAAGCTTCTTGCGAAGGCACGAGTGCGTCCTGCTTTGTCTTTTTTTTCCGAGAGGCATTGTCGGTGCGCACTGGAGCAACACGTCACCATCTGAGATGCTCGAAGTGAAGCGAGCTCAGGGGGAAGAGGACGATTTCTGGGGAAGTAGGCTCGAAGCAAAGCCCTTAGTTAGAGTTCATCTTTGAACAAGCCACACAAAACTATTTTTGGAATGAAGCACGTGGCATGCGAATCGAATTAATTTTTCTTTGACAGCACCACTGGTTCCTACCGGGGTCATTGCCTGAGTGGTCATCAAGCAAATGGTAATTGCAACAATAATAGCAGCAATATTGATTTATTTAAACCACTGCACAGCAAAGTGAGGGTATGAGAAGAAAAGCGACCACCAGCTTGGCAGAGTTCCCATCCAACGTATGGTATTCAGGCAGATGCAGTGGGACAACAGAATGATACACTAATTGATTAGAGTAGCAGACTCGAATGTCAAGTACACGCATAAGGCAAACACACCTATGCATTATTATGCATGCAGATAACGCGGACAAAGCATACAAATCAAAAAGCGCAAAGTAAACGTAACAGTCCTCAATGAACTTTCCCTCAACAAAAGCTTTAAACAAGCTGTACATGAAAAATATTACACTATCTCCCACTAAAGCGAACCATGTGGGGATGCGAAGCAGCGCCGGTGTTCATTTGTGTTTCGATTTACAGTTTCCATTTGTATGCTACCGTGTTTGTTTCATTTATGTGTGGAGTTGTGCATATGTTGTGCACCACTTCATACTACATGGGTGTTATTCTTGGGTGTTATATTCATACTACTTGGGTGTTATAATCAGTAGCCGTTTTTTATGTTGTTGGCGTAATAATCACAGCATCTGTAAAAATGAGACTCTGGTTTAAGGCATTCACTTTTCTCGAATTGAGCTTGTCGCTTTGGCACTTAGCATCTATTTTGTAAGAATAGAAGAGTAATGCAATGCCTGGCGGAACACCGCAGGTGGTGGGCGCCACGTTTAATTACTGCCAGTATTCCGGGAGTCGTAACTCGGGTCGTAAGTATTATTGGACAAGTGCTGCTGACGCTGGTCTAGTACGTCGTTACCGGAAGCACATCTGCACAGACCTCCAAGACAAGAGACAATATGGGAGTTCTCGGATGGTGCCCCAAAAATAGCGTCAAGGCCAATGCGCATGCGCAAAACCCGAACTGCGTTGGGTTTTTGGTTTGGAGACTCTACTTCTTGGATTTTGCGGGAGCCTTAAAGCCTGTCGAAAAGTTTTGGGTCAGACAAATGGGACAGCACCCGCTGAAGTGACTGCTCTCAGCCAAGACTAAAGTGACATAGATTAGGGAGAGTGTCCAAAGAGCCGCAGACCCTATTCGAAAACTCATCGCTCTTTCTAGATCCAAAGCATCCATACGCAAAGGGCTTTGGGCCCCAAAATTTTCTAGCCCCTTTCCGAAAACTCCCAAATATTTAAAATACACGGAATTTGTATTCAGAGGTCTTGCTTGTTTGGTAGGGCTCCAGTCATGCGCAATGTCACGTTTGCATTTGGAACAGTGAAATTCAATAAGCAATAGGTGAATAGCTGGAATAAACAAGACATATATCTCATTCGAAGGAAGGTGCCCTTCCTCTGTTTTGATTAACAAAAAGAACTAACTCATGCATGCTTTTTTTTAAGTTGCACTGCAGACGCTGTCATGTTTCGCAAAGCAATGAGAACCGTGATGCGTAATGACCGAGGCCAGACTGAGAAAAGAATCACTAGTGCAAACCCGCAGATGCCAAATGGAAGCTGTTGACACTAGAATAGACATACATGTGCTGAGGCAGGCGAAAAGAATGTGGCTTCCGAAAGAAAGCATCACGTTGCAATACCAACTTCGGGAGTGGTGAAAAAAATGTCTCGGCTGTCGAGGTTTTCCACGTCTAGTGTAAAAGGTAGTATAGTGTCGAGACAAAATCGTGGGGAGCGAGCGTACAGCAGGTAAAATGGAGAGTAACCTGTAGTCTCATGCTTCGCGGTATTGTACGCGTACGTGATGTAAGGTAGCACTTCGTCCCAGTTTTTGTGCTTAGAATCGACCTAAATAGACAGCATGTTCGTGAGAGTCCGGTTTGTGCGCTCTACGAGACCATTGGTCTGCGGGTGATATGGTGTGGCATGGCGGAAATGGCAGGCAGACAGACGCAGGATCTCTTCACGACGTCGGCAACGAACTGACGTCCGTGGTCGCTAATGACAACGCGTGGAGGACCATGGCGGAGAATTATACAGCGAAGCATAAACTGCGACACGTGCATCGCCCGTTGCAGCAGGTATTGCAGCAGTTTCTGCGTAGCGCGTTAGGTGGTCAACACAGACGACGACCCATCGATTGTTGCTGCTCGATCGTGGAAATGGACCGAACAGATCGACACCAACAGTCTCGAAGGGAGAGTTAGGAGGTGGAACAGGATGGAGAAGTCCTGGCGGCGTAGCCGTGGGACGTTTTGTGTCGTTGGCATTGTTCGCATCCAGCAACGTATTCTTCCATGTCGTGTCGCATCTTGGGCCAATAGAACCTTTGCTAGATTCGTTGAAGCGTTCTGGGGAAGCCCATGTGGCCGCAGGTTGCGTCGTCGTGTAAGGACCTAAAGGACGTGAGCCCGTAAAGTGCGTGGAACAACTAGAAGCACACGGGTGCCTTGTCCCGGAATAATTCTTCTTGTAAAGGAGCCGTCATGAACCACAAAAGAGCTTGGGTTTGCGTGTTTATCTGCGGAGGTGAACAGAGAATCTAAGGAGCGGTCCTCTTGTTGGCTGTCCGGAAAGTCGCGAGATCAGGGAACTCAGAGGCAATAGTGCCGATATACTGGTTGAAGTTGTCAGCGTCGCACTCAGTCATCGGTAGAGGAAGGCGCGATAGGCAGTCGGCGTCTGCGTGCCGGTTACCGCTCTTGTAGCGTACTGAGAAGTCGAACTCCTGTAAGCGCAAAGCCCATCGCGCCAGTCGTCCAGATGGGTCTCGGAGGCCTACCAACCAGCATAGAGAATGATGGTCGGTGATTACCGAGAAGCAACGGCCCGTAGATGTATGGGCGAAACTTGTGCACGGCGGAAACGATCTGCGAGGCACTCCTGTTCTGTGACTGTGTAATTTCGTTATGCCTTGCTCAACGAACGACTCGCGGTAAGCGACCACGTGTTCAGCATTGTCATGGCGCTGAACGAGCACTGCACCAAGGCCGATTCCACTGGCATCTGTGTGAATTTCCGTTTCAGCAGAAGGATCGAAATGGCGTAGTACCGGTCCTGAAGTCAATATGAACCGAAGCTGCTTAAAGGCTGCTTCGCAATCCGGTGTCCAGTGGAAAGGGACATCCTTTTTCAGCAAGTCAGTTAGTGGTTGTGCTTTATCAGCGAAATTCGGAACAAATCGACGAAAGTAAGAACACAGGCCCAGAAGCTACGCAACTCCCTGGGGGACTGCGGCTGCTTGAAGTTGCTGACAGCGGCGACTTTCTGCGGGTCCGGTCTCACGCCATTTTTATCCACCAGGTGTCCCAGAACCAAGGTTACGTTTTCCAAAGCGACATTTTTTTTGAGTTCAGTGTAAGCGCAGCTTCCTCGAGACAGGTTAGAACAAGGTCAAGGCGATGATTATGTTCTTCAAATGTTCGGCCACAAATCACCACATCGTCAGGTAACACAAGCAAATTTCCCATTTGAGGCCCCGTAAAACGGTTGTCCATATATCTTTCAAATATGGCGGGGGCATACACAAGCCTAATGGCATAACATTAACTCAAAAAGACCCGTCCGGTGTAACAAGGCCGTCTTTTCTTTGTCAGCCGGATCCATGGGGATCTGCCAATACCCGGATCGCAAGTCCACCGACGAAAAATAGGACGCTGAATGCAGGCAGTCGATGACATCATCGATGCGAGGAAGCGGGTACACGTCCTTCTTAGTATAGAGTTGAGACGTCGGTAGTCAACGCAGAACCTCTAGGACCATTTTTTTTTTCTTGACCAAGATAACAGGCGCGGCCCAGGGACTTGACGATCTTGAATTACGCCAGAAGTTAGCATTCTCGCTGACTTGCTCTGAAATTACCTTGCGCCTCTGACGCGGAAACTCGATAAGGTTTCTGTCTGAGGGGGTGCGCAGATCCGGTGTCGATCTTGTGACGAGTGCGTGGGCTGGGCGTCCTGAGGTCTATGCGACTTCCGTGCAAAATCAAATACTTTAGCGTGCCTGGCCAGCAGTGTAACCAACACTTCTGCGCCTATGCGAGGGAATAGACTTGCTAACCATCTTATAAAATTCGTATTCTGTGCCGGATACATCAGCATAGTCCGAATTTGCCGCATTGCTGAGAGCTCCTATGCAGATACTGCACTGCCCTTCAAACATGGCAAGGCGCATTCCCTCTGGTAGTACAATAGACTCGGCATGAGCAGTTAACTACCCATAATTTAGTTTTTCCCTCGGTGAGAGGACACAACGCAGCGCGGCAGAAAGATTTTTTTCTTCATGCACGGCAAAGGAAACGGCTCAATCACAATTCAGGAGAACTGAAACTCGAGTCGGCATTCGAAGCAGCAACGGGCACACTGGCAGTAGACCATGCCGGTAGAATAGTGTCTTAACTACAACGAGGTTGTCGTCTCCGCTACGCTGAGGCTGCTGGGCGAGGGCGGACAACAGAACCTCGCCTGCCCCGCAGTCGACAGTCGCACGGCACTCTTGCAAGAAGTCCATTCCAAGGATAACGTCATGCGTGGAATGAGCGAGCACTGCGAATTCTGCCTTGAACGCTTTACCAGCACCACGAACAGACACAGTGCACACACCTACTGGACACAAAGCCGTGCCGCCGACTGCTCGAAAGGTAGAAGATTTATCCCATAAAACATAACTTTGCGGCCAAGTCTCTCCTTGAAAACTAAACTCATTACAGAAACTGTTGCACTGGTGTCTACCAGAGCCATCGTGGGAACATCGTCAATGAATACATGAACCGTGTTGTGAAGTATGTGAACTAATGGAGGCATACTTGTGTGCAAAGCGGTACGTCTAGCGACCTCGCCTCCATCGGCCGCGCCGGCTAGTTTCCCGGTGGCGGAGAGGAAAGCCGCGGCCGGGGACGGGGAGATGGGGACCGTCGCTGGCGCGTGGTAGGTGGCGTCAAGCTCCTCACAGAGGCAGGCGAGTCACTGCAGATGTTCGGCCGGTGCCCGTGCTTCTGGGCAGTTGAATCCAAAGGCCAGTAGGCGTAATCGGGCTGTTGACTTCGCCGTGCAAGCATAGCTGGTCGGTCAAAAAACGTCGTGCGTGGGCGACGTCGCGATGGGCAAAACCGGGCGATATGTCCGTGAACACCGCACTGGTAGCACACGGGGCGTTCCCGAGGCACATTGAATGCTGTGGTGTGGAGAGGATGCTCAGGGAACTGTTGCCACTCGGACACAAACGGAGGCAGTTGGCTGTCGTAGCTATAACTGCTGCGGGGCGCATAAGACGACTCGACGTAAGTAGCCTGTGGTGGCGGAGCCCTCAGCCGTGGACTGCGGGTGGAGTAACTGCGCTCGTCGAAACTCGCAGCATTGATGCTTGGGGATAGTGTATCACACTGCGGGTCTCCAGCTTGTATGGGAACAGAGACATGGCGACGCAGTTCCTCCCGTACAATCTGACGAATTGTGGAGGAAAGGTCGGCAGGTAGAGAATTCTGGCAGACATCGACGGTGGCAACAGTCGTGACGTTGACCAGACGTCCGAACTTCGATGTGATGCGACGAGTTTTAAGAGCCTCGAAGGTTCGGCAGTGGTTAATCACGTCTGCCACGCATTCCAGGCTCTTCTTGCCAATGAGGAAGTGGTAGACGTCATCGGCGATGCCCTTGAGTACATGGCCCACTTTGTCTTCTTCCGTCATGTGGGCATCCACCGACTTGCACAACTTCAGAATCTCTTCAATGTAGGTTCTGCATGTCTCACCGGTGACTTGAGCCCTCTGCGACAACGTCTGCTCGGCACGTTTCTTCTTCGTTGCTGGGTCTCCAAAGCATTTCTTAATTTCCTCCACAAACTGGTCCCAGGTTGTCAATGTGTCTTCATGGTTCTCAAACCATACCAGCACCGTGAAATCGAGGAAGAGCCCCACGTGAGGACAGCTGGCTAGCCGCATTCCAACCGTTCGAACGGCTCACCCGCTGATAGTGGCTCAGCCATTCGTCCACGTCATCGCCGGGTTTCCCTGTGAAGGTTCGCGGCTCCCTGTAGTGGTAGGGCGACGTCCTTGCGGCTGGTTGCTGGTTGTCTCCGTCCGAGCTCATTTCTTGAGGTAATGGTGCCAAGCCCGCTAGTCGACGGCTGCGGCGAAGCTCGTGTAGCGGTTCCGTCGTTAGGGGACGGTGCCTCTCCGGTATCACTTGGTAGTAGCTAGCTTACCCAGCACCTCCACCACAATTGTGACGATGGAACGCGTTTATTTACAAGATGGGTAATGCAGAGGTGTAGCTCAGCCAAGGATCCACAGCGGCGCTCGCGAGCCAGTCGAGTCTCTTCCTCCTCTTCGTCGAATCTTCGCTAGCGCGTTTCAATATCAATAATTTGTGAGAATGCTCACTTCTCACAAGGCGCGGAATACATTTTTGTCGCTCCGGGCTTTCCAAGCGCGTTTCACATGGACTAACACGTCTTCCTTTTGTGAAGCTCCTTCGCATTTCCTTTGTTTCGCTATGCCTTCAGTCGCTGAATGGGCTTTTCTGGCGCATTCTATGTCGTTTATCTGCAGAACTCGTATTTCGTGTTATGTTTCGTGCGTGCACTGATAGTGCAGCTAGATCTTTTAAAAGTTCACGCTTCTTCAGCTACCCGTTCCTTGAAACTTTCGCACGCTGCTTTTCACGAGAATGAAATCTATGTTAGGCTGAACATAAGCAGTGCAGGTTTTGTAAAACATCAAAGTTCAGTGGCCCACTGTAAAAATACTTACAAGTAATTGACTAAGGTTGCACGGCGGGCATACAAGTAAGCTGTCGTTATCGTCATGGTTACTCATCGTCATGGTGTTATCGTCATGGTTACTGTCACGATCACTTTCGGGGCATGGCCCTCAGTCGTCTGTTGTTGCTTAGCCTAAAGCCAATAAATACACTCTAGGCAGTTGTTCGCCTATTGCTTCGCATGAAACCAGTTCCCGGTATTTGTGGAGTCTGCCGGATTTTTCATATTTCATAATTGTACTAGTGAAATGAAATTTTGTGCGTCTTCTATGACGCTACCTTCTAGTCACAATAGAAAACCTATCTGCTATAACCTTATGTCGTTTCAAATGCTACTGTCATTATAAATATGGGTTTGGTTGCATGGCAAGTGGTCACTCTTACAAGGATCGTCATTGCTATTGACGTTTCTTATAGCGCTACGACAAGAACGAGAAAAGAAATCCAGTTTGAAAGGCAACTTAATACTAGTAATAATAGTTAAAAGCAGCTAAACGTTCCACTTTCCTTCCAAATGAATTGTTCGCTACATGGTGAATGTATGACAACTTTTGTGCGCACGTGCTCCAGCCGCTATGTAAATGGTGCGTCCTTGCAGCGTCGTTAGGGATAATGCTTGAGTAAGGGGCTGGGAAATAGAGCGTTTTAATATCCGCGCTTTTGTGCTTCAAGGCGAGTGCTCAAGTAACGTAAAACAGTCTGAAACGTAGAGGCATAGTAACGTCGCTTTCGAGCATGTATTCAATACGAATTTTGAGCAAAGGGCGTTTTCTTTTGAAGTTGGGGGGGGGGGGGGGATATTTTTGTATGGCGTTGAAATGTGGTCGAGAACTGAAAGGTTGTGTACCTAATGCGTTTTTCTACACACCTATCCAACGTAGCTGGGTCATTCCGTCAGCCGTTTTCTGTAGGAAAGCTGTAAAAATGGAGTCTCAGAGAAAAAAGTTAGACGGCAACATTTGCGTCCTTCGAGAGGCATACCACTACGTAAGACGTTTAGTCGAGTGTATTAATTGAGGAAATGACCAGCGACGTTTAGAAACGACACTAAAAATAATGCGGCACTCTTTCGCATGCGCGATTTTTCATATTTTTTTAAAAAGGAGGTAGGTTTCCTATTTGGCAGTGAGTAAGGGGTAAGGGGGGAGAGAGAGAAAGAAAGGTTTATCGTTGCATAAAAGGGGAGAGATCGACTGCGTCAGTTATATGACCGGCTACTCAGCGTTAGTGAAAGAAAGGATGTGGTGGAATAAAGAGGTGAAAGTAATTGATGATGATGAAAATGGTGGTAATGAAGCAAAACATTAAATGCCTGAAGTCCTGAAGGAGACACCCATTCACTAAATACTTCGCACAAATTGACGTGCACCTAACAGTCAAAATGGTGTCTTCGTCTTCAGGTAAGCGCGCGTTGCCCTTTAGCTATTCCGATGACTCGCTGAAGGAGCTTGTGTCGACTTTCACTCACAAATAGCTGCGTAAGCAGATGTACCAAATTAGGGAGTTTTAGTGCTGCGTACGCTGCGTACGTGGCGGCGTTGCGTACGTAAGGATGCCACGTTCTGCGTAGTGCGCATGCGCAGACCGCAACTCGCACGTATCGCGTTACGTACGCAGCCGCTACGTACGCACGCATGAGATGCGTGCGTGCGTACGTATGAGCTGATCGCGCCGCTCTCGAACAAGTTCGCGAAAGCGCGAGGCTTCGTTTTGCAAAATGGCGGCATCGAAGACAAGCACCGACCGGCTCTTGTGGCTTAAAATATGGCCGTAATCTGGCTATAACACTTGGATTGGCTCACATTGGCTGTCAACAACGCGTACTTCTATTCTGATCTACCAGATGACGCAACACGCTTCACGCTCGTTACGTACGCGTGTACTACGGCGTACTAAAAGCTGATTAGTGGCAAACGACGCCACGTAACGCAAGGCGCTTGCGTGATGCGTACGTAGCACCATTCCGCAGTACTAAATCTCCCTATTGTGTGCAGTGGGAGTGCTAAACACAGCCGTCATTCGGAACGCGAGCTCAACCAGACTACTTCGTGGACGGTTGCAAAAGCAGTAGCTCCGCGCCCATAGTTTTCCGTTTGTTGCGGCAGAAAGTTGCCCCCGAGGGACCCAAGAAGAATGGCTCAGCTCACCACGTGGGATAAGCCATGAATCAAGTGGCAGTGGGATTTTGGTGAGAAGAAAAAAAAGAGGGGCATGCGTAAAGAAATTTTAAAGACGATAGTCTTTTTTGGGGTACTTCGACGCAAAACTTTTGGTCTCCCTGTGTGTACATTTGTGTGTTTGTCCACCATTACAATACCCCAAACGGCACCAAACGATAACCTAAACGGCCAACCCCATCCGCAGCGCCCACCAATATTGCTCAAGTTTCAGCGTTCATACATGTGCGATTGTCAATTAAAAAGTGATTGTTGCGCATATCTGAGGTGCCATAACAACGCGCGAATATTTGTGTCTGGCTTTATACTAGAAAAGACACACATAAGTAATTCTAAGGACCGTGGCAATTATCAAGCTGCGTCGACAGTGCAACGCAGTGCTCAAAAAGGCAAGTGTTTGAAAAGTTTTTGCTAAGACGACACGGTGGTGGCACTTGCATGTCGCTTTGCGTCGTTCTACACGTTAACGCCTCCGAGACAGGCGTGCATCTTTCTCCGTGGGTACGCACGCCTTTTTTCATTTCTGAAGATAACTGCCAGATAGCCCTCATGTTTAACGTGCCTCGGTGTGCTCGTTCGCCTTCGCTGCACCGATCTAGGCGCTCTAACGCAGCGCTTCCAGAATACAATTCAGCAATTTTCACGCGCACAACATAAATAAACATTGTGTTCACTCTCTACACGAAAGACAATCGTGTTTCGATGAAATTTGCAGTGAAACATGCAGATACGGGGCCATTTTTTTTGATGAACGAGAAACTTAGTTGTGGTAACAGACTATTACTAGTTGTTTAAAAGAACTATAGTAAAGAATATAAGAAATTGAATAATGACAAAAATAAGTAATGAGTATGTACTTGTGAGATTAGCATTGTAGCCGTTTTGGTTCTTTTATATAGTTATATTCCACTTCATATATGTTCCTGTTGCGATGACCTATAGTGCCGAAACCCTTAAGGAGAGCAAGAAGGTTTAAGAAAGAGTACTATTATTTCAGACAGCTCAAGCCTGTTTTTTTTCGGATAGCTGGTGTTAGAAATTTTTGCCTTAAATTTTGTTAGTGGTGGCATTCTGTCAAAAAGTGCTCTATAGTTTCTGTTTGTGTACAAGAGTTACAAAGGGGGGAAGAAACAAAACCAGGTCTGTATAAACAAAACTTTAAAGCTGGAATGCTACATCGCAATTTAGTAAATTTCACTTCAAATTGTCTTGTTGCACACCATGAGCTGTGCTACTGAAACTCAAGGTGCCGAAAATCTGCGCCATTTAGAACAGAAGAGTTGGTGTGTTCCTGCCGTGTACAGAAATTTAAAAACGGCACGAGTGTTTATGGGCAGCTGGTCTGCTCTGTCAGGCCTTCCCCGAAGCACAAGCCCCAGTTCTTTATTAAATGCGAAGCATTTCTTAGCGATCTTCTGCGACATTGAGCGTATCTGTCTATCTATCTATCTATCTATCTATCTATCTATCTATCTATCTATCTATCTATCTATCTATCTATCTATCTATCTATCTATCTATCTATCTATCTATCTATCTATCTATCTATCTATCTATCTATCTATCTATCGATCTATCTGCCTGTCTGTCTGTCTGTCTGTCTGTCTGTCCGTCTGTCCGTCTATCTATCTATCTATCTATCTATCTATCTATCTATCTATCTGTCTATCTGTCTGTCTGTGTGTCTGTCTGTCTGTCTGTCTGTCTATCTATCTGTCTGTCTATCTGTCTGTCTGTCTGCCTGTCTATCTGTCTATCTATCTATCTATATATCTATCCATCTATCTATCTATCTATCTATCTATCTATCTATCTATCTATCTATCTATCTATCTATCTATCTATCTATCTATCTAATCTATCTATCTATCTATCTATCTGTCTATCTGTCTGTCTGTCTGTCTATCTATCTATCTATCTATCTATCTATCTATCTATCTATCTATCTATCTATCTATCTATCAATCTATCTATCTATCTAGTCACCCACAACTTCTAGCTTTGCCGGCCGTTTCGATAATGGTATCGATACCAAAACTTGTTATGGCGCTACATGACTGTATCAAGAATATATTTGACTAGTCATAACATGAAAATCACATGTATTTCATGAATGTCATGATTTACATTTCATGGTCCTGAGCTCTTGCGGTGGTTTCGTTCACATGGCATGTTGCAAAACTGTTATGGTATGGCATGATTGCATGGCGAACAGAAGCGACAGACCCTAACATGAAAATCACGACATGCGTGTCATGTAAAAATTGACTACATCCCACGCTCATGATGCGCCTGCGGCCGTTTCGCTAGCGTCACATATACCAAATTTTTTATTAGTGTACGCGAATAGATGACGGAGGTATAAAACTGGTGCAAACATAGTAATCATGAGATGGGTGTCATGTAACAACATGACTACGTAAGACGTTCATGATGCGCTGGCGACTGTTTCGCTAGCTTCACTTATACCTAATTTGGTATTACGGGACGTGAATGGATCACTATGGTATGCGACTGGTGCAAAAATAATAATCATGAAATGCGTGTCATGTGAGAACATCACTATATGCCACCATCGAGGCGCCAATACATTTCGGCATGACGTGGTGCGCGTGCTCGCCGGCGTTCATTTCGTCGCATCACGCCGGTGTTGCCACGCCAGGCGCCAGTCCTGCCATATACGCGCAGGCGCGCGCTGCGCTGCGTTGCTTTGACGCATGCGCGTTTCAGCGCGTCTAGCGTCCCTTCGTCACGAAAAGAGGGAGACGCAGTGTTGTCTGGGTAACGCATCGGCATAGAGTAATGTTGCTCTATGGCATCGGCATGAAATACAGCATGTCGCATTTCGTGCCGCTTGCCGTAGGGCCGTGCCGACGAACGCTGGTCGCGCCCGGCGTCAGACTATGGAGTGCTCGCGTTTTGCTAAAGTAGCGTCACTGTGCCGAACGTGCGAGCGCGTCAACGCTACATTGGAGTATATTGCCACTTGGCCGCTAGGTGCGGCGAGCTCAAGCCATGGCTGCCCGCTAGAATTGAAGACGATGTTCTGGGGCAGCGCGCGCTCTGGTTTGTTGTTGATTATTGAAGCAGCCATCTTGCTAGTTTTCGGTGCCTCTCCCCGCCGGCTCAGTTCTTTCGAGTTGAAGACCTTTTGTAGTACGGGACAGTATTGTGCTCTGCATGATGCACTCGCGATTGTTTTGCTTGCTCCACACATACCAAATTTGGTGTTACGTGACGTCAATGGATGAAGAAATATATCAGTGGGGCAAACATTATAACCCTGACAAGTGTGTCCTATAGGAACATGACAACATGCCATGTCATACATGCCATGACAACATGCCATGTCATGTGCTTGCGGCCGTTTGGCTAGCTCTACATATACTAAATTTGCTACCACGTAAAGTGAATAGATGACGAAGGTAAACAACACATCCAAATATGATAATCATGACACGGAAGTCAAGTACGGCATAATTTACCTCCACCTTGTAACGTTGTGCTGATTTTAAAATGACATATCAAAATTTCTCATTCTTGCTTCGCATATCATCAATTCCCAGTGTAGGTGGAATCTGCCATTTTTTTCAGTGGCCTTTGGCAGTGCTGGGAAGTCATTTTAGCGCAGCAAAAAGGAACGCTTGGACACGAGAATAAAACTACCGAGGTCAGATGAATAAAGAAATAAGGGCTGTTGGGATAGAGAGAGGGGCTACGGAGTGGTTGTGGAAGTTGATAGCAGCGACTCGAAAATTCACGTCCCAAATATCAATTGACATTGTCGAGTTGTTCAGTATTCACGCACCAAGTATCACGCACCTGTTAGCCTGTGCGCCGTGTTGAGTCGCGTAAGAATTCCACGTGCCTTGTTGTCGTGAAGTGCACCATACTCACGGTGCGGCTTTATGTTTTGACGTAGTAGAGTGCTAAGTACTCTAAATCGTCAACCACTTCACCAAGTGTGAGACCTATAGGATGGCTTTACAATCTTGCAATAAATAGAAGCAATTACACCAAGTTGCTAACAACTTTTCCTAAAAAAACCATTGCATTGCTGCTGTCTGTAGAATATATAAGAATGGCTCCATGCTCTCCCGTACTGAAATTCCATGTACTGTAAATCGTTGAAACGTTTTATTGTGATAGCAATTATATGAACACTGAGCTGAAGTTCGCCACCAGCATCATCATCGCTCACCCTATATATATATATATATATATATATATATATATATATATATATATATATATATATAAATATATATATATATATATATATATATATATATATATATATATATATATATATATGAAATAGATGATCAGAGTTTCTTCCGGCTACCGTAATAAAAGTTATAAACTTCGAGAATAGTGCAGTATAGGAAGCAAAACAATAAAATATTTATTTATTCCTAACAGTTTCGGCTGGTGGACCGGCCTTCATCGGAGGATGTAAGTGAAATGATACAAGTTCCCGTAGCCGAGGGTCACCCTCACAGTTTAAGACCCTCCAAAAAAAAAGAGAGAGAAAAATACAAGCGGGCGAACGAGGGTAGCAACAGACAACAAGAAGCAGAAGAAGGAGAGGAACTAGAAAGGAGCGACGGAGAGCCGCCGGAAACGAGCGGGTAATTCTGGCATTGTTACTTGGTATAGGTAAGACGCGCCGCCAGCGGAGGCGACCAAGAAAAACGGAAAAATGTGGAACATGTTGCCGCTTACTCGCATCCCACACATGGATCGAGTTTAAGTTCACGTGGTTCGGCGGCTGGCCCGTGGCATCGGGCCACACACACACACACACAAGAAGCATACGACCCGCTCCAGCTTTCGGAATATAATGGCCACGTTGGAAAGCTAATGTGCCCTCTCCCCCTCCCTCCACCTGCCCTCTCTTGCAGAAAAATGTACAACCAGTCATACTGAAAATAAATAAATGGGTGTTCTTGTAAAGGATGAAAATATAAAAAAATAAATAATACTAAAAAAGTACTCAGAAAGGAAAATAAAATCTAATAATACTAACACAATCCGTTTGGTTCACGTAGCATCGAATTCGTTTAGTTTCGCTATATTGACCAACTTGCGTGTGCGACTTCCCGTATGTATAAATAAATTAATTGAGCAATTCAATTTCTGTGTTTCACGAAACGTCGCGGGGACACGTCAGTCGCCCAGGGCTCTCGTTGATTCCGTGGGTAAGTGATCTGAATTTCTTTATAAAGTATGACTCCCGCTGTTCGCGCTCCCGTGTGTTCTGGAAGCCGGATTGTAGGAGTATGACACGCGTTCGAAAGAGTGACCAGAAAGATTGATATGTTTGGAGAACGGCAAATTGGGGAGGCCCTTTACGTGTGCCCTGTGGTTGTTGAAACGCAAACGGAACGCGGTTTCCGTGTGTCCAATATATTCCTGTTTGCACACCTCACAGCGAATTTTGTATACCACATTGGCTGAGTCACAGTTAAGGTCGTCTTTAATTTTGTACACATAGTCTGAACAGGAGGCTTCGGCCGTATCTGTGGTCACCATGTGTGTGCACACCCTGCAGCGAGGTTTCCCGCACGGTCTACAGCCCTGATGGTGGTCGGATTTGTGCGTTTTCGCCTTGACCAATAAGTCTCTCAGGTTTTTATTTCTTCGGTAAACCACCTTGGGCGGAGTCTGAAAAATGGCAGAGAGGCGACTACTCTGTTTAAGTATGTTGAAGTGGCGGTTTAGTATAGAATTCACCCGAGGGGCGGCGGCGCAGTATGTGAGGATTAAATTTGCCCCTGAAGTTATATCATCTTTATTCCCACCTTTTTCTCCCATTGTTGATTCTCGGTCCAAAGAGCGAGTGCGCTCAATTGCATTGTCAATTATTTTTTTCGGGGTACTTTTGACGCAAGAAGGCTGTTCTCAATTCCTGTGCGTGGGTGTCAAAATGCGTGATTTCAGAGCAAATTCTTCTGTATCTGTGGGCTTGAGAGTAAGGAACACCTGTTTTGCAGTGATGGGGGTGACTGCTATGGAAATGCAGATACTGTTGGCGGTCTGTTGGTTTATTATACAGGGAAGTAGATATGGTGGTGCCACTGAGTGATACAGTGACATCCAGAAAGTGAACACTCCTCTGCGAATACGTGTGCGCGAATGTTATCGAAGGATGCACGGAGTTGAAACCGGAAATGAATTTGGAAAGATTATGTTCACTATCGGCCCACACGAAGAATATATCATCGAGGAAGCGTCGGTAAAATATAGGTTTGAATGGAGAATTTTCGAGGAAAGGAATCTCTAAAGAGGCCATGAAAATATTTGCGTAATTTGGGGCCATTTTGGTTCCAATGGCAGTTCCGTTTACTTGCAGATAATGGTTTTGGTCGAATTCAAAGTTATTATGTTTAAGTACCAGATTTAGGAGCACCTCTAAAGCGCTTTCGTCGAATTCACTCGTCGATTTACTTTTTCCGTAGGCGGCGACTGTGGCGGCGATTCCTTCGGTGTGGGGAATGTCTGTGTACAGTGATGAGACATCCATGGTGACCAAATAGCAATCTAGAGGTACCACAAGTTTTGAGACTTCTCGAAGGAAGTGGCTGGTATCTTTGATGTATGATGGGAATGATTGTGGGATGTGCCTAATCAGAGAGTCAATGAAACTAGAAATTTTTTTCAGTAGCAGTACCGTTGCTGGAAACTATGGGTCGGCCGGGATTGTTAGTCTTGTGAATTTTGGGTAGTAAATAGAAACGCCCGGGAGACGATTTGCCAGGTGACATCATTTTAAGCATAGGGTAGGTTATCTTCCCACTTTTACGTAATGATATTAGTGAGGCCTTAATAGTACTTTCATACTCCTCTGTCGGATCACAAGGGAGTTGTTTATAGAAATGTTCATCTGCCAGTTGGCGAAGCCCTTCTTTGATGTAGTCAGTCCTGTCGAGTACAACCACAGCACCACCCTTATCAGCTGGTTTAATAACGATGCTCTGGCTGTCACTTAAACTGCGCAAAGCCTCCCGCTCCTCTTTGGACAGATTGTTGCGAATGGGTCGGCGCTTTTCATATTCCCTGATTATATCACCCTGGACGGCTGAAATGTACATGTCTAGATATTTGTCTCGTTGTTCACCTGGAGTCCAAGATTTATCTGAAAATTGATTTTGTTGCGTGCTGCTTCGATCATGAAAATATTCTTTTAGACGCATGGTTCTGGCAAAGTTGTCCAAATCTTGGTAAAGTTTAAACTCATCAATTTTGCCAGAGGCGGGGCAGAAGGTTAGACCTTTTGATAGCAGCTTTGTTTGCGCAGGTGTCAAAGATTTTCCGGAAAGGTTAACCACATTGGTGACATCGGTGCTCTTTTGTGGAGATTGATGAGAGGTAACAGGTTGATCTGTATACGTTGTGGGAGGATTGCTGGCGGAGTATTTTAAAGTCGGCCACGCACTGTATCGCCTCAATTTAAGATATTGCTCCATTGCATATTGCTCAAAAGATGCATCTATTAGGCTTACACAGGTCGTAATACAACACAGTACACGTAAGGCCGCGGAACTTGAAGAGGAACAAAAGGCGCGACTAAAACAGTCAAGTTTAACGCAGTCAGAAACAGAAGAGCTGGCCAAATACGAAGGAAAAAAGAGATTGACCATTCAGGGCAAGAAGGACAAGAAATAGAGGCGAGACGGTGCGTGGCCGACTTTAAAATACTCCGCCAGCAATCCTCCCACAACGTATACAGATCAACCTGTTACCTCTCATCAATCTCCACAAAAGAGCACCGATGTCACCAATGTGGTTAACCTTTCCGGAAAATCTTTGACACCTGCGCAAACAAAGCTGCTATCAAAAGGTCTAACCTTCTGCCCCGCCTCTGGCAAAATTGATGAGTTTAAACTTTACCAAGATTGGGACAACTTTGCCAGAACCATGCGTCTAAAAGAATATTTTCATGATCGAAGCAGCACGCAACAAAATCAATTTTCAGATAAATCTTGGACTCCAGGTGGACAACGAAACAAATATCTAGACATGTACATTTCAGCCGTCCAGGGTGATATAATCAGGGAATATGAAAAGCGCCGACCCATTCGCAACAATCTGTCCAAAGAGGAGCGGGAGGCTTTGCGCAGTTTAAGTGACAGCCAGAGCATCGTTGTTAAACCAGCTGATAAGGGTGGTGCTGTGGTTGTACTCGACAGGACTGACTACATCAAAGAAGGGCTTCGCCAACTGGCAGATGAAAATTTCTATAAACAACTCCCTTGTGATCCGACAGAGGAGTATGAAAGTACTATTAAGGCCTCACTAATATCATTACGTAAAAGTGGGAAGATAACCTACCCTATGCTTAAAATGATGTCACCTGGCAAATCGTCTCCCGGGCGTTTTTATTTACTACCCAAAATTCACAAGACTAACAATCCCGGCCGACCCATAGTTTCCAGCAACGGTACTGCTACTGAAAAAATTTCTAGTTTCATTGACTCTCTGATTAGGCACATCCCACAATCATTCCCATCATACATCAAAGATACCAGCCACTTCCTTCGAGAAGTCTCAAAACTTGTGGTACCTCTAGATTGCTATTTGGTCACCATGGATGTCTCATCACTGTACACAAACATTCTTAACACCGAAGGAATCGCCGCCACAGTCGCCACCTACGGAAAAAGTAAATCGACGAGTGAATTCGACGAAAGCGCTTTAGAGGTGCTCCTAAATCTGGTACTTAAACATAATAACTTTGAATTCGACCAAAACCATTATCTGCAAGTAAACGGAACTGCCATGGGAACCAAAATGGCCCCAAATTACGCAAATATTTTTATGGCCTCTTTAGAGATTCCTTTCCTCGAAAATTCTCCATTCAAACCTATATTTTACCGACGCTTCCTCGATGATATATTCTTCGTGTGGGCCGATAGTGAACATAATCTTTCCAAATTGATTTCCGGTTTCAACTCCGTGCATCCTTCGATAACATTCACGCACACGTATTCGCAGAGGAGTGTTCACTTTCTGGATGTCACTGTATGACTCAGTGGCACCACCATATCTACTTCCCTGTATTAGAAACCAACAGACCGCCAACAGTATCTGCATTTCCATAGCAGTCACCCCCATCACTGCAAAACGGGTGTTCCTTACTCTCAAGCCCACAGATACAGAAGAATTTGCTCTGAAATCACGCATTTTGACACCCACGCACAGGAATTGAGAACAGCCTTCTTGCGTCAAAAGTACCCCGAAAAAATAATTGACAATGCAATTGAGCGCGCTCGCTCTTTGGACCGAGAATCAACAATGGGAGAAAAAGGTGGGAATAAAGATGATATAACTTCAGGGGCAAACTTAATCCTCACATACTGCGCCGCCGCCCCTCGGGTGAATTCTATACTAAACCGCCACTTCAACATACTTAAACAGAGTAGTCGCCTCTCTGCCATTTTTCAGACTCCGCGCAAGGTGGTTTACCGAAGAAATAAAAACCTGAGAGACTTACTGGTCAAGGCGAAAACACACAAATCCGACCACCATCAGGGCTGTAGACCGTGCGGGAAACCTCGCTGCAGGGTGTGCACACACATGGTGACCACAGATACGGCCGAAGCCTCCTGTTCAGACTATGTGTACAAAATTAAAGACGACCTTAACTGTGACTCAGCCAATGTGGTATACAAAATTCGCTGTGAGGTGTGCAAACAGGACTATATTGGACACACGGAAACCACGTTCCGTTTGCGTTTCAACAACCACAGGGCACACGTAAAGGGCCTCCCCAATTTGCCGTTCTCCAAACATATCAATCTTCCTGGTCACTCTTTCGAACGCGTAAGTGTCATACTCCTACAATCCGTCTTCCAGAACACACGGGAGCGCGAACAGCGGGAGTCATACTTTATAAAGAAATTCAGATCACTTACCCACGGAATCAACGAGAGCCCTGGGCGACTGACGTGTCCCCGCGACGTTTCGTGAAACACAGAAATTGAATTACTCAATTAATTTATTTATACATACGGGAAGTCGCACACGCAAGTTGGTCAATATAGCGAAACTAAACGAATTCGATGCTACGTGAACCAAACGGATTGTGTTAGTATTATTAGACTTTATTTTCCTTTCTGAGTACTTTTTTAGTATTATTTATTTTTTTATATTTTCATCCTTTACAAGAATACCCATTTATTTATTTTCAGTATGACTGGTTGTACATTTTTCTGCAAGAGAGGGCAGGTGGAGGGAGGGGGAGAGGGCACATTAGCTTTCCAACGTGGCCATTATATTCCGAAAGCTGGAGCGGGTCGTATGCTTCTTGTGTGTGTGTGTGTGTGGCCCGATGCCACGGGCCAGCCGCCGAACCACGTGAACTTAAACTCGATCCATGTGTGGGATGCGAGTAAGCGGCAACATGTTCCACATTTTTCCGTTTTTCTTGGTCGCCTCCGCTTGCGGCGCGTCTTACCTATACCAAGTAACAATGCCAGAATTACCCGCTCGTTTCCGGCGGCTCTCCGTCGCTCCTTTCTAGTTCCTCTCCTTCTTCTGCTTCTTGTTGTCTGTTGCTACCTCGTTCGCCCGCTTGTATTTTTCTCTCTCTCTTTTTTTGGAGGGTCTTTAAACTGTGAGGGTGACCCTCGGCTACGGGAACTTGTATCATTTCACTTACATCCTCCGATGAAGGCTGGTCCACCAGCCGAAACTGTTAGGAATAAATAAATATTTTATTGTTTTGTTTCCTATACTGCACTATTCTCGAAGTTCATATATATATATATATATATATATATATATATATATATATATATATATATATATATATATATATATATATATATATATATATATATATATATATGAAACGCAAGGAAGAAAAAAGTCCAAAAAAGACTCCGGCACGCTGAATTGAACGTGAGACCTCAAAATCAGGAATGCAAGGCGTTAACCACTGAGCCACCGAGAAGCACGTGCTTCAACGTTCAAAGGGCAAGCCATTTATATATCTACGATTTCCCTTTGCTGACCGGACTCGGAGGGAATTATCGTGTTTTAGCACTACCAGCAAGAGAGCGCAATGAGTGCGCGTCGGCACAATCCGCGGCGGTGCGCGCTCTAATCGCCAACGCATACTTTGCCTCGCTTAGAGGCCGGGGGCGATGCTCTCTCGCGTGCCCTTATCTCGCGGGGAGGGTCGTACGTCTTGGCTGGTGTCGCGCTTTACCTGGAATGATTCTGTGTTAGTTTCCGGGCGCACAAAGGTCACTGCAGTCTCCGTTTGCGAAAAGCGCGCGCTTTTCAAACACAGGAAAGTAACAACTGAGACGCTTATTCGCGTGCATTTGTACCTGTGAGTATTTTTCTTGTGTCATTCTCGCGTGAGAATTGCGCGGATGGTTCCGATCTGCTTTCAATCCTGCGCGTACCCTTCAAATTTATCACTATGGCGTTCATCGCTTCGCCTTTGCGGCAAAGCAGTGACTTTTTTTTAAACATACAATTTATGCACTATTTTGGGGTGAAGCTCTTCATGATTCAGGGCAGTGTAAACCTCCGACGTAGCCAGCATGGCATGTCGACAGACAGACAGACAGGCAGGCAGACAGACAGACAGACAGACAGACAGACTTGGTGCAGATAACTGAGGCGCAAAAAAACATTACGGTAAACTTGCAGAGCACTGTTTTCTCTTCGCTTCTCCTCTTCCTGTTTCCCGAAATGTTTTTTGCGCCTCAGTCATCAGCAATAAGTAACCACCAACTCACCCAAAACCAGTCCTTTTAGACAGGCGGACGTTTCGCCCCCTCATCAGCATTTACTCTGTGAATATGCCTTGATTTTTTACACGTTTTCGTAAACTTCTCTTCTTCAACAAAACATTAAATTCCTTACACAATTGCTGGCTACTGTCACCTTGCGCGTATTGTGGCAGCAACGTGTTTTGATGGGTGGTACTGATTAGCTTCTCTATAACCTAGAGGACAGAAGAGCAAATGAATTGAAAACGTGGACGGACAAGCACCGTGACCATCACCTTAAGGTCAGCCCCAAAAAGGTGCATGAAAGAAATTTCGTCACAGAACTTTAAGTCGACCCATGGCTGTTTCGCAAACTATATACTCAGCGTTCCCTTAACAAAGAGATGTGTGCTAATTTTTAGCAAAGTGCGGATACAGGCTGGTTGGTTTTTCATTTCGAAAATGGTTACAGCGGAAAGAAATATACAGGACAAGAAGACTGACGAAGGCCAAACAAGTTTTTAGGCCTTGATTTAAGACTGTATTCCAGACAAGTTTGCTGGTTTAGCGTCTGCGTTGTATATATCCTTGTTTGGCTGTTCATGTTTTCTAACATTTCACACTGGTGGTCTCAAGCGTCTTTATTTATTTATTTATTTTCCAAATACTGTTAGCCTTTCGGCTGTTACAGGGGTGGGACATACTAAGAAGGACAAACATCAATACATTCAAATCATACAGCAATTCAAACAGCAACAGTTGAACCTGGTAATGCTTCATAACATACATTGGAAACAGCGGCATAGAGGCTGAAGGAAAAACAGTGCAGTCGTAGTAAGCATACAAATAAATTGCAATAAATAACATAGTAGACCATGCTTACAGAAAAATATCTTTGAGCCCTTCCTCCTCAAATTTATCGAGTGAATCACAATGAACCAGTGGTAATGGCAAAGCATTCCACTGACGAATTGTTTTTGGAAAAAATGAATTCGCATATACATTGACACGCTGTTGTGGCACTTCGTATGTGTAATCGTTTACACTTCTTAGGTTTCTTCCGCGGCGTGGCGCTAGGTATTTTGTTATGTTTATGTTTATATTATTTTTGACAATAAAAACAAGAACTTCATCCTTGCCAATTGCCGTCGTTCGGCTAAAGTGGGCAGTTGAAGAGTGCGTAGCATTTCTGTTACTTACTCAGTCGAGGAGTACTTTGAAAGAATAAACCTGGCAGCTCGCCTTTGTACTCTTTCTAGCATAATAATGAGGCCGATTTCCGAGGGATCTCACACAATGCTGGCATATTCCAATGTTGGCCGAATATACGTAAGATATGCTGCTAGCTTAACGGTAGTCGTAGCAAGTCTTAATTTCCTTCGCAAGTACCATAGTTTTTTCTCCGCCACCGCACAAATGTTTTCCAAATGGTTCCCGCAATTTAGATTACTGGATATTTTTACATCTAAATATTTTATTTCATTGACGGTAGACAGGCGGGTAGAACATAGAGTGTAATCGGAATAGAAGACACGTTTACTTTTGTTTGTGTCGCGCAAAGCAACTGTTTTAGTTTGATTTATTTCTATTTTAGATTCAGTGCACCAATTACTGACAGCATCAAGAATATCATTAAACGTTTTTTTGGTCAGCTTCACTGTGTATTTCTTTATAAATTAGGCAGTCGTCTGCAAAAAGTCTCCCTGTAGTACTTCTATCTATGCCGCATAAAATGCCATTTATGTAAGTTAAGAATAATATCGGTTCTAAAACTGAACCTTGCAGTACCCCTGAGGTAACGCTTAATGACTCAGATTTGAAGCCGTTTACTTCTACATATTGTGTTCTGCCTGTCAGGTACGCCCTTATCCACTGTATTATGTTATACTTTATGCCTAGGTGTGCTAACTTATTAAATAACTCCCTGTGAGGGACCTTGTCAAAGGTTTTGGAGAAGTCGAAACATATTGCGTCAATCTGAACACTATTTAAGGCACGCGTAAAGTCATCGACTGTTTCTATAAATTGGGTTACAGTGGATAAATTCTGCCGGAAACCTTGCTGATTAGGAAAAAAATGTTTCTGTGCCCTCAAGATACGTATACATAGCTTTGGATATAATATGCTCTAAAAGCTTGCAGCATACGCAGGTGAGGGAAATTGGATGGTAATTTTCCACCTTTTGTTGGTCTCCACACTTATGCGTTGGCAAGACCTTCGCCACAAGCCAGTCGTCTGGGACACGCTTTTGCTCTATTGAGGCATTAAATATTGTAACAGACTAGAAAAGGGTAGAGAGGAGAAGCAGAGGAAGACGAAGAGTCTTGGCACGATCGCAGTGTGCTGCCGCAAACGACCATCGTTCACCTCCTGTAAATAAAACCATCTTATCACAGCTCGCTGTTACAGTTGTGGTGGAGGTGCTGGGTAATCGACACCCGAAGACGGAAGGTGAACCGCAAGTTCTTCGACGGAGCCGTCGCATTGCTGGACTTCCACCGAATTCATCTGGGCCGGACATGTCCCACAACGCAAATGAACACCGACCCCTCTCGACTCCTGCGCCGACCAGTTCGGCTCCACAACTGAGAGATGCTCGTCCCTTTGCCGGCAGACCAGATGAAGACGTCGAGGCTTGGCTCATCCATTACAAACGGGTGAGCGCCGCTAACAAATGGGATGCCGCTTCTCAGCTTTTGTACGTCGTGCTCTTTCTGACCGATACTGCATTAATGTGGTACGAGAATCGGGAGGAAACGCTAACGACGTGGGACAGATTTGTTTCTGAAATCAAAGAGCGTTTCGGCGACCCAACAAAGATAAAAAAAAGAGCAGAACAGACGCTAATGCAACGCGCTCAAGTGCCAGGTGAAACTTGCACGACCTACATTGAGGAAGTCATAAAGCTATGTAGGACTATTGACTCCGGAATGTCTGAGGAAGACAGAGTCGGGCACATTCCAAAAGGAATCGCCGAGGATGTTTACAGTTTCCTCATCGCGAAAGACACCTTGACATCTGTCACCGATGTCATTCGTCATTGCCGCAATTTTGAGCAACTAAAGATAAGGCGCATCACGCCAAAGTTCGGCAGGCTGCCCAATGTGACGACCATCGCGAGCATAGACAGCAACCAGGCACTTGATTTTGCAACAACAATCCGGCAGATCGTACGTGAAGAACTCGGCCTGTACGCGCAAGTGGCAAACCGCCCAAGCACTCATCCTCCCTACCAGCCACCAGAGTTCGAGCGAAACGTTGCTTCATTCTCCTCGCACCGAGTGGCGGAGGGCGTTGAGGATTCTGATGCCACATCTCAGTATCAGCTACGTCTATACGATAGAAGCCCTGCCTATTACGCACGATCACGACGAGCACAGCCACATTCTTATACTCAGGGTTCTCAGCCGGACTACGTCCCGCTGCGGCAAGGACAGTACCAACCCTACTACCAAGATGTGACTTACGACGAATACAATGAATTCCAGAGAGTGGCAGAAACCAGTTCTTTGCGTGATAACGAACTTCCTCACCGACAGCAGCGGCCCAGGATTCGTTCCATTCAAGATAGTATAAACCGTGACCCTCCCGTGTGCTACAACTGTGGTTTCACAGGGCATATTGCTCGGTATTGCCGCCAACAACGGCGCCAATCACGAAGGACACCAGCCATGTCTCCGCCACCAAGACCCGGTGCTTCATATGACCAACGGACAACGGACTTGTTTCCAAGGGACCGTTTTTTGCGCGAGACCAGACGCAATGATTCGCCAGCATCCGAGCGGAGTTTGACACCACCATCCAACCGTTCTCGTCGCTCGCCAGCTCCTCTGCGTTGTTCTTCTCCGCCGCCGGGAAACTAGCATCCGCGGCCAATGGAGGTGAGGTCGCCGGACGGTCTTTTCAAGATATACCTCTGCCTATTGTTATGATCAAAAACAAAGTGAATGTGTTGATTGATGGAATACCGACGATGGCGTTAGTTGACACTGGGGCGACTGTGTCTGTGATGAGCCTCGCCTTCAGAAACCGCTTAGGTCGCAAAGTTATGTTTTCATGGGACGATACAATCACCTTTCGTGGTGTAGGTAGCGAGTGGCTTAATCCTCTTGGTGTATGCGCTGTCAGTGTTTCATTGGCTGGAAAAGTATTTGTATCGGAATTTCTGGTTTTATCTCGTTGTTCGCACGATGTCATTCTTGGTATCGATTTCCTGGAACAATGTGGTGCTTCCGTTGACTGTGGTAGTGGGGAAATATCACTAAACAATTTGTTTACACCGTCGCTTTCCGAAGAAGACTACCGTGGCGAAGACAGGAACACACTTAGTGTGATTGATGAAGTGATAGCACCATCTTGGTGCCTGACACCCGTTCAAGTCTCTTCCACAGCGGTTGATGATGCTTATGTTGACCTCGTAGTGGGGCCTCTGCGCAAGAATTGTTTGAAGAAGGACATACTTGTGCCTTGTTCTGTTGTGTGCATGACGAAAGGAGTAGCAACATTGTGGGCGCTGAACTGTTCTGCCACGCCGGTTGTGCTTCCTCGCGGGATGAAGATAGCTCTCTTTGATGAAGCCTCATGCAACTCGATAGCAGCAATAGCTACGGATCTCCCCACCTCTTCCTCTGCTTGTGATATTCGCCATAATGAAGATCTAATGTTCGCTATGATCAGCAAGACTCTCAGTACGACGGAACGGCAAGCGCTGGTGCAGGTCCTTTACCGGCATGTTGCTGCTTTCGACTTCAAACATAGAGATGCACCCCTTCAGTTACCCTCGTTCCGCACTCGTCACAGAATAGACACTGGCTCTGCGCACCCCATCCGCCAAAAGCCTTACCGAGTGTCATCCTCTGAGCGCAAAGTTATCGCCGAACAAGTAAAGGACATGATGAACAAAGGGGTCGTGCAAGAGTCGTCCAGCCCGTGGGCAGCTCCGGTAATTCTTGTCAGGAAAAAGGATGGTTCCTGGAGATTCTGCGTAGATTACAGGCGTCTAAACACTGTGACGAAGAAAGATGTATATCCCTTACCACGGATTGATGACGTCATAGATTGCTTGCATGCCGCTTCCTATTTTTCAACGCTTGATTTGCGGTCAGGTTATTGGCAAATACCTATGGAACCCGGCGACAAAGAAAAGACTGCTTTCATAACTCCGGATGGCTTATTTGAATTTAATGTCATGCCTTTTGGCCTTTGTAATGCTCCAGCCACCTTTGAAAGATTTATGGACACAGTATAACGTGGTCTAAAATGGGAAATATGCATGTGCTACCTTGACGATGTTGTGATCTTTGGCCGTACGTTTGAGGAACATAACAACCGTCTCAGTCTTGTTCTCGACTGCATCGAAAAAGCCGGGCTGGTTCTGAATTCTAAAAAATGTCGCTTTGGCGAACGTCAAACTCTCGTGCTGGGGCACTTGGTCGACAAGGATGGCGTCAGACCCGATCCTCGCAAGATAGAAGCAGTGAGCTCTTTTAAATCACCGCAGTCCGCACGAGAACTTCGCTCATTTGTCGGCCTGTGCTCATATTTTCGTCGTTTTGTTCCACGAATTGCGGAGATCGTGTATCCGCTGACAAACGTCTTGCGACAGGATGCAACCTTCAACTGGACACCAGAGTGTGACGCCGCATTCTCACAACTTAAGTTTGTACTAACGTCAGCACCACTGTTGCGTCACTTCGATCCATCTTGCCCGACTGAGGTCCACACGGACGCTAGTGGTATCGGTGTAGGTGCGGTGCTTGTACAACGTCACAATGGCGCAGAGCATGTCGTGGCATATGCCAGCCGTTGCCTGAGCAAATCAGAACGCAATTACACAGTTACGGAACAGGAATGTCTGGCAGCTGTTTTCGCTGTACAGATGTTTCGTTGTTATCTTTACGGGAGGCCATTTAAGATAATTACCGATCACCATTCGTTATGCTGGCTGGTCGGTTTGCGGGACCCCTCTGGCCGCTTCGCACGTTGGGCGCTGCGACTTCAGGAATACGACTTTACAGTGTCGTACAAGAGTGGTCGTCGTCACGCTGACGCAGGCTGCCTCTCCCGGATTCCTCTTGCGACTACTGACTGCGATGCTGAGAATTTTGACGACTGCCTTGCTGCTGTTACAAGCACGTTCCCCAACGCGGCTGATTTCCAGAGAGAACAACGCAACGATCTCAACTTGGATCCTCTTTTTGCCGCCGCACGTGCCTCCCAACACAGCGGTCGCTTTACGGTCCGAGACAAGTTGCTCTATAAAACTAACTACTCTAGACCTGGAGCACGTTTTCTTCTAGTTGTCCCCGAGAGCCTTCGCTCCGAAGTTCTACGTGCCATGCATGACGATGCGACGTCCGGTCACTTCGGCTTCATTAGAACGCTGAACCGCACGCAGGAACGCTTTTACTGGCCCAAGATGTACGAAACAACGAAGCGTTACGTCGCTAGCTGCGAGACGTGCCAACGTCACAAGCGACCGGCCACCGCTACACCAGGTCCCCTTCAGCCATTAACACCACCCAGCACACCTTTTGAACAAGTAGGAATTGACATTATGGGTCCATTTCCGTTATCTAACAATAAGAAGCGTTGGATAATCGTCTGCATCGATCATACGCGGTATGCCGAAACCGCAGCTATTCCCTCTTCTACCGCGGCATCCGTGGCGGACTTCTTGCTTCACTCCGTGGTCCTTCGCCATGGCCCACCTCGTGTTATTATCAGCGACCGTGGCCGCCAGTTCACTGCCGATGCCGTTGAAGAATTACTACGCATGTGCACGACACAGTTCCGTCATTCCACACCGTATCACCCACAGACGAATGGCCTCGTTGAACGGACAAACAGAACGCTGACCAACATGCTTGCCATGTACGTTTCTTCCAATCATAAGAATTGGGATGAAGTGCTGCCTTTTATCACGTACGCGTACAACACGGCAAAACATGAAACAACAAACTTCAGCCCATTTTATCTGTTGTACGCAAGGTTGCCACTAAGCCCTCTAGACACTTTCTTACCCTTCATTCTACACAATGACGACTCTGTATCAAACACCCTGTGCCTCGCGGAAGAAGCCCGTCGAATCGCTCGTCTTCGTACTCTGGCCTCTCAACGTCGTTCGAAGGAACGATATGACGACCCTCACGAACCGGTTTTATTCGAAAAAGGTGACTTGGTGTTACTTTGGACACCGCAACTCAAGCGTGGATTGTGTCAAAAGCTTCTGTCACGATATTCAGGCCCATTTGTAGTTTTGGAGCGTCTAAGCCAGCTCACTTACGTAATAGCTCGTCTTTTGTCCAATGGTCGACGATCGAGCAGAACGCAGCTCACTCACGTGGCTCGCCTGAAACCTTTCCACCCTCCTTGTGCATCATAACTCGCCCTACGGGCTTCGTCTGCTTGCGGGGGATTGTAACAGACTAGAAAAGGGTAGAGAGGAGAAGCAGAGGAAGACGAAGAGTCTTGGCACGATCGCAGTGTGCTGCCGCAAACGACCATCGTTCACCTCCTGTAAATAAAACCATCTTATCACAGCTCGCTGTTACAATATTATGTATAAATAGTGCGCAACCCATTCCGCATACCTTCGCAGGAAATAATTTCGTATGCCATCTGGTCCGATCGACTTTTTCACGTTCATGTTCAGTAATAATGATACGATGCCTTCATAAGTGATCTGAACGTCAGGCATACCTGACAATTGAGAAGGAAGTGGCGTAGATGCATCACCATTATCAGGACAAGCAGTAAACACTGAATGGAAAAATCTGTTGTGTAGGTAAGCGATGGAAGAGCAGTTGGTCACCAATTCATCATTGACAACAAGAGAATGCACGCGTCTTGAGTGGTCTTCCTTCTGAGACACGCGAAGCACACCACAATCCTTAAAGCTCAGTATACCCCGAAATCTAGAAGCCGCGCATCGTTTTCTTTAATATTGTTGATATTGTAAATTAACCCTTGAAAAATAATGGCCCTGTAACTGCATGTTTCACTGCAAATGACGTCGAAACACGATTGTCTTGCGTGTGGAGGGAGTGAAAACAACGTTTATTTGATGTTCTGCGCAAAACAATTGGTGAATGGTATTCTGGAAGCAGTTCGTTAGAGTCTCGATCCGTGCAGCGAAGGCGAACGAGCGCATCGAAGCACATTAGACACGAACGCTATCTGGCAGTTATCTTTGAAAACGAAGGAAGGCGTGCGCGCCCACGGAGGAAGGTGCGCGCTGGTCTCGGAGGCGGTAAGGTGTAGAACGCAAAGTGACGAGCAGGTGCCACCGCCGTGTCGTCTTAGCAAAACGTTGGAAACGCCGTTTTGAGCATCGCGTTCCACTGTCAGAGCAGCGTAATAAATGCTACTGTCTTTGAAACTACTCGTGTGTGCTTCCTCTTATACAAAGCCACACATACAAAATATTGACGTGTTGTTATGGTACCTCAGATATGCGCAACAATCGCTTTTTAATTGACCATCGCGCATGTATGAACGCTGAAACTTAAGCAATATGTATGAGCGCTGCGGATGGGATTGGCCGTTTAGGGTATCGTTTGGTGCCATTTGGGGTATTAAAATGGTGGACAAACAGACAAACGTACAGACAGATAGACCAAAATTTTCGCGTCCAACTACCCCAAGAAAGACTATCGTCTTAAAAAATTCACAGAATACCTACTGAGTGAATGATGATGAGTGAGGCGAAGCTTAGTGGGCTGTTAGCTAAGGATCCGCCTGTACTTTTGCGCGTTTAACCGTCACCCCCGGAAGCTTTTCAGGCCTGCGCGTCACGTGACGTGACGTCGACGACGTCACATCGCGCCGGCCGGCCGGCCGCCCTTCGCTGGGTGGCTGCGCCAGCCGCGAGCGCCCTTCACGCCTACCGACTCGGGCGAGGTTCCTTGACACCATGTCCGCACGATTTATCAAGGTATCCATTGATTGTATGGTTTAACGCGCCGACGCAACGCAGGCGATGAAGCGCGCCGTAGGGGAGAGCTCAGGATCAAGTTTTACTACCTGGGAATCTTTATTGTGTGCCGAAATCTCGTACACACGGGCGTTTTTGCTTTTCGCCTCCATCAGAAATGCGGCCGCCGCAGCCGGGTATCGAAACTGCGCCCTAGTGCTCAGCAGCGCTACGCCTTAGCCACTGAGCCACCGTTGCGGGGGAACTTATCAAGGTATCAAGAAATAATGAATATCGTGAATGGAATAATGCGTATTTATTTATCACAGCCAGACGCCGTCTGCACAAATATCACAGTGCACATTGTTCTCGGTCCAGGCAGACGACAGGCAACACAAGATGTTGCCCTTAATGCTGAAAATATGCCAAAAGTACAAAACACAATATCTTGCCACATAAAACTCAGAAAACAAAACAGATTGTAACAGCAAAAACATCCCCGAGCTTTGGAACAGAAAAAGCACACTTTCATTTAAATTGAAGGTTAGAGGAAAACATACCATTCGTTTATCATAGTAGCAGTAGCAACACAAGGTATCAGGTTCAAACACTTGCCAAAAAATACAATACAAAAGAACACTGGTGGCTAAATTGTGGTCCACAGCATGATAAATGACAGAAAGAAAAGTAATTGTACTGCCACAGGTAGGTGCATGTCCTAGGGAAAAAATCAAACAAAAATCTAAGAAAAAAACAAATCACAGTGCACAACATGTCTGTACACAGAGTGCACAAGGAAAGTGTACACAGCTTAGGTACCAAAACGGACTGTACAACTGCTACAGTGGGCACCGAGGCAGTTCGAGTTAAAAAAAAGAAAAAAAGTACACCGCTTTTAAAAGCTAACAACTTGTAAAGAGATACAAAACTGGAAACAAGGCTCAAACAAGGGAATGTATTGCTTGAGCCAGGTGGCAATAAGTGCAGCGCTCCTCAGACAGCATCGACAGGTTGTTCAAAATTTCCAACAAGGAACTTACTTTTTGAACTGAGTCTGGTACAACAGCGCTACCAAGGTTCTTGATTGGTGAACCTTGATAGCAGGCAAAGACTTCAAGGTTTGCAAACACGGTCAATGACGCATTCAAACAAGGTTCACGATAGTCGATAATGTTCAAAAACATGGAGCACTCTTCTTTATGAATCACAGTCCACTTTGGAGACACTGACACCCCTTGCAGGCGAGCCCTTAGTTCTTCGAGGGACGAAAACCAGTCTCGTTTTTGCTCCGCTTCATATGACGCCAGCGACTTTTCTACAGCACGGGCGAGTTGGGAGGCTTCTTGTCGGCTCCTCTTGGCGTCAGGGGTTTCTCTCGTGCTCTGGTCTCGTACTGATAGGTAGGACGGACAGCCGGAAAATACGGTTGGGACAGATCCAGGACGCAACCGTGGTACTGGGAGTGCAACTTCAATAACTCTCCCTGTCCTTGGATCCGTCTACGATGTCGTCTTCTCAATGCATGAAGCGTCGAAATGATTTGCGCACACCTGCAAAAACGTTTCAAGAACGTCTGAGACGCCACTTCTCAAAAGAAAAAAATGCGCTCCCGTTTGCATGACCGCGTTTACAGTCCGTGTAGCTAAAACAAAGTCTACCTACGTTTCGCAAGCATCTAAATAAAAGCGCTGCGCTAAGCGGTACAAGCAACATGAAAGGAAACACGAGAGCGTGATGTCACCGCACTCCACGAAGCGCTTCCACCGAGAGCTTGCAAGAATGGACGACACCACGGCACTGTTAGTGAACAAAGCGCAGCTGACCATCCTTGCTGCGAACGCTGCTGGCGTCATCGCTTCGCGAGGCCCGGCGGCCACACGCTCAAGCATTTCCCATCATAGGTGATTTCTACCCGAACAAGCAACGACAAGCTAAGAACAGGAGCATCTCAAATTCTTACCTTAGTGCACGAAGTCGGCACGAAGTCCTTCCTAGGAATGGCGCGTAGCCATTGTTTGAGAGCGTCGGCGTCTTTAGGGAAGGAAAACACTTGTATCTTCTTTCCTGTTTTGTAGTTGCCGGTGCATCCGGGTACACAACACTTATTCGGCATTGTCGCATCACTCCAGCATCACGCACGGAAACGAAATTGCCGCAAAACAACAACGGAAAGCAACAAACGTGAAACACCGTCAACACCACGCCGCCGAACCGTCACCACCGCCGCCCGCGCTGCGCTCGCTGCCGCTGCGGCTTCCCCGAGAGTCGGCCGGCCGGAAATGACGTCAAATTGCTGGGCGCAGGCCTGAAAAGATTTTCCGAGGGTGACGGTTTAACCCCCGCCTCTCGAGCACACGTCTCCGATGCGTCCGTCTGACCGTCTGTCCGTAAATAAAAACGGACAGACAGAGGGGGGCGGCTACGACAACAGAGGAGTGACTGAGCCACAGCGTAAGAAGCTTCGCCTCTAAACACGCTGAAAAAGCTATTATTCGACGATGGTAAATATATATAACTCCTGGTATTCTACGCGCGTGCATGTTTAAATCTAATAACACTGGTTTTTGAGCTAGTTGGTGCATTGCTTCTGAAAAAAAAAATGGCAGCATATCCACGGAGTGAATAATGAAGAGTGGGGCGAAGCATTCATTCGTCCATGCGTCCGTCTGTGTGACCGTCCATGCGTCTGTTCGTGCGCCCGTCCCTGCGTTCGCTCATGCATCCGCCCCTGCGTCCGTTCATGCGTCCATCCATGCATCTGTCTGTGTGTCCGTTCGTCCAACTATTGAACACTCCAAGTCCCACCATCTCGCATCTTTTTATCGTATATTCCCCATATAGAAGCACCGCCATTCAGTGGACATTCCAAGGACTAAACGAGAGGTGGCACACGCACACTTTCTTACGGCTTGCGCTTCGGGTCTACTTCCCACCTTCAACCACCTTGAGTTCATGGTATAGATGCCAATATCTGGTTAACCTCCCGGCCTCTCCTTTATCTCTTTCTCTCTCTCTCTCTCTCTAGTTCACTGTATTCCTGGCACTGCGGCCCAATGCTCGCTAAATCTTTCTAAAACCAAGGAGGTTAAGCCCAGCGAGTATAACGTAGCAACCTTTTCCTGTCAAATAGTACTCAATGTACATGCCAGTGGCTGCTAATGTGAAATGAGAGACAGGAGGATTCAGCTTTTTTTTTTTTTTTTTTTTATTCAAGTACCCTAAAGGCCTGGGTAGGCATTACATAGGGGAGTTGTAGCACAATAAAGCTGTTACAATTACAGTGTATAATTTGAATAACAAATACAAACGATTGATATAAATATGCACATACATATGTAGAGATATTATTACTTAACAGTACAGAGATGCTACGTGGAAAAATAAAGAAAGTACTAAAAAAAAAAAAAAAAAAAAGGGACAACAAAACTCTAAGGAAAATTTTCGCAGTGTTCAAAACAACAAAAGGATGCAAAGAAAGGATAATTCACGTTCATTGAAATACCGCGTACAAGAACAACGACAACAATTACAACAAAACAGATATGCACAGGAACAATATTAACTTTCATTAAAATAACTTTTAAGTTTATTCATGAAATCTTCATGATTTTGGGAAGAAACGACGTCGGCAGGTAGCTTGTTCCAGTGATATATTGCGAGAAAGAGGGGGGATTTACTTAAGAAGTTTGTTCGAGCAAAAACGGGTTGTACTTTAAAGGGGTGATCCAGGCGCGGAAAGATACGATGGGCGGCCGTGATGTGGCGTACGCAGAACGATGATGATGAGTGATAAAGTTTGTGGAAATGAGATAGAAGTGCTATGATTCTTCTATTCTCTAGGGTGCTTAGATTCAGAGATTTTTTTAGGTTAGTTATGCTTGATGTTCGTGAATAATCTTTGGTAATGAAGCGGGTTGCTTTATTTTGAATTGCTTCGAGTTTGTTGATGAGATAAGACTGGTGCGGGTTCCAAATAAAAGATGCATATTCTAGTTTTGCGCGAACCAACGTCGCATAGGCCAATAATTTAGTAGACTTGTTTGCCAAATAAAGGTTACGCCTGATAAAACCAAGAGTTTTGCATGCACTGCTACAGATTGCTTCGATGTGGTCACTCCATGAAATGTTAGAAGATAAATGAACTCCCAAGTATTTTATTGTATGCGCACGCGCGATGACTGAGTCATTTATCAAATAATGAGTAAGCTTAGGATTAGACACTCTAGTGAAGGCTACAGCCTTAGTTTTCGAAGTATTTATCTCCATTTGCCACTGTTCACACCAATCTGCAATTTTCGCAAGGTCAGATTGCAAAGCGTCACTATCAGAGGTGGTAGTTATTCGTCTATAAATTACGCAGTCATCTGCGAATAATCGAACTGTAGATGAAATGCTATTGCTGATGTCATTTACATACAACAGGAATAAAATAGGCCCCAATACAGAGCCCTGAGGTACCCCTGACTTGACCAGTGATCGTGAGGAAGAAAATTTATTGGCAGTTACAAATTGGTACCTGTCGGTTAAGAAATTCCTTATCCAATTCACAACCTGACTATGTATATTAAAATAGCGAAGTTTTTGTAATAAACGGTTATGAGCAACCTTATCGAACGCCTTGGCGAAGTCGATAAATATGGCATCTATTTGCGATGAGTCATTAACAGCTTCGTAAATTAACAGCTTCGTAAATTTCTTACGGCTTGCGCTTCGTATCTGCTTCCCCCCTTTAACCACCTCGAATTCATTCATGGTATATACTAGTTCATTTTATTCATGGCCCTGCGGCTCAACGCTCGCTGAACCTTTCTAAAACTAAGGAGGTTACACCCAGCGAGTATAATGTAGCAACCCTTTCTTGTCCGATAGTGCTCAATGTACATGCCAATGGCTGCTAATGGGGATCGCAGCGTGCGCGTTGACTAAAAGCCAATGCTCCTGTCTCTCATTCCCCATTAGCAGCCATTGGCATGTACATTGAGCGCTATTTTTTATTGTTAACGCACAGAAGAACTCCCTCACCGGCCCCACCTTGGAGGTCAAATGTTATACCTATTTCGGGTATGTGCCACTGGTGGTTACGTACTACGAGGGACGCCGAAGCCACGCCATAAGGAGCTTCGCCCCTAAAAATTCACACCAATAAAATAACGAACACAGGACACGAAGAAGAAAACAGGAAAGCGGCTAGACTGCCAATGGTTATTCACGTCTCGAGTGTTTGAATAGCTTGTTCCAGCCTATTAAGGCGACACCCTTGGGTGCCTGATCAAAAGCGAAAACTCACCATAGGCTTCGAAATTCTTCCAGCGGCGTTGGTGTCAATACGATTGATGCAGTAAATCACCAGGTGGAGACTTGATGATGAGCAAGACAGAAACAAAGTTGTGACCGTCATTGTGTTACGAGGATTTCATTCCAGGAAGTGGTCAGGTTCGATTCAACCATAACCCATTTTGAGACACACCCAGACTTGGTTGTTTTTATTTTTGCTTTGCTGCTGCTTGGTTTGTTCTTTTTTCTGGGACTGAACAAGATCACCTGCCTCTCTCCCCCACTACCCCTTCCCCCGTTTCTTGCTATCAGGGCATTGTATATTTCCATTTTGCTGCTCTTGTTCATATCTGTCCTTATTTATTCATGTTTCGTACCGCCGCACCTCTTGCTTCACCTCTTCCTGCATGTGATAATTTTTTCTCTGTTGAAGCAGTACCCACTTGTTAGCATTTGTAATTTTACCTTTTCTTCACACATCTCTCAGACAAAACGTGTATAAATTCAGTAACTGTATTGATGTTTGGAGAGAGACGAAAGAGCCAGAGAGATAGGCATCAGACAAGCACAGAGAAAATAATAGGAGTGGATGTTCCGCTGCAACCATATTCTGCGTCCGCATTTTAAGATTGCCTGTTTCAATGGAAGCCAGTTGTAAGAGAGTGATTACGTGTGCCCTATGATAGGACGGAGAGCAAGGCTTCTTTAAAATACATAGCTGAGTCTACGAGTGCTTGTGATTATTCCATTAAAATGTTTACTTTTAGTAGAACCGAAACAAAAGGTGTATACTATAGTGTGTGCGAATATGTACGTCAAGCCAGCATTCTGAGCATTTTCGTCAATGATACGCGCCGCCAAATACTTGGCATTCACTATCTCATCCTCCTTCATTCTTCGGAGAAGTGTTGTAAACGCTTCACACTTGCAAGGAATTTTGTGCAATTTTCGTTATTCTGGGGTTGACAACGGTAAAGAATTATGCCAAAAGCTTTTAAAAGCGAAGCTCCATATAGCGGCACCCGTTCGTCCCTCGTATCCGTTGTAGTAATGTGTAACAATTATAACATTTTGACCTCCAAGGTGGTACCGGTGAGAGATTTCTTCTGTGCGTTGTTGAACAATAAAAGATAGTGCTCAATGTACATGCCAATGGCTGCTAAGGGGGAATGAGAGACAGGAGAATTCGGCTTTTAGTTAACACGCACACTGTGAATTATTTATTGTTCAACAACGCACAGAAGACAAGAAAGGGTTGCTACGTTATACTCGCTGAGCGCAACCTCCTTGGTTTTAGAAAGGTTTAGCGAGCGTTGGGCCACAGTGCCATGAATACAGTGAACTAGTATATACCATGAACTCAAGGTGGGTAAAGGTGGGAATTAGACACGGAGCGCAAGCCGTAAGAAAGTGTGCGTGTGCCTTCTCTCGTTCAGTCCTTGGAATGTCCGCTGGATGGCGGTGCTTCTATGCGACGAATATATGATGAAAAGATGCGAGGTGGTGGTACTTGGAGTGTTGAAAAGGTAGACGAACGGACACACAGACATATGCACGGACGGACGCACGGGTGACTGCATGGACGGATGGACGCATGGACGGACGCAGAAGCGGATGCATGCACGAAAGCGGGGATGGACGCACAGATGAACGTGCGGACGCACGAACTGACGCACGCACGGACGGATGAATGGACGAATGGGTGGCCACACAGGCGCACGCATGTATGAACGGAAAGCAAGAACGACTGGACGGACGGATGCTTCGCCCCACTATCCATCATTCATTCCGTGGATATGCTGCCATTTTTTAATGAGGATTGGAGCATTGGATTCCCAAACCATTACGCAATTTGTTTTGTGTGACACTTGATTATTTTTTTGCTGTACTAAAACGTTCTATACTCATATCAATGCGATTATTTTTCGCAATCCGGCCTGCCTAAGGCCGTTCTGCAAAGGAGCTACAAGCTGCGGCATAACTCTGGAATACTGGACTGGCAGGCGGGGGTCTTGAGGTCGAATCTCATTGTGTCCCTGGTGTTTTAAATGCGAAGCATTTCTTGGCGAACTTCGGCGACTGCCACGCCAGGCGACTGCCACGCCCGATGCCACGCCAGGCGCGGATATCCCCCTCGTAGAGACCAGGGGATCAGCCCCCTGGCCTTCATTGTGCATCTGCATGCCATATGCTTGCAGGCGCGCGCCAGCTGCGTTGCTTTGACGCAAGCGCGTTTGAGCGCACCCGGCGTCCCTCCGTCACGGAGAGAGTCAGACCAAGTGCTGTCTAAGTAATGTCGTCGGCACGAAATGCAGCACGTCGCATTTCGCGCCGGTTGCCACCCGGCCTCGCCGACGGATGCCGCTCGCGCTTGGCATCAGACTATAGAGTGCTCGCGTTTTGCTAGCATGGCGTCGCTGCACCCAGCGTGCGCATGCGTCGACGTTGCGTCGGAGAATTTCGGGCTATTCATGACGCGCTCGCCGCTGTTGCGCTAGCTCCAAATGTACCAAATTTGGTATCATGGGACGTGATTAGACGCCGAAGGTAAAGACACTTCCAAACCTGACAATCATAATATGCGTTTCATGTAAAACATGACTACCTGCTACGCTCATAGCGTTCATGCGGCTGTTTCACTAGTTACACATATATCGAATTTGGCATTACGGGACGTCAGTAACCGATGAATGTAAATGACACGTCCAAATATGACAATCATATTATGGATTTCATGTAAAACATCAGGGGAGACGATCTAGGTGCCGACCAGTGCGCACGCGCGAAGATCGGCTCCTGCTTTCAAGAATGCTTTCCTGTAGTATTCACGAATTTGTCACCGAGTTTGCAGTCCCATCGTGTGCCTAGGTTCTCAAGAAATCAGCAGATACCACCTTTATGCTGGTGAGTGGACTTTTAAACCGTTTTTGGGGCATTTTTACACGGCAACGCCACCGAGGGATTTAAGCCTAACAACCAAGAGGCGATTGTCGCCGATGCGCCGACCCGTCGCCAACGTGACTCGTCCCCTACCGATCCGGAGCTCGAACCCAATCCCGCCTACACCTTTAAGGAGGTCGCACAATTTTATCAATCCGGCCATAACGTCTATCCGAAACCCTGTAAGGGCCTCACGAAGGCGGAGGAGCGAATCCTCCTTCGCCTTTATACTAAAACACTATTGTGCCCGGCAATCATAAAACACTTTGACCCCGCTTGCACGGGGAAGTGCCCGCATTGTGAGGAAAGTTTCTCTGACATTTTCCACATGGTGTGGGCATGCCAAAAAACCCCAAACCTTAACCCACTACCCAACCCTTCGCGGGAGGACTGGTAGGCAGCCCTGCTCGGCTGCTCTGACCTGACGGCCCAACAGGCCCTGGTCGAGCGTGCCCGGGCCGCTGCCAACGCCAATGGGCTCCCGTAACAGGGAGCTCACCTAGTGTTTGTACGGGGCGGCCCCTTAAGGACCGTTCCCACCCTCCCTGTAAATAACATCTGTAAATAAATGTTTTTTCAGCAGCAGCAGCCAACGTGACTCAACGCTTTGCGCGTTCCAAGACCTGCAACTGAGAATGAAATACCAAGTAGATGGAGAGGAAATCTCTCCACAGGATTGCACGGAAGACATGGGTTGGAAGGAAGCCGAAACGAGACGTTCAAGGAATAAGCAAGCCGCGGTTAGCGTTCCTGCTGCCAAGGGTTCGTCGAAATCTGGCGTTGCGGGAGATGATCGAGCCAGTCGTAGTAGGTATGGTACCAAGCATACAATCGTGCGAGCTGGACGCATGCCGCCACTACCCAAGGACTTCAGAAAGTTGTGCTACGACCACGTGCATGATTAAATATCTCGAGAATTGGCACTGGAGCCGTGGCAGACGCGATAGTACTGGCGGCCGGCATCAAAGAGGAGGAGGCCATGCAGGACATCACCTGTTCCAACTTGCAGCAGAACATTATGGTGGCAAGCACTCCGGACCAAGACAGAGCTTCAAAATACTTCAAGGTCAAGCAAATTGACATTGGAGGCAAAGTTTTCGAGGTTATCGCCTACGCCACGGCACCCCACGATACTTGCAAAGGAGTTATTCGCGGGATCCCCGTAAGCGATACTCGAGACATTTTGACCCGAAAGATTGTGAACGTGAACAACCCGCTCGCGCTGCAGGCCAAGAGAATCAAGGACACCGGGACAATCATCATAGCGTTCGAAGGACACAAGGTGCCCAGGTTCGTGAGATATGGACCTTCACTTTTGCAGTGCTCCCTTTACCGCAAGAACATCGATATATGTTACGTCTGTGGAAAGCTGGGACATCGGTTTGACGTCTTTCCGAACCCAGCTGAAACCATCTGCAGAGGCTGCGAGATCAAGAACCCAGATAGCCGGCACCAGTGCAAGATGCAGGCTGTGTGACGGTCACCATCCCACGGCAGACAAGGAGTGCAAGAGCAGATTCTTAGTGCCATACGTCGTCAGACGCAGACGTTGGGAAATATCGCGAGCAGCCACAGAAGCCCGAAACGCATCAATCACATCGAGTGCAGACATCAACGACAAGCAGCTTATTTCAGCCTACGGGACCCAGAGCATCCAGACTACACAAGAACAGGAAAGGTGGCCCGAATCCAGGGGGAGGTCGCGTTCCAGAAGAGGTTCTAGACCCAAGGCCCGCTCCAAATCACGGGGGCGCTCGAGTTCTAAAGGTCACCATCAGGGTCGGGATCAGCCTGAGCGGCACCCGAATGGCCAGCTGCCTGGCGTTCAGTTCGAAATCACGGCTTCACACCCGTGGAGAACGCCTGCAGTTACATCAAAAGGCAGCTGGGCTGAGCGAGTGCGCAACGGCGCGGCAGAGATGATGCCAGGTAAGCTGCCAGAGCATAATAGAATTGCACAGCTAGAGCAAGAAAACGCGAGACTTACAAAATCGAATGAGAGGCTATCAGCTGAGTTAAAGGAAATAAAAATTCTTCTCACTAAGCTAACCAGCGCGCAGTCTTCACAGCCAATGCCTCAGCCAGTTGATGTCCCTGTGGCTGAAAACGTGGGGGACTCGAGAACCACAAAAAAGAAGGCAGTCATGGCAGAACACGTGGAAGCCAACCAAACGACCATGTCAGATATGAAAAAGGTCTTTGACACACTCAGAAAAGTAGTAGCCAATCTTAGCGGGCAGATGGGTAGGCTACAGTCAAGCGTGGCAGCACTGGAAGAGCATAAGACTTTGCGCATTACAAAGGTCGAAGCATATCTGCACAATGCACCAAGGCCTCCTCATGCACCAAACTCACCCCTTCGGCCACCAATACTAGTGGTACCAAAGCTGTCGACAAGTGCAGCATCAGGCTCTGGCCGTCCAAGTAATAACCATGATGGCAGCGCTACGTGAAGCATTTCGTATCTGGCAATGGAACTGTAGAGGTTACCTTAAAAAGAAGGCAGCCCTACAGCAGTATATCAGGAGCAGCCAAGAACAGCCTCATATTATATTATTACAAGAGACCCTTTCACCGCAAGCAACGTTGCCTGGATTCCGGCCTGTAATAGGCGATACTGAAGGGAGGGGAGTCTGCACCTTCGTATGCAACAAACTAACGCACGTCACCCGCGACCTCAGGAAAGAAGCAGGCCGGTTAGAACTTGTCAAGATAGAGATCGTGCCAGGTAGCAGCAACCGTCAGAGCATTTTCATTCCTAATATATACAGCAGTCCAAAGGAACAAAAGCAAGAGTTCAAGACGGTTCTAAAGAAAGCTGTTAATATCGCCGGGGAATGCCCACTCGTCATAGCAGGTGATTTCAGCGCCCTTCATCCTACATGGGGTAACAAGTACAACACTGGGAAAGGAAATCGACTTTGGCAAAGTGCCAGTGAACTTGATCTCACCATAATCACAGACCCCAGCCTACCAAAGAGGCTTGGTACATCTTGCGGCAGGGATTCCACCCCGGACCTTACATTTGTAAGGAACGTCAAGAAGGCCCAGTGGATGAACCTTGCTGTAGACCAAAAAAGTGACCACTGCGTTCGTGCCACTACCTTCTCCGTGGAGCGTAAAAAGCAGAAAGAATTCCACTTCACAGACTGGGATAAGTTCAGGAAGATAAGGATGGTTAGGGAACAGGATGGCCACAGACAAGGCTTGGAGCAGTGGGTCAAACAGATTAAAGATGACATCAAATCTGTCTCCTCAACCATTACCACAAATATTCCGGTTGAAAATTGGATAGTCGGCTCGCTCAACTTCTTGAGGCAAAGCAAGCACTACTGAACCGTTGGAAGGGTCAGCGCCTGAACCGAAGACTGAGGAAGAAGATAGCTGTGGTAAACAGATCAGTCGAGGAACATTGTCGCGCACTATCCAGGCAGCAATGGGACGAAATCTGCAATTCCGTCGATGGTCAGATGCGCAATGGCAAGACATGGAATATGTTAAAGCATCTCCTCAACGAAAACACCACCAAAACAAATCAAAAGCATGTTATCGCTCAAATTTCGCATAAAGAGATAGGGCGTACTACAGAACAGCAAGTTGTGCCGCGGCTCGTGCATAAGTACCTCCCAATCAAAAGAGGAGTGGCGCCACCAAGTAGACAGTACCAGGGCAGGCCCATTCCAGGTCTTGAGGGCGACTATAACATCGAGGAGATCAGAAGAGCCTTGACTGATCTCAACGGCAGGTGGGCCCCTGACCCGGACGGTATATCAAACAAGGCCCTTCGTAGCCTTGATGACGATTCAATTGAAACCCTGAAGGATATGATCAATGCAGCATGGAAAGAAGGCAGGGTGCCAGAGCAGTGGAAGCTGGCCAGGACGATCCTTCATTCTAAGCCAGGAAAGCCCCCTAACTTGGACAACATGAGGCCAATATCCTTGACATCATGTATCGGCAAGGTTGCAGAACATGCCATACTGCACAGGATAAGAAGATAACGACATATATACACAAAATATGGTTGGATTCAGGGCAGGGCTATCCACACAAGATGCATTGAAGCTTATTAAACACCAGGTCATCGACAACAAAACCCGAGACGTGAGAACCATTCTGTGCCTAGATCTAGAAAAAGCGTTTGACAACATCCACCACTCATTCATACTCGAAGCAATTTTGAAGCTTGGTCTTGGGAAGGCCTTTCATGACTACGTATGGTCCTTTCTTACAGATCGGAAAGCCGTGATGAAGATTGCAGATATCGAGACCGCAGCAATCGAACTAAAAGCAAGGGGCACGCCGCAAGGGGCAGTGATTTCACCAATGCTATACAACATTGCCATGATTGGGCTGTCAAAGAAATTATCGAGAATTGAAGGATTGAAGCTCTGCATCTACGCAGATGACATTACCATCTGGTGCACAGGTGGAAGCGAGGGGCAGATTGAGAGCGCCCTGCAAGAGGCGATTGGCACCGTGGAAGAGTACCTTCGTCCTTCTGGGCTCAAGTGCTCCTCGAGTAAGTCAGAACTTTTCTTGTATCGGACTGCACGCCGGGGACCGAAGCCCAGGGGATGGAAGCCATTAAACCAGATATACATCCACCTCCGTACAAATCAAGGGGATGCCATCCAGAGGGTCGACTCCATCAAAGTCCTGGGCATGCTGATAGAGTCTAGCGGCGCCAACAGCAAATATATAGCCAAGTCAACTTGGAAAACCGACAGTGCGGTGCACCTCATACGCAGAGTGGCCAACAAAAGGAATGGGATCAAGGGAGACAACCTCATCAGGTTGGTGCATGCGTTTGTTCTAAGCCACTTCACGTACGAGGCAGCAATGCACAACTGGTCAAGACCAGAGTCGGAGACACTGAATGTGCTCCTCAGGAAAGTTACTAAGAAGGTCCTGGGCCTACCCATACATACCAGCACCTAGCGTCTGCTTGAGCTTGGCATTCACAACAATCTTTAAGGAATAGCAGAAGGCCAAGAGAGAGCACAGTTTGCAAGGTTATCTACAACAAGGTCGGGGAGAATGATCCTGCAGGAGCTGGGCCAACACCCAAAGGCAATTAGACGCAATTACAATGATATCCCCGACAACATCAGGGAGAATATAACGGTGTCTCCTATACCAAGAAACATGCATCCAGAACATAACGTCAGTCTCAAAGTTTGTCAAGTCTCAAACGAGGAACGAGGGGTCGTATTTGTTGACGCGGCTTCCTACGCCAATGGGAAAGCGTTTGTGGCAGTGGTGGTCGATGGGGCTGGCCATGTCGTCAACTCAGCGACGGACAGGACGAAAGACCGAATCATTGCGGAACAGGTGGCCATCGCCTTAGCACTCAAGATGGATAACATTGAAGTCATCTACAGTGATTCCATGGCAGCACTACGGGCGTTCGCCAAGGGACGGTCTCTGAACAAACGCTGAGAATACTGCAAGGCAAGAACATAACTCATCATCTTCTGAGTTGGTTCCAAGCTCACCTTGGGCAAATCAATAATTCCCCTCCCAATATCAATGAAGCAGCACACGAGGCGGCGCGAGAACTCTCCAACCGCGCCTTCCCGGGGATGCGTTCTACCGGTGAAGGGGATAACAGGGAAATTCTTACAACATATAACGAGCTCACTAAACATTTCTACTTGTCTAGAAGGATTTTCCCTCCACCTCACAAAAATCTAACCCGGCCCCAAGCACTTACATTAAGGCTTTTGCAAACGCGGATGTACCCTACTTTGAAAATGTTACACATCATGTTCCCTGACCTATACCCAAGTAATCTTTGTCCACATTGTGGGGAAATAGCTTGATTAGAACACATCCTCTGGCAGTGCACCAAATTCACTCATATATCGAACATCACCTCTGCCAGATGGGAGGCGGAAATCCGCAGCTCGTCCTTGGAAGATCAGCTCTGGGCTGTCCACCAAGCCCGCGAGGCGGCTGAGGAGCTTGGCATCTCAGTCCCCACGTGGGAGCTGCCCGCAACACAGTGATCTGTCTTTTGGAGGACCAAATAAAAGTTTATCCAATCCAATGTAAAACCTCACTTTATGCTACGCTCATAGCACGCTCGCGGCCGTGTCGCTAGCTCCATATGTACTAAAACTGGTATCAGGTAATGTTAATAGATGACGAAGGTAAATGAAATGTCCAAACATGATAATCATGACATGGAAGTCATGTACGGCATAATTTACATCCGCCTCTTAAAGTTGTGCTGATTTTAAAGTGACCTATCACCCTTCCTCATTGTGCTTCGCATATCATCAATTCCCACTGTACGTGGGATGTGCCAATTTTTTTATTTACTTAGGTTTTTTTACTCTATTTTCCGCGATTGTGGTTGCGGTTGTGGCGGTGGTGGACAACTATCACGCTCGCGATCCTTTTTGCGACGTCATAACAGCTTTCACTGTAAAAGGCCTCCCAGCTCCCCACTTCCTTCAAACTTGGCACTATTAATGCAAAGGTGTCCATGCTGATTGGGTCTCGCGGAAAAAAAGAAAGACATATTGAAAAAGATATACTGCACGATGACATCAGACGCGCTGGACTATGTGTGTTCAGTAGAGTTGCATCGCGCAGAGTTTAAATGTACGTGAACGATGAGCTTTGCAAAAGCAGAGAATGGAAGAGCGATAAGTACTGTAGTGATAGTCGGATGTACTATTGATCCACCTATAATCTATGCACTGTTATATAAAAAAAGAGTTCTTTAAAGCTGTTTTCAAATTCCTGACTTCCCACCTATACGGCTCTCTTGGAGAGACTGGTGAACTACCTTTATTAGATTTAACACTCATTTTAGAGAGTCGTGGCGCCAACAATAAAGTTCACGTGTCTCTTTAGAGAGAGTCTTATACGTGACAAGTGAACGCTCACCGAAAGCATTCTCACGATTTTCGCTTTTTTAGGGTGTAGCAGTACTACTGCAAATAAACAGGATGCGAAAATGACAAACAACAATATAAAAAAGAAAAAATCAGTATTTATCAGTCTTATCACCTCATACAGTACGCGTAAGAAAACTCACTGATGGATTAGAAATTCATGAGCCATTGATAGGTGATAGAACATGTGGTCTTAGTAGACACAGAATTAGCTGAACAAAAAAGTTCATTTACCCAAGATCATCCACGCTAGGAAAAAGCTGGCAACAAACCATAATACGAAGCATTGTCCCGCTGACACATGCAACTGTTACCTTTCAGGTAAAAAATAATAAAAAGTTCTGCAAGTGTAAAAAAACACAAAGTATACTTTTATGCATCACGAGAATCCCCCATTGGTGATTTCGCTAAACAATTGTTCCCACAAGTTGCGAATAAAGTGCAAATAAGCGAAAGCCTGGCACTGGCAGACCTCCCCACCCCAACGTGAGGTGCACAGCCATTATAGCAGAAAAACAAATGGCCTCATAGCGACCAACGCTCACATGGTTTTCCCCCGGGGAATCTACTACATGTTGCATTGATTTTCAATCTTGCGCACTGTCGCCCAATGGATGTGATGTTCTCTGAGCACGCGGTACTGCCTCGGACACACCCTTATACAGATAGAAGCAGCACAACTGATATTGACCAATAGCACTCTTCGTCCTCATCGAAAGAAACAAATAGCCGCTCCGAAATGTCTGGCAGCTGCAATGAACGAAGTTGCGGAAATGGTGACAAAGAGAAGGTAACTCTTTATCGGTTTATTCATGCAATTTTCTGCAATTCTTCGCCTATAACAATGTACCACTTGATACTTTTGATGGCACTCTCATGGTTTTTGTAGAATGTTCCTTGCCATGGACGATTAGCGTTGAGTGCGTTTTCCGTAGCTTGTATTTTTGCAGTTGTGCAGTACGCAATCAGAAAGAAAATGCTGTGGTTAAAACAATAAGAAAGCCAATGCAGGTTCGCCATAGAGATGCCGAAATTGAATGAAAGGCAGAGCTGGGCCGCATTCTTTGTTTGACTTTTGTTTTCACTCATTTGGTTTCTGTATTTCACTCTGTTTTTTTTTCTCTTCTCTTTCTTTTCCTCTTTTCCAGTTTTTCTGTCTTTCTCTTTTTTTGAAATATTCATCTTTTTATTTTTCCTTCTTTGCATTCTTTCTCTCCCTTTTTATTTCTCGCTTGGGTTTTTTTGTATATTTCATACGTAGCTTTGTCAGCGTTATAGCTTACGACAACCCAAGCCATTAAAGTACTGTATACTTAATATCATTATCAAGGCGTAGAAAAATAACAAATAATATACTTCCCCTTGGTGGTCTTTATTATGCTACCAATGGTGGGGCTGTATACAATTTTCACTGCGCTACAACAAGTATTGGCAATATTTTAGACAATAAGACAGCGTCTGGGAGCCCAGCCCCTCAAATTTTCCGTAATCAAAAACTTGGTAACCGAGTTAGTAAGTGGTTATTCTCAAAGAAGTTCAGTAAAGTATTTCGAAAGCGAATGTTTGAAGCACGAATTGAATTATAAATTAAATGTCCTTCTTGAAAAAGATGACGCGAGCGCTGTGCTCCTTCTACTAAATTTCTTCTAAACAGGTTACCAAACAAAGTTTTGCAAAATCAGGCGCTCGGGTTATGTAGAAATAACACACCGAAAACAACAAAAGGTCACTCGATAACTTCGCGCCAGGCATGTCAAAAGGACACAGCAAAAGTGTCATGAAGCTTTGAATGCAACAATTCAAAAAAGAAGGTCTTCCAGGACTCGAACGTGGAAGCGTAAATTCTCAGAATAAGCACAACAAAGGGTGGAGCCGTTCATGTGCCCGTACAGAAATAAAAGAAAAGAAAATACTATATTGGTCTACATAAAAACGTGTCGTATTCGACACCTTCCATGTAAATACTTGTAAAAAGGTGCAACTGCTACTGGGGCCACTTTCTAACACTATGATCTGTAAAGATTATGCTATAACGCAGAAGGACAGATCACACATATAGACAAAACAACTCATAGTATGAATCACGATACAGCGTAACAGGTTCATTTCATATGTTGTGCACGCACGCAATCTGTCATTTTCAAGTTACAGTGAAGTTTTCTTTTTTTTTATTTGGACAATACTCATAAAAAGCTGTTCTGTCTGAATAGGCTGTCCCTAATTGAAAAGCCCCTGGACGCGTCTATTTCGAGAATGAGGACGATGGGGAGTGCCAAGTTTAATCCACGTATTTGCAGAGGCGTTAATGCAGGCAACGAGCTGGCACAGAACTACGGGCGACACGAAAGGGAGCGTGGCAATTTCCTGCCTAACGAGATACCACCAAAAAGGGTCTTAAGCAATCTCCGAATAAAGATGGGTTGTGCGCTCACACGCGCGCACCTTACCGTCATTGTTGCAGCAAGACGCCGTGTTTAAAAAATGCTACGCCGTGTTTAGGTTTCATTTTAACAGAGATAAATTCCTCAGTCTTGCTCTCTGTAAATAAGGCTGACTGGCGGTCAATTACGAAAACCATTCGTTAGAAATTGAAGCTAGAGAAATAAAAAAAAACGAATTAGCTGCGTAGCTGCGTGGCTTGCTGCAGTACGTAAGATAAAACACTGTATATACTGTACAGTGTACACATGCTTTGTCAACTAAGGTTGACGGCGGGCTTGTTGGTTATTCATGTTGTTCGAGGTATAGCGCGTCCAGGACTGGACAGAGAAGAAGACAGAGAAGAAGTGTATGCATTCTGTGTCTTCTTCTCTGTCCAGTCCTGGATGCGCTATACCTCATAAGCTTTGTCGCAACAAACATGAGTGGGCAATGTAGCGCATAGTTTGCGGTAACACCGAACAATTCCGAAATGGTTTCCCCACTCATCTTGACCGGCTTGCGAAGTTGTTTTACCTATGCGCCCTGATCATATAAATAGAAGTTCCGTTTCACAACGCTGTGTCCATCATGCTTCAATTATTTGTTGCGGCTTAAACGGTCAGGTATCGCAACCTACAATGCTCACAACAGTGTTGTTGAATAAATAAAGTGCATATTGTGCTTGACGCTGTACTGAGGGTCATGTTATGTATCATTGACCGAACCAGCAATTATTGCACTTTAAAAACAGGATTACGTAGTAAATCCAGCCCGTTTATTGGAAAGCCATGATGAATCACTGAAACTGACTAGGCCGAAGCCCGCCATGTTCTCGGGATTTTCGTATCCGCGAAATGAGAACGCGCCTCAGATTTTTGTCTAGGCAACACTTCCATCACCCAGGAGACGGAGAAAGCGCAGAAAGCTTCGGGCGTGGCTTATTCCCGCTCAGTGCCCGGCGCTCTTACCAGCTCAGCTAACTTTCTTGCTTGACGTAAAGTATAAAGGCATGTATAAGGTGATGAGAGAAACGCTGCTCCCACTTTCGGGCTGATGGGTTCCGAGATAGTGTGGAAAGTTGGTTTGGCCGTGCTTGCCTCTGTGTGCGCTTAAGTTCTGGCGGAAGTTCAGCCAAGGAGAAGCCGGAAGCACGAGGCCGGTGGCGAGAAAATTCATTAGACGCTGCGCGCCGAGAACAGCTCAGAGACAAAGGGGGAAGATTCTAGGCAACCAACCGTGCGCAATGAAGGCTTTGATTACGGCTATTAGTCATCCCTCTGAAGCCTTCGGTTTGCTGGTGTTATACGTCGACGCTGCTATGAAAACATAGACCAGTTAATTTTATCAGCACTTCACGGCATTGATCTTGTAGCGGAAAGGTTTCACAAAACTTGTGCTGCACGGTGTGAAAAAATTTCAGTCTTGTAGCTAAAAGAAGAGAACTGGGGCTAACAAGTAAAAACAATAGTGAAAAAAACAAGGTTTCGCCTCTCATGCGTCAGAAAAAATGAAGTTGTGGTAAAAAGGTCTTGTTTATTTGTGAAAAAAAAATAGGCATAGTGATGAATTGTTGAGATTTACTAAATGCTTTTACTCTTCCAACCAGTACACTCTTCTCCTAGCCATGGTTCGTGGCAAACTTCCGGCATTTCGTCAGACTCTAAATAAGCAGCCTTGTATTCATGTGACGCAGCCAGACACCTCGTGTACTGAAGTTGCTTGCGCAGAAAAGGTGACTTAAAGTCTTCACGTGCAGGCTGAGGTAGTTCATTAACTCAGACAACTGTGTGTCACAAAAACACGCAAGGGTATTTTGCAGCCGGTACTTTGTTTAGACATTCGATCTGTTTAAAAAATATTCTATGAGCAAAATCATCCTGAATATTTGTAAATAACGTCTTTGTTCTCTTAGATTATATATTGTGTAAACTATGACTGGCTGTTACAACGACACATGCGGTAATTTTAATGTTGTTTGTTGGAATGTTAGCCTTTTAAGCTCACCGAATGCGCCATATATCCGATTTATTCATATGCTCTGCAATGCCCTCAAAAATGAAAAAAATTCTGGACTCATACTCAAGCAATCATTTCTATTATTATGTGCAGTGAAATAATAATAATAATAATAATAATAATAATAATAATAATAATAATAATAATAATAATATGAATAATAATAACAATTATTATTATTATTATTATTATTATTATTATTATTATTATTATTATTATTATTATTATTATTATTATTATTATTAAAATATCTGAGGTGTTACGTACGAAAACCATACAAGTTAACTTTTTCTCAGATGGAATACGTCGGTAGGAATTTTCAATGCCCGAGAACCTTTCTCACTGAGTAAAAATATAGTCTATGCCTAACGAGAACACGAAAGACCACATTGACGAAGGGCGAATGTTATTTGAGAAAAGCGTTAACACCGGGAAGTGAACCTTTCAGAATAATTCGGTGTTGATGCACCTTCGTTATTACGATTCTGTTTCGGATATTACTAAGAACCTTGGAGAGTGCTCTGGGCGCGAAACCGACTTACTGAAATCGGCGAAAAAAAAATGGTTTCACAACATATCATTCACCACAACTCAACTCGCATCCTAGCTTTTCGTTTTTTTAGGCTACTAAAGATTTCAAGGAAAAAAATACCAGCGGCAGAAGCCTAGAATGTAAATCACTTCTATGGCTAAATAAGTTTGCACTAATATTGAGAAAAATATGTCTATACGGGGTAATTAGCCTATAGGCTGATTTCTGAAATTACAATAGGGCATAGTTGTTACTTATGTGCAACAAAATAAATGCAGAACTTCCCTTACCTTATGTCAGAGAAGACATAATTTGTATTGAAAGAAAGAGCGAAAGAAAGTAAGACAAAAGCAATGCGACACTGTAAGCGGAAAGCTGAAGGTTTATTTTTGCAGCGAATATCAACGGGTGTGGAACATGATGGCGAAGTGCAAATACAGAGACTTAAAGGTGTAGCCAAGCAACTGCCTGATAAGGCGGCATGCGGTGCACCACTCCAAACAGGGCTAGGCATTCCTGCAGAGTCGAATACTGCACTGATTTCTTCCGCTGTGGTGCCTCGTCCCCAGCGCAGTTCAAATTCTCAAGAATATGCCGTAGCAAGTAGTCCCCAAACACGCTCTTTGCTTTCAACCCATACTAACGGCGCAAGTAAGTTCGTACGCCAAGTATTAGGATGGAGAAATAGGGCATTACCCAAACTGTGCCTCATTTGATATAAACTCGCGTCTACCCGTTTTCTGGTAAGATCAAAATAACACAATGATTTCCTCGAATTTCACAATAAACATTTCCTATTAGTGCATACTTAACTCTCTAAAACGTTCCTAAAAAGTAATACCTTCGTAAAACACGAGAGGAAGCAGCACTCTAGTGATATAATCCCCTAGAACTTTCGTAATTGTTCTCCTGATAATACGGGAAAATTTTGAAATATGCATTGTTACAAGCAAGTTTAGCTCGCTGCCCCTCCTTGTGGGGAAGGGAATTAACCACATACAAAATTGAACGTAAATAAATCTCGTCCCAGTGCGCATATCTCATTCTTCATATATACCAGTGCAAGCTGAGGCAGTAAAAATGTCTAAGATCTCCACATTGTGGGTTTATACATTGAGAGCGCTGTACACAGCGCTGTATGGCGGAGCTTCCTTAAAACAGAGACGTCGCCTCATTTATGGCACTTCGCCTAAGGCAACTCCCCTAATGGTGGTGCTGGAGGAGGTCGGACAGCTTTCTAAACAGGGCCAAGGTGTGACACATCTAGAGAAATGCAGGCGCAACCCCGTTGACCTATTTCGTACATATGTCAGGAACTCCAACGCCGTGCTAACGAGCGCCGGAATTTATTTCTCATCCTGCCCAGGTTGTACTGACAATGAGGTGTCCATTCTCACCCTCAGAAACACTATTCTGCTTTCTTCATAACCTTCTATCATTTTCACCTCAATTTTTAATACCTTCTTTCTTAGTATGTGTTGAATATTATCTCGATAATTCCGTGCGGGTCTCATTGGGTGACACTGTTCAGTGATTCTAAAAAAGAAAGGTCGAGGTTCAAGGGAAGATGGGAGCTCAAGAAATAAAAAATTTGTGTCACAGTCGTGAAAAAGTAGTAATATAAATAATAACTAGAGTTTTACGCCCTAAAACATGATATGATTATAGACGATGTAGGGGAGGGCTCCAGAAAATTTGACCAGATGGTGCTCTTTAACGTGCACTAACATCGGAGTTCCTAATTGGGGTATCACATTTCTTTTAACATGTCTGACCTTACCCTTAAATGATATTTTGAGAGTTACAATGGATACTGCTCAAAGCATGCAAGTGTTACATCTAAAGATATCATTTACCTTCTGTACATACTGACTTGGCCTTGTTTCATTTTGCCGCCTGTGAATTGTATTTAACAAATTCTAAGCACAATTATTACTTCCCTGTCCTAATAAGAGAGCTTGCAAGTCGAGAGTTCAGCAAAATTTATGTTGCCGATATGCACTCGTATATTCAAGTGGCGGCGACATCGCCAACGCAAGCTAAGCTGCGTCAGCGGTATATATGCTTGCCTTAATGTTCTGATATATACCGGCGGCCGTCAATCCATGTAGTGGTGGCTGCGGCAATTTAAAACAAGCTTAATCTGCAGCATTTTCTAGAAAACTTATTCAATCTCACCGCTTTACACCCAAGTGGTGTGACGTTCGTCACATTTATATCCTCAAAACTACAAATAACGTTTTTTTTGTTTAGCGATATTGTTAACTAGTTTATTATAATAGTGTGTATAACGACAAAAAACTACTCCTCACAGTTCCCCTCTTTACCTTCTCTACAACAAGAGTGATCTGTCTTCATTATCATAGACCTCAGTGAAGTGTGCTCACACAATGCAATTTAGATGCCAATGCTGAACGTTGAGTTAGTGCCAAGGCAAACATACCATCAGCTCTCAGCAATAATTAACTGGTAAATATTCTACATCTTCACCCACGAACAGAGTTTTATAAAGGTTACACACTGATGAGCTTTGGCTTAGAAATATATATTAGGCAGCCTCAAAAGTATAAATTTTCTATAAATATTCATATTTGTGCCCACTGTGCTGCGACGATGGGATGCGCTGAAAGAGTGGTAAAACCGCAGCTGCTCTATGATACTTATAAATTTAGGGTGCGAGGAATAGATGACAGATCTTGATTTATAACACAAATGCACTGTCATATGCTGAAGAACGACAATACAAAACGCAGTAAGACCAAAGCTCGATGCATTATACAAGGACTCGCACGGCGCTATTCGCAGCGTTCGGCGCAATGACTCGGCACGACATGAGGAAGAGAAATAGCGCTAGACGAGTGGAACTGGTAGACGACGCAGGCTCGCTGAACTTGGAATCGCATCTGCATATTTATGCCTGTGGACAAGCGTATTTCACTCCGAATCCACGCAGCGGCGCAAGCGACCTACACTGACAATAAAAAATATAGATAGGGCAATAAAAAAGTGTCATGGAACGCAAAATAGTAAAAATAAAAGTGAGTGTAAGAGGAGAAAGGCCCTCGAGGAACGATGAGAGCGAACAACGCGGTAAAAGTGGACTTTGTCGGCTCTCCTTTGTAAACGAGCGCTGCCGCAAGCATCCACTCAATCAGCCGACAGAATGGCTCAGTTCCACCTGTGCAAGAACAATGGAGTGCGTCTGGCCGTGCTTACGGCGTCACTTGAGTCGTTCCTTCAAAGACAACCAGAAAACATGTCATCTTCAACGCGCAGGCATTGGTCTGCTTTCACGTGTTGCCGCGTTTGACGATGGTACCGGTCTTGTGGGAGAGCGAAGCTCGGGAACGACTATTCTTGGAACAACCAGTCTTAAACGTATGCTTTCGTGTGAAGAGCCTTTGCTTCATGCCGTCGATTTATGGTACTCTATACAACCCATGTACAGCAGAGAACCACCAGAGACAACACGTACACACAAGCCGAGAGGCTGTCAATTCTGCCTAAACTTTGAGTGTAGTTCATGTATAATTTATAGGACGATCACTTCAGTTTTAAGAATGTTTTCGTTGAGCTGTGTGATTCAGCAAGCACCGAATGCAGTCAGTATAATGAACACTAACCTTATCTTCATATACTGACTTTTGATAAATTCGCGAAGATTTCTCATCGCTTTTAAATAAGGACAAGAACGCCAGACCTAATACGGGGCCTTTAAAAAAGGCTGTTAACACTTTAGAGTACCTGGTACTCTACCACGGCAGGGCATAAAGCCGTCCCATGGGCCTCACACTTCATGAGGCCGTGTTCACAAAGCTTTTTTTCGTGAGCGAGTTAACAACTACACATTACCAGGAAGTATTGCTAATAAGATTCGCTCATGTGTAAAAATAAAATTACAGATATTGTGAGTGGTAACACTACATTGTCCAAATTTCCCTGTTTTTGTTGTTGTGTCCCCTATGGTGGTTCAGGCATGCCGTCCTGCTGCTAAGCACATTGTAACCCTTTAATTCGCATATGAGGTTAGATTCGAAATGATTTATTCAGTTTTAAATATTATTAGCGAAAATACGTCAATAAATAGCTAACCATTCATTTGCTACGCTGATCTTAAAGATTTAACCATTCCCTTATACGTATATGCCAGTATATCGTCAACCCAAAGCTAAAAACTTTTCATCGCAAGCTCATAGACACGTTTCGGTTGATTCTGTTCAACTTGATCTCACTCGACGCAGTTCTGTAAGACTTAATATTGTAGGCGAAGCATTCTTTGCGTATGTAGTGGTTAAACGGACGTTCGTCACTATGTTTGTTGATAGCGGACGAGAAAGCATTAACATGAACTTTTTATTTCATGGCATGGGTGGAACGGCTGACGACGCACGGATACGCTACTGTGTGCAGAGCCGTTGAGTCGGACGTCGCGGCCAACCCAGCAGTCAGGGTCGCAACTCCGGAGGTCCTGGATCAGGCCACGGCTCACGACGACCACACCCGGTAGGCCTCGTCCACGAACCTGCTCCCGGCCTCTGCACTCAGGCAGGAGCCGTTCGGCAGGTCTCGGCCTTGAACCTTGAACAGACACACCGGAGCTCGACCTGGCCGACACGTACGGGTCTCACGTCCGGCTCAGGAACGCTGCCAGGAACTCGTCCTCTCGAGCGGCACACCGTTTCGTCTGCCTTCGTGGCCTCAACTCTCGAGCTGCAGTGGCGGAGATGCCTTGACCAGCGCGACCTCAGACCTCGTTTCCAAGCTTTTGATCACCTTCCGGGCGTAGCGGTTCCACGTGCGGGTTCTGGCCAGCACAGCACCGTCTGTGCCGTGCTGAAATGCTGCTCGCTACAGCTGCGATGCGGCAGCTCACTCACCGGCGTTCGTCGCCTTGGCCAGGGCACAGCCAGGTACCCTCGGGTGCGCCCCTCGTGAGCTCGCGGCCCACTTCCGAGGCTGGCGCGTCGCTCGGTACGGCTCGGCACCACTCGGCGATCCTCGATTCAGGCAGCAACTCCCCTGGCATCTGAATCTTCGGCCACCCTGAACCTCGCCCGGCTCCATGGTCCTCCGTACACACGCCCGCGTCTCGCCCGGCAGAACATCTCGCTCGTCCCTTGCCGAAGTGCGACGCTCTCGTGACACCGGCGCTTGATGGCATGGGTTCAGCCACGGAGCAGTCAACCCGCATGGAGACGCGATGCTCCATGCGGGGCATGGCCAGCCCGTCCAGCGAAGAGCGTGCGCCGAGACGCGATGCTCGACGCATCCGTGACCATTAGCCAGGCCACGTTCATCGCTGTGTCGAACGGCTGACCGTGGAGACGCCTCGCCGAGATCCGCGATGCCCTCGGCAAGGAAGAGAACAGCAGGCCAGGCCGTGCCCCGAGATGCAGTACTCGTGCCGGCAATGCCGCCCCAGCTGGTAGTTGGACGGCAGTAGCGTGGACGGCCGCGTTCCCTGGCCGGAACCTGGATCGCCTGCGTCCGACGCTTCGGCCCGCTGTCTCCCGTCTGCCGCTGCTCCGGCTCGTCCCCAGCCACACAGCCTACTGCCACGCGATGGTCGCCCGTGGCCCAATCGTGGCACGCCACCTCTATGGGCCACCACAGGTCATCAGCTGATTCGATGACACTCACGCGCACATTACACGCGCCTTGCCCCGCACTTCCGTCGTTGTCGTTTTCTTCACTCATCACAGCGTACTACAAGTATTTTTATCTATCTATCTATCTGATTACGACTTGTTGTTTTCGTGATCACCTTGATATACTGGGAAAAACCCCGATTAGTATGGGAGGGTAATATATTGATTTGATCGAAAAGTGGGGCCAAACCAGCATATGAATATGAGAGACGCCATAGTAGAGGGCTCCGGAAATTTCAACCACCTGAGATTCTTTTATGTGCACCCAAATCTGAGCACACGAGCCTACAGCATTTTTGTCTCGATCGAAAATGCAGCTGCCGCTGCCGGGATTAGATCTCGCGACCTGCGCGTCAGTAGTCGAGTACCTTAGTTACTAGAGCATCTCAGTGGGGCTTGAGAAGATTCTTTGATGAATATGACTTGCTGGTGCTGACATAAATAATAACTATGTCCACGAGACGTGCGGCTGATACCTGCGGGCGGGTTTGTGCCATACGTATGCGGGTATGTGCCACATGTAATTGACAGTTTAAAGTTTACCCAATAAAAGCTCACACAGTTATTGGTAACTTGGTAATAAAAAGCTGACATCGGCAGCACTGAGGCGACAAATGCGAAGAATAAACGTCAGGGTTCCAGCAGGAATCGACTTCAAACATTTCGCTTGGCTATCAAGTATTCTGCCTCAGAGCCACTGCCAGCTCGCGTAACTGCTTCGCAAAAAGATCCTATATGAGGGCGTGATGTTAGCAGAAATTCAACTGTGAATGCAGTGCTAACTAACTAGTTTTCTAAACAATAAATATGCACTACTAGGTCAAAGACGGCGTGGTGTGTTAACATAGCTCGTTACATAGGCGCCATGCACTGAAATTAATTTATGTAGCAGTGTCCTGGGCTGCCATTGTCGTGACCAGAAGTGCTACAAATTAGCTTACCACTTTCGGTGTTACCGCTTTCGGTGTTATAACAACAGTGCTCCAACATCTGTGGCGAATGACGCATTTAGCTTGGTGAGCATCGGGTGGATGTACAACAGTAAGTGCCCATGCAGAGGTGTACTATGTCTGAGCGCGGCACCCACGGGAAAATAAGTATACATACTTGGGACAAAATACACCTTGTGCAAACATTTTCTTGTGTATACTCGTTGGCAGATGACCCTGTAACAGAATCTTCCAACACCGGAAAGTGTTAATTAGTATTGATGTTTTCCACTACCATCACACTATTAGTGAACGCCGATTTAGCGCTTGTAATAGGGCAGTAATTGCGACGAGAGATCGCAGTCTTCAGACGCTGCAGGCATACCCCTTGCGAGTTGATGTAGCCTATTCTGTGGGCCGGTTTCAAGAGTGGCCATGTGCGCTGCGGCAAAGTGGCCGCACATAAAATGCTCCGGGCAAAATTGTCCGGTGCATTCGCACTCCGGAGGACTAACTTCAAAAACGCCTTATTTCAATGAGTAACACCAAAAGTAACACCTAGACCGTGCCGCTGCGCGCTCATTGCGCCGTCTTGCCCGTAATGCTCAAAACACGATAGTCGTCTTTCCCCCCCTTCCCCCCGAGTTGCCCATCACCAGCGGTATGTTGTAGATATAATTAGCTTGCGGTTACGGTTTCTAGGTGGCCCAGTGTCTAACGCCTCGCACTCACGTTTGAGAGGTCCCACGTTCAATTCCGCGCGCCGGAGGCTTTTTCAGGATTTTTTCTTTCTTGCGTTTTCATATATACAGATACGTATTCATATACGGGGAGTGAGGGTGACGCCAACGTCAGCGGCAAAATCTAGCGGAGAGTGTCCATATAATTGATATCGCAATAAAAATGCCCCCTGTGCGATCGGCAATATTCCCTCACTTCAGCGAAGCGAGCGCCGCAGATGTGCAAGTCGGCAAACAAGAACTCTTAGGTGTTCACTGTTACGCTCCTGAATTCACGCGAGCTGGTGAGCAATAATATTGTATAACGTTGAGAACACAACATCAAACTAAAAGTACATGGCACGTGACACTATTTATGCGTTTGCTACTGTGTGAAAGATGGGGAACCTTGTAATTCTAACAAACTAGGAGGAGGCTGTGGCGATTCACATAAATGCCCTTGCTTTCATATATATATAAATGCTTACATCAACAACATTCTCGATAATCCTAAAGCTTTGCTGAAACTTGATAACCTTTCGGCGCAACGCAAACATCACTCACAAAACGTGTGCAGAGTAATTATGAGCTTCCGTATTGCATCAACGGCCCACAAAGTTTTGCTCCTTTCAATTTATGTCATCGGCAGCTTTATCGTCTTACGTGCCCACCTGATAATGAAGTGCGCGGTTCAAGTTCCCTCGAATGGGTCATGCTGAATAGCAGTCTTGAATTATCAGAAACTAAAGAAAATGATGAACTGCGGTAACATTAGGACACCCGTTGCACGTTCATCAGAAATATTTCACTTGCTTTTGAAAAATTGTAAATTGAAATCGTAGATCAATTTCAAGGTAGTAGTCTTGCACAATTAATGCGGTTCTTGAAAACTGAAAAATAGAAGAAGCCCTCCGTACAGATGGCTAAGCAGGAAAGCTGAAACATGCGACCACAGGTGGTTGTGAAACATGGGGCCACCACCCTAGGTAACGCGCCACTCAAGAAACTCCCGCAGAGAACGGACTTTGGCCCAAGTTAACCTGTTCCCGTCATTGCTACGTTGACGCTGCTCTGCCTGCAACGCCACTTCTTCAGGCTAACCAATGTCGCTTAGTTTGGCTGGGAAGGCTGCGAGATTGGCCATATTCATGGTGCTCAGTTGCTGCTTGCGCTTCGCACTGAGGCCTGTTCTTTTGCCTGAAAAGTTGCATTGGTGCACCGAACATGAATTTTATCAAGGATCGGCTGCCGGTGCTGTTCCTGGAAGGTTCTCTGCTGTTGGGCTTCTATATTACTCGTGCTCTGTCCATGTGGAAGTGCTATGTGGAAACTGCTGCACGCTCGCTCGGACGCACTGCTGCGAAGGAAAGAACTACAGTAGTGCCAATGGTGTGTGTGATTGGGAGAGACGTAGAGAACGACGTAACTTACCGCGCAGCCAATGCAGATCATTATCTGTTCTCATGACGAATTAATTTTCGTTTTGCCTAGCCATATACAGCACTCACTGTAAAAAAATAATAAATTAGAAGTCTATCTCTAATCGGAAAAAATGGCTACAAGTGATGTTTTGATTGTGCGTGTCTAACCTACTGCTTCTTTCTTTCTTTCTTTTTTTCTTCCTTTATTTCTTCTTTTCTTTCTTCCTTTCTTTCCTTCTTTCTTTATTTCTTTCTTTCTTCTTTTCATTCTTTCCTTCTTTTTTTTCTTCTTTCTTTTTTTTCCTGCTTTCCTTGTTTCTTTATTTCTTTCTTTTCTTTCCTGCTTTCTTTCTTTCAACGTTCTTTCTTTTTTTCTTTTTCTGCCTTTCTATCTATCTCTTTCTGTGTTTGTTGCTCTCTCCCTTTATTGCTCTTTCTTTCTTCCTTGCTTCCTGCTTTCTTTGTTTCTTTTCTTCCTATCTTTATATCGCATGCGTTCTTGTAGCTTATTCCATGCATTGTGTTGAACCTTCCCCATCCTGTTTAGCAGTGGAACACTTCTGTTGCTACAGGCAACAACAGTGGTCAAGCGTGAAACAATGGAATCCAACAAAGAAAGGGAAAAATTTTGTACATATGCCGAACTGATTGGTTATTGTTTTATTAACCGTTGTGATGTCGTGTTTTTAGGATGCTAGGGGACCATGGCACTGCCCATCCGAATTCCGAAAGGCAACGAAAGCACTGTTGCGTTTTCTCAAAGACACATGCCTGTTTTGTCGTTTGTGATGGGAAACTGTTACGTGTCGGCCCAGTCTGTGACCTTCTTTCTTTTCCTCAATAAATTTCTTTTCCCCTCTCCCCTTCCCAATGCAGGGTACCCTACCGGGGCCTGGTTAACCTCCCCGCCTTTCTCTTTATTCTCTCTCTCTCTCTCTCTTCGACACTTTCTGAATTGGCACATAACTTATTCGCAAGTTTCGAAAATCTGCATAGGATTCCAATATAACCTAGACCTCTGCCTCGCATTATATAGGCTTATAAGAATACCATACAGTTGGCAAAGACTGTCAGGAAAAAAGATGTGTTGCTATTCAAAGAAAACATGCCTTACAATCAGCACAAAAAGATGGTAGGCCACTTCAGCTTCGGCAAAGAGTGGGATATTTTAGTCTAGGGATACATAGTGTGGGGTAAATTACGACCGATTAGGACCACTGTCACCTGAATTGCCGCTTAATTTATTATTGGGGTTTTTACGTCCCAAATCCAGCATATGGTTATGAGAGACGCTGTAGTGGAGGGCTCCGAAAATTTCAACCACCTGCGGTTTTTCAACGTGCACTCAAATATGTACACACGTGCCTACAACATTTCCGCCTCCATCGGAAAGGCAGCCGCTGTAGCCGGGATTCAATCCCGCAACCTGCAGGTCAGCAACCGAGTACCTTAGCCACTAGACCACCGCGGCGATGATATGAAATTCGGCTTCCATATATGCTAATGCTGCCTTACTGATTGTCAAAGCCGGTCAAGATTGGGCAACTCTGAATAGTGCTCGCATATCGGTTGGTGAAACGATTGAATTCCAAATAAGGATTACGCAACGTTTGCAATCTGCCAATAGAGAGTGTCTTCTTCAACTTTCTTGTTTTCAAGCGTATGCAAGCACTCCCTCATAGTCTCGAGAATAAAAGTTAATGTTGGGTGAGTGAGACTGCACTAAATGAAACCAAACTGCTATAATGCGAATGTATGAACCGAATAACAATTGCAGAGCTACATGTAAACCGAGCATCGCACGTGCGTTGTCATTTATTCACAATAGCGTGTCATGTAAATTAAGGACTATCAGACTTGTCCACTGTATTTCATGCGTTAACCCTCGCTAATTTCATTCTTTCCACTAGGATAAAAGAATACTTTCAGCAACAATAACGGCTTCCAATATTGCAACATCAAGAACAAGAAACGTCCGAGTAGTCGCTCAGAAAGTGTATAATGACGAGTTTGGTGGGTACTAAGAAAAGCAAAGTTAAACAAGTGGGCAACGAATCAGCAGAAAAGAAAGGAATAATAAATTAGGGAAGGTGCTGGAGACGTCAACATTTTTCATTATTTCAGGTGCTACAATACAGCCAAAGATAGCATACTGTAGAAATGAACAGATACGCAATGAAGGACAGTCACGCGAAAGATCCACTGATCGACAGCGATGAAAAACGGAAATACTGAGTTTCTCTCTATTGGCCCAGAAGATGGGATGCAGCTGCTCGAAGGCCCTATTTCACGAGCCGTTATAAACGCTTAGGAAGGCCACGAGCGCCTCCTCTTGGCAATGAGCGCTCACATCTCAAAAACCCTCATCGTTCGGAGCCACCAAGTGCGCTCAGGCGTGTAATGCGCTCGCGAAACTTGCATGATGGAGCAGCAGTTTAAGAAATTGAGCGTTATTCTAGCGAGGTGAAAAACTTAGAAAACAAAGCGAGAGAAAGCGGTCCCAAGTAGAATGCATGCACGATAACACACTTCTAAGGGATTCTGGATAATCGTGGCGTTGAGAGTCTATTAGAAGGAACAGAGTTAACTTCTTTCATGGTAACAACACTGGCAAGAAAAAAAAACGGTAAAAACGGTGAGGTTACTGAAGAAGAAGACGTTATGGACTTTGTCATGGGAAGTGTATAGATATTTATTACAAAAAGCTGTAGATGTCTTATACATTGCTAAAATTGACCTCCGGCGTGGGTAGCGTCAAAAACAGTGAAATATAAAACTATGATAGCACGACGTTCCTCAATGAAATCACCATTGCATTGCCGATCGCAACGATATGTCATCAGGACGTTCTATTGAAGCCCCTTAACGCGATGTCATACGATGGCGTTATCACATTACGTGATCTCTTGCTCGTAAGTGAGGCGATCCCGAGGGTACTTGAGGTGGAGATTGCCTCCGGTCCTGGAGACATTCAGAAACTATAGTAGGGGGGATTACGTGGCTCAAGATCTCAGTCATTCAGCTGAAGTTACTCAAAAAAGGCCGTAAATATTGATCAAATGACTGCAATCTGAAGGTACCACAGTCTTGCATATTTGTCAGACCTGTAGACGGAGATTGCAAACGGCGCTCTCGGCCTTGATTGACAGCCTTTTGAGCAGAGCCGTCGTGCCGCCGCAGCTCATCTGCTGAGCTTCAAACGAGGCCATCCTATCTGTTTTTTCCACTTTTGAACAGACGATTTTTTTTTCGTGGGTATCTTTTATTTCGTCTCTGTTCACGTATGCCACAAGGCCTCTTCTGGTGGTTTTTCTTGCGCGTGAAACTATGAAAAACGTTGGCGTATCCCTACTCAATAAACTTCGTCAATGTGGAATCATTTTTGTGTTCTCATCGAATAATGCGAATTCACGCTAAGTGCTGTTATGTGCACTTTTTTCAGTGAAGTGATTTTCCCAAATTTTCTTATCATCGAAAGGGAGCAGCTGGAGTTACACCCGAGTACTAAGAGCTGCTATATCACACATCAATAAAAAAATGATTTAAATTTTAATGACGCCCGTCAAAAAGTACATTGGTTCGTATTCTAGCTATATTTCATTTCCGGTAAAATGCAGTGGTCCAACTTTCCTTATTTCTACAAGTTATACTCAAAGCATTCTGCAAGAAGTTGCTGCTGCAAGGACGGACTGAACTCGCAAGCCGCTACAAGTGACTGTCATGATGGCCCTGCCGACTGACATCGAGATCGCCATGAACGTGGGGCTCAAGACCACTCTAGAGGTTGGATGAATGTTATACATACTTAGTACAAGTCTTAGTGTGGCACATATCTAATCATGTGCTGTAGGTTCAGTTGCATAGTCTTTTCACAATTTGTTTTGAAAATGTTATATGCCTGCGGATACTGAGACTGAATTTTAACATTCAGATGCTGCTTTTCGCGTAAAAATCTCTAGATTGAGCATCGGCAGAGCAGTACCTGTGGTACCACGTCTAAGCTTTCGTGAAAACCAGGAGTACTTAAGCTGATTAAACAGGCTACAAATGATTCCTCTATTCCTTTTGAACAATCCTGAGTTACCGAACACATTTTTGGTGGCCAAATGGGTAGCGATTGGTTGTGTAGGTTTGTCAGCCAACAATGACGTCCCTGTCACGTATTGTTCTTGTGGGCATCTTGCCATGGAAAGGACACTTATGCGCAACACGTTCTGGCTCCATGCGGTTACGGCAGGTAAATTGTGTCCTGGGTTTTCGAAACATTTCGTGATGTTATTTAGATGTTTTCGTAGAAATATTTCACCACAGTCTATAATTTTTAAACGGCTAAATCAGAGGTCTTGAGGAACTGTATTGAAGTTATTTCAAGAAAGAGTTTTTGTTTAAGGCTTTATATAAGCTGTCTTCAATACATCCGATTGAAAATAGTAGAAGTATCAAGTATTTAATAGATACCAGCACACTAGAGCTTTCCAAATAAGCAAAATGTAAGCAAAATAAATACTCTGTAGTGTCTGAAATATTTTTTTTCTGCACTAGGTATAACTTTTACATACTACAACCTAGTAGTGTTGTAAATAATCATGAATAAAGCTCTCACGGTTGCTATAGTTCCGATGTACTATGACGGCAGTAGTTTGCAGTAGTTACAAACAGATTACGTGGCCCATCATGCCTGTGTAATTAAGCGAGTTTCTAACGTCTGCTGATACTATTGGAGACGGGACTCATTAGCAACGAAAGCTGTTATGACAGAACAGCTGCTTGTAAGTTGAAGTGCCTCCTCATGTAAGTGGGATCAATAATAAAGGCTGGCTTGCCACCACAGGAAGTCTTTCCTGGTGATTTCTAGTTGCAGGGATGGAAGAGATTGGACATCACCGAACAAGGCTGTATTAGAACGTTTTCCTTATGTGAGTTCCATTTATGTAAGTCGGCTTATTCAGGCATGACGCTTCCCGATCTATATGAGAGGCCTTGATATAAACGGCCTATGTATAAATGTTTATTGTCGCCACGAAGAAATTATTAGGAAACGCGCAATAAAAGTTGCACTTTTTAGGCGTGCCATGCTCATTCACACTGGAAGATGCCGCTCGTGCGAAGTACGCGTATGCACTGCCACCCCCCGCCCACCAATTTTTGCGGCATGGGCATACGCGCAATCTTCGGTGAGTGAAAGAAACCATTCTGACAAATTTGTTTCCATGCATGGGAAGCAACTCACCTGTAATACAGCATTCCGCCATAGCAGCGAAGCGCAGAATAATACGAAGAAAAAGACGTCCAGAGCGGCGTTCACGAGAGCCACGTAATGTTATTACGCTTCATTGGGACTAAGAGGAACAAAGTGCACTGAAATAACCGATATATTCCGACGACATTATTATTTGAATAAATATTACATTCTCACTACATTGCAACAACCGTTACTACCATTGTCATGAAAAAACGGTCTTCACCAACACAACCGGTTTTGAGCACATAGGCGCATAACCGGTTCATAACCAGTCACGTTTCGCATGTAAAACAAAATAGCTTTGCGCTGAGATTTTGAAAGTCAACTAAACAGGCGAAATTCAGGGAGTTCAACCAGAACTATAACACCAGGTTTGCTACCTTATAATGGGGGGGGGGGGAGGGGTCCAAAGAGACATAAAGGGGCAAAGAAACGCAATGTTATATTCTGCCTTTCGAAAACAAACAAAACAAGAAAAATGTGTGCAGTCGAGTATTATGGCCTATCTATTAGACTTAACAGTAGTGAATATTTTTAGCGCTTGTATAATGAACACCTACAGACACGTACTCTTTCATATTCCTTAAAAAATCCCTTATTTTTCAATGTGTTTGTAACGCTGACATTACCAGTTAAAGCGCCAGGATGACTGCTCACATTTTATGAACTCTCTTCTCTGCACTTTATCCAACAGTGTAGCTTTGAAAGAACACGAGAAATGCTCTCAAAGAGGCCGCGCTACTTCTCACCGAGCAGAATTTTATCCCCCTCATACCCGACTACAAATAGCTTATACTCCTCAAACGACAAACTCAACACAAAAAAAAACTTGTTTAGAGATATACACCTTTACTGTGAGGTCGCTTTCGCCTGTGCATTGTTTTTTCGCATATTTAGCCCCTATGTGCACTTGGTGTGGGTGCACGTTAAAGAACCCCAGGTGGTCAAAATTTCCGGAGCCCTCCACTACGGCGTCTCTCATAATCAAATGGTGGTTTTGGGACGTTAAACCCTAAAAATCAATCAATATGTGCACTTTGTCTTTTAAATTCATTGCACGCACAACTGCTGAAGAAGTTGAGACCTCAAGTGTGAATATTGTTTTGAGGAGAAGCGCTTCTGCAATGAGGTCAGCTTCGCACTATCGGCTGTAGCCGCACTTACGTGACCGCGAGTATGAAGCGCATGCGTGACATTTCTATTTTTAGAGGTCGCTCATAAAAGCCAAGGCGAAAATTGAACGGGGACACTGAACAGAGCACTTGTACAGGTGAGCCTGGAAAACAGAGGAGAAGTGCTCGACTGGCTGAACTCAAAGAGAAAAAAATAAAAAAGACTGAGTTGCTGTTGCTGAGATGTAACTACGCGAAGACGCACTGGGATCACATAACCCAGTGCCCTCTATCGAAAGGGCCACTTCAAAAAAAAAAACGCACTAAAAGAGAATGTATGACAAAGCATAAAGTGAGAGGCTCAATCGAGAAAGTGGAAACCTGGGTATGTTCTTGCGGGCGAATTTCCAGAGTAAGGCATGAAGATTTCAAAACCATCCGATACAAAGTTCTTGCTTTTTTGTTGTTGGTGACGTTTTCAGTTTCACGCTTATACATTTCTTTCTCTCTTCTGTGGTTGAAGCAGACCCAATTCACTACGACGGGAGTTTGTAAAAGAAAGAAGTCAGCGAAAGAGGAGAAAGATACTGGCCGCTTGAGTACATCGTGAACATTTGTAATACAGAAAAAGAGGTCGTGTTGAACGTGATGCTAATTAACATGTTATTGAGCTGTAAGCCTCAGATGGGAAGACGAGAACAGTGACGTGAAAAAAAAAGGACAAAGTGTTGCTGGCTAGTAAGTTTACCAAGCTTTGACACATTCTGAGTGGCCAAATCAAATATTAAAATAAATACAACAGACACAGTCACTGAGATGAAAGGACCCAGTAAGAAGATAGTAAGGAAGGAAACAGAAAATGAAGGGAAAATGCGTTTCACAGAATGCTGAAAAGCAAGAACAAAAGCCAAGAAAACTAAGTCTGACTTCTTATGCGAAGTGAATGAAGGTGAACGCGACAATGCGATACAGATGGCGACATGGCGCGAAAAAACGCTGATCGGCTGAATCAGCGACTAGCTGAGGAGAGAAAGACAAGGCAACTGCTACTGGAAGCAGGCGTCCAAACACACGCGCAAGTAATGACATTTACGCAGCCTCCTAGCAGAACAATGCTAGCTCCACAAAAAGACACTGAGGGGCTGGTGGAAGAGTAAATTAGGCGAGCTCTAGGTCTGCAGAAAATAAACGATTGGTCACGTGACACTAGCCTGTGGCGTGTTCTCTCGGACGCGCGAGGTGGCGGTGTTTAGTATACTTGGCAGCTTCGCTATTGAAGCAGATGCTCTCGTTACAAAAACTATTGTAGTGACTTTGCTTTCCTTTCTTTGTTCTTGCACTAGCACACCCTCGTTGGCGTATGACCTAGCGTCGGTAAAGTGACAGTGGCGGGATTCGTTTCACCGAATCAGCTAGTGGAACTGCTTGGTTGACGCCCTTAAGAGCTGCTCGCTCGGCACAGCTGCTCAAGTGAAACTTGACACCCAAAATCTCCGGTAGAAAAGGACACCAAATAAATGCTGTGCATTCGCGTCCAATTAGCGTAGTCTGCATGGCAGGGTTATTGAGTCGAGCAACGAGTTGCGTTCCTCTTTCTCTTTCAAAAAGTGCCAGGCGAGCACTTCCTTCCGGTTTTCCGATTGCTCATAAAAATTACCTTAAGAATAAAACCTTCACGATGCCGATGGTTCAACTTCAGGTAAAAAATAAATTATATGTTTACACGTAATCATAAGTTTTCTGTTGGTATTGAGAAAATAACAGTCATAATAATTCACAAATCAATTGAATGAGGCAAGTTAAAGAACATACGTTTTTTTCATCAGTAACGGGGACCATTCTGGCACCAGACAAAGCAGTACTCATACACGGCCATTTCTTTAATTGTCTGTGATTCGCTTCAACAATGCGCAAAACACGAAGCTAACTCAATTACTACACAAGGGCACACGAACACAGACACTAGAGATACCGCAAGCAGACATCTAAGCCAAGGCCTAGAGTTGCCATCGGATGTTGTCGATAAGCTTAGTCGCTCTAATGTGTGCAAAAGCTTACAACGTAACGGATAAGGAAACATTAAAACCCAATTCGCATTATAAACATTTGGAACGGCCAGTGCAAAGAATGTGTGTACGCTTTTGTGAGAAAATGGACTGGTTCAATCCCGTCTGATGTGTACTTGAGCGCATAATTCAGAACAACATGGCGGCGCTACAAACGTCTTAACAAGCAAACAATACTTCTATAGCCCGAACAGGCTCCAGTAGTGTAATGAAAGGTAAGCTCAAGACTATATATTTAGGTTGCTCTGGATGCTTTTCTACCGACTAGACTCCATTTTTCAGCAGCCAATGTTCTAGCTCAACGGTCATGGGTTCGAAGACGCCAAAAGCAATACTGAAGTCAGACACGTGCGACCACTTGTATACTTTATGTGCTCTTCCAAAATAAAGCGTGATTCTGGCCATCTCTCTCTTTTCTTTTGATCTTTTTTTGCGATTTTTTCTCCTTTATCTCTTGCCCCATACCAAAGTAGCAAGCATGATGGGTATCTACTTAACCTCACTGCCTTTCCATACGGCACTCTAACTCACGATGTATATTGTCGTGAAATAGCTTTGGAAAGTTATTCAACTCTTCATCAAGAGTGCTCGCAGTGCTCTGTTATATACACTGGAACATGCAGTAAGGTCTACCAGATTAAAAAGCATTCGATCAAACTTCAAGAATGATTCGCGTTACATCAATAAGTATTTCATTTGGTCCCCACTGTGAGCGTTATAGAAGAAAGAACTAACCAGCAGAGCCCTGCAACGTCACGTTATGTATTTCCGTCCTAGATGGTTATTTTCGTTCATTTCAGTGAGCAGGGATTGAAACTTGGATAATTTATTTTATTCACCTGCCTTTTTATGCATGCTTGTTTAAATCAACTAGAAGGAGATTTTCCAACTTCTGCCCTAAGGAATGAAGCAAGAAAAGTGACGAAGGCAGGGAGGTTAATCAGAAAGACTTCTGGTTGGCGACGCTACACTGGGGCTTTAGGGGAAGGAACAAGAAAAATAAAAAAGAGGGAAGAGAAGGGAAATAAATAGGGGAGAGACAGACAGTATATTCACTGCAGCGTGCAGAACTCCACAGCAAGTCCGAGGCGTTCACACAAACCCATCTTCCTCAAGAAGCACAAGAGGGCTTTCACTGCCTTGTGGGCTCATACAACTAGTGCGCATCATACAACTAAGCGGTCACGTAGCACAAGGGATATGCGAGGGATGAACAGAGCCATGGCTTTAGAAGCTTCGTCTCTAGAACTCTTGCGATTGCACTATACATTGAGAAATATTGGACAGCGTGCTTTATGCATTCGCGGACCAGAAACCACGTCAAGTCTGTTCCATTGCATATGATCTTCTAAATACCTATATTAAAAAGTGGCATTGATAAAACACGACAAAAAACTATGAAACTAGGATTGAGCTTTGTGAACGAAGCAACACGGGGGGGGGGGTTCATTTTCTCTGAAACCATCTACCAGCCGCTTACAAGGTCTGGTGTTTTATCAGTTTTCCGAAAGTAAGAATCGTACAGCAAAATACCATTTTTCCAAAGTCCGCCAAACGCACAACCGAAAGTGTTGGAGAAACACACAAACAGGCGCTTACGAAAAAAATAGTATAAGTGAGTACAACTGCTTTCGTACTCTTTTGTCAAATAGTTAAAGCAAAAAAAAAAGAAGTCAAATCTTCTAAAGATGAAACATATGGATATATTTTATATATTGCATCAGTTCATGTGAATCTCTTTTTCTTTTATACTGGAATGCATTTTATCCATTTGTTTCGAAACATGGCACTCGTGACAGCCGGTCGGCGCTATAGGACAATTTTTTCAAATGAAGGAATACTACAGGGGATTGTACATGCCAAGCGATTGTATTCCAGCATTTGTCACAGCCTGGTCTGTGCTTCTGTACCAGTATACAGGTGGTCCCACAATCTGCAAAGCGGCGTGGAGGAAAAAGATGAAAAGAAAACGTAGCGTTTTCTAAATTGTTTCAGGAGCCATTAAACGTCCCGACAAGGCTTTATGACTGCTTCGAAATTCCTTCCGTCTGCACCACCGTGAAAGCACAAAAGTATGCTCAAGACAGAAATAAAGAACAATAAAATGGTGATACATGGTTACGAGATTGAGCAAGTGCTCACAAAAAACAACCAAATGTCACAATCAGTGGATGAGTGCATATGTCTTGCTCAAGCACGAGCAGGGGAGCATAATCATATGCAGCAACTTTATCGAAGCATAAAAAGTGACTTGTGCAAATATCTGGTACTGTGTCCATATGGTTATAGGCATGTGACCACTGTAACAAAACCACTTGGAGGATGCTTGAACTTCACTTTCGAACGTAAAACGCAATAGCGTAACCAGAGTTCATGCGAATTTCCTTGTCAATTGCTACCTAGCTCGTTTCGATTCTTGGGGAATGCCTAAAGCTTGCCGCATGGAAGCGAACGCTGGCGCGCATAACACTGCTGGTCTCAAACTACCCCTACTTCAAGCACAGCTTCGCAGTGTTGTTCTGGTCCTTGTTGACCTTCCCTTGTGGTTCATGCTCACTGTGAACCTATCCAGTTGCTCATATTGCAGATGCTTTTACTAGTAATGATCTTTAAAATTGTCTTCGAGCTTCGTTATAGATGGGCCTTTCAAACATTCCTTCATTGCGCGATTAATATCTTATGACACCTGAGCAGATTCTCCCCTTCTACCACCCGCCATGGTGGTCTAGTGCCTACAGGGGGCTGGGCTGCTGATGGTGAACCGTGGTACAAATCCCGGCCACGACCGCCCTAATTTCGATGGAAGTGAAAATTCTTGAAACCCATGTACATAGATTTAGGTGCACGGTAAAGAACCCCAGGTAATTGAAATTTCTGAAACCCTTCACTGTGGCGTCCAACCCGAGCAATTATTCCATCGGGTTTACCACGCAATATTACTTTTGTTAAAGAAAGTCGTCCTGCTACACAATATTTGTAAAGATTTTTTTTCCGCAGCAGCTTCAAGCAACGGCCTAGCTCTGTGTTCGAACAGCTGCTTGCCACACAGAAAGCCTGAGTGGCATTCTCACTAAAGACGAAGGCTTTTACGATTCATTTTTTGCATACGTTTCAATATTTTGGTCACAGATAATACAATTTTTTTGATCAAATACGTCCAATGGAAAGGTAAATGATAAGCTCTAAGAGCAAGGAAGATAGCACGGTGCTGTATAGAACAAACAGGGGTCGCACATTTTTTAGAGAATAATATGAGAAATTTGCGTGAAGGACGCTTAAGGTGCATTCTTGAGATGACAAATCGAAATAGTTACTTTTATCTAGGTTGTTGTTACTCTGGCACTCTGCTTATGTACCACCGAGGTTTGTTTTAAAGGTTTGGTCAGGGGAGGTGGGCAGGGAGCTGAATTGTCTGTTTTTTTTACACAATTTGGTAAAATCCTATGCTTACATTCTATACCATACACACTGAAGCGGTGACTGGAGACGCCTGTTCTCGAACACACTTCTGAACTAAGCAGTGACCAGCATTACGTTTGAATGTGAGTGAGGTTCCTAATAAAAAGAAGCACTCGACTGCTGTTTTTGCAGCTTAAGCGTATGAGCTTGTCAGCTCCGAGACAGCTAATTTGCTCTATACACATCACTAAGCAGAGCATCTTTTAAACGTAAGTCTCTTGTGTAATTGGCGTGGCCGTTCAACTTCCACGGTATAGCTAACACCCCGATCTTGCACGTGTATGCAAGTGAACACACAGGAGGAATATAGGGAAGCGCGGCTGTCTGCGTAGCTAACAAACAAACAAATGAACGAACGAATGAAACAGTGTGAAAGGTGTGCTTGCGATTTATTTCCCAGTTATTATTTGCTGACATCGCCTGGAAATATAGTCGCGCTTGGTATTGTTGTAGCTTCTATGGCGACATGCGTTTATGTTGACAGAAAACTTAGTTTTTTTTTGCTTTTGATTTGTTTTTTTTGTTAAACGATTTCATATTTTTCGTGAAAAACTACGTGTTGGTAAATGCGGCTGGATGTCATTGTTACAAAAAAATGAGTTCCTCGCCCTCTTTTTCAATTCAAGCTATGCATGACATCATTGAATGCGGAACTTGCTGCTGTATTTGCTACTTTTATGAATCTGTTATGACGTACGTACAATAAAGTCAACTGCAGCCCACTTTCATATGTTTAGGAGCCACTCGACTTGCTACGCGCGGTGAACTAATAGCGCGTTACTTTCCCATTGAGTACGGTGTGTGGTATACGCGCTGAACTTGTAGCGAATGAAGCGTCAAAGCAAAAAACAACTACATAACCACTTGTGTCGTTGGGCTCGTCACACTAGACTACGAAACGCCGCCGCGGTGGTCTAGTGGCTAAGGTACTCGGCGCGGGTTCGAATCCCGGCTGCGGCGGCTGCATTTCCGATGGAGGCGGTAATGTTGTAGGCCCATGTGCTCAGATTTGGGTGCACGTTAAAGAACCCCAGGTGATCTAAATTTCCGGAGCCCTCCACTACGACGTCTCTCATAATCATATAGTGGCTTTTGGACGTTAAACCTCACATATAAATCAATCACTAGACTACGAAATGTAAAGGAAAATGAAGTACTTTATAAACCTTGGCAGATCCCGCGTAAAGTAGAAATGAATGACATGCGAAGCACGAATTAGGAAGGCTAATATGTCACTTTAAAATCAGCGCAACGTTACGAGGTGGAGGTAAACGATGCCGCACATGACTTCCATCTTATGATTTTCATGTTTGGTTGTGTCGTTTACCTTCGTAATTTACTCACGTCATGTGATAGCAAAGTTAGTATATGTCCAGGTAGCGAAACGCCAGCAAGCACGCTATGGGCGTGGTATGTTGTCATGTTTTAACATGACACGCGTGTCCGGATTATTTTGTTTGCACCAGTCATATATTTCGTCATCTATTGACGTCACGTAACAAAAAATTTGGTATATCAGGAGCTAGCAAAACGGCCGTGAGCGCATCATGAAGGGATCAATATGCTCTAAAGAAGCGTTGACGCACGGGCACGCTAGACAAAGCGACGCTACGTTAGCAAAATAGGAGCACTCTATAGTGTGACGCCAGGCGCGACCGGCGCGACCAGCGTTCGTCGGTGCGGCCCGACGGCAACGGGCGCGAAATGCGACATGCTGCATCGATGCGTTGCCCAGAGAACACCGCGTCTTCCTCTTTTCGGGGGGACGCCGGACGCGCTGACACGCGCATGCGACAAAGCAACACAGTGCGGCGCGTGCCAGCGAGTATATATATTGAAGGATCGGTGCCTGGCGTGGCAACGCCGGCGTGACGCGACAAAAATGAACGCCGGCGAGCACGCGCACCACATCACGTCGAATTGTATTGGCACCTTGACTGGCATGATGTGAAGTTCTGACATGACACGCATCTCGTGATTATCTTGTTTGCACCAGTCACATACCTTTGTCATCCATTTACGTCACGTAATACCAAACTTGGCATATGTGAAGCTAGCGAAATGGCGGCGAGGGCATCATGAATGTGGCATGTATAGCCATGTTGTTACATGACAGCAATGTCGTGAGTATCACATTTGAATGTTTCATTTACCTATGTCATCTGTTCGCGTCTCGTAATACCGAGTATAATGCATGTGAAGCTAGCGAAACAGCCACGAGTGCATCATGAGCGTAGCATGTAGTCATGTTGTTACATGACATGCATCTCATGTTTATCATGCTTGCGCCAGTATCATACCTTCTTCATCTATTCACGTACTGTAATACCAAATTTGGTATATTTAACGCTGGCGAAATGGCCGCGAGTGCATCATGAGAGTGGCATGTAGTCATGTTTTTCAATGACACGCATGTCATGATTTTCATGTTAGGGTCTGTCGCTCGTGTTCGCCATGCAAACATGTCATACCATACCAGTTTTGCAACATGCCATGTGAACGAAACCACCGCAAGAGCAGCAAGACCATGAAATGTCAATCATGACATTCATGACATATATATCATGATTTTTATGTTAGGGCTAGTTAATTATGCTCGTCATGCAGTGATAGTATACCATACCAATTTCGGTATTTATAGCATTATCGAGACAGCTAGGGCAGCTAAACGTCATAGGCGCTAGATAGATAGATAGATAGATAGATAGATAGATAGATAGATAGATAGATAGATAGATAGATAGATAGATAGATAGATAGATAGATAGATAGATAGATAGATAGATAGATAGATAGATAGATAGATAGATAGATAGATAGATAGATAGATAGATAGATAGATAGATAGATAGATAGATAGATTTGCTCAACGGTACGTCTCCGAAGTTGGCTAAGAAATGCTTCACCTTTAAAAAGTGGCCATGCAGTGAGAGTGCCTGCTGAAGCGAATAATGAATAGGCAGAATAGTTCCACATGGGGCGGCCATCACCACCCAGTCTTGCGAACCGTGATTAAATCAGCTTGGACAGCAGCCGCACCCGATAAACTAGAAGGCCACAGGAGCTGGCCTTTTTCTCTTACGCCATGCTTCAACCATCTCTGTTTTATTTTGGTTTGTTCTTTGTAGTAGCCGGAGTGCTGACTCTTCGCTCTGAAGGGCGCGCGAAAAACGAGTCTGCGATGGTGCCGCCTAGTTTCACGAGCTACGAGAACAGCAGTGGTTGAAAGGCTGACGACGAAAGGAGTTGGAAACCTCTAGTTGAGAGTTCCTGCATATTCCCAAGCAAGCAGTAAGTTGTTTCACTATCAACTTCGGAATGAGAATGGTCATATTTTGAAAGTAGTGAGAGCTCAACGGCATAGGCAATTGAGATGGCTGGTACATGTCCAAAAACAACCAAGCCCACACGAGCCATAACACGGATAGAAGGGACAAACCAGTGAATGGAACACCGTTCTTTCATCCTTTCCCCATCTGTCTTCGCGCTGTTCAGAGTTATGCTTTCAGATTTCACATCAGTGAGTGGTCTATTTCGTGTTAAATAAGTAAAGAAAAATTATTTGTTTTCACATAATGTATGCTCTTCGTAGATGCCAACAATAGTTCATATTATAGTTCATTTTATAACCACCAGCAGCGTTTATTATCAGCACCAAATAATATTTCATAATATTAGCACACAGTGGATTCTCCCTGTACGTGCTAATATTATTTCATATTACTAAGGCGATGGCGTTCCAGACGCTGCAATCAGACTCAACTCCGTCTTTAAGGTATAAGGCAAAAAATACTTGTTTATTTAACTGCGCTCAGAAGCGCTCTGCTCTTTGTTACTAGCCTTCAGCCTCTCATACATGGAATTGAGCTGGTCATAGGAGGCAGAGTCGTTAGCGAGGAGAGCACTTGTGATCCTCGTGTTCTGTGCTCGCCGCCACGTCCACTTCGACTTCAGTCGGTCCATGCCGCTGCAGTTGACTTGTAGCCGTCCGTAGGGTTCTGGTTTTTAATCCCGGGTTTTCACATCAAATATTAAGACGATGGCGTTCCAGACACTGCGATCAGACTCAACTCCGTCTTTAATGTATGAGGCAAAAAATACTTGTTTATTTAACTGCGCTCAGAAGCGCTCTGCTCTTTGTTACTAGCCTTCAGCCTCTCATACATGGAATTGAGCTGGTCATAGGAGGCAGAGTCGTTAGCGAGGAGAGCACTTGTGATCCTCGTGTTCTGTGCTCGCCGCCACGTCCACTTCGACTTCAGTCGGTCCATGCCGCTGCAGTTGACTTGTAGCCGTCCGTAGGGTTCTGGTTTTCAATCCCGGGTTTTCACATCAAATATTAAGACGATGGCGTTCCAGACACTGCGATCAGACTCAACTCCGTCTTTAAGGTATAAGGCAAAAAATACTTGTGTATTTAACTGCGCTCGGAAGCGCTCTGCTTTCACTTGAGCATCCCCGCGTCTCTCGTTCGCGCGCTTCTTCTTTCTCGTTTCCTTGTACCAGCCCAGAAAGTGAGAAATAGTCAACATTCCCGGCCGCGCAAAGATAAACACATAGTTCAAGTGGGTACAGTCTTTGTTTCGGCCTTATCACAAGGTGACCGCTTTGCAACTTCATCTTGCATGAACGAATGAGACCGTCGGCACTGCGGTACATTTCCATGACCCTTGCAATCTTCCATAGCTGGCGTGGCGTGTTGTCCACATGCACAAGAACGATGTCCCCTTGCTTCGATGCTGTATTTGATTTCGTGTCGGCAAAGTGTGCAGATCGTAATTGCAACAGGTATTCTTTTTTGCCAACGCTTTCAAAAACTTTCAACCAGCAGCTTCTTGTAGTTGTGTCTGCGTATGGCGTCTGCTCGCTTGGAGGTATTGTGGACTTCATCAGCGGTCGCATACGGTATGGAAGTCAGCCTTCGTCCAAGGAGAAGTTCAGCTGGTGTCAAAGTGCAAGGTTCTCTTGCATCTGTCTCGATGAACGTCAGAGGCTCAGAGTTTTACGACTGCTTCGACCTCCGCTAGCACTGCCGATATTTCTTCGTAGTTCGCAGACGAGCTTTGCCAATAATTTTTCGCAGCGGAAGCTTCATTGATAATACGAGGCGCTCCCACCATCTACCCCACCAAAGAGCATTTGGTGCAATGAACTTCCACGAAAGGCCGTTGGTGTTGAGGTGACGAGCGACGTCCTCTTCAGAGAACATTCGGTGTAGTCGCTTTATGACTGCCGATGTCTTGTGAAAGCTTCGTGCGTTGTCAGAATAGATCACCCTAGGTAATCCTTTCCGAGCTGCAAATTGTCGTAGGCACAGCAGGAAAGCCTCGGATGTCATTTCCGAGACAAGCTCGAGATGCACGGCTGTAGATACGGCGCACGTAAAAAATGCAGCGTAGCACTTTGTGTCGACTTTCTCCGTGCGTGCATACAGAGGGTGTGCGAAGTTGACTCCTACAACTTCGAACGGGTTCGTTGGTGACACTCGATGACTTGTCAACGGAGCAGTCTCAGCACTTCCTGAGCCCGCACTGAAACGCTTGCATATGTTGCAGCCATGCATCACTCTTTTTACCAAAGAGCGAGCTCACCAAATCCAGTAGAGTTCCCGAAGATGCGTAAGTTTATCTCTAGCTCCTTTATGTAGGACTTGAAGATGGGCTCTGTTTGCCAAAAGTGCCGAAAAGTGGTGGCTTGACGGCAATATGATTGGGTGCTTGACATCTTGTGCGGAATGCATGAAGTATAAACAGCCTCCAACCCGAAAAATTCCGTCTTTGTCTATGTAAGGGCGTAGTTCAGTGATTCGAAATATAGACTCGACTGGTTGGCCGTTGGTCAAAGTGGTGAGTTCTTCAAAAAAACCTTGCTCTTGTGTACATCTTATCCAATACTGCTCAGCGTTCAGGATTTCTGTGGCCTAGAGATGTCCCGTGTGATCCGGCCTTTTTCTGCATCGGTGAGTAAATCTTAAAACCCACGCAGTGACCCTGAGTAGGTGCTGAAGCCTGCTGTACCATTGAATATCGATTATCGGAACTGAGAAGCGTGTCATTAGTGCGACGTGGACTGTTGTAACTTCACCTTGGGTTGCTTCCGCTATGTCTACTTCACTGAACTGTAGGGGCCCTTCAAACATCGGTTTAGTTAGCCTTTCGGGACCATGCCACCATTTTGAGCTGTGCAGCAGTCTTTCAAGCGTCGCGCCATGCGTGAGTAGGTCAGCCGGGTTGTCCATTCCAGGACAGTATCTCCACTTTGATGGATCTGTAGTGCACCTAATTTCATTGACTCTGTTGACTACAAACTGTTTCCACTTTTTGACGTCATCTTTTATCCATGACAACACAACGGCAGAATCTGTCCACATCATGTAGTCAACTTGAACATTCCTCAAAGCGCTTTTCACGTATGCCAATATTCTTGAGCCGATTAAGGCAGCCAGCAGCTCCAATCGCGGCAGCGTTGACTCCTTAATGGGTGCTACACGGGACTTCGCAATAAACAATTTCGCCTCCTCAGGACTTGACATGACGTATATCGCTGCTCCGTATGCCGCTGGACTGGCTTCGCAGAAAACATGTACTTGAAACACATTGGGCTTCCTCGCTCCACCGCACAGATAGCGAGGAACGATGACGTCTTGCAGTTGCGGCAGCTGGATGACCCACTCATTCCATTCTTTTTGCAGTCCCGTGCCCGATGTCGTTTGGTGGTGTAGCAGAAACACCTTTTGTCGTTGGAAAGGAGTTCCTTCTTCTGCGTCAGCGACAAGTCAGCTGTGCAGGCTTCCAATCCGTGATGACTGGACGAGCAGAATACGCAGTTGCCCTTTTTTCCTCGTACCAAGTTGCTGTGAAGCACAGATGACATCGGTTTCCCACGCCGAGAGTACGTCGACTGACTGGCCACAGGGAGTGTTTCATGTTCTCGTCCTCTGGCATCCTTAAAATCACATTTCTTCAGACTTTCCAGCTCGATACAGAGGAAGTTGAGCACACGGTCCCGTCCCACGGGTCTCGCGTCATATGCCAAATGGACGGCACACGATCGATGATACTGCACGACTATATCCCGTGGAAGAGCACGCAGTACGATGTCGCAGAGCATTGACGAAAATGACGACTTGTGCACACCCAAAGTCTCTAATCCTCGGATATTAACGAGAACTTTGTCGTACAAGCTGCGTAGCGCTTTGGTGACAGTCGATGAACGGACAGGGCTGAACATCCGTAGCTTGGCAAAACATTCTTGCTCCACACGTGTCTTGTCCCGAAATTGTCTCTGTAGCATGTTAATGGCGTCACTGTAGCAACTTTCTGTCGTCGGAAGGCCAGCAATTACTGATGCAGCGGCTCCTTTCAGATACAGTCGCAGGTAATGAAACTTCTCTGTGGCAGTGATGCGAATGTTACTATGAACAATTTGGTCATATTATTCCCTAAATTCGGTCCACTTGCATAGGTCTCCAGAGAAAGGAGCTATTGTAAGTTTAGGCAATTTAACTCCAGTTCCGTCTGATGGTGCTGCGACTGTCTGGGCAACTGTTTCTTGAGTTCCGGTCGATGTCCTTAGCATGCGTTCTTTCTTGCTGAGAATCTCTACGAAAATGCGCGTAGCACTGTCCTCGTATTGTAAGACGGCGTTATACTCGACTTCAAACTACTCGTCAGGTATATGCTGATCAATATCATTGTTAAAGTTTTTAAGCTCTTTGTTATTGTGCGCGCTTTTCGGGAATGTTTAGCGGCTTCCTCTTCTGTGTCGGCACCAGTGACTAAGTCATCCACGTGAAACAACTCGGCAAGAATTTGCGCTGTTGGTGTCATGGCAGCCGGTGTTCTTTTCACGTGGTAGTGAATAGTAGCTGTGAGCAAAATTGGGCTACATGTAGCTCCAAAAAGCACCCGTGTCATTCTCCACTCTTGCACCTTGCCCTTCGATAAATCTCCTTCTGCAAACCAGAGAAAGCGGAAAGTGTCTCTGCCGTTCTCCCGAATCGCAATCTGAAGGAATGCCTTTTCTATGTCCGCGATAACTGCCACCGGGTGCGTTCTGAAGCGTAGCAGAGCTTGCAGGAGGTCTTGGTTTAAGTTGTCACCTTTTCAAGGCAGTCATTAAGAAACTTGCATCTTTTGGTATGTGACGAAACGTCAAATACCACTCTCATTTTTGTCGTCAGTTCTTGTTCACGCATGACTTCTTTGTGCGGCATGTAATATAATTTCGTCACTTCTGCAGGTACATCACTGACTACTTCGGCGTGTCCTGCCCTCAAATACTCTCTTATGGTACGGTCATACGTTTCGAACATTCCTTTTCTGGAGTCGAGACGGTTGAAAAGCTTGTCCAGTTGAGTAACGGTGACTTGCTTGTTGCTTGCAAGTACGAAATTATCCTCCCAAGGGAGGGCCACTTCATATCTTCCGTTTATAAAGCTAATCGTTTGCTAAAAATGCCTCAAAGTGTTGCTGATTTCAGGTGGCTTGTTTATTGTGTCCGCAATTCCTATGTTTTCAAGTTCCCAAAAGGAGCGCAAAATATTATCGGAATCGGTAGCTTGGGCTTTCAGAACGTACACCTTCATTTGTGAAGTAGCTGGTCGGGACACCAAGTGCAATGTGCTTCCCCGGAAGGTCCATTCAACCTTGGAATTCAGTGCGATCAATGATTCGTTGCCTTCGCACCATGAAACTTCGCCGGCCAACACTTTCCACATCTGATCGGACCCGATAAGTACGCTGATGCCACTCTTAGTGCGGATAGATGGATGTTTGAGCTCATTGTTTCCTAGCTTCTTGAAAGACGCAACGAAGGCTACGTACATTGCAGTCTTTGCGATGTCCCGGCAGATGCTTGAGATCTCTATTGCAGTAAGACTATTTCGGCGTCGGAAAACTGGCTTCGCAGTCGTAGTTCTACGATTCGACGCCTCTTAGCCTCTTAGTCCGATGTACTTGCGAAGGCATCGAAGGCTATTCGAGTTGTTTCCACGCTTTTCAGCTGGAGGTGCTTGGACCGATCTTCAGTTATGAAAGTCCTCTGACTTCCACCATCAAAAACGCCTCGTATGTAGCGGCAGGTGTCATCATTCATGGCCCATGCTCTTGAAGTCTGAAGAAAAACGCAAGTAATAGAGCCTTCCTTGATGGATCTTCTTCCAAGTGATGCGTAGATTGTCGTAGTTTTTTCGTTGTTCTTGTTAGCATAATCTGACTTCCGTGAGCACCTATCGGGATTGGACATGCTGGTAGCGTGTCGAGCGTGTCTCGGGTTTCGGCACCAAACATTAAGATGGTGGCGTTCCAGACACTGCGATCAGATTCAACTCCGTCTTTAAGACTTAAGGCAAAAAAATACTTGTTTATTTAACTGCCCTCGGAAGCGCTCTGCTCTTCGTTATTAGCCTTCATCTTCTCATACATGGAATTGAGCTGGTCATAGGAGGCAGAGGCGTTAGCGAGGAGAGCATTTGTCTCGTTTATAATTCTCGTGTTCTGTGCTCGCCGCGACGTCCGCTACGACTTCAGTCGGTCCATGCCGCTGCAGTTGACTGGTAGCCGTCCGTAAGGTCCTGGTTTTCAATCCCGGGTTCCGGCACCAAATATTAAGATGGTGGCGTTCCAGACACTGCGATCAGACTCAACTCTAGTTTTAAGGTATAAGGCAAAAAATACTTGTTTATTTACCTGCGCTCGGAAGCGCTCTGCATTCACTTGAGCGTCCCCGCATCTCTCGCTCGCGCTCTTCTTCTTTCTCGTTTCCTTGTCCCAGCGCAGAACGTGAGAAATAATTTCCACATGATGTATCCTTTTCGTAGAAACCAACAATAGTTCATATTGTATTTTGTTCTATTACCACCAGCAGCGTCTATTATCAACACCAAATATCATTTCATATTTTAGCACACAGTGGATTCTCCCTGTACGTGCTAATATTATTTCATATTATTAGCACGTACAGGGAAGGTCTAATACGTAGAAACCTGCATTAAATGTTAACGACTGTCGACCTTATGCGAAATTGCTGCCATCTGTTGGCCGTCATGTGCATGGTCGCCATTTAAGAGGCTCAGACAGACAGACAGACAGACAGACAGACAGACAGACAGACAGACAGACAGACAGACGACAGACAGACAGACAGACCGACAGACAGACAGACAGACAGACAGACAGACAGACAGACAGACAGACAGACAGGACAGACAGACAGACAGACAGACAGACAGACAGACAGACAGACAGACAGACAGACAGACAGACAGACAGACAGACAGACAGACAGACAGACAGACAGACGACAGATAGATAGATAGATAGATAGATAGATAGATAGATAGATAGATAGATAGATAGATAGATAGATAGATAGATAGATAGATAGATAGATAGATAGATAGATAGATAGATAGATAGATAGACAGACAGACAGACAGACAGACAGACAGACGACAGACAGACAGACAGACAGACAGACAGACAGACAGACAGACAGACAGACAGACAGACAGACAGACAGACAGACAGACAGACAGACAGATAGATAGATAGATAGATAGATAGATAGATAGATAGATAGATAGATAATAGATAGATAGATAGATAGATAGATAGATAGATAGATAGATAGATAGATAGATAGATAGATAGATAGATAGATAGATAGATAGATAGATAGATAGATTAGATAGATAGATAGATAGATAGATAGATAGATAGATAGATAGATAGATAGATAGATAGATAGATAGATAGATAGATAGATAGATAGATATAGCTCACTGTTACCGAAGTTCGTTAAGAAATGCTTCGCATTTAGAACAGTACTTTATTCAATTTGATCCGCCACTGATTGCATGCCAGGAGAGGTTTCGCAAGCTTATAATGAACTCTACGTCACCTGAAAAGCGTGCAATTTTGCAATTATACTCAAACTGCGGAGAAGCCAACCTATACCATTCTGGTATTGTATAGACAAAAGTTGGACCAAAACAGACGTACGGATATTGAAGCAAACAAATCTTTCACCCTTTCCACACTTTTTGAAGGCAAAAGCGTTAGATCCTTCATAAAACATCAAAGGTTAACGTTGTCATTGGCATGAAGTTCATATGTTTTAGCAGTCAATCAAAACAACGAACAACATGTGCGCCTTTTGTATTCATGCGTCGTGTAAGATACCTAGCTTCGACTCCAAAGTGAACTAACGTTAACACACATAAGATTGAAATGAATTAAGAAATAATTCAGATTATTCAATAGTAATTAAAATTATTTATGGTGAATAAAGTAACTGAGTTATCTTGGTAAATTTAAAGCAGACATAATAACTTCCTCCGTCAAATCGTCTTTGCATATGATAAAAGACATCGAATTTTTTTTTCCTCTCCTACGAAGAGAAAATTGGCTATTGGATCGTTCGAATGGTGCCCGCCCGTAAACCTTGCGTCATCTGACATTTCATGGGGTTTCCCTGCCAGGTGCCGCAGGCTGATCAGCTGTAAACATAGTTGCGCTTCGTAAGAACACAGCTACATATTGTACCAAACAACCTCCTACGCTAAAATACATCCCGTTTGCTCTTGTGCGTGTCAGAATGAGTGTGCTGAGAATACAGTCGTGGGTGGCTGTACAAGTCAATAAAATTTATTCGAATAGTAGCATTGATCCTCATTAAAAGATATTAAGAGCTTGTAATTAATCACTTTATGCTTTTATTGCGAAAAAAGAGAAAATATACTTAGTACCTGTACTAAAATACTCCGAAATTAGTACTTGAGAGAGAGGCAATACACTATGACGTTTGAAGAAGCAGTGCGTTTGTCAAGTCAATTGCGTGAGCCATATGGGCACGTTTCTCATAGGCCCGAAGGCGAGGTCGCTGACAATAACTACGTTATGCGATAAAATGAATCTTTAGGTAAGTATGCTAGTACAGGTCTAACATGAATGGTGGTCTCATCCTTAATTAGCCGCTATTTTGATAACGGTCTTTGCGAAATATATTTTTACTCAGTTCAGAACAGCATAGTTATTTGTTCATATATACCTTGGGCACAAGTGCCTCAGGCAACTAGTTTATATCAATCGCAGTGAGGTTGTGTTTAATAGCACAACTTTAAGAAAGAATGTTAGATCTGTAAATTTGTAGATTCACAATATTTTATGCAAAACAAAACTAGACTTCAAATGCTCGTACCGTGTATAAAACACAGAGATTGGCTTAGTACGTATGTCTGGCGCTACAAACGGCAAAAATTTACATCACTTTTTGATGCGTAGACAGTCACACAAGTAAGTGGACAGTAAAGGTGGATGATTGAGTTTAGTGGCACTCGTATGAGCTTGGAACCAATAACGTTGAAAGTCAGTGTAAAAACGGTGGTTGTGGCATAGCTGTGAAGAGTGACACAAGTGTTTTCCTTGATTGCCTTCTTGGGATTAGCGGGATGGGAGCCGCATTAGCTTTGTTTGACAAGATATTTGCTCATCTGTACGCGCAAGGCACGGGGAAAGGCTTTCCATGCAGAAGGTCAGTGTCGTAGCTGGGCCTTTAACGCTTCAGTACTGTTGATCGTGGACTTGAATGAGGACTCATCGAGGCAATGGCTTACATTGTGTTCGGCATTCACCACACAATCTCGCTTTGAGTGAGGGAGAATAAGGTAGTTTGTGTGAAATGCTTAATATAGATATCTGCTTGGCTCGATGGCCCTGTTTCGATGGGTTGTTCTTAGCGCTTGTCACGTCTATTCTGAAAAATAAGAGCATCTACTGTGTATTCTCGGATTCCATCATAGCTATACGAGCAGGAACTAGGCACAAGCGACCTTCGCTTAGGCAGCAGAACCCCATTGCACTAAGCCAACACCGCAGGAAAACGTCCGTTGTTACTAAGACCTATGTAAGCTGGGTTGCTAACTTATAGTTTCACTATTTCGCTAACGTTTCTATGTGCTATCTGTTGTGAGCCAAGTTTATTTTGAAAACCACCAAAGAGTTCCTCTGTTGACAATGGCTGGCGGACTATAGCATTTTGAAGAAGTGACGCATATGATAAAAAAGAAGTTCGCATTCCCCACAGCGCTTAGAATGTCGTTGAAAGTACGTTCTTTAGCATAAAAAAGAGCCCTCGTACGAGTGCTCTTTGAAAGGTGTGTATAAAACGTGTAGTAAAAGTCGAATCTTTAATAACTGTTCTTACAGTAACAGCTTTGCGAGTGGGTGGTTGGAGATGCTTTGAGGGAGCCATGAGAAGAAAGCGCACATTAACCTTAATTATTTAAGAAATGATTTGATTGCAGAGTGCCCTGCGCATGTTGTGCTTTTGTTATTTGCGCTGTGCACGTGATCTTATCTGTTTTTCTTTAGTATCTGGCTCAGCAAGCCGGGAATGTTTCGATGCCGTCAAGGTCAAAAAAATTTTAAAAAAAGACGCCAGACCTGCGCGGAAGGCGCAGCACAGTCACACCAAAAGATGAAGAGCGGCCATTCAGAGCTACTTCTAAACACTCATTGGATAACTGCTGCAAACACACTTGCTGGGTACCCACTACGGCATTAATAATATACTTTTTAGGTAGTACACTCGCAAAAAACGTGCCGGAAATTTTGTGCGAATTGTTCATGTAGCGGCTGACGACCATGAAGAAATATGCCTCAAGTGGATAGGCGTGACAGTTAATATGGAATGAGAAGAAAAGTTTTGTAAGGGGTTAGATCATTTGAGAACCCACTCGTTACGCTATTCGCATTGTATGACGCCTTGTTGTTTCCCTGTTCCTAAAGCGCTATATTACTCGTATTAACGCGATTACTCTCCTGACATCAAGCCTGCCTAAGGCAAGCTTGCGAACGAATCGCAAGCACACACACAAAAAAAAACCGGCGTGGCTTAGTAGTAGAATATTGGGCTTACACCTATTGAACCCGCGTTTGAGCTTCACTGTGTACTTGGTCCTAATTTTTTTGCTTATTTAGCGTTAGTCGTTAAGAACAGCGGTTCCGGCGGTGGCGGACAACTACGGCATCGCGCATGACCAGAGTTTTGATCTCATAACAGCTTTCGCTCTAACATTGTGCTTTTTAATGAAGAAGAACTTCATTTGTTACAAATTACGCAAAGAGTCATTTGGTATGTTCCACTGCGATTTCTCTCTATCTCGGGGTCGTGATAGTGAATCTAGGGCCACCTTAAAACACGAACAGTAACTCATGGTGTTAATGTGTAGTGGCACAGTTTCCTATGTCCTGCTTCCATCCAAGTATGTCGTTTCGTTGCCTTCGGAATAATTTCGCAATGCGTTCGGTCCAGGTCAACTTCGGGCATCGTTTCAGTTCTTTTGTCGGATCCCCGTTTTATTTTCCCTGACATCACACGCCATTAAATTTGGGCGGGAACAGCAACTATAAAAGTACAGAGTTGTGAAAATGAGACGCGAAATGGCTAAACGCCTAGGATCGACTGCCAAGTTGACATAGCTTGGAAAGCTGTTCGTTTTACGACCTAGCTATCAGCGCTGCCATCGGGGCGAGGCTTTGGTGAGGTTCCTTTCACCAAGGCAATAAGCTAGACACTCTGACTAAGCACAGACATATTCCCAACACCAACCACGGTACTCTGTATATCTACCATGAACAAATTACGGCACTGCTTAGGTCATAAATTACTCCCAAGGTGTCCTTACTACATAAAACCAAACTGACGTTAATTTAGGTGCTCTATCTTAGAAAATGTTTCTTCTTCTAAATGCGAAGTATTTTTTTTAGCAAACTTTAGTGGCTTTTAGCGTATCTATCCAGACGCTTACGTTTGGGTGGTCTCCTGGTGACCCTCTTAACTTCGCGTGAACCAAAATCAGCATGGGAGGGGAAGATGGTTTGATGATTATGACGCACTGATGAAGACATGAATAATGTCACAATCTCGTCGCGTACATCGTCGAACACTTCCCGCCAGACTGGTATTACTTATTGTGCGTTGCGACACCTTGAACAAAAAGCCAGAAAAGAACTTTTAACATGCTTCAACAACTCCTGGCTCAGGGGCAGTGTTCCCCGAAAATGGAAAATAAGTCGAATAATACCACTTTTGAAATCGAGAAAATTACCATTGGACTTGACAGCGTATCGCCCTATTGCCCTCGCAAGCTGCCTCGGAAAAGTGATGGAAAGAATGGTTCTATTTCGTCTCGAGTGGTACTTGGAACGATACACCAAATACCCTTCTTGCATGGCAGGCTTTCGTCGGGGCCGCTCCTCCATCGACTGTGTCCTTGACTTATCGACATTTGTTCAACAAGAAAAAAGTCGCAAGCGCATATCGGTGGCACTCTTTCTTGACGTGAAGGGTGCATATGACAATGTAGCTCGCGATGCCATCCTCACTTCTCTCGCAGCAATGAGCATTGGTGGACGAATGTTTCAATGAATAAAAGATTATATAACTGGCAGGGGTTTCTTTGTACAAACATGTGAGGGTACAACTGCCCAACATTACACCTACCGCGGAGTACGTCAGGGAGGTGTTTTAAGCCCCACATTGTTCAATGTGGCCCTCATTGGTCTGGTGAAGGTTCTGCCAAAGTCGGTGTGCCTATCCATATACGCCGATGATATTTGCTTCTGGAGTGCTGCAGTTACTCGCCCTCAGGTGTGTGCACGAATACAGCTGGCGGCAATCCTCACAACAGCCTACCTTCAGAAACAAGGCCTAAATATATCAACTGTAAAGTGCGCGTTGATGGCGTTTACACGCAAACCAATGACGCCATACCCTGTTTACATCAATGGGCAGAGTGTCAAATATGCACGGACGCATCGTTTCCTGGGCATAATAATCGACAGAAGTCTTTCGTGGAGCCCACATTGTGCGTAATTGAAGAGAGACTGCTATCTATTGTGCATATAATGAAATTCATGTGCGGGAAAGCATGGAGAACTTCTGTGGCCTCCATGCTACAGCTGTACAGGGCCCAATTTCTGGGTCAATTTAGCTACAGCTTGCCGGTACTGACTAACACTTGCAAATCCAATACTCATTCATTGGAGAGTTTGCAGGGTCAGGCACTGCGTATCTGCCTAGGACTGCCCCGATGCGCTTCTACTTATGCCACAATCATGCTTGCCAAAGACCATCTGGTCAGGACATATAGAGTTGTGGAATGCCTCAGAGCGCACATTTTACATGCTAGCCGTGTCCCCGACAACCACTTGGCCCTTCTACCCTCGGAAGACCACGTGCTACGTTTTCAGACGTCATAGCCAAGCACCTAAACAGCATTCCAACCCGATATACGCCAGCTGCGAGAATGGCATGTCCTTTGTGGTGCCTCGACCAGCCGCAAGTACGTCTAAAAATTCCGGGAATCAAAAAGAAAAGCAATCACTCCAGAGTAGCATTGAAGCAAGCAACTATTATTACATGACTGCTATTATTACATGAGTTGTACTTAGACCGAACGCAGATATACACTGATGGGTCCGTCTCGTCCAGCAGCTCATCAGGTGCCGCTGTGATTCCGGCTGCAGCAATGACAATCAATTTTAAATTGTCGCATATGACTACATCTACGACATCAGAGCTTGCTGCTATAAGGGCTGCTTTACAATATCTCGTTCAAGAACGTCCAGGAAAATGGGTCATATTCTGTGATTCTAAGGCAGCGCTTCAGAGTTTGCAGTCTGTCATGCGTAGGAGGAGTCATGACCGATTGGTACAAGAATTAAGACATTGCCATCATGAAGCTCTAGCACGAGGGCATGATATCATATATCAATGGCTGCCTGGACATATCGGTATTACCGGAAATCAATTAGCCGATGATGCAGCCCCCTCAGCCCATGAAGGAACCCGTGTAGTCCCGATTCCTCTATCAAGGATTGATGCAGCAAGACAACTTTACCTGCTGGCTCGAGATCTCACACGCACGTTCTGGTCGTCTACCAGCTTCCAAAGGTGTCAATTTTACGAACTGGATCCTTCGCTCAAGCTAAAGCTACCATCACAACTTTCCCGCTCCGATGCGACACTGTTATGCCGCCTTTGTTTGGGAGTTGCATTTACAAAGGTGTACTCCTTTCGCATTGGTATGGCAGACACTCCTACATGCGACTACTGCGAAGCTGAAGAGACCATCGAACACGTCCTGTGCAGCTGCGCTTGCTACGACACACAGCGATGCCAGCTCCGGATGGTTTTGAATCAACTTCACCCCGGACCATTTTGTGTGCAGAAGATACTAGGGCCTTGGGCATCTGCCTTAGATGCGCAGAAAGCAACTAAAACACTGCTACTTTACCTAAAGTCAACAAACCTGAGCGACCACCTGTAGACTGTGTGTGCTCCCCGAGTGTGCTCGTGAATGTGTGTACCTTCTCATCTCTCTGCAACCTCTTTTCTTCCCTTTATTCCTTCCCCAGTGCCGGGTAGCAAACCGGATGTGCGTCTGGTTAACCTCCCTGCCTTTCCTTGCATCTTTATCTCTCTCTCTCTCCCGCCAGACAGTGGCAGATACCGACGGGTAGGTGTGTGCCACTGGTATGCGGGTAGGTGCCACAGGTGATTGGCACTTCGTGTCTACCCTGAACCAACGAGAACACTTGGGGCAATTTTAATGCACGAGTATTTAAAAATACCCGACATCAGTAGCGTCGACCCGACGAATGTAAAGAATAAGTGTCAGGGTCCCAGCTGGAATCAAAGCCATTCATTTTGCGTTGCAATGAAGTAATTTATCAGAGAGCTATGCCAGGTGTCGAAGCTACTTTTCAAATATACGGTAATGTTCGCGAAACGTCAATAGTGGTTGCAGTGCTGCCTACCTGATTTTATAGACACTACATGTGCATTCCTTTGATTCAGCCGCCACGTCGAGTTCACGAAATGTGGGGTTAATTGTGATGCACTGAAGTTGATTTATATAGCATTGTCGAGAGCCGGCATCCTCGCGAGCATTAGCGCTTCATATCAGCTTCTCGTGTTGCTCGATTGATTTATATGTGGAGTTTAACGTTCCAAAACCACCATATGATTATGAGAGACGCCGTAGCGGAGGGCTCCAGAAAATTTTGTACACCTGGGGTTCTTTAACGTGCACCCAAATCTGAGCACATGGGCCTACAACATTCCTGCCTCCATCGGAATTGCAGCCGCTGCAGTTGGCACTCAATCTTTGGACGTGCGGGTCCGCAGTGGACTAGCTGAGCCACTAGACCACCGCGGCGGGGCTATTCGTGTTGCTAATACGCATGGTCCAGTTGGTATCGTTTCGCTAGTGCGAACTACTGGTCATATAAACATCTCAATCTCTGCAACATATGTCTGCACGTGCTACATTTGTACATTTATTAGGCATCTTTTTTGACGTGTCGCTCGTTACAAAACTTGCAACATAGTCACGTTCCCTCCACATACTTCGCATAACGTCGATTCCCAGGTAGGTGAAATCTGCCGATTTTGTGTTTATTTTGCGTAAAATAAACTATCAGGGCTCTTCTCACTAATCTTTTGAAAGCTTAACTGGCGAATTGCCGAGATAAACGTTTTGTGCTTGATACCCAGAGCAACAGTACGAGAAAAAAAAACTGTATAAAAAGTCAGAGACGAAAGGAGAGCAATTCATTGCAGCTTTCTCAGTAAAAACAAAAACAGAAAACCAAGTACTAGTGAATAACCGCGAGCTATTATTGGGAACCAATTCAAACAGCCCTTAAGTGCGTTCGCCCTTCCATGCGCATGTCGTATCGAATCGTAATGTTCCAGGAATATAATTCTTATTCATAGAGGCTTCAGCGCAAATTTAACGAAGACAAAGACGACCCGCAGAACATAGACGGGTGCCGACTTACAACTGAGTTTATTTGCCCATCAACAAGCTTTTTTATGCGTTGAAACCTGCTAAAAAGGCTTGCTGATATGCAAATAAACTCAGTCGTAAGTCAGCGCTCGTCTGTGTTCTGTGGGTCTTCTTTGTATTCGTCGAATTCATGCTGAAGCCAATCCGAGTATGTAGCAACTCCCCCTCAAAAAGTGCTGTTAGTTCTTATATATTTAGCCGCCTACTTCAGGGTGCTCTTGTAATAACCCTCTTAGTTTGGGGTGAAGAGAAATTAGTATGTTATGGAAGGGTATAAGATGGTTTGATGAATACGGGATGCTAGTCATGACATAAAGAATGTAACAATCCTGTCTCATACATCGTCATGCCCTCTCCGCCAAACTTGTGGCAAATACCCGTGGGCAAGTATGGGTCATAGGTCTGGCGGACAGCATGTGCTCTAGGTATGCAGGTATGTGCCATAGGTCATTGATGGTTTGTCAACCAAGTAATGGCGAGAAGAAACATTAAATATTACCGGAAGAGCGTTAAAGAAAAACCTAACATCATCAGCGTTTACCTAACGAAAGCAAAGTATACGAAAAATGCGGCAGATCTCACGTATCATGGGAGTCACTGTTAAACGAAGCATGTGCACTTAGGGTGACTATTTTTAATTTAGCGAAGCGTTCTGAAGTGCCGCTGGAGATATGTACAAATTCACGCACAGCCACACGTTAAACAGCCGTATATGTTTTATATAACCAGTTGTTTACAGTCGCACAACGATGCCAACAGCAGCATGGATATTAGCAACACCACAAGCGGTAAGCTCATATGAAGCGCTGGTGCCTGGGAGCTTGGTAGCCTGAACATAGCTACATAAATCAACTTCAGCATATTGCAGCTAGCTGCAGTTGACGTTAACGTGACGTGCCAGCTGTATCATAGGAGTACAAATGTAATGTTTAAAAAATTAGATAGTCAGCACTGTGACCACAATTGACGTTTCACGAACATTACGGCCTATTTTAAATGTAGTTCACATACTGGCGTGGCTTGAAGTTGGACTCCTATATTTCCACAAAGAATTCTGTGATTTAACTTCTGCTGAGACCCCGACAATAATTATTTGCGTTTGTCTGGTCAACGCTACCGATGTCAGCTTTTCTTAGCGCTCATGCGTTAAAATCACCTGTGTTTGTTCTCACCATTCTTGGGTGGATAAAGTGTCGATCACCTGTGGAACATACCAGCATATCAGTGGCACATTCCTGCGTGCTGGTATGTGCTACTTACTGTCTGCCAGAAAGCGCTAAACGACGTACTCGACAGGTTTGTGACATTATGCACGGCATGACCAGCGAGTCATATCAGTCAAGCCATCTTAACTGTCATAATAACTTTGGTTCACGTGACGGGAAGGCAGTGATCACGAAAGCACCCTGACAGAGAAAGAGAGAGAGATATAGATAGATAGATAGACAGATAGATAGATAGATAGATAGATAGATAGATAGATAGATAGATAGATAGATAGATAGATAGATAGATAGATAGATAGATAGATAGATAGATAGATAGATAGATAGATAGATAGATAGATAGATAGATAGATAGATAGATAGATAGATAGATAGATAGATAGATAGCATAACTTACCCTTAATGCGCAAAAAATTTTGTCGCATTTAAAAATGTGACGTCAACTCAACAACAAAGAGCATGCGCATTGTCATCAGGGAATTGCACTTGTCGTTTAGTTTTAATTCCTCATATTCTAGTGGTATCCACTTTGAAGACGCAAATGCCGAGGCATCATATTTTGTGGGTATTTGACCGTTCTGCCAAGAAACACTGATGCCCTTTTGTTCAATAATTGTTTACTATTTTCCGAGAAACAGCGAAGTGATCATATATATTGTCAATGAGCCGGAAGGCTCGTGTAGTTTTTGAAGCCTGAAAAGCTGGTTCACATGGTTATTATACACATGGGAGAATGAAGAAACCAGCAAAACTGAGGACTAAGATGCTGAAGCGACACATCCGTTCAAAGTCACCGGACTTATAACCAACCAAGCTACAACGAAGTTATAAATTCGGTGGTTGTTTTTCTAGAAATGTGCCTCTTCTGCGTCTTTTTCCTGAATTTAGACGTTTTTTTTTTCTCGTATGCGTAGTTTTCCTTCGTTCCGGCGATTCATATTGAAGACTGCACACTTTGTACGTTTATTTTCTTCTATGTGAATATTACCTAACTTCTGCGGGGTTTTCTTTAGGACACACGGTGTTTAAAGTTGTTGCGCAATGCTTGCTCCAACATCGCAACACCACCTGCCCTTTTTTTCGGGTCACTGCGCTCGCTAATAGAAATGTTCCTCTTCAGTGATCGCCATTGTCACTTGTTTTTTTAATATTGTAATGTGGGCTATCTCCAATCGCACTCTCAACTATTTTTTTTTTGGCCATGAGGTGCTTTTTTTTGCCTTTCAGCTTCCATTATCTGGCATATTCGCGTTTCCAGCCTTTCCTATCAGGCGTGAAAACAGTTCCGTTTATTGGTCAAATGTTCAACCTTATTTTAACGTACTGTTTTTTATTCACTTCGGCTTCTGATGTTTTTACAGACCTAACAAAAAAGCTCCGGTCCTAATTATTGTTTTTGTTTCGTACTTTTTACACTTTCGCTATCCTTCACGAAGGGTGCAACAAAGTTTTGCACTCGCCCTGTTTCATTTATTTTCGCCACGTAATTGGTAGTACAAAGGTCGTGTGTGAACATGAAAACATCGAAAAGGAGCTGAAGTGAGGACTAACACCCGTATTCAGAAACGCTGCTTGACTTGATCTGGACTTGCCACCGACTTCAATGCAGCACAAACGCGTTTCAAATGCTCCGTTTTTAGGCGGTGCTAAGGAAGTACAAACGCACAGACGTGTTGCGAACACGCTGCCTTAAAGGCGGTTTCAAGTCAAGTAGCGTTTCTGGATACGGGGGTAAGTGTCCAAGTCATCCTCATGGCACAAAAGGTTTTGTTGAAGACATCAGTACCCGCCAGCACACATTACATTGCGGGGGGTTTACTGTATAGAAAAAAACTTGTGTGTGGTCTAGTTGGAACATACTGTATGGATAAAAGCAACGCTGAAATGCTGATGTTACTGAAATGAAAATTGTTTTTATTCAAGTTAATAAAATATGCTCCCGCAAGTATGTTTTACTACCTAAATAGTGATTTCAAAATGCAACATGCGCACTAAGGCACCACAGGACTGCAGAAAGACTTAAAAAAGGATTCATGATGACGTAGATAAAGAGAAATATTGTGACCTAAATAGCATGGTGACCATAGACTGTAGACATTGAATGAAGAGAAACTGTAAAAACACTCCGGCATGCCAGCTAGATATTTTTGTGTTGACAGCAATGCATTCGATCGATGTTTTGAAGAAGCTTTGACGTGTATATGCGACCAATGTTTAGGAGGTGCAAACTGGCATCTCACAAACTGTTGGCGACTCATATTGATCAGTGGTCATTAATTAAAGGACCGCAATTTAATGCAAATGTTATATAGTGGTCAATATTGACCACCTGCTTCATAAGCATAGATAAACATGTTTCCGTCCCATGGTTTTGTATTTGAGTATCACTTGCTCTGCCCTCAATTGTACCCGGCTAAACCCACGCCGGAAGTGGTGGCGAGCCTCTGTAACCTAGCGTCTGGGGGCGAGGTAACTTACAGAATGAAGTTCACACAATTGGACACTGGTACACTCTGCCAAGGGGTGTTCCCAAGGAAGGCTAACGCCTTAGTTCACTTTGCGAACCGAACAATGCCGGAATGGCTGGGAGATTGGTAAGCTCCTGTAATCTGACGACTCAGAAGCGCTTGCATTAGGAACGCATTCCTTGAGACAGGACCTGACAGACTAGGCAGCTTTGGCAGGAGGTGCTTGCGTCCCTCTGTAATCCAGCGTATGTGGATGCCGCTGATAAGGAGTCGCCAGGCAGAGAAGTTACCGGTTCATTCCATGGTCCAGGTGTATGAACGGTATGGGTGGTGGCGCGCCCACGTAATCCAACCTAGTTGGAGCCGCGACCTCGGATCATGCTCTCCCCACCTCCAAGAGGTCCGCCACGGGCAAAGTGTGAGTGGAGTCGGATGGTCACACGGCTAAGAGAGAGGGAACAGCGGGTAGTCCACCTCGTCCCATGGTTCTCGTGTATCGGTTTCCGCTGGTGCGGCACTTCCACGCAGAGGTGGCGCTCAGAGTCGCTTGTCTTTGTTGGCGTCAGTGCGCGCAGCATGGCGCTTGGCTTGCAACCCACCTAGCCTTGGCTATTTTGATAATGGAACTTCTTAAAGAAAACCGCTACCGAGTGGCGGTGGTACCACGCCACTGTTTACGTCCCAAGGCAGTTTCTTCTGTATTATCTCCAGCTATATGGGGGAGGGGGAGTTATTTATAATTATTTATTTTGATTATTTGCGCAGACTACTGTTTCTAAAATATGCCTGTATGTAGCTACATGTCAATGTACCCCCACGTTATTTATTTATGTAGTCTGGAGTTGGTAGAAAGGGACACTAAAGGCAAATAACAGCTCTTGTCAGAATGAGACCCAGTGTATGACAACGTCTAAAGCGACGATATTACCAACGGCAGTGCCCTACTTACCGAAAATTAAGGTAAATTTATCACACAACACGCGACGAGTGGGACAATCTTCAAATGATCCCGATGACGTAAAAGCACCGGTTACAATTAGTCGATAGTAATCAAAGTAGCTGCTATAATAAAAGAACCTTCCGTGCATAAAGAGGCGTAATAAAATGCTGCTTGTTCGTTTCTGTTTGACTTAAAAAGAAATAACCTCATGACATTGCTATGACGAATAGCACGAGTGGTTCAAAAATTCTGTTTTCGCCTATTTAGGCTGGGCAGATGCTGCCATCTAGCGGAGACCAGTTGACCCAAGCAAGATGAAATCGTTCAGGGGCCGTTGTTGCTGTTGTGGCTCTTGCTACTTTCGCCCCGCTGCTACTGTTATTGGCGGCCACGCAGTGAAGGTGGGCAAAGTTGGTCACAACAACAGGGACGTAAAAAAGACCGCTTTGAGGTGGGTAGTTTGAAGGGCGGTAACGTGATGCGGACCGCTAAAATGAGTTTAGGCCAACATTCTTGGCCTTGAAGTAGCACTACGAGGTTTCATGACTGCTGTTTCAGCAATCTGTGGCAACTTAATATTTGCCATTAGTGGCCTTGAAAATACTGCCCTATATATTTGTCTTCGAACTACTTGTTCAACGTAGGCGAAAAGAGACACAAATACTAACGGGAGAGTACCAGTGTCAAACTAAGGATTCCTGCATGCTCAGGATAGCATTAGCTTAAGCATCGCTTGTGTTACTATTATTGGCCACAAAGATGTACCGCTCGAGATAAAGCGAAAGCACCATTCGGGCTAGTAATACACTTTTAAAGCATTCATGGGCATCACACGGCCTTTTTTTATGGATACGCCAAGGATAAGGAACGACTGAGAAAGCTTGCGAACGAAAAATCAGCACCGTCAAAAATTTGTTCTGGCACTATTTCGGTCGGTCGGTCGGTCGGTCGGTCGGTCGGTCCACCTGACAACCTAGTAACCTAGTATAAGGCTAAACGAAATTGAAAAATATACTTGGTTCTAAATCCTTGATTTCTTATCTCCTAAAAATTTATGGGAACGTACAGAATATGTTTATTATTGAGAAAGAAAGCTTAGGATTTTGAAGATGAAATGCCCCCTTCAGCTCCTCAATGGTCAGTACAAATTGCAGTGAGGCGGGAACTGTTTCGAATCTAGGTTACTCAAAGAAAATTTTGTCATGCCGCATGACTTCATGGTTTAGAAAAGTGCCCTTTATTCACAATAACGCAATTTCGTGCTCGTCTACACTCATAGAGAGACTTATTTTTCGCAAGTCTTGTCTTAGAGCTGAACCGACGCTGATTAATTAATATGTCTGATTTAACGTCCCTAAACTATTATACGATAAGGAGAGACGCTCCCGAAATTGCGACAACAGGGGTTCTTTAACGTGAACCGAAATTTGAGCACTTGGGCCTACAGCATTTTCACCTTCATCGGAATCACAGCTGCCGCAGCCGGTATTCGAACCGACGACCTGAGGGACAGCAGCCGAGTGAGTACCTTGGCCACTCAATCACCATGGCGGGGCAAAACTGGCCACGTCTAGAAGACAACCTATTCCTAACACTAAGCTTCTCAGCATAACAGATGTTATGGGAGGAAGTGTTGTACACTTTTTAGTTGCTCAATTCACTGGTCTTCGGTAATGATTCGAGTGATTTGCTTTAACTGGGCTATTTCTAGCACAGCGGATCAGGTTGTCGCGAAGTATGTCTATTTCGCTTCCAATGCTTGTTACCCTTGGCACAAAATAGTGCACCTCAATTATTGTTTATGTACTCGGAGTAATCTCATTATGGTCTCTTAATGGCACAGATTGTTACGTATACATGAATAAATAAACCGCAAGTTTATATGCTCTGCTACCGTATTTTTAACATTACTAGGCGCCTAAAATCTTTGTGCAGTGTGAGCATCACAAAATAAACAAAAAAGTAATAAATACACCATTGCTGTATCTGTATTCCGGAATACTTTTTGTCTTTATGCAGAAGTATACCTCCAAGATAGTGGTAGAAAGGGAAACTTTGTCTAGTTTAAAGGTTTGCGTGATTGATGCAGCGCTACGCACGAAGACGAAAGGATCACACAGAGCATAGGACTAGGCCAAGAGTGACAGCGGGTTCTTGTATGTGTGTTTAGAAATACTGTTTAACGATTTACAGAACTTGGTACTTCACTATAGGAGAGCAAAAGTGCCGTTCCTTGGCGCCCTGTTGACGTAGCGCCGTACCCGTACCTACGTAGATCTAGGAAGAGAATGCTGTTCATAAGACGAGGCAGTGTGCATGGAATCAAATCAGTAATTATGGCTTTCTATTTAGTTCTTGCTAACAGCTTTTATTTTGTTCTGGTTAGCGTTTTGTGCAGGTACACGTTTGAAATGACGGATGGGCAAAGGTCGATGTTTTTCTGGTGTTTTGACATTTTAATTTATTTGTTTTAGTTAGCAGCCTTTTGTCAACCTTTTGTTGTTCATTGATGTTTTGGTTTTCAAATCTGCTTAAGACGACGGGGGGTGGTTTATGGACGGAGGGTCATCGCGCTGTCTCAAGGTGCTTCACCCCTAAGAATTTTGCTTTCACTTGCCTGTAAAGAGCATTATCGAATTTTGCAGTCATTGTGTGTTGCTGTGGAAGTAGCTGACACTACTCTAAAGAGAACTGACGCAGGGCTCTTCATTGCAGGATGCTCAAGCACCAAACGTAGAGCTACAAGACAAGTGTATAAAGAGCAGTAACGTTGGGTTTTACGAGCCACTACGGGAAGTTTTCAGAGCGAGTTGATAGTAAAACAATCAAATCATAAGGGTCTTACACGGCGTGATATCCTACTCCGTGCATATATAAAGGCCTTCTAGCGCAATTCATGGTCGAATGATTCATGAAAAAGTCAGTAGATTTCACGTACCTTGGGAATCGACGTTATGCGAAGCATGTCACAATTTTTCAAATTTATTTACACGCTATGAGATGACGCTAAATATATGTACTACACTGGCGGATTCACACAGGACACTCGGAGCGTGTGACCGCCGGTGCATGTGCCGTCGCTCGTGGGTGCTCATGGAACCAGGGTGTTGCATTGTGGTACAGGGTGATGGGGAGAACACCTACAGAGCATGATTACCTCCTTCCAATCACTAAAAAAGTCGGCATCTAGTTCACGAAATGCACACTGCCAGCCTGGCACTCCAACGCTTGCGAACATTGACATGTCGATCGAACTGGATCGCAACTGCGCGCCACTTATATTGCGGCGCCAGCAGACTACGTTCTTGTTTTGCGCAAAAAAAAACGATCAAGGCACCTTTCCAGGCCTTCCATATAAGCATTGGCAACAACAACACAGGGGACGTGCACCTGGCCGGAACGGCACTTCTTTCTTCGGAGAGTTCAGCAGTGTAACAACTTTAGGCTACGTGACTGCGCACGCGGAGTATATAGCGCCAGCTCTCTAAACGAAATTTATCCGTTGAGCTCTGCTAGCCGCTTTACGTTCTCTTCGTGAGCTCTTGCGCAAACATTTGCCTGGTTCTACTGTACTATTTGTGGGTGCATTTTTGCCATGAAGCGTATGCCACTGGCACAATCGAAAAAAGCTTCGTCCGCGAAGACGCACACGCAGGCGTTTTGTTGTAGTTTCGTCTCAAACATGCATGTTCATTGATTGCAAGAAGGAGCTCTCAGCAGCTGAACATGTCTCTTTTGCAGGCGAGATGCCAACTAGAAGCATTGTTTCTGTTTCTTGCGCCTTCACTCACTGTACCACGTTAACCGTATAATCTTTTGCATACAAATTCAATATAATTTATAACTTCTCGTAAAAGGCTCTGGTATACTGGAATTTTGTATATCTGAAAAAACTTTGGTATATCAAAAAAGTACGCATTCCTACAGAAAAAAAGTTGGGGCCAGTTAAAGATATCATTGTTCTTACTGCTCACTGATGGGACGTCTCAACATCACTAGGTCACATTTTCGCTTCGCATGTTCGTTGTTGCCGATCAAGCAACTATGAAAATTTTGTCAAAATTCATTTTCCTTTAAGCTCTACTTTAGTTTTGTGAATCAACGCCAACGAGAATTTTTCGCTTCGCCTATTCAGTGCCTTATATAAGTGACACCGTTTTGTTCCCTCACCTAATAACAACGCAATATCTATTCGATGCTGAACAAACCACTATGTTATACTTTTTCTCTCTTTCACCTTGTTTAATAACTTATTGATAGAAATTTGTACATCTTCCTGAGATACCACATGTATACAAGCCACCACTCACTGAGAGATAAAGAGATATATGAAATGCTATGAATTCGTTTTTCCTGCCTATCCCTATATTTATGGCCTCCACCAAGGTCTCTCTGCGATGAAGCCATTTTGTGCAGTACAAACTATATGTGATATTCGAATCAAATACGTGGGTCTTGCTCACCGCTGCTATTGCAGTGAGTACACTCTGTAACACGACTTCAAGCGGGGATATAAAGAAGGTGTTCCGTTTCTTGAACTGAAACGTTTAATTAGTCTTTTTTGTGTTTGGGCTTATAGCTCTAGCACAAAGGCTCACACTGACGCAAACTACCTGTGGCGCTTAGCATCGGCAAAGAATAAAACAACAGCACTGAGGTAATTCATGCAACAAAATAAAATTACCACACTGTGGTCTTCTTTTTGCACACGCTTTGTGTGTGTGAACCACACACGAAGTGTGTGCAACTAAAGTGATTATGCCATAGTGACGCTTTTTGCATCCCTCTGCATTAGAAATCTGGCGTGTGATGTGCAACTGCAAAACAGAGGACCTGTTCTCTTCCTTTTGACTTAAAAAATGTCATGTTACTGATTACAAAAAAGTAATTCTAAAACATCTATTAACACAATTGGGTTCACTTCTAATGGCATGGATAAAGTTTAGGCGTGTGTCACATCACTTTAGTCAGCCTTCTATCGAATTGTTTCTCATATAACAAATCATAATACCTTTAAGCTGTTCATAATGTTATTCCTGATATGTCTCTTGGTTGTGACTATCCCTTTTGAATATAAAAAAGACTGAATTACAGTTGCTTGCTTGCTGCTATTGCTTGTTTTGTTTGTTTAACTATTGTAAAACACAAACAAAAGACACAAGGCACAACTCAGACAACAAGAACAAGGCAGTACACATGTATGCACTCAGTATGTATGTACACTGCGTTTGCGTTGTAAGGATGGCAGCGCCAAGGAGGTTTTGCGAGAACGACAAAGATGAGGCAGAATAAGAACAGTCGGCCTAGTTATCAGGCCTTGTTTTCTGTTTCTCTGCATGAAAATGGGGCAGGCGACAGGATACGCAGCCTTAAGGCAGAAGCCGCCTACCCTAGTCCAGCTTCAGCCTTGTGGAGCCGGCATCCAGGAACGCTGCCATCACTTCCTAAAGCATAGAAATCGCAAGCCGGCCACAGCAGAAACCACCGTTTGGCAAAAACGTGGTCCAAAGCTCCTCGTTCACCGCTTAGCAACCTGTACTGCAAACACCATCAGGAGAAAGCGTTTAGGACTTTCATGATTCAACGGTACTGTCAGCACGCTTCACTGATTCATTGCATTGCCGCGCTGACTACGGCAATGAGAATGTAGCACCACGCTAGGTTTGGCCAAGTCACCACGCCGAAAAAGAAGCGAGCTACGTGGCTCGTGTGACGCGAGCCACAAAGAATTTCAGAACGGCTTAGTTTCGAAACTTGGCTGGACGCTGCAGTGGCGGCTCCACTTACGCCTGCGCCCGGAATAAAGCTGTGACCTCAGCACGGGCTCGTCACCGCTGTCTCATCAAAACCCGGCGTGTTCCTCGTAGACGCCTGCAGCCCACAAACTGGGGGCTGGTAGATGGCCGCTGTTGTACACGAGAACCAAATAGTTAACGGGCTCACGTTTCGAGCCCGGGACATATTTCATGTGGAGAAAGTCGCCACTGTATTGGCCGCTCGTCACCGTAGGTCGCAAATCATAATCTCCGACTCTCGAGGGGCCTGTCGAAACATTGTGAACGGCCGTGTCACATACTTGGCCTACCGCTTATTGCAACGTTCGGACTATCAGGAAATCCCTGCACCCCGCCGTATAGTCGGGCCTCCTACTCACATGGGAATTGAAGGAAACGAGGCAGCCGACGCCGACGCCCGCGCGCTCTCTCACCAGACATTCCCACTGATGGTCCCCGATCAGGCCGACCTTGAATTCAATGTGGTGTATTCTTTCCGCGAAATGGTGGACTATTACCCATTCGATCACTGCCTTTATCCACGCCCATGCAAAGGCCTAAATAAAGCGGACGAGCAGCTTTTACTCCGACTCTTCACGAACACTATGCGGTGCCCGGCAGCCCTCAAACATTTTGATCCCGCCTTTTGCGGCAGCTATTCACACTGTGGGTAGGCGTCTTCGGACATCTACCACACGGTGTGGGCCTGCCCGTGCAACTCTGCTGTACTGCCTATACCCAACCCTACCGGGGAGGAGTGGGAGGCAACCCTGCTTGGCTGCTCTAACCTTCAGGCCCAAAAGGCCTTCGTTCGACGAGCCCAGGCAGCAGCTGACACCAATGGGATCCCGTACTAGGGATCCCCACCGACTCGTTCTGGGGGCCGTCCTCGTAAGAGGAGGTCCCTGCGTACCTCCTGGTTTTTGTTTTGTTAAATAAATGTTTTTTACCACGACCACCACCCCCACCATCCGCTGTCTCGCCTCTCCTTCCTCAACAAATGGTGACCCCGGACTAACGGACAAGCGACCGGCGCAGCACCGCTGCCTCTGAGCTTCGCAACTATGTTCCAGCCAGCTCCAGCCTTGCAGCCGCACTTTCACCCGTCTCTGCCACCGTTCTGTACCTAAAATACCTGGTAATCTGAAGGAAGCGCCCTTCGACGAGCCATCGGCTGCCATGTTTCCGTGACTCTGCCCACCAGTGCCGCCGTTTTAATCGACTTACTCCAAGTTATGGATTATGTATCTCGACGCTGTTCTAGCAGTGAATGGCGTCACAGACCAGCCGGTGATGCACGCCATTCTTCTCGGCGCCCTTCCGGTAGAGCTGCGTCATCTCGCTGCCACTTCAAGCTCCAGCCCGCAACCTCACGATGACCTCTGCTTGTGGTGCTGGCCTCCTACGGCTTTATCTGCCGCCCAGTTCTGTTTACCAGTAATTTCGCGGTTTCCCGTGAGTCACAGCAAGCGATATCAACCGGCCATCATCCCTGTCTCGACCAAGACTTCACTTCTTTGGCTACATCTCCTACAACCTCTCGTCCGGCCACTAGCGACGCGAGTCTCGCGTCCGACTGCTCGTATGACGAGGTTCAGAACATTTGTGCTGCATGCGATCAGTCAGCCACGAGGTGCGCTTTTTCAACGCCCTCGGCTTACGATACTGTAGGCATGCTCGTCACCCGCTCGTCTTGACCGACCTCCACGGTCCTTAACACCTCTGACGCGTCAAGCTGCACGACGGCAACATCGCCGAATGCCCCAGAGTCTACCACGACTACGGACATCGTCACACCCGCTATTTGCCCCCGGTCGTGGAGGCTTTACCATCGACAGTGTCTGAATACGCCTCTACACCCACCTCAATGCTCTGCGTGTCCTGCCAGCAGCGATCATCCTCGCCCTCGCAGTCTCCCGCAGCCAAACTTAAAGCCAAGAGCTATCAACCACAGCCAAACTTCCAAGGCGCTGCGACTATGACCGACGCTTTTGAGGACGACGTACCTGGTGCGCCTATGGCAGAGCAGACCATACATGCCACGCATGCTGTAGAGGTTGTCATCGATCATGCAGGCCCTCACGCAAACCCTCATGCGCGGACAACCGATGGTCGTTCAACGAGTACAGGTGTTCCGCCCGCTCCTCCAGCAAAGCCCACGTCTTCTGAGCTTCACAACCATTCCCCAGAGCATGTGACGCCAGAGGCAGTCCGCCACACAGGCTCGTTGGTAGCAACATCGATGACACGTGGTCCAACTGCATGTCTGCCATCCTTCACAGCATGCCGATGAAATCATCACGTTCGGCATATTACAGAGTGATCCGTTTTCAAGCTTCTTGCTAAACAGCCATGCGTGGCAGCCTTGGCCTTCAAGACGGCGCAAGCACCTACGAGGTTTGCCCGACGCAATGGCCAACTACTTTGCGTGCACATGACTAACTGCAATGCATGGTGTTTCCGCATCCGTCGACTCGGCCACCCACCGGGAAATGCGAGCCGCAGTGCCACGTGAAGTGGCACTGCGGCCGGCATGCCCCGGTGGGTGGCCGAGTCGATGTGTCGATGTGTTCTATCGACAGAGACGTCCGCATCAGCACGACCGCCCCGCTGCTCCTTGTCGACAGCATGCTCGGCATCTGTGCGCTGTTCAAGACCCCGCCATTGCTGTGACACTCCAGTGCTCGGTTACCATGGGTGCGCTTTGATCCTCCACACTATTTTGCCCACATCGCCGGCGCGACCTCTTCAGCGCCTGTCCACGGTTGCAGCTGTGGGCACGTTTGTCAGCCGCGCCCATTCGAACCGGCGGGTGCGCTTTCGAATGATCCAACCACATCGTTGTGGGATGCACATGTCTATGAGCGCAGTGACACGGCGCTTTCATCTCCGTCCACTGCATTTCTCCCAGTGTCGCCCGCCGGAGACCCACTGCTTCCCGATAACCTATACACGTTGACAACCTGGACTTCCCAAACGGACATTTCATGGATTGTCGTTTATGTATGTAAGCATCACTCCCTCCCATTATTTTGTACATTTTGATACGTGTTGGAATTGTCGCTCCAGCACAAGCACTGAAATGACACGTAAAAGGAGGAAGACGACAATGTGCTTGTTGTGGGTTGAACTCTCGAGCTCTCCCGTTGGTCTGCATGACAGTACGCTCTGTACAGCGTTAGCAAAACCCGCTGTTGACGAATAAATCTTCCCCGTAAAATCTTTTGGTGGAGGTGCGGGGTAATGACAGGTTCGCCACGGTCTTAGTCTCAGGGGTGAACGAAGAAATCGGACATTTATACAGGGTGGAAAGTTCGGCTAAAGTGATGCCTTGAAGAAGAACTTGGGTCGACGTAGAGAAGTTCAGAACTGGAAGTAGCATCGTGTTGTTAGTAACAAGCTCTATCTTATGTGGTGGTGCAACGTGGTGTGTAATGGTCAAATAAATTAGGAGAGCCACCAGATAGTCTCCATCAGGGACGAATGGAGAGGGCGACATAGGAACATACTAGCAGCCTGGGGCGGTAGCCTTATAGACTCCACGGATCGTAGGCGAGTGCTTCTTGGAGGAATGAAATCGGTGCACAAAGGCAACTCAAGCCGTAAGATGCTGGTAGAACAATCGATGAGGGTGGAGTGGGCGATTAAGAAGCCAATTCCAAGGATGACACCGTGTGGGCAAGCATCGAGGACTGCGAAGAGAACGGATGTGGTGGCCGGCAACAGTAACCCGTGCAATGCACATTCCAAGTACCAATGTTTGGCTTCCGTTGGCCACTCGAACAGTAGAGAACATAGCGGCTGTGAGAACCTTTTTCAGGCGAGATCAAAGCGCAGAACTCATAACAGCTATTTGGGTACGAGTGTCAATTAGAGCAATAATGGCAAGGATATCAAGAAAAACTCGAAGTAAATTGTGTCTTGAACTTGCAGCTGGTTGAGATTTTCAGTCTGAGTCGTCAACGCAGCACCACCTCCAGGAGCTGCACACGTCAGTTTCCCAGAAGATGACCAGAATAAGCCGGTGACGGAGAGTGGTGGCGTTGAAAGTAGCGTGATGGGTGACCCTGAGGAGACCGCGAGCGGCTGGGCTAGTTTCTCTGGTCGACTATGTCAGCGTAGGACGGTTCGGAGCGCGGAGATGAACGACAAAGTGAAGGGTCCTGAATATTGTCTCCGATGGACTTTGGTAGCGAGGTGGAAACCGAGAAGGCGAAGCTGCCGCAGCGACAAGTGGGGCAGCGTGGTGGTCAGCGTTGAGGACGGGAGTGCTTATGGGCTGCGGCATGTGCTTGCCGGGCTGGGCAACTTGGACGTCCAGGTTAGCAAAATTCTGACGTACGACGGCTTGAATAAGCGAGACTGCTGCCGAGTTGTCTTGCGCAGGAGGCTGATAGGAATCGGGTGACATGGCTTCCTGCTCATGGCGAACAAATATCGCGATATTGGCAGGAGGTGCAAGTGGACGGGGCGTCACAGAATCTTCGCAGGAGGAAGTCGCAACGGTGTTTGGACGTCCAGTGAAGTGGTGGCTTATTCGCCTGCTTTTAACCTGTTCAAATCGTCGGCATTTAGATATTATGGAGCCGACAATGGTGCAGTTCTTACACATAGAAATTTTGAAAGCATCGTCATCAATGCCTTTCAACACGTTGCTGATCTTGTCCGCCTCCGTCATGTCTTTGTTGGTCTTCCAGGCACAGTGCCAGTAAGTCTTGGATGTACGCGACGTACGACGTCGATGATTGAACAGGTGACGCGAGTTCCTGCCTGGCTGCCGTCTGACGTGCAACTGACAGACCGAACAAGTCACGAAGCTTTTGCTTGCACACGTCCCAGCTGGTTAATTCTTCTTTATGCGTCTCATACCAGGCATGTTCCATACCCCGTACGCAGAAAAGAATATTTGCCAGCATAGGCGTCTCGTCCCACCTGTAGTGCTTGTTGACGCACTCGAATAATGCGAGCCATTCTTCGACGCCCGTGCTGTCCGTACTGAAAACGTGCCAGGGTCGAGAAGATGGGGTGGAACCACAAATGATGGAGCTGGCGGGGATGGCGAGGCCTGAGTGCCGGTTTCAGGCATTGTGGTTGTACAAAGGTGGTGTCCAATGCGGAGTGCCAGAGCCGGGTTGTGTGAAGACCCCGCACCTTCCACCAGAATATGTTGCAGGGAAGATTTATTCGTTGACAGTGGGTTTCGCTAATGCTGTACAGAGCGCACTGTCATGCAGGCCCACAGGGTAGCTCGAGAGTCCAACCCACAGCAAGCACATTGCCGTCTTCCTCCTTTTTGGTGTCATTTCTGTGCTTGTGTGGGAGCGACAATTGTTTACGCGGCTGATGGGCACTACGATTACAGGACTACACGTTCTCAGTTGTGTACAAATCTGGAAAGCTGCACAGCGATGCTGATTGTTTATCCCGACACCCCGTTGATCCATCTAACTCCACCAATTTGGAATCCAATGCCTGCGTTTTAGCCATCACTGACTTTGTGCACTTGGCGGATGCACAGCGCCGAGATCCATCGCTGCTCTCCATCATTGACCGCCTTCAATCGCTAAATACTAACTCTTCACTTGGCATATTCCTGCTCCAAGAAAACATTTTGTACCGCCGCTACTTACACCCCAACTACGCGGAACTTTTAGTCGTCGTACCACATCACATGCGCAAGGATGTTTTGCAACAATTTCACGACGCTCCAACTTCAGGACATTTAGGCGTCTCCAGAACCTACGACCGTGTTCGACGATGAGTTTTGTCGAAAGGTCTTTATCACTCCGTACGCTGTTACGTTGCATCTTGTGATTTCTGCCAGCGCCGAAAGATGCTTACGACTCCCCCTGCCGGTCTCCTTCAGCCTATTGAAGTTCCAGTCGAGCCGTTTTATTGAGTGGGGCTGGACTTGCTAGGCCCCTTTCCCACTTCAACAACTGGAAATGAATGGATCACAGTGGCCACAGATTATGCCACTTGGTATGCGATCACTCGTGCGTTACCAACCAGCTGAGACACTAACGGTGCCGACTTCCTGCTCCACGACATTGTCCAGCATGTTGCTTCGTCCCACTTACTCACCGACCGGGATCGCTATTTTCTATCTCGTGTTGTTGATGATTTACTTCGATCTTGTGCTACCCGTCACAACTTCACCACATCTTATCACCCTCAGACTAATGGCCTTACGCAGCGCCTCAACCGCGCATTGACAGACATGCTTTGATGTATGTATCTAGCGACCACACTGATTAGGACATAGCTCTGTCGTTCGTCACCTTCACCTACAATTCGTCGTGCCATGAAATAGCCGCGTACTCACCATATTATCTACTTTTCTGACGACATTCTTTACTGCCCTTCGACAAGCTGCTTTCATCTGAACAACCATCCTCCACTTAGTATGCTCAGGATGCCATCACCTGGACCCTCATGGCACGCTCTGTTGCCCGCGTTCGGCTATTGTCATCGCAGACAGCACAAAACTCTCTTTACGACCGTCTAAATAGGGATGCCATCTTTTCTGCGGGCTCTCTTGTTCTTCTGTGGTTCCCATCTCGACGTGTTGGCCTCTGCGAGAAACTACTATTGCGATACGTTGGGCCCTGCCGCGTCCTACGTCATGTCACATTTGTGACTTTTGAGATTTTTGCGACCACAAACTCATCAGCTGCTACACCCAGAACAGAAGTAGTCGACGTTGCTCGTCATAAGGCCTACAACGCCGACTCTCTCATTCAGAAGTCACCGAGATGGTGCCTTTCCGGCCGGGATGACGATACGTCTATGGAATTGTCGCTCCGGCACAAGCACTGAAATGACACCGAAAAGGAGGAATACGACAGTCCGCTTGTTGTGGGTTGAACTCTCGAGCTCCCCCGTTGGCCTGCATGACAGTGCGCTCTGTACAGCGTTAGCGAAACCCGCTGTCGATGAATAAAACTTCCCCGTAACAATATGTTGTCGATCGTGCCAAGCACTAAGGGGAAGGGGGGCTTATGTATTGACATGCTAGGTTAGGCCAAGTGGCCGCGCCAAAAAAGAAGCAAGCCGCTTGGCTCGTGTGGCGCGAGCCGCGAGCAATGTCAGAACGGCCTAGCCTCGGAACCTGGCTGGACGCTGCAGTGGCGACTCCGTCTACACCTGCATCCCTAATAAAGCTTTGACCTCGGCAAGGGCTCGTCGCCGCCTCTGGCCGCCTCTCCTTCCTCAGCAAGAGCATATTCCGCGGCTGACGGCAGAGGTTCTCCAGGTGGCTCATGCGATGATTCTGTTAAGATTTTCAGCGAAGCCGCACACTTCAGCCAACAATTTTAGAGCTTGGCGTCTTTGAACTGCGGGGTCTCAGCCGCCGGCGTGAGTTCCAGGACCACCACCATCTCCGCGGTCATCACCTCCGGTTACTCCAGCTCCTTAATCGACCTACTTGCGGATGTCATGCGGGTGACATCTTTGCTGACTGTGGAGATAACCGCTTCGTCCTGCTAACTTCTGAGTCCTTATACTTCTCATTACTATCTATGGTTGCATCGAAGCTGCCGGTGTTTGGAGCATTAGAGGATGATGCCGTCAAGTGAAAAAAACAGCAGACGCTTTTAGCAACCAGTAAGCCTTGCCGGAGCATCGAAAATGGCTGGAGGCTATCGACCACCTTCGCGTTGCAGCCAAAGCCTGGCACAACTAAAGAGATGTGTAACTACAACCCTAGCGTCAAAGGTGTATCAGACTTACTACTGTTTTTCGGCTGCATTCTCATTGCAGTGCTACCTTTACCATACAAACAACACCAACAGCTCCGACGTTACAAACGACACAGACAGCCAAGGTAAACGAAAGTGACAAGTGAGAGCATTGCCAATATCTTCCACCTATATTTTTAGCCTCCTCCTGCTGGAGGAAGCCCGGAAATATGCCCACTGCACCGGCCTTCCGTGTTTCCCAGCGGATGATGCGATAGCACCCCGCGGGGCAAAAGTACAACTCGGAGCATTACAGGCTTGAGCGTGGTAAACCTAATGCGTACAAAGATACAGCGGAGTCACAGCACGGTCAAGGAAAGCAAACGTATTTCTGGAATACGGTGACAGGATTTGTTTAGCTATCAATTGATATTCATAGTTTAGTTACGGATGCTTCATCACCTTGAAGTCATAGTAGGTGTGTCATGAAGATACTCTAATCGGAGAAGCGAACGTAGAGATTGCCATGCAGACGAACATTTACGTTCATTGAGAGCTAGCTTTATTTTTAGTTGAAATTTGAGACGTGAAGTGCCTCCTTGTCATTGTTAAGTGCTCATTGGGTAATGACACCAACGTGCACTGTCAAAGCATGAGCTTGTATGCCGTGTGGAAAGGTTAACATTAAGCGTTAGAGGTTCAAATGAAGAGTGGTGTATGCTATTATCAAATATCGAAAGCAATGCTCAAACAATAAGTATGCTTCGTAATCGTACTAACTTTGGTATATCGGTGGAGTTTCAAGTTCCAAACTATGATAATAATATGTGGGACGCCGTTGTAAAATTCTCCGGACATTTCAAGCACCTGTAACACACAAAGACATTGCAACACCTAAATACATTGAACATCTTGCCCCAAGAGACATTACTTTACCATTTGCTGTTTCAGTATTTCACATTTATTAAATAAGCTTAAAAATCGTTCTTTGGGAGTGATTACTTTTCACAGCCATTTCTTTAGAAAAATCAGAGTGGAGTATTTTAGCCATTAAATTTATTTTTAATGATTCCATTCTCAAAATATGGCTCTCCAACGGAACGTTCTAGCATACCGGCATCATATATGCCAACCATGCCTACAATCATAACTTCGTAGCATGCGAAGCGTTGCATGATACAGTCGCAAGAATAGCTACCGTATACCATCGTATATATTTATGAAAGAAAAGCTTCACTCTGATAACTTGCGGCTACATAACAGCTAAAGTAATTGCGCACATTTAATCTTCTTATACACGGGTCTCAATCATGAAGCCTGTGGACCACTTGATGCCCTTGGTTGTCTTGCTATCAGCCTGGCTCTCGCATGCCTGTCGTCATCTACGATTTTTTTCTTTATTTTTCTTAATAGCTACGTATGTGAGCTACAATAAACGTGAGTCATAATGTCCTGAAACGCAACCACGTAAGGAAACTATACTGCAGAATCAGCATCCAAATTTCAGTCATTCTATACATTGCTTTTATGTTTGTGGAATCTTGATGTCAAACTTCCATCATAAATTACCCATACGTGAGTCATGCTAAGGACGTCTTTCAAATGAAAATTCTCGCGGACATTTTTTTCCACGACCTTCTTTGCTTCAACACCTACGTTATTCGCTGTCCCAGGCACTGTGGGACTAAATTTCATGACTATGTGTTATTAGATGTGATTAGGTTGAAACCTCTGCTTTAGTAAATGAGGTCTTAGAACTTTTTCTGCATTAAATCGCCGCGTGTTCAGTATATCAACGTCGAATTCGTGGGTTAAAATATCTGCAGACAATGTCGTTCTTAAGCGGCCTTAAATCACTTTAACTATTTTGTGCTGCGTTATAAGGTCAAGTAATTGAAGTTGTAAGCGTCTGAAGAACGCAACCATTGTCTATACCACTCACTTCACACTAACGCGAACTCCACAAAAGGCGATCTCGGGCTGCGCGGAAAATTCCACACGACGGCGTCAATTTCTTTCATAAATTATGACCATCTATATTCGCTGCCACCTCGGAACCGACCATCGCCCGATAGCGAAGACTGCGCACTACCGCAAAGCGTCGGAGAAATCGTGCGCTGAAGGCGAGGCACGGTGTTCGGAGGAGTCGTTCTCCGGGGAGTGGACAAAGGGCCTTTCCTCTCCGCTGCAAGGCGCCTTCTTTGGAGGCACGTTTTAGGGATGAAGACAGGCCATACGTTGCTGACAAATAGCCCTACAACTGACCCTTAATGCCGTCGCCACTCCTAGTCCGCGAAACGACCGGCCATACTAAATTAGCTTGAGGCGTGCTACGACACCCTTCGGAAGTAAGATAGTGAGGCACTACGTCTTTTGCGGGATCCAATAACCTAAGAGAGAAAAAAAACAGTGAGCGAAGGGACCAGTCGTCATACTCGCTGCAATTATGTGTAAATCTAAAAATACGACAGTTCAGAGCAAGAGTGATCACAGTTGAACAGCATTGTCCAGCATTCAGCATTTAGGTAAGTAGAATAGTCTTTGTCAGGGCCTTGACGACGACTATTCATGCTTCTCCACATCCACATAGTTTAACTTACGTGCAAAGTTTAGAATGTGATGCACGTGAATGGCTATGAATTAGAAAAAAAGTTTAATGCATGACGCGCGTTTCCAAAATGTTATCGGTATTAATTACCTACTGGTACGTTATACAAGCTTCCTATTAAGCCACCTCAGATAACAAGGTCAGTGCATTGAAATGACTGACAAAACCGCCTGCGTACCCATTTTCTCTGTCATCACAGCCTTCTTTCGTTGGCCTGAACGCCTCTTTCTCGGTTTCAAAAAGTTAGAACGTCAGCACAACGTGTTATGCGTCTTTGTGAATTTAGCCATTGTACAGTTGTTTCACAACCGGTGCCAAGAGAATGATTTTGTGATATACAAGTGAGTACTCACCAATTTCATGGTGGCGGATTGACGAGGCACCATGTCTTTATTACAGGACGTCCACGTGCATACAGCAGACGTCATATGAGAACTCAGCAAACGTTTTGTCCGTCAGCGTTGCGGTGAAATTCGCGCAGAAAAAAAAACACTGCTCGTTATAGTCAACATACTTTTTGAAAGCAGGAGAGTTGTGACTTTGATGGGTGTTTGGTAATGTAGCATTTTCACTAAATGCCCAACACTACTTGCGTATTAAAGTCTGGTACTCACAACCGTCTCATAGACAGTGCACCCTTAGTACTTTAGGAAAAGCTTCTTTGTGTGCTTGAATCAAAAAAAAACGTTGCGCTTAGTAAACAAGTTACCATGAAGGTGATTCATCATTTTAATGTGCGCTTGATGTTAAACGCACTTACCAAGACAACTGTTGCAGTTGTCATTTTTTACGCTGATGTATCTTTTGCGTTGTGTTGTGGTGTAGAAAACAATAATAAAAAAGTAACCTCCCGAGCCCGAGCACCAGTGATTAATGTGTTCGCCGGCCCTACATGAACAAATATAGAGAGTAAAACTCACACCGAATAATGCAGAGGGAAACGTGCCGCCGCTTTGCAGCTAAGGGAAACTATCGCGACTTAGCAGGCCATCATAGTGTCTAGTTCATTCGTGGGAAATGATCAAGAAGCTGGACAAATATACAAAAGAAACCCGAAGCCGAGCCAAAAGTATGGCTTACAGGCAGAGGGGGAGGGACGGTTCCTGGACAAATTCAACGGAAGTGTTTCACGGAGCTCTTAGTCCAAAATTCTGTTTCACTCGACGACAGAGTAGGAACGGCCGTCATCAACTGGGGAAGAAAAAAGAGCACTGCTTTTTCTCCCTTTTTACCACTCATCGTTTAACAAAAAAATGTATGGTAAATTGTCTACATGTTTTTACGTGTTTCCATCAGTGGTCTTTGCAATAAATATGTGATTTTAGGAGTGAGACCTTCTTTTGATTCCTTAAATCATTCGAATACAAATGAGTATGTTCAATGAGGTCTATTATCTCTTCGATCGAAAAGTTTCCTACGTGACTGAGAGAAACTAAAAATAAAGAGGACCAAGTGGAGCATTTGGCGGCCAATATAACCATTCTGAACCCGTGTGCGGCAGACCATCAGACCAACTGACAGCACACGCCTATTTACGCAATATATGCTCTACTCTTTACTTTGTCACTTCCCAACGGTAGTCTTCCATAACGACACCTAATACAACTTTCCCTAATTGACATCAATCTCGCAAAACTACTATACTCCGCCTCGCTTTGTGGCATTTTTGTGTAATTTCAGTGTCCATCGTGCTCTTGGATATCAGTCGTACGTACCTAGAGCACAAACAAGACAAAACGATTAACAATAGGTAAACAGGAAGTGCTAAAGGACCGAGGTTCTAACGGCATGACTTGACCGTATCCTTACCGTACATCTTTCTTGTCTGCTATTAGGTACAATATAAGCACGAAAGTATTTGCAGCATTCATCAAAGAGCCTCTTACTGTCTAAAGTTTTGCTAAGTGGACAATGTTAAAGAACTGCTTAACCACCTGAAATCAAGAATTAAATGGTGGTTTCTGTCTCATTTCTAGTACTCCTCGTAAGGGCGCATCCTCCTGTTAGCCACTTACTTATTCATAATACACATAGACAATGTCAGTGCAATATCTTTAGCCTATTGCACTTTCACCCTCTATGCGTGCGAATATCACCGCTTTCGCAGCCAAAAGCCCACAAAACGAATCAGTCATTGCAAACTGCAGTGTAATCAATTGATCCCTCACAATAGTCATGGTGAACGACTGCGTGTCAGAGTAGGGCAGGAAACCGTTCACAACTGATATCCCTCCAATCTGGACCAGCCGAGAGCTTTTTCAGTGAAAGTGGTTATGAGATCACAACAATCGTCACCTGCGCCATAGTTATCCGCAGCCATCGGTTCGTAACCACTATCGCGCGAAACAAGAAAAAACAAACAGAATATAAAAACACCACAAACATTATGGCATGTGAGCTCGGGTCCCCTGCGTGCCAGCCCAGTGTTCTTCCCATTGATTCTACCACTCAGCAAAGACTGTACTTGAAAACACGTATCAAACTGACCCTAGATAGGCCTGGTGTCGTCACAGAAATCGTGTTATTAAAAGTAATAAAATTTTTGAGAACAACCAAGCAACAAGCGTCACACAATGCGAGTAGTGTAACAAGTGGCTCATTAAATGTTCCAACCACATTGCTAACGCTTCAGGCATATTTCTTCATCGCCTGCCAGAGCACCATAAAAACGCACAAAATTTTGTACAAGGGTGTGGCGCTTTTCCGAAGAATGATGAATGATGGCAACTGTGCTGCTCGTTCTATGCTAGACTATCGGTCTTTTTTTGGAGCGAAGGTCCTCCTAATTTACTTTTTGCTAGGTCAGGCGTAACCGGCAGTATCTCCCGAAGAGTATAATAGGTAGCGCTGTCTAATCTAGGTGCATACAAATAGACGTTGAGTGAGGATGCTCTATATGGCGCTGTGCCACTACTTTTCAATGAGCTGCTGCGCGGGCTGTGCCTGGGAGTGCGAGGAACATGTGCATCTCTCAGTGTTCTGGATCATTGCCGTACGTGTCGGATCATTGGTGGCGCATAGACGAAGCGGAGTGGTGGACACAGTTGCCGGGGCGGCTTGGGCTAATCGCCAGACAGACAGACAGACAGACAGACAGACAGACAGACAGACAGACAGACAGACAGACAGACAGACGGATGGACAAATGGACGGTCTTTCGCTCCTAAAACCACCAGGTCTGCACAGAAAATGCAGCGCAGTAACAGCGAAAGCTGGAAGCGCGGCCCTTCAGAGCCTTTCCTAACAATTATTTGGGTAACTGCCACTAGTAAACTTGCACGGTACCCACTACGTCATAATTGATCATAATTTTTGTGTATTAGAGAGGCATTAACTATTCCATCATTCATCATGCTTGGGAGAAGCGCTATACTCATGTACAAAATTGGGGAATTCTGTGATGCTGTGGTCGACGATGAAGCGAGATGCCAAAAGCATTAATGCGAATGAATGGACGGACGGATGAATGGACCGACGTACGGATGGATGGAAGAACGAGTGGGCGCATGGGCTTATGAACTGACGGACAGACGCTTAGACGTACTGACAGGAATAAGGTGCAAAATAGAGGAACACAAGAAGTGTTCGTCTCGTTTGCACCTTATCGTTTTTGGAAAACACGTTTCGTATATCATTGATATTCAAAGCAGGCGTTCATATAAAATTACTCGTTTCAGATGTGCTTTAATGGATAATACGAATTGCTATGTGAGCATTATGCTTTGAGCCACCCACCTACGTCACAAAAAAGTG